>OY728161.1:321274819-323774819 GCA_963277665.1 Viscum album
ATGAGATGTGAGTTATTATAGGTGTCACGTATTACACATGTACTTATTGGAATTAGTTGAGATGTGGGGCTTTAAGGGTGTGAGATATGACATAGGAACAATTTGAGCACTTGATGCGGTACAATAAAGAAGATGAATCATGGGAGGACTTTGAGTATCGGGATAATTAGTAGACCATCAGAATGTTTAATTAAGGTCAAAGAAGTTAATGGGTAGGCATATTCTAATATGGGGAGTTCTTTGAGGGAATTTGACTTGTGTTTGATAATTGGGGTATAGCAGGTTGAGATAAATGATATGGGTAATTATAGTACCATCTCTAGTAAAATATTGATATCTTGGGGTTGAGCTATGTTAAGGAGGGGAGGTTGTATAGTCCTAGGTTTTTGAGTGGATTGAATATCCTCATCCAATTTGAGTTTTCTTATTTTGGTGTTTGGACAAACTCTACTGTTGATCATGCAAATCCAATTCTGCAAGTTTTCATGGTCGAATGACTTACTATTTGTTGGGGTTGAAGGATCAACATGTTTCATAGTATTTTAGAAGAGTTTAATTTATGTTAGGCCTAGAAAAATATATTTTAGGAAATCATAGATAGAGGAACACAAATATATTTTATCATTCTACCACCCATGTGTAGTTGTGTGGCCTACTAGAAACACTGAACATAGTTTTTCAAATCGTGCATGATAGGGTGAAAGGCCATAAAGCACATATGTAGTTTTTAATGAAGGGGTATTGAATAGTCTATGCATAGTTTGAAACATTGTTTTCATATCCCGTGTGACTGTTGTTCATGTATAGAAAGTATCACATTATTGTCAAAAATCTAGGAAAATCGTGAACAAAATTTATTTGGAAAAAATCCCCAAGATATCCTTCCTTATTTTTTTGGTTTTTCCATCATTCCTCATATTTCCACCACATCCATGAATGGAATCTCCCATTTTCCTCCTCCTATGGCTTTGAGCCTCTTCATCCAATTAGACATTGATTATCACACCATTGATCCCTTTATAAGTGTATCTATAATACCTTCACTCCTATTATTTCTTATATTTTTTCTATCTCTCCATATAGAATTATAAATCAGTGTGAGAACATTTTCACTATTTTAAGGATATTTGTATAAAAGATCAATTTCTCTTGTTTCATATCCATTTAGATGACGACAACAGATGAGTGAGAACCTATTAGTATAAGGTAGAAGTTACTAGATTTTTCCATAATTTTATATGTTTTTTGGGTTTCATTCTATATATTGACATTATTTTGGTTTAAGAGAGGCACTAAATAAATTAAATATTGAAATTAAATATATTAATTGTTATTAAGGGATTACCATTGGGAATTACCTAGTCAATTTATATATGGCCATCTAGGTAAGGGTCTTGGGGCCACATTGGTAAAAGATTCCAAGTATATTTTTTAAGTGAATTTAATTTCATATATTTATTAATTGAGATCCTTGGGTATATGATGAGGTTAGACTGAGGATAAAGGTAAGGTTTACAACCTATATTAAATTGATGTGGGTAGTTAGACTGAGGGTGTGGTCTGAGATATGTGTAGGGATGATAATCACCAGTATGAGATGATATGTTCGTCGGTTTGTGGTGAAAAGGATGTCAGGATGAGGGAATGGAGTATGTGACATGAGATGGAGTTGACCATAAAGATTTATAGAAATGGTCATATGGGGAATGAGGTGTTGGATGATTTGGAATAGGTTATGTTTGGTGATTTACACTTACCTTTATTTGATTCCTTATCGTTGGAGTGGCGTTAACACATATAGGACTCATTCGATGTTGTGATGACAACTCATTGTGGGTGGATTAATCCATTGATATTACAACTTCTGAGATGTTCTTGACCATCAATGATGTTGGAGTTGAACATCATAGAATTTCTTATGGATAGTGATGAACTATCGGGTGATGTTGTTGAGACCCTCAGTTGTGGGATGAGGTTCACTATTATAACTAATTTTTAGGTTCCGTGATTTATTAGATTATGTATATCACTATGACTTGGGATGTTTGATGTTGAGATAATAGTGATTATTTGTTAAGGATAGATGTCATCATGCCTTAAAACATCAGGATTAAATATAATAATGATTTTCTATGCAATGGACTGAGGGACTAGAGACCTGATTAGGCATTTGGTTTGGGCCCTGATTACATGATTGAAGGAAGAAGGTGATGGGGAAATTATTGTTGGAGGAAATGATGGTTCAATAGAAATGACATTCGTTAGGGGATTCATTTATTGTTAAGCCATATAACCACACCACTAAAATTATATATATATATATATATATTTACTATTTTCTATATGTATTATTCGGGGAATGTGTTCAATGATATACTAGTGTTGGTAGATGTAGGTGAATGCTTCCTCATGGATGTTGAGAAAAAGGGACTCATGTAATTTATTTTAGGTTTGGGATTTACCTTTTATTTATATTCAACATACACAATCATAATTAGGGATTTAATAAAGGAACTTGTTGGGGGTGGCCTATTGAGATCAATCTTACACCCTAAACGGTTTCTTCAAGATGTTTTCAGAATTTATGCTTTTGAGATTGAGTAAGTATTTAGGCATGGGAGATGGAACATAGTGATAGAGTCATACCTTTATAATGTGATGGATGACAGTGGACCATATGGATCTTCTAAATCATAATGAAGTTTATTTTATTTATGTTTCATGATTTTATATATATGTCCTGGTTGGTTAATCCTTGGGAATCCATGATTATATGTATTGTATGACATGTTGTGACTTGTTTGTCTTCTATAAAATGGCACTCTACTTTTGGTATTTCTTATTATTACTTCTCCTATCATACACATCCACTTTGTTATTCTATTTATTCATCTATGTGTTGGTTATTCTTACACATGTATATTTATATATCTACCATTAATATTATATCCCCATGGGGGTATAGTCTATCCACGACCACATCGTCATTCTCAAACTACTAGACAACAACCATTGGTGTGCGGGGAGGCACACCTAAGACCTAGTGGCCAACCGACCCGAAGAATTATTTAGCTGGAAATCATGTTAGTATTATACAATATAAATCTATCTCACATGTACACAAATATTATTATCACTTCCTTTGATGGGGATAATTAAATTCTTATGTCCATTTATCAAATTACTTCTTTAAAAAATCTCTTTAGAATATACTATCAGACAAGATTATAAAACCAATTTATTTTGACGGATAATTATTATATTTATGATTCAAGATTGATATCCTAATTTGGAATGAATTTGAATTTACATGAAATGGATGTGATGGGTGGGATCAATATTTTATTTTCCCCCAATTCATTGGGTAACGTAAAGACATGGAAATTACATGTAATTTTTTTAATAATTGGGAATTTTATGAGTCCGTGAAAAATGAGTGTGCGTGATTCTGACACCCGGTGTGCCCGAAAATAAATTTTTGAAGTTTTGTTTGGGTGTGTTTAGTAATCACAAGAGTTTGTTTTTGTATATTTTGAACTGGTGCTTGGAATTGAAATCTGAGGGAACTGTTGAACTCGCAACACCGATATTTTCTTAAGAAGACTTTCACCTCGATGGCAGTTTGTTGAGGGTGAACGTTTGTTTTTTTTTGTTCTTCACGAAAATAATATAATTAAATAAACACAAGTTTTATTTTTTTGTTGTAACCACCCTTTGATATAGATGTTCACGGGTGGGGTCCATAAGAACTAAACCACCTATTCTAGATTTATTATAGTGGGGACCACCCGAGATCTCAAAACCACCCAATTTGAATTTGAGGGTGGGGACCACTCGACCCCTATTAATGGGGGGAGAATAAAATCACTCAACTCCCTAATTAATTTGGAGGAACCCCATGGGATTCCTCCATAATTATTTGTTCAACACTCATTATTTAATTATGACACCCACAATAATAAATTTATCTTTTTTAATTCCTTCCAACATAATAATAGATGGATTTATCTATTATTTTGGCAGAACATTACATTTAGGTGGAATTGGGAGAAAGAATCTTGAAAAAAGAATGCTCCCTCGATAGATAAATCTGACGGAGGACATCTTATACTTCTTCCTCGAAGGCACCTTGCGGGGGAACCAACGTGGCATGTCTTTTATGACCGACCTTCCCCCTTCGTCATCATCAAAAAACAATTCGAGGTAGGGGGATTATTGGCATGAAAATAAATTCTTTGATTTCTTTACGGTTTGGGAAAGAATATTTGCGGAGTTCATAAAGTTTGAAGATCATCGATCTTATTTCTTATTGAGTTAAATGCTACCACCATAATACCGAGGGTGTGGGCCAAACCAACATGGACGACCCATCCTTTATTATTCTTTGTGATGTTATTCGGAATGAAGGAAGGTGACGAGGGAAACTTCACCGCCACCCGTGGCCACCGCGACCCGCACCGCCCCCGCAGCGCACCGAACTCCCAGCCGAACCAGATGTGTGCCTGTGCCAGGTCTCACTGCCCTAGGCCAAACTGGCCCCGCACCCAGGCTCGTGCCACCCGTCGGCCAAGAAACCTTGGTTGCGCCCCTGCCGCCCCAGCCGCGCCGCCCCGGCCACACCTCCTGCAGGCCGCACCGCCCGCCGGCCGCACCCCCACGACCCTCCAAGCCACCCTGGCTCGCACCGCCCATACCCCCTCGCGGCCTGGTGGGCCATACCCAACTGCTTGGGCTGAACCCAACGGGCCGGGATAGACCCAACGGGTAAGACCAGGTCGGCCCGAACCCAGGCCCACTATGCCCATTTACATTCTTTTGGCCATATCTTTGGCACCAGACATCTGTTTGACGAACTATAAGTGGCATTGGAAATCTTGGAGAGATATGGTCCCATTGAGTATTCTCCATTGGAGTTTTTTTTGAGATATTAAATCATCAGTTTGGATTGAGCACGAATCCAACCGGGCCTATGGGCCTAAACGACTAATAACTCACAGACAGGGGGTCCGATTGACGCGTCGTTTGTTTCGTTGATACCCCTATGAAATGGTAGATAATTATTTGTGAGACTTCATGATAGTTAGAGTATTGACCATTTTCTCATGGAGAAGATCCTCCCGGAGACAAGCGATCATAGTGCGGAGACCTAGTAGCTAGCTGAGACCTGACAACTACTAACTGTTTCGTCTCAAAGTGACTCAACTAGTCTAGTAGGGAGTGCCTTGTTGTCGCGGTAGAACCAAGATACTCGACAGTAGGATTACCTTAGTATGATATGAGGTGGAGTGTGCTTGGTGACAAGGCAGACCCATGGTGGGGAGCACGCTTGGTGACGCGGCAGATCCACAATACTCGATAGGAGCAGCACCTCAACAATCGAAGGTTAATGGGAAGCGTGCTTAGTGTCGCGGTAGGCCCACATTACTCGATAGATGATGAATTCTCCAACACCTATGTTTTCAAAAATGTGACTAGGGTTGTTACTTGATAAAACACCTAGAATAAAATCTTGGTTTGAGGTGAGTCAGTTTTTCTATGTTTTCCTCATGATTGAGATGGATCACTTGATAACTTTGGTATATGTATGGGCATATACAGATGTACGGTTATCTGCTGATTTCATTCTTCTTGTATTTTACATGGTGTATTTAATGAGACCTTGAGGGTCTCGGGGTCCCAACTGTGTTTTGTTATGCTCACCCTTGCACGGTCTATGACCGCCCCTTGTTTTGTTGGATGCAGACAGTGGGTAGTGCTGACTAATTACTAGAATACCAGGTTTGGACGGAACCCATAGGTGGACCATAAAAAGATTCGGTACACGGAGGAGACGGACGAGTGAAGAGTGCGGAATAGGTGACTTGTATCTACCCTTTATGTTGGAAACATGGAGGATTCCCCCACATCTGACTATCCCTTTCTTCTGTTGTCTTGTATCCCAGTTGTACTGGTTATTTCCAATTAGGCTAGAATTTCTTCCCCTTTTACATTCAACAATTTTTAATTATACAATATAGTTAGTGTTTAATACCTTGGTGTTTTCTTTATTTTGTGTGTGTTTACTAGTTATAATGGAAATTACATCCCAGTTTTAGGTAATTACGCCTTTCGTGCTAGTCGACAGCCCATGTCCTCTAGATGGTGGGCTTGGGGTAGTCATGAAAAAAGCCCTGGGGGACTGGTCATAACAAATTGGTATCAGAGGATTTGGTTCTAACGATATACATAGGAATCTGATCCTTTCTGTGAAGCAATAGTGTTATGTGTTGTGAGTGCGGTAATCTATTCAGGGAGTCTAGTGTTTGGGCGGCAGCCGACATATCCATAAACCTGGACCCTGATTTCTAATTTCCAACTTAGTGCATGAATAAAATGATTGTGTTTGTGTTTTCAAAAGTTATGTAGGCTCATCAGGTCAGCTCACGAGTTATAAACTTTTAACCGTGGTAGACCTGTTTATTTTCCGGATTCCTCCACACAGATAGGCGGCTAGAGTTCCAAGAGGTGGATACACTGATACCACACCAAGTGACGAGGCATAAGTGTAGGTCCCTATTCTTGTAGATGCACCAGTGATTGCACCAGCGGTACCATTACCCATTGGGCCACTGATGCCACCTTCCCATGTAGTAGAGAGTGCATGCCGATTGAGCGTGTTGCATGAGGTATAGTGCCATACACCACCTAGGTTCCAGGGACAGATAGACCCACAGGCGGCTGAGGATTGGCTGGAGGCTGTGGTGAGAGTTTTATGACTAGTAGGGACACCAAAAAATCTCAATGTGATTCTTGATGCGATCTTTCTACAAAATTCAGTGAGCATATGGTGGAGCTTGATGCTCAAAGTCACGCCGAGGTGAGGCATCACTAGGCAGACTTCGAGAGCCTGTTTCGGGAAAAATTTGTTCTAGAAACTCTTCACGAAGTGCAAATTCATGATCTAATTCATATGTAGTAGGGTGGCATGCATATATATCAGTACTCAGTGTGGTTCATAGTCCTCTCATGCTACTCCACTGATATGGTGTGGGGTGCATTCTTCAGGGACCGGACCTTTGAGAAGGGGATCAAGCGGGAGACCAGGAATTTGATAATCTCACTCAATATCCCGACGCAGCCGAGGGTTTTAGAGAGAGACCTCCTAGTGGAGTGCTTTATTGCTGAGAAGTATCCAGAAGAGAGATCCCCCAGTAGTAGACAGGTAGCAGAGTCTTCTACAGCTGGAAGTAGACAGATTTCATAATGGTCCAAGAGGACCAGACCTATAGGTGTACAACTACATGATTCAGAGTTGGTTTTGAGGGGCACCCGTGGTGGAGTCAAACATGCCAAGAGTGGGCACCATTTCATATGCAACAGACATGGACACATGGATCGTGATTGTTCGACCCACCATATGGATAATTAGAAGAAGGTCGAAGGACCACCCAACCCAAGAAAGAGGATCGACCGCGGAGGAGTGCAGGGAGTAGGCGGACGTTGTAGAGGAATTGGTCGTGCAACAGGCGGTGGGTGACAATTCAAGATATTACCACCACCACCACCAGGTGGTCCACCCTGACTGATGTGTTCAGGTGGATAGGGGAGAGCTCAGCTCTAGGAAGATGAGGATTACGATCACGGTTCTTCGAAGATGATACGAGGTACGGTATGTGTCTATTCCACCATAGATGCAGTACTGATAGAGAGAAGTTCTAGTCATTCATTTATTGGCACTTCCCTCGTTCGGATCTGGGATATTCCAACGGAGTCGTTGGCCTCATCCTTACGGCTAGAGACTCCAAATGAGCAGATTCGACTATTACACACTGGTGCCGGCAGTGCGAACTTACTCTTTGAGGTGAGAGATTCGGCTGGGATATCCTAGAAGTAGCGCCGAAGCCTTACAACATCGTATTGGGTATGGACAGGTTATCTACATTCCACACTCATATTGAATGTATTAGGCACAATTTGCAGTGTGTGTGCACTGATGGGACCATGTTTACCTTCACCGGAGAGAAGGCAGCTTTTACATCGCATGATGGAGATACCTAGAGGAGAGTGTATCCTATGACTCTTCAGTTGGATAGCCTTACACTTGGATCTATTTATGTGGAAAGTCTGAATTATCCTGTAGTGGTGGACCGGTACGCGGATGTCATCCCTGATGATGTTCTGGGTTTACCTCCTCGCAGAGAGGTGGAATTTTACATTAATTTGTACCCCAGGAAGACACCGATATCGACACCATCATATCATATGACACCCACTGAGCTTAGTGAGCTACCGATACATCTGGAAGACTTCTAGTGGAAAGGATTTATCTGGCCCAATGTTTCTCCCGGGGCAGCCCCGATTCTGTTCGCCAAGAAGAAAGATGGGAGCTTTAGTGTAACATCCCTAGTAAATAAAGAATATGAAATTTTTATATTTATTAATATTTGTGAATAAAATATTAATATTACATTAAAGGGAATTATATGTTCGATTGTGTACCCAATACACAACAATTAGATTCATTGAAATCTTACGTTGCACACAAATAATATAATAATATTATTTTAAATGGTAGTAAACTACTAGCCATTGTAATTGCGGGATTGAAAAGAAAAAACTAAAAAATTATTATATATGTTTTTCAAATATTTTTACAATTATCCAATAAATGTTAATGTCCTAAAATGTGAATGAATCCAATTTTAAGCATAAATAGTCTAATATTCTTTAAAAGGTCGATTATCCTCGTTTTGATGGAGAACCCTTTTTAAATCCTATTTTTGACAACATTATGTGTTATGTATGGAAAAATAAAATACTTCTTTATAATCGGGATATCAAAATTAACTTTGTGTAAATTTTTGTTATTTTTCGGATAATGTTCAATTTTTAATGAGTAGTGAAAATGCTGTATTTTAATTCAAGACCTCATTTTAATAGTATTTATTTATTTGGATAGATTATCTTTTTAATTGGTTTTAAAGTTTAGTTAAAATATATTTTTACAATTTAATTCAATGGTTATCATTGGAATTAATTTCATTTAGAAATTGGACATAAACAAGTGTCAATATTTTGATAGATATTGTTTCTTAAAAACACGCTATTTGTTTTGATTGCGGGAATTAATTATAAAATTAATTAATGAAACTTATATATTTTGAATTTGGTAAAATGGACATAATTATTTAATTTGGATTATCAAATTTACTTTGGATACATTATTAGTATTTTTCTGACCAATGATCATTTTTAATGAATAGTGAAAAATACTGCATTTTACTTCAAAACTGTTTATTAGTCTAGTTTAATTATATATTTATATTGTAATTATAATTGGTTTTAAAGTTTAATTGAATTATTTTTTTTCACTTAATAAAATGTTGTTCATTTTAAGTAATTTCACTTTTCAATTAGATGTAATAACATTTCAATCTTTTGATAAATTTTACTTTTTAAAAACATGTCATTGGTTGGGACAACGAGAATTATTTTGAAATTAATTACTGAAATTTCTATGTTTGGAATCTGGTAAAATTGATTCCAAATTTGGAATCATAAGGTCAAAATTATTTAATTATGACTCTTTTTTGGACATTATGAATAGTAACGACAGTAATTATCTTTAATTGTCGTGATTAATTAGTTGTCGGGTAGTTAAGGGTAATAAAGTAATATCATAATAATATAAAATGAACCCAAAATGTGTCCTAATCATATTTTTAGATTAATGGCTGACCATGGGAAGCTTCTTACCGAACTTTATGTCCAATGGAGACACATGGGTGTAATAGTGACATTTATGACATTATGTTTATTAAAAGATGAGAAATATAACAAAGGTTTGTATATCCTAAATAAAACAATTTAAATTTTCTTTAAATAAATGATATCTTATAATATAATCAGTCATTGGAATGCTAGTAGGATTCAATACATGATGATATTTTTTTAAAAAAAATTAGACATTAAATAAATAAATTTATTTATGACACCATGATGATGTAGTGATTACCTCATTAATGAACGATTTAAATAAAATAAAAAGATAGCATAAAATCTAGGAATTACACTGGTTAAAAACCTATTGGATGGGTGGATTTAGAACCCTTATCACCTTATCCTCGAAATGCATCATTGTGGTACCTTTAAATTACGCAAATCATTTTATAATATTGTAACATTTCAAGACCATCCAAAAGTGAACCTCCTCCCTCTTATAAAAGGCCCCCACCTCTACCCCCTTACCCACAACTCTAAAGCACTTGGATCATCCAACCACTGATCATATTTTCTCTCCACATCCTTATATTACTCATAGAATCCTCACATTGAGCATAAGTCTTTCCAAGGAAGCTGTTTGCTCAAATAAAAAAGAGTTACCCGATTTAGAGGTAATGTCTTTTCTCAAGTTTCTTTATTTTTTTCCTTATTTACTCACCACTATCTTCATTTTATTTGATACCATAATAAAAAAAGTATCCTCAATATAATATGATGTTGTTATGATAATTATTCTACCTACAATTACACAGAACTATGTCTAATGGTTAAAAAACATGTTGTTTCTGTGGGTGGCGAATTACTGCCTCACGAAACGATGATTATTAAATCTTATTTTAACACCATTCATGGAAGCCATTATTATGTCAATGTATTTATATATTATATATATGGTAATTTTTTTATCTTATTCTGAATTTTCTATTTAAATCACATTGTTATGCTTTTCATTTTGTGGAACTGCAATAATTTTAACTGAGGAAGTGTGCACTGCCGCCCCCTCAAGGGATGTGACTCAATCATGCCAATCATGGAATTTATAAAGAATTTAATTAATAAACTTATTTCACCTATATAAAATATATATTATAATTTATTTATAATATATATCTGTATCATTTAGTTTTATTTCATTTAATATGACATTGAAATGAATGTAGCGTTCATGCGTACGTACGGCCTACCGTCTCCATGAACGGTGCATTTCATTTTTTATCTCCAAATGTTATGGAATATTATAAAATGAATATATAGTAGATATATATGATATTCAAATCATTAATACCATTTTGGAGATGGTGTACTTATAACATCATGGACAATTCTCTTCAAACATTTTTATTTTTGACTCATGTACAGAACATCGACAAAACGTACGATATGAACTCACATAATTAACTAATTAAAATAAAATGATAATATGTGATATTAATTAAATAATAAAAATTTATGGAATTAATTATGAAATTATAAATTGACCAATTTTTATTATTCAGGAATATAAAGAAACAAACAAGACAAGTCGGACTTGAGGTAAGGGGATTTTTTACCTCACTTTTAATTCTGTGAGAGTTCCATTGTTCGTCAATTATTTAATGCATGTGGTGTTTTGTGTACTGCCATTTGATATATATTATCATGATTCTATTTATATTCGTGGTATTCTGTGATTCATTTGGTTCTTATTATCTTTTGGTCAAACAACTTGATTGACTACAACAAGGTAAGTGGTTTCTTATCTCACTTTTTATTCTCGTGAGATTCATGATATATTTTCCACTTTCTGCATTGACTGGTGTATGTACTGACCATTATTCTACACTTTGAGTAATCAAAATCCATTTATGGGTATTTAAATCAACATTGTATGGTCCTTCGTTCATGGAGTTCATGTTTCGTAGGATACCGAATCAGTAAGAGAACCTTTCACCCTCTTCTTTTTAAAAGGCTTATTTTTTTAGGTCTTTTAATTAACGTATTCTTATGTTGGGATATGTTATTATATATATTTATTGCTTTAAATTCTATTTCCAAGTGATGTGATACCGTTTTTATCTCCCATCAACTCATTTTCTGAATTTTTATGTGACGTCGTTAGGCTGTCGAATTTCTGTAAGAAAAATTCTTAACCCAATTTCAATTCTTTGGTTTAATACTCTACTTCTTGATTATATCATGATTTAAATATGTGTGGATGTCCAATACGGACCCATCCTTAAAACATTACATAATTTTGAATTAAATGATGAATTCACATTGAATATCATTTTAGGTTTATAGTTTTAGAGAATTAGGACATAACTTTTACATCTCACAAGATTACAAAGTAGACACTTCTACTCAGTTTCCATTTTTTTCACAAAATAAAAAATATTAAA
The DNA here is from genome assembly GCA_963277665.1 of Viscum album. Classification (NCBI taxonomy): domain Eukaryota; kingdom Viridiplantae; phylum Streptophyta; class Magnoliopsida; order Santalales; family Viscaceae; genus Viscum; species Viscum album. The sequence goes on from OY728161.1 coordinate 321,286,960, forward strand.
AAGAAACATGCCTAGTTCCTTGTGTTAGATATCATTTCATTCCTTGATCCCATCCTTGACCCTATTCACCTTTACGTCCTGTGGAAAACATTTCAAAAAAACATGGGATGAACATAAAAAGCTAAGTAAGGAATATAAAAATACGGAATGAAAACATTAGTCCATGTATTCATAAGAATAAATGAAATAATAATTTACTCATAAAACATAAGCGCATTAAAATACCTCATTAAATCATACGATTTATGAATAACTCATATAAATAATAAGATGTAATGGTATCTTGAGGCATTCATAACATTCTTACGTAAGGAGTAACCCTCATGGTTATGTTTGGAATACCCACCACTGTATGTTCCCTATATCTCATCAGAGAAACCTTATCATTTAAATACTTTTCATTACCCAATGCATTGGAGAGCCATCATGGGCCCACCCACCCTTAGTTTATAATAGAACCACTTGTCTTCATAAACAATGCCCATGAACCATAACATAATCGTATCACATAAAACATGCATAAAGGATACATAAAATTTCCACATTTCCATCACAAGATATCAAAACACATTGATATAATAAAAACATTATAAAAACCATTTTCAATAACAATATAAAGGAAAATGAAACATGGTATTTATTTTTCATATAAAAAAGTTATGGCTTGTAGAGGAAGCCGGAACTAAAATAATGGTCAAAGCGGCGGAGAAGTCGTTGTCGCCGGAAACGTACGACAAAACATTCCTTTTGTCATTTAGTAAAATTATTCTTATAAAAATATTACTTTTGAATAAAAGTAGATGTCAAAGGGGTTTATACATCGTATAAAATAATGTTGTGTATAAAACAAAATATTCCCCAATGAAAGGAGATTGAGACGAAGTTCCATACAAAGATGGTATCCTTAGATTAAGTAAAAATAAATTACATAAATATGTGTGACAAACATAAATACACCCAATATAAGTGTATATTATGTGTAAACCAAACAGACATCATCCACACATATTCAGATCACGGTATAATCAATAAGTAAATGTTTAACCCAAAGAATTGAAATGGGGTTAAGAAGTTCCCTTACCAAAATTCGACAGCCTAACGATGTAACTTTAAAATTTATAAAATGAGATGATGAGAGATAAAAAGGGATCTCATAACATGGAAATAATATTTAAAACAATAAGGATATATAAGAACATATCCCAACATAATAACATGTAAATTAAAAGACATAACAAAAAGAAGTCTTTTAAAAAGAGTAGGGTGAAAGGTTCCCTTACCGATTTGGGCTACATTCGAAAGGTACACCCCAAGAAAGTAAGTTCATGAAATTAAGATGTAAATACCCATAAATTAAATTATATTACACAAATAATACAATAATGGGCAGTACATGAACCACACCAAAATAAATAGTGGCAAATGTAGCACGAATCTCACGGGAACAAAATGTGAGATAAAAACCCCATACCTCATTGTAATTAATCGAGTTGTATGACCAAAAGAAAATTAAAAAAATATAAATCACAGAATAAAATGAATATAATCATGATAACATATATCATATGGAAGAACACAACAAACCACATGAAATAAATAAGTGGTGAACAATGGAGATATCATTGAATTAAAAGTTAGGTATGATATCCACTTATGAAAATTCAGCAACCTACCAGCGCCACCTAAAAATTAAAAAATTGGATTGAAGATATCAATCAGGGTATCTAATAATATGAAAATAAAACATACAATAAGAGGAATATAGGAGAACATCCCCCAAAATAAGAAAGTAGAGCATAAAAAAAGTGACATAAAAGATAGTACTTAAAAAGAAAGAGAGAGGTTGGATCCCTTACCTCGTGTCCGACTTGACTCGATAGTTCTTTAATATGCTGAATAATAAATTAGAGCTAATTTATACATTATTAACAACCATTTTCAAGTTCATTATTCCTTTTATATCACTTATTACCATGTTATTAACATTATGGAATTAATTAAGTTAATAACGGCCGTTTTGTCGATCATTGGTACTTCAGTCAAAAATAAACTTCTTATAATTACAAGTTGTTCATGTGGTAAAATATATATTATATCCAGAATTATATTCATGTTTCTGATATCATATATATATATATCGTATATATCTTGTATATACATGAATTTATAATATTATTTAACATTTAGAGGTATGAAATGAAATGCACCGTTCATGGAGACGGTAAGCCGTACGTACGCATGAACGCTACTTTCATTTATATTTCATATTTAATGGAATAAAATAATAATGATATAAAGTTATATTAAAATTCAAGAATAATATCATATATAATATAATTATATACATCCTTTATACATCCCACATATGGCATTAACGAATCAAATCACTTTGAGGGGAAGGTGGTCAACACTTCCTAAAATGAAGATACTGCGTTTACCCATAATGGAAACCATAAAGGTATGCAATAAATGAAAAATACAGAAGAATATGGAAACAATAAACATAATATATATCATATATAAATATAGTGACATCTTAATGGCCACCATGACATGTGTTATAAGAATATTCAACAATCATCGTTTTGTGAGGTAGAAATTTTCCATCCACATAAACAGTATGTTCTTTGACCATTAGACAGAGGTGTGTGTAATTGTAGCTCGAATAATTTTCATAACAACATACTATTATATTTAAGATACAGTTTTTGTTACAAAATAATGAAATAATAAGAGTATAGAGGGTTGGAGAAACTAAATAAAACAAAAGAACATAATAGAGGACATTACATTTAAATCGGGTAACTCCCTTTGGTTTGAACAAAAAGGGTTTCTTAAAGAGATTTCAGGCTAAGGTAAGGATTCTAGGATGGAGAGAGAGATGTGGAGAGATAAAATGGGCAGAGTTGGTTTGAACCAAAGGGTTGAGGGGTGTGGGTAAGGGGGTAGAGGTGGGGGCCTTTTATAAGAGGGATGAGGGGCACTTTTGGAATGTTATAAAATGTTACTTTATTATAAAATGAGTTTCAGATTTTAAAGATCCCACAAAGATATATTTAGAGGATAAGGTGATACGGGTTCATAAATCCACCCATACAATAGGTTTTGGACATGTTTAAGTATTAGATTTTACCTTATCTTTTCATTTTATTTAAATCATTCAATAATGAGGTAATTAATGCATCATCATGGAGTCATAAATAAATTTATTTATTTAATGTATAAAAATTATACAAAAATATAATGATGTAGGAAATATTTTTATCATTATAATGAACATTTATAGTCAATAATATGACTTTTATAACCCCATGAAATTTTTTTTGTAAAATAATACATGTTTGTGACATTTTTCTCTAAACATTAAATAAAAAGATATTATTGTAATTTTCATACCAATGTGGATCAATGAGGTCCAAAAGGTGACCCCTGGATTTTAATGTTTGGAAATGACTCATACAATAATGGAAGGACATGTGTCATGTTAATTTCATATTATTATAACATTATTTTTACCTTAAATTACACTAATTAACTTTAATCGTGATTAATAAAACATAAAAGTTACTATTCAACAATACAAATATTTTCATCCCATTGAACCAAATTTTACTTAATAATGAAAACCATGTATGTCATATTTTTTAAAATCAAATCAGAGAAGTGATAATGTTTCATTTAAATGAATAATCAGTTTTTTAACTAACACTTAGTGGTTTCAGTATTCATCAAAAATTGAAGTTTTTCAGAAAAATACCAAAAATTCATCCTTAGCTATATTTGATATTCCGAATTCAAAAATGATTTCTATTTTAAAAAATTAAAAACATATAAGTTGCATTAATTAATTTAATAAATAATTCCTGTTGTCAAAACAAATAGCGTGTTTTTAAGAAACAATATCTATTAAAAGATTGACACGAGATTAAGTCCAATTTCAAAGTGAAATTAATTCCAATACCACCAATGAATTATATGGTAAAAATATATTCTAATTTAACTCTAAAAACAATTCAAAATATAGTCTAATAATATTAATAAAATATATTAAAAAGTGTTTTTGAATTAAAATACAACATTTTTCACTTATTCATTAAAATTGAACTTTATCGGAAAACTAACAAAAATTTACAGAAAGAAAATTTTGTTGTCTTGATTCTAAAAGAGGATTTTATATTTTCAAATATAAAATATAAAATCTTCAAAAAGTTGATTTAAAAAGGTTTCTCCATCAAAAGGTGGTTAATCGACCTTTTAATAAATATTAGAATATTTATGCTTAAAATTGGATTCATTCGCATTTTAAGCCTCTAAAATTTACTGGATAAAAGTAAAAATATTTAACAAACATATATAATAATTTTGAAGTTAGTTATATTTATTCCCTCCATTAAAATTTCTAGGAGTTAACTATCATTTAATATAATATTATTATATTATATGTGTGCAAGGTTAGATTTCAAAGAAACTCGTTGTTGTGTATTCGGTTCGCCATCTAACATAGAATCCCCTTTTAAGTAATATTAATATTTTATTTGAAAATATTAATAAATATGAAAATTTAGTATTCTTTATTTAACTAGGATGGTACATCCTTCCCCCTTTTGGTAATTGCATCCTCACAATTTTGAAATTGGGCTCAGAAACATCATTGAAAGTCCCACATTAGAACAAGACTCAGTAAAACAGTCACTTAAAAAAAAGATGTACAAAGGTCACCCGAGTTAACCCATACTAGGATTCTATGATTAAAAACATGGGCATGGAAGAGAAAACAACGTGTCATGTTCTGATGGAGAGTGATAGAAAACATGATTAGGAGAAATTTAACCCCAAGAAAATTACAAACTTGTGATGGGTTAAATGGTATTTGATTCCCTAGTAAGAAAAGTTAACAGACAACATTTATGTTTTATGTTACTTTTCATTGATGAATTTATTTTTGATCTTAACTAAATCCTAAGGATACATTCTTAATTGTCATGTAGACTTTCATCTCTTACTATAATTCTTACACAAACTCATATTATCTAAAAAAGACGAGTATTTAGGATGGCTTGTTCACATTTAGAGCTCTATTATCAACTTCTTGAGAATCACCAAAACCAAAAAAGATGAACTGTATATTTCCCATGTCTTTAGACCCTAAACAAAACCAAAATGGTTTGTACAAGATCAGATAATCCCCAAAATGATAATCCTTTATAAAAAGAAAAGGTATTCTTAATACCCAAAATTTTTCCAATAATACCCAACGTTCAACAAAGACCATTCAATAAAAAACTATCTATAAAATTTCTTCAAGGTAATCCAAACTAAGAGTGAAACCCAAATCACTGAAGAATTTATTCACATTGTCTTCCAAGATAAATCTTAATATTTATCTCCAAATAACATCAGTTACTCTTAAAGTACCAAATTGAAAAGTAGTTATCCTAATCACATATCCTCCACGGTAGGTTAATCATTTCCATAGATAACCCAAAAGAAACTTTTTCCTGGTTCATAAGATCATATAACTAAAAATAATTAGTCAAACTAACCAGGGACTTCCCGTAGCCCAATGGTAGGTGATAAATACAAGTCGCACTTTTTTGTGGGTTCGATTCTCGCAGCTTCATCCGACACGACGGGTTGTCACATGATCTGCATGTTGTCCCTTTTCAAAAACAATATAATTTTGTAACATTCCTCAAAAAGAGATAAATTCATCATAAATAACCATAACATATTTTAACCACAAGTTTATCTCATTCCTTTCATTTTCCATTATAACATATAGTAGCCCATAATTACCTAAAAAGTAAGGATCATATAAACCCTAATGGTTACCTTATAATTATTACCCGAAAATCCACATCGAGTTGGTTCTCTCGTACATGATGCATTAAGGAACTCACCAAGGTTCAAGTGGTAAATCATGACTCTTTGATGGTTGGTTTAGAATAACCATGAGATTCCTCAATGAATCCACCATTTCATCCAGTCTCTTAATCAGAGAATCACCACATTTTCCTTCATTCCAATTGTCACTTTGGTGCCTGTTAGATCCATCCATTTACTAAAACCAAAAATGTTAGTGTGAGTATATCAAAAAAATCATCATGTACTAATGAGGAAGATAAAAACTAAGATATACTTATCCAAGTTATCTCAAACTCATTCCAACTTTCAAAAATAACAAGGACTCCATCTAATATATTAACCATTGTGGTTATACACATCTTGTCACTTATGCTTAAAGAATACCCTAAACTCTAAAGGTAGCTAAACCGACCTCTGATACCAACTATAAGGACTCGGACTTAGAACATTACATAATCTTGAATTAAATGAATAATTCACATTGATGATCTTTTCAGGTTTTGAGTTTTAGATAATTATAACATAAATTTTACATCTCACAAGATTATAAAGTATACACTTCTACTCAGTTTCAATTTTTTTCCATAAAATAAAAACTCATAAAGAGAAACATGTCTACTTCCATATTTTAGATATCATGTATTTCTTTAATCCCATACTTTACCCTATTCACCTTTATGTCATGTGGAGTAAATTTCAAATAAACTTGGGATGAGCATAAAAAGCTCAGTAAGGAATATAAAAATACTGAATGAAAACATTATTCCATGTATAGAAAAGAATCAATGAAATAATACTTTACTCATAAATCATAAGAACATTAAAATACCTCATGAAATCATAAGATTTATGAAAAACTCATAGAAATAATAATACATAATTGTAACATGAGGAATTCATAATATTCTTACTTAGGGAGTAACCCTCATGGTTACGTTTGGAATACCGACCATAGTATATTTCCTAAATCTTTTGGAAGAAACCTAGCGTTTAACTCCTTCACGTTAACCAATGAATTATAGATCTATCACGGGATTACACACCGTTAGTTTATCACGAAACCACATGTCTTCATAAGGAATTCACATGAACCATAACATAATCGTATCATATAAAACACACATAAAGGAAACATAAAATTTCCACATTTCAATCACAAGATATCAAAAAAACATTGATATAATAGAATCATTATCAAAAACTTTTTAAATACCCAAATTAAAGAAAATTAAAACATGGTATTTATTTTTCATCTAAAAAAATGTTAGTACTTGTAGAGGAATCCAAAACTCAAATAATGTTTATGACGGCAGAGAAGTCGTTGTCGCCGCATACGTAAGACAAGACATTCCTTTTGTCGTTTAGTAAAACGCTTCGTAAAAAAATATTTCTTTTGAATAAAAGTAAAATTCAAAGGGGTCAATACACCGTATAAAAGAAATTTGTGTATAAAACCAAATATGCCTCAATGAAAGGAGATTGAGACGAAGTCCCATACAAAGACGATATCCTTAGATTAAGGATAAATCAATTTCATAAATATGTGTGAAAAACATAAATACACCCAATATATGTGGATATTAATTTTAAAACAATCAGAGGTCATCCACACATATTCATAGCACGACATAATCAATAAGTAGAGGTTTAACCCAATGAATTGAAATTGGGTTAAGAAGTTCCCTTACAGAAATCTGATAGCCTAACGACGTCACATTAAAATTCAAAAAATGAGATGATGAGAGATAAAAAGGGTATCTCATCACTTGGATGTATCATTTACAACAATAATGATATATAAGAACATATCCCAATATAATAATATGTAAATTAAAAGACCTAACAAAAAAAGTCTGTTAGAAAGAAGAGGGTGAAAGGTTCACTTACCGATTTGGGTAACATTCAAAACGTACACCCCAAGAAATTAGGGTCATACAATGAAGATGTAAATACCCATAAATTAAAATATTTTAGACAAAGAATACAAAAATGTGCAGTACATACACCACACAAAAGGATATAGTGGAAAATGTTGCATGAATCTCACGGGAACAAAAAGTGAGATAAAACCTCATACCTCATTGTAATTAATCGAGTCATATGACCGAAAGATAATAAACTAAAAATGAACCACATAATACCATGAATATAATCATGATAAAATATATCATATGGAAGAACAAAATAAACCACATTCAGAAAATACGTGGCGAACAATGGAGATCTGACTGAATTAAATGTGAGGTAAGATATCCCCTTATGAAAATTCGGCAGCCTAACATCGCCAATTAAAAATTACAAAAATTGATTGAAGATATAAATTAGGATCTATAATCATATGAACATAAAAATTACATTATGTGTAATATAGGATAACATCCCCCAACATAAGAAAGAGGAGCTTAAAATAAGTGACATAAAATAGAGTACATAAAAAGAAAGAGAGAGGTTGGATCCCTTACCTCGTGTCCAACTTGACTCGGTCATTATTTAGTCTCCTGAATAATAAACTAGAGTTAATTTATACTTTCTTAAGAACCTTTTTCAAGTTAATTATTAATTTTATATAACTTATTACCTTGTTATGAACATTATGTAATTAATTAAGTTAATAACGGTCGTTTTTTCGATCATTGGTACTCTAGTCAAAAATAGACTTCTTATAATTACAAGTTGCTCATGTGGTAAAAAATATATTATATCCATAATTATATTCATGATTTTGATATCATATATATATGATATATATCTAGTATATACATGCATTTATAATATTACATAACATTTAGAGGTAAGAAATGAAATGCACCGTTCATGGAGATGATAAGCCATACGTACGCATGAATGCTACTTTGATTTCTATTTCATATTTAATGGAGTGAAATCATAATGATATAAAGGTATATTATAATTCCAGTATTATATCATATATAATATCATTAACTCCATCCTTTATACATCCCACATATGGCATTAACGAATCAAATCACTTTGAGGGGGCGGGGATCAACACTTCCTGAAATGAAGATATCGCATTTACCCATAATGGAAACCATAAAGGTATTCCATAAATGAACAGAAGAATATAGAAAAAATAAACATAATATATATCATATATTAATATAGTGACATCTTAATGGACACCATTAAAGGTGTTATAAAAATATTGAACAATCATCGTTTTGTGAGGCAGAAATTTTTCTTCCACATAAATAGTATCTTCGTTAACCATTAGATGGAGGTGTGTGTAAGTTTAGATCGAATAATTAACATAACAACATATTAGTATATTGAAGATTCTGGTTTTTTTTACAAAAGAAAGGAATAAAAATAGTTTAGGGGGTTGGAGTAGCAAAATAAAACAAAAGAACATAAGAGATGACATTACCTCTAAATCGGGTAACTCCCTTTGGATTGAACCAAAAGGGTTTATTGAATAAATTTTTGCCTATAGTAAGGCATCTAGGATGGATATAGGTATGTGGATAGATAAAAGGGGTATATTTTGGTCAAGCCAAATTCTTGAGGGGTGTGGGTAAGGGGGTATAGGTGGGGGCCTTTTATAAGAGGGAGGAGGGGAACTCCCAGAATGTTATAAAATGTTACTTTATTATAAAATGTGTTTTAGATTTTTAAGGTCCCAAAAAGATATATTTATAGTATAATATGATAAGGGTTCTGAATCCACCCATACAATAGGTTTTGGACAAGTTTTAGTCTTATATTTTACCTTATCTTTACATTTTATTTAAATCGTTCATTAATGAGGTAATCACTGCATCATCATGGTGTCATAAATAAATTTATTTATTTAATGTCTTAAAATTATAAAAAATCTTGATTTAGGAAGTAGTTTTACCTTTCTAATGAATATTTAAAGTCAGAAATATGAATTGTGTAACACCATGTAAAAATTGTTTTAGTAAAACAATACATGTTTGTGACATTTTTATTTTAACATTAAATAAAAAGTTATTAATGTCATTTTCTTACCCATGTGGCTCCATGGAACCCCCAAGTAGACCCATGGATTGTATTGGTTTTCCATGACTCTTCCAATAATGGTAGGACATGTGTCAATGTAATTTTATATTATTATAACATTATTTTTACCTTAAATTATACTAATTACCTTTAATCGCGATTAATATAACATAAAAGTTACTATTATCCAAAAAAATTATTTTCATCCCATTGAACCACAGTTTACATACTAATGACAACCATGTATGTCAGATATTTGAAAATAAAATCATAGAAGTGGTAAAGTTTCATTTAAACAAAAAATTAGTTTTTTAACTACCACTTAGTGGTTTCATTATTCATAAAAAAAAAAATTTCGGAAAAATTCCAAAAATTTAACATAAGATGTATTTGATATTCCGAATTCAAAATTAATTTCAATTTTAACAAATTTAAATCATATAAGTTTCATTAATTAATTTATTAATTAGTTCTTATTGTCAAAACATATAGCGTGTTTTTAAGAAACAATATTTATTAAAATAATGACACTAGTTTAAGTCCAATTTCAAAGTGATATTAATTCCAATGAACATAATTGGATTAAATGGTAAAAATATATTCTAATTAAACATTAAATCCAATTCAAAATATAATATAATCATATAGATAATCTATATTAAAAAGTGGTTTTGAATTAAAATACAACATTTTTCACTTATTCATTAAAATTAAACTTTATCAGAAAACTGAAAAAAATTTACACAAAGTAAATTTTGATGTATTGATTCTAAAAGAGGATTTTATTTTGACAAATATAACATAAAAAAATTTCAAAAAGTTTATTTAAAAAGGGTTCACCATCAAAATGTGGTTAATTGACATTTTAAAGAATATTAGAATATTTACGTTTAAAATTGGATTCATTCTCATTTTAAGCCTCTAAAATTTATTGGATAGAAGTAAAAATATTTTAAAAACATATATAATAATTATATATTTAGATCTTGTTCATTCCATCTATCACAATGGCTAGCTGTAAACTACCATTTAAAATAATACTACTATATTATATGTTTGCAACGTAAGATTTCAAAGAAACTTGTTGTTGCATATTGGGAACGCCATTGAACATAGAATCCCCTTTTAGGTAATTTTAATATTTTATTTGAAAATATTAATAAATATGAAAATTTCATATTCTTTATTTACCTGGGATGTTACATGTCCTCTGATTAATTTACACTTAATATCCACTTATATTGAGTGTATATATATTTGTGACACATAATTATGCAATTGACTTATCCTTAATCTAAGGAAACCGTCATTGTACGGGACTTAGTCTAAATCTCCTTTCATTGAAGAATATTTTGATTTCTACTTGAGTATATTTTATAGAGTGTATAAAACCCTTTTGAATTTTAATTTCATTCAAAAGGAATCTTTTTACATGAAGCGTTTTACTAAACGGAAAATGAAATGTTTTTGTCTCATGTATGCCGTGACAATGACTTCTCGGCCACGATGACCATTATTTGAGTTTCGACTTCCTCTATAAGCCATAACATTTTTTAAAGAAAAATAAATACCATGTTTTACTTTTCTTTTGTTTTGGTATTTAAAATGGTTTTGATAATGTTTTGTTTATATCAATTTGTTGTATTGATATCTTGTGATTGAAATGTGGAAATGTTAGGTTTCCTTTATGCATGTTTTATGTGATATGATTATGTTATGGTTCTTGGGCATTGATTATGATGTTAGGTGGTTCCGTGATAAACTAAGGGTGGGTGAGCCCAAGATATATCTCCAATGCATTGGGTAACACGAAGGAGTTAAATGCTAAGGTTTACCCAAAGAGATTTAGCCAATATACTAGGATTGGTATTCGAAAAATAACCACGAGGGTTACTCCCTACATAAGAATGTTATGAATTACCCAAGTTTCCATTATGTCTTATGATTTCTATGATTTATTCTTCAAATATAATGATTTCATGAGGTATGTTAATGTGCTTATGTTTTATGACTAAAGAATGATTTCATTTATTCTTATGTATACATGGACTAATATTTTCTTTCCGTATTTTTATATCACTTACTGAGCTTTTTATAATTTCATGCAGTCTAAAACATGGATATATACGTGACTATTTAGTTCAAGAGTTTTTATTTTGTGAAAATAATTGAATCTATGTAGATATGTCTACTTTGTAATAATTGAGATGTAATAGTTATGTTCAAATTCTCTAAAACTTTAGACCTGAAAAGGTCCTCAATGTGAATTATTCATTTAATTCAAGATTATGTAATCTTTTAAGTATGATTCCTTATAATTTTTATTGGAGGCCGGTTTAGATAAATTTAGAGGTTAGGGTATTCTTTAAGCTTATGTGACATTACCATAATGGTTAGGATTTTAGAAAGAGTCATAGTTTTTTTATAAACTGAATGAGTTATATATTACATGAATAAGTATATCTTAGTATTTACCCTCTACGTAAGATATTATATGATGATTTTACTGATATACTGACACTAACCTTTTTTGTTTTAGTAAATGGCTAGATGTAGAAGGAACCAAAGTAACCGTGGATGTGAAGAAAACTATGACGGTTTTTCGAACGAGCAACTAAATGATATGTGAGCTGCAATGAGAACACTTGCAGTTATTCTCAACCAACTACCTAGAGTCGTGATTGACCACCTGGTCCTTGTTGATCTTTATAAGGCATCATATATGGGAGAAAAAATTCCTATGAATGTTCAAGTAATAATCATAATGGTATGTTTTTCCAAAAACCTATGTGTCAATGATGTGGAAAGAAACACATAGGAAATTGTTTCAAAGTGAGTGAAGGATGCTACAGATGTGGAAATTAATGTCATAAAGCAAGAACATGCCATGGAAAAAGGAAGCATCTAGTTTACTCTAGGAAAGGTAAAGATGTCCTTTTTGAGGGATCAATCGATTGTTTTAAATGTGGTTTTCATGGTCATTATACAAACACATGTCCTACGAAGAAGTTTCGGGAATTGGATCACCAAGATCGTACAAATATTAATTTACCAATACCTAATGCCATTCCGATTGAGGATGATGAAACTGGCAATGACCAATGAAATGTATGGATTATTTCATGACATATGTTATCTTATTATTGAGTCTTAGGATATGATTCATTATTTTTTTGTAAGAAAGAAGTATTTCACAACAATTCAAAAATGAATGGTTAATAAATCATCAAAAATGTTGAATGATTAGGAATTCAACATATAATGGACTCAAAAGTTATTGTACATTTTAGGATGGTGAAATTCTTAAAATTATTAAGTCTCTTTTGATGATGGGATTATATTAGAATACTTTTTATAGTATGTGTAACCCTGCTGTTTTATATATGAAAATTTTATTCAAGGAATTATTGTCTTTTTTTGGATTTAGTTATAAAGAACCATTTTGGTTTATATGATCCTTGAATTTGAGGTAATTACCAGTTAATACATTTTGGGATGAAAAATGAATGTTATTAGAAAACCTTTGTTGTTAAAATATGTTATGGTTATTTTTTATGAATTTATATCTTTTTTGGGAATGTAATAAAATTATTTAGTTTTTGAAAAGGGACAACACACAAACCGTGTGACAACTCGTCGGGTCGGACGAAGCTGCAAGAATCGAACCGACAACCAAATTTTGATTGGTATTTATCGCCTACCGCTGGACTACGTGAAGTCCCTGGTTAGTATGAAAAATTATATTTAGTTAGATGATATTATGAATCAGGAACAAGATGATTTTTGGTTATCTATGGAAATGATTAATCTATCATGGAGGATATGTGATTAGGTTAATTACTTTTTATGAGACATTAAGAGTAAATGATATTATTTGGAGATAAATGTTATGATTTAACTTGGAAGACTATGTGATTAAATCCTTCAAGGATTTGGGTTTCAATCATATTTTGGATTACTTTGATGAATTATATGGAAATATGATTATTTAATTGTCTTTCCTGAACCTTGGGTTCTTTTTGTTGAAATTTGGAGTTTAAGAGTTGTATTTCATTTTATAAAGTATTATTCTTTTGGGGATTATCTGATCTTGTACTAACCCTTCTGGTTTTGGTTAAGGTCTAATGACATGGTAAATATATAGGTCATATTTTGTAGATTAGGTGATTCCCATGAAGTTTATTATATCACTCTTAATGTGAAAAAGCCATCCTAAATAATCATATTTTGAATAAAATATGAGTTTGTGTAAGAAATCTTGTACGAAATGAATGTCTACAAGAAAAGTACGTAGGTTTACTTTTTTTTAGTTAAGATCATAAATAAATTCATCAATGAAAAGTAACATATAAAAAATGTCATTTAATTACTTTTCCTACAGGGGAATCAAATACCGTTTAACCCATCACAAGTTTGTGATTTTGTAGTGGTTAACATTCTCCTAGTCGTATTTTCTATCACTCCCCCTCAGAACTTGATGGTTTGTTTTCTCCTCCATATACATGTTTTCATGGAATCCTAGTATTTTTTGTCTCGGGTGACCCTTTTTCCTCTTCATTCATTCTTTTAAAATGATAGTTTAATTGACTCCTTTTCTGATGTGGGGCTTTCAATGATGTTTCCGAGCCCAATTTTAAAATTTAATGGACACAATTTTCAAAAAGGGGGGAAGGATGTAACATCACAGGTAAATAATGAATATTATATTTTCATTTATATTAATATTTATGAATAAAATGTTAATCTTACATTAATGAGAATTCTATGATTGATGGCGTACCCTATACGCAACAATGAGTTTCATTAAAATCTTATGTTGCACACTAATAATATCATAATATTATTTTAAATGGTAGTTAACTACTAGCCATTGTAATGGCGGGAATGAAAAGAACTAACTAAAAAATTATTATATATGTTTGTTAAATATTTTTACAATTATCCAATAAATGATAAAGGCTTAAAATGAAAATGAATCCACTTTTAAGCATAAATATTCTAAAATTCTTTTAAAGTTCGATCAACCGCCTTTTTATGGAGAACCCTTTTTAAGACAATTTTTTGACAATTTTATGTGTTATATCTGACAAGATAAAATAATTCTTTATAATCGGGACATCAAAATTTACTTTGTGAAAATGTTTGTAATTTTTTTGATAATGTTCATTTTTAATGAATAGTGAAAATGATGTATTTTAATTCAAAACCTCTTTTTAATAGAATTTATCTATAAGGTAAGATTATCTTATTAATTGGGTTTAATGTGTAGTTAAAAAATATTTTTACAATTTAATTAAATGGTGGTCATTGGAATTAATTTCACTTTGAAATTGGACATAAACAAGTGCCAATCTTTTGATTGATATTGTTTGTTTAAAACATGCTATTTGTTTTGATAGTGGGAATTAATTTTAAAATTAATTAATTAAACTTATATATTTTGAATTTCGTAAAATATACATTATTTTTTAATTTGTATTATCAAATTTACTTTGGATAAATTTTTGGTATTTTGTTTGAAAAATGTTCATTTTTAATGAATAGTGGAAAATACTACATTTTACTTCAAAACTACATTTTCATCTAATTTTATTATATATATATATATTCCTTTTAATTGGTTTTAATGTTTAATTGAATTATTTTATTATCACTTAATATAATTTTGTTCATTGGAAGTAATTTCACTTTTCAATTAGATGTAAAAACATGTCAATGTTTTGATAAATTTTACTTCTTAAAAACTCTTCTATGGTTGTGACAACGGGAATTATTTTTAAATTAATTACTGCAATTTATTTGTTTTGAAATTGGTAAAATGTATTCCATATTTGGAATCAGAAGGTTCAAATTATGTAATTGAGACTCTTTTGGTTTTGGACATTATGAATAGTAACGACGGTAATTATCTTTAATTATCATGATTAATTAGTAATCTTGTTGTTATGGGTAATAAAATAATAACATATATATATATAATGACTCCAAAATGTGTAAAAATCAACTTTTTTGAGCCATGGCCGACAATGGGAAGATATTTACCGAATTTGGGGTACCATGGAGTCATATGGGCGTAATAGTGACATTTATGACATTTTTTTTAAAAGAAGAGATATATAACAATGGTTTGTATATCTAAGTAAAACAATTTTAATTTTGTTACATAAATTATTTATTATAATATAAATAGTTATTGAAAATATACAAGGATTTACTACATCATGATAATTTTTTTATACTTTTTAGACATTAAATAAATAAATCCATTTATGACACCATGATGATGTAGTGATTATCTCATTAATGGAAAATTTAAATAAATTGAAAAGATAACATAAAATCTATGAATTAATCGTGTATAAAACCTATTGGATGGGTGGATTTAGAACCCTAATTTCCTTATACATGAAATATATCATTGTGGAACATTTAAAATACGAAAATCATTTTATAAAAAAGTAACATTTAAAGACCTTCCACAAGTGAACCTCTTCCCTCTTATAAAAGGCCCCCACCTCTACCCCCTTACCCACACCTCTCAAGCCCTTGGATCTTCCAAACATGGATCATATTTTCACTCCAAATCACTCTATTACTCATACAAGAAATACATTGGGCAGAAATCTTTCCAAGTAAGCCTTTGGCTCAAATTAAAAAGAGTTACCCGATTTAGAGGTAATGTCATCTCTCGGGTTTCTTTCTATTTTTTCCTTCTTCACTCACCACGATCTTCATTTTATTTGATCCCATAATAACACCAGTATACTGAATATACTATTATTCTGTTATGATAATTATTCTACCTACACTTACACAGACCTTCGTCTAATTCTTAAAAAACATACTGTTTTTGTGGGTGGTGAATTACTACTCACGAAACGTTGATTGTTCAATATTTTTTTAACACTTTTAATGGAAGCCATTATGATTTCATTGTATTTATATTTGATATATATAGTATTTAATTTTTTATATTCTTCTGAATTTTATTTTTAAATCACATTGTTATGCTTTTCATGTTGTGGAACTGCGATAATTTACTCTGAGGAAGTGGGGACTACCGACGCCTCAAGTGATGTGACTCATTCATGAAAAACATGGAATTTATAAATAATGTAATTAATGAATTTATGTAACCTTTATAACATATAAATTATAATGGATGTATAATATATATATTTATCATTTATTTTTAATTCATTTAATATTACAATGAAATGAAACTAGCGTTCATGCGTACGTACGGCCTACCGTCTCCATGAACGGTGCATTTCATTTTTTATCTCCAAATGTTATGGAATGGTATAAAATGAAAATATAATGGATATATATGATATTTAAATAATTAATACCGTTCTGGATATGATCTAATTTTAACATCAAGGACAATTCTCTTCAAACAAGTTTATTTTGACTCATGTAAAGAACATCAAAAAAATGTATTATATGAACTCAGATAAATAATTAATTTTTATAACATGATAAAATGTGATATGAATTGAATAATAAACATTAATGAAGTCCATAAGAAATTATAAATCGACCAAATTTTATAATTTAGGAATATAAAGAAACGAACAAGACATGTCGGACTTGATGTAAGGGGATTTCTTATCTCACATTAAATTCTGTGAGAGTTCCACTGTTCGCCAATTATTTATTGCATGTGGTGTATTGTGTACTGAAATTTGATACATATTATCATGATTATATTTATATTTGTTGTATTCTGTGATTATTTAGGTTCTTATTATCTTTTGGTCAAACGACATGATTGATTACAACGAGGTAAGAGGTTTTTTATCTCACTTTTTCTTATCGTGAGATTCATGATATATGTGCCCCTATCTCCATTTAGTGGTGCATGTACCGCCAATTATTCTACTATGTGAGTAATATACATCCATTTATGAGTATTTACATCAACATTTTATGGTCCTTCTTTCATGGGGTGCATGTTTCGTAGGATACCCAATCGGTAAGAGAACCTTTCACCCTATTCTTTTTAAAAGACTTCTTTTGTTAGGTCATTTAATTTACATCTTCTCATGTTGGTATATGTTCTTATATAACCTTATATCTATAAATTGTATGTCCAAGTGATGAGATGCCCTTTTTATCTCCCATAAACTCATTGTATGAATTTTAAAGTGACGCCGTTAGGCGGTTGAATTTATGTAAGGGAACTTCTTAACCCAATTTCAATTCTTTGGGTTAATCTACTACTTCTTGATTATGTTATGATATGGATATGTGTGGATGAACTCTGATTATTTTACAGTTAATATCCACTTATATTGAGTGTATATATTTTTTTCACACATAATTATGCAATTGAATTATCCTTAATCTAAGGATACGTTATTTGTACGAGACTTTGTCTCAATCTCCTTTCATTGAGGAATCTGTTGATTTCTACTCTACTACATTTTATATGGTGTATAAAACCCTTTTGAATTTTAATTTCATTCAAAAGGAGTATTTTTACATGAATCATTTTACTAAACCACAAAATGAATGTTTTTGTCTTGCGTATGCAGTGACAATGACTTCTTGGCCACCATGACCATTATTTGAGTTTCGGCTTCCTGTAGAAGCCATAAATTTTTTCTATAAAAAAATATATACCATGTTTTAATTTTATTTTGTTTTGGTATTGAAAATGGTTTTGATAATGTTTTTATTATATCAATGTGTTGTATTGATATCTTTTGATGGAAATGTGGAAATGATATGTTTCCATTATGGATGTTTTATGTGATACGATAATGTTATGGTTCATGGGAATTGTTTATGATGTCATGTGGTTCTATGATAAACTAAGGGAGGGTGAGCCTGAGATAGCTCTCCAATGATCTGGGTAACACGAAGGAGTTAAATGTTAAGGTTTCTCCGAATTGATTTAGGGAATATACTGTGATGGATATTACAAAAATTACCATGAGGGTTACTCCCTACATAAGAATGTTATGAATTCCCCAAGTTACCTTTATGTTTTATGATTTATATGAGTTATTCATCAATCATATGATTACATGAGGTATGTTAATGTGATTATATTTTATGAGTAAATAATGATTTCATTTATTCTTATATATACATGGACTAATGTTTTCTTTCCGTATTTTTATACCCCATACTGAGCTTTTTATTCTCAACCCACATTTTTGAAATGTTTTTCACAAGAAATAAAGTGGAATAGGTTCAAGGATGGAATCATGGAAATTTCATTTTGTCTAAAACATGGATCTATACATGACTCTTTTGTTAAAGAGTTTTTATTTTGTGAAAAAAACTGAAACCAAGTTTATGTGTCTACATTGTAAGCATTAAGATGTAATAGTTATGTCCTAATTCTTTAAAACTATAAACCTGAAAATATGCTCAATGTGAATTATTCATTTAATTCATGATAATGTTATTTTTTAAGTCCATGACCTTATAGTTGGTATTGTAGGTCGGTTTAGATAACTTTAGAGGTTAGGGTATTTTTTAAGCTTAAGTGACATTACCATAATGGGTAGGATTTTAGAAAGAATCATTGTTATTTTTATAAAGTGAATGAGTTTTAGATTAAATTAATAAGTATATCTTCGTATTTACCATCCTCATAAGATATTATATGATGATTTTACTAATATACTCACACTAACCTTTTTGGACTTAGTAAATGGATGGATCTAGCAGGCACCAATGTAACAGTGGATGTGAAGAAAACTGTGATAGTTTTCCAAAATAGAAACTGAATGATATGGGAGCTGTAATGAGATCACTTGTGGTTATTCTCAACCAACTATCTGGAGTCGTGATTGACCACCTGAACCTTATTTATCTTTCTAAGGCATTATATATGCGAGAAACAAATCCCTACGCATGTTCAGGTAATAATAATATCGGTATGTGTTTCCAAAAACCTATGTGTAAAATATGTGGAATGAAACACATAGGAAAATCTTTCAAAGGGAGTGAAATATTCTATAGATGTGGAAATTAATGTCATAAATCAAGAACATTCCATTGAAAAAGGAAGCATCTAGTTGACTCTAGGAATGGGAAAGAAGTCCTTTCCGAGGGACTAATTGAATGTTTAAAATGTGGTTTTCATGGTCATTATACAAATACATGTCCTATGAAAAAGTTTCGGGAATTGTATCACCAGGATCGTACAAATATTCATTTACCAATACCGAGTGACATTCCTTTTGAGGATGAAGAAACAAACAACGACCAATAAAATGTATGTATTATTACATAACATATGTTTTCCTATTATAGATTCTTAGGATA
The DNA here is from genome assembly GCA_963277665.1 of Viscum album. Classification (NCBI taxonomy): domain Eukaryota; kingdom Viridiplantae; phylum Streptophyta; class Magnoliopsida; order Santalales; family Viscaceae; genus Viscum; species Viscum album. The sequence continues at coordinate 321,307,096 of OY728161.1, forward strand.
TGATTCATGATTTTGTTTGCAGGAAAGAAGTATTTTAAAATAAGTTGGGAAAAAATTGTTAATGGATCATGAAGAATGTTGAATGAGTAGGAAGTCAACATATAAGGGATTCAAGAGTTATGGTAGATTTTAGGATGGTGAAATGCTTAAAAGTATTAATCCTCTTTGGATGATGGGATTACATTAGAAGACTTTTTATAGTATGTGTAACCCTGATGTTTGATATATAAAAATTTTATACAAAGAATAAATATCTTTTCATATGTGGATATAGTTATAAAGAACCATTTATGTTTATATGATCCATGAATTTGTGGTAATACTTGGTTAATACATTTTGGGATGAAAAAATAATTTTATTAGATAACTATTGTTGTTAAAATATGTTATGGTTATTTTTGATGAATTTATCTCTTTTTTGGGAATGTTATAAAATTATGTAGTTTTTTAAAAGGGACAACACACAAACCGTGTGACAATACATCGCATCGGACGAAGCTGCAAAAATCGAACCCAAAACCAATGTGTGTTTGGTATTTATCGCCTACCACTGGACTATGTAAAATCCCTGGTTAGTATGACTTATACTTTTTAGTTAGATGATCTTATGAATCAGGAACAAGATGATTTTGGGTTTTCTAGTGAAATGATTAACCTATCATGGAGGATATGTGATTAGGTTAACTACATTTTATGAATCATTAAGAGAAACTTATGTTATTTGGATATAAATGTTATTATTTAACTTGGAAGTCAAGGTGACTAAATCCTTTAGAGATTTGGGTTTCAATCTTAGTTTTGATTAATTTGATGAATTATATGGAAAGCTATTTATTTAATTGTATTGCGTGAACCTTGGGTTCTTTTTTTCGAATTTTGGAGATTATGTGTATTATTTATTTTTATAAAGGATTATTCTTTTTTGGATAATATGATCTTGTATTATCCCTTTTTATTTTGGTTAAGGTCTAAATACATTGGAAATATATAGTTCATATGTTGTGGATTAGGTGATTCCCAAGAAGTTGATTACATCGCTCTTAATGTGAACAAGTCATCCTAAATACTCATCTTTTGAAGAAAATGTGAGTTTGTGTAAGAAATATAGTAAGGGATGAAAGTCTACATGAAATGTAAGTTGGTTTACTTATTTTTCAGTTAATCTCATAAAAAAATTCTTCAATGAAAAGTCACATAAAACCAAAACATTGTTTGTTAACTTTTCCTAATGGGGAATCAAATACTGTTTAACCCATCACAATTTTGTGATTTTTTAGTGGTTAACTTTCTCCAAGACATATTTTCTATCACTCTCCATCAGAACTTGATGGTTTTTTTCTCCTTTATATCCTTGTTTTCATGGAATCCTAGTATCTATTGTCTCGGGTGACCATTTTTACTTTTCTATATTTCTTTAAAAGTGATAGTTTAATCGAATCCTTTTTTTGGTGTGGGGCTTTCAATGAAGTTTCCGAGCCCAATATTAAAATTGTGTTGACGCAATTTCCCAAAATGAGTGAAGGATGTAACATCTCATTAAAATAAAGAATATGAGATTTTCATATTTATTAATATTTGTTAATAAAATGTTAATATTACATTAAATGGAATGCTATGTTCGATGGTATACCCAATACACAATAATGAGTTTTTTTGAAATCTTACGTTGAACACTAATAATATAATAATATTATTTTAAATGGTTGTTAACTACTAGCCATTGTAATGGTGGGAATGAACAAAACTTACTACAAAATTATTATATATGTTTGTTAAATATTTTTACAATTATCCAATAAATGTTAAAGGCTTAAAATGTGAATGAATCCAATTTGAAGAATAAATATTCTAATATTCATTAAAATGTCAATTATCTCCTTTTGATGGAGAACCATTTATAAATACACTTTTTCAAAATTTTATGTTTAATATCTGAAAAAATAAAATAGTTCTTTAGAATCGGGACATCAAAATTTACATTGTGTAAATTTTTGTTATTTTTCTGATAATGTTCATTTTTTAATATATAATTAAAATGATGTATTTTAATTCAAAACCTTCTTTTAATAGAATTTATTTTATATGGTTAGATTATCTTTTAAATTGAGTTTAATGTTTAGTTAAATTATATTTTTACCAGTTAATTTAATGGTTGTCATTGGAATTAATTTCACATTGAAATTGGACATAAACAAGTGTCAATCTTTTGATAGATATTGTTTCTTAAAAACACGCTATTTGTTTTGATAGTGGTAATTAATTATAAAATTAATTAATGAAACTTGTATATTTTGAATTTGGTAAAATGGAAATCATTTTTTAATTTGGATTATCAAATTTACTTTGGATATATTTTTGGTATTTTTCTGACAAATGTTCATTTTTAATGAATAGTAACAAATACTGCATTTTACTTCAAAACTATGTTTTCATATAATTTAATTATATAGATATATTGTCCTTTTAAATAGTTTTAAAGTGTAATTGAATTATTTTCTTTTCGCTTAATACAATGTTGTTCATTGGAAGTAATTTCACTTTTCAATTGGTTGTAAAAACACTTAAATCTTTTGATAAATTTTACTTCTTAAAACCTCGTCTTTGGTTGTGACAACAAGAATTATTTTTAAATTAATTACTGAATTTATGTGTTTGGAATTTTTTAAAATGGATTCCATATTTTGAATCATAAGGTCCATATTATGTAATTAAGACACTTTTTTTGTGGAAATTATGAATAGAAACGACGGTAATTATCTTTAATTATCATGATTAATTAGTAATCTGGTAGTTAAGGGTAATAAAATAATATCATAATAATATAAAATGACCCAAAAATGTGTCCAAATCTTCTTGTTTGAGTCATGGCCGACCATGAGAATATTTTTACCAAACTTTAGTGCCCATGGAGTCACATGGTTGTAATAGTGACATTTATGACATTAATGTTTTTTAAAGAAGATAAATATAACAAAGGTTTGTATATCCTAAGTAAAACATTTTTAATTTTGCATAAATAAATGATCTCTTAGACTATAAATAGTAATTGGAAAGTTACAAGGATTTAATACATCATTATAATTTGTTTATAACTTTTAGACAATAAATAAATAAATTTATTTATGACACCATGATGATGTAGTGATTACCTCATTAATGAATGATTTAAATATAATGAAAAGATAACGTAAAATCTAAAAATTAAACTTATAGAAAACCTATTGTACGGGTGGATTTAGAACCATTATCACCTTATCCTCGAAATATTGCATTTAGGGACCATTAAATTACGAAAATCATTTTAAATAAAGTATCATTTCAAGACCTTCCAAAAGTGAACCAACTCCCTCTTATAAAAGGCCCCCACCTCTACCCCTTACCCACACCTCTCATGCCCTTGAATAGTCAAACCACAGATCATATTATCTCTCCACATACATTTCTTACTCATATAATCCTCACATTGGAAAGAAGTATATCCAAAGAAGCCTTTGGATCAAATCAAATAGAGTTACCCCATTAAGAGGTAATGTCTTCTCTCGAGTTTGTTTCATTTTTTTCCTTCGGCAGTCACCAATATCTTTATTTTATTTGATCCCATAATAACACAAGTATCCTCAATATACTAAGATGTTGTTATTATAATGATTCTACCTACCCTAACACACACCTCCGTCTAATTGTTAAAGAACATAATGTTTGTTTGGGGGGTGAATTATTGCCTCACGAAACGATGATTGTTAAATATTCTTTAAAAACATTCCATGGAAGCCATTATGATATCACTGTATTTATATATGATATATATCATATTTTTTTATGCTTATGAATTTTATTTTTAAATCCCATAGTTATGCTTTGCATGTTGTGGAACTGCGAAAATTTCATCTGAGGAAGTGTGGACTACTGCCACCTCAATTGATGTGACTCATTCATGCAAAAAATGGAATTAATAAATAATGTAATTAATGAACTTATGTCACATATATAACATATATATTATAATTTATTTATAATATATATATTTATCATTTAGTTTTGATTCATTTAATATGAAAATTAAATGAAAGTAGCGTTCATGTGTACGTACGGCCTACCGTCTCCATGAACGGGGCATTTCATTTTTTATCTCCAAATGTTATAGAATAGTATAAAATGAATATATACTGGATATATATGACATTTAATTCATTAATACCATTCTGGAGATGATGTAATTATAAATTCATTGATGATTCTCTTCAAACAAGTTTATTTTTGACTAATGTACAGAACATCTACTAACATGTGATATGAACTCAAATAATTAACTAATTAATATAAAATCATAATATGTGATATGAATGGAATAAAAATATTTAAAGGAAGGCCTTATGGAATTATAAATTGACCAAAATTTATTATTCTGTAATATAAAAAATTGAACAAGAAAAGTAGGACTTCAGATAAGGGGATTTCTTATCTCACGTTTAATTCTGTGAGAGTTCCATTGTTTGTCAATTATTTATTGAATGTGGTGTATTGCGTACTTCCATTTGATATATATTATCATGATTCTATTTATATTCATGTTATTCTATGATTCATTTGGTTTTTATTATCTTTTGGTCAAACGACTTGACTGATTACAACGAGGTAAGGGGTTTTAATCTCACTTTTTATTCCCGTGAGACTCATGTTACATTGGAAACTATCTCCATTGAGTGGTGTGTGTAATGCCCATTATTTTACTCATTGAGTAATATAAATCCATTTATGGGTATTTAAATCAAGATTTTATGGTCCTTCTTTCGTGGGGTGCATGTTTCTTAGGTTACCCAATCGGTAAGGGAACCTTTAACAATATTCTTTTTAAAAAACTTCTTTTGTTAGGTCTTTTAATTTACATCTTCTTACGTTGGGATATGTTCGTATATATATTTATTGCTGTATATTTTTTTGTCTATGTGATGAGATACCCTTTTTATCTCCCATTAACTGATTTTCTGAATTTTAATGTGACACTGTTAGGCTGTCGAATTTCTGTAAGGGAACTTCTTAACCCAATTTCAATTCATTAGGTTAATCCTTTACTTCTTGATTATGTCATGATTTTGAATATATTTTGATGACCGATGATTATTTTTCACTTAATATCCACTTATATTTAGTGTATGTATATTTGTCACACATAATTATGCAATTGACTTATCCTTAATCAAAGGATACCGTCTTTGTACGGGACTTCATCTCAATCTCCTTTCATTGAGGAATATTTTGATTTCTACTCAAAATTATTTTATACGGTGTATAAAACCCATTTGAATATTAATTTCATTCAAAAGGTATATTTTTTACATGGCTCATTTTACTAAATGAAAAAAGGAACGTTTTTGTCTTACGTATGCAGCGACAACGACTTCTCAGGAAACATGACCATTATTTGAGTTTCGGCTTCCTCTACAAGCCATAACTTTTTTTTTAAAAAAATACCATGTTTTACTTTTCTTTTGTTCATTTATTGAATATTGTTTTGATATTGTTTTGATTATATCAATGTGTTGTATTGATATCTTGTGATTGAAATGTGTAAATGTTATTTTTCCTTTATTCATGTTGTATGTGATACAATTATGTTATGGTTCTTGGGCATTGTTTATGATGTCAGGTGGATACATGATAAACTAACGGCGGGTGAGCCCGAGATAGCTCTCCAATGCATTGGGTAACGCCATTGAGTTAAACGCTAAGGTTTCTCTGAAGAGATTTAGGGAATATACTGTGGTGGGTATTCCAAAAAATAACAATGAGGGTTACTCCCTACGTAATAAAGTTATGAATGCCCCATGTTACCTTTATGTCTTATTATTTCATTGAGTTATTCCTCAATCATATTATTTCATGAGGTATGTTATAGTGATTCTGTTTTATGAGCAAGGAATGATTTCATTGATTCTTATAAATACATGGACTAATGTTTTCTTTCTGTATTTTTATATCCCTTAATGAGATTGTTATTCTCATACCATGTTATTGAAATGTTTTTCAAAGGATATAAAGTGGAATAGGGTCAAATATGGGATCAAGGAAATGCCATGCTGTCTAAAACATGGATATATACCTGACTCTTTTGTTCAAGAGTTTTTATTTTGTAAAGAAAATTGAAACTAAGTAGATGTGTCTACTTTGTAATCATTGAGATGTAATAGTTATGTCTTAATTGACTAAAACTCTAAACATGAAAGGATACTCAATGTGAATTATTCTTTTAATTAATGATTATGTAATGTTTTATGGCTGGTCCTTATAGTTTGTATCATAGGTCAGTTTAGATATATTTAGAGGTTAGGGTATTCTTTAAGCTTAAGTGACATTACCATAATGGTTAGGATTTTAGGAGTCATAGTTATTTTTATAAAGTGAATGAGTTAAAAATTACATGAATAATTATATCTTAGTATTTAGCCTCCTCAGAAGATATTATATGATTATTTTACTGATATACTCACACTGACCATTTTTGTTTTCGTAAATGGCTGGATCTAGCAAGAACCAATGTAACAGTGGAAGTGAATAAAATAGTGACGATTTTCCGAATGAGAAACTGAATGATATGAGAGCTGCAATGAGAACACTTGTGGTTATTCTGAACCAACTATCCAGAGTCATGATTGAAAACATGAACCTTATTGATCTTTATAAGGAATCATATATGCGAGAATCAAATCCCTATAGATGTTCAGGTAATAATCATAATGGTAAGTGTGTCAAAAAACTTATGTGTCAAAGATGTGGAATGGAACACAGAGGAAAATGTTTCAAACAGATATAAATATGCTATAGATGTGGAAATTAATGTCATAAAGCATGAACATTCCATGGAAAAAGTAAGCATCTAGTTGACTCTAGGAAAGGGAAAGAAGTCCTTTTGAGGGATCAATTGAATGTTTTAAATGTGGTGTGCATGGTCATTATACAAACACATGTCCTACGAACAAGTTTCCGGAATTGGATCACCATGATCGTACAAATATTCTTTTTCCAATACCTAATTCCATTCCGATTGAGGATGAAGAAACTGAAAAAGTCCAATGAAATATATGGATTATTTCTTAACATATGTTTTCCTATTATTGAATCATAGGATATGATTTTTGATTTTGTTTGTTGGAAACAAGTATTTCAGAATAAGTTGTAAAGGAATGGTTAATTTATCATGAAAAATGTTGAATGAATAGGAAGTAAACATATAAAGGATTCAAGAGTTATGGTAGATTTTAGGATGGTGAAATGCTTAAAAGTATTAATGCTCTTTTCATGACGAGATTACATTAGAAGAATTTTTATAGAATGTGTAATTGTGATGTTTTATATATGAAAATTTTATTCAAGGAATAATTATATTTTCTTTTGTGGATATAGTTATAATGAACAATTTTGGTTTATATGATCCTTGAATTTGAGGTAATTACCGGTTAATACATTTTGGGATGCAAAATGAACATTATTATATTTCATTTGTTGTTAGAATGTGTTATGGTTATTTTTTATGAATTTATATCTTTTTTGGGAATGTTATAAAATTATGTAGTTTTGGAAAAGGCAAAACACGCAAACCGTGTGACAACCCGTCACATCGGACGAAGCTATGGGAATCGAACACACAACAAATGTGTGACTGGTATTTATTGCATTCCATTGTACTACGTGAAGTCCCTGGTTATTTTGAGTAATTATTTTTATTTAGATGATCTTATGAATCAGTAACAAGTTGATTTTGGGTTATCTATGGAAATGATTAACCCATCATGGAGGATATTTGATTAGGTTAATTAACTTTTATGAGACTTTAAGAGTAAATGATGTTATTTAGAGATAAATGTTAAGATTTAACTTTGAAGACTATGTGATTAAATTCATTAGAGATTTGGGTTTCAATCATAGTTTAGATTAAATTGATGAATTATATGGAAAGCTCTTTATTTAATTGTCTTTCTTTAACCTTTGGTTCTTTTTGTTGAATTTTGGAGATTAAGAGTAGTATTTATTTTTATAAATGATTATTTGTTTGGGGATTATCAGATATTTTACTAACCCTTTTGGAATTGGTTAATGTCTAAAGACATGGGAAATTTATAGTTCACATTTTGTGGATTAGGTGATTCTCAAGAAGTTGATTATAGCGCTCTTAATGTGAACAATTCTTCCAAAAAACACATCTTTTGAAGAAAATATGATTTTGTGTATGAAATCTTGTAAAAGATGAAGGTCTACTTAAAAGTAAGTAGGTTTACTTATGTTTTAGTTAAGCTCATAAATAAATTCCTCAATGAAAAGTAACTTAAAATAATAACTTTGTCTGTTAACTTTTCCTACTGGGAAATCAATTACTGTTTAACCCATAACAAGTTTGTGATATTGTAGTGGTTAACATTCTCCTAGACATATTTTCTATCACTCTCCATCAGAACTCAATAGTTTGTTTTCTCCTCTATATCCATGTTTTCATGTAATCCTTGTATCTGTTGTCTCGGTTGACCTTTTTTACTTTTCTTTCTTTCTTTTAATGTGATAGTTTAATTGACTCCTTTTCATATGTGGGGCGTTCAATGATATTTCCAAGCCCAATTTTAAAATTCTGGGGACGCAATATCCCAAAAGGGGGGAAGGATGTAACATCGCAGGTAAATAAATAATATGAGATTTTCATATTTATTAATATTTGTGAATAAAATATTAATATTACATTAAAGGGAATTCTATGTTCGATGGCGTACCCAATACACAACAATGAGTTTCTTGGAAATCTTACGTTGGACACTAATAATATTATTATATTATTTTAAATGGTAGTTAACTACTAGCTGTTGTAATGTCTGGAATGAACATAACTACCTAAAAAATTATTATAAATGTTTGTTAAATATTTTTAAATTATCCAATAAATGTTAAAGGCTTAAAATGCGAATGAATCAAATTTTAAGCATAAATATTCTAATTTTCATTAAAAGGTCGAGTAACCGCCTTTTGATGGAGAAACATTTTTAAATAAAACTTTTGACAATTTTATGTGTTATATATGAAAAAATAAAATACTTCTTTAGAATCAGGACATCAAAATTTTTTTAGTGTAATTTTTTTTATTTTTTTGATAATGATCATTTTTAATGAATAGTGAAAATGATGTATTTTAATTCAAAACCACATATAAATAATATTTATTTATATTGTAATATTATTATTTTAATTAGTTATAAAGTGTAGATAAAATATATTTTTATCATTTAGTTCAATGGTGGTCGTTGGAATTAATTTCACATTGAAATTGGACATAAGCAAATGTCAATCTTTTGATAGATATTGTTTCTTAAAAACAAGCTATTTTTTTGACAGCTGGAATTAATTTTAAAATTAATTAATGCAACTTCTATATTTTGAATTTGGTAAAATGGAAATAATTTTTGAATTTGAATTATCAAATTTAATTTGGATAAATAATTGGTGTTTTTCTCACAAATGTTCATTTTTAATCAATAGTGAAAAATACTGCATTTTACTTCAAAACTATTTTTTCATCTAATTTAATTATGTAGTTAGATTTTTATTTTAATTCGTTTTAAAGTGTACATGAAATATGTTTTTATCACTTAATACAATGTTTTTCATTGGAAGTAATTTCAGTTTTCAATTGGATGTAAAAACGTGTCAATATTTTGATAAATTTTACTTCTTGAAAATTTGTCTTCGGTTGTGACAAGGGGAATTATTTTTAAATTAATTACTGAAATTTCTGTGTTTGGAATTTGGTAAAATGGGTTCCATATTTGGATTCAGAAGGTCCAAATTTTGTAATTAAGACTCTTTTATTTTTGTACATTATGAATAGTAACGACAGTAATTATCTTTAATTATCATGATTAATTAGTAATTGGGTAGTTAAGGGTAATAAAATAATATCATAATATTATAAAATGAATCCAAAATTCTTCCAAATCATCCTATTTGAGTCATGGCCGACCATGGGATGATTTTTACCGAACATGAGGGCCCATGGAGTCACATGGGTGTAATAGTGACATTTATGACATAATTTTTTTAATAGAAGAGAAATATAACAAAGGTTGGTATATCCTAAGTAGAAAAATTTTAATTTTGTATACATAAATGATCTCTTAGAATATAAATATTCATTTGAAAGAAACATGTATTTACTACATCATGATATTTTGTTATAGTTTTTACAAATTAAATAAAAAAATTTACTTATGACACCATGATGATGTATTGGTTGCCTCATTAATGAACTATTTAAATAAAATGAAAAGATAAAATAAAATATAAGAATTATAATTGTCTAAAACATATTGTACAGGTGGATTTAGAAACATTATCACCTTATCCTAGAAATATATCATTGTGGGACATTTAAAATATGAAAATTATTTAATAATAAAGTAACATTTCAAGACCTTTCAAAAGTGAACCTCCTCCCTCTTATAAAAGGCCCCCACCTATACCCACTTACCCCCACATCTCAAGCCATTGGATCATCCAAACATGTATCATATTACCTCTCCAAATCCCTCACTTACTCATAGAAGCCTCACATTGGGCATAAGTCTTTCCATGGAAGCCTTTGTTTCAAATCAAAAAGAGTTACCTGATTTAGAGGTAATGTATTCTCTTGAGTTTCTTTATTTCTTTTCCTTCTTCACTCAAAAATATATTAATTTTATTTGATCCAATAATAACAGAAGTATCCTCACTATACTATGATGTTTTAATTAATAGTATTCTACCTACACTTACACACACCTCTGTCTAATCGTTAAAGAACATATTGTTTCTGTGGGTGGCGAATTACTGCCTCACAAAACTATGATTGTACAATCTTCTTTTAACACCTTTCATGACAGACATTTTGATGTCACTATATTTATATATGACATATATGGTATTTTTTTATATTCTTCTTAATTTTTTTTAAATCACATTGTTATTCTTTTCATGCTGTTGGACTATGATAATTTCAGCTGAGGATGTGTGGACTATCGCCCCCTCAAGTGATGTGACTCATTCATGTGAAATATGGAATTTATAAAGAATGTAATTAATGAAATTATGTCACCTATATAAAATATATATTATACTGGATTTATAATATATATATATGTATCATATTGTTTTAATTCATTTTATATGACAATGAAATAAATGTATCGTTCATGCGTATGTGCGGCCTACCGTCTCCATGAACGGTGCATTTCATTTTTTATCTCCAAATGTTATGGAATAGTATAAAATGAATATATACTTGATATATATGATATTTAAATAATTAATACCATTTTTTAGATGATTTATTTATAACTTCATGTACAATTCTCTTCAAAAAAGTTTATTTTTGACTAATGTACCGAACATCAACAAAACTTATGATATGAACTCACATAATTAAAAATTTATTATAACATGATAATATGTGATATGAATTGAATAATAAACATTAAAGTAAGTCCTTAAGAAATTATAAATTGACCAAAGTTTATTATTCAAGAATATAATGAAACGAACAAAACAAGTCATACTTGAGGTAAGGGGATTTGTTATACCACTTTTTATTCTGTGAGAGTTCCATTGTTCGCAAATTATTTATTTCGTGTGGTGCATTGTGTTCTGCCATTTGATATATATTATCACGATTCTATTTATATTTTTGGTAATATATGATTCATTTGGTTCTTAATATCTTTTGGTCAAACAACCTGATTGATTACAACGGGGTAAGGGGTTTTTATCTCAATTTAAGTTCCCGTGAGATTCATGATTTATTTGACACTATCTCTTTTGAGTGGTGTATGTACTTACCATAATTCTACTCATTGTGTAATATACATAAATTTATGGGTATTTACATCAACATTTTATGGTCTTTCTTTCATATGGTGCATGTTTCATAGGTTGCCCAATCGGTAAGGGAACCTTTGACCCTCTTCTTTCTAAAAGACTTCTTTTTTAGGTCTTTTAATTTACATCTTCTTATGTTGGGATATGATCTTATATACCCTTATTTCTGGAAATTTTATTTCCATGTGATGAGATACCCTTTTTACCTCTCATCAACTCATTTTCTGAGCTTTAAAGTGACACCGTTAGGCTGTAGAATTTCTGTAAGGGAACTTCTTAACCAAATTTCAATTCTTTGGGTTAAACCGCTACTTCCTGATTATGTCATGCTATCAATATGTGTTGATGAAATATGATTGTTTTACACTTCATATCCCATGATTTTGATTTTATTTATATTTTTCACACATAATTATGTAATTGATTTATCCTTAATCTAAGGATACCATCGTTGTACGTGACATTTTCTCAATATCCTATCACTGAGGAATCTTTTTATTTCTACAAGAAATTATTTTATACGGTGTATAAAATACTTTGGAATGTTAATTTCATTAAAAAGAAATCTCTTTACATGAATCATTTTACTAAACGTCAAAAATAATGTTTTTATCTTACGTATGTGGCGACAATGACTTCTCTTCCGCCGTGACCATTATTTGAGTTTTGGATTCCTCTACAGGCCATTAATTTTTTAAATGAAAAATAAATACAATGTTTTAAAAATATTTTGATTTGTTATTGAAAATGGTTTTGAAATGGTTTTGATTATATCAATGTGTTGTAGTGATATCTTGTAATTGAAATGTGGAAATTTTATGTTTCCTTTATGCATGTTTTATGCGATACGATTATGTTTTGGTTCTTGGAAATTGTGTATGAAGTTTGGTGGTTCTGTGATAAACTAAGGGCGGGTGAGCACGAGATAGCTCTACAATGCATTGGGTAATATGAATGAGCTAAATGCTAAGGTTTATCCGAATATATTTAGGGAATATACCATGATGGGTATTCCCAATGTAACCACGGGGGTTACTCCCTACGTAAGAATGTTATGAATTCCCCAAGTTACCATTATGTCTTATGATATCTATGAGTTATTCATAAATATAATGATTTCATGAGGTATTATAAAGTAATTATGTTTTATGAGTAAAGTATGATTTCATTGATTCTTATGTATACATGGACTAATGTTTTCTTTGTGTATTTTTATATCCATAACTAAGATTTTAATGTTCATCCCATGTTTTTGAAATGTTTTTCATAAGACACAAAGTGGAATAGGGTAAGGGATGGGATCAAGTAAATGTCATGTTGTCTAAAACATGGGACTATACATGACTCTTTTGTACACGAGTTTTTATTTTGTGAAAAAATGGAAACTGGGTAGATTTGTCTACTTTGTAATCATTGAGATGTAATATTAATGTCCAAATTCTCTAAAACTCTAAACCTGAAAAGATCCTCATTGTGAATTATTCATTTAATTCAACATTATGTAAAGTTTTAGGGATGGGTCCTTATATTGAGGCTTTGTGTTGACTATCATTTCCTGAACCAGGAGATCGTGAAGAACAAGTACCTACTTTCAAGTATTGACGACGCCTTTGATCTGATGAGGGAAGAATGTTGGTACTCGATGATAGACCTCAGATCAGGATATCACCAGCTCATAGTGCAAGATGAGAATGTATAGAAGATGGCCTTCAGATGTCGGCATGGCCATTATGAGTTCTTTGTTATTCCATTTGGTGTAACCAACACCCCAAAAGTGTTCATGGGACTCATGAAAAATATTATTCATCCATTCCTTTATCGCTACGTAGTAGTCTTCATCGAAGACATTCTGATCTACTAGACTCATAAGGAGGTTCATTCCTACCATTTGCAGGGAGTACTGGACACACTCCGAGAGCTCCAACGTTATGGTAAACTCTCGAACTGCCAGTTCTAGACCCGAGAGGTTCACTTTCAGGGACATGTCATCTCAGAGGCTGGAGTTGCATTGGATCCATCAAAGATTGAGGCTATACTTTCTTGGGAGCCACCCAGAAGTGGGACAGAGGTACGATGCTTTTTGGGTTTGGCTGGATATTACCGGAGGTTTGTTCCATACTTCTCCAGAGTTACAGCAACACTATCAGACTTGATAATAAAGGGGAAACCATTTTTTTGGACAAAGAGAGGCCATCATATTTTTTTGAAGATGTGGTAGAGGATGACTTGTGCCCCCATCACGAGGCTTCCAGAAGAGGGTGTTCGATACATAGTTTATTGTGACACATCAAGGACCAGACTCGGATTTTTCATGATTCAGGAGTGAGAAGTGATTGCATATGGTTCTCGACAGCTAAGACAACATGAGCAGAACTATGCAACCCATGGCCTAGAGTTAGCAGCTATGGGCTTCACATTGAAGACATGGTGGCACTATCTCATGGGAGAGAATTTTACCGTGTACTCTGATCACAAGAGTCTAATGTATATCTTCTCACAAATGAACCTGAACCTGAGACAAGGATGTTGGATTGACTTCCACCAAGACTATGACTTCGAGACAGTATACACTCCTATGAAGGGGATAGTTGTAGAAGATACACTCAACAGGAGGTCTGGTATAAAACTACTAGGTGAGGTGATAGAGCAGTTGGACGCTTTACAGATATCCTGCATGGATATAGATGGAGTATCCTTCCTTCAATATCTTATAGTCACTCTCCCACTTCTTCTGAGAGTAAGGGAGGCACAACATGGTAATTCTAACTGAAAGGCTAAACATGCTCTAATATCCATAGGTAATGCACCTGATGAATTGTTTGTCGGTTGGGAGCATGTTATCTTCTTCAGAGGACGTACCATGTTACCAGTGTCACATTTGGAGGAAGTGTTAAGGGAATTCCACACATCCCCTCTAGCGGTACATCCACGAGTGCCGAAGTTGTACCAGGACCTTCGAGGATTGCATTTGTGGATGGAAATGAAGAAAAAAGTTGCAGAATTTGATTCTCGATGCATCACTTTTCTGCAAGTGGAGGTAGAGCATCAGGTACCAGCAAGATTAGTTCCGCTTTTAGAGGCCCCAAAGTGGAAGTGGGATGGTATATCCCTGGACATTGTGATTGGACTTCCATGTAAATCTAGGGGACATCACTCGATTTGGGTGATCATCGACCAAATCACCATGTTGGCTCACTTCCAACCGATCATAGATTAGAATTTAGTAGATAGCTTGGGAAGCCTCTATGTGAAGGAGATTGTGTGGCTACATTGAGTACCTTGGATGACTGTCTCTGATCGTGAGACACATTTTACTTCCCTACTATGGAAGGGGTTGCAGGAGGATTCTAGGACACAAATTTGTTTGAGTACCACCTTCTATCCATAGATGGATGGTCAAAATTAATGGACCATTCAGACCTTTGAGGATATGATGTGTTCTTGTGTCCTCGACTTCGGTTGTAGCTAGGAAGATCACTTACCATTGGTGGAGTGTGCGTACAAAAACAGTTATCTCTCCACCATTGGGATGGAGCCTTTTGAGTCGTTGTACATGTGACCATACAGATCATCTCTGCACTAGACTGACCTTTGGGAGTCATGTCTTGTGGGACTTGAGACGATACAATCTATCACAGAGAAGGTACAAATCATCTAGTATGAGATGAAAATTCACAGATAAAGAAGAATTAATATGATGACAAGAGACAAAGACCTCTATTGTTCGAGGTTGGCAAACAAGTATTTCTACGGGTCTCACCCCGACGTGGTCTATGGAGATTTGGCCGAGTCAGCAAGTTATACTTGATTTTCATTGGACCTTTTCTTGTCCTCATGAGAGTTTCTGTGGTGTAATACTTCTTAGCTCTTCCACATCAGTTGCACTGGGTGCACGATGTCTTCCACGTATCCTAGGTGAGGAGATACGTGCATGGACCTTCTCACATTATCGACAATGGCGAGATGGAATTCGACGATGGGGAGACCTTTATAGAGTTTCCAGTAGAGATTTAGGATTGACAGGAGCAGGTCCTTTGGGGATGGTCGACACCTCTACTGCGCGTTCCCTGGAAACACTGAAACCTCTAGGAGAGCACATGGGAGTGGAAGGCTTAGATGCGTGGCCAGTACCCCCATTTGTATACCTAGTTTGAGTTGTGGATTATGGGGACATAGAGCCCTGATGTGGGGAGTATGTAAAGACCCAGAATTTCCATGTTTTTTTAAATAAATGCCAATTTTACAGGTCCACGAAAATTAACGGCGCGTGATTCCGAGTCCCAGTGTGCATGGAATTATTTTTTTCAGTTTTTTTCGGGTACGTTCAGAAAACTTATCAGATGGTTCATTTAAATTTTCAACCGGTTCTAAGAATAGAACTCTACATGCACCGTTGAACTCGCAGTGCCGATATTATCTTAAGAAGACTTTCACCTCAATGGTAGTTGGTCAAGGTTGAGAGCTATTTTTTGAGTTTTTTGTGGAAAAAATAAAGTAAAATAAACACACATTTTATTTTATTTTTTTGTAACCACCTTCCATTGTGGATGTTCTAGGGTGGGGTCCACATGAACTAAACCACCTAGTCTTGATTTATTGTGGTGTGGACCACCCGAGATATAAAAACCACCAAATTTGAATTTGGGGTTGGGGAACACCTGACCCCTATTAATGGGGGGAGAGGAAAACCTCACAACTCCCTAATTAATGTGGAGGAGACTCTAGGTCTTCCTCCACAATTAATTGTTCCAACCTTACTGCTTTAATTATGCCAACCACCGTAATGAATTTAGCTATTTGTATTCATTCCAATAGAATAATAGATAGATTAATCTATTATTTTGGCACCACATTACATTTGGGTGGAATTGGGAGAATGATTCTCCAACGAAGAATGGTTCCTCTCTGAAGAACGCTGGTGAGGGATGTCTTCGATTTCTTCCTCGGATATACCTTGTGGAGGAAACCAACGTGGGACGTCTTCGATGACCAAGATTCCCTCCTCATCATCCTCAATGAACAATACGAGGTAGGGGTTATTTGCGTGAAAATACATTCCATGATTTCTTGAGGATTGGGAAAGAATCATTACTGAGGTCGTAATATTTGATGTTCATCGATATTATTTCTTTTTGAGCCAAATTCTACAACCCTAAAACGGATGGTGTGTGCCAAACTAAAATGGCGGACCTCTCCTCCATTTGTCTTTGTGATGTTATTCATAATGAAGTAAAGAAGTGAAGGAGAGGAAGGAAACGGCACCGCCAATCGTGGCCACTGCAACCCATGCCACCCCCATGGTGCTTTGGAATCCCGGTCGAACCGGCTGTGCTCCCTCACTACGCCGCGCTGCCTCGGGAGGAACTGGGACCGCACCCCGGCTTGCACCACCTGCCTGCCGAGTCACCCTGGCTGCACCACCCGTCGGCCATGCCACCTCGTCATCGCCACGTGCTAGCTACGCCGCCCTTTCCGCGCCACCTGCTGGACCAGCCACCCCGGCCTTGCCGCCCACCGGCCACACCTTTTTTTGTCCACACCACCCGCGACCCTCCGAGCCGCCCGGCTGGAGTCGTCCATGACCCTCCAAGACGACCTGCAACATCATGCACTCACGACACCCTCTACAGCCGAGCTTCCTTCATGGAATTTCATAGCCCCTCGCGGCCTGTAGGGATAGATCTAGTGGGCTAGGCGGAACCAAACAGGCCGGGCCAGGTCATGCCAGGTCGGTCTGACCAGGTCGGAATGGACACTGGCCCAATACACCGCTTTACTTTCTTTTCTCTATATCATTGGTGCCAGATGTCTTATTGAAGAACCTTCATCATTGTAAGAAATCATGGAGCGTGATGGTCCCTTTGAGTATACTGCACTGGAGTTTTGGTTTGAGATGGGGAACAGTCAGGATGGATCGAGCACAAATCCAACAGGGCCACCTAGACAAGATGTCTAATAACTCACAGACCGGATGTCTGATTGACGCGTTGTCTGTTGCGTTGAGACCCCTATGACATGACAGACCATTGAGATACTTCTCCGTGAGACTTAATGGCATTTGATGTATTGACTGATAGCTCGTTGAGTGGATCCACCCAGAGACGAGCGAGCATAGTGCAATGAACTAGTAGCTAGCTGAGACCTGACGACTACTGACCGGTTCAACTCGGTGTGACACGACTAGCCCAGTGGGGAGAACCTTGGTGTCATAGAAGACACATGATGGGGATTACCTTCGTGTCACAATAGTCCCACGATACTTGACTGGAGGAGTATCTCATCAGGATACAAGGGATATCATGCTTGGTGGCCCGGCAGACCCACGGTGGGGAGCACGTTTGGTGATGCAACAGATCCACGGTACTCGACAGGAGGAGTACCTAAGAAGTTCGATGTTAGTGGAAAGTTCATATGGGGTCATGAAATGTCCACTGTACTCGTTAGAGGATATGTTCTCCAGCAACTGAGGTTTCGACAAAGTGACTGGGGTTGTTACATGATACTACCTCTAAAATAAAATCATTTTTTGAGTTGAGTCACTTTTTCTGTGTTTTCCTAATGATAGATATGGATCACTTGATATCATAGGTATATGTTTGGTTATATACCTATTTTGGGTTATCTGTTGATGCCATTATTTCTGTTTTATCCTTGATGGATTTTGTGAGACCTGGAGGGTATCAAGGTCCCTACTGAGTATCGTTATACTCACCCATGCCCAGGATATGCCCCCACATTATTGTGTTGTATGCCGACGATGGACAAAGCAGTATGAGGATGAGAATACCAGGTCTAGACTGTACCCGGAGGTGGGACTTATGACGTGTCAGTACACAGAGGAGAAAAATGGATGAGGGGGGTTTCAGAGGCGATCTGTACTTACCCTTTTTGTAGGAACCATGGAGGACGGACCATCATCTAACTTTCCCTTTCTTCAGTTGTATTGTATAACAGTTGTATTTTAATTTCCAGTTGGGCTTGTATTAGGGCCCATTTTACTTTAATCACTCTTTTGTTATACAGTATAGTTATTGTGTCATATCCATCTATGTGCTTTCTGGTGTGTTTGAATACAGGTTATAGAGGAAATTTCTTCATAATTTTAGGGAATTTATTCTTTTGTTCTAGTCACCAGCCCTTGGCCTATGGAAGGTGGGCTTGGGGTAGTCACAACATGGGCGCTGGGGGAAATGTTGTGACAGGTAATGTTTTAGTCTCATGAGACATCATGTATGGGATTATGGAGTGAACCTAATCTATTAATTGAAACTATAGACCATGTGATTATATCTTGTAAGTTGTCCTTTACCATGGTTTATGTCATGTTTTATGCCATTCCAACTATACAATGTTTTCATATTATTATAATACCAATATATTTATGTTATGATTAAATTTTATTAAACACAAACCTTATCTTTTATGATATCATGTTATTCCATTGAATGAAATGTTGTGTTTCTTTATCTAGTTTATTAGCTTACTTTGTTTTATAGGTCACCCCTTTATTTCATGTATGTCTCAGGTAATCCTCTGTATATTTAGGTAATAAAATGGATTTCAATAGTACACTCTTGAGAGAAAAATAGGGAATCAATGTTTTAGTTCCTATAATTTATTATGAACTTATTCTTCCAAACACAATTAACATTTAAAATACTTGTATTGTATTAATGTATATTTATGTTTAAGAATCAAGTAATAATATGTATAAAATTAATGGTTCACTATATGGGGAGGAATTCCAGTGTCCATGTAGTGATAGTCAGTTTGAGCACTATTTAATACTATGGGAAGTGAGACGTTACATTGTCCCCAATGGCCACCAGAGCATATCTTATGCTTTTTCCTTTTTCATATTTATTAAAATGTATTGTATGTAGAAATTAAGATGGTATAATCATTAATTATTAATATTTATTTTTTAAATTTTTAACTAATAAATAAAATGAAATTTCATTTCTAATACAAAGATATTGATAAAACCCTTCTAATGTAACTAAATAACTAATAAGGCATTATTTTTTATGAAAATATAATTTATCAAAAAATGGATTTTAATGTTCTTTATTTTAAAACTATATATATATTTATACCATATATAAAATA
Organism: Viscum album; assembly: GCA_963277665.1. Lineage (NCBI taxonomy): Eukaryota > Viridiplantae > Streptophyta > Magnoliopsida > Santalales > Viscaceae > Viscum > Viscum album. The sequence goes on from OY728161.1 coordinate 321,327,091, forward strand.
GATTTTTTATATGAATAATATATTAACACTAATATAATTAGCAATGTATAAGAAATTAGAAGAAAAAAGTTATAATTTTATATAATTATTTTTATATGAAAACATATTTCACAATATTTCTATGTTTTTAATTATTATGTTAAGTAATGAAATTCTATAAAATGTATTTTAAAAAATAATATAAATTTTTATACTTATAATAAAAATATTATCTTAGGTTTTTTAGATTTCATAAAAAATTTATTTTTATGTGTATTGTGATGAAATTTGTTTCTAGTCCAACTGTTTCATTTATGAACAGATCAAAAAGCATGTATAATGTAATAAACTATAAAATAATTTACTTTTTTAAAAAATATTTTTTATGGGGAAAATATATTCATTTTATAATTATATTTTTAATTTATAAAACTCATTTATTGAATTTTGATATTTTATTAATATTTTATTCTAATAAAACCAATTTTCCTCTTTTTGAATTAATTGTTATATCTCGTCGAAGAATTTGATTTTAGATTGGTTTTTCAGATATATTACTAGTCTATTATTATAATAAAATTTATTAACTGCTAGAAAATCAAAAAAATTTATTTTTTTCATAAAAAATATTTTTTAAAACAAAAATACTCATTTTAAGAAAAGGGGTTTTTGTATCACCTCAGCTACAGTTACAATTATTTTTTCATAAAAAAACAAATTTGAAAAGACTAATATCATATTTCAGAACATTAGGTATATGTATTTTAATAAGGATCATTTTATTTTTATGAATTAAAAGTAAAATACATATTTAAAAATTAGTTTCCACTGTAAAAACCAATAACGATCATAGTGAAAATCGAAATGTTAACGTATTAAAAAATGATAAAACTTGTTTAAATGTTTTAGTACAAAAATTTATTGATTATAAAATTATTCCAATCCATTTCTTCAATTTGAAGATTCATTTTACAAATAAATAGTGTCTTTTTATTCTATATATTTAAAATTTTTCGCTCTTCTCCCTTGTAAAAGGATTTGTCACCAATCCACATGTCTTCACACATCAGATATCTAGGATTGGACCAAACACTACCAAGATCAATCCTAATATATAATATTCACTTCATAGAGGTTTCTTATTCTCAAAATACTACATATAAAATTCATAATCCATTTTTTATAGGATCACATCCAAAAAGAGTGAAAATATTCTCAATTACTCATTTTAATTTCATTTTACATTCTTTTCATGAAATAACCCTTAAAACTATTATATATATGAAATTAAGATAAAATATAAATATTATTTTTCTATTAAAATATATTATAATAATGTTATATCAATCTAAAACCGTCTTCCAAAATAATTTGACAAATTAAGACGTCATCATCCATATCTGCCGACAACCACCTCAATGAACAACATGCATGATGTTTCAGTACCAATATATGAAAAATAATATAAAATAATATTTAAATGATTAATATTATACTTAATTTTTTTAATGATGAAATTTAAAACCTATTCCTACCAACCTCCCATTTTATAGAAATGAAAAGTGTCTCTCATACATATGGGAAAATTAACCACTCCACGGAAGCGACATATTTCATTTTTTCACTACTTTATTATTTTATTTATTAATCTATATTGTAACCTTATTAATCACAATAAAAACATATAAACAATATCATAATTATTATTAAATTATTATATAAGTCAAATGGACTCGATTCCTTAAACATAATTACTCAAAGATTATACCTCATTCTTGTTTGGGACAGTTTAACCATCGACATAAACGATGATATAAATTTAAATTAGGGGTAAATAAGGAAAAATATATACAATTGATATTATATAATAATATGTCAATATTTATTTTTTATTTAATCGTAATGGTAATACCAAATAATTTATTAATATACCACCCCACATTCATGAAAACTATTACAACGAGCTCTTCATTAACTTCGTCATCAAGAATTATAATAAAAATACTTATGGAATTATATTAGAAAATTATAGAGAATAATATTAGATATAATATAGGATATATAACGATATTTAAATTAATATCATTGAATCTATGAACAAGATTCCACACTATCATTATGAAATAAGTAATGAACAATCATTTGATGTTAATTGTATCCAATGATGAAAATAAAATATATGAAACTAATATATTTGAAAAAATATATTTTAAATGATTTTTATAAAAAATAAGATGTTTTAAGATGTTTTAGTAATGTTTAATTATGATTTTTATATATCATATACTAGTGGTTCAATTCCGTTCATGGATTTCATAAATTATGTTAAGGGTTTTTTATTTTCAGTTTTCCATCATTGAGATATAACGTGTATTCACCAATTATTTCATTTTTGGGGTATGTATATTAATCATTCATTATTTTTATAATAAATTTTCAGTAAATATGAGATACTTAAAAATATATCTCATTTTATACATTTCAATTGTTTTTAATTTAAATGATAACAATGATGTTTGTGTTTATTTATTTTAATTTGGAAATGCATGATACATGTTAGATATAATGAATCATGATTTCATTTATATAGTTTATTAACTATACTCTTAGTTTCATGTGTGATAAATTTCATCCATTTAAATCTATTTTAATTTCCACATAATTATTTCTCTGTCATCTTATTTTTATTCTTATGTTTCTAAATCTGTATGGAAATTTTAACTCAAATTTACTTATTGAGTTATAATTCCACTTCATGAAAATATTTATTCTATGTTTAGATTCATCCACTATAAGATTTTTTTAATGATCCCAATATCTTAATATCCATGAGAAATATAATATTCAATTGTACTCTTTTACCCTGATGAATTGTTGTATCATAAAATATATCATTTTTATGAAGAATTCCAACCCTCTTTAATGACTATATGTCCCCCATGTACATAATTCCCCTTTTCCCCAAATAATATCCATTATTTTTAGAATCCAATTAGGTTTTATCTCTTATGACCATCATATTACCACTTTTCCACTTTTAAAAAAGCTGTTTTTATCATTTTTTATGATGTTTGTTTCATTGAATGTAATTTAAATTACTAAAATTATTTTCCTTAACTGAACATTTGTTTTAACAGTTACTCAAAATTTCTATAAAATAACCATTATATATTTTTTTACATTCAATTACAGAGGGTTCATTCTAAATACAAACGTTTTCAAAAAAAATCAATTATCCATTTTGAACATGACCCATTTGATTTTTAATGATAAAATAAAAATGTTTTCTTATGAAATATCTATTATGATATAGCCTCTATTATCCTATTTATCGCAAATGTATTAATTTCCATGGAAGTTACCATTCTTGAAATACCTTATAAATTCCATTAAACTATTTTGGTTGATTAATCTTTTGAAAATCATTTACATATAAATAATTTAGAGAGTATAAATAATATTTTTCTTAAATAGAATTTTATGTACGAACACACTATATTTAATTCATTTTATTCAAGGGTGTTCACCAAGTTGTACTGTATTGATTTTGATAATTATTTACTAAATTTCATAACTTTTATCTATATCTTGTAAATACCATATACATTATCATATCAGTTGAAATGTATTTACCAATAAATTAAATGAGTAAAATTTGTTACACATTCATTTTTTTGTATCATCATGTTACGACTATTTATTGAATAATGAATAATATAAATATGTGATTCCATTTAAAAAGGACATATACCTCTTTTTATTTCCATGGGTTATTTATGATATGATAAATGATTGATTTCATGTGGCACAAAAAACTATGTATAATTGGATATTGGGGTCCTTTATCTCTCTTCTATGTATTGGTTAGATGTTTATATCTCACGAGATATTTATATGTGGGTGAAACTACATTTCTCTACCATATGTGATAGTGAGTAGTATGCCAATAAGATGTGAGTTAATGTTTTGACCCATGATTGTTATGATACATTATGCATATGTTTTTTCCAAGGTCCACTATGATATTATGTTATAGGTGAATTTTACATTAAGATGATACATGCCCATGAATATACTCTATAGATCTTGTTTATTATATCTGGATTCCACACTATTATTATATGGTATATGATTGCTCATTTGAGATTACATGTCTATATTTCATTAATTAGGGAAAAATATTATTGGTTCTTGTTTTGAATAAGATATTTCTATATTGATGATGTTTTATCTTATTATTTGTATCAAACCCTTAATTATATGTTGATGCATTTTCCCTTATCGTTAATTTTATATTACGAAATTCTTATTTTTCCCATCCCGGTGTCATAAAAATGAGTAAAAAATAAGATAAATCTATAAGGGAGTTTAGTGTGGCATTTTTATTTATAATTTGTCACTATAATAAATAAATAAGATGATTATGTTGTCAATCATCTTTGAAAAAAAATTCAGTTCATAGTGTTTAATTTTAATTATTGAGATTAATGGTTTAAACTATGAAAATGAAGTAAAATAATGATATGATTATCTTATAATATAATTTTTTACCCAATTCTATGTTTAATGTTTTATTAAAACTGGAGTTTGGTTTGTGGGTATGGGGAAACTAAATTGGAATCCGAGCAGGGTATTGTTATTTTTGAAGATTATTTTATTTATTTTCTTCTATTAGGAATAAAAAAATAGTGATGTCCCTACGGATAAGTCTAATGATAGAATACCATCCTTTTTATTTGGTAGAATTTTGAGTAGATTATTTTCCTAGAAATTACATACAAGATTGGATTGAAGTATGTGGATACATCTATGGAACAAATTGACATTGGGGTAATCACATTGGAAATATCTAATCATGTATCAAATCAACATTCACACTGTTTATGATGTGTAGGTCTATCTCTACACACATGGTAAGATACTCCCATGGGATATGCAATGGGAATAAACATTCTATTTCCGAACCATTATAATGATTTGATTAAAAATTTATGGAATTGTTAAAGAACCTATTAAACATAGATAATTAATTAAAAAGATTAAAACCTATAAATTTATGTAATTTTTTATTTATCTATTATAGTTAATATTATTCCTTATTGGATTTAGTATTCATATATTTAAATTTAATTTATTTTATGAAATGGATAGAGTAACATGAATCTGAGATAATAATGATTGTTATGTAAAATTAAAAAAAATGTTCAAATAAGAAACCAAATGATATAAGGTATCCATTGGGAATATTTTTGTTTATGAATAACAATATCTCAAAATTTATGATTAAAACATGGAATTTTTATATATTATACACTCACCAATTAAAATAATGATGGAGTCTCGTGGAAGCTAAATTCATAATAAACATGGAAGAATTAATATTAAATTTTATCTCTTTGAAAGATGCTATATGAATCACCATGATCAATGACATAATGGAACCAAAAGTTGTTTTATGGTTCATAAATGTTTCAATGAAGGATAAAAATTCTGATGAAAAATGTAGAGTTCAATTTATGTGATGAGAAAATAGATTTCATCATATTACACCAATGATAGATCAATGTTTTACGTGTTTGTTAATTGGGTATTATAGAAAAAAAATTCCCTAGTATATGTGCACATTCGGATAAACGACCTCTTAAACCTCCCAGACCATTGGAACTGGGTAGAGATTCTAAAGTTACAATCTTTAATGTTTATTGTGTAAATTTAGGCAGGCTAACCGTGTACACTAGAGTCAGGGATTTATTTTTAGAATTTAAATCCTTACACACTAGTATTTATAAGAATATTTTTAAAAGAATTAAGTAACCACCTAGATGATTTCATTATCAACAAAAACATCTTGTTGCCTTGTTATTGTATCAGAAATAGATGGTTTTGGGAATGATTTTCATAAAAATCTAATTATTAATAATTTTATGGATTTATTTCCTCTATATAACCCATTAATTAAAAAAATAGGTAAATATAATTTTCATATTCAAAACCAAACATTGAAAATAAATCAGTTAAAAGGTAACTATGAAATCTCTTGGAAAACCCATTTTATTATATATGTTACTAAACCTAATCAATAGGTCTGATTTTTTCATAATATTATAGAATGACCCAACATTAGGGATACGATAATTCATAGGAAAAATATATGTTTCCTATGTTTGTGGGATTTCTATATATAATAATAATATATATTGGTTCATGTAAAAAATTTATATATTCCTATATATTTTCACAAGAATGAGATAATGAAAATTGCAATGAAAATATTTATTTATGGGGGACAATATAATGAACAAAGATCTTATTACCAGTTTAAATAGAATGTTGAATATAATGTTTCACAGATAACACCAAAATAAGAAAAACCAAGATATATATATTAATAGAAATTTATAGGTATTATAATGTTACTTTTCCATTATTTATGACAATAAATAGAAGAAACTTCATTGGAAAATCTGTATTGAAAATAGAAGAAATATAATCTATTAGATGATGTTTTCCATACAATGCTCATTTATGAAATCAAATAAATGTAGTGGTGTGACTAGTGTTTTTTCTAAAGCAAGACCAATTCAAACTCAAAAAATTATTTCATGATCCAAATTGTATATAATGGAATTTCAAATATGAGGAATTTTACCTGATATTTATATAAGTAGAACCAACACCCAACGGGGCTAACTTGTCTCATTTTATACTTATGTCTTTCAAAGAGATTGTGAAGATTCAAGTAACTAGAAATTAATGTGATATGTACATTTAATTATACGTATGTTAATATATTTTAGAATTCTATATATAAATTAAAATAAATATTATTTAATAAATAATGCAATGAGAAAATTCATCTGATGTAGCTGAATAACAAATAAGACCATTTTATGAAAGAAATTATTTTCTATATGTTTTTATTCCAAAGTGCATTATTTTAAGAAAATATGTATATTATATATAAAACATATTGTTGATATGAATAATATATTAATACCAATCTAATTAATAATTTATATTAAATATGAATAAAAATAGTATAACATTTAAATTTTTTTCCTAAGCAAACAAATTTTATTATATTTTTATATTTTTATCTAATAGATATGTTATACATATTTAGATTCAATTTTCAAAAAACATCATCATTTTTTAAATTATAATAAAAATATTATATAAGGTTAATTTTGATTTGGATTTTTTGAATTATTATTTTTAAATAAATTGCGAAAATTAATGTTTTTACTAAATCCACAAAGTCTAGTATTATATAAAAAATAATTATAAATTATTAAAATATAAAAAAAATTTTCAGATAAAAAATTTATTCATGGAGTAAAATAATGTATTTTAAAATACACTGTTGGAAGGACCATGGTTGACATTTGGAATCTTATGTAATATCTAATTATAATAAAAAATTGTTTTTATTAATTTTAACAACAATATTATATATCTTGGAAGAATTATAATATGTATTTATTTATAATGTAAATATATATATTTTTAAAAAAATAAATATATTATTTCATGGAAATAAACAACATTTTTAATTTTATCATAGATATTTTTTACACATAAATATTCACATTCTTCAAAAAATGATGTTTTAGTTATTAAATTCACTAATGTTATAATTAATTTATATTAAAAATATTAATTTAATTAGAAATAATATTTTTCATATTTGGATGTATTAGTGTAATTAATGTATTAATTCCCATTTTATTTTTATAAACTACTTGTAAATGGCTTACATAAAAATTATTTATCTTGGGAAAAACAAAAAATAGTAAACTTGAATAACTAATAATAAAAGTTGTAAAAACATGTTTTTAATCTGTTATTGGGAATTTACCAAACATAAGCTACCCCCAATAAATTTTTATAAATTATTGGATAAATTAATATTTTAATAGACTCTTTACCATATATATATTCCAAAAATATGGCTCCTCATCCTTATAAAAAGATCAATCCGTACCCCTCTTCTATTCACACCCTATTACTCTATTATTTTACCAAAATACCTTGAAATAACACCTCAAAAATCCTAGAAAATTCCATGTGGTTTTTTTCTTTTTAAAATACATTTTCTAACATCCATAATACATTTTTAAAAAATGGTTCATCCAAGGAGTGCGATTCCACTATTAATTAGCCATTTGTTTTTTACTTTTGTTTCTTCTATAACCACAAAATAATATTATATTAATTAATGTATGATATAATTAGTTTTACTAAAGATATTAAATTTTATTAAAGAAATGTAATATCAATATTCTTATTTTCATCAAAACCATTTGATAAATAAAGATGTCGTCATGCGTAAATATGGACTACAAAAATCATGAATAATGCACTTGATTTTTAATCACTTTGTTACAAGATTTGTTTTAAAAATCTAATGAAAGGGTTAATATGATATATATAACATTACTTGTATTTTTTAAATTATAATCCATTAATTATATTCATTTCAATTTATTTAAAATTTTATGCCACTTGCAAGTACATGTGGGAAACAACCTCCTTGAAATTTATATTTTCCATTTCTAACTCTAGTAAATTATTATTAATCAAAATTATATATAAAATTATCGAACACCTTATTAAAATATAAACAATATCATTATTTTTTTAATAATGATATTTTACCAATATAATTAATTTATTAAGAATACTTACCCATATATTATATCTTGTTTTTGTTTGGGACACCTGAACAACCTATATGAACCTCTAATTATTTTTCATGGGTTACTAAGAAATCATATACTCTGGTTATATTCTAAAATAATATGTAATTAATGGTTACTTTTTTATTCTATAATTTTAATTTTAATATTCTAACTATTATTAACATTCAACACATTATTCATGAAAATTAACAAAACTATATTGTCAATGACTTAATCACCACGAATGATAAGTAAAATACCTATGAAATAAAATTAGAACATTATAAATTACTATTAAACATTTATTACAGAAAATATAATTTTCTCAGAATGAAGAAATTTTAATCTGTAAATAATAATCCAAAAAATCCATTATGTAACTATTACTAATAAATCAATTTCAACTAATATGACCCAATAATTAAAGTTAAATTTAAATAAAAAATATATTTATAATAAATGATTATAAATAATGTTTATAAAAATATTACAGTTATGAATAATATATTTTAATTGGTGATTATGACAGTTTTTATTAATACAAGAGGTTAAAATACATGGAATTAATGAATTCATTTATTGGGTTTTCATCTAAATTTTTATTCAGGGAGATACGATACAGATTAATTAATTGCTCATTTTATGTTGTTTACATTTTAACATTAAATTATTTTAACATATTTGTCTTTAAATTTAATTTATATAAAAATCCATATCATGTCCAACCAATATTGCGTTTTAAATAAAAAATATAAATATGATGTATGATTTTTTTTGACTAAATTTTCAAATCCTAGGTACATGTTAGATATTTCTCACCATGTTTTATTTATTATATAGTATTTTATTCCCTATTTATTTTATGTATGAAAAATGTAGTCCATTTCATGATATTTTAATTTTCATTTCATGATCACACATTCATATTTTTTATTACTTTAATAAATTTTTTAGGGATTTTGATAACTCCAATATTATTTCATGATTTATAATTCCTCTTAATATATATAGTTATCCAATTATTTGTTTCTTACACCCTAATATTTTATTCATGATACATTATATTACACACTATGAGACATGAATATTAAATTAATTTATTTTACATATATTACTATCCTTCTCAAAATTAATATCATTATTAAGAATAATTCCCATCCTATTAAACGATTATTTCTCATCCATGAAATTTTATTCTATTTCCATACCATGTCCTCGTTTAAATTTGGAAACAAAATTATTTTTTATATTATGTGACCCTTAAATTATAGTTCTCTTATTATGATAATAATGTTTTCTTATCACTTACTACAACGTTAGTTTCAATAAATATAATTTAAATTAATAAAATAGGTCTGCTATCCTGATCATTTATTCTATAATACACACAAAATTTACCTGAAATAAGCATTTTGTCATTTCAAGGCTCCATTATAGTGGGATGTTTTTAAAAGTAATATTTTTATAATGTTTTCAATGATTTATTTTTGAAAAAGACACATAACCTTTTCTATGATAATGTGAAAATATTTTTTCATAAAACAACTATACAATATCTACTCAATTATACCTATTATAACAAAATGATTTATTTAAATGGAAATTAATTTTCACAAATTACCATCTGAATTCTCATATACTATTTTTATTCGTAAATCACGTTGAAATTTACTAATAATTTAGTCTTTGATAAAATTATACTATGTAAAACTATATTTTTTATTCCAACTCCTTTCTTTTGTGAAGACTCTATATTTAATTCCTTTGACTGAAGGGTGTTGAACTATATTCCAAATATCAACCGGTAAGGGAAATTATTAATGAAATAATATATTTTTTATCTATAAAATTTAAATAACATATAACTCATCATCTTAATTAAAGGATATTTTCTAATAATTTTATTAAATATCTTTGGATATCCATTTCTTTTCTATGGGGTTATCATGTTGTGATTATTAATGAAATTATAAATTAATAATTTTTATACTCCATTTTTAAATGATATTAATTCAAATTTTAAATGGGTTTTTTAAATTATTATGAATGATTGAATTTAAGTGAAAAAATGTGTTTTTATGATTTGTTTTGGTGGTCTTATATCACCCTCTAATGCATTTTTTTATAAGATTATAGCACACGACACATGAATATGTGGGTGAAATTATGTTATCTAGTCAAGGGTGACTAGGAGTAGTGACTATTTAACACTATGTTTTTATGATTTCTATTCAAAAAATCAATTCTATTTGATATATTTCATTTCATACAACACTGTGTTTATCTTCTATTACATAAAACACTGATTTTAGCTTGCGATACATGAAACACTGAATTTAAAATTAACAACATATAATAATATAATTATTTAAACACGTCTATTATAACCAAGTATCTAAAATTATCAATATGAATAGTAATTAATAGTCTTTAAATATTAAGTATAATTGTTATAAACAGGTATATATTATTGATAAAAACGTACTTAATTTTAAGAAAAGTATTTATATGTTGTGAATAAACTATTTTTTTAAAATGGTTTTTTATTTGGTTCACAATAAAAAAAATATTTTTTTGATCTTGTATTAAATTAATATGATAAAATAAACATCATTTTTGGGAATTAGTATATCAAAATTATCATAGGTTTAATTGTTTTCAATTTTTTTAAAAAGATTAAATTTTTAACGAATAGTTAAAATATGTACCATTAATTGAAAGTTATTTTTAATTTAAAATATGTTTAATGATAAATGGGATTTTAATTGGTTTAAAGTAAAAATATTTTAATTATATATCTATTAATCTAATTTATTTCATTGGAAACAATTCCATGTTTAAATTGGTTAAAAACATTGTAATCATTTGAACATTTTCACATAGAAAACCATCATTCTCATTACATATATGGGATTAATTTTAAATTATTATTTTCCACTTATATTTATGGAACATGGAAAAAAAGATTATCTATTTTTAATCATAATTCTTCATATTATATATAAGTTAGAGTTATATTTTGACCAAAATAAATAGTGAAACAACAAATATTTATTTCTGTAGTTAAGGTAAAAATGAGTTTATCGGGGGTTATAATAAAACGATAATGGTTATAAAGGACCAAGAAATTTAAAAATTATTTTTATACCATTATTCACATATTATCCTTAACGTGATTTAATATAAATTCATTTGGATGTTTTTTTAATTAGGAATGAATTTAAGTTTCTTCCCCAACATATTAAAGGAAATAGACACCCTTCAGTTATTCATAACTTAAAAACATTTTATTTCATCCTAGTCCTACCCAAAAGACATAAAAAATTACCTAATATCATTATGTATGCCTTAATTTGGATATAAGTCAAACCTAGGAAGGCTTTTGGATCAATCCTACTAAGGATTCCCGAAGAATAGTTAATGTTCATCAATAATCATTTTTGTTTTATTTCTTCCCCCCAAGTATATTAATTATTATTATACCATGTTGATAGGATATAATTATTATCATACATATAATGATATGTTATTATGATAATATAATGACTTATAACCATCTCCACTTCAATCAAATTGGTTACAAAATCATTTTCTGTTTGTATTAGAGACTTTCGACTCACGAATAGATGTCTATCATTTTTTTTCATTACAACCTATCGTCACAAGAAATTATGACGTAATTTATGTTTATATAATATATTTGTGATATTATAATTAATTGGGAATTATCGTACAACACATACATTATTTCATTCATATTTATGAAAATATGACAATGTAGCTCTTGTTTACGATGAACTATTGCCCCATAACGTGATGTGATACATTCAAAGTATACAAGGAAATTAATAAATATGTTATTAATATATAAATGTTATAATTCGAAATAAATATGATTCTATTATGACAATATATCATTTATGTTTTATTATTTCTATATTTATAGAAAATCTAAACAACATTCATGCGTACGTATGATATACCTTTTCCATGAATGGTGTATTTCATTTATTATCACCATATATTATAGAATACTATAAATATATATATAATTAATATATATTATATTTATATAATTTCCAAAAATTTTGAACCCTGATAAATGAAAAAGGAAAAAAATAATTAATCAAAACATACACGAAAAAAGTTGTTACTGCTCGAAACATGAAATTAACATTGAATTATTAATAAAGAGGTAATAAAAGGTCATAAATAAATCCTAGATGGTATTATATATATATATATATATATGTAAATAATTTAATATATGTATAATTAAAATATATTTATTATACATTTTGTTTTAAATTTTATGACGAATATTAGGACTTATGATAAGGGATATTTTTCTCAATTTTACTTCTTCGAGACATATGGTATGTTATGCACCTATATTCCTATACAATTTTTATATAAATCCTCCTTTGATGTAACTTCATTATAATATTTATAATAATTATATTTTAAAAATTATTTAAGGGTTTTTCTTCATGTGGCATACAGTTTAATTATACCGATGTTGAAATGATTTTATGTTACAATCTCATCTTTTATCAATTTTGTTAATGATTATATTTCTGATGATAGAATAATATGAAAATTCACTCATGAAACACATGACTTTAATTTTCCTCTGGTTATTTAATGAGGTTACATGTTTTCCCTTCACATTCTTCAATTTATATACTATATAGTTGAAACAAAATAATTTTTTTAATAAAAAACATCCATTAGATCGAAAATATATTTCCTTAAAAAATAATGTATTCATAAAAAAATTGAAATTATTTTTTGTTTTAAATTGTGTTTAAAAAATGTGTTGGATATTTTCAACCAAAAATGTTTTAAATTATTTTTAAATATTTCTCTATATTTTTTATGTTTGTTTTAAAAGTAAAGTATTTAAAAAGTGTTATATGTTTTGAAATGTTATTTACAAAGAAAATTTATTTTTTGTTATAGTACATTCACTGTGATCATACAAAATATAATTCTATATAAGATGAAACACTTTGATTTTAATTATTAATTAATGGTATATTATCCAAGGATACCATTCATATTTCCTCTATTAATGGATTATGTTTATGATGAAATTATTCTTATGAAACACATTTCTCTTTAATGAGTTATTCCACGACTATATTATTATAAAGCCTACATAAATTTCCAGGGGTAATGATATGTTTAAATGATGATATTATTATGAAGCTTATATATTATACACAGGTTATGATAATATGAAATTTTTATGATGCCAATTTCATTGCATGGTTTATTATATGATGATTTTTTTATGATCTTATGGCACACATGTGTATGATTTTTATTATATAATAGGAGGGGCCTATATCCCCCTCCAATGAATTCTATAATGATAAATATTATATTATATTAGAGGTTACATTGGAGGTTATAAAAAATCAAAAAAAAGGGTACACCAGGTAGTTAGACCAATCCTGAAAAATAGGGTACCCTGATGGTTAGCCAAAGGATGATGAAAGTAAACAGGTGGATATACCAATCCTAAATTTTTATGAATTTCTCAGTGGATATCCCCAACATTAAATTTTCTATGCATATGTGTATTAAAAAAATTATGTAATATTCTAGAGTTATGCTCTCATGGTTCAGATTCATTGATTCCCTAATGACTCATGACATTTGAATTACAAATCTATATGTTATGACTCAAGATTATTATCTTTGATATGAAATATATGGTTGTAAAATGTTATTCTCATGTTCTCATACACGCATTCTCATGTTATGATTGTTTATCTCCCTTTTCGAAACTTATTGACCATTTGATCTCACTATCTCTTGTGTTTTTATTCCTTATTTTATGAACATATATACTACATATAATCTGTTTACGAAAGGTATTATTTACAAATAATGTAATGGGAGATTATTTAGTTTACCTATAAATCATTGGTTTGTGAATGAAGGTTTCTAAAGGAACTAAACCTTTTAAATCTTCAAGCATGTTATTGTGTAATAAAATAAATGTTCCTCAATAAATTTGTGATATCTATATATGATAATCCTAGGTCACTATAATTTGTATCAAAGGATATGATTAACTAACATTTGGAATCTTGAATGAGAGAACATTAATGACATATTTTTGGATTTTTCTAAAGATATGTCCAACGATATCACCGGGGATATGGTTATGGATTAGTCAAAGTATAGGAAAATGTCCTGGAATTATGGTAAAGGATATATGGAGTGGTTTACAAAAAATTAAATCACATCATGAATCCAATAAGTTGATGATTCTCAAAAACATAGGTACCTGGGGGTTATATCTCCAAGAATGGAAACCATGATCATGGTACAATCATCACCTTAGGCATGAAAATGGGAAATGATTGACACCTAAGGTAGGTTCTTAAGAAACTTAAAAACAAATTATGAAAAATCATGAATGATTTAAAGATATTATTACAATGAATAACCTAGGATAAACTTAATGTTTCATATAATTAAAATAAGTTTTAATTATTTATATATTATATATGTAAATTTTCATGATCATGTGGTTCCCTAATATGATTATTATTTCTTACAATATGTTTTCTAGTTTTACTCAGTGGACATAACTTGATGGAATAGTGTAAATGATGAATACGATGAAAAATGAAATCATTGTACTCTTATGAAGACAAATGTTATGGGATCTAGAAAGAAAAATCTCATTACTATGGTCATGAAAATTTCTTAGTCCTTGAATCATACTAAAAATCCAAATATGAAAATGAGGGAACAAAATTCTACTAGTTACATCATGATGAAACATCCTCCATTCTCAGTGGAACTAATGATCTTCTAGTCACTTAGAAAGGGATTAGTACCTCTGAAATGATATTTCCAATTATTTAATGATTTAAATATGAAATATTACTTTATATTGCCTTATACTTGGAAGGTGATATGAATAAATGGTGTAATATCATCAAGAATTATAGGGAATATGATGAAATTTATTCCATGAATTGTGATGTGTTTGAGAACTTTTTTAAAAATTACATTCCCTATATTCATCGTAGAATATTGATACGGAGTTCCTTGAGATAAATCCAAAGGATGATGAATTTATTGGTACCTTTAAAGAAATATTATTCATGAATTGTTAGGTATGATTCTAATATTATCTAATTGACTGAAGGCATGGTTGATCGTTTCATTGATCACATAAAACAATGGAACCGAAGGGTGTTAACCATAAGATACTTCAATTTTTATGGAGATTTTTTTCAATATGCAATCATCGTGGAAATGGAGTTTCTAGTTACATATAGTTCTTATGATTTTTTTAAGATGATAAAAATTTAATTCAATGTAAAATAAAGATGCCATAGAGATAATAATATAATATTTCCATTATGCTCAATGTTTTGTATGAAGCATAGAGTAAAAGGTATTAAGGGGACTACTAAAATAATTATGTGTAAAATTGAATGTCATTGTGATTCTGAATGAATAAGTAATCGAAAAAATTTATCTAATGATAAAAAATGATAAACATCCATTGAATGGCCCACCCAAAGTCTAGTGTTTCAAATTCAAGGAGTTTTTTCATTATTCTATCATTGTCTAACATATTATGGTTAATAATCATGATCAGTGCTAGTAGTCACTTATGCTGAGAGAAAAAGGGAAACATCAAGAGTCTACTACTAAGAATTATGGGTGAGATAATAACTAGGTGAAAGGTAAACATACCAATCCACTCTAGAACTGATAAGGTCTTATTTGATTCTATATTTCTCTATTCATTAATATCAGATGAAATATTGATGGGTGTTGAGATTCCACAAAAAAAATTAGATTTAGAATTAGTAGTGAAAATAACTAATTATATAAAGATTGTATCTTAAATTTATGATTCCTCTCTAGTTGACGTTTGTTGGAATTTTCTTCCTATAATTTTTTTCATTATTCCTCTAGTGGAATTTGATGTTATCTTAGGAATGGATTGGGTTTCTATTAATAAATCCTCCATTAATGGTTAAGTAAGGGAAACCATATTTTGATTTTCTATCATTATGATTATCAGTAAAAACATCCAATGGAGATCAAATCCATTTTTGGTTATTAATTCTAATTCAAAAGTGATTATTTTATCAGATGGTTGTGGAGAAACTCAACAAAAATCATATTCCTACTGTGTTACTATTTGTTCAAATTTATCTGAATGATTTACATTGAGTTACAACAAAGAATGAAGTTGAGTTCAAAATAGATCTTGTACATGGTGTGACACTAATTTTATAGATTACCTATAAAATGGTACCAATTGAGTTGTATGAATTGAAGATGCCACTCCACCAAAATATTTATAGTGGATTAATTTAAACATGTGGGTCACACTAGGGTGAAATTAATTTTTAAAAAATATGTATCAATGTTACTCTATATTGATTAATGGATATGAAGAAGAAAAAAAATGAGAACAAGTATCCCCTTCCCCGTACTGATTACCTATATGAATAACTGTGTGTAGCTCAAAAACATTCATATAATGACCTTAACTTTGGATAAAATAAATTAAGGGTAATGAAGGAGGATATAACAAATACAAAATTCCATACAAGATATAGAAACCATGAATATAATGTGATTCCATTTGGTCTTACTAACACCCCCACTATCAACATGGATTTAATTAATATAGTCTTTGGAGATTAGATTAAGTAATTTGTGATAGTCTTTTTATATGATATTATTATCTATTCAATGTTCTTGTAAGATCATGAACACCACATGAGAACACTACTAAATACCATAAGGAATGAGAAGATATATGATAATTTTAAAAAACTATTACTTTTAACAACACAATATTTTATTTTTTGGTCATATAATCTAAATAGAAGGTATATTAGTTTATTTTTAAAGACATAGGATATTGAATGTTGTCCTAGAAAAAAAACAGTGATTGGGATACATAGTTTTATATTTTATCGATATATTATTGATAGATTTAGTATAATTTATCTTTAATATCTAATCCACTCACCATGTCAACTCGCAATGGAGACATGTTCTATTGGATATAAGAATGTGAGGAAAAGGAACTAAAGATAATATAAGTCTAAAAACCTATTCAAACATTACACATTAGGGGATATGGGTTTGAAATATATTTGGATGCATACAAAAAATGATGGGATTTCTTATTAGGGAGAATGAAATTGGTTTAGCTTATGAATCATTATAATTGATGATTTAGGATGAAATTTACCCAACTAATGATTTAGAGTGAGATATGATAATTTTTTGATTAATGAAACTGATAAATTATATATATGTGGAAAAGTGAGATATATATACCGATCATAAAATTTTTATTTATATATTCACCAATAAGTAAATTAATATGAACCAAAGATGATGTTTTGTGAAAATTAATGAATATGAATGTGTAATAAATTACATTCCTAGTAAATCGATCAAGGGGGATAATGAATTGAGTAAAAAGAATCATTCTATCTTATCTATGTTAAGGATCACAAATGATATAATATTTAAGGATTTGAAAAGGATTTATATGGATAACCATAATTAAGGGGAGAAATATTTTATTTCTTTATTTAATTTTAATCCATCTATCAATATAATGACTAACGACGCAACAAAGTATTATGAAGGGCTGAAAAATAAGTTTAGTCATGTTCATGAGTTTATCATTGAACATGATAGAATGATAATGTTCAAGAAACAAGTATTAGTTCATCCCATAACATATTTGAAGAAGTATTTGTTAGAGGAAGACAATAATTCTTCATTCATTATTCATATGGGATATACACTGATGTATAAATTTTTGAAAGATTATTCTTAGTGGGATGGTATATAGGAATATATCTTATATTTTATATCTAGGTTCTAGGTATGAAATCATGTTAAGGATCAGATAAAAATTATTTGTAGATGTTGCAACAATTTTTAATAAAATAATGGAAATAAGAAAATAACAACAAGAATTTTTTTTCTAACTACCCAAAATTCCCCAAGAGCATAATGATATATGGTGTGTAGTCAATATCCTTAATAATATCCACACTTAATTAATATTAAAGAAAAACAACCTCTATATAATTTTTATTGCGTATAATTTATGTAAATTTTAAGGTTTTTGGGGTAAAAATTTACATTATGTTTGATTGGTATATGAGATTTACCTCAATGCTTGGTAAAGACTTCAAGAATCTCTTAATATAGTGTTGAGTTTCAACATTTCATATCTTCTCAGGCCAATGTACATTCTGAGAGGGAAATTGAAAACCTAAAGGATGTGATGAGATATTTTTATTTTTTGATTTAAAAGGTGGTAGGGGTCAATGGATTCCTTTTATTTCTACTTGATACTAAAATATATTTTACGCGATCTTTCAGATGGAGCATTATGAATCCCTTTGTGGAAAGAAATGTTGAGCACCAATAGATTGAAATTTATTTGGATAATGAATGATATTGATACATGAGATAGATGATGAAATAGAAAATAATAATAGAGGAATTTAGTAACAAATCATGGTATCACTGATTCAGTAGAAAAATTTATGCCGACAACTACTTCCATGATCTTGAATTTGAAGATGGTGATAAACTGTTTCTATGGATTTTCCCCTGGAAAAAGGGTATGATATTTACAAAGAAAGAGAAACAAAGGACTAAGTTTATCAGTCCATTTGAAATTATGGATTATATTAGGATAGAATAGTATCACATAGAACTTCCACCAATCATTTATCATTACCATTATGTGTTCAATGTATATCTCTCCATGAAGTACATACTACACTTGTCATATGTATGGAACACATAGGTCAAAAATTTGGTGAAAGATCTTTTTTATCAATAAAAATGATTAGAAATGTTGGATAACATGGAGATATTTATATAAAATATGTCCACTATCAATGCCGAAGTTTTTGGGGAAACCAATAGTTTGAAAAAGATATACGAGAAAATAAGGAAATGGTGAGGTAGAAGTGTACTCATTTTTTTCATCAGAGTTAAATATTTTGAGGGAGAAATTTATTTTATGGGGGTGGGGAGAAATGTAACACCCTGAGTTTTTATGAATTGTAATATTTAATAATTAGTTTTTTGATATATTTCATTTCATGTATCACTTATTCATGATTTTTACACACAATAATGAGTTTATCGTGCATTAAATGCAACACCATGTTTTAACAAACAATGCTACATTAATATAATTATTTTAAAAAACCTTCACAACCTTGATAATAGACACAGTGATATGAATAATAATAAAAAAATATGAATATATATTATAGTGGTTTTTATAATAAGAACATATTTATGAAATGGTACTTAATTTTTTTAATATTATAAATAAAATTTGGAAAATCTATTTTGACAAAAAATATGGTTTATATTTCTCTTTTTTGAAAATAATTATATTAATTTTAAAATATTGGATAAAATTAATTTGATAATGTAAACATATATTTTTATTAATTATAACAAAATTATCTAATGGTGAATTTTTTCTTTTTCTAAAAATGTTCATATTTTGATTCATAGTGAAAAATAAAAATTTATAATTGAAAAATCACATTTAATTAAAATTATTTTTAATGGAATGATATATTTTAATTTTGAGTTATTGTTAAATTATTTCAATTATATATCTATTAATATAATTTAATTAGTTATAATGAATTACATATCTAAATTTGATATAAAAACATTGTAAAATTTTGAATATTTTCACTTTAAAAACATGCTTTCTCACTTCATCTCTGAGATAAATTTAAAATTTATGTTTTTCATTTATATAGATGGAAATTATAAAAATTTGTTACATATTTTTTTTATCATAACTGAAACTATAATCTAATAATGTAAAATTAATTTTTTTACCAAAATTAATAGTGAAAGTAGAATAAATAAATTAACGATGTAAGGAAAAAAGGGTTTACGTGGGGTTAAAACTAAAAATTTAAGGTTTAAAATGGAATAAGACTTGTATAGTTCATATTTTATAGAAATATTTCCATAATATAATTCCAAATTATGATTCTTGGATCATTTTTAATCATTTTTATATGGAATGAATTTATTCTTTTGAGGCCTTTTCGGAAATTTCCATGTAGTTTCCAAGAGGGTTCCTTTCCTCCATTAATAAAGTGCCTCCAACACCCTTCAAAAATTCATACATTAATTATTTTTGGTTAAGAAAATACATTCCAAAAATCATTTCCCAAATTATCTCTTCTAATCCGTTAATCCTTAGTTTTGAATGAAGTCCAACATTGGAAGGATTTTTGTGAAAACCTATATATGATACCAAAAGAAGAGGCAACATACATCAACGAACATTTTTAATTGATTTATTACTCCAAATCCATAAATTATTATTATAAAACTCTAATATAAAAACCATATTATATTACATATAATTATATTTTTTAAGTTATGTTTTTTAACTACCTCAATTTACACATTCATCAAAATGGTTATGAAATCAATATTCATGTCTACAGTAGACTACTGCGTCAAGAATTAATGTCATCCATTACACCATTAAAAACAGTGAAAATTGGAAATAATTATGGAATTATTTTTTATATATTAAATTTTTTGAGGTTATTTGGATTTTGGAAATATTATATCCCATATAACTTCTTACTTTCCATTTTCGGAAAATATGATAATGTCGCCCCTATGTATAATAGACTTCCACCTTAGAAAGTGAGGTGTTATGTTTACACTTTCCATTGAAGGTAATAAAGATATATTTAATGAATAAATGTGATATATATGACATAAATGTGATTATGTAATTATAATACATCAATTACATTTAATTATCTAAATATTTCAAGAAAATGGAAACAATGTTTATGCATACATATAACATACCGTCCACATGAACGGTGTATTTAATTTCCTAACTATATATTTTATTTATTACTATAAATACATATATATTTAATTTATATGATAATTATATAATTGTTTATATTCTTCATATGATTAAAGCATGATCATTGTAACATGACCAAAACTAAAAAATGAAATCATACACAAAAGGAATGCAATTATTGTAAGAAATGTGACATTACAATGGAATTGTTAAAAGACATGTAATAAAAGTTCATAAGTAAATCAAATATGTTATGATATATATAATCATGGTTATTTAATAGACATATAAAATAATTTTATTTATTATATATTATTTTTATCTCATAAAAAAGAAGTCATGACTTAAGGAAGGGGAACTTTGTCTGAATTTTCCTTCTTTGTAAAATATGTTATGTTATTAGTCAGTCATCTTGTGTGAAGTGCATATAGAACTCTATTTAAATTAAAATTAATTAATTTACTTATCGTCATGATATTTTATGTTTCATTTAATGAAATTATATCATGGGGACTATGTTTCAATGTTAGGAAGTTGGTAAAAGTTTTATGTTACAATCTCAACATTTATCAGGATTACTCATGATTATGTTTTCGATGATATAATATTATGATCCATCTCTCAATAAATTCTTAAAATACAGAACCTTTGGTTATTCCATGAGAATAAAATTTTTCACTTCACATTCCTTTATTTATGTTATCAAGAGGTCAGTAAAGAATGATTATTATAAATATAATGCTTCTTATTGAAAACCATTTATCTTCCAAAACCTTTTTTTCTTAAACTATTTACAATAAGGATTTATGTTTTAAAACTTTTTTTGATGTTGAACGAATATTTTACTCCATAAATGTTTTTAATTTATATTTAACGATTCAGTTATAAATTTTCAATTTTAATTTCAAATATAATGGCTTCAAAAATGATTTATGTTTTAAAAAGTGATTTTAATGAAATTTATTTTTACTCAAAAAATGTTCCATGTGACATTTAAAAATAATTTTCCATGTAAGATGTAATAAAAACATATTTTTTAATATTTACTATGGCTATAATCAAAGGACACAATTATTATTATTTCTCGAAATTTTTTTAGCTTCTGATAAAAATATGTTTATGAAAACCATTTCTCTTCCATGCGTTATTCCATGATAGAATTCGGATGAATCCTTCTTATTTATTCATGGGGTTATTGTAAAAACCTAGTTGTCCACTCAGGAATGGATCTTTTAATTTTCAGACTAAATCATTAATTACAACCTACTATGGATGTCTAATGATTCATTAACTGTTTTGAGGGTTTCTGAGGCTTGTTCGGAGACGAAACACACCTTTTTTTAGAAGACAGACTCTGTGCACGGTTTAGAGTAAACTGTGCAGGATTTGCACATGGTTTTCCATACCACACATATTATGTTTTTTTGGATATAGACACCTCGAACGGTTGGAACATGGACATGCATCCAAACAATGCATGTGTTCCTTTTTCCTAGGTACCCATTCATGGCCCATGCACAGTTTGATCAAACCCAGCAATGAATGATTTTTTCTTCTAGAACTATCTCTAACGATTTTCACATGGCATGAAAAACTGTGTGGAAAAACCATGAAAAGGTTAAAAAACATATTAAAATGTCCAAAACACCCTTAATGATCTATTAATGGAACCCCTTACACCCTAAACTGAGTTTATATGTGATTGGCCCAAATCATTCCCATTTTAGAGATTTTTTATGATCTAAATTTGGAATAAAGAGATATCATTCATCAGACATCCAATCGAGAATCCATTCATCACGATGGATGTGCAACGTTATGTACTCGAGTCCCCTTCAACCATTATACTTCTCTTTTTCTCTCGACCAAGTAATCTCTATTTGAGAGTTCTTCACTTTTTCTTATATATGCATTGATATGAGGAAAATGAAGGGATGATAACATAGGATAATGATCATACAAACCTATGTAGGGTGGCCTATAAATTATCCCTAAGGTTCATTGATTTTGGAATGTTAGTGTTGGTCCCACCAGTTTTGTTGGAATTCATTTCATAAATTTACATAAGACAATTATACATCTTAGAATCATATGATTATGAGAATTCTAATTAGGTGAGTACTTTTTAATGGTTACACCCACAAAATAATCCACCCCATTTTCAGGGATATTCCACAATTGGTTTTTTAGTGTTTTGGCAGGTGTGAGCCACAGTTCTGGTCTGTCTTTTCATGACATTCTAAAGGAGAGCCTTATATTATAAAAGAGTTATTGTTAATGAGAATTGCATAATGGAATGTGCCATGTATTCTCACCACATTACCCATCCAAGGAAAGTGTTTCCAAATAGTTATTAAATGTGAAATGTGAAATGTGATATGTGAAATGGAATGTATACAAATAATATTACTTGGCCTTAATAAATGAGATTGTATAATGGTTACATGTCCTCAGAACCCCTTTAAATATTAAAGAAAGGAAACTATGTGAACCTATTTAATTGGATATGAATTAGAACCACTATCCACAATAATATAAGACATGTCCTGGACCAATAAAAAATGGTTTCAAAACTACTTGACCTGTCCACACTAATGGAATGCATGAACTAAACCTGATGAATTAGTACATGATTAAAATATCAAATAGGAATTGACTGACTCAATATCTCCTTGTATTGTATGAAGATAATACCATGGATCTTGAGAACCCAATTTTGATTCAAGGATGTGGTTTTCTTAGGATGATAACCACCTAGTCTCCGGTTCTTTAATAGTCCTCGGATGCCTAGTATACAACAATAGGTTCCCTTTTCATTATTACAGGATACATCATAAACAGTCATTAGATCCAGAATTGACTATTATGTTCCATGGTGTAATCCCACATGGACCTATCATTGTTTAGCCCCGTTTTACATTGGTTGATCGCCTTAGACTCGATAGGCTCCTTATTGTGGAATTCCTTGGATTATGATCCTTATATTACAATCATACAACTTATCTAGACTCAGATACTACTAAGAGAGTGTTCCATGAGATTTTTTTCACCTTGGATTCTACCCTGGAACTCCCTCACTGGATCTCATTGTTAGGTTTTGTTTTTACATCTTGAGAAATTGAAAAATTATACAATCATGTGGTGATGTCAGTTCTAACAATGCTTTACACGACCTATTAACATTAAATGGTATCTACATTATTAATGAGATGGTTACATGTTCGGACACCAGTTGAGGGATGAATTAGATAGTAGGAATTTTGTTATTGTACTTCTTGCTTTAATTTATATATCCATTCCCACACAATACCATATTCAATTACATAGGCTGAATGTTATATACACAGTTGGTGGTGGGTCACTATGAATTATATCACAACCTCTCTGGGCTTCGTTTGGAACCCGGATTTGATTACATGGTTGTAGGTGTTTACAAAGGGATGTATATGGCTTCAAACCCTTGATTTCTTTCTATTTTGGATGGTGCGTGATAATAGATGACGGAGATAGGTCTCAAGACGCTTGGATTAGTCATTGTTTTATTTTACATTGTGGAACTATTATTCATTTGTTCATGTATCCATGTTTTCTAGTTTTATAATGACTTGACATTATATAATCATTAATCCAGATGATACAATTATTATTGATCTCATTTTTTCCATTGAATCTATTTGGTTCTACAATTTATTTATATTTCTTTCACTGTTTAATATTCATTTATATTCTTTTCATTATGCTAAATACTTATAATGATGTCATAGTATACCCATATACACACCCTAGGCCCTCGCTTATATTTGGTAGACTATGGTGTTTGGGAAGATTCGCTTGAGGCCATGTGGCCCACCGGGCTCAGGGCACCTATTACGTGGAATCTGGGTCATGGATGTCACAATGTGGTATCAATGGTGGTTTATTTTCTTGCATTATAATTTCAATATAATAAATTAGAGAATAAGAACGTTGGGGACTTGGTCATAAGACTTTCTTGGGCATCACAAACCCATAATTGGGGTAAAATCCTAGCTACTCAAAATGTTATTGTTGTTCACTTTTCCCTATTACATATGATATTATTCCAAGATTGGGTGATGCCCATGCTACTTGGTGTTGTTGATTATTACACTTTTAGGATGCTATTTAATGCATTGCTCAATTATATGAGGGGATGGAACATTGCTACATGAATCATTATAGGAACCTATAATTCACATGTCAGGCATATTTCCATGCCATATAGGTGAATTTCATGGATTTTCATTGCTTGATATGCCTATAAGTTCTATGTGATGTTGTGATAGTTTGTTGTAGTGTATTACATTGTATTCGATTTAGTGATATCCTATCCAAATTCATGAGGTGTTTGGGTTCACATGGGTAGGGATGAGTAATTTACCATGTCAAGACATTATGCTAATGAAAATTGGAGTCGTTTCAGGTGATATGTGCATGAGTACTGATTTATCAATGATGACTATCAATTAAAAATTTGAATCCAGAAATATAAAATGATTTTGATGCACATTTTTATCCCCCAGGTCATGTTAATGAATGGAAAAGGTGTGATCATGGAAATTAATTTCAATGTAACATAAAACCAATACTTGAGAAATTACCTATACCTAGACGTCTAAGCAGGTAGTTTGGGTAGTATGCCTTGTGTATTGACTTTTCGTACAATCATCTTACATTGTTGATTCTACCACCATTCATCTTAGGTTGTTATAAGTTGTGTGCTTGGAATTTGTAGACCATTTTCACGACATCGTCCTCATGTCGTTCTCTAGAATGGTGGTGACGACCATGCTCTATACATTGTGGGCCCTAAGCCGCCAGTCATACCTCCTGGTGTACCACATGAGGAACTACTTTTTGTATCTATATCAATCACTGATGAAAATTTTTGTGATTGTTTTCTATATCTCATGCATTCCATGAATGGTGCTCAATGGGTTACACCTATGATGGTTTATCAGAATCGTGAGTTCTAGCATCCTCCTCCTCTATCTTTATTTTGGGGATGGAGAATCTTAGTGTATTGAGTCTTCGATAGAAGGACTATTATCTATCATTGAGCATCTAAAAACACCTCCGGAGTGAATATTCAATCATGATACATACAAGATTCCTGATTTGGACATGCTTGGGTGGGATGCAGTTACCCAGGCCGATCGTCATCATTTCATGTTATGGGTTGATTTCTAGACTGCCTTCTATGAACAATTCTTTCCCCAGCCACTAGGAACTAATAGAACAAGATATTTCATGGATCTTTAGCATTGTTCTATGTAATTTATGGAATATTCATTATGGTTAACTTATTTACAGTGCTATTCACCTCTTCTAGCTGGTGATGAGATTTCGTGTGCAAGGTGTTTTGATGATGGGACCTAGTACGCCATCAGGAATCTAGTGAATTTCATTCACATACATGCCATATATAGAATAATTTATCGTTCACTTATCACTATGAATAGACTGAGGGATGGAAGAGGTACCGTGTCTAAAGGATATGTGTCGCGGAAGGCATGTAGTTCTTTCTGTGGTAGGAAATGTTCCCTTGAGGTTCTTTGTTAAGGAAGTAGCATGCAGACTATCTAGTTTGATAGATCTATATAAGTGTCATCAATGTGAAATACCTGGGCATAAGAAGCCCCAATGTGACCGAGACCCAATGGAATGTTGGGCTTGTATCCCTATAGGCCATACTCAGACAATTCCACCACCTTCATGTGGAAAAGGATCTGTACCGGCTCCACCATTAAGAGCGTGTTCTTTTACGCCACATTCGGTGGGTAGTTGGAATAGAGCCAACAAGTCTGACCGAGGAGAAGGTCTTTGCTGGGGTTGTCTGATCCTTGATCACCAGTTTCACCAATAGAGCAGTCATGATCGAGGTAGTCCATTTGTAACACAGGGTTGTGGATTAGGTTAGTTTCATGACTTACAACCAAGACCTGAGGATCATGCTACATAAACATCTATAATACAAGGTACTATTATAGTATCCTCTACTATCATCTATTCATCGTTTGATAAAGGTGCTTCAAACTATATTATTTATGAATCTATCAGGGAAAGCCTGAGTCTATAGATAAGTATCACTATGGTGTAATGACTCTCGATACACTGTTGGGAATAGGGACAGAGGGTATATTCCAATTCAAGGACTGACCCATTGAGGTTAGTAGTTACACATTCTTGTAGAATCTCATTGTTCTCGAGATTATGTGATTTGATTTCATTATAATGATGGACTTATTAGTTCAATATCACTCTTCTAAGGACTTCTAACGTCGTAGGGTTTCCATTACATCACCAGAGGGAAACAATTATAATTTCAAAGGTGAGTGGAATATCCAGGTGGGGAGAGCTGAACCAAAACATCATGGGCTAGGTAGAGTGACTGAACATAGTGAAAATCAATTTTTGGAGGATTAGAGTTTGTGTCAAAATGATTTCCCTCTAGTAGTTGATAATTTTAGGGATGTATTTCTTGATGACTATTCTAGACTACCTATTACAAGATAGGTAGAGTATGCATTTTAGATTGTTTCTGGAGTAGATTTAGTGTCCATTATTTCATAAAGGATGAAACTTACTGAGCTTTAGTAGCTGAAGTGGAAGATAGAGGACTTGGTGTCCAATTATTATATATGACCAAGTACATCTTCTTGGAGTTCAACCATGTTTTTTTATATGAAGGAGGATGGAAATCTACATTCATGCATGGATTAAAGAATGTTTAATCAGCGTACAATTAAGAACCAATATTGTCTTCCCCAAATCGATCATCTATTTGACCATACAAGAGGAGCAATGATGTTCTCTAAGATCAACATGAGATTAGGTTATCATAAGGTGTGAGTCAAAACATCAGACATACCACGTACAACATTCCATAGAAGGTATTGTATGTATGAATATTTGTTATTCCATTTGGTCTTACGAAAGCACCTTCTATTATAATGGATTTGATGAATAGGGTCTTCCATCCCTATCTAAACTCTTTTTTCATGGTCTTTGTGGACGACATATTGGTGTATTCACACACTTGTATCGACCTTGACAAACATATTGAGATCGTTCTGAGTACACTAAGACATCATTATCTTAATCCTAAACATGAAAAATACATCATCTGGATAGAAAAGGTCCACTACTTGGGTCATATAATTTTAGAATCAGGATTATCTATTGACACGAAAAAGTTAAGTGTTATAGTCTCCTAGGAGGAGGCTATGTATGTGTTTGATATTAATATTTTCTTAGGGATCACTGAATGTTACATGTGTTTCATACATGAAACTTCAAATCATTATTCACCTCTTACATGTCTTTCAAATATTTTTTTCATGTTTACATGGTCAGAAGAATGTGAGAAATCCTTTTAGGAGTTGAATGTAAAGACTGTGGCTTCACTGATTCCTCTTCTTCTAGAACTAGTTAAGGGTAATATCACCTTTTATGATACACCAGGAATTTTCTTAAGTGTTGTGTTGGTGTAGGAAGACAATGTCGTTGCGTATTGAACTCTGTAGTTGAGGGATCATGAGAGAAATTACCCAACACACAATAATGATCTAGATGTCGTTTCCCATACATTAGGTTTCTAGATGAATTATCTCTTGGGTGAGAATATTATATTGTATACAGATCACTAGTTCCTGAAGTATTTATTTTATCAGCATTCCATGAACCTTTGAAGTGATGATAGTTTGAGTATCTACAATCCTTATATTTTGAGCTTCCATATACACCAAGAAAGTGCAATGTGTTCTCTGATTCTCTGAGTAAAAAAACTCAAATGTAGGCCGTATAAGATGCCAGTAAAGAATGGAAGTTAATGGCCCTATTTTATGAACATCATCTAGAGTATCAAAATATTCATGATAAGCCTTACCTCTTAGCATAAAAAAATATATCT
The DNA here is from genome assembly GCA_963277665.1 of Viscum album. Classification (NCBI taxonomy): domain Eukaryota; kingdom Viridiplantae; phylum Streptophyta; class Magnoliopsida; order Santalales; family Viscaceae; genus Viscum; species Viscum album. The sequence goes on from OY728161.1 coordinate 321,356,594, forward strand.
TTCCTCCTTTAGAAGTTGAAGAGTAGGTAGCTTTAGATCTTGAAGGTTTGGTTTCCCATGAGAGTATATCAAGAGATAACCCACCACTGGATTTTTCAATGGCCAGATCCGATGACCTATGTCTTCGTGGAAGTATATGGGTTCAGGAAGATGTGAGAGAAGAGATGTTGAAAGAGTCCCAAATTTCCTAGTTGGTAGTTCATCTAGGAATCTTGAAGATTTATCATGATATTCGACGTCGATATTGGTTGCCTGGGAAGAAATGACAGCTTATAGGATTCGTCATTAGGTTTTACTCCTATTAACATGGGAAGGTGGAGCACCGGAGACCTGTAGGATTGTTACAACCACATCTGATACCAAAATAGAAATTGGTAGATATTTGATATGTATTTTGTGGTTTGATTACCTATGTCATCGAGGGGTAGTGATGCAAATTGGGATGTCATTGGCCAACTAATGAAAACATCCAACTTCATTCCTATTCGAGAGATATTCTCAGTTGATGAGCTGGGATGATTGTATGTTCATGAGATCATAAAACTACATGGGATTCCATGTACTATCATTTCCGATAGGATTGTTCATTAACTTCACAGTTTTGGATGTGTTTGTAGAGATCAATGGGGACTCAGGTTCTATTAAGAACATATTTTCACCTATAGACCGATGGAAAATTGGAATGGATGATACATGTTTTAGAGGATATTTTAAGAGCATGTTTCCATCATTTCAGCGGTTCATGGGAGATGCATATCCCACTCATTGAGTTCTGTTATAAAAATAGTGTTTTGGTGAATATTCAGATCGATACATTTGAGGCCTTATATGGTAGGCAATCTCGTTCACCATTGTACTAGATAGAGGTAGGTGAGTCTGCCCTAGAAGGTTCTAGTCTCATTCAGGATACTTTAGAAGAGGTTCAGCTAATCTGGAAGTGTATGACAACAACTCAGTCTAGAAAATTATCATATGCTAACTCTCATCGATGACCACATGAGTTAGAGGTTATGGATCACTTTTTCTATCATGTATCACACAGGAGTGGACATAGATTGTTATAGAATTAGGGAAATTTTTTGTCCCATTACATTGGGCTATTTGAAATTAAAGATAGATTTGGGACAATAGATTATTGGTTAAAACTACCTCGGAGGTACGATGCCTTTCATGACCCCTTTTAGGTCTCACATCATTTCTAATATCATGATGACCCATCTCATACCCTTGATCATGAGGAATTCGATTTATATTCTAAGGCTACCTTTGAGGAGTGTCTTATACCCATTGATGTCTTAAGCATGAAGGCTCTCTGTGGAATGTCTGTCACTCTTATATGGGTGCTATAGAAGCATGATGGAGTAAATTATGAGACATGGGAGAGGGAAGCTAATGTATGTTTCCAATGGCCAGGTTTGTTCACAGTCCATGTTTCATTACCCTTAGAAGGGGATCTCAGGGGGGGTGACTTCTTTTTCAGGGGGAAGACTGTAAGAAAGCATTTTTCACTTAGGTATGTATCCTTTAATTTTTAGTCTATATATTTACTTTCAACATAGAATGGATGCCTAATAAGTTATTAATGGTTTTGAGGGTGTCCAGGGATTGTTTGAACCATGGAACCCACTATTTTGGAAAAAATATACTCTGAGCATGGTTTAATGTAAACCATACAGGATTTTTGCATGGTTTTCCAAGCCAAGAAGATGGTTTTTTTCAGAAAGATCTACCTTGAAGGGTTGGCACATGGCTGTTTGGCCTAACCACATGATTTCCCATTTTCCTAGGTATTGGTGTGTGGCTAATCCAAGGTTTGATAAAACCATATGGAGGATGCCATTTCAGGTCAAACGGTCTCACAAGGTTTGTACAATTTTTGACAAACCGTTTGGAAAAACCGTGTGTAGGATAAAAACCTTTGTGAAATTTCCAAAACATCCTTAATGTTCTATTAATCGAAACCCTTCCTCCATAATAATAGTTTATTCCAGATTGACCTAATTCTATCACATATTGATGTTTTTTTATTATCTAAACTATGAATAAAGTTATCTCCTTCATCCAACATCTGATTGAGCTTTCATTCATCACGTTGGATGTGAAACAGTAGGTACTTGAGTCCTCATTCATCATTCTTCTTATCATTCTCTCTAGAACTAGTTATATCAACGTGAGAAATTTTAAATTTTTATTAGATCTACTCTGATTTGAGGATAATCAACGGACGGTACCGAAAGAGAAGGATCATACCATCCTAAGGTGGGTGGTATATAACATATCCCTAATGATCATTGATTTTGGAATTTTTTATGGGGACCACCAGATTTATTGGAATCCATTTCTTAAATTTACATGCCATGATTATACTTATTAGAATAGTATGATTATGCTATTTATAAATATGTGATTAGTTGTTTGTGGTTACACCCACAACTCAATAAGACCCATGTTTAATGTAATCCCATAATTGGGGTTTTAGTGTTTTGGCATGTTTGATACATCATTTGGGAGTGACTTTTCATAACCATCCTAAGCTGTTCCTTATATAATAAATATTTTTTTAAACGAGAATTGCATAATGGCAGGTACCATGGATTCACACCACTTTACCAGTATAAGTTAAGTGTTTCCAAATGGTTATTAAATGCGAAATGTGAAATGGAAAGTTTACAAAGCATATAACATGGACTTCATAAATGAGATTGAATAAATGTATCATGTCTATAGAACCATTTTCTATGATAATGGAAGGTAGCGGAGTGAACCTCTCTATTGAATATGCCTTAATGGTTAATTAAGACATGACTAAATGTTTGAAACACTATATGTCTTATACAGACTAATAGAAGACCAGAATTAGACCCATAAATAATTTGTTTCAAATCTAATGGACTTATCCACACTAATGAAAGGAATGAATTGAAGAAAATTAATTATTACATGATTACAATATCAAATAAAAATAGACAGACTCAAGCTCGCATGGGATTATGAGATGAGAATACATTGGGAATGAATTGAAGAAAATTAATTATTACGTAGGGTCCATTTTCATTCTTATGGGATACATTGGATACTCTCCTTGGATCCCGCATTGACTAGTAGGTACCATGGTGAAGCCCATAGGGCCAGGTATTTACGTAGCCCTCTTTTATATTGGCCGATAACCTTGGAATGGGTAGGCCCCATATTATGGAATGCCATGGATTATGCTCCGTGGATTACACTCTAACCCCCAAGCTAGGCATAGATTTTACTGAATTAGAATTCCATGAGATTTATGTTACCTTATTTTTTAGCATGGAACTCCCCCACTGGATATCATTGTTGATTTGCATTATTATGTCTTGGTACCTTCACTACATGAACTATACTGAGGTTATGTTAGTGCTGGATATGCCTCACATGACCTGTTAACATTAAATGGTAACTAGTTAATTAATGAGTGGGTCACATGTTCAGACACGAGCTGAGGGATGAAGCAGCTACTGGGTATATAGTTATTTTAAAACTTTATTTACTTTATATATGCATGCTAGTACACTGATATATTCTATTACAGAGGGTGGATGTTATAGACACTCTTGGTGGTGGCCAACTAAGAATTATCTCACACCCTCCTCGGGCACTATTTGGTACCCATAGTAGATTACATGGTTTAATGTGTTGTGTAAAGAAAAACATACGGCTTCAAAAACATGATTTATTTTTGTTTAGGACAGATCTTGATAGCAAAACACCGAGTTGGATCTTAGGAATCTTAGTGTAGTATTTTTTTATTTTACATTGTTAAATTTTTATTCATGTTGTCTTGTATACATGTTTTAATGTTTTCTGGTTACTTGAAATTACATCATCATTGTTCAAGTTAATAATGTTTTTATTATTATTATCATTTATCTATTTCATCAGTTTTCTTCAACTATTTATTTATATTACTTCTGGTATTTACTATTCCATGATATTCCATCTGTTATGCAACACTATGCGAATGAGGTCATCGTCTTACCATAGACACACAATATAGAGACCTGAAGCTTGACGTTTATGGAAATTACATTACTTTTGCGGAATATCTAATACATAACAAAAACAAAAACACAAGGACCATAATATTTTTGTGTCTTTGGAAACACGGAATATAAATTTCTAATCATTTTAAAAGATCTTCAAAATCTCCAATAACGATCCTCCCCTTTTTTTTCCTTACCTAAAACCTTTCTTTTAATCCTGGAAGAAAAGAAACATAAAAAGGGTGAGATCAAATGCTCAGTAAGGGTAAGAATGGAGAAAATAAACCAAACCACATAAATTAGACCTTAAAAACATGAACATAATATTTAAACATCAAAATCATGAGCAATGACATAAAACATGGTAGTACGTAAGGCATAGATCGTAATGGGTCATCAATCATGATAAAATAGCATGGGAATAAAGCATGTAATTGTGGCATCCATTAAGCACATGTAATGATTTCCATAGTATCCAATGCATTACTGACATGACCATCTTAGTGGACAAAGTCCCTTTCTGAATCGAGTTCACTCCTCATTTCAGTCATGTAACACTGAACCAGATTATCATACTGTTCCAACCATGTCTATCTCATGAGATATAAATATTTACCCAATGCATTGGAGGGATATATAGGTCCCACCCATCCCATAATGAAATCATTCTTACTTGTGCCACAACATAAACTTAAAAAATCATCATAAACCAAAGAATAAAATGAGTTTCATAAACATCATATCATCATCCCATAATCCATATAAAACAAATGGATATTTAATTATTATAAAAGTTAAAGCATTTAAATCATAGAGACATTATACTTTAAACATAATCATATGATATAATTTCATCTTATATGGAAAATGGTTTTGATAAAACACTTGCAATTAATTCTTAAGGAAAATATCCTTTCTTCATCAAAATCATTTTCTTTTCACAAAATACCATTCAATTTTAGGTGGAACGGATTTTTTGAAAATAATCATAAAATATTGTTGAGGAAGCTTCATGAAAATGAGGCGTTATGAAACCTTAAAAATCCATTAACGCTGTATAATTAAAAAAAAATAACAATTTCCTGGTACTTTTGTCGAAAAAGTCATAAAGTACCTCGTATGGTAAACAAAAGAAAGATTCCTTCCATACGATGTGGTAAAAGAATGAAAAGGGTAAAAATGTCTTAAACATACATGGAAGTAATGTAAACATTTTATGAAATCATTTTGAGAGCATATGGACATAGATAATAAAGATAACCCCCAGTAAATACTTACGAGTAAATAATCTCGGATAAGAATGAGATTGGAATAATTATCCCTTACCTTTGGTCTGGTATTCTTCGTATGGATCCTAACCTCATGTATAATGATTTAAATAATTTCATTGACTTATTACAGAATAATATTCATTGTAATGATATCATATACGGTTCACTTATGACTTTATATTACCCATTCTTTTGTAAATTAATGTGAAAGTATCATTTTGGGTAAAATCGTTCCATTTATCGTTCGTGTTTTAACTTGTAATTATTCATATGATTACATAGATCATGGTTAATTACATCCATAATTTAAAACATGATTTATATATAATATATATTCATAATATACACATATATAATATATCGATAAATGGAAAGAAATACATCGTTCATGGAGACGGTAGGTCGTACGTACACATGAACGTTGTTTTCGTTTCCTTATTGAATTGAATGGAATTAAGTAGATGACATACATATGTATATAAATAAATCCAGTATCATTATTATGTCATATATTTCATGATTACTTATTATATATACTTTATAATCATTCATGAACGGTTAATCATTGAGAATAAATATCATCACGTCATGGAGACGGTAGTCCGTACGTACGCACGAGCGATGATATAATTCCCATGATCATGGAATTGTATTGTAGTGTATGTATATTATTTATGAATAAATATAACATTACAATAATCATATATAGTTATTATTTACAACATTATACCCATCCATGTAAGGTGGTGGTGGAAAATAGATTACACCACGACGTGGAAACAGTATTCTGTACGTACGCACGTGCGGTGATTTCATTTTCCGTAGGATGGATAAATTGTGAAATAGGGTTGTTTTATACTTATAATAACATATCAGTATATTAGTGATACTTATGTTATTACTGCACAATGAAACAACTAATGAAGAAGAAGTGGAAGAAAAAATAAAGTTGAAAGAATCGGTCACGAACATTACCTCTTCTTTGAAGCGCCTCTTTGAGACCTCCTCTTAGGGAACTAAACATGGTCTTTGAAGAAGACCAGGACCTCTAGTATGTTTCTAGAGAAGTGGAGAAGATAATTTGGCAGGGTTTGGCTGAGAATTAAGGCTCAAATTGGTGTGAGGAAGAGAGGGAGGAGGTGCCCTTTTATAAGGGAGGGGAGGGCACCTTTGGAAATCTTACAAATATTAATTTATAATAAATCTAACCCCACATAAAAACCTTCAAAAATAACTCATATTCAAATATTATATGCGATAGGGTTGTAATCTCATCAAAAAAGGAAATTTAGACATGTTAGGAAATTATTTTAAACATTATCAACTTGATCTATCCTTAATTAATCAATTTAATTATATTTGTGGTAATAATATTCCAAATTTTAAAATATATAAAATAATTAATTATTTTTTGTGAATTGTATATAATTGGATGATTTATAAAATTTTGACAATATAAATTTAGATTTATAATTTTTATATATATTTGTGATTTTTAAACAATTTTATAAAATGTTATTTTTATAAAATAATAGTAGTGTCAATTTTGACACTATTAATTTATTTGAATTTAAATAAAATATATACAGTATATATTTTCAAACTAAAAGCTTTAATAGATTAATAGAAGTTCATATGTATCTATAAAATTAGTGTAGAACATTAAATAGATCATATAATATTTATTTTATTATTTTCAAAACCATTTATTTGGTGTCTCTCTTAATAAAATAATTACTACAACATTTTTGTATAATTATTTAATATACTTATTTGTTGCATAAAAATTAACAATAAATTCATATGATGAAGCTACATCTATTAACTTTCATAATAACAATTTTATTCTAATTTATCATCTTAAAATGAAAATATTTAAATTTTTATATTTATTAAATTATCAAGGTGACAACTTTGGCATCATTTAAAATAAAATAATATAAGTTTCATAATCCATTTTATAAGACTCAAAAACGTTATATATTAGGTAATTGGATGATTAAGGTGTATATATACACTAAAAATAAGTTTTGGTCAGGTTTGGGGGCCTTTTAGTGGGTATTATTATTTCAATAAAAACTATATTACTGATTTTTCCCTTAATATGTAATTTCTGCATCATTAATGTATCACCATTAATGACAATTATGTAATCCCTAAAAATTCTAAATAAATTATCATGATGTAGATAATTTTAATAGATTTATGGAGACTATTCATGTTCAAGGTTTTATAATGTTTATCACTAATTTAAAATTATTATACTTATAAGATTTTAAGAGAGTGACATGTTGTCACTTTCTTTGGTTTTAATAATAATTAAATTATTTTCATGGTCAAAAGTCCATAAAAAGAATCTAATACGACCCTTAGTTGATATGGGTATACGTTTAGCCATCCAATTGAATTTTTTCATTTGTTAGGGTAATTTTATATTATTATATTTACCCTTAATTACACGATTTACCTTCAACTATGGTAAATAAAATTTACTGTAGTAACTATTCATAATTCCCAAAAATAAAAAGTAGCCTATTAACATAATTTGGACCCACTGATTACAAATATGGAATCCATTTTTTTCAAATTCAACACACATTATTTGTAGAAATTAAATTAAAATTAATCCTGTTGTCGGATGAAAACGAGTTTTTGATTAAATCATTGCAAAAGATTGAATTGATTTAACCTACGAATTCAATGTAAAATCAATACTAATGAAATAAATTATATTAAATGGTAAAAATATTTTATATTTATACTTTAAAACCATTCAATATTATAATTTAAATACATATGTTATTACGATGAAAAAAAGTTCTTTTTAATTAAAATATAGCGTGTTTTTACTATTCATTAAAATATGAATGTTATTAGAAAAATATCAAAACATTATCAAATGTAAATTTTTATATCCTGATTCAAAAGAAGAATTTTATATTGTAAAATTTAACTTATAAACATGTCAACAACTAGATTTAAAGTTGGTGTGCCATCAAAAGGCGGCAAAACTGCATTTTTTAAAAATAATTATTTTACACGAAATATTTATTTTGTTCTTATACCTTGTTCTAGAAAATGTGTAAGATGAATAATACTGTTATAAAATTAAAAATTTAGTTAATACTATTCATAACGGCTAGTTCATAATAATATTATAATAATATACCATTGTTTAGTAAAACCCGATATTGCGTACAACACACGCTATCGAGGAAGGTCGCGATTGTGTGTAATGAAAGACAAGTTAGGGTTGTGTGTTGTGCAAGACTCCTCTGTTGTTTAATATAATAGAATCCAAGCATATTTCATTTATACATTGAATATATATATATACACTCAATGTTGTGTAGAATGACTATTATCAAACGAACATGAAATTGTGTGTAACACAATTTAAGAATAGTGTTGCGTATACTGGAAGCTAATACGGTGTTGCGTATAGTACAAGATAATCATGTTGTAGCATAAAACACATGACATCAAATAAATTAAAAAGAATAATTATCATAAAATATTGGGTTGTTACATTCTACCCCCCTTAAAATGAATTTCTCTCTCGAAATTCGTCGGGGTTATGCATGGTTTTCTACATGAAATTTTATTTAATTAAAACCCACATCATAAAATGAAATACCGATACTTATCTTTCAAAACTAATGTATGAAACCTAACAATTACCCAAATTAACTCATCACTGGGTTTCCACGTAGGATAACATAGGTGAAAATATGGACATGGAAGAGAAATCTAACCATCATGTTCTGATGGAGAGTGGTAGAGAACATGGCTATGAAAAAGGCAAAAATCACAAAATCATATATTTGTGATGATCTAAGGAACAATATGATTCATCGGATATAAGGGCACTAGGATAACATTTTTTGTTTTCAAGATCATTTCCCAAAAGATGAAGAATTTATATTAGAATAAATACTTTCTTGATTTTGGTACAATCTCACTGTTGTTCGTTCTTTGAACAATTTACACTTCATCTCTTAATGAAATGAATTTGAAATTGTTATTCGTGAAGTGTTAGCATATCATGTGAAAGAATGATGGGTCATTCCATCTATTTCAATCAAAAGGTTAGCAAAAGTTATAAGTCCATCTTATGGTTATATTAATAGTATATGGTTCCAAAAATGAACTGATACTTCATATATCATACCGCTTAATAAAAAAACTAGTTTATACTAACCAGGGACTTCCTGTAGGCCAGTGGTAGGCGATAAAGGCATGTTTCACTTCAGTTGTGGGTTCGATTTCCACAGCCTTGTCCGACGCGATGGGCTGTCGCCCGTCCTACAGGTTGACCTTTTTCTAAAACTAAATTACTATAACATCCCATAAATTATATCGGAAAAAGTTCTATCCTTAAACAATACTAACTTATTTTCAACATAATCCATTCCAATCTTTAGGCTTATCTAAAATATTTCAGTCCAATCTCATAGTATAATGAAAACAATTACAAGAACGTTTATCCACCAAGAATGTGAATACAAGCATTTAACCCACATATATCATAAGATATATCTTATTGGTTGAATTCCAAAAACATGAATACCTCAGTCATATATTATCTTGAAACAAAAATTACCATAGAACCATAGTGAAAACATGAATACTGGCAAAAGGTAACTCTTTCCACATACTAAAATCCCAAAAAATATATATAATCAAACCATAATATCACATAGTCCTTATATCAGTCAAGAGCTCATGAATACAATCAAACATCTCATTATCTTCTTATCCCTTCATTATGAGCATATCATCTGCTTTCCAAAAAGATCTGAATAACCTTCCATGGTTACTGGTACCATTCAACATACACTTTCAAATACATTAGGAAAAACAATAGTGTATCAATCCTTATACGATTCTTTATTCCATAGTACCATACATTATTATTTATAAACATACAATCATTGCACTAACTTATTAAACCACTAGCTGAGCTTCATCATTTATGTAATCTCATATTTCATTTGTAGTCTCTTCATCATCATCCACATAAATACTACCCGTATGACCATGCTGATTCTATTCATGATATTTTCCCTTTGGGCATTGGTTTGCATACTGCACATACATTCCAAATTTCAAAAATCTAATCATTGTTGATGTCGTAGCAATACCATTATCCTTGTCCATGGTGTTAACTGAACCTTTTCCTTTCCACTTACTGGCTTTGTGTCCTTCTTTTCCACACCCAAAGCATCTTCCAGTCCCTTTGAAACAATCTCCCTGATGCCTCTTCCCACATGATTTACATGAGGGAAATTGACCTTTCTTTCCTCTATGACCATCACAAAAATCCATCTTTCTCTTATTATCTGAGTCGGGAAACTTACCAAAGTTGAGATTATTGATCATATTATGAGATTTATGGTTAGGCATAATAACGATGTTTGGACTTCCAAATCCCGTTTCATTTGGTTTCTCATGATGAATATCATTCCATTATCTATCGGATACTCCATTATCATGAATCTTCCTCTTTCCAACCATTTCCTAAAACACAAAAAGAATTGTGTGAGAGGAAAAAATCATGCTAGGGAAAACAACATAGTAAACGGGGAGTATCCTCAATATCTAACATCTTAGGTTAAATTATAAGATCGTTACAATAGTTCTACGTCTATATCCTATATGTATACTTATCCATAGGGACATCCCTAGACATACTGTCATGACCCGTCCTCGGGGCCTGTGTCGTGACTACCCTAAGCCTGCCTTCCATAGGCCAGGGCTGGCAACTAGCGCCAAAGGCGTAAATCCCGATAACTGGGAAGGCATTTCATTTATAAAATTAAACTAAACATCACAGAGTACAAGCAGAAGTAAAACCATAAGTACAAAAGAATGTGCTGTAATGTAAATGGGCCAGAATACAAACCCAACTGAAAGTACAACTACAACTGAACGAAAGTACAATAGAAAAGACAAAAGCTAGAAGAAAGGAATCATCTCATGGGTCGTCCTCCTCGGATCCTACCTGAAGGGTAGGTACAGATAGCGCAACTCCTAGATCATCCACCATGGATCCTACCTGAAGTGTAGGTACAGATAGCCTCCACAACGCTCTTTCCCGTCAACCTCCTCTGAGTATTGTCTGGCTGTGATGTCCACCTCCTGATACTGACTCGTCGCGAGGTCCACCTCTGGGTACCATCCAGTCGTCGAACACTCGGCCTCCGTCAGCACTACCTGTCATCTGCAACCAACAAAACGAGGTGCGGGCATAGCCCATGCAGGGGTGAGTATAACGATACTCAGTAGGGACCCCGAGACCCTCAAGGTCTCACGAAATCCAACAAGGATAACCACAAAGGAGATCTCAACAGATAACCTCTACTTAGGTATATGCCCATACATATATCAATGTTATCAAGTAAACCATCTCAATCATGAGGAAACAAAAAGATTGAGAAATCAATATATAACCACTACCCAGGTATACGCCCATACATATACCTATGTTATCAAGTGACCCATCTCAATCATGAGGTAAACACAAAGGACATAGACTAAGCTCAAACCAGGATTTTCATTATCGAAACTGTAACTGCTGATGAGCCCATCTTTAGAGTATACAACGATCTTGTCACAACTCCGAGATACTGCTCACTAACCCATGACTGCTGAGGTACTCCTCCTGTCGAGTACCGCGGGTCTGCCACCTACCACAGTAGTGCTCCACCGCAATGGGTCTTCCACCTCACACAGTAGTGCTCCCCCTCATAGCCTACAGAGATACTCCTTCTGTCGAGTATCGCGTGTCTTCCACCTCAAAAATTAGTGTTCCTCCACCATGGGTCTGCCACCTCACAATGTAGTGCTCCCCACTAGGCTATGCTAGTCACTCAAAATCGAATCGGACAAGTAGTCATCAGTCACTGCCAGCTACACGGTCTCCATACTCTGTATGCTCGTCTCCGGGAGGGTCCGCTCCATGAGCTACAGGTCGATACTCTAAGTATCACAAGTCCCACGTAGAAGTATCTCAAAGGACCGCCTCGTCATAGCGGTCTCAATGCAATAGACAGCGCGTGAATTGGACGCCCAGTCTGTGAGTTATTAGCCTTTTCGTCCCAGGGGCCCGGTTGGTTTCGTGTGCGAACCCACCCGGCCGTATCTCAACTGTACCCCAAACTCTCATAAGGTATACTCATAGGGACCGTTTTTCAACGTGATAACCAACGCCACTGACGTTTCATCAAACAGACATTTGGTCTGAATGATATAAGCTTTTCCGTTCCATGGGCCCGATTGGATTTCAGTTACAATCCAACTCGGCTATAATCAAACTGAATCCAAACCTCAGGAGAAGTATGACAAATGTTCCACCTCCTCAAGGGGAATCCAACAAAGTCGATGGCACATCAATCGGACGTCCGAAGCTCAAGATATAAGTGTTTCTGCTCCGAGGGCCCGATTGGTTTCATGTACGATCCAACCCGGCTGAAACCAAAGTTCTCCGAAACCTTGAGTGCGATATACCGAAACGACAGTCTTGATCCATGAATCACATCACAACGGACGATGCATTTATCGAAGGCCTTTAGCTCATGTTATGGGCAACCGACCGGAAGAGGTTTGGTATTAAGGGGTTCGGGCCCGGTCCGACCCGGCTCGATACCCCCAAGGTCGGCCCGAACCGGGTTGACCCGAACGGGGTCCGGGTCCAGCCCGCTTGGGCGCGGCCCAGCTTGGCGTTCCGGTCTGGCGGACCGGCCAGGGTAGTCGCCCGGCGCGCGATGCGATGGCCAGGGGCTCGGCTGAAGGGCCGAGCCGTTTCGGAAGCGGGGGGCGTTGCCCCCGCGTTTCGCAACTGCGGCCCCTTAATGGGGCTGCTGACGTCCGGCGCGGACGGGGGTTTCAATCCCCCGGTTCTTCCACGGTGCGGCCACCCCGCTCCGGTCGGCCGACCTCTGCCTCCACGGGATCGGATCGGCCGGTCCCCTCGCTCCGATGTCGGCGGCCCGATACCAGCCGCTGGTTCTGCTGCTCCGCAGTGGCCCAGAACCGGCTGCGACCTTGGTTCGTCCAGCGCGGCGCGACGGCGCCGTGCCCCTTCTCCACAGCCCTGCTACGGCCGCGGTGCTTTAGTAGTTCTCCGGTGTGGCGCGACGGCGCCTCATATTTGGTTCGTTTTCCACGGCGCGGCGCGACTGCGCTGCGTCTTCGGTTTGTCTTCAATGGCGCGGTGCGACGGCGCTGCGCTTCTGCCCCTTTCCTTATCAAAATTCTGCGCGGTGCTTTGGCACCGCGTTGTCTTGCTCGCCGCAACAATATCAACAACCAAAAAGCGTAGGAGTGTCGGACGTGTTCGTGTAGTCCGACCTCCACCCGTTATCACGATAACAGGCGGCTCAATGAAAAAGAGAAGCGATGGAAGATTTCACGAACTAACAAATAAAATAAATCCATACAACAACGTTGTCGTCGAACAAGCGTTCGTCGTGGAATTAACCGTCACGGAAGGTGAGGATCACTGTGGAAGAAGAGGATCACCGCGGAAGAAAAGGTTCGTCGTGGAAGGAACGTCGTTGGTGTTAGGTGATCTCTGAGGAAGGCGTCTCTCGCCATCGTCCGCCGTCAGAGGTTGGCGATCTTCGTTGGCGGTGGTGCATTCTTCGCGTTCTTGTAAAATCCCAACGAAAATTTAGAAAAACATTTCCTTGAATTTTATAGGTCTTTATATCACTCACACCTCAGGGCTTTACGTCCTCGTAAAGATACATCAAAAACTAGGGAAACAAAAGTGGGTACTGAGCATGCATCTGAGCCTCCCGCTCCCAAGTGCTTACCTGAAGATTCCCCTACTGCCAAAAAATGTGCACCTGAGGAATCGATCGTCCTCGTAGGATCCGCTCTTGTCGATCCTCGGTCCCCACTGGAACCTCCGAGAAAGTCATCCAATGGACCAAGTCCAGCTTCCCATGGTCGATGATATGCGAAGGGTCGAGAACGTATCTCCTCATTTGAGATATATGGAAGTCTTCTTGCACCCGGTACAACTGAGGTGGATGGGTCAAGCAGTAAACCACCTCGCCTACCCTGCCGAGGACCTAGAATTGTCCGTTGAACCTCAGAGATAACTTTACGCCTCAGCCACGTCTCTGTAATTCCATGTTGAGGTGAGACCCGTAAGAAAACATGGTCTCCATCCACGAACTCGGGTGGTCTCTGCCTCATGTCAGCATAAGGCTTCTATCGGCTCTGAGCTGTCCACATCTACTCTTGGATGACCCGGACCTTCTCTGGTCCCACAAGAGATGCTAATTTTTTTTCTTTGCCGATAAGAGAAATCTGGTCTCATCCCCTGGATGAACCATGTTCTTTTCCTAATACAGTCAATCCGGACATGAATGATGTATTCATGCCATGGATGACGTCGTAAGGCCTCGACGTTACTACCAAGAGATCCAACCATCACTCTCGTCCCTAAGGGTCGAGTCACACTGTCGGCACCAGCGTGAGGTCACTGGGTCTCTTCCAGTAGAAATATCGAAAGTGAGGGTCAAGTCAATAGTTTAAACCGGAACCTCTTAGTAGTCAAAAAGGAAGGAAGCAAATGTCACAAAGGTAAGTGTCTTTATATTATTGTATCTCATGGTACAAAGACACAAATGTAACAACAACAACAACATGGAACTATATATACAATGAATAAAAGGTATCCACTAGTTCCGCTTCTGTCCACTCGCTTCCAGAGCTCCGTTGTCGTATGCTTACGCTTCCTGAAGCTGATCTCTCCCATGTCCACCTGTTCCCTGAGGTTGGGGTGGACCTTCTGGTGGTGGTGTTGGAAACACCTCGAAGCGTCTTCCACCTCCAGCTACACGACCAGATCCTAGCGGTCTACCTAGATTGAACCTCTGACTTTGCCTAGGAGGTTCTTCCTTTAACTACTGGTCATCTGCATGGCGGGTCGGGTAGTCACGTTCCATGTGACCAATCCCGCCGCAGGAGTAACACTACATGGCAGGTCTGGCTCTGTCTTTCCCCTTGGGGCCTCGCACCACCGACCCTGAGTCATGCGGTCGACCACCTGTAGGTCTGGTCCTCTTGGACCTCTGCGTCATCTGTCTACTGCCTGCTGTAGAAGACTCTGCCAGATGCTGGCTAGTGGTGGGTCCTGCTACTAGAGACTACTCAGCAAGGAAACTATCCACTTAGAGGGCTCTCTCCAACACCCCTGTCTGCGTTGGAATGATGTGAGAAACAACAAAAGCTCTAATCTCTCACCTGAGCCCCTGCTCGAAGGTTCGGGACCTGAAGAATGGGTCCCGTACCATATCTGTGGAGTAGTGTGAGAGGCCTGTGAACCTCACTGAATACTGCTCCACTGTCATGCTACCTTGCCGCATCTGAAGTATCTCCTGTATACGCACCACTCGGAGGGTGGCTGGTACAAACTCTGCACGGAACTGGCTCTCGAAGTCTACCCAAAGAAGTGTCGCCTCATCATGCATCTAGAGCATCAGACTCCACCATCTGCTTTCTGCTTCCTGAAGAAGGGTGGCAGCAAGGATCACCATGTAGTCTGATGGCGTCCCCACTAGCATGAAGACTCTCACCACAGCCTCTAGCCATTCCTCACCCGCCTGCGGATCCGTCTCTCCCCTAAACCTGGGTGGCCTCTGGCGTTGGAACATGTCCATTGTGCTCAAGCGACGTGCACCCTCTGCTTCTAGGGCTAGTGTCATTGGTGTCCCAACGGGTAGTACTAACGCTAGTGCCTCAACTATAATAGGGCCATGTACTGAGGCCACGTCGCTCTGCGGGCTGTCAGTACGAACAACTCTCGGGGCTCTAGTCAGTCGTCCATGGGGAGGCATCTTGAAAGAAACAAACATGATACTGTCAAATGATTTATACCTTGTGAGCTGACCTGGTTTGAGATGACTTTTAAAAACTTCTAGAAACACACACGTAATCACTGTTTTCGTGCACAAATTTGGAAATCAGTTGTTAGGGTCCTGGTGTATGGATATGTCGACCACCCGCACCAACACTGGACTCCCTGAACTATAAACCGCACTCGGTACTATTAACACTATCTCTTCACAGAAAGAAAATATTTGATTTATTGGTTCTGCGGTAGAACCAACTCTTCTAACACCAATTTGTCACGACCCGTCATCGGGGCCCGTGCTGTGACTACCCCAAGCCCGCCTTCCATAGGCCAGGGGCTGGCGACTAGCACCAAAGGTGTAAATCCAGATAACTGGGAAGGCATTGCCTTTATAAAAGTAACCTAAGCATGACTGAGTATAAGAATAAGTAAAACACTAAGTACAAAAGAAAGTGCTGAAAAGTAAATTGGCCAGAATAAAAACCCAACTGAAAGTACAACTACAACTGAACGAAAGTACAACAGAAAAGATAAAAGCTGGAAGAATGGATGCAGCTCCTAGGTCATCCTCCTCAGATCCTACCTGAAGGGTAGGTACAGATAGCGCAGCTCCTGGATCGTCCACCACGGATCCTACCTGAAGGGTAGGTAAAGATAGCCTCCACAACGCTCTTGCTTTTCAACCTCCTCCGAGTATCGTCTCACTATGAAGTCCACCTCCGGATACTGACTCGTCACGAGGTCCACCTCCGGGTACCATCCAGTCCTCGAACACTCGGCCTCCATCAGCACTGCCTGTCGTCTGCAACCAACACAATGAGGTGCGGGCATAGCCTATACAGGGGTTAGTATAACGATACTTAGTAGGGACCCCAAGACCCTCAAGGTCTCACTAAATTCAACAAAGATAACCACAAAGAAGATCTCAACATATAACTTCTACATAGGTATATTCCCATACATATACCTAAGTTCTCAAGTAACCGATATCAATCATGGGGAAACACAAAGATTAATAAATCAACAGATAACCACTACCCAGGTATATGCCCATACATATACCTAAGTTATCAAGTGACCCGTATCAATCATGAGGTAAACACAAAGGTCATAGACTCTACTCAAACCAGGATTTCCATTACCGAAACTGTAACTACTGATGAGCCCATCTCTGGAGTGTACATTGATCATGTCACAACTCCGAGATACTGCTCACTAACTTAATATTGCTGGGGTACTCCTCCTGTCGAGTACCGGGGGTCTGCCACCTCACACAGTAGTGCTCCACAGCTATTGGTCTGCCACCTCACACAGTAGTGCTCCCCATCACAGCCTACAGAGGTACTTCTCCTGTTGAGTACCGTGTGTCTGACACCTCACAATGTAGTGCTCCGCCGCCATGGGTCTTCCACCTCACAAAGTAGTGCTCCCAACTAGACTATGCTAGTCACTCCGAATCTAATCAGAAAAGTAGGAATCGGTCACAGCCAGATACACGGTCTCCGTACTCTGTATGCTCGTCTACAGGAGGGTCCGCTCCATGAGATACATGTCAATATTCCATGTATCACATGTCTCACGAAGAAGTATGTCAAAGGACCGCCTCATCATAGAGGTCTCAATGCAACATACGGCGCGTCAATCAGACGCCCGGTCTGTGAGTTATTAGACTTTTCGTCCCAGGGGCCTGGTTGGTTTCGTTTGCGAACCAACCTGGCCGTATATCAACTGTACCCTGAACAGTCATAGGGTATACTCATAGGGACCGTTTCTCAACGTGATCACCAACGCCGCTGACGGTTCGTCAAACTGACGTCATGTCTAAAAGATATCATCTTTTTTGTTCCAGGGGCGCGGTTAGATTTCAGGTACAATCCAACCCGGCAATACTCCAACTGCGTCCAAACCTCAGGAAAAAGTAAGCCAAAAGTTCCGTCTCCTCAAGGAGAGTCTAACAAAGTCGACGACACGTCAATCGGACATCCGGAGCTCAAGATATAAGTGTTTCCGCTCCGAGGGCCCGGTTGGTTTCATGTACGAACCAACCCAGCCGAACCCAAAGTTCTCCGAAACATTGAGTGTGATAAACCGAAAATACCACCTCGATCCAAGGATCGCATCGCAACTGACGGTGTGTAGATCGGAGGCCCGTAGCTCATGTTATGGGAAACCGACCAGAAGAAGTTCGGTATTAAGGGGTTTGGGCCCGCTCCGACCCAGCCCGATACCCCCAAGGTCGGACCGAACTGGGTCGAATCGAACCGGGTTTAGGTCCGGCCCGCTTGGGCGCAGCCCGGCCCGGCATGGGCGCAGCCCAACCCGGCTTGGGCGCGGCCCGGCATGGAGGTCCGGTATGGCGGACCGGCCAGGGCAGCCGCCCGGCGCGTGGTGCGCTGGCCAGGGGCTCCGCCGAACGGCCGAGCCGTTTCGGAAGCGGGGGGCACTGCCCCTGCGTGTAGCAACTACAACCCCTTAATGGGGCCGCTCACGTCCTGCGCAGCCGGCCGGCTTCGGCAGCCCGCTCCGGCCGGCCGGCTTCGGCAGCCACGAGACCGGCTATACCGGTCCCCTGCTCTGATGCTGGCGGCCCGGTACCGGCCGCCAGTTCCACTGCTCCTCTACGGCCCGGAACCGGCCGCGACCTTGGTTCATCCGGCGTGGCGCGACGGCGCCACGACCACGCTCCGGACACAATGATTTAGTATTTCTCCGGTGCGGCGCGACGGTTCCACGTCTTCGGTTCATCTCCAACGGCGCAGTGCGACAGAGCTGTGCTTCTCCCCCTTTCCTTATCAAAATTTCGTGTGGTGCATTGGCACCGCGTTGCCTTGCTCGCCACAACAATATCAACAACCAGAAAGGAGAGGAGTGTCGGACATGTTCGTGCGGTCCGTCCTCCTCCTGTTATAATGATAACAGGCGGTTCAAAGAAAAGGAGAAGCGACGAAAGATTTCACTAACTAACAAATAAAATAAATCCCTACATCAACATTGTCGTAGAACGAGCGTTCACCGCGGAATTAACCGTCGCGGAAGGAGAGGATCGCCGTGGAAGAAGAGGATCACCATGGAAGAAGAGGATCGCCGCAGAAGAAAAGGTTCGCCACGGAAGGAACATCGTTGGTGTTAGGTGATCTCTGAGGAGGTGTCTCTCACCGTCATCCGCCGTTGGAGGTTTGCATTTTTCGTTGGCGGTGGTGCGTTCTTCGCATTCTTCGTCGAAGAACGAAGAATCTTCTCTTTTTCACCCAAAAGATTAACACAACACATACCCAACCATAATAAAATAAGTCCATCCCTTATTTTATTATCAACATAATAATTTTAAATTCAAAAGATAAGAAACGAATAATTAATTCAAGGAATTAATTGTAACGATTTAACCTCCAAAGTTAATGAGGCGTTTCTTAACCAAAGTAAACACAAGGTTTGACTTTCATTAAAAAGGGGGGTTGCAGGTGTATTACTTAGAATAAAAGAAATGGCGGGGCTCGTGCGGGCCCCACCTCACAAATATCCTACCAAGTGGGTAGGATATGGTGGGTCCCAGCTAATCCTATCATCTTAGTTTAAGCCGCTTTAAGTGAAAAAAAATAAATTGACACACCACTTTTATTTTATTTCATAACTTAACCCCAAAAAAATTAAAAACCACACCCGAGTAAACGCAACTCCGGAAAAGGTGTTTTTAAGCAAATACTGGTGATGCGATTCCATCGGTGCCCTCAGAATTTGATTCCGAGCACCGATTTAAAAGTCAGAAAAACTCGCTCGTTTGTTCACTGAACGTACCCAAGCTAAACATAGGAAATTGATTCTAGGCACATTGGGCCTCGGAATCAGGCGCCGTCAGAAACTGCGTTCTTTTAAAATCCCAAAGAAAATTTAGAAATAAATTTCCTTGAATTTTATGGGTCTTTACACATACCTTAGAAATATCTCTATGGATCTCACTAACGTTTTCGCATCCAAGTTTCCAAAGGTTGACTAAACCTCCCTCTGATACCAAATGTAGAGACCCGAAGCTTGACGTTCATTGACATTACATTACTTTTGCGGAATATCTAATACATAAAAAAACAGACACATAAGGACCGTAATAGTTTAGTGTCTTTGGAAACATGGAATATAAACTTCTAATCATGTTGAAAGATCTTCAACATCTCCCATAACGATCCTGCCCTTTTTTCCTTACCTAAAACCTTTCTTTTAATCCTAGGGGAAAATAAACATAAAAAGGGTGAGCTCAAATTCTCAGTAAGGGTAAGCATGAGGAAAATCAAACAAACCATATACATTTGAACTTAAAAACATGAACATAATATTTAAACATCAAAATCTTGAGAAATAACATAAAACATGGCAGTACGTAAGGCATAGATCATAATGGGTCATCAATCATGATAAAATAGAATATTAATAAAGCATGTAATTGTGTCATCCATTAATCACATGTAATGATTTCCATAGTAGCCAAGGCATTACTGCCATGACCATCTTAGTGGACAAAGTCCCTTTCCGAATCGAGTTCACTCCTCGTTTCAGTCCTGTAACTCTGAACCAGATTAACTTAACATTCCAGCCATGTCTATATCAAGAGATATAAATATTTACCCAATTCATTGGAGGGAGATATAGGTCCCACCCATCTCATAATTAAATCATTCTTACTTGTGCCACAACATAAACTTAAAACAATCATCATAACCCAAAGAATAAAGTGGGTTTCATAAACATCATATCATCATCACATAATCCATATAAAATAAATGGATATTTCATCATAAGAAAAGTGAATGCATGTAAATCATAGAGAAATTATACTTGAATCATACACATATGAAATAATTTCATCTTATATAGAAAATGGTTTTGATAAAACTCTTGAAATGAATTCTTGAGGAAAATATCCTTTCTTCTTCAAATCATTTTATTTTCACAAAATGCCATTCATTTTTAAAAGGAAAGGATTTTGTTGAAAATAATCATAAACTCTTGTAGAGGAAGATTCATGAAAATGAGGTGTTATGAAACGGTAAAAATCCGTTCACACCATATAAGTAAAAAAAATAACAATTTCCTCCTACATTTGTCGGAAAAGTCAAAAATTACCTCGTATGGTAAACAAAAGAATGCTTCCTTCCATACGATGTGGTAAAATTAAAAAAAGGGTAAAAATGTCTTAAACATACATTGAAGTAATGTTAGCATTTTATGAAATCATTTTGAGAGCATATGGACAGGGATAATAAACATAACCCCCAGTAAATACTTACGAGTAAACAATCTCGGATAAGATTGAGATTGGAATAATTATCCCTTACCTTAGGTCCGATATGCTTCGTATGGATCCGAACCTCCTGTATAATGATTTAAATGATGTAATTGACTTATTACAGAATCATATTCATTGTTATGATATCATATACGGTTCTCTTCTAACTTTATATTACCCTTTCTTTTGTAAATTAATGTTAAGGTTGTGTTTTGGGTAAAATCGTTTCATTTGTCGTTCGAGTTTTAACTTGTAATTATTCACATGATTAAATAGATCATGGTTACTTACATCCAGAATGTAAATATGGTCACAACCCGATCTGCATACGTAGTTCTCACAGATGGGGGATCACACCCAGGATCCGCTGGGGGATACCACAACCCGATCTGGCACTCGACAGAAGCTTCACACTCAGATAGAGGATCATCGTCCATATAAATATGGTCACGACGATACCGGAACCCTATCTGGTATAACTCACAATGTAGGGGATCGAACCGACGATGCCACAACCCTACCGAAACCACGCGCTGAGTAGGGGATCACATAACCAACGATACCGCAACCCTACCGACACCATGCGCTGAGTAGGGGATCGTATAACCAACGATACCGCAACCCTACCGACACCAAGCGCAGAGTAGGGGATCGTATAACCAACGATACCGCAACCCTACTATAAAAATCATGCTGAGTAGGGGATCGTAAACCCGACGATGCCACAACCCTACTGTGCATGACCCAACGCGTAGGGGATTATATTCCCAATGATGCCACAAACCCTACAGGGTTAACCTGCTAGATAGGGGATCGCTGCCCGTGAATAAGCGGTCACAGCGATACCAAGAACCCGTTCTTGGGTAAAGATGCTAGAGGATCCACTCCGGGCCCACCGGATGGATACGACAACTCTAAAAGTTTAAACATCTCATCGAGAGGATCACAAACCCATACGAAGGTTGTGATACAACACGAACCCTCGTAGGAACGAACCAAGGGAGAACCATCAACCACTGCTGGTCCAAACGTCGCTACCCGATCGACTCACCCCAAAGCCACAATGCGCACCTCCAAAGCCAAAACTGAGGCCACCATCGCGTTCCACGCGGAAAAACACGCTGGATAGGCTGTTTACTCACCCGAAACGGAGCACCAGTGAAAATGCACTATTCACCGTAGCTAGCTCTTGCGGGGCCCACACAACGAACCCAAAACCCATCGAGCGGATCACACCACGGCGATCCCCTCGGAAAAACAAGCGGAATCGACTACTTGCTCGCCCAAAACGGACACCCGGTGAAAAAAGGTACTATTCACCGAAGGCCGGCTCGGGTGGGGCCCATTCCTGGATTTCGAAACTCGTCAAACGGATCGCACCATTGCGATCCTCTCGGAAAAACACACAGGATCGACTATTCATCTGCCAAAATCAGACTCATGGGGCAAAAGCTGTGTTTCCCCGCAAACACCAAAACCCGGCCTCGTGGGGCCCGCACCCCGTTCGCAGTCCCAACACCCGGAAACCATCTCAAAAAGTCCGTCGCACCATCAGGGTCTCAACGCCACTGACGGCACGTCAATCGGATGCTCCGGGTAGAAGTTACAACGGCCCGAAGTCGTAAAATAATAAAATAATATTATTTTATACGACGTTTCTAACTCCCGGGCCATGATCCCGAACCATAAAATTCTCAAAGTTAGTTCAAAAGGTCCGTCTCGACGCAAGGAGCGCGTCGCCGCAAACGGCTCGTAAATCGGAGTTACGGTTTGCGAGTTACGGGGGTTTAAAGAACCCCTGGAACATTCTGGCCGGACCACCGCAGGGTCGCCGGAAACCACCGCGCCGCCGCCGGACTACGCCGTGCCGGAGCCGGAAACCACCAAGTCGCCGCCGCGCTGCCGCAGAACTCGCCGGAATCCGCCATGGCCGCCGCGGGTCTCGCCGGAAAACCGGGTTTTTCGCCGGAAAACATCCGGGAGCCGCCGGGAGCACCCCGGTGCTCCAAATTCAGATCCAAAACATGTTTCGGAAAGCTCGGGACCCGAACTATACAAATCTTATGAAAATTTGAAGAAAAAAAACACAAAAACGGGATCCGGGATTGTAAAACTCAAACCACCTACCTCGCGGGCGAAACGCCGACGTTCTGCCTCAGATCCGCGCTGCAGAGCTTCTGCTGCACGCTCCTGGAATGTCCGCCGTCGAATTCTGAGCTCGTGGGCGCTCCATTTGCTCGATTCGACGGAGTGGCGGCGAAGAATGGCGAAGAATGGTGAAAAACGATTTAAAGGGGGGGGGGGCTGATATTTATATCAGCGGCCCGCCGGCGCCAAACCCGCCTCGGACCTGACGCCCGATTCGAACAAAAGTAAGGTCACCCCTGGGGTAAACGCACCATTCTGAACGCAACGACGACCTCAGATTTTCCATCCGAGACTCCGTTCAGAAGTTATTGGAGCCGACACTCGCCCACTAACTTGCTACTTATTTACGGAAACGCCCCTGCTGGCGTTTCTCACCGCAGGCCCGCGCCCGCAAAATTTACACCCTGCCTAGGGTAAACGGCACGTTCCGGACGCAACCGTGTCCTCAGATTCCCGTTCTGAGCTACCGTTTAGGAGATATCACACCCCCGCCACGTGCATAGTATAAAAAAAATACTTAATATTTTTATAAAATTAATTCCGGGCACACCGGGCCTCGGAATCACACGCCGTTTTCGCGCCTAGCTCTGGAATTATTCGTAGAAATATTCCAATGTCTGACAGGGCCAAAAACCCGAGTCTCTACATCCTCCCCCCCTTAAAAATTTTCATCCCCGAAAAGCCCTAAGCACAAGGAAAGCGACTGGATTTTCAACTGGGTCTCACACACCAGCGAGCTCACCAACAAACAACCACTCAGGGTCTTACCAACGCCCTGAACAAAACTCGAGCAAGCAACAAAAGGAAAGAGTACCGCTAAACAGTGTCTGAAAAACTACTGCAGTAAGTAGAAAGACACAAGGCGTACCTCTATCCATCTGCGGTGCCTCTAGGTCAACAGCCTACAGGGCATGCAGCTGTCCTCGCCCTCGACCACCAGCTCCCTGAGCTTGGCGTAGACCACCTGGGGGTGGGGGTGGTGGAAACTGGTACTGCCTACCACCGCCTCCCGCTGCACCAGCTCCGCCGCCACGTCCGCCGCCCTACGGACCTCCTTGCTCGAGACGCTGCCTCTGCCAAGGCGGCCCATCGACCGGATCCCTCTCAGCAGCACGTCGGGTCGGACAATCTCTAGCAAGATGTCCCCAACCATCGCAAGCGTAACACCGCCTCTCCTGCGGCTGACCAAAACTGGCCTGCGAGCCCTGTGAGCCCTGAGGCTCAGATCCTCCATCCTGGGGTCGCCTCCTATATCATTGGCCACGTCCAGACCCCTGAGTCTGACGTCGGCTACCAGATGCCGATCCGACCGACGATGTCTCAACTCTCGAGTGCCCAACACTAACAGGGGGAAACTGCTCAGCCAGAAAGCTCTCCACCACCAGCGCTCGCTCCAGCACTCCAGCATAGGTGGCCAGGCACAAGGAAACCACACCTGCTCAGATGTCCCTGCGTAAGACCTGCTCGATGGTCCGAGCCCTAAATAACGGGTCTCGAACCATATCCAGGGAGTAGCGCGACATGTCAGTAAACCTCGTTGAGTACTCCGACACAGTCAGGCTCTCCTGTCGAAGCTGCAGAAGCTCCTGGATCCGCACTGACCTCAGTGTCACCGGATAAAACTCCTCCCTGAAGAGCCGCTCAAACTCTGCCCATGTGAGCGTCTCCTCGTCATGGGACTGCGTCACCAAACTCCACCATCGCCCGACAGAACCATGCAGAAGGCTCACCGCTGTGACCACCATCTGATCTAGAGGTGTCCTCACTAGGCGGAAAACTCGGGTGACTGCCTCAAGCCAGTCATCAGCTGCCTGGGGGTCTGGATCACCCCGAAACCTCAGAGGTCTATCCCTCTGGAACTCGTGCAGCGCACTTAGCTTGTGCGCAACCTCGTCCTGCCCCACCGGTACAATCAGCTGTTCGACAGGTGGTGGCTCAACCGACAGACCACCTGGAGAAGCAACCTCAAAACATGCGCCCTGCTCCACAACCTCTACATGGGGCGGGTCATCAGCACAATCCTGTCGCGGAACCCTCGCTGGCTGTCGTCGTGGAGGCATCCTGAAATACATTCAAGATGCACCATGGTCAATGAGTATATCTGGAGAGCTGACTCAAGAAGGACAAGGAAAACCCAATAACCCAGTCCTATATGATGCATGTACCATTATGTCCCCGCGACCAGTGTACGAATGTCCAGAGTCGAAAGACAGGTTATCAGAGTCCTGGTGTATGGATATGTCGGTCGCTGCACCAACACTGGAGTCCCTGGCCTGAAAGCCGAACTCGAAATACCCTAACACTGCCGCTATGCCACCCAAACCAAACTCACAGCTAGACCAGCTACGCTCTGAGATCCCAAAGGTGGAACCTCCTCTGATACCACTCTGTCACGACCTGACCCAACGGGGCTCGAGCCGCGACTCCCCAAGCCCGCCTCCAATAGGCCAGGTGCTGGCGACTAGCGCCGAGTAGGCTATCACACACATGGGAGGCATTAGCCTATGGTACATGTACACACGCACCCACAAACACCTCCATGCAACAGTGCAGAGATATAGGAACTGAAAAGTAAATGCATGCATACACTATCCCACAACCAGAGAGCAACAGCAAAAGTACAAAAGGGCAAAACAGGGCCCACCAAAAGAAAACTACAAAAGCGTATCCAACCTGCTCTGAAGAAGGGGAACGCTGCCACAAACACCCGCCGGAAAGATCCCTCAGCACAGCTCCGGTAAACACCCCGGTCAACTCGCTCACTAAGCTCCGCCTGCTCCGGGTCCTCCTGAGACTTCGTCAAAAGCCCTGTGGTCTGCACAAGACACAAACATGTTCGGGCAAAGCCCGTGCAGGGGTGAGTATAAACATACTCAGTAGGCACACCAAAAACCCAAAACCCAAGGGAGCAACTTAAAGGCAACAGTCTGCTCAACCCAGCCAGAGAGAACCCAAACGAGAGAGAAACTCCATCTCGTGACCATCCTCGGCTAACAGAACTAGTCAGCTCAGCTCAGCTCAGGTGTATGCCCATGCATACACCTTGAACAATCCAGATATACACAGCTTATGCCACAAAGCCACAAGAGGTACCGACCTCGTCACCAGCAACTGTCCACAACAAGGAGAGTACACCACGAACACTGTCATACCAGATGACACTCATCCGAGAGATACACTCCATCGGGTCCCAAACAAAAATCTCAGACGCCCACCCGAGAGACCACGCTCAACGGACAACATCACTGAGGAAACCTCACTGAAACAACATAACCACCAAACTCCTCGGAGAGGGGATCGCCGCTAGGGTCCGCTAGAGGATACCAAGACCCACTCCGGTATACGTAACTCACAGACAGGGGATCACTCCCAGGGTCCGCTGGGGGATACCACGACCCGATCTGGCATACGTAGTTCTCACAGATGGGGGATCACACCCAGGATCCGCTGGGGGATACCACCACCCGATCTTCATACGTAGTTCTCACAGATGGGGGATCACACCCAGGATCCGCTGGGGGATACCACAACCCGATCTGGCACTCGACAGAAGCTTCACACTCAGATAGAGGATCATCGTCCATATAAAGATGGTCACGACGATACCGGAACCCTATCTGGTATAACTCAAAATGTAGGGGATCGAACCGACGATGCCACAACCCTACCGAAACCACGTGCTGAGTAGGGGATTGCATAACCAACGATACCGCAACCCTACCGACACCAAGCGCTGAGTAGGGGATCATATAACCAACAATACCGCAACCCTACTGACACCAAGCGCTGAGTAGGGGATCGTATAACCAACGATACCGCAACCCTACTATAAACATCATGCTGATTAGGGGATCGTAAACCCGATGATGCCACAACCCTACTGTGCACGACCCACCGTGTAGGGGATCATATTCCCAATGATGCAACAAACCCTACGGGGTTAACCTGCTAGATAGTGGATCACCTCCCGTGAATAAGCGGTCACATCGATACCAAGAACCCGTTCTAGGGTAAAGATGCTAGAGGATCCACTCCGGGCCCACCAGAGGGATACGGAAACTCTAATAGTTTAAATATCCCATCGAGAGGATCACAAACCCATACGAAGGTTGTGATACCACACGAAACCTCGTTGGAACGAACCAAGGGAGAACCCTCAACCACTGTTGGTCCAAATGTCGCTACACGAGGGACTCGCCCCAAAGCCACAATGCGCACCTCCGAAGCCAAAGCTGAGGCCACCATCGCGTTCCACACGGAAAAACACACAGGATAGGCTGTTTACTCACCCGAAACAAAGCACCGGTGAAAAAGGCACTATTCACCGTAGCTAGCTCGTGCGGGGCCCACACAACGATCTCGAAACCCATCGAGCGGATCACACCACGACGATCCCCTCAGAAAAACAAGCGGAATCGACTACTCGCTCGCCCAAAACGGACACCCGGTGAAAAAGGTACTATTAACCGAAGGCCGGCTCGGGTGGGGCCCATGCCTGGATTTCGAAACTCGTCGAACGGATCGCACCATTGCGATCCTCTTGAAAAAACACACAGGATCGACTATTCATCCGCCAAAATCGGACTCCTGGTGCAAAAGCTGTGTTTCCCCGCAAACGCCAAAACCCGGCCTCGTGGGGCCCGCACCCCGTTCGCAGTCCCAACACCCGGAAACCATCTCAAAATTTCTGTCATACCATCAGGGTCTCAACGCCACTGACGGCACGTCAATCGGATGCTCCGGGTAGAAGTTACAACGGCCCGAAGTCGTAAAATAATAAAATAATATTATTTTATATGACGTTTCTAACTCCCGGGCCATGATCCCGAACCATAAAATTCTCAAAGTTAGTTCAAAAGGTCCATCTCGACGCAAGGAGCGCGTCACCGCAAATGGCTCGTAAATCGGAGTTACGGTTTGCGAGTTACGGGGGTTTAAAGAACCCCCGGAACATTCTTGCCGGACCACCGCAGGGTCGCCGGAAACCACCGCGCCGCCGCCGGACTCCGCCGTGCCGGAGCCGGAAACCACCGCGCCGCCGCCGCGCCGCCGTGGAACTCGCCAGAATCCGCCATGGCCGCTGCAGGTCTCGCCGGAAAACCGGGTTTTTCGCCGGAAAACTTCCGGGAGCCATCGGGAGCACCCCGATGCTCCAAATTCAGATCCGAAACATGTTTCGGAAAGCTCGAGACCTGAACTATACAAATCTTATAAAAATTTGAAAAAAAAACACAAAATCGGGATACGGGATTGTAAAACTCAAACCGCCTACCTCGCGGGCGAAACGCCGACGTTCTGCCTCAGATCCGCGCTCCAGAGCTTCCGCTGCGCGCTCCTGGAACGTCCGCCGTCGAATTCTGAGCTCGTGGGCGCTCCGTTTGCTCGATTCGGCGGAGTGGCGGCGAAGAATGGCGAAGAACGGCGAAGAATGATTAAAAGGGGGGGTGATGATATTTATATCAGCGGCCCGCCGGCGCCAAACCCGCCGGCGCCAAACCCGCCTCGGACCCGATGCCCGATGCGAACAAAAGTAAGGTCACCCCTAGTGTAAACGCACCATTCTGAACGCAACCACGGTCTCAGATTTTCCATCCGAGACTCCGTTTAGAAGTTATTCGAGCCGACGCTCGCCCACTAACTTGCTACTAATTTACGGAAACACCCCTGGTGGCGTTTCTCACCGCAGGCCCGTGCCGGCAAAATTTACACCCCGCCTAGGGTAAACGGCACGTTCCGGACGCAACTGTGCCCTCAGATTCCCGTTCTAAGCTACCTTTTAGGAGATATCACACCCCCGCCACGTGCATAGTATAAAAAAATAATTAATATTTTAATAAAATTAATTCCGGGCACACCGGGCCTCGGAATCGCACGCCGTCTTCGCGCCTAGCTCTGAAATTATTCGTAGAAATATTCCAAAGTCTGATAGGGCCAAATAACTGAGTCGCTACATTGTTAATTTAAAATATTTTATTATTTAAACATTTAATATTTTATAATTTCAAAAAGGGGGAGATGTTTTTGAAATTAAACATGGTTTATTAATTATCATATTTGTTTAGATTGTTCAGTGGTTCCTTAAAAACCTCATGTTTTGATAATTAAGTAATATTAATTGTTCCTTGATCATATATTATAATTACTATATTCGTATATATTTATATATTATATTTTTATTCTTTATAACTTATTATATATATTCCATGAATAGTTACTATGAAAAATTTCCCTTCTGTATGCATAGAATTTCGTTTTTCAAGTTTTTTATTAAAAAAACTTGTACTCGCCCATTCATACACACGACGCCATAATTCAAATCTAATTTTCAAAAGTGTATTAAAAATCCAAGTTGTTAATTATAATAATTATTTAAAAATATGTTAAATTTACTTTGTATAGTGATAGATAATATTAAATAGAAATGAAAAAAATAACATTAATCCGAAAATATATATGAAAAAGAATTAAAAGAAAACATGATGTAAAAAGACATATAGAAAATTAAGACGTATCATTCAATATGTATACAAAATAATGAAACATTATTTTCACCATAGAGAAATAAAAAAAACATGATGTATCATTCATTTTTAATTAGAAATGGGCAAATTAACAATGAATTATTAAAATTGAAATTATCATACTTACATGTTACATATTGTTTTGAAATCGAGGAAAAATTAAACATGTCAATAAATAATGTTTTCTTTATAATAACATGTGTGACAATAGTAACACTGGGTACATTTTTTGGAGTATGTTTGATACACCTCATAATGACATAGTGTGAGGAAAATAACTATTATTAATATCCTGATAGAAGTGACATGTTTTATTGTTGAAATCCTCACATCCTCATTTATTAGTAGAAAGGATAAAAATATGCTCCACATCCTAAGGAATGCAATTTGTAAAAGTTAATGACTACAAAGTGATTTAATGAAATGCTGCCATCATTGCAACAATCCTGACATAGTTGCTGCAATTCTCACATCCTAATGACTGGAAAATAGTGTCGCGCAACAATATAGATCATAAAAAATATTAAAATATGATCAATGTATATTCATTTAACAAATAAAATAAATCATTAATTCTATTTGTGTAGATGAATATTTTTATGAATGATTACTGGAAGAATCATTTTATAAAGGATGTGTGAAAATATAGAACAATATATATAAATCACAATTTAATTTAATACCAACAATGAATAAAATCATCAAAAAAGAAAATATTACGGTAGTCATATTCCAAAAAAAATCTATTCATTGAGATCATGTTGAAGAGGAAGGATAACACATTTATATTTTCAATTTAAGAAAATAAACATGTGATTGAAATTAACCATAACCTTTAAGGAATAAAAAATAGAAAAAATTAAATAAACATCAAATGAGGTAAAATATTTTACTATCACCATAAAGATCAATATTTGATTATAAAATTGAAATAAAATAGTATATTCTACAATTTCACCCTCTTATGTATCATGACTACAATATTATCCACACACTATTATGTTACATGATTACATGTTTGGAGCCAACTAGACAAGCATTAGACTCAATAAAGTAATTCATTCGAATAGTTGTGGATTTTTGTCAAACATAATCATAATAGAAACTCACATTATTCTATAAGAAATGAGGAAGAATTTATTTTCACAATGGAAAAAATTGAAACATATCAAACATCTAAAATAATGAAAAGTAATAATAAAAATTGAAACATGTTAATTGAAATTAGAACTAACATAACATATATTGGTTTGAAACAAAATAAACAAAACATAAATATTTCACAACAGTATATGTTTTATACAACAACTGTGAAATCATAAATAGAAACTTATGTTAACTAGGTAAATTGTAGAGGTTGGAATTACATACAAATATTCATCCATCTTGCATGAAGCCTTTTATATGTGTGAATCTATGCTAAAATGGATGACCACTTCCGGATGAAGGTTCACAATAATTAATCACCATGCAACTATATAATATACCTGATAAAAAAGATACTGAAAAATTTGCAATGTATCATCTATAATAATCAGAAAGGATAATTTTGTGTTATATTTATTAGAATTATTTACCTGTAACCAGTAATAAAGTTTGAGTTAAAAGTAGATTTAAATATGTATAAGCTAATTTAAAAAGTACAGGTAAAATATGTTTTTGTACCTTTCCAATGGGCAACTTAATGTTAGTCAATTTTGTCAGTCATCTTGTTTATATTTTCCTGTAATTGGGAATGAAGTTCCTTGGCATGGCTTTTTGATGCTGCCTCACCTCAAGACATTATAACTATTCATTATACTACATCATCATCCCCAAACCCATCAATAAATTTTTCTACATAAATAAATAACATCAATCAAAATGTTGCCAGAAATTTTGACGTATGTAGTAATTAGAGATTAACTAATAATGTTTACGAAATGCTAGTTGAGAAGAACAAATTCCACTGTGTTTTAATAATAATTTCAATGGAACTGGAAAAAATAATTATTGTTTACTCAAATGATGTAATTAAAATAAGATAATTAAAGAAGAAAAAATGTACCTGAGTAGATGATACATTTGTATTTTTTGTTGAAAATATATTGTCACTATTTCAACAACTCCTAAACATCATGAACTATGAAAATAACTAAATCAATGAGGTTATACAATTATCTGCCTATTGGTGGAATCATGAATTGTGATCCAATTATTAACCCTGACCTGATAAATACAGAATATGAAGTATTATAAATAAAATATTATAGAGAATTCTTCAATGAAATAGGTATTTTGAAACATTAAAACTGCACATGTGAAATTAGGGAACATGATACCTATTTTTGATGTTTTTTCACTATAAAGAAAATAAATAAAAATGAAGATATTTTTGATATACTAGAAGTGATGTTAGAATACATGATTTTTAACATCTCATCGCCTAAAATAATTACCATATATTCAGTGGTAGTCCCCATAAATTTTATTGGATTTGCATGATGTAGATGTCCAAAAAATTTTGTAACATCACTTCAAAGTTATTGTAATTCCCGTGTAGTCTTAGAACCTTGTATTCCACATCAAATTATATCTACCTATATCAAGTGAAAATCCACCATCTACTTAATTAGCATCATATCTTCTCTTGTGAAACCACATCATCAAAAAAGAATTTAAATTAAATGGAACTTTAAAAGGTTTACATAAAATAATATCAGAAAAAACATGTGTCAAAAATTCTTTGTCGATACATTCAATGTCAAACTACTTCATATAAAAGTATATGTATATTTCATGATAATGATATTGGTATTTTTTCCCTACAAAAAACAAAACAACAGAAGAAACACATCCCACGACATGACCCCAGGTAAGCCACAACCATCCCACGCTAATTGACGGAAAGTAATCAGTTTATTGATATGAAATAAAAAGTCAATTTATAGAACTTGCATATATTTTCTAATATTTCATCCATCAGTGATAAACATGAAAATAATGAGAACTATCAATGTCATGTAGCTGCATGTATATTCAAAATAATTAATTGAATAGATATTGAATATAAATTCCTATTATCATGCATGATACAGAATTAAAATTGAGAATAAATATTTTATGTTGGAAGGACAATCAGACTAGTAATTAACTGCAGTATTAACTGTTTTCAATTCAACTTCAATACTGTTATCAAATTAGTTTCTCATAAGTAATTTTCATATAGAATTTTGAGGAATTGTTATTATCACATATTAACTTTTAATATGATTATAAATTAATCTAGAGTTTCATGCATTACTAATCAAGTTTTTTATATTCAATACACTATTATATAAGTTGTTAAGGCATTCAAGTTCTTTTTAATATTCAACATTACTTATGTAACGGTATATTACATTTTTGGGACATGTTAGTTATACTTTTTATATGTTAATTTATCATATAATATTTTGATATATATTGAATGTTATTTAGTAGTTTTGATAAAATTAGATAAAACACCACAAAGCATCTGGAAGACATCCCTAAAAAATGTTAAATGAAAATAAAAACAAAAAATTCAGCACCTTTCTAAAACCTGGTACCTTACCCTCAGGTCCACTTCATGCTCTCTTCCTATTCTCCTATCATTTCTGTTGAGAAATCCTATCATGAGCATCTTCTAGTGTTTTGGAAGTTTCCATGACCTTCCTATGATCAACATTCAATAAATATTGCAGAATGAAATTGTATTCTGCATAAGAAAACAACATGCATGATAATATAATCTACCAGTGAAATGCAATTTCAGTACATGATAATGCCATATATAGTTGAATATAAACTGCAATATGAAGTTATATTGAACGAGCTATAAAAATATGAATATAAACTATAATTCATGTACAACATGAACTAATATAAACCTCAATAAAGTATGCAATATAAATAGAAGTAAAATGTAATATAAAATTCAGTTCCAGTTAATGTAAGAATTATTAAAAAACTATAAAAGTCATGGTATTTAATAACAACTATGTTCTTACGTACCGTAGGTATTTCCATGTGCCATATTTTGACCATAATGTCTTTGTGATAATTATTCATGAATTCTGACCAGAATGGCTTTGAATAGGTGAATAACATAACCTATTAATTTCATTGAGATTGATATACTTTCAGATTTCCTTGATTGCTACCAGTAATAAATTATTCATGTGTATAGAAGCACAATATTGCAAGAAAACATGTTGAAGAAAAATGGAGAACAATCACCTTTTTGTGTCTTCTCCTAGTCTTTCATGGCTTGGGCAATTTGATACTAAAAAGTTGGATCCATACTAGTGAGTCCTTTAGTTATTTTATCATTGATGTTCCGGACAGCTCAACTCATTACTATAGATCCGTATTTATAGACCTGATACATACAAGTTACAAAAAAATATGCAATCCCAAAATCATTACAAACATGTGCATTCTAAGAAATTAAAGCTAAAAAAGAATAAATATTTTTAAAAATTATAAATCCAAATATTTCAGTTCCTCGTACGCATATGTTATATGAAGTATTGAAACCAGAATATTAATAAACCTGTACATTAGAATAAATTACTATTCAAAATGAATAGACATTGTTAAAAAATATAAACCAATATATTCCATTTTACAAATTTGAATAGAGATGAACAGAGAAGTAGAATACAAATTTTTATATTAAATAAATTTGAAAAAATGGATCCCTAAAATAAATTAAATAAAATTATAGAATTTTGTAACAAAAACTGTTGCATTACTACTCAAATGGGTGAATTAAACACTAATTATATGGCATGATGAGAACAAACCATAATGCAAATTACCACAATGTCAGCATCTATGAATCAGAAAATAGATAGATAAATTAAATTTAGTGCAGAATTAAACATCGACTAAATTATAATCCAGAAAACTATGACATTCAAGATCATACCACTATATAGATAGATCCCTAAAACAATTTCAATAAAATTATAGAATGATCTAACAATAGATATTTCATTACCTCTCAAATAGGTCAATTAAACAGTAATATAATTGCATGAAGAGAATATACAATAACACGAATGACCCCAATTTTGTCATCTTTAAATGAACAAACTGTTAGATAAAATGAAAGTAGATAAAAATGAAACAGTGGAGGAATTATAGTCCAGAAAACATTCTAAAAATAATAGAATCACGTATCAACAACCATTTCATTACTACTCAAATAGATTGAGTAAACACTACTAAAATGGAATGAGGAGAACATACCATAATGTTAATGACAACCATTTAAGCATATCTGAATCAACAAATTGTTGGATAAATTGACATTTATGATCAATAATACATTGAATGAAATCTAATCCAAAAATCTATGATCCCAGAAGAGACACACATGATATATGTCATTGTAATGCAATAAGACTAAATTGACACATGTCATGTATAAAGAAGAAAATCATTACACAAAAATGGGTATCAGCTTAACACATATGTTGCAATGGAATGTGGGTGGTGGTGGGGCAATGAAATTATACTGGAAAATATATAATATAATATTAAAATATTAAAAATAGTTGAAAAATTTCAATATATAAAAACCCGATTGTCCCTACACCTAAAAATCAA
Source organism: Viscum album (assembly GCA_963277665.1). NCBI lineage: Eukaryota > Viridiplantae > Streptophyta > Magnoliopsida > Santalales > Viscaceae > Viscum > Viscum album. The sequence continues at coordinate 321,392,308 of OY728161.1, forward strand.
TGTAATGGGTGATAATAGAGTAAAGAATCCAATAGAATACTTAAATACAGAAATCATATGATGGGGAAAACATATTAATACAGATTCAAATGTCTATGGGATTGTGAAGTGGAAAACATACCAAAGGAATGTGATGAGTCATTGAACAGTTGAGATGTTAAATGGATCAAGAGAAGGATGTGAAAATGATATGTCACTTTAATTCAAGAAGAAATTTGAATTGACACATGTCATGTGTGAAGAATAAAAATTGAAAATAATATGTTTGCACGAATGAACATGAAAATTCATTACCACTGATCATCCCCATTGAATTATCACTATAAAATCATTTTAAGAAACAGAATAATAAAAATTATTGGGAAAACCATCAAATTAATATAGTCAAATGAGAATAGAAATTTCAATACATATTCATCATAGATACAAATAAGTGTTTGGAAGGAAATCATTCCAATGGAACCAATTGTAATGAATATAAATGTACAGAAACTCAATAAAATGAATATAAGTTCCAAATCATATACTAAATCTACCACAGTTGTTTTACATCTTAAATAATTTAGGACAGAATTTATTGAAGTACCATTGATGCTCTTTCCGTATGTTTCACGTGAAGAAAAACTGCTCCGATGTGTAATAGGGTTGTAGTCCACCTGAACCAGAAATCGGATTTATAATTTAGGGATAGCAGCAGGATACAGATAATAATATTGTATTTATAGTTTCATTTTAAAACTATAGAAAGTGGGTTTGCCATTTCTATGGTTTGTCAAATCAGAAATCAAAACTATCTTCAAATTTCATGGACCAGAATTGTTTGTCGAAGGTGATCATGTTAATGGAATACAAATAATATGGAGGTGATGTTTTATAGAAGTAATTTCTTACAGCAGTAGAAGAAATTATGCGAGATAGGGAACTTTCTTGGTGTTGAAGCTGGGAGCTGGTGTTATAGACGATCGAGATACTTGGACCCATTGTTTCAGCAGAAGAACATTGTGGGATGGGCGTGTTGAAGTATCAAGACACAATATAGGAAAAAAGGTAGGTCCAGCGGGATCTGTGAGCTTGTAGATATGCGGACATGTATATGTTGGAAGAAAATTACTGGACTCGATGAATCTTATGAATTATCCCATACCAAAATATGGAATTATGAAAGTTACTATAAAGCGATCTGCGAAAAGAGAGATGGTAAGATACTTTAATGTTAGAGTATTCAATCGCAAACCCAATCAAAGATCAATTGATACCATAAACTTCATTGACTTAGTCCAGCTGTGTGGTGGAAACTGGAATCTCGTCGAGGGGCGGTGGACAGCGAAGGGAGGAGACGGGAGGAAAATTGGTAGAGCAACATAGAAAACTGAAGCACTGAAGAAACCCAAAACAGGAGGGCAGGATTGAAGTATTGCGGGGGATATGGGATTCCAACCACGGGAGGAATGTAATGGTGTGGAGGAATTTAAAAATGGAGGAGATGTGGCTCTTTTTGAAGGTTACACATTAGCTTGGCAAAGCCATGTTTAGTAGATATAATAGATTTTTAGTTTTCAGATTAGGTCTTTTACAACATTTTATTCATAACATGTCTAATTTTACTTTGAACGAATGATTATTTTTTTGTTAGGAAGATAAAAATAGAATCTATATTTTATATGAAAATAAGATAAGGTTAATATATCATTACTACTATATTAATTTAATTCTAAATACAACATAGTTTTGATTTTAAATTCTATAGTTTTTAGATTTATTTTTATGTTATATTTAAAACATAAAATATTAAAGATAACTTACAATAGAATGATTTTTATTATTTTATAAATATAAAAATATTGTATACATTTCTTTAATCTAAAAATAAATTTGAATTAGTATTTATCATTCCAAAAATATATTATAAATTTAATTAAGGTTCCCTGTCATAATATTGTAGTTTTCATATTTGTTTTACTATTATTTCTATTCGATATTTATAGACGTATATGTCATATTGAGAAGGCAATTGATTATTTTTAAATATTATGAAATTTAAAAATTTATTGTTATTGTAATTGATGTTCAATAATTTGTTTAGATTCAATATTATTTGACTGATGTATAATATCTATAGATAATATTTGGATATTCTGTTCATAAATATTTGGCAATGTCTATATATTTCATGAGTAATCTTCTACGAGGGATCAACCAAGAGTGATTTTCAATAAAGAACTACTATCATTTGTACTATTTAAGTGTAATTTTAGAAATTTTTTAAGATTCCATGACAAAAAGTTTATTCTATGAGAAGCTTATGTGAATGTAAATATGATTATGTGAGAAGAAATTGCAAACAAGAATTTCATAGTCTAGATTTTTCATGAATGTCAATTTGGAGGTCTTTATATTCCATGAGTATAGTGAATCATTGTTTAGTGTAATGTATTATTTGTGAATTGTAATAAATGGGAATCCATTAATGATGATCTATGAGGCCAACTATCACTCATTCCCATTTTCATTTATTAGCTAAAAAATTATATTTTTTCTTACACTTTATAATTTTTATTTATAATTAATATATTTGAAATGTTTCTATTGATGTTATTATTCATTTTTTATTAAATAATTATATTAATAAAATATTAATTTATTTGGATATACTTTATATCTACATTGAATATATTAAATGTTATCAAGAGTGTAACCATATATACATAGTATTCATGGTACATGAAATGTTTAAATTTTAATTGTATTATATATGAGATGTTTTACATGCACACTCATTGGGAGTTGTCTTAAGTTAGGTAATGTAAATTATTAAGTATAATAAATGATTTATTTAATATTTTATCAAACACATTAGTAATATCCATCCATGGATTATGATATATGTATTCTTTTTTCATTTTAAAGTATCATGTTTTAATTTATCATGAACATTGTTCAAATATTATGATTTGTTATTTAATTATGATATATCCCATAACTTCAATATAGTTCAATGAATAAAATATTTTTTTCTCAAATTCTATTTAGCCACCTGGTATTACCAGCACAATAAAAAATAATCTTAGTAAATTTCTATTTAGGGGATATATTTCATGGGTTTATACACTCAGGATATCAATATAAAGTTACTTTTTGTCCTCATTACCTCTTTTTTATTCCAAATGGGATCAAGATAGACTTTTAATGCATGTTAATGTTAAATTCATCAACCTTTTTATATAATACTATATACATATAGATTTCATGTTTTTTATTCCATCTTAATGGGTAATGGAATTATTCTTTTCATGAATATATTTCTGTAGATATATTCAAAATATAATAGAAAGAATAATTAATATTTCCATATTTATGACTAAATAAATAGACTGATTGATCTATTATGTAGTATTTATTTCATATATTCGGAAAGACAATGTGGATAATTATGAGATGTCTTGAATAGATAAATTCCTCATGTAATTTTAGGACATCCATAATACTACACATACCCTTACACATGCAACAAACTGTTCACCTGTTTATGGGATTGGAATTTTTCTTACAATAATGATTCAAATATAATAACATCAAATAACCACCAATGTTCATTTTACTATGGATGAGATATATTTCTTCTCAATGTGTTGGTAGTACATATTTAAAAACATTTTTGGAATTGTATTATTTGAATGTTCACTAAATACATGTTTACAAAGTTTCTTCCATGAAGGATTTTGACAACCCATTTTTTCAAGGCTTATAAGTCTTTGTGATAAAGATTATAATGATTTAAAAAATAAAATCAATAATACCAGAAAAATGGTAAATACCTAACACTATAAATGTAATTATGTGGCGAAATCACTCATACATATCACATCTAAATAACTAGATGACCACTGGCACACCATTCTATATTATTTAGGCCACCAACTTGCATCACACGGATGAATCATAAGATCAGGAGTATATTACATAATTATAATAAAAATAATAAAATATTAACTATTTCAAAATTAAAATAACGTATAATCATAATACTTGTTAAAAAATTACACAACTTACATTAACAAATGAAAATAATGATCATATAATCATAAATCCCAATTGATCACCCACTAGAATGGTTGTATAAACAATAAAAATAAATGATTTTTCAGGGAGGTTTTCTAAAACCCTATGACCCACCTCAAAAAAATAAAAAAAATTCTCATTATGTTTCTCCATCCCATTATACTATAAATATTGTGTTGAGATAGTTATTATAAACAAATAATCTGTAATTTCACTCAGTTACAATATACGATATGAAGAGTTTTAATCAATAGGTTCACACTAATTTTAATATATATTCAACATTATATAGTATTGTATCTAAGAGTAAAATAAAATGAGGAAAATAACTACACCAAATCATTCATGTTGAGTTATTATGTTATAGCCAGGACACCATGACACCATGCCCTACCTATATTTGAAAATGTTTTATGTAAAAGATTCCATATGTTATCAACCTAATCGATATAGGGAGATTCTAGATTTTTTGGCATAAAATACCACAACCACCACACTCATTCTCAGAATATGACAATTACCAACCATCATCTTAATCATAAAATGTCAGAACCTATCCCCCTTGTCTTTTGGATGTTCTGTAAATTGTTATATGGACTATACCTTCTCACTATTGTTGTGTATTGTTTCATATATATATCTATAACATCTCATTAAAGGTAGGTTCCATGGAAAAACCATCTTAATCGTGGTGATTCCAATCATTTTTTAATACACAACATCACATATCAAAATTTTACCATTACCTTATAACAAGATATAGTGTCATATATCACAATCAAACTACTACCTTCTCAGTCAAGGTAAGTTTCTACATACCATCCCAACCACAATCATTTCAATCAAGGAGGGGTTTATGAAAACACATTCTCAGACATAGTGATACCATATATCAAGATCTTTACTTGATCACCTCCAATAAAAGAACCTTCTAACTTAATTAGGTTCTTAAAAGCACATTATATCATAGTCTTTTTCTAAAAATATTGTCTCATTCAACAAAATTTCATGGACCAATAACTTCTTACTCTTTTCTATTTATACAGACACTTCTAATCATTATGAGGCCAACCATCTCATCTCATTGTGTTATATAAACAATACTTGGTACACACACCCACCAAAAACATAGAACCATAACCCATTACATAACCATAATGTATTATTTTATTATCCTCTAAAGATAATCTTCATCATAAGAATGGAAAATTATAATATTTTCTATCTCACATGTAATTAGAATCTACTAGACTCATTAAAACCATCATAGACATTACACAAAAATACCAACCTGCATCTGTCACCTGATAATGATTAGACAACCCATATGCCCTATATAGAGAAATCCTCAAGTGGATTGTTCAAATCCCCATAAAATTATAATATTAGAATCTCTGTATCACTACTGATGTACAATTGTAAAGAATCACACTCAATGCCACAATCTAATTTATTAAAAATATATAATAAAAAATATTTCAAAAAATAAACATGGGTCTTATATCACATCTCATATTGGAAATATCTCAGTCATATATCATATATGAAACTCTTCATATCATACTACATCTAATCCCAAATATCTTATCTGAAACATTGTACCTAACAAGAAACACATCCACCTTAATATCTAGTTATAAAACAATCACATCATGTACAATCATTTTAGAAATCATTCCATGGACTAATTATTTATATTCAAATAGATCAACCCATGTAAAATAATCTAGGGTTTTCCTCACTTATACTAAATAACTTGACATAACCTGGGTCTCCCATAACCCAAATAAAAATCCTAGACCACCTCATTGACAATGTCATTACATATTCCATTCTTCACAGCTATTAATAGATATACTACTCCATATGGCACAAGATCATTATATCTCATTACGTAAATAACTCTTATTGCATATAATTTATACCCAAATGTATATTTTTTGTATTTGGATTCATAATAATAAAAAATAGGAATATATATTATTAATAATGGGACAACACATATCAAAATCATTGTAGCCCCCTCACTATTCTATAATTTTCCATGAATAATCCTTTACTAATCAATTCCATCACCTTGAGCCATTATCTCATTCCATATAGTTCAATTATTAATTTTAAAAATTGAAAATTTATTATTTAATTAACACTATGAATAATTATGAATAGAAATACACTATGTGATATATAAATGAAAAAACAGTGAAAAATAATATGCGAACAACCCATGGAATAATCCCAGTACCAAAAAATAAAAGGCCATATATTTTGAAACCGAATGAAGAAAAAAACTAATATTACCTGTTAAAACCTTTAAAAATTCAATGAGGAGCATAACTTTATCCAAACATAAAAAAAATTAGTGGAATATCTCCTCTTATAACAATCAAAACTACCAAAACAGTATGAATCATCATCAAATCTCAATTCAACAATAGTTTGGTTAATCAACATCAAAATCCATTTCAAACCACTAAAATTTTAATATAAATAATGGGAATGAATAATAAAAGGGATTATTGGGGAGAAAAAACTAGTAAATTCCATTGAACCCCCACTAAAATACGCCTCACCATGGGAGATCCATTGGAAGATAATGTTGTAGATTTGTGGGCCGTATGGGATTCTAAGAACCCCTATTCCATCTAAATATTCAGAGGGTATAAATAAGAAATAAAATTTCAATAACATCATTAAAAATTGGGAAAAACATTAAATCACTACATAACTATAAGAGACATAATGATTGAATTAGGATTATGATCTGTTTAAATCATGAATTATGTTGTGCATGTAAAAATCTTCACATAATAACCCCAATAAACCATTAACTATCTAGTAAAGTATTGGTAGACATTTCAAGGTGCTACATAAATAACAAGGTCCAATACTTCATAGAGTGGGATCATCCCTTCATTTAATGGACCTCCTTCCATGACATGACCCTCTCACCCCACACTATTATGTATCCCATTATTAAAGTATTAATTGAAGGTATATTTCACATGTACAACATGGAAACCATTATAAAAATTTCACAAAAATATATTTAGGGTTTTCTAGATATTACAAAAGGCCTATCGTCATGGTATTAATCCTTCAAAAATGAAATTCCGCTCATATAAGCATTATTTTTTACAAAATATCATATATAAATACTCTATAATTTGAGATCTATAAGTCACTACATGACCTTAAATATTTATGCTATGGAACCCCTATTGGACAATGTGTGAATCCTTGATTGAACCCTCCTCACAGAATTACATTGACCCTTCAATTTCAAACGAGTCCTCCCTAAACAAAATCCAAAATGAGATTTTCCCAACCATGATCCAAGACACACATGAGTACATTTTCCTCCTTTCAATAATCTAATCACATCTAAAAACATATATAAGAATTTAAATCCATTATAAATTTTATTCAAATTATTTTTCAAAAACCTCACACTCCTAGGGAATAAAATGTAAAATTATTGTAAAAACTACTCATAAATTCATGGGTCATTATAAAACACAAGTTCTACACTAATGGAGTATAATTTTCAATTATTAGGGATGCATAGTTTACCATTCCCCTTATAATTGTAGTGTTATAAATGAAATAAATTACCATAATATTCCTATAATCTTTTGGCTACATAGTAGATGAATTTAAAATATATTTTGTATTATGATTATCAATTTATATTAAACGACCAAACTTTAAAATATTTTCTTATGATCATAAACAATTGGGTTCATGACCAATATTATATGGACATGAAATACACATCGTTTGTTCTATATAATTTGAATGTAATGATATTATTTTTATCCACCATGCATAACTTTTAAAAAATAGCCCTCTTTAATTAATTGTTCTATATATGTATTTACCCTCCCACTTGGGTAATATAATGCAAATGAATAAATTTTCTGGGTCAAATGCTATGGCTAACATTATACATAATAAAAATAAATGTTTTCATAGACTATGTGTGTTTTGATTTATATTTCTATTCGATACATATTGGACTATATATCTAAGGTGATCGACATATCCATAATAGTCAACCTCACATAAATAAATCAATTTTATCAAAATATTTTCATAAATATTTTTAGTTTTATATTACATGATTTATGCTAGATTGATCCCATTCCTATTTTAAAAAAGTTATCAACATCCAGAACTTCCAAAAACCTAATTCCTATAGTGATCGTATATAATGATTCGATTGTCTGTCCAATACTAGGAATAACAGTAAATGACTCCAATAATCTATTCCAAAATCACCCTTATGTTTAAGTCTCCTTAAAATAATATTAGGTTTGATGCAAAATTTTTTCTACCATGGTTCTTATTATGCCTGGCCATTTTTCTAGCATAACATAATAACCTAATAATTTCTTGATTATTCAATATTTCCCTCTCATATAATTGTGTAACATTATATTATGTATTTATAGATTATTTTTTCCACACTAATCATTGTGAAACACTTATATATTATCTAAAATCAGTAAAAATTATTCTAGTATGTGTTATTTTCATATGGAATATTTGTGTTTGTGTATTTATTAATTTTAATAGTGGCTAATACTTCACTATTATTCAATAAATACATACATTTCAATAAAAATATGTGGCATGATTTCTAAAACAAATTGATATATAATGATTTCTAGATATCGTATCTTGGTATCAATAGAACTATTTTACCTTTATAATATTCTTATATCATTGCCAAAAAATCAGTGTCGAATTAATTAAAATTATGATTTATAAGACAAAATATATAACATTATTCTTGTAATTCACCCTATAGTTCAAATAATAATATTAATATCATATTTATTACAATAATTCCATAATCCATTGTGTCCATATTTTTCATAACATTATGGGGATTGATTACAATTACAATAGGACACATAGTGATTTTTTAACATTCTATTTTGAGGTATGTTACAGACACTGATCCACTTCAAGAATAATTTTTAATCACCAAACATTTTTTATATTAATTTTTGTATTCATTTGTTTTTTGTCACCTTTTTTACCTTGAGAATATATATAATTATGTTTTATGTATATTTTTATAAATTATATTTGATTATTATAAAGATTAAATTTATAAAATCAATTTGATCAAATATATTTCCACTTGAACAATATTACTCATTATATGTATGAATTACTATAAACCTTATGAGGATTATGGTAATAAATTTATCTAATATAAATTGCCCCAAATTTTTATACAAACGGATGAAATGACCTATACATAATCCACTAATATCCTTCCATGGGTGTATAATTTAGATCTGTAATTTTTCCCTATTTATATATTCCATTAATTATAAAATGATGCAATCCATCATTTGAGTGTGGTAAAATATCAACCTATAAATTCTAATGTGGTGTTATTTTAACTGATCATTTAGATTGAAATGGTAATTATTTTATCTAGAATATACATTTCTATATAACTATATTCTATTAAAATAATAAAATCACTAATTTAAATTATCTATCCTTACATTGTTTAAGGAATAAAAAATATCACTGGATTTTATACCATCATATGTATTTTTCCATATTCAGTCATTTAAGATTTCAATAAATATAATTATTTGATAAATTTTCAATATTAATACATTGTAGTTAATTACTCACCTCATTGTAATTTTTTTTCACCAGATTAATTTACTATTCTATATTTCTTATGGTCGCAAGAATTGATCCTATTTGAAAAAACTGATTAATGATTAATAACATTAAAAAACCTACATACCAACACTATGGTGACATAAATAAATTTTTATTAGAATATTAGTCATCATCCCTGAAATGTTTTATCATCACCCCATGATTAATATTATTTATTCATATGAATTAAAACATCATATTGTGGGCATGTTATGAAATCATGATTTCTTGAGTTTTTTGTTAGGTTATTCATTTGTGTTGGGTTGATTTATCCTTTATATTGATTTGGTGAACATAAATAGTTCCATGAATTACGATTTTAATGTAAGAATAATACATTATTCAATGATATATGACATCAATCTCCATTCACTAAATTATTTTATGTTATATACGACTATAATAAATTAACCATTCAGTTTTATCTCCTTGACCAGAAACTCTACAATCCCTTTAGTTAATTATATACGATCATAAAATCTTGAAACCCAATTGGTCTACGTCAAATGATCACAAGAATAAATCATAAAAGTTAGTTTAATAATTATGATTAATAAATTAAAATGAAATATAACCCAACGTTTTTAGTGTTTGAACATGAAAAATAAGGGATAATAAGAGGTTCTGTATTCAATAAATATTCTTGAAACACTTCATGTATTAATAAAATTATATAGTTGTAATATAATAATAGAAATAATCATTTATGTTTAAAAACCATAAAATGGTATCGAATGAAATAGTTATTTCATAATATTCTAGGAATTTACATTCGAAGGGTAATAAATTGATAGAAATCTGAAATAAAAATACACAATATATTCAAAAGGTGAAAAGTTGAAAATGGTATAATGATAAAAATTGAATTCAACAACATATTTTATTGAACTCTTTCCTAGATTATGATAAATTTTAAATATTATATATGAATATTAAAAAATTATGGGAATTGAAATTTTTCATCAAAATAATAATTTAAATTTATACTGTACAAATAGATCTGTTAAATAATTATATAATTATATAATGACATTTATCTATTAGTTCATGAATCAATTTAGTGGTATATTGATGTAAATTTATGTTATATAAACCCTTTATGATAATTATTTTAATTTCATAAATTCTACTTCATGGTTTTAATTTGAAATGTTTTACCATCATTATAGACCTAAATAAAAAAAACTAGTTATGGGAAATGATTTAGGTTCAAATATATAACCCCATATACTCATCTAGTTTAGACCGCACTAGAGTAAATCTATTACCCTTTTTAAATATTTATCTAATAGAATATCGTTGTAATATGGTGTTCGTTTTTTCACCCCATATATTTCTCCCATATATATATCTTAGTTCCTAAAAATTTGAATATAATTCATACATAAAATCACATTTATCTATGATCAAATATGATGTTCTAATGGATTCCATTGATATTTGAGATACTTCTTTTATTTTCAATGTCATTTATTTTGGTTTGATTATTCACAGAACAATAATTATATGGGTGATGTATCATTCTTTCATTAAATCAATGATATTTTTGTCTCAAAAATTATTTTATATAGGTATGCATTAATGAAAACAAAAAATCTATATTAAACTTCAACCTCTATGAGAGCCTTCTCCAATATAGTCAATCCTAAGAACATGGAAAAAATTAAATCAATATGAAGAATTGATATTATCTAATAAAAATTCACCTTTATACAACTTCTCAGTAAGTTGATCCAATATATTTTTTAAATGTTTTTTGTCCAAGTGAATACATAAATAATTAATATTTTACCACAAAATATTTAAATTTTATTTAAAAAAATATTATTATTATAGAGGGAGTGTTTATGATCGCACATAAAAATTCCCAATCACGTTGTAGTAAAGTCCAATGGATGGTACACAACTAGAAAGATAATCCTAAGAATGAGATGAATGATTATATAAATCCATGTTGAATATAAAAATTAAATATCTAAGTGTTTTGATGTTTAATACTCATTTTTAAATGGTGGATCATTGAAATATGTTTCCCTATATAGATATTGTTAGTGATAAAAACCAATTGGGAGTAGGTGATGGAAACCATCCATCAACTACATATTCATGTTGAAGTAAATTTTGTTATCTATAGTTAAAAAATACATATTATTTGATTATACTGATTGTCCAAGTGGTAAATCATTTTTTTAACAATGATTTGAAAACTCAAGGACTATAATTAGACATTAAAATAAAATTATATATCTATTCCAAGATATTATTTTTTTATGGAATTGAGAAAAATTATAATGGAGATCATATTTATAGAATATGTTTTACTGCATACCAAATGTAAATATAAGAACATAATAATAGTGGATTTGATTATATTGTAATGAAAATAGGAATACTCATTTATATTCTATGAGCACTCATTATGGAGGATGATCATGTGGTATGGTCAGGGATGAGAACACACACCAGTGAAATTTTAGAGACCAATACATAATTTTCTATACACGAACCATCTAAATTATGAATTCTAAACACATAAGAAATATAATTAGTAGAGAGAATATTAATGAGAGATAAAAAATACGCATAAGGAATCCAATGTCCTAAAACTCCTACAACCGAGATTAGATCGAAACCTAAGGGAGGATATAGGATATGATAGATTCGAGATTTTAATTATGTTCATACATAGTAAATTCATGAATACGAAATTTACCATTGTAAAAAATCTAGAAAATGGAGAATGTAACCCATATAAGAGTATTTTATGTAATTTTTTAATAGTTTCTTAGTTTAATTCCCCCATAAATTTAATAGGTATTCTCTTATATTTCACAAAGTGGATTAACCTTTTTCAATGCCACTTCGTGGGGTAAAGACCTTAAATTTTACCCATGTTTTTTCTATAACCATTATGAATCTATTTCTCCAATGATTTTCCCTAAAATTCACTACTTCAACAACCCTAACACCTCTAAAACCAACATACATGATTATTACTTTTTAGCATTAATTTGGATAATATGATTATATAACAATTTTATAATAGGAACCTTGCATCACAATGACGATATAAATATTTCAATTATTCTTTTTCTTTACGTGGATCCTCAAGGTGTGTAAAATAATGTTATAGATTTATAATAAATATCCTTCTTTTTTTGGAAACTAAGAAATGCATCCCACCCATGAATACGTTTTTGGTCTTTTATGTATTATATGTCAATTGTGTGCCCATGTTCTATAAAAAATCATTCATATATACATTTTAATGTTCAATGAAATTAAATAATAATTACAGTGAATGTTTCTGGAGAAACCCAGAGTGGGAATCAGCCACTAGAGAAGAAGAATAATGCATGGGATGCAGGGATGACTATGGTTATTATGATGTATAACATTGTGCTTATTTGTGTTGCTTGATGTTTTTGGATCTCTTGATCATGTTTGGGGTTTTATGTTGGGCACAATACACCCTTGAACCAGCTTTTATAACATGAAAAAATGATTGGTGGTGATAATTACAATAATTTTGTAATTTTATGGAATCTGCTCATTAGTTTCCCTAGTCTTATGAAATTAAATTTTTAGATGCACTGATCCTTCTTAAAAGTCAATAAATGTTATTCATATTTTCCAAGATGTGTGGAAATTAGGGGAACAATAGTTTTACTCTTCTTAGATTCATGAAAATTCATAACAATCCACCTACCAACATGACATTAAAATGTATAGTCCACAGTGTTACATATAATTAAAATATATTAATCATCAATAGTTATTAGATTTTTTAATTTCTATTTTTCAATTAAAATATATGTTACATATTTTTTTATAGTTTATTAAATACATGGAACATCAATATTGATGTGATATAGGATATTTTAGGGGGATTTAAATTGTGTCATAAAAACAAAGGATTTGATTCCTCCCTAGGGTTTATTTGGGAAATCCTTCATGAGTAAATCCCAACCAATATGGAACCTTTAACCTATTTTTAGTACACATGCATTTTGGGATAAAATTTTAATCCAATGTAACATCACATATTAATTATTGTTTTTTGGAAAACATTTTTTTTCCCAAAATCTGATAATATAATTCTATATGAATTATTATTTTATATGGAATAGCTTCAATCTATAAATCTCTCATAAAATTATTAACTATATATGATTTTTATAAGGGTTTCACGAACACGATTACATGTCAAATAATTCCTCTTAAAAGTTAAAATTATCCTCTATTTGATGAGTTCATCATCCCTATATCCATGTAGTCAAAATTAAACAATTCATTACATATTAGAAAAAGATAAATGTGAAATTTTATAAACATAAACACTACATATTAGTTATAAAATAATAAAATATATATAATATTATAAGTCAACTTGTATTATTAAATCATATGATATAATAAATTCTTTAGGCATCTGTTGTCAATAGAAAAAATAATTCAATGGAAGACTAATGTATCACACAGATATATTTTAGGTCAAATTGGGGTGTTCAATTATTGTTTTCTAGGGTGATAAAGGATAAAACACGTAACATCAGGTTTCATTAATAGTCAATATACATAGTCTCTAAAATATATAATACAGCCATGTTGTATCAATTTTAATGAAACATTAAATATAGGGGTCTAAGATATACATTACCGAGCTATGAAGTTTACCATGAATTCCTCTATTCTTAAAAAATAATAATACTTTGTAAAAATATGTGGATTCCCTCACCAGGTATCAAAAAATTCATCAACACTAAAACCACTCCATACTTCTATTAAAAGTCCCAATTCCCATAAAATATGAATATTAATGAAATCCCACCATTTTTTATCCAGTATCCTAGATCAATTTTTATTTTTTGATTTTAAACATACCATTTTATAATTTACATTCCCATATTCATTGAATCACAAATTCAATAAAATTAAAATTTAAGGCATGTGCATTTTAATTCTATCAAATAATTTTCAAACATTAAAATTTTCGAAATAAACCATAAATATAAAAAAACCTAAAAATTTCCATACCATGTTAATAAAATTCATTAAATTTTTAAATAATTTGTTTATAAATAATAATATAGGCCATTATAATCATGTACCTTATATCCTTTCTATTAACCATCATATAAAAAGAGATATTTTTTAATATATTAAATAATCAATGTGTAATGTAAATGAGACATAATCCACAGTAGGATTCATAATGAGTCATATTATATAATCCAAATAAAAAATAAATATTTTCATTGTATACATATATTTTCCCAATATAATCTCATGTATTCATTATTTGTTGAAGACAAAATTAATTTACTATAAGGATCATGCATTGTTATATGATCTACCAACTATATGAAAATCATAGTATATATAACAGGTTTCTCAAAACCTCTTGTTACCCACTTTTTGGTAATTACATACTCTTTCCATTTTACACTTTAATTTGGTGTGTCTTGAGAATCCAAAATATAAAGTTTAGTTTATGTGGAATATGACCTAATGTTTAGGTTTTTTTTTTGAATTAATTGAGTTTTGATATAAATGTTTAATAGCTTAATGAGGTTCTCCGCATGAAATGAGAAGGCTGAGAAGGTTTTGGTGGTCGTGTTAGATTATTAGATTTTCTCTATCTTCTGGGAAAAAAGACACTCTGTAATGGAATCACATACCATGTATTTTTTGTCAGATAGAAGCTACAAACCTGGTACAGAGCCTGAAGACAATATATATAATACAATAGTTTCATTCCATTAAATGATTAAATGTAGGGTTTTAATAAAATAGAGGCACATTTTCATCTTACTAGAGTTCTTTTTATTAGATGAAATGTAATGGGATTATAATATATGTAAATATAACTAGTTGTAATTTTATAGTTCTTCATGGATGATTCTTATTTTATTATACCACCACTCTCTACCAAAAAGTTATGGGTTCTCTTCCTGTGTGATTTGGGGATCCTCCACACCTTCTAGGTCGAATTTTATAACCTTTAGTCATTAGGGTTCTGTGCAATGTATATATGGGTGGGTAATCCTTTCTTTTAATTCATTTAAATTGATTGTGGAAGAACTGATGCATTGTGTATCAGATATATTACCCATCATAATGTTTCTTCTTGTTTCATTCTAGATACATTATATGACCTTCCTCCTAAGTATAAACCTTATGTTGGTTATGGTGTGGTGGGTGTCCATTCATGAGGTGTTTTTTCCTCTTCTCATCCAATCCATTTTTTAAATTGAATAAATTATGACATGTAAAGATTTGTCCTATGGAATCTATTGTCAGAAATTTTTTCTTCCTTATTGCTGGATGACTTTGTGGGCTTCTGTGACCCTATGTTTCGAAGGTGTTTTTTATCTCTTGACTTTTTTGCGGAAAAAAATTTCTCAGGTTTTGATTGATATTTTATTATATGAAATTGAATTATATTATGAATTTACTTGTGTGTGTGGAAATGGGTTATTGATAAAATATGGGTTTCCCCATGTTTTGGGTAAATAAAGTGGGGTTTTCAAGTAATTATGAAATGGTTTTGGTGAAAATGGATGGAATAAGAGGTTTAGAAAATATAACACATGAGAATCCTTGCGTAATTAGGTTAAAGGTGTATTAATAACCCCGATCCACTATTGGGTGCTCACTCATGGGATATTCCTCTTTACCTTAGGCATATTGTTCTAGGGACATGTTAGACATATTAGGGGGTAAACTTTCTAGGGTGTTCACATACTCTTTAGACTCAATGAATGTGTTTCTAGACATGTCGAACATAATTCTCTATGTTAGGTACAATTATACTTGAAATAATGTCCTTGTGTGGTCCTTATCGTGAGGTCACTTGTGTTTTTAGCTGATTTGGGTTTCTTCGGCTTGTTCATTTTTAGTTTTAATTACAAGGATTTGTTATGATATGAAATGATTCATTTGGTTTGACTCGATAATATATTTTTATTAATGTAGATGAAATTCATTGAATCTAGTTTAAATTCAATATTTGAAAATTTAGATAAAGGGAAAATTATTAATTTTATATGTTTTTAATATAAAAATGATATACTATATTTCATGACATATATTCTCTAATGATTATCATTTTTGTATTATTTTTCAGGGAAATGTTATGAAACACGTTAGTTGGACCCAAACGAACCTGTTATCTCACACCCTGTGCACCCCATTGGCTGGGTGTAGATCAATTTATGTATTTCATTGTATGGAATGGAAATGCGACAAAATAATGATGCATGGTTTTCGGCCACTTGGGTTTGGGGTATCTCGACAGTGAGATGGTTTGAGTTTTTTAATGTTATCACCTAGAGACCTTTTCTATAGCTGTTTCATTTTTTTTCCTTTAATGGTTGAATTTTCTCTTAAGGAATTTTTTATAACATTTTATTTGCATCAATTAAATTTTTCTATATCATTATGACATTAATATTCATTTTCCTTCCACTATATATATATATATATCAATATATTTTATTTTTTTCTACATTAGGTTGGGATAAATAATTACCTATATTTTCTATTGATTATCAGGTACTAGTACACATCTCATGGGGATTGGGAATGTACATTGGGTGTGTAGAAATTCCGGTCAGATACCGATTTGAGATGAAATTTGGGTATGGTTCATCAAATTTTGTTAACAAATTTGGTCTTTCCTCATGTGTCCCTGTCTTGATACTTTTGGTAGACTAGATATAGGATTATCCATATATCAGAGGTAGGTTTCATTGAGTTCCGGGTCTGCCCTTACCAAAACAAGGTTCATGTTACCCTGGTATGTTGGGAAATGTGTCTCTTATTTTGTGTTTTCGTCTCTATATTATTTTTTATTAGGTTTTTCTAGTGTGAACCAGGATTAATGTACACCCCAAGATTTCATGGTACATGATTTCTTCAATGTAATTCAATAACAAGCTCTACACGAAACACCGAGTTCGAGCGCACCACGACTTATCAAACTATCTTTTCAAAAGAGGATTAAATTTTATTATCAGAATTTTGAATTTTATATATACTATATAAATTCTGACATTCATATTATGTGTTTTTTATACATAATAAATGAACAAATTCATTTTTCTAGATAAAGGATGTATTTTTTTATGAAAATCCAATTTTAAAGCCTTTTAATGGAGAACCCTTCTAAAATATAATATTTGAAACTTTTATATACTCAATTTGGAAAAATAAAATTCTTATTTAGAATTGGGAAATAAATATTTTGTTTCGATATATTTTTGGTGTTTTTCTGATAACATTCATATTTTTGTGAATAGTAAAAAAACTAAATTTTATTTGAAAAAATCTTTTTTAATCAAAATAATGTATAATGTTCAATTATACATTTGAATGGCTTGGAAGTATAATTAGATTAAACTTTTATCTTTTAATATAATGTGGGAATTTGTATGTAATTTCACATTTCAATTTGACATAAACACATCTTAATCTTTTGACAGTTTTTACATTTTCAAAGCCCGCGTATTGGTTTTAACAACAAGATTTAATTTTAAATTAAAAAATTATACTTATATTTTTTGAGATTGGTAAAATAGATGTCATTTTTAAAATCATAATATCAATCAAAAAATGCATTGAAATTTTTGTATTATTCAAAAAACATTCAATTTTTTATGAATAGTGAAAAAAACTACGTTATTATTTAAAACCAACTTTTTATTTAAATAATTATTTATTTTAATTTAATTAAATTTAAGTCAAAATTGAAATATAATACCTATATAAGTTCAATATAATTTATTAGTGTAATTTTATAATAAAATTAAATGTATAAAATTTTATTTATATTTTTAATGTTTTTTTACCCATCTTCTAGTAGCATTTGAAAATTTGCATAAAACATATTTTTACCACATTTGTGAGTTTATTTTCAAAAATATGAGTCACACAATTGACATCTGTAACTAAAATTTGGTTCAATAAGATGAAAATATTTTTTTGTTGAATCGTAACTTTTGACTTTTTTTTCCACAGTTAAATGTAAATAGGATACTTAAGGGTAAAAATGATATTATAATTACCCTAACACATGTTCTAATTCTATTTGATAAGTGTAATTCGACCATAAAGAACCTTAGGAATAATATATGACCCTCTTTGGTCCACATGGATTAGATTAGGAACATTATTATTATTTTATTTAAAGAAGAGTTTAAAGTGTTAAATTCAAAGTTTAATAACCTAACAATTGTTAATCTACGGTTACACACAATATAAATTTTACTTTAAATATTAAATATAAAGATAAAAAATATTTCCTATATAATGGTATTTTATTTATAAATTTTACTCCTTAAATAGTTACATTTATTTATGAGACAATGGTGACACATTAATTACTTTATTAATGAAATAATAAAATATTTGATATTATAAATATCCAAATATATGCAAATTGAGACTTATAATTAATTCCACTAATTTTATAGGTTAATATTACATGTAAGGTTTGATTGTATAATTTTATTTGAAGTGATATGGTTGTTATGACTTTAACAAAATGAAAATAGTAAAAAGAGTCAAAATTGACAGAAATTAATTTTTAAAACAAAATACTATATTATAGGTTGATATAACATTCCAAAAAATCTAATGATCATAAAAAGGGATTAAATAATATTATATTTTTCATTAATGAACCAATTGAGGTTAACTTGGATATTTATAGAACGTTAATTAACCATTGACGGTAAGAATACAAGAAGACACCGTAAAAGTGAAACTATTTAACTACTAATTAAATCTAAATGATAAGGTTAAAATGTTACTAATATTTTCTAAAACCTATTGGTTGAACGGATTTCAACCCATAACCACCTAAGGATCGAAATAAATTCATTTAGAGCCGTTATAAATAGAATATGATTTTATAATGAATTAATATTTTAATGTTTTCCAGAAATAACTCTCATCCCTCTTATAAAAGGCACTTCACATTCTCTCAAAATCACCACTCCATATCCATTTGGCTCGGCCATCCCCTGCCCAAATATCCTCCCATCTTAAATCACATCATCTTGTAGTGATTACATTTATCATAAAGCCATCCAAATGAACCCTTTTGATCCACTCAAATTGAAACACCCGAAGAAGAGGAAATAATTTACCACCCTCTTTTAAGTTTTTTTCTTCTTTCAAATCACATTTATTTGTAGTTTTCATAAAAAAATAATAACTCCAATACCTTCTACATACTGTGATGTTATTATAAATATTGTACAACCATATTTAATATTCTATCCATCCTTTAAATGACAATGTTACCATACATGTGTACGTTTGACTTACCGTCACCACATCGGGGTGTAGTTTTTTATTCAAACATTTCATTATTTGAATGGGTATAATAATGAGTATAAATAATGTAAATAATACGTATGACATGTTAATGATTCTTAATATATGATATAACATCCAATTACATATGATTTCCCCATCAATATATTGATATGGTCACACATGTGTACGTACAGATTACCATCTCCACAAATGCTATGAGGTTCATTCCCCATGGTAATAAATCAAGATTAATATTCCTTTTATAATTAATAATAATGTTTAAGAACTTAATATCATTCTGGATATGAATGAAATACATCATATCCCTACAAAATATGGCTTACATAACCAAGCATATAAGGGAATATAGATAAGTTAACACCCAAAACGATGATACTGCTAAAATATTATTAACAATGAAATATTAGAAGATCATATATGATATAATATTTATTTATGGTGTCATTTTATAATTTAATAACAATTAATTAACTATTATGCATTGGGTAAACATACCCTTGACCATGGAAAAGTACAAGGTAGGGGTTACTTTTTTCAATCTCATTATTTTCCGAGATTGTATATATGTATGTATTGGGAAATATTTATCTTCCATGTCAATGTTTCATAAAATAATTTTCAAAATAATTTTTCATAAGGGATACTTTAACTAAAACATAATTTTAAATTTTTTAAATATTTATTCTTTTAATCCTTTCCCATTAATGTCCATGATTTTAAAATGATTTTAAGGATTTACTTATATGGACATTAATTTTTTAAATTGATAATTACATTCAAAATATTCAAAGTGTTATGGGACTATTTAATTCAAAAATAACTTATAAATGACTTCCATTATAAATTGTGTGACTTTTAAAATGATTTCATTAAAAAGGGATAATCCCGTTAAATATTTTTACTGATCATTTTCAATGATGTCATCATCCTTTACTAGATATTATTCTTAATCGAGGTTGAGGTTTTATAATACATTATTTCATATTGTATTGAATGATTTATGATGTGTTTTACATTGAATATGTTATTTTTATACCATTCATGTTATATGGTTATTATATTAACAGTTCGTATTATTGTTTAATATGAATGTTTAAACCTTTTCATATGAGGAATGAAATGGACTTAGTAAGTGATGGGTGGAGCCTGCAATTACTCCTCAATGCATCAGTATGTCTCATGAGACAAATTATTGTCTTGGCACAAGACCTAGAAACAATTTTATTTGTAGTCTTGACACAAGGACTTGACTATGTGGTTATGATGTATGGAATTATAGATTCCATGAATATTAAATTGGATATTGATATTACATGTGTTTTTTATAAAAGTATAATATCAATGTGAATATGTAAATGGCATTATTTGATTTATCATTTGCATATTATTAAGAAGTTTAATATGAAAAGGATTGGGTTTTAATCATATACATTTTCATAAGATTTTATGCTTATTGATAAAAGTTTTCGTTATATTTTTATCCTTACTGAGCATCTGATCTCACCCCTTTCTTATGTTTTATTTTTCCAAAACTACATTAATTGTATTATTATTGATATGAAGTGTTAAAATAGGGGATTAAGGGAGTTCTCAAAGGATCATTTTTGTGGTGTTTTATTTTCTAATGTGTAATGTTAAATTCATGTTAGTAATACATTTTCCAAGATTGTTAAACAGATAGGTCATTCAGGACATTATTCCTTGTAATCATACCAATGTATGAAAATAATTCACCGAATCTAGGTAACTAGGGCTGGGGCATTACAGTTGGTATCATAGTAAGTTTAGAAACAATTATTAAAATAGATTTAGATAATGTCTGATTAGAAAACATTACCCTTAGATAAAAAATGAGATTTATATAGAAACAAATCCTAGAATTTTGTTAATGTAGAGAGTTTTTGTATTTTCCATAAATACATCCCTGTTAGGATACGAGCATGTAGAGGTAGCTCTGGCACAAATATACCTAGTAGTAAAAACACTGACAAGGAGTTATGGCCTTGACCTGGGGTTTCCCAGTATACGAAAATGGGAATTGCTGCACTCTTGAATATTACACTCTTAGGGGGATATGCTTAGGATAATTCAAATTTTCATTACATATATTTATGAAGGATTTAGAAGTAAATATTTACACAAAGAAAACATTTTATTATTATAAAGTATATACATAATCTTTTCAATTTACATTAGTTATTTTAGAGGTTTTGAATTAGGCATTTTGATTCATAAACTAACATAGTGTATTCCATTGTTTAGAAATTGCTCCTAGTAGAAGGAATGAGAATTCTAGAAATATTCATGATCGAAAGATTAATAAGGATAAAATATTTCATGGAATTATGAAAACATTTAAAAGGGAAATAGTATCCCACGTATTCTCAGCATATGATGAAATTGTATAACGTGTTAATATGATAAGTAAAGAATTCTATGAGTCCTATGGCTTGGATTGGAAGCAAGAGAAGAATGGGATGTAAGAGAGAAAGATGTATAAAAGGAAGAGAGGAATGAAAGATTTTCTGATATATGATAATTGTGCAAAGAATCACCTTGGTATATACTTAAATTGAGAAGGATTTTGTTATAAGTGTGGAAAAAAGGACACCAAGTACGTGATCTCCAATGTATGGAAATGGTTTATAATGTACAATTCTTTATCTGCAATGATTCTAGACACTATGCGATTCAATGTCCAAATCATCAGAGTACACTCCAATTGCTGCTATTAAATAATAATCATGTTATGATACTACCAAAGATGATGAGGTTTAATTAGTGTTCTTATTTTGTTGTTAAACTATTGTTTCATTGGAGTATTTTATTAATTATATACAGGTTATAAGAATTATAGAGAATATAAGGATTTTACTATAGTACTATTTCATAATGTACATTAGATTGTGTGGAACCATGAAAATGGACACAATAACGGGTTAAATTTTTTGGAAAATTTATAATTCAGATAAAGATAAACCATAATATAGTTCTGATACTGAGGTTGTGATTTTGGAATAATATATGATGTTTTTGGATAAATTATATTCGATATTATTGACTACCTTGACCTGGGTTGTCTCGCTAGTAAGTGGCATGAAGCCCCTTCTCTACGCTGGATGCATCTAAGGCAGCAAGACACCCAGGCGGTGGAAAACAATGATAAAGTCCATTGGGTATGATTGAACACTCCATTCAGGGGTCTCAATTTGAACACTGATGGGTCTTGTACTTCGGGAGTCTTGAAAGGCGGGGGGTTGTCCGGGACTCGTAGGGCTCGGTCTCGTTGGCCTTTTCTTCTCGTATCGGCCAAGGTTTCTCTCTTCAGGCCAAAGCTAAGGCCTTACTACTAGGTCTTTCTCTCTGCAAACAGGTAGGTCTTTCCATTTTAGAAGTTGAAACAAAATCAAAATTTCTACATGATGCCTTAAATACTATCTGCCTCTCTCCTTGGTCTATTACCTATATTATCATAAAATGTTGAGGTATAATCTCCAAAACCACTAATGTGATACACTACTGGAGGGAAGGGAACCAAGTGGGGGAATATTTTTTTTCTTTGGAGGTCATTGGCCCAGAACCGGTTTGTTTACATAATTTTCAAACTATTAAACCTGAAGGGGTGAGCGTTGTAAGGGGGGATGCCCTTGGCCTTCACTATTTTAGACCTCCATAGGCCCCTTTTTGTTGAGGGGCTATAGGGTTGGGGTTCTAGTTAGTTTTTATTTTTTATTAATAAAAATTTAAATGATGATGATGGAGTTTACAACATTTTTGGATAGAAGGAGTATATAATGTATTCTATAAGTAATAAGGGTCCATGAATTAAATCAATAAGTTTTTATAGAAATTTAGGGTATTATAGTGTTTTAAAATAATACATGATGATGGTATTCACATGTTATTACGTGGAAAAAAGGATCTTCATTGTGTTTACCTTCATTATAAATTTTGGACCTGTGAGATTGGATAGAAGTATTTTGGATATGTGTAATGGCTGGAATAAATTAAGTTTTAAATTGGATACTATTGTTATGGTAAAATATTTTCTTTTGATTATTTTTATATTGTCATGAAAAGGAAAACCTAGAGGTCGGGTGACAACCCTTCACGTCTGGCATGTCCATGAGACTTGAACCCGCAACCGAAGGGTGACAATGGTGGATCACCTAAAACAAGCATACACGATTTACAAGTTTGTGTTATTTAGTTTTTTTAATCGTCTGAAAAATGAATTATTAATTCATTATTTTTGGAACCCTATATGATTAAGATAAATAGAATATTTTATAATTATATTATCTTTTAGTGTGAAAGATGAGTTTGGGGTAGGAATTAGTTGAAGGATGAAACTCTACTTTTCAGGTAATTTTTTCCTAATCTTCTATGAATAAATTAATTCTTAATCTTTTTGGAAGAGATCTTAAAACACAAAATGTGTTATCCTAATACCTAATGTTTTTTTCAATTGATGATATTTTAAATCATCATAGATTAACAGATTTGAGGCCCTCAATTTTACACTTGTTTGTGATTGATAACCTTAATCACCACTATAAATACTTATGTTTTTCACTATTAATGTGTCTTTAATTGCGAACAATGTTCCTATAATCGAGTTCATATTTTTATGGTGACTTTTTCATTTCCATTTCCCTCTTATTATGACTAAATTGTATTATCCCATTTACCGATGTGGGGTTTCAAGAAAGGTATTTTTATATTTCTAACCTTTTATTTATGAATAAAAAAGTCAAATTGAGAGGAAACAATTTATTGTAATAGGGGATAATATAACACCCCAAGATTTTTAGTATGTTATTTCTTCAATGTAATTCAATAAAATGTGCAACACGCAAGACCGAGATCAAGGGCACCTCGACTTATTACACTAGCTGTTCATAAGCGGTTTTGAATAGTATTATCTAAATTTAAAATTTTATATATTCCATATAAATTATAAATCCAAATTATGTGTCTCTTAGAAATAATATAAGAATAAATTCAATTTTTTAGATAAAGGAAGTATTTTTAAGAAAATGAAATTATACCACCTTTTAATGGAGAACACCTTTTAAATCCAATATTTGAAACATTTTTATATTAAATATGATAAAATAAACTTCTTATTTATAATTGAGACATAAAAATATAGTTTTGATAAATTTTGTGTGTTTTTCTAAAAACATTCATATTTGGGTGAATAGTAAAAATTACTAAATTTTAATTGAGAACTTTTTTAGTAAAAATATTTTATAGTGTAAAATTATAAATTTGAAGAGTTTAGATGTATAATTAGATTCTATTTTTATCATTTAATACAATGTGGGTCATTATAAGTAATTTCACATTAGAATTTGACATAAACACATGTCAATCTCTTGATAGTTCTTACTTTTTAAAAACCCGCTTTTTGGTTTTGACAACATGAATTAATTTAAAATTAATAAATGCAACTGCTATGTTTTTAATTTGGTATAGTAGACTTCATTTTTGAATTCGAAAAATCAGGATTATCTAAGGTTGATTTTTTTGGCATTGTTTTGAAAACATTCAATTATTGATAAATAGTGAAAACATTTCGTTATTATTTAAATCCAACTATTTATTTAAATAATTTTTTAATTAATGATATTTAATACCAAAAAATATATATAATACCTATATAAGTTTAATTTAATTCATTTGAGACATTTTATAATAATATTAAATGTATAAAAATTTATTAAAATTTTTAATGATTTTTAACCATCTTTTAATAGCATTTCAAAATTTGAATAAAACATAATTTTATAGCTTTTATGAGTTGAATTTTAAATATCCGAGAGACACAATTGACAACCATATGTAAAATTTGGTTCAATAAAATGATTTTTTTAGACGAATAGTTACTTTTGACTTTTATTTAGCACAGATAAAAGAAAATAGGGTATGTAAGGGTAAAAATGATATTATAATTACCCTAACACATGTACAAATTCATTGGGATAAGTTTAATTTAATCAAAAAACAACAATATGGATATAATATGATCCTATTTGTTCCACATGGATTATATTAGAACATTTATTATTATTTTATATAAAAAAGTGTTGAAAGTGTTAAATTCAAAATTTAATAACAATACAATTTTTAATATAGGGTTGCACAGAATATAAATTAAAATATATATATCCATTAGAATGATAAAATTATTTTTCAAATAATTGTATTTTATTTATAATTATCATACCTTAATTCATTTAATTTATTTATGACAGAATAATGATACAGAAATAACTTTATTAATGAAATATTTATATTATTGAAATTATAAATATCCAAATAAATATACTTTGAGAATTCTGATGAATTAAAATAATTTTATATTTTAACATTACATGTTAGGGTTGATTAAATATTTTTTTTGATGTGATAAGGTTTTTATGACTTTCACAAAATCAAAATACCAAATAGTGTCCAAACTGACATAAATTGACTTTAAAAAAATATCATATTATAGGTTGGTAAAATATTTGTAAATATAAAATGCATGGCCAAAGGTCTTAAATAAAATTATATATGTCATTAATGAGCCACTTGAGGTTCTCTTGGATGTTTAGTGTACATGTATTAACCATATAGTGTAAGAATACATGAAGACACAATAAGAGTTAAACAATTTAACTAAGAATTAATTAAAAAAGATAATGTTAAAATGGATACCTAAACATGTATAAACCCTATTAAATGAAAGTATTTCGACCCATAACCACCTAAAGAACGAAATAAATTCATATAAAGGCATTATAAATTGAATATGACTATATAATAAATTAATATTTCAAAATTTCCCTAAAATGACACTCACACCTCTTAAAAAATGGAACTTCCCCTTCATTCAAAATCACATCTCCAAATCCATTTGGCACGACCAAACCCTAATGAAATATACAAAAAACTTCACTAAGATAAACTTATATTCCTTACATTGATCAGAAATCCAACCTAACGAGCTCTTTTGATCAACTGAAACAGAAACACACGATGAAGAGGTAATAATTTCACCACCCTCTTTCATGTTCTTTTGTTCTTCCATGTCCTCTTTCTTTGTTGTTTCCATAAAAAAATAATAACTCATTTTCCTAATATATTCTTTGATGTTATTATTATTATTTTACAACCTGATTATTATTCTATCCATCCAACAAATGACAATGTCACTATACATGCATATGCACGGCTTACTGTCTCCACGTCGTGGTGTAGTTTTTTTATTCAAACAAATCATTATTTGGATGGGTATGATAATGAATATTTGTTATGTAAGTAATAATTATAACATGTTAATGATTCTGTATATTTGATATACTATCCAATTAAATCTGTTTCACCATCAATATAAGGATATTCTCGCTCGTGCATACATACAAATTACTGTCTCCACAGACAGGATGATATTCATTTCCCATATTAATAATTTATCAAAAATATTAATTGTTTGACTAAAAATAATGATTAATAACTTAATATCATTATGGATATAAATCAAATACATCCTATCCATAACAATCATGGCTTATGTAACCAATCATATAAAGGAAAACATATCAGTTAAAACCTGAAACGATGATACTAATAAAATATTATTATCAATGAAATATTAGATGATCATATATGATATCACATTTAAGTATGATGTTCTTGTATAATTTAATAACACTGATTTAACAATTATACAGTAGGATAGAATACCCTCAACCGTAGAAAAGATCAAGGTAAGAGTTAATTTCTCAATCTCATTATTATCCATGATTGTTTATATGTATGAATGGATTGGGACATATTTATCTTCCATGTACATGTTTCATAAAATAAATTTTCAAAGGATTCTTTTTACGGTACTATTTAAAAAAAAATTTATATTTTTTAATGATTTATTATTCTAAACCATTCTCATTAATGTCCATGTTTTCAAAATTATTTTAAGGAATTATTTATATAGACATTAATGATTTAAAATGTCAATTCCTTTAAAAAGTTTCAAAGTTAGATGGGACACTATGATTCAAAAATATCTCTTAAATGTATTCCTTTATAAATTAAATGACGTTTAAAATGATTTCATGAAAAGGTACATTTCCCTCAAATAGTTTACAGATCATTTACCACTATGGCTACATCCATAACTGGATATTTTTCTTCATTGAGGTTGATTTATTTTAATACAATCATCCATATTGTATTGATTGAGTTATGATATGTTTTACTGTGGACGTGCTATTTTTCTACCCTTCATGGTTTATGGTTAATGTATTTACATTTTATATGCTATTTTAAATATGAATGTTTATTTTATGTATAAAAATTTTTATATGAGGAATTCATTGGACATAGTAAGTGATGGGTGGAGCCCACTATAGCTCCTCGATGTATCTGTAGGTCTCATGAGAAAAACTAGTGTCTGGACACAAGGTCTTGAAAAAAATCTATTTTTAGTCTTGGCATGAAGCCTCGACTATCTGGTTATGAAGTCTAGTATTATGCATTCCATCGTTTAGAAATTGGTTATTGATATTAAATGTTATTTTTTCAATTGTATAATATCCATTTGAATAAGTAAATGATATTATTTGATTTATCCATTCAATATTATGATGAAGATTAATTTTAAAAGGCTTGTGATTTATTCTTATACATTTCCTTAGTTTCTTATACTTATTTTTGACTGTTTCCGCTATATTGGTATCCTAACAGAGCATATGACATCACCCCTTTCTTATGATTTATATTTCCAAGATTCCAAGAAGTGTTTTGTGATTGTTAAGACGAGTTAGGCTAGTGGATTAACGTCATTCTCAAATGATCATTTATGTTGTGTTGTATTTTTTTAATGTGTATTGTAAAGTTAATGTATTTAATCTATTTTACAAGACTACTAAAATAATAAATCTTTCAATTATTAATTATTCGTATTCATACCAATGTATAAAATTAATGCACCGACTATGGGTAATTGGGGCAGGGGCCTTACAATTAATATCTTTTATGATTAATTAATTTTGTTTTGGTGTGTAGTAGTATGATTTTATGAAGAGTTCCATAAGTTACTCAGGAAGGTGTAGCTAATACACCTCATGTGAATATTCTATTCAACCAATATTATATATATGCTATTGTAGGGGTTATCTTAGTTATTGAATTGAATATTTCACCAGTTTAGAAACTATTCATGAAGGTAAAACTCGAAGTTGTATGGTATACAGATTGATCAAGGGAGTTCATATATTAAAAAATAACATCCTTTAATAGTATGAATGAACCTTAAATAGTTTAAGACTTGATTGATAATTTTTATCATATATTTGAGTTCATAGATACACATGAGATTATCATGGAGAAGAGTAATGCTTTCAGACATGGGGGTCCCAACACAAAACGTGGGATTCTATGGTACAGGTAGGTGGGAATGTGGGATTAGACCAGAAGAGTATCAAGACCATATTCTTTCAATAGTTTACTAGAGACACTGATGTCGTATATGCCTTTATAATTATTATCATTGCAACATGGAGGTATTTTTTTGTCCATGAACACTAATTGTTTTGTTGAGGTATTTCATTTTTCAAAAGAGGATATAATGTATTACCAGATCAAAGCTCATAAGTACCTATATAGTTTGCGATTGGATATCAAATATTGGAATTTAGGATGGATATTTTGACCCATGAATAAAAAATGGATATGTTTAAGATGGAAGAGATTAATTTGGAAGGGATGGTTGGATGTTTCTCCCCTTCTCTTCCACCCAGTTGTAGATTTAGTGGAAGAAATTAGAAATACACAAATTTGAAAGATCATCAGCAGATTGGGGGTGGTGTTTGTTGATAGAATAACTCTTAGTAACCACCATTTGCTTTTATTTTTTCACCTTTTCCATCGCCAATTATATTTTCAAAAAAGATTTATACATCACTTCAAATGTGTGGGGAGTAGCGGATCATGTAAAAATTAAGAACAAGTAACATTCTCCTCATATGGATGGTTTTTTTATAATTAGTAAAAAGTAGAATTTATTTTCAATGATTGATCTTAGTCCCGGTTATAGTCATCTTTGATTTCTATAGTTTTATATTGTGGAGACATATTTCAGATTTTAGTATGGCTATTATTATTATCTTATGTTGTTTTTTGTGAAACTATTCCTCATGTATTTTTACGTATTTTATGAATTAAATATTACATATGTATCACGATAAATATTTGGTAGTTTTCATATATGATGTCTTGTTTTACTTGAGATATATCTAAGGGGACTATCACCATTTGGGGTTGGTTCTGGAAATCATGTTGAGTCACTATTTGTATAGAAATATTTCAAAATTAAATTTCTAGATTCAATAATAAATGTTTTTAATGAACATGATTTGGGATCAAAGAATATCAATTTGTATTGAGAGTGATTATAATGAATTTTCATGGGATGATTCATGAAATTTATTTGAGATTTTGAGCTTTCTTTGTCATGCTGGATATTATGGGCGGTTTCTCAATGATTTATCTAAGTTGGAACCACCATTAACTACTATTATTAGTAACGTTTTGAACCTCACATAGGAAAAAATATTCCCAGATTCATTCAACAAGATAATAACGATTTCATCATTGTCTCCTAATATGATCTCTTCTTATACATTTAAGTATTCTGTGCTTTTCTATGAATATTTTTGAGAAATTTTGTGTTATGAAATCACGCAGTGTCTTACTACTATTTTTAGCTCCGACCACATTATGAAAATTACCCCACTCATGATCTAAATATTTATACAATTATACATAAACTTATGTGTTGTTTCTAGTTTCATTTTGGGAGATACATAGTAGTATTTTCTAACCATTATAGTTTGAGATATATAAATTCATAAAAAAATTAATATAAAAAATATACTATGGGTGTAATAAATTCATATATTTGACTTCAACATCACCCAATGCATTGAGAATGGGAATGTCATTCTAGATTCTCTTAGCAGTAAAGTATTATCACATGCAATTTTTGAATTGAATGAAGTGTGTAACCTTTAAGGGATTTTATCTCAGTGGAATATGGATATTTAAGAGGATGTTTTTATATCTTTCTGAACGTTGTTTTGTTATATTAATCTATAATTAATCACAATGTATAGATAAATTACCAGTATGATGTTTTTATATAAATTACAAAATACCTATATTATGGAGAGATGTTTTCAAGTTGTTCTATATCTTAATATGATACACTCTATTATGGGGATTACTTTTTCATTACATCATTATTGAGGAGTTTAATTTTGTTTTTTTGTCCAATTTCTTTGTGGGATGTTCATATGTCTCAGAAAAATGATTCTGGCATGATACAATTATTATGGTGGCCGGATATGAAGTGTGACAATGTTCATTATGTGTCCCAGGATTTCACTTTCCAATTGATAAAGAAATATAATTTGAAACCATTTTTTGTTCCTCATACTCTTACGATGAAGATGTGGAAATGAGATAATGTATCCATGAAATTTGATGTTGGATTACCATAGACACACTAAGGGAGAAATTATATCTACATGGTGGTAGATCGGATAGCAGAGGTGTCTCATTTCTTTCTGACCAAGGATACAAAAAAAGATGAAGATAGGGGAAAAAGCATGTTCATGTAATTTTGAGGTTGCATGGGCTTCCTTCTACCATTATATTAGATTGGCATCCAAGGAATTATTCAATATTCTATAGGAGTCTCTAAGCGGAGATATGGACTCCAGAAGGTTGTGTATATGTTAACATCCCTAAAATTATGGTCAAATGGAGTGTTCTATTTAGATTTTAGAGGAAATATATAATTCCCATGTATTAGGCATTAGAAGATCATTTGATTGACATCTGGGACTGGTTGAGTTTTCTTTTAACATAATTATCAACCATTCATAAAAATGGAACCTTTTATGAAATTTCATGGTCTTTCATATTGATAAAATATCTATTGGGTGGATGTGGGAAAAGATTCATTGGTGGATCTGAGTTTGGATTAAGGGTCACCAGGAAGAATTTAGGATATAATTCCAATTTGGTTTAAAAAAATTTATCAAAATAAAACTTGTAAGGATAATAAATTTTGTCCATTATAGTTTTCAATTTGTGAAAAAGTTTTCTTGAATGTTTCTTCATAGTTAGGTAGTCATCATCACAGAAAATAGGGGAATTTGGATCCATGTTATGTTGGACCATTGCTGTAACTGAGTGGTTTGGGATGGTTTATTAGAAGTTAGTATTTATGGATTAGTTTTTAGGCATTCATGATTGTTTAAATATATCACATCTTAAGAAAAAACATGATGATCCCCCACATGTTTTTATTGGGGATGATATTGTAACATCCCAGATAAATGAAGAATAAGACACATTTCATATTTATTAATAATTGTGAATTAATTATTAATTTTACTTTAAATGGGTTTCTATGTTCGATAGCATATCTGATACCCTAGAACAGGTTTCTATGAAATCTTACGTTGTAGACTAATAATATAATCGTATTTTTTTAAATCGTAATTGACTCCTAACTGTTTTATTGGAGGGAAAGAATAAATCTGAAAAAATATTATTATACATGTTTGTTAAAAGTATTTACATTTATCCAATAAATGATAGAGGCTTAAAATGAGAATGAATATAATTTTAAGCATAATTTACATTAAAAGGCCGATTTACCACCTTTTAATGGTGAACCCTCATTAAATATAATTTTTGTAACTTCCATAAAATCTATTTGACCAATTAAAAACATTATTTTGAATGGGGACTTCAAAATTTACTTTGTGTAAATTTTTGGAATTTTTATGACAAAGTTCATTTTCTAATGAATAGTGAAAAATAATGTATTTTAATTCAAAAATGTATTTTAATCTAAATTATTTATATGGTTGTATTATCCTTTTAATTTTTTTAAGTGTGACTTGAATATATTTTTTCCATTTAATCCAATGTTGTTAATTGGAATTAATTTCACTTTGAAATTGGAGATAAACAAGTATCAATCTTTTGATATTTATTGTTTCTTAAAAACACTATATTTGTTTTGATGACGCGAATTAATTTTAAAATTAGTTAATTCAACTTCTATGTTTTGAATTTGGAAAAATTGACATCATTTTTGAAATCGGAATATCATATATAGCTTAGGCTGAATTTTTGGAATTTTTCTGAAAATCTTCAATTTTTTATGAATAGTGAAACCACTTAGTGGAAGTTAAAAAATAAACTTTTTCATTTAAATGAATTTTTACCACTTATGTTAATTGAATTTAAAAAATACTACATACATATTTATTATCAAGAAGTAAAATGTGGTTCATTATGATGAAAATAATTTTTGGTGAACAATAAATTTTGACATTTATTT
The DNA here is from genome assembly GCA_963277665.1 of Viscum album. Taxonomy (NCBI): domain Eukaryota; kingdom Viridiplantae; phylum Streptophyta; class Magnoliopsida; order Santalales; family Viscaceae; genus Viscum; species Viscum album. The sequence continues at coordinate 321,425,822 of OY728161.1, forward strand.
ACCACGGTTAAAGGTAAATAGGTTAATTCAAGGTAAAAAGAATATTATAATAATTCCAAATTACCTTAAACTTTTCGAAACCTTATTGGTTGATTCATTAACGTACATGGGCATCTTTGGGTCTATTTTGGGACCCCATTGAGCCACTTGGGTGTGATAATGACAATTTAGATTAATTATTTTAATGTAATGAAAAAATTGACATTAACAAAAAAACATTAGTAATTAATTTTTGTATGGTGTTATATAAGTCATATTTTCAACTATAAATATTCATTAAAAAGATAATGATACAGTATTAACTCATTAATAAATCATTTAAATAAATTAGATTAAAATGATTAAAATAATATCAAAAAATGTAAAATTCTTATTGGATGATTTTTTTCAACCATTATTAATATAATCTTCATGGTTAATGATTTATGGTCCTTTTGAAACCGAATATAATTATATAATAAAATAATAGTTTCACACTTTCCTAAAGAGTCCCTCTTCCCCCTTATAAAAGGAGACAACTTCTAACCAATTACCCACACCTCTCAATCCATTTGGTTCATCCAAACTATGCCCAATTAAGATCCCTACATCCCTCTCCCCCTATAATCCTTACCTTTGGCAGAAGGCACTTCAAGAAGTCCTTTTTGTTCATGCCAATGAAAGTTACACAAATTAAAGGTAAAAGTTTCTCTACAATTGTTTTCATTTATTTTTCTTATCCAACCCCTAAAATATTTTTATTCCTTTATTTTGTAAGAACATAAAAACACTCAATATACTAGGATGTTTTTATGAGAAGGAATCGATATACAGATACACACACCTCCATCTAATGGATGAAGAACAAAATGTTTCTGTGGATGACAAACTAATTCCTCCTAGAACGATGATTGTTCAAATATCTCCGACTAACTATCCTGGTGGCCATTATGATGTCACTTTATTTATATATGATATATATTATATTTATTTTTTCTTTATGATTGGGAATTTTCCATTTATATCATGCCTTTATGGTTTCCATAGTGGGTAAATACGATAATCTCATTTGAGGAAGTGCGTACTACCGCCCCCTCAAAGTGATTGGATTCGTTAATGCCTTATGTGGGATGTATAAATGATGGAGTTAATGATATTATATATGATATTATACTGGAATTATAATATAACTATGTATTATTATGTTTTGTTTCAATTAAAATAAGATATATAAGTGAAAGTAGCATTCATGCGTACGTACGGCTTACCGTCTCCATGAACAGTGCATTGCATTTCTTATCTCTAAATGTTATGTACTATTATAAATACATGTATATACTGGATATATATGATATATATGATACAAAAATCATGAATATAATTCTGGATATAATGAACCATTGACAACATGAACAACATATTATTTTAAAAAGTCCATTTTTGACTAAAGTACCAAATATCGACAAAATGAACATTACTAGCGTAAATGATTACATAATGTTTATAACATGGTAAAAAGATATATAGAAGGAGTAATAAACTTGAAAAAGGATCTTAATAAATTAAAAATTAACTTTAGTTTATTTTTTATGATATTAAAGAACGATCAAGTCATGTCGGACACGAGGTAAGGGATCTGACCTCTCTCTTTCGTTTCAAGTACACTCTTTTATGTCATTTCATTTATGCTCCATGTACTTATGTTGGAGGATGATTATTTTATATACACCATAAATTAATTTTTATTACAATATGATTACAGACCCTCTCTTACTCTCATCAATTCATTTTAAGAATTTTTAAGTGGTGTCGTTTGGCTGCCGAATTTTGGTAAGGGATTTTCTTATCTCACTTTTAATTCAATGAGATTTCCATTGTTTTACACTTATTCATTGCATGTGGTGTATTGTGTACTGAAATTTATTATATATTATCATGATTCTCATTATATTCATGGTATTCTGTGATTCATTTTCTGGTTGTTAACTTTTGGTCTTATGACTCAGTTGATTACTACGTTGTAAAGGGCTTCGTCTCAGTTTTTATTCCCGTGAGATTCATGCTATATTTGACACTATTTATTTTTGGGTGGTGTATTCACTTCCCATGATTTTACTCTTTGTGTAATATAATTTTCTTTATGATTATTTAAATCTTCATTGAATGATCCTTCTTTCATGTAAAGTATTTTTTTATTAGTTACCAAATTGGTAAGGGAATTTTTGACCCTCCTCTTTTCAGAAGACTTAATTTTTTTTGTCTTTTAATTTACATATTATTATGTTGTGATATGTTATTCAATATACTTATTGATTTAAAATATATGTCCAAGTGACGAGATACCATTTTTATCTCATCAACACATTTTTGTAATTTTAATGTGACGCCGTTAGGCTGTCGAATTTTTAGAAGGGAACTTCTTATCCCAATTTCAATTCTTTGGGTTCAACATGTACTTCATGAACATGTCGTCCTATGAATATGTGTGAATGACCTATGACTGTTTTACACATAATATCCACTTATATTGGTTGTATTTATATTTTTCACACATAATTATGTGATTGATTTATCCTTAATTTAAGGATACCATCTTTATAAGGGATTTCATCTCAATTTACATTTCTATTGAGAATTCATTGTTGTTATGCACCAATTCACTATTATGTGGTGTATATACAGTTATTTGGAATAATATATAATTAATACCTTTATTCTAATGATATTATAAATTTTTGATTAGATTTTATTCCTCAATTATTTGTATTCAAGCGTCTCTCCTTTTTGTTAAAAAAATATCTTCAACTAAAAGATCGTTTTAAATGTTATAAAGATTTATTCTTCAAAATATTTTTCATTAATGTACATGTTTTCAAAATAGGTTTTAGGATTTATTTATATGGAAATTAATGTTTTAAAATGTTAATTCTTTTAAAAGCTTCAATGTGGTATGTGACATTTTGATTCAAAAATAAATTTTTATATGGTTTTGAAAATGATTTAATAAAACATTGTTTATTTCAATATCTTGATTTAATATATTGGAATATGGTAATATTATCTTTCCTTTATACATGAGTTATATGTTATGATTATGCTATGGTTATTGGGAATTGTTTTCATTTACGGGTGGTTCCGTGATAAAGCTAGGGTGGGTGAGCCCAAGATAGCTCCCCAATGCATTGAGTAACATGATAGAGGTAAACATGAATGTTTCTACTAAGAGATTTAGGGATTATACTATGATTGGTATTCCAAAGTAACTCCCTATGTAGCTGTGATAGCTACAATATAAGTATGATTTAGATTCCATAAGTTACATTTATTATTTATGATTTATATGTTTCTTTCATAAATCTTATGATTTTATGAGGTAAGCAAAAGAGTTCATGTTTTGTATGTATTTATGATCAAATGTTTTCATTTGTTATTTTATAACCCTTACTGAGCGTTTTATGCTCATCCCATGTTTTGAAATGTTTTCACAAGACATAATGATGAATAAGGTCACGGATGAGCTCAAGGAAAAGTCATGTTGTCTAAAACATGGAACTAGACATGAATCTTTTTTTTAACAGTTTTTATTTTATGAAAAAATGGAAACTATGTAGATATGTCTACCTTGAAATCTTTTGAGATGTAATAGTTATGTCCTAATTCTCTAAAACTTTAATCCTAAAAATATCTTCAATGTGAATTATTCATTTAAATCAATATTATGTAATGTTTTAAGGTCGGGTCCTTATAGTTGGTATCAGAGGTCGGTTTAGACAACTTTAGGGATTATTAATTTTCATTAGACATATGGTTAGTGCCTATCTATTATATAAATTAAATCCTTGTTTTATAACTTTTTAGATCAAGGAATGTTAGTTACAAATAGAAGGAGGAGGATCTCAAATTCTTATATCTTCTTGATGACATGCTTGCAATAATTATTGCAATGTCATGTTCGGATGATTGTGAATCTTTTTGTAGCATACAAATCACTTGCAATCAGTTGTTTAAGATATACAACACCTCCACTATACCTCATTATCATCGTGGGTCATGGGTTGTATTTAGAAAAATATTATTTTCACAATATTCTAATATTTTCAAGAAAGTTAAGTATTATAAAGTAATTTTTAAATATTTTACCTTATCACAAGATTTTGAAGCATATTATGATTTTTAAAAAAGCGTTAAAGAAGGTTACCCTTGAACAACCTATTTATATTTGATTTTAAAATATAGTCTCTCGACACATACTTATGGTATTTTAAAAGGGACATTAATTGAAAGTCTCAACTAAAATTCGGTTTGACTTTTCTATAGAAATCATGTTTTATCAGATGTTTTGAAATTATATGTCATACATGATTATTTTCCAAAATTGTTTTTCTGTGAACACCCATATGACCCATGTTTTACAAGGTGTATTTGGATGGAGGAATAAAATGATTTTGAAGGATCTATAAATCATTGTTGCAATGCATAAGCCTTCTACATATGTGAACAAAATGAAGATGAAACCAAATGGAAACCATGATAAAGGTATGATGTTCATAATTTAAGGGATTGTTTTATTTTACATTATTGTGGTGAAATAATACTTCAAGAATTAAGATGTTGAGAGCATAATTAATTTTGATGAGGATGAGAGGAATAATGAAACCATTGAGTTTAAAACATGTTAGGTTTATTTTTGAGTTTTATAAAAAGGACAACCTGTAGGATGGGTGACAACCCGTCGCATCCGGTAAGGCTGCAGGATTCGTACCCACAACAGAAGGGCGACAAGGGCACATCACCTTCCACTAGCCTACTTGAATTCCCTGGTTATTATGACTTATTATTTTAGTAAAATGTTTTTATGGAAACAGAATAAGTTGATTTTTTGAACTTAAGTTTAATCAAATGGATATATTTAGTATTGAAAAATTATTTAGTTATTAAGTGATAAAAGGTTGTTATGGAAGACATTCTCTCTTTTGAGTAAACACAATTTGCCTAAGTAAGATAGAAAACAATGGAATTTCAATTGTGGAATAATGGTTAATTTTTTTTTGGAAGAATATATGTTTTTATTATGGACACATGATGCTTTTATTTATTTATGAAAATGATTAAACTATCATGGAGAATATGTGATTAGGATAATTAATTTTCAATATGAGACTTTATGAGAAACTGGTGTTACTTGGAGATAAATGTAATGATGTATCATGGAAGTCTATGTAATTAAATCCTTATCAGATTTTGGTAACAATAAATGTTTGGATTACTTTTGAATAATTTTAGGGACAATTCTTTATTGAATGGTATTTTTTGAACTTGGGGTTTCGTTAAGACAAATATTGGAGATTAAGAGTAGTTTCTCTTTATGTAAAAGTTTATACATTTTGGGGATTATCTGATCTTGTATCAAATGTTTTGGTTTTAGTTAATATCTAAAGACAAGAGAAATATATAGTTCATCTTTTTTGGATTATTTTATTTTCTTGAAGTTGATTATAACACATTTAATGTAAAAATGTCATCCTGAATACTAATTGTTTGGTGGAAATATGAGTTTGTGTTAGAAATATAGGGAAGGATAAAAGACTAAATTAAAATTATTTTTTTTCCATATGTTTTTAGTTAAGCTCAAAAATAAATTCCTCAATTAAAAGTAACATGAACAAAAAAATTTCTTTTTTACTTTCCCTACTAGGAAATCAAAGACTGTTTAACCCATCACTTGTTTGTGATTTTTTGGTTGTTAACTTTCTCCTAAACATGTTTTCTATCACTCTTCATCCGACCAGGATGGTTTTTTTCTCCTCCATATACACGTTTTAGTGGAATACTAGTATCTGTTTTCTAGGGTAACATTTGTACTTCTCTTTCTTTATTTTAAAGTGATAATTTTATTGACTATATTTCTGATGTGGGGCCTTTAATGATGTTTCCAAGCCCAGTTTTAAAATTGCGAAGATGAAATTCCAAAAAGGGGGGAATGGTGTAACATCCCAGATAAATGAAGAATAATACATATTTCATATTTATTCATACTTTTGAATTAAAAATTAATTTGACTTTAAATGGGTTGATATGTTCGATAGCATACCTGATACGCAACGACGGGTTTTGTTGAAATTTTACGTTGCACACTAATAATATAATATTATTATTTTAAATCGTAGTTGACTCCTAGCTGTTGTATTGGTGGAATGAATAAAACTGACTACAATATGATTATACATGTTTTTTAAAAGTATTTAAATTTATCCAATAAAATTTATAGGCCTAAAATGTGAATGAATCTAATTTTAAGCATAATTTACAATAAAAGGCCGATTTACCACCTTTTAATGGTGAACCCTCATTAAATCTAATTTTTTTAACTTTAATAAATTCTATTTGACCAAATAAAATATTTCTTAAGAATTGGGACCTCAAAGTTTACTCTATGTAAATTTTTGGAATTTTTCTGACAAATTTCCTTTTCTAAGGAATAATGAAAAATATTGTCTTTTAATTCAAAACCGTGTTTTAATATAATTAATTTATATGGTTATATTATATTTTTAATTTTATTTAAAGTGTAATTCGAATATATTTTTACCATTTAATACAATTATGGTCATTGGAATTAATTTCAGTTTGAAATTGGACAAAAACAAGTATCAATCTTTTGATAGTTATTGTTTCTTAAAAACATTCTATTTGTTTTGATAACGTGAATTAATTTTAAAATTAATTAATTCCACTTCTATGTTTTTAATTTGAAAATGTAGAAATAATTTTTGAAATCGGAATATCAAATATATTTTAGGCTGAATCTATGGTATTTTTATGAAAAACATCAATTTTTGATGAATAGTGAAACCACTTAGTGGAAGAAACAAAAACCGACTTTTTCATTGAAATGAAATTTTACCACTTCTGTGAATTTAATTTCACAAAATTACTACATACGTGTTTTTCATCAAGAAGTAAAATGTGGTTCATTCAGATGAAAATAATTTTTGGTGAATAGTAATTTTTGACATTTATTTACCGTAGTTAAAGGTAAATAGGTTAATTCAAGGTAAAAAGAATATTATAATTATTCCAAATTAACTTAACACTTGTCCAAACCTTATTGGTTGACTTATTAACGACCATGTGCATCTTTGGGTAAATATTTGGACCCCATTGAGCAACTTGGGTGTGATAATGACAATTTAGCTTAATTAATTTAATGTAAAGACAAAACTGACATTAACAAAAACCTTTTAGTAAATAATTTATATATGGTGTTGTATAAGTAATATTTTAATCTATAAATATTCTTTGAAAATATATAAATATTTCTTATATCATAGTATTTTTTTATTTTTCAGAAAACAAATAAATTAAATTATTTATGACATAATAATGATGCAGAATTTACCTCATTAATAAATAATTTAAATAAATTAGATTAAAATGATTAAAATAATATAAAAAACATGTCAAATTCTGATTTTATGGTTTTGTTTCGACCATGAGTTATCTTATCTTAATCATTAATGAATTTTGGTCCTTTTGAAAACGAATATATTTATATAATAAAATAATAGTTTCACACTTTCAAAAAGATCCCCTCCTCCCCCTTATAAAAGGAGACAACTTTTAACCAATTACTCACACCTATCAAGCCATTTGGATCGTCCATCCTCTGTACAATTAATATCCCTACATCCCTCTCCTCCCCATATAATCCTTACCTTAGGTAGAAGGCACTTCAATAAGTCCTTTTGGTTCAAACCAAAAGAAGTTACCAAAATTAAAGGTAATAGTTTATCTTAAATTGTTTTCTTTTATTTTTCTTCTCCAACCCCTAAATTATTTTTATTAATTTATTTTTAAAAAATAGTATACTCAATATAATAGGATGTTGTTATGAGAAGTATTAGAGCTAAACTCACACACACCTTTATCTGATGGATGAAGAATATAATGTTAATGTAGATGGAAAACAAACGCCTCACGAAATGATGATTGCTCAAATATCTCCAACCACCTCTCATGGTGGCCATTATGACGGAAATATATTTATATATGATATATGTTATGTTTATGTTTTCTTTATGCTTCTTTATTTTCCATTTATGTCATGCCTTTATGGTTTCCATAGTGGGTAAATACGATAGTCTCATTTGAGGAAGTGAGGACTTCCGCCCCCTTAAAGTGATTTAAATCATTAATGCCTTATGTGGGATGTATAAAGGATGGAGTTAATGATATAATATATGATATTATATTGGAATTATAATAAACCTATGTATCATAATGTTTTATTTCCAATAAAATAATAAATATAAATGAAAGTAGCGTTCATGCGTACGTACGACTTACCATCCCCATGAACTGTGCATTTCATTTATTTTCTCTATATATTATGTACTATTATAAATACATTTATATACTATATATATATGATATATAATATTTCCAAATCATTAATATCATTCTGGATATAATGAACCATTTACCACACGAACAACATGTTATTATAATATGTACATTTTTGACTCAAGTACCAAATATCGACAAAACAAACATTATTAACTAAAATGATTACATAATGTTTATAACATGGTAATAAGTGATATTAAATGAATAATAAACTTGAAAAAGGTTCTTAAGAAAGTAGAAATTAACTTTAGTTTATTATTCAGGAGATTAAATAATGATTGAGTTAAGTCAGACATGAGCGAAGGGATTCGACTTCTCTCTTTCATTTCAAGTACTCTCTTTTATGTCATTTTATTTATGCTCCATGTTATTATGTTGGAGGATGATTATTTTATATTCATCATACTGTAATTTTTATTTTCATATGATCAGAGACCCTCTCTTACTCTCATCAATTCATTTTAATAATTTTTAAGTGGCGTTGTTAGGCTGCCGAATTTTTGTATGGGATTTTCTTATCTCACTTTTAATTCCGTGAGATTTCCATTGTTCAACACTTATTCATTTCATGTTGTGTATTGTGTACTTAAATTTAATATATATTATCATGATTATCATTATATTCATGGTATTTTGTGATTCATTTGGTGGTTGTTAACTTTTGGTCATATGACTCAGTTGATTACAATGTGGTAAAGGGTTTCGTCTCACTTTTTATTCCAATGAGATTCATGCTATATTTGCCACGATTTTCTTTTGTGTGGTGGATGTACTTCCCATTAATGTACTCTTTGTGTAATATACATTTCTTTATGAGTATTTACATATTAATTTAATGATCCTTCTTTCAGGTGGCTTATTTTTTTTGTTAGTTACCAAATTGGTAAGAGAACCTTTCACCGTCCTATTTCTAAAAGACTTATTTTGTTATGTCTCTTAATTTACATCTTATTACGTTGGGATATGTTATTAAATATCCTTATTTATTTAAACTATATTTACAAATGATGAGATTCTTTTTTTATCTCATCAACTCATTTTTTAATTTTAATGTGATGTCGTTTGGATGTCTAATTTTTACAAGGGAACTTCTTAACCCAATTTCAATTCATTGGGTTCAACTTGTACATATTGATCATGTCGTCCTATGAATATGTGTGAATGACCTATGATTGTTTTACACTTTATATCCAATTATATTGGGTGTATTTATATTTTTACCACATAATTATGTGATTGATTTATCCTTAGTTTAAGGATACCATCTTTATAAGATATTTCATCTCAATTTACATTTTCATTAAGACTTCATTGTTGTTATGAACCAATTCACTATTATGTCGTGTATATACTATACTTTGGAATAATAAATCATTAATACCTTTATTATCATGATATTATAATGTTTTGATTAATTTTTATTCCTCAATTATTTTTATTCAATCTTTCTCCTTTTTGATAAAAAACTCTTTAACTAAAAGATCGTTTTAAATGTTTTAAAGATTTATTCTTCTCAATATTTCTCATTAATGTCCATTTATTTCAAAATGGGTTTTAGGATTTATTTATTTGGACAAAAATGTTTTCAAATTATAATTCTTTTAAAACCTTCAATGTGATATGGGGCATTTTGATTCCAAAATCAATTTTTAAATGGTTTTGAAAATGATTTGATAAAACATTGTTTATTTCGATATCTTGATTTGATATATTGGAATGTGAAAAAGAAATATTTCCTTAATAAATGTGTTATATGTTATGATTATGTTATGGTTATTGGTCATTGTTTTCATATATGGGTGGTTCCGTGATAAACCTAGGGTGGGTGAGCCCGAGATAGCTCTCCAATGCATCAGGCAACTTGATGGAGGTAAACATGAATGTTTCTTCTATGATATTTAAGGAATATAATGTGATGGGTATTCCAAAGTAACTCCCTATATAGCTGTGATAGCAATAATGTATGTATGATATGGATTCCACATGTTACCTTTATGATTCATTATTTCTATGTGTCTTTCATAAATCTTATGATTTCATGAGGAAAGTAAAAGAGTTCATGTTTTGTATGTAGTTATGAACAAATGTTTTTATTCTTTGTTTTATAACCATTTCTGAGATTTTTATGCTCATCCCAAGTTTTGAAATGTTTTCACAGGACTTAATGATGAATAAGGTCAAAAATGGGATCAAGGAAAAGTCATGCTATTTATAATATGGAAGTATAAATGACTCTTTTTTTAACAGTTTTTATTTTATGAAAAAAATCAAAACTGTGTAGATATGTCTACCTTGTATTCTTTTCAGATGTAATAGTTATGCCCTAATTCTCTAAAATAATAAACCTGAAAAGATCATCAATGTAAATTATTCATTTTATTCAATATTATGTAATGTTTTAAGGCCGGGTCCTTATAGATATTGAGTTTAATATGTAGTTTTCTATTGTGGATAAGCTAGTTCAGATCGTTGAATCTCAAGTGAATGTAATATGGGGGATGTCAATTTTCATTGCCAATGTGTCACAGTAGAAAGGATTAGATTATGACAAGGCATGGTAGCACGATTCATTTACGATGGGAGTATTTTTCTACCCACTTTAAAAAAAATTCTTTTTTGTGCCTTCTCCAAGATGGAAAGTATAATCTTATGGTGTTTGGGACATCCTGTTACCCAATTTTTTGTACTTACCTTCAAATTATTCATTATCCTCTTTATTTTGTTGAATATTGGGACACATGGGGATAAAGATAATTTTAAGGGGAAAATGAAATAAGGTTCAAAGATGTGTGTTCTTCTAAATTAATAGAGACTATATATAATTATGAAATGTCATAATGGGTTTCTTTCATAGTTTAGGGAATGCTTAAGGTGGTTATAGTTTTGTGTAAGAATCTACTATTTCTTTGTTTGCAGGGAGTTTAAATGATGTGTAAAGGGATTACACATTTTCTTTTATTATTCAGATTTATGTTTTGATCCTTGAACATTGTATGAATAAAGTATATGTTGTCTATTGGTTTAACTTCGAATAATTTTAAAAATATTGTTTTTAATAAAATCACAAAATGTTTTTTTGGAGTAATTGAGTGAATTGTATTACATAATATATTATGGGATTATAATCTGTCTAAATACAATGAGTTTGGATTTTGGAGATCTACATGGATTATTAACATTTAATTCTTCAACACCCCTCTTCCCTCCCAACCTAGGATCTATGACTATGTAATTTTGTGAATGTCTTCCCCCTTCAGATCAATTTGTTCTATGTTTGATCATCAAGGTTGTTCAAAATGGTTTTTTAGTTGAGTAATAATTTTTATTTATTTGATTCCTTTGATTGTGTTAGTCCCACTAATATGAATTATCATATCCATAACCCATTGTGATGTTTCTTCTTGTTTAATTTTTTAATCTTCATGTGATATTCCTCTGGAGGCTATCCATAGTTTATGTTATGCTACAATGGTTCTGTATTCTTGAGGTTTGTGTTGTTTTTTATTTTTCTCCAACCCATTGTTGTATTGAATTAATACCTATATGTGAGGATTGAGAATAGTGAATCCATTTTACTTGTTCTGTTTATAATTGTTGGTAGATCACTTCGAGGGTATGTGTGACCCTGAGTTATGATGTAAGTGGTTAAATCTCATGCTAATGTTTGTGAACTCTATTGCACCAGTATTGATAAAAAATTTATTTAATGAAATGACATGATATACAGAATTTATTTTTGTGTCTCAAAACTGGTTTATGATAAAATATAGTTTCACCTATTTTTGAGTTAATGAAAATGGTTTTTCAATGAATTGTGAAATTGTATTTTAAGATGTTTTTCAAATAATAGTATTGATGAAAATCTATTGATGAAATGGTATGGAAAATAGAGAACATGGGAAGGATTGGGTACAGAGGGGGATGTTGTAGTGTTACTCATCATCCACTATTTGGGGGTTTCTTCATGTGGTGTTCCTCGGATCCCAATTCCTATTATTCGATGGAAATATTAGATATTTTGTGGGGTTCTCTTTATTTTATATTTCATTAATATCTATAATCAAAGAATAATTATAGAGACATGATGCATAAATTTTTTAAGATAGTTACAAGTTTCCTAGCTATCCTGCACTTCTGTATTCCTTAAAACGATTTTAACTTTTCTCTTATATGATTTATAATTATTTTTATCATTTCATAAGTAAAACAGCCATAGATTTATTATGATATGTGATACATGATTTGGTTTAACATGATATATCTGCTTTGAAATATGTATATGAAGTAATTTTAAATTAATTTACCATTCTTTTTTATAAATTTGAGAAGAGGTGAAATTAAATTTTCCTATATGCTTTTCGTATAAAACATCTAAATTATATAGAATGACTTATTTTATTTAATGTCTGGGAGTACTAGGATTACCATTTAGAGACATGATATTAAATGCATGAGTGGGATCCTATTGATCGTATTAGCTCACCCCCTTCTCACCCCACTAATTATATTGAAATATTTTTATGTATTTTGATGCTGGGAAAGACAAGGCGCTAATTTGAGGTCGTGATGTTTTATTTTATTTTTGTTTGGGGTAACTAGATTTTGGGATGGTGGGTGTTTTCCAAAACTGTCATAGGGAGAATATTTGTGTATTTTTTTAGTTTATTCATCCTTTGAAGTAGCACTTGTCTCTTGGTGATTTTCCACCATTTTTGTTGCATTTATTCAGTTATTGTGTATCTATATGAAATTTATATTCATGATTTATTCTAATTTTTATTTATAAATATGTATATTTTTAATGTTGTCTTCTTTTGGTTGGGATAAATCATTACCTTTATTTGTTGTTGATGCCTAGGTTCTTGTCACTAGCCCATGGAGATTAAAATATTCCTTTAGGTATACTGAAATTTAATCCATGTACAAAATTGAGAGGCATTTCCATTAAGGTTATTCATAATCAAGATCGTAAAAAAAATGAATAAGGGTTCTGGGAACTTGTTTCATATTATAGGTGTAATTTAGTTTATTTAATGAATATTTTCACTCTCAATTGCATTATAGAAATGTATAAATCATTGGGATTTTCCGTTATTTATTCTAATTAAATATTCAATGATCATATATTAACCATCAACCATCATCACACTTATAATTCACAGAATTATTGTTAACCAAATATATAAATACAACTATAATTAGCATAAAATCATATATTTTTTTACACATTTGACACATTATATCATGATTTGTAACACCTTGTAATTTTTTATATGTATAATAAAATATTTAAACATTAATCACATACTATATTGTTAACTAAATATCATATATAATGAATATGTGTAAATGTTATGACAGAAGACTTTTCCAAAATATATTTTTCTATAATGGTCATTTTTTAAACTCAATACATATTAGAAAATACCATAAGAATTGTGTACTTTTTTGTTTTATTACAACTAATTTAATAAAAAATTGTAATAAACAAAATGATTTTAAATCACTTCATATTTAAATATTTAAAATATAAATTCAATTTGTTTTGATAAATAGGGTGTACCATAAGGAGAAAAAGGATCAAGAATACATTTTTTACCCAACCCATTCTCCTGAATATTTATCAAACAAAACAAAAAATAAAATGTCAATTAATGAGGTGAGATAAGCTTACCGATTATATGTAATTATATATTACACATGAAAAGGAAATCAATATAGTAAAACCAAAATAAATAATGAATATGAACACTTTTGAACTTGTAGCGATATTCTTGTTATCCCTTGAGTTCATTGGTGAACTTTGACATTTCCTCTATAATTCCTATAACTGTAGTATAGCTACTATTATGATCATTATAGAATAAATATGAAACCACCAACAAACTGGTCTCCCACACTAATGTAAGATCTATAAGAGTCCAAGATACATTTAGATAATAAAATTAAAGCTACATTTATTTATCCTACCCTTTTTCATTAAATTTATGAAACCACAATATGAATCCCAAATACCTTTACATACTCAAAAAATAAAAAAACTACCCTAAAAAGAATCACATGAATGGATAAACATGAGTAATAATACCCATTGGAATAGAACCAATGAACTTTAAATTGACAGATAAAAAAAACACCCTTATGTAATATCCTTGGAATAGAGTTACCTTTACACAAGAGTTATAGAATCCTTACTCATGGAACCAAAGACCATTATATAGCCTCATTAGGAAATCCTAACCTTATGTGCAATACTTAAAATAGAGTTACCATTATAAAATATTCATAATAACCTTTCATAAAGATGAATAATATTAATAGAAAATGATTTAAAAACCAACCATCATGTAAAATCATAAAATATAGCTACCATTTTATAAAAATCACAACACCCTTCATTTGGGACTAAGGATATTTATGAAATCATATAAACATTATGATTCCTTAAATATAATTTTATTTAGCCTCCATAAGTAATCAAGATACACTTAAATATTCATAATGTGAAAAACATATTTTCCATAGCGATTCCATGAAAAATAAATCCCCTTTACATGACCTTAATTATCCAATAAACTGCTCTACAGATTCCATCTCTGTAAGTGAATTAAATCCGAAGAAGATAATTAGCACAAAGTGTCCAGAAAATTGAAATTATGAACTTTTTCAAAATCATCTTTTATCTAGGAAAATATCAATTATTTTTTTGAGTATATCCCTCCATAGTTATTTATTCAGTAGTATATTTTTCATAAACAATTGTGTCCTATTGATCACACTAAGAGTCTATCTATTCCCCCAAATTCATCACTGATATTAAAATAATTCTTCATCTTGTGATCTAAATTTTCATCAGAATTACTACTAAAAAAACTATATGATTCTAACTCAACCACAATAGTTGGGATAATAATATAGCACTATTTCATAAAAATTTCAATACTAATTTCATCGTTCCAAATATCTTTTATATGTGATGGTGTTTTTATTTCCTCAATATGTATTAGTTTGGTTCTAGTGATAATTTTTTATTCAAATTTTTATTAATAAATTGGTTTCCATGTATTTCATGGGTGAAAATCGATAAATCAATCCATGTAAAAAATGGGCTTCTTACCTTATTTAGAACAAAAATAAAAATACCATTAGCACTTTTTTGAGCAAGATCATTTGATTAATGAAATACATTCTAATATTTACTGGACTAAAATAGGAATTAGTGATATCGTTATCCTAAAGCGGTGATAAAGAATTATTATTTGATGTAGGGTCAACCTACCTAAGAGATTACACTTGTCCCATTGGTACCCCATTTCCATACTAATCAGTTATAATACAAATAGCGTCCAGACAGTGGTCAAAGATACAAGGCCCAATATCTCAGGATAAGGGGTTTGGAACACTTTCATTCGAAGTTAAAGAATGTGAAACCTGAAATTTATAGGGAAGTAATAGATACTTTTTCTTCCCTTTCTCCACACATGTTTCTATTTTAGTTTTTCATGGATGACCTTTAGGGATATCATGATTTTTCATCATTTAACAACTATTAAAAATATAGTCAAATTTTAAACAACAAATACAATAATCTTGGATATCAATAAAAACAATATTCTTCTAGAAACAATAATAATTATTTTTGTTCCATACCACATATGGATGTGGATACAATAGAAACACCTTTTTATTAATCCTTGCAATAGAAGGTTAAAATTTAATATCTCCAGCCAAATCAATCACCTGTGGAACACTGGGTAAACTAGCAATGGGAAAAGTAGAATCACTCCAGGAGAGGTACATCAGAATACTAAAAAAGACTAACTAGGTCAAAATAATTGGAGGCTCGATGGATATTTCATTGTTATGTGACTATTTAATTATCTTCATGAACAACGTAAAAAATTACAATTTCTATGAGACCAAAAATGTTAATACTAATACTTATAAATAAGTATATAAGTATATTCATGGAGTCTAGAAGACACATATTAATGTTATAATAAAAAATATTCTCAAATGTCCTCATGAAAAATTTATGTTAAGGATTATGTGAGGGGAAATTACTAACAAGAAGAAATTGATGATATGCGGAAATAAAATCAATATATTTTCTATATAATCAGACTTGTAGAGTCCCCTTTGCTAAAAAGAGATAAAGAAGGTCTAATCCGAGATTGAGGAAACAACATGATTGGAATAAAAACAGTGACCACATTAGTGTAGGATAATTAAGGAATATAACAATAATCACTTATACGATCTTCATTGTACATATATCCTTTGTGATGATCCATACATTTAATTCATATAGTCTTATATGTTAACCATTATTAATTTATTTCTTTTAAATTTATTGCAGAATCCTAATAAAAAATCATACACATGGATTATATACTAGTTACAAATTATTTTCACTCAAGATACAAGGGAAATAAATATGACATAGATAAACAACATGAAATTTCATTCAACCTAAATAGAACCCATGAAATATTTTTCCCATGTAATAGAGCATATCAACTAATACATTGAACATATCAACCACAAGATAATTGATAGTGGTATTGAGGGATTATAAAGTGGATATAAAAAATAGAGATAATATAAAATGTCATTGATCTATATAGTAATGAACATAATATTTTTATAATGTATTCAAATGAATCCATCCCACAATTAAAACATTACATAGAACATAAATGTAATAGAAACCATATGTGATGAAAACACAATATCATTTTAAAAACAAACATATACAGGATAAAAATTCTATCCAAGATCCCAATTGTTTAGCTTACTACCATGAAGAACATAACATATGTTTCAATGTTAAATTTTTATAATATAGATATATATATATAATTCATTCATGTGTCCAATGAGTAAAATATGTATTGCAATGAGGAAGTTATTCATGTTAATCATTTAATATCATTACTGAAATTTTGATTGTATAATGTTACATAATTGGGGATAAAAATGTATAAAAAATATTGATTTTTTTTTAAAATATTTATCCCAATTAAATATGAAATATAATTTATAGATTTCAATTTTTTTTAAATCCTGAATCAATATGTGTACTTATGTTTAACATATCATTGGAATCCCTAAGAAACATTCTCGGATAGAATCATTAATAATTTTCTTGTCACCAATGTTTTTACCCCAAAATACATTAATGTGTCCTCACTTCTCTAGTTTGTTATTTTTCAAAAAAATATATTTATATTCCCTTTTATAACTACCAAATAAATATTCATTTATAGAGATTTAATTATATGCAATGTAAATATAGTAATGTAAAATGAATCCATAATCCATGAAGCCTCATTAACGAATGAGTCTTTTAAAATTTAGACATCATATAATGAAGGATCATTTGGTAGATATTAAAACAATATATTTGATGGTTATCATATAGAAAAAACTATTTTTTTTCATAGAATGTTATCATAAAAAATTATAAATCAACAGAAACATTAGACCGAACTCACTCCCCAGACACTTTATTTCCTTACAAATTCGTAGATATGGATGATATAAAATGATAAGATTGATTTAGAAAATTATATCTGGATTTACTATATCACATAGGTGTTGAAATAATTATCTAAATACAATTTTTTAATGCATTTTATTAAATAATTATCCTCACCATCATTGAATAATTAATATTCCCTGGACAAAAACATTATAAATTATAAAATTATTCTTCACATACAAAAGTCATTATTATCCAAATTAATGATCTAAATAATAGGTTATTATTTTTTAAATTCATCATCAAATAATGTGTAATATAAATGTATTAAAATTATATTGATGAAATTTATTAATTAAATGACTGTCAAAAATATTAAAACAATATAACAAAATATAATATATATAATACATAATGATATAAATCATATCATAGATTAAGATATTGTATTTATATTATAGTAAATTCCAATATAAAATTATTATTAATGAATTATAAAATTTATAAACATTTAATTGTAACTTGTAAAATAATATCAAAACTCAAATAGATAAACTATAATGAATTATATTATATCAATCAGAACCTTAATATCTTATCAAATATTAATTATTGAAAATTATATTTGTATTGGATTTTATAAGGATATCAATGAATATTAATTTCCTTTTTACCATAAATAGAATAAAACATTTAGAAATAATTAGTAGTACCCAATCTATAACCAGATATAATATGATCTACCAAAAACACACACACACACACACACACACATATATATACATGTAAAATTTTAAACAAGCATATAACCATACATCATATGTATACATACAGAATACCATTATCCAAAATATATTGTATTACCAAAATTAGTTTAATATTTAAATCTCACATAGGATAACTCAATTGTTTGAAATTATCAAAAATAGTCTATCTGGTTTATATATGTAAATCAAATTTCAATCATTACTATAGATAATAACATCAAATTTAAATTAATTAATAATCGATATAAATTTATTTATTTCATTTAGATATCATAACCAAATTTCATACTCATCATTTTAGTGTAAAAATAATATATTTTTATGAATATACAACTAAATGGAAAATATTATACCAAACCATATATAATTATATCAACCTCATAGTTTACATAATAATGGATTCAATGTATGATTTATCTCTTATAGGGTACTATTTTAACATTTCATAATGACAATTAATTAACATTATATAACCCTATTTATATAAAAAACAATTATGTATCACACACATTCAGATACAAATTAGTAGGATGTTTTGTAAAATAATCCACACATATACCCCATTGGAGAAAAATTTATTTATATATGGTGCCTTACTCAAGAATATTTTGACATGTAATTAGATCTAATGACATTCCATTAAGATCATTATATAAAAACAATGTGGAGAATTTCCATTAAGTAATTGTTTATTTAACAATCATGTTTCACACATAAATGAATGAAACTATATACAATTACTTTAAATGATTAAACTAATTTAAATTTCCAATATAATAATTTATATTAAATTGAAAAAAAGTGTTACTAAAAAAACAGAAAATATATAATTTTTAATCAATGTTATAAATAAATAATAGGGAAATTAATTAGATACAATTAACTTTTAAATAACCTTTTTTGTTTAACATATTTGGTGAAATTTTCCATAAATAAATAAATTTAATTACATGGTAGTTGTGATGATGTAATTTATGCATTTGGTTTCATTAAATTTCATTAACATATTTCATTTCTCTATATTTGTTACAATAAATCCCAATTGCTTTAAAATTTTTACTAAATACCACTTTGTTATTTATTAATTTATTAGAATATATTTTATTCATTTCATATAATACACTTATATACTTATATGTTGTTATATTGTACATCATAACAGAATATTTAATAATCTTAACACAAATATTTAGATTAATAAGAATTAAAAAATATCATATTTAGATCTAATAATTTTCTCTAAATTTTAGAAACACACAATTTTGTAACCCCTTATAATGATAACTTCCTTAACTCCAATGATGACTAATAAATCCTTAATACTCATCATGTTGTTTAGTAAATTATTAACTGGTTTGAAATGTATTTCACTTTTGTTTTTGAATTGATATGACAAAAGTATTATAGAAAGAATGTTAATGATTAAACCATATATATATAAAAGGTCATATTTTTAAAGCTTGTGGAATATGATTAATCACTTTTTATTATATTTAAGTAAAATGATATAGGAAAATGGTAAAATTAAAATCATTTAGCACTGGAATAATCCATTCATATGAGATTATTATGTTAAATGTATTTATATATTTATCAATATAAATTTTATTGAATCAGAAAAATATCAATGATTTATCTCTTATTTATTTTCAAAACATTTATGTAGAATATTTTTACAATTTATATCATCAAGGTTTATATTCATTTGTATAAAACAAACATTCTAAATGAGTTGTAAGTTATGTTTATAAAAAAAAATAAGATATTGTGAAAACCTGATTTCTTATATATAGATAAAACTTGTTTGTTTTTATAAAATTAATAAGAATGGAACAATAATAAAATTAAATATTCAATATTTGATAAGATTTACTTAATCAATAATTGGATCATTGAATCTAAACTAATGATGATGCACCATTTGAATCCTAAATGTAATAATGTTTTAATATTCATAAATTATATTTATATTATCTATTTTGGAAGGTGGCTTGAATTTAATTTTGTAGATATTATCTTATTAATAAAATTATATCTAATTAAAAATTATAATTGACATTATTATAACAAGAGGTAAGATAATTTTTTCACAGTCCATATCTGATTTTATGAATTTTACATTGAAAAAAATAACTAATTATATTCAATTAATCATTCAAATTAGTATACATTATAATATCAACCATACATAGACACTCGGAATTATATATCAGGTTGATAATACTTGTTCTAATCCCAATTTTCTTATATAGATTATACTATATATATCTTTAACTATGTCTATTTCTCGTAATCATAAATATTGATAGTTACTTAGAAAAAAGTAGTATGGTTATATAATAATTGAAATTAATTATCATTTTATATATTATATTTGTATGCCTTTTTATAATAATGAATTATATAATAAATACATGTCTCCTATAAAATATGTCAAAAGATTATTTCAAACCCTATATTATTGAAATTTCATATTTCAACCAGGGATATATAATCATGTTCTATTGTCAAAATTTTCTAATTTAAATAATTCACAATATATTATCCAAAAAATATATTAATTCTCAAAAAAAAATATCAACATATTAATAAATAGTGATTTATTTGAAAAATTATATAACCGGTTTTATTTATGATTTATAACCAATATTATTTTCAATGTTGAGTTTAAATATGTTTTTAATATTAAATTTATGAGAAATAGGAGCAGGGATATTTCCTAGAGTATATCATGTACAAAATTATGAAAAATTAAATATATATCGTATATTTTTATAGGAATCAATTTATTTCATGTGAATATGACTATTAATATAATGGATGAGTTGATTAACTCATTAGTGGCCATATCATGAAAAATAGTGCACTTAATCTTATCTGAAATACTGTTAACCAATTTAATATATTAGTAATTGATTTGTAATACAATTCTATTATACTCTAGATGATAAATTCTCATTTTTTGGTTTATTACTCCCTTTATAAAACTAATTGTTTTATAAAAATTATTTTTGAAAATTTATTAAGTAATTATTTATTTACTATAGTTAAATTTTCGGTGGTCTTAATTTTTTTCCTCATTATAGAATCCTAACGACACAATATGAAGTCAAATTTAAAATTTAAAAAGTTCATATAATGATCTTTTTCTTTTGAATTAATTTTTCTATATATATTTTTTGTTTTTAAGTCCAACAGCCTGCTTGGTTATTGAAAATTTAAATTAGTGTTGTAATTTTCATTTTTCCTAAAATAAAAATTTAGTATATCTTAAATGATTCATAATAATGTTTTAATACACAATGTCTAGTACTACCACTACTTGAAATCCCTCTTAGGAATATAGTGAAAAATATTGTAACCTATATGTATTACCTATAAAGTTTCATGGGTCAGTCACTTGAATTGTGAGTATAAAAAATTAGTAAGGGAGGGATAATATAAAAATTTTCCATAAAATTTACAGGAAAAAAACTAATAAAAATAATACTATAAATAATCCATACCCATAATAATTGATAATATAAAATATATAAAATAGTTAAAAGTTTATAAATATAAAACCAAATAAATGCCTTATAAAAATTCATAATCAATCTAAATTTTTATTCTAGTTTTATTCATCCTTTTAACAAAATCCCTCCTAAAAATTAATAATCTTTTAAATTTATATATGAGTGAGAATAACTTTTATACTCCTGAGGATTATAATCAAAACATTTTATAAAAATAATAAAGGAACATACTAATTATTCAATGAAAAAATTATAGAACTAAAAAAACATATTGGTTAGTTATCACCACACCTCACTACGGATAACTAAAATGATAATCCTACCATCTGATTTTATAATGAATATGTCAATAAATATAAAAATAATTTATTCTCCACTGGGTTATCACTACTACAAATAAAATTCAATTATATTGTGCGCCAAATACCTTCCATGGATATTCTTGAGAAAACCATATTCATATAATAATCATATAACATGATACAATCATACAATACACATCATCCCGTATTAACTTGTGTATATCACCTCTTATCCACACATCAAATATCTAATACAATAGTTTTCAGTGAAAACGAGGGACCGTATCCTTGTTCTCTCCTTCTTCAATGAAATCCCCCCACAATATATTTTCTCATCAATATCCCCTAGGCATTCCAGAACCACATAATTAATATAGCACAATATTATATACCTAGATAAATTACAACACATTCTATACATGGATAACATATAAGGGAAAAGATAGTATTCAACCATAACTTCTCTCAATTACATATTTTTTTGGTGAAATCAAGAATAATCTTAAACATTTTTTCATCCATAAGGATATCTGACATAGGAGGGGTGCATAATGAAATAAAAAAATATCATAGAATACAATATTATTATAGTAAATCCCGCACTAGAATGTTATGCACCAAAAAATTACATTAATACATTACCTTAGTGATTTAGTAGCATGATTGAAAAAATTATCATTTAATGAATTTCCAATTTTACTATGAAACATACATATTTTACATTACAAACTATATTAAATTTAACATGACATTAAATTACATATATAATTTAAAACAATTCAATCAATCACCTACATTTTAATTTAACCATAGAACACTTATTTCACGAATCATTTATTTTGAATACATCCACGATTTAAATCAATTCCACTATTACAATATGTATATTATTACTAGGATTATTTAACTACTATCATGAAAGTACTTAAAAATCCAGATTTACCATGAATTATATTTTTCAATAAATTTACACAATCCCTCTTTCTAACTATAAAAAGGAAGTATTAGAACTACTCTATAATCCACGTCTACAACTAGATCACACTATTCCTTCCGTGTCTTCCACCACATCACTCACTGCCACAACCATTCCAACATCCATAAAATATCATTCCAATTAATAATGGCTCACAATTCACAAAAACCACAACAAGCTTGATAACACTAATCAGAAACTAAATATTCAAAAAAATTACTACAACAGTTATAATTTACCAAAAATAATTCAATTTTTTTTATACCCCCTTATAAACTATATCATCCCAATATAAAAATATTAAACAACCAATTCATGACCAAAATTATTTGTGTTAATTTATTTAATTGAAATATCAATAGATAACACATAGAATCCATACAAAATTCAATGTAATAATTTTGACTTTCATCAATAGTGTAAATAAGGAATCATACACCTGAAATATATAATATATTCACGAAAAAAATTATGTACATCCAATTTCTATGTATTTAAATTAATCCTATTTTGTTATATTAGTTAATGAAATTAATACTATCCACAAAACATGAATAAAATAATGATAGTTCAAATTTAAATTCCATGTAAAATAGAGTTATCAAATATCTTACCACAACTAGGGATTTAGAAAACATTATGAGATAAATTTGAGAAAAAAATCATAATAATAAAGACATACGATAGTGGATTGTCGATTAATACTAATTAAAGATATCCCCCTCTAAATAATTGTTTGGGTATATCTAAAAAAACCAGCACTATCACAACACCCTATGAAGAAGATAATAAATTTTGTTATTTAAGAACAATAGATGTCAAAAATTCCAATGATCAGAAATTATTTACCTTAATTTGATGTGTGGTAAAAATAGTCAATGATACTATAGTAGTACCACGAGTCTTAAGTGATGATGACATGGTTATGAGAAATCCTATGGAAATAGATGAATTAAGGCAGAATTACGAATTATCATCTGATCTAAAAAAATACTGTGTCAGAACACTATAGTTTTAAATTACACCATGATTGGAAAATTTCACCAATCCTTCTAAAATTTTACTTTGTATATATTATATATCCTCCATACAAGGAATTATATAATTTTTATATTGAATATAATAAATTATTTTCACTTCCATGAACCAATACATCAAATCAAAACTATACTCAAGAATGAATCCCCATTCCCACCTATTGATACCTGGAATATGAGAAATAATTATTAGTGGCCCAATTTAAAATTCAATTGTTGAAAAAATTGAGCACCAACAATACACATCTCACTATATGATTTACCCTCTTGTAAAAACCAAAAATCAATAATGGAAACCATATATGTTTAAATGTTTACTACATATGGTTAATTAAAACTATTATTGTTCCATACATTCGATAAAAAACAATGAAACATATCTTTATGTCACAAGTACCTCTAAATGTTTAATTAAATGTACTAAAAAAACATCTACAACTACAAATAATTAACACCATAATATAAATGACCATATTATAGATATTGACTCCATAATTCTACCCATCACCATACTCTATATCCAAAAATTTATGAGATTTAAATAGAAATAATTATATTGATATATATGCTACACTTAAAAAATTATCAACATTGAGAATCAAAACCAAGCCTAAAAATAGAAACCAACCTACACATAGCTCATGTCCCCTATGGATATATATTACAAATAAAAAAATAATAATAAATAGACCCTATTTATTCAATAAGAACAAGATGCATAAAATAATAATTTCATTAAATATAGAATAATCAAAAAATACCAATCATAATATAAAATTAATGCTCAAAACATATTGGAATACTAGGCATGCATTTGTGCCTCATATTCCAGAAAAATCACCGCAATATAACTATTCCTTCAAGAAAATTGGTCCATGGGGATAAAATACCATAATAAACCATTCTCTCTGTGATCCTGAATCTATATTAACCACTTCTAGAATGTTTCATGTCCTTTAATATAAAACACACCTTCACTGATGATAAGGTAGACATTATAAATATATCAATGAATCTTTGAAAAATAAAACATTTAATGGACCTATTCCATCTATGGGGGAAGTTCCAATCTATATAAAGATTCAAAAATAAGTTGTAACACATAAATAGGGCAATAAAATAAGGGAGATAGATTAATTCATAGAACATGCATGTGATACCAATGATGAGGTGTATCATTTATGTACATGTGATCATTAACCTTAAATAGTAATAATCCTCTAGTATGATCAATTAATGAATTACTATAGTCCTAAAAGCCATTATCTACACATTAATTGTATATATCATCTTGTTCATACACTATTACATATTTTCCCAAAGAAATAATAACTACACAACCTCTATCTTAACAAATAGAGATTAGTATAGCTGCTGAAATAATGCCTTTAATGAAACTATGCTAAGGTATGAGTGATATGAATTATTTTCAGAAATCTCAAAATATTGAAAATTATTCAATCATATTCCCACAAAACCCAACAGAAAATCCCTTTATAGTGTTAATGTAATGTCCCAGATCCGGGTGCCACACAACTGGTGCCCCGATCTCGGTAGGTCACATAACCTCAAGCACATTTCCCCAAACACCAGAGGATGACAACTAGCAGCGAGGGCCTAGGACTGATATTGGGGAAACTATTCCCTTAGTTGTCTAAGTGTAGTGCAACAAAATTAATTTGAACATACAAAAGAGGAAGTAATAAAAAATATAAACCTGAAAAGGACAATGAAGTTGAAATAAACGATAACCAACAGTCATATATATAATGATGCAACAAGTCTCTAATCTATGAAATTATTCAAAACAATATATTCATCAATATAATATAGTACAACACGAGGTACACAATATAGCAATCCAAGAACAATGTAGTGCAATAGTAACTCAACAACATCACAAACCTATGCTCGGTCCAATGCTCTCCTACTCCTTAGAAACAATCATGTTCTTATGTAGGGACCCTTAACCTTATCATCAACTACAACAATATAATCACATTGGGCCCATGAAATAACCCAAAAATAGTGTGAGAAATAAATCCTTGTAGGAAACCACCAAAGTCCCATGCCAAAATATCAGTGGAAATGTGCAACAATAGTATGTAATAAAGAAATGTTCTAACCTTGGAAGACTAAAATAAGCTACTAATACCAGTTCCATTACCATATAATTATTATTTTACAATTCACTATAATTGAATTTTATTTTAATGAGACCCATCCTCAACCAAAAATCTCTTATATAGTGCCACAGAAAAAAAACCACAACAGTCTTCCAAAAATGTAGAAGGTAATCACAATACCAAGCACGTGATTTATCTTGGAAGGTATAACATAAGAAATCACCACATGGAATATTCAAGAAAACATTTTCCTCAAACATTCAAATCCATACCCTCTGGAAAACAGAAATGAAACCCTCATGTTAATACCCTCAAGAATAATGAATATTATCCTCTTGCATACAACATATCGCCCTCTGGAACAGAATCTACTACCCATATACATAAGAAATATTTCCCTCAGGCTAAACGAAACACTACCCTCAGTCTATGAAAAACACATTCCTTAGGCATTCTATAATAAAATATAGTAACAGTACCAATCCCAACTCATAAGAAATAAATTTATGTATGTTTCATCTAAAGCGAAGAGAAAATATTCTACCATCACGACATACACATGGGTATCCTGGCCAAACAGCCAAACATGGGAAACACACCCTCAGGGTGGCCCTGGATAAAAGCAACGATCCCAACATCAGTATATACATAATCATAATATCACCTATGATGTTATAGGTATCTAAATAGTATATTCCTCAGCCACACGACACCCAAAAAATTGGCATGTCACACAACGGTACACAAAATCAACTCGACAGTTGTAATTAAACACAAGACCACCTACCTATATCTCCTCTGATCGATATATGTGAACGATAACTCCTGAAACAATCGAGAACGACATAGATCTGAGATAAAAATTTACCTGTTCAAAGTAAAATAACATCCCATAGGGAAATAATTAGATGTAAAGACACGAGTATACAAAAGACCTTATCCGCGCAATTCAAACGAGATCATTAGTGGAAGATTCAGAGTCTCAGTGAGCGTTCAAGGGCTCCATTAACCCTTAGAATCATCTCCTAGGATCCTATCATGTTTTTTGCTTCCTTTTCCAAATGGTAAGGATACATCTTGTTATTAACTAAAAATCATATCTACACTATGTATACTCTCATGTTCACGCCGTGTACTTTCTATTTAATTCTTTATCTGGTGGAAAATATACGCCACCTAACTGTTCACTTGTCGAATGATTTCATGGCGTGTATTACTATGTATACATTATGTAGTTTGTTTTTAAACATAGAATCGATGAAAAGCCATCATGCCCTATATTCCAATCCCACATTGCCAAAGTAAATGGCGTGTGGAAAAGAACATTGTGTGTACCCATAATGTTTGTTATTTTTCCCCATTCCCATTTTTTTCTCAAAAAAACACAAGGATGAAAATAAAAAAAGAAACATGTATCTTAAGAATAACATGCGGGTTCTTACCAACTGCCCCCATAATGCAATTCATCCCCGAATATCCATTCCAAGGGTGGTGAAGATAATGCCGATAACAACTCTTACCACTAAGCATGTACGTCGTTCTCCCGCTCCCAGGTTTTGTCCTGCAATTGACCATGCTTCCATATCACCCGTACGAGATGAACTGACCATCCTCGAAAAACCTTCATTCTCCTATTATAAATATGAATCAGATTCTCCTCAATGGATGCATCGACCTACAGTTCATCCTCCTTTGGATGAAAAACGTGAGACGGGTCTGAGTGATAACAGTGCAGCTGGGATACGCCGAAGATGACGTGCATGGCCCGATACAATTATGATAGCGGGAACTATTAGGCAACCAGCCTGACTATCTCCATAATATTAAATGGTCCACTTACCGCAGTGAAATATTACCCCTTAGCATGATTCGACTATTTCGTAACCTCAGTGAAACACACAATAAGATCTGATCCCCAACCACGAACTCCAAGGATCGTATGTGGCGATCAACATAAGATTTATGATGATACTGTGTAGTAGCCATCTGCTTCTGAATCAACATGACCTCCTCTGAAGTCACTTGCACAAGACTTCTTTCCAGTAAAGATGCCTCACCTACCTCTAACTAGAACATGGGTGATCAGTATGTCTTACCATTTAATGCCTCATAAGGTTCCATCTCAGTAGTTTTTTTAAACTAATATTGTAGGAAAACTCATCCAGGGGTATTTGATTCTCCCAAGAGACACCAAAGTCTAGGACTCATGCACGTAACATGTCCTCCAATACCTATATAGTGCGCTCTGACTGGACATCATTCTGAGGGTGGTAAACTTTGCTCAAAATCACCTATTTACTTAATGACCTCAGAAAACTCTTCCAGAAATGAGACGTAAAATGGGTGTCCCTATCGGAAATGATAGAATGAGGGACCCCATGAAGACGTACTACCTATATGATATAAAACTTATAAAGCTCGTCAACATCAATGGTATCCTTTATTTGTAAAAAGTGAGAAACCTTCATATGTTTGTACACAACAACCCAAACAAAATCATTATCTCGAGGTGACCTTGGCAACCCAGTTACGAAGTCCATCACGACATCATCCCATTTCCATTCTAGAATAGGTAACTGATGTAACCGTCTGGCTGGCCTCTAATGCTCCGCCATCACTTGATTATAAGTGGAACATCTTGTAACCAAAACATATACCTCTATTTTCAAACCCGTCCACTAATATTGACATCTCATGTCATGGTATATTTTGTTAAACCCTATATGCACAACCCAACTTGAGGCATGAAAATCCCACATCAACTCCTCGCGTATATCCCATGGAACCCACACTCATCCATGGATATACAGTAACTCATCATTTCCAATCGTCCAACCAGGAGGATGGTCATTCATTACCACCAAATCCTGTAGTACTAGGCCTTCTGAATTAGATAGCTGTCTCATCCTAAATCTATCCAAGAGGGTAGAAGTCATAGCTAGGAATGAAATATAGGTTCACCCATGACTATCGTACACTTCCAAATGCATCTCAGAGAACAATTCCATAAGCTGACACTCACCACTAGCCTCCTACACTACCTATATCTGAGTCTTCCTACTCAGTGCATTAGCTACTGCGTTAACTATACCAGAAGTATAGGCAAGATCAAAGTCGAAGAAATCAAGGTATTCACCCAACCTTCGCTGTCTCAAATTAAATTCACACTGGGTAAAGATGTATTTATGACTTTTTTGGTATGTAAACATCAAAATATGTTCTCCCAAGATATAATGTCTCCAATAGTGTAACTAATGGACAAAAAAAGAAAACTAGAGATAATGTGTCAGTTGATTCCTCTCATGTGGCCTCAACATCCGAGAACCATATACAACTACTCGATCTCCATACATCAACACTACTCCAACCCTAATAATTAATTAATCATAGTGAACTATATAAATTTTCCCTTGATCTAGAAGTATCAGGACTGGTGCTGATGTCATCCTTCCCTTCTCCTCCTGAAAGGCTATCTCACATACTTCGGCCCAAACGAACATAATACCCATCTTAGTCAATCCCATCAATGACACCGCTCGGTGGGAGAAGTCCTATATAGAGTGCCTATAGTAACCAGCCAGCCCCAAGAAACTCTGCATTTCAAACATGTTCTTAGGATACTCATTGGAAACCACTTCTCTCTCTTTCTATGGGTCTACCGCAACTCCTGCCTCTGAGATAATATGACCCAGGTAGTGAATCTGACCTATCCAAAAGCGGCACTTTGATAACATAACATATAACTGATGGTATCTCAGGGTACTCAGTATGATCTCAAGATGGTTTCCATGGTCGTGTAGAGTAAAAGAGTAATACAATATATCATCCATGAAGACTACCACAAAATACTCTAGATATGGGAAGAACACATGATTCCTCAGAGCCATTAAAACTACTGGCATGATTGTGAGTCCGAATGGCATGACCAAGTACTCGTATGGACCACATCTTCACTGAAAGGCTTTAAGAGGTATGTCTGATGGTCTAACATGAAACTGGTGATAATCAGATCGCAAGTTAATATTCGAGAACACTTTTACTCCTAAAAGTTGATCAAAAATATCATAAACCCTTGAAAAGGGATATCAGTTCTTGATTTTCAAATGTTTCAGCATCCGATAATCCATTCAGAGTCTGAGGGTACCATCTTCTTTATGTGAAAACAGGACAAGAGAACCGCATGTAGAATTACTAGGTTGAATGAATCCATTTGTCTCTAACTCCACTAACTCCCTCTTGATCTTCTGGAATTTTGGTGTAGCCATCCAATAAGGAGGAATGGAAACCGGTGATGCTAATGCAACAAGATCTATAGGGAAGTCCACCTCTCACTCTAGATGAAGAACTAAAAAGTCATCCAGGAAGACTTGCCTGAAACGATTTACCAGTGTATGGAAATCCTTACAACAAGTTCCTTGTTCATCCAGATATAAACTCAAATTCTGGGCTGTCACTCCGCCTCACCAATGATGCTCGTTTCCAGCCATTCTAATTCCCAATGGAGTTTCTATCATCGTTATATCAGCAGAAAAAGAAACACAGAGACCAAGGCTCTCCACAATGGTCACAGATATAAAGATATGTGCAACACCCATATCGAAAAGTACAGAATATATGATAGAAGCAACTAGAATAGTACCTATAACAGTGGAAGGTCTGAGATTTTTCTCTTGTTGGGTCTGTTGCATAGTATATTTATGCCATGTGTTGCAAGCCTACGACATAGCTTGGATCCTATGAGTTGACCTGCCCTATTGTATCTGTGATCCTAGTTTCGGGCTACAATGGCCATGACCACTACCTTGGCCTGAACATCATGACTTGTTCCAATTCATCAACTGGTAAAAAGCTGTTGGCCCTGCTCCCACATGCAGAGTCTACACAGAAACCCTCAATAGTCTCTAGGGGAAACACCCTGAAAAAACTCTGAAGATGACACGTCCTGCCATTAGCTTGGAAAACCATTGGGTCATATGGACACTAAAGTCTCTTCTACCCCTCTTTACCATACTTATAGCACATGACCTAGCCACCTGAATAATGTTTCGGGCTAGTACTGCAACTGTGAGAGAAATCTATCTGCCTCTTCTTCTTTCCAGTAGAAATAGTACTGAGAACCGGTGCCGAAACACCCTAGTTCGCACCACTAGAATCTTGTAGGATCCGCTCAGTAATCAATTCCTGGTTCAAAACAACATGCATGTTAGGAAACCTAAAATCATTCACTAGTGCTTAGATGCCATATCGAAGACTATCCTCAAAGAGTCTATCCCTCAACGACTCTCCACAAACCAGAATAGTTCCAAAATGTAGTAGCTCAGTGAAGCAGGAAGAATACTCCATCACTGACATGGAACCCTACGGCAGATTCATGAACTCTCAAGCTCAATCTATCCTTAGTGTCTCCGGAATAAAAAAGTCATAGAATATTGCCTGAAAATCTTCCCATTCCATGTCCCAGTGATGCTTAGACTGGGTGGTAACATCCCACCACCCCTTAGCAGAATGTCGCAGCATGTATGTAGCGAGCATGACCCTCCTCCCAAGAGGTACCTCCAGATGCTCGATTATCATCTGCATAGTACCCAAACATGACTCTACATCCTATGGTTCAACATCCCCAAAAAACATTGTCGGATGCTGCTGCTGGAATATATGTGTCAGCTCTCCCATAGATGTGGAAACCTGTGGTGCTTCCTAGAAGGTCTGTATGAACCAAATGAATCCTTCACAAAACTACGCATCCACTCCTACGTACGGTATAAAAGTCGGCACCACATCTGGAACAACTATAGGATCCATTGGTATCACATTGCCTACCGTATCTGGATTATAATCGTTGCCGCTCTCTTGGTGAAAAATTTGTGGTCATCTCGGTGGCATGACTTTACAATGTCAAACACACGCCTTAGTTTAATTTACACTTGAGGATATTTTGTTCGATTAAAATTTCCCATGCAAAAAAGGGAAATAAAAACACAAGAACCGACAAAAATAGACTACAAGGCATGTATAATGTCCACAAGGCATGTACCCTAAATCCTTTAAAAAGTATTGTATTGATGCCGGTATAGGCATGTATCAACCCAAGATACACGGCGTGTTACACCAACACACGGTGTGTACACCACTATTTTCCCCCATCCACATGGCCAACTACACACTGTCTCTCACCGATGAAGACTATACGACATATCCCATAGCTACATAATGTGTACTAGAAAAGGTAACATCGACCCGTGTTGTTAGTGACATGGACTATGTACACATGATACAGTACACTTCATGTTCCCGATAGACACAATATGTACTAAGAAGCCCCAACTATACTGTGTTGTAAGCTACACGACCAACCACACAGTTGACACTACATGGCATGTTCCAGATTGGAATGGAATGTACGAGAAAGGTTAACACCGAACCATGTAGTTAGTGACACAGTTGGGAACATGGGTTGGACTACACAACGTGTTCAAGGTAGACACAATTTGAATAACATAAGAATCCTCCGTATGGGTTGTCAATCACATGGGAAGACACAGGGTCTACGTTACATGACTTGTTAAACTAGTACACGACGTGTTCCCGCAAGAAATTACAAATCACATGCCTCTTCCCACATAGCATATGACACAGTGAGTGACTACACAACGTGTATAAGGTCCACACAACATGTACACAATTTTTTCATTTCATCCTGAACAGAAGGGTACATGGCGTGTAGTCAAAACAACATGGCATGAATTTCAGGTTTTTCCAAACAGTAATCCTTAAAAACTACTCCAGAGCCCAGAAAAACACTGAATCCAATGTCCAAGTTCCAAATTCCGATCCGTGAGGGCTCATACTCCCCCGAAAATAAAATATTGGCATCTTATACATGTTATATACAAATAAAACAATTCAATGATCCACCATATTTCGGTCAACGAGGGCCCATACTGCTCAAAAACAAAAGTTTGGCGTTCATTCCAAAAAATGTCACACTACATTACCATATCAAATAGCATGTATTTTTATCAACTCAACTACCAAAACAAAATGAATTTATTATCCCAACATCTATCAAAACAACATGCAATTTCTAATGAACTTACCTGGAATGGAAACTATTCTTCGCATTTTATTCCAACATGTGACTAAATGATGCATTTGATGGCATACCATCATCTCATCAGGTTGCAACTAAATATAACCCAAGTATGAAATTATAAACATCACCCCACAAGTGTGTCAACCAATGGTTAAATTAAATAAATTATAAAAATGAAAATAAAAAAAATTTCAATTAAATGATGTAGATTGGTTTTTCCCTTAACATGGGATAGCTACTCCCACGCATATCTTATTAGCAAATACCAATTCTGTCTTATCTCTATCTATTGGCTCCAAACAGTAATTCAATGAATAAAAACTCCACTGATACCACTTTGTAATGTCCTGGATCTGGGTGCCACACAACGAGTGCCCCGATCCCAGTAGGTCACATGACCTGATGATCCTTTCCCCAAACGCCAGAGGATGCGGACTAGCAGAGAGGGCCTGAAAATGATAGTGGGGAAACTATTCCCTTATTTTTCCAAGTGTAGCGGAGTATAATAAATATAATCATAAAAAAGATGAAGCAGTAAACAATATAAACCTGAAATGGACAATGGAACGGAAGTAAAAGATAACCAACAATCATATATTTATTGTTGCAACATGTCCCTCATCTAAGAAAATCATCCAAAACATGATACACTGTAACCGAATATAGTATATAAGAAGTTACAAAATACAGAAAACCAAGACTAAGGCAGTTCAATAAGTGCTCAGCAGCATCACCAGCTTATGCTCGGTCTAATTCTCTCACAATCCTCTGCAGAAATCATGTACGTGTATAAGAACCCATGCCCTTATCTACGCCAAAAACATGATAATCATTTTGGTCCAAAGACATGACCCAAATAGGGTGTGAGAAATAAATCCCTGTAGGCAACCAACCATGTCCCGTACCCAACCATTAGTGGAAATTTGTGAAAACAGTATGCAATAAAAAATGCAGTAATCTAGGAGTGATCAAAAAAAGCAACTAATACAAGTTCCATTAGCCATTAATTATTAATTTACATTTCAATATAATTTAATTATAAGTTGATGAGTAACAAACTCAATTGAAAATATCTTATAAAATGACACAACAATAACCACAATAGGATACCTAAGAAGTGGAAGGTAATCACAATACCATGCCTATACTTTAGCTTGAAAGGTATAACATAAGAAATCAACATAGTGAATATTCAAGTAAACAATGTCCTCAGACATGAAAATACATACCCTCATGCTAACAGAAACAAAACTCTCAGGTAACTTCCCTCATGAATAACGAATATTTTCCTCAGGAATATGCTATATCTCCCTCAGGAATAGAAGCTAATGCCGAAAGGCATAAGAAATATTTCCGTTAGGAAAAACAAAACACTTTCCTCACGCTTAGGAAAACACTTCCATCAAGCATTCTATAATAAAATAATGTAATTGATCCAAGACCAACACATAAGATAACTATTTTTATATGTTTCCTCTCAAGAAAACTAAAAATATTATACCATCATGGCATACCCACAGGTATCCTGGCCAAACGACTAAACAAGAGAAACACACCTTCGGGGTGGCCCTAGATCAAAGAAACTATCCAAACAGCAGTTTATACATAATCATAAGATAACCAATGCAATTATTGGTATCTAAAAAGTCTATGAATCATCCACAAGACACCATGAACAGGGGATCATGGCACAATGGTACACAAAATCAACTTGATATTTGGAATTTAACACAAAACCACCTAACTCAATCACCTCTGATCAATATAAGGGAAGGACGCCTCCTGAAACAATCGAGAATGACATATATTTTTGATAACAATTTACCTATTCAAAGTGAAATAACTTCATATATTGAAATAATTGGAAGTAAATACTAAAAGAGAGGGAAGACCTTACCCACGATGTTCAAATGATATCGTCGGTGGAAGAATCAGAGTCTCGGTGAGTGTTCGAGAGCTCCTTTAAGCCTTGGCCTCCTCTCCCAGGCTCCTAATGAGTTTTCTTCCTCTTATTCCCAATGGTGAGGCCACTACCTATTTTTAATGAATGAACATAACTACACAGTTTGTAAACTCATGTACACGGCGTGTACTTTCTTTTTAATTGTTTATCTAGCTGAAACTATCCACCACCTTAATGTTCTCTTTCCAACTGATTACATGACATGTATTACTAAGTAAACATTCTATAGATTGTTCTTACACCCTGAATCACTGACATGCCTACACACCCTTTATTCGCACCACACATGGCCATAGTATACTACATTCGGAAAAGTACAAGGCTTGTACCCATAAATTTTGGGATTTTTCCCCATTCCCCTTTTTTTCTCATAAACACTTAAGGAAAAAAGAAAAAAAACAATCTCGTACCTAAAGAATTAGAATTGGTTTCTTACATTTATTTTCTCTATTAATTATTATTTTTAGATTTCAAAGAAATCAGAATACGAAAATGACGCAACTCAATATTTTTCATGAGTTTCTTTTATTTAGATGATTTTGATATATATAAATAAAGATTTTTTATTTTAAACATATATTACAAATTTGGGAATAATATTTCACACCTAGAATTTATTTTCATAGATGAAAAAGTGTTTTAGTGACATAGGAATTAATGCATGTAAATACCTAATGTTATGTTGGTTTCAATAGATGATGAAAACACAAAATTAGATGTTGTTACAACCCACTTCAAGGAACCTAGAATATGGATATTGAATGTTCCCTTATATAAAGTCTAGTAGATAAAAATTTCAAATAGGATATAATTGAAATAATAAATAAAATATAAAATGTTATTTTGATCATGTTTTGTAGATTGAAACATTATTTTTCTTAGTGTGCCTTTTTTAGTTCAATATTATATTTATGAGAGTTTTTATAAGTGATTTTTATTGATGATGTTTTATTAAATACTCTATATTATATTTTTGTAATTATAATATTTATTACAATTGAAATTGAGGGATTCTAAGACTAGGAAGATAGTTCTTATTCCAATCGTTTAAGATCATGGTCTTCCTAGAATCGAAAGACCAAATGATTATTGATTGTAACTAAAATGAGTAGTAGATAGATCATATGGAGAATTTTGTGACTAATAATATATTGGATATAAAATCTTATGAATAAAATAAATTATAATATTTATGCTAAAAGAATTCTAAAATTTATAAAATATTAAAATTATGAGTTTCGGGATTACAATATTCAATGAAATAAAACATTTCTATTGATAATGGGTAATGTATTTAGTATAATAAATTAATATAAATGGGATAAAAAAATTGAAGTATATTAAGGTAATAAATTTCAAAATGTCTAAATACTTTTAATGTAAAATAACATTAATGTGTATGGATTATCATTCATATGATTTTCAACATGGTGGGTTAGTTTATAAAATGTTTCAACACTTTATGGCTATCATAAATAATTCATATTATCTTTGTAATTTCTTTATTTAAATGAAATTATTGTTGAAAAAATGATATATATAAAATTGAAGGAGTTCACGTCCAACATTTTAGAAATTAGATATATAAATATATTTAATGGATCCATGAATTTATGATTTCACAAGAAATATTATGCAATTTGAGTGAAAATAGAAGAGAGATATTAATAAATAGAAGTGGAAATGGGGAATGAGTATTAATTACATTCAATTACATTAATTATGGTCTTTATAATCCCAAATATAATGTTTAATGTAATAAATCTAAATATCCATTGAATACATTAAATATAGAATAATGTTTTGCTGAAATTTCATAGTTATAAAGCAGAATGAATAGATTGATAAATATAGAATATTTTACTATGATTACTGAAAATAAAAAAGATACAATCCTATGATAAAATAATATTTAGATGTAATATACTATATATGTAAAAAATTATTATCATATAAGACCTGATTCCTTATGGCCCAAGAAAAAATATTGAAATTATAGAATAATTTCATTATGTAGATTGATTAAATTTATGATAGACTTAGACACTATGATTGAGTGTAGAGGTGAAAAAAGTTCTAAAAAGTTCATTAAATTAATATTTTATTAAAATTAATAATGATAAATAGATCGATGATATTATTCTTAATGATTAGAAATCTCAGATGTGGATGTTAACTATTGAATTTTTTTTCAATTTATCTATATTCTGAATTTTATTTTTTCCAAAGATGCTTATTATTCAATATCAATAGATGGTGATAAATTAAATACATATGACGATGAGGAGTATTTCAATACAAATGAATAATTTGTGAAACGTGTATATATAAATGAAAATGTATCTATAAAATTGAAGAAAAACTATAATAATTCTATGGCTATATAAACAAGATATAATGATTTAATTTCAATAAATGCTACTAAAATTTGAAAATTTTAATCATGATTGAAAAATATATCCTCTAAAAGATAAAATACTAAAAAATTCATTATTTTCTATCTAAAATATTAACTTAGTAGCCTAAAAAGAATTTTTCAATCATCACTTCTAAAAAATACAAATTTAAATTTCACTAAAAAATAAAATTGTCTAAAAAATATAATGGAATTTGTTGTTGTTATATTATATTTAATTTTAAATCAAATAAAACTTTTCATTGGAGTTCACTGTTATATAATATATAAAGGTATGTAACTAGAGAAATATAAGGAAAAGTTATTGTTTTTAATTTTTTCATTATTTTAAATAGGAGGAGAATTATAAGAAAAATCTATTAGTAGTTTTTAAAAAATAGGGAGAAGTTTTTTTTCTACTCGAACATATTAGGAATATTTAATTCCACAATGGTGGTCATTTATACAATGAATGAGGTTATTTTTGTCAAATTATATTGGATACATCTCTCCATGATTTAATTTATCATGTCAATTTTCTTTATGTGACTTTTGATTTATAAAATGTTAGATATTATTGATACAATAAATCCAATATATTCCTAAAAAAATAAAAATACCCTTCATAATAACATAAAAAAACATGGTTTTTTTAATTGGGAAATCTGAGTTAAATTTATTTTTGGTGGATTAAGTCTAAAAATTAAGAAATCTAATTAACTATATTTCATAACCAGACATGATTACATTGTATTTTCAAAAAAATAAGTCGCACTAAAATAAACATAGAAAAATAATATGTGATGTTTAGTTCTTATTAATATAAATAATATACTTCTGATTTAGATAAAAATGACTCTCAAGAACATAGAATAAAACCATTTATGGTATTCATATTTGAAAATGACTACTTTTATGATTAGAATCTTGTCCAACTAAAATAGTAATAAGTATTTCAAAATGAGTTAGTAAAGTCATTTTGATGATTTCAATATAATAATGTTAAGTGAGATTTTGATAGATTTAGATTTTCTTTCTCAGGTATAATCATATATAATTATTTTTTGAAGAAGTCATTCAGAATGATCAACCTTTTATTGTTATAATCATGTTGTTTTCAAATTTTTGATAAATATATTTTGAGACTAGAAATGAAAACAAGGTCTTATATTGTCATATCAAGGGATTCTGGTGATAATAATATGTTCACAAAATATGATTTCATATCGTGGGGTTTTTAGGATTGTGAGGTATTCCTTTAAATAGGATTATAGTCGATGATAACTTAGTTATTTTTAATGAATTTATTTAACATTCGATAAATGTATTCTAACTGTAACATACATCACCTATGTGTTTGGATTTTAATAAAATACAATATATTTTTCATATTTATTATTACTATTAAATATTATAATTTAAATTTTGTTAGGTATTAATTTTATTAGGAGAAAATAATCTTATGTTTTCATTTATATGTATATGTATTTTATAATACATTATCATTGTATTTTTATTTACTGAATTTCAATTTTTTTATTAATATTATTTTTATAGTTTCTTAAAAGATTATATCTACCAATAAACAGAACAACTGATTGGTATAAATATTTGTTAATAATATTTTATAAAAAAATTACACCTCTTATATGGTTGATTTCATACACATATGACACAACAACAACATATCTTCAAATTTAATCATGAATTGCACTTTTTAATAGCCTATGTATGGAATGAAAACAAATATGATGATTAATTATGTTAAAAAATAATATGAAAATACTCTAAAAATGTGAAAAGTAAAATAATAATTATAATAATAAATTATGGTCCTAAACAACCCATAAATCCAAAAACTATTATACATATACAACCTCACAAAATCCACATCAACAGTCAACACCATGGTGGTTATGATGTCATTTGACCTCATTAAGAGTTCCATAATCACATTTATAGAATAACTAAAGTATCGCATTGAATAATATCATGTCGCATAACCTATACATTCAAGTAACCCTAGTAAGACTCCTCAACCTATTTCATTTATTTTCATAGCACTAAAATCATTTAAAAGAACCACATACCATCAAACTCTTCAATATCAAGATGCATATTTAAAATATTCTTGTCCACCAACTATGAATATATAAACTATTAAATAATATTTCACTATATGTATTTTTCTAGTGCAATAGTCACTATATTACATTATCATAGATTATAAGAGGTTTTTTTATCCCATTTCGTAGGTGTATTATTTATTGTCCTAGAATTTCAATATATTTACTAATAATTCGATAGACAGATCATTTAATTTAATGAATCATGGATCATGGAATTTGGTAGAATTCTATTGAGAATGTCATGCCTTATGACTTTTATTTATATGTAAGGAAATATTTTTTTAAGAATTTAGGAACAAAAAGATATTATAAATATTAATTATCTGTCATTTTGATAGTAACAGTGATTATGAATAACTTATGAAAAAAAATAGAATAAGGATGGTGTTTTAGTTTTTTTGAGAATCTAATGTTATGATTATGGATCCATTCATAACAAAAAAATCCGAGAAAATTATTGTTGGATCTAATGAAAATGTCCAAAATATATTGGAATATATTTTCCTATGTTAAAGGATAGATGAATAATATTTGAGGAGGTCGTGGGTCAAATTTATTTAATCATAGAATTTATGGACCTTGATATAATCAAAATAAAACTAGTAGCCACATATTGATTCAATCACTTGTTAGTGTGGTTGATACACTAATTGTTTGTTCAAGTGATCGGTCTGAATGGTCATTTATTTATTACTATAGATTAAATATACATTATCTCAATGTTATAAAGTCAGTTTATCTTGACTAAGACACATAGTCAATCCAAATCAAATATATGGTTCATATAGTATATTTATTTGACACATGTTCAATCCCCATGGTCCATTAGAAAGGTGCAATTGATTGGTTTAACTTTCTGGTTGATCCCCACGACTTATCAAATATGTATGGAGGACTATTCTTAATTATATCGTCCATATTCCTCATTTTTGTTTCTATATTTTAAGAAATTGGAATAAAATTTTAGGTTACAAAAAAAATATTTCCAAACATGAATATATGAGGAGAAATTCAATGAGATCATAAATGGGGAAAATTATAATGATGAAATGATAAAATGTTATGAGTGATATAATATCTGATTCACGGATGAAGAAGAAGGACATATAAGTCTAGAATGTTTTAGATAACTTCAAAATGATTCTTATAAATCATATATTAATGTAGTGAATATGTCCTCTATATATCAAGGGGAGATATTTGCAATATCTATCACATATAAATTCAGAAGATTCTTGGAAATTAGTTTATTAATGTAAAAATATCATCATAATTATTTTAATTATTATGGAAGTATTTATGAAAAATGTATAAGAAGATAAATACATGGATATTTTCACTACATATATATATTCCATTCCCATGTATTTTTTATGATGGAATATGTTAATATATATTAAACAATTTCTAAACTATCAAAGATAAAAGAAATGAAAAGGAAGTTTAAATAAAGGAATATACCTCATTTAATTATATTATGTAAAATTACAATATATAGTTCTAACAAATTTGAAATTATATAAATTTAGGGATATCGAATTCACACTCTTACATTTAATTAAGGGAGAATAATTAGTTATGTTTTATCCAAAAATGATAAATATTCCTACATACACGAAACTATAATTTTCATGCTTACATAATAAAATTTATATATATATATATTGTTAAATCATTGTTAATGGTACACCCTTTTTATACCATTTATCATCCACAAAAAATGGTAGGTTTGAATGAGGATGGAGAGAATTTTTCAGGGTAAATAATGTTAATTTTGGGGTTGTATGTTGTTTTTTGTGTTAATGGATTCTGGGTATAAATGTTTCAATTGTTATAGAGGTCTTACATTTAGTTTGGGTTGATTTAGAATCATTATGGGTGGTTTAGAAAAGGATACTTCAAATAAAAAACAATATAAGGAATTTATAGTATATATCATTGGATTATAAGGTATGTTTTTTATTGTACACAAGGCATGAAATTGGATAATGGAGTAAAATTATTTTTTCGTTAAGAATGAACTTATGCCATAAATTTATCAATTGGTGTTTTTAACCCATGTTTATGATTTTTTTGGTGTACTTTCTAGGTGGGATGTTTGACACTGTAAAATATTATATTATTACATAATACCCCCCGGAACCCATTATCTTTATATGATATGCAAGCCTGATATATTTATTCCAT
The DNA here is from genome assembly GCA_963277665.1 of Viscum album. Lineage (NCBI taxonomy): Eukaryota > Viridiplantae > Streptophyta > Magnoliopsida > Santalales > Viscaceae > Viscum > Viscum album. The sequence continues at coordinate 321,468,181 of OY728161.1, forward strand.
TCTATTGGTGCCTCTCTCTAGAACCATATGATTTCTCTCCCCAATAGAAAGATACTCTATCCCTCCCAAAAATATATTTGGTCTAGGGATATCAATGGATTTTTCTTGTAATTGTTATTTCATTTCTTAAATTACCAATTATGCACATGAGTTTGATTTCTAGAATCTTGATTGAACTAGAGTTTTAACTTGATGAGTTGTGATATTTTAATTCCTTGATGATATCATTATTTTCTGTTCTTTATTAGAATTTCCCATTGATGTCATCGTTTTCATCACTAATTAATGATTAGTGGTTCTATATTATTTTACCCAAAACTAATACCCCATATTTCATGATTATTTTGAAATAATATTTTAATTGATTTAAAGACATATATTTGAGATGATGGATGTTTGGTTTTAAAAATTTCAGGGAAATTTTAAAAACCCCAATTTCAATTGAATTGAAATTTTTTGTTGCATATGAGAGAAAAATTAAGGGATTGATTTGGATAATGATTAGATGAAATTATTTATGGTTTATTTTTGAGATAAATAGATTCAATAATAAGATGATTTTAAAGGATATGAATTGATGAAAACTTATGAATTGGTATTTAGATGATAAATGAATGTTGAAATCCATAATTTAAAAATATTATTTTGATTTAATTTGAAATGATTTATTTTACCATGAATGATTGATTTAATGATTGGATGCCAAGTATTTTTGGGTATTTAGTGGGTAATTAGGATAAACATGCAACGATATGACCACCTAGAAATGGGTTGATGATGAAAACGATTAAATGAACTAATTGTGGAAAGGATTGCCAAATGGGGAGTTGAGTCCTAGTATCCTGACTCGAGGTACATGTGAAAACATTGAGTCGGGATGAGTGTTTGATTAGTATGTGGATACTATTTCCCAAAACTAACATGCCACATGGATTATTTCATAGTGCTGGTATAACATTTATTTTAAGATTATATTCAACTAATTATTGAACTATTTTATTAATTACAATTTCATTATATAAATTATTGATATAGAAAAAATTAATTCAAGCCTTTATAATATATCATCCTTCTTTTTTTATTATAATAGACTGGTTTCTCTGATATATATAAATTTAATTCCATGCCTTCAATAATTTAAATAGAAATCATAATATGTTTTATTTCTTTCAGTAATTATAGAACACTATGTGATTACCTACAAGTATATTAACAAACACCCAACCATTTCAATTTTCATTTCTAGATTAACTTATTCCAGATTCATGTATAAGAAAAACACCTCTTGAATATGTCATGCATAATCTATTCATGGGACCTAGATTGATGGTTGTGATTATTGGAGATGTGATCTACCTATTACGTGGTTTATTATGAAATTTTCATTGAAAATTGTTTTGTATTTTGATGATGCATACTTTGGGTTATTTTTTACCAGTTTTTTTGGAACTCTCTTTTGGAAGAGTGTTATCATACTCAAATGTACTATATTTCTAATATTGTGTTGTTGGAAAAACTATTCTCTTATTTTATCCTATATTATGCCAAGTGATAGTCCCCAACCCATAAGGATTATGAACTCCCTTTTGGATATGCTAGATATGGCTCAAGAATCAGCGTATTGTAGTGTCTAGACTAGTTCGTATCATTTTAGTATTATAGATCGTTTTAATTATATATAATTCCATAATATAGGAATGATGATTAAGTTATATTAGTACATAAGTTGTATGTTTATTGGGAAACAAGAGGTATTCATCAGTGAATTCCTATATATATCTCATCGCAAAAAATCATTAAGTAACCATGTTTTTTTTGGAGAAGTGTCGTTGAAGAATAATTTAATATGATTATAGTATTTCATAATTTTAATCTAATTATATTGAAATAAAAATCTTCATTTTTTCTTGATTTAATAAAAATTCATATATCTAATGTTTTTTTGTTTATCATTTTTATCTTTTGTCATGCTTTTAGTACATTATATTGATGTTTTGTTGCATCATACCTTAGAGGAGACATTTTTATAGGATGTAGCATGAAGATGATTCTGAATAATAGTAAACAAATCATCTAGTGGGTTAAAATCTTATTGAGATAGTTGTGCATGTTGTCTATGATTTGGGATATGTACATGCACCTCTTCCCATATTGGAAGTAGTAGGGGATCCTCAAAGGAATAAATCAAGAGCTATTTCTCAATAGTTTTGTTTGTAGAAACCATAGAACTTAATATTATAAAATTATTTTTAAGAGGATGATTTTTGGTTGAAAAAGATAGAGCTTCTTTTTGAGTTTTTAGAAACACCAGATTTGATTAATGTGAAATATACTAGCTTAAAGATGAAGAGTCCCACAAGAGATGGTGGGATTTGACGGAGATAGTGAAGATGCATGATGTATAGGTGTGGAAAGAATTTAGTGTTATTTTCACTGATTAATTCCATCTATAGTTTATTCTCTTATGAAAATTCATTGATTTTATTAACATACAATAGGCTTAAAATACAATGACATAGTATGAGAACCATTTTTTGAAGTAGTATAACTTTTCAATTGAGTTGGTGATGAATTAAAAATAGAAGACATGATGTTTTGAGATGCTTCTTCAATAATATATTTCATCATATATTTTCATGTTAATGATCAATTATTTGGATGATTTGATGGATAGAGCAATGATTAATGATCATGACTTAGATACTATGTCAAGGTAAATGATAGTTACCTTTTCTCCCAATGTTTGTTCGTTGAGTTACATTAGGGGAAATAGGAAGTGTAATGATTCTCCTAGTGGATATCAACATTAAGAACAATTTAGAGCTATTTAATTTCATTGTATAATATTGTTGTCTTGTTCCCATTGTGTCAATGTTGTTCATTCGAAACAGTTTTGTATCGAGTCACCAAAGATATGAATTTATTGTGTTTAATCATGAATACTATAGAAGTTATTCCACATATTTTTTACATAGTTTAATGATATAATTAGTACAAAAAGGTACCTTGGTTCAATCAGATGTTTCATGAAATAAAGTGTTCTATTAATTGGAATACATAACAAATCTTTACCAGGTAGTGGAAGATTCCCCGGATTGATATGGTGTGATTATAATGACTGTAAGAGGTAACATACCTATAAATTCATATATAAAGTCTAATCTAGTAGATAAATGGTTATATCACTCGTTTATATCGACTCATGTAGTGAACAAGTTACACTATATAATGGAGATCTTTTCTTTTGTGATGTATATTACTACGCCCGTTAAAATGAAGAGAGAGTTGTTATTTGATGTTCTGCTTGTGTTTCCACACTATGTAAGACTGAACATTCATAAAATTTTCTATATATCAACAGAAAACATTATGAAATCATTTTTTGGATGGATTGGATGATTTATCATAAGGAAAAAATTGATTATTACCTTCAAGATGTTTTCGTTACCTTTCCGGATGGGGTGTGTTGTGTCACTCAGGGAGAATGGGACATGTGGTTGAGTCGATCCATATATCATTTTCTTGAGTTTTATAGGTTAATATCATGATTTTATTTCAACATTGAGTTATAATATTTATGTAATTATATCCCAAATTTTTTAATTTAATTTCGAATAGTATTTCTAGTAGACATTATTATCTTACTACTTGTAAGAGAGGTGATGTTTCCTACTGATTTATTACCTGGTACTCAGCTAGTGTATATTCCTTCTTAATATATATAACTAGTTAACGATAATTAGTTAAATAATTAGTTAGTTGATTTTTTGGAAAAATGTTTTATATCACTATGTGTGTCACCTTGTATATAGCTTGTTTTGTAGAAAAAGAAATCGGATTAGACATTTCAACATTTTGTTGATTGCTAATGTTTCAATCAAGTTTTGCTGAAGAAAATATATCGGTTATAATAGATCGATGATCTGTCTGACCAACTAAATGGGGATGATTGGTTATTTAATATTGATCTTATGATCAGTAAACACTAGTTAATAGTTAATTAATATTACATTCCAAATAATACCCTTATATTTTTTCATTTCAATTGTGAGTGTAATGTTATTCAACATGTTCTAATAAATGTTCATAATGAATTTAAGGATGTAATGAATATTATATATCATGAGTACCTTTGGTTGATTATGGTAGTGTTTTGTGGATGACATCCAATTTTAGTCTTACATTGAGGGGGAATATGCTATTCATTTGATAAAAGTTTTATAAATATGGAGAAATCATATAATATAAGCAAATCATTCAAAATGTAATTTTTGGATTTGGGATGTAATGTGTGGGGGACACGTGGTGTCGGAACATGATATTTAATTTATTCCTAATAAGGTTTAATCTATTATGAAAAGGTATAAACTGCATAATGTTTTCATGATACATAACTTCTTGGTATTGGCCATGGTATTACCATAGGATAATTAATTATTTGTCAATGATTGATTCTTTGATGAATGTTCTCACTTCAATGGGTAAATAGTTAATTTGGGATGATAAATGTTAGATTTTTTTGAGATGAATCATATTTACAGTTATATGAAAATGATGATACATATAAGTGTTTGGGAAGGTCTAACTATTCTATTGAGAGGCATTAGGTTCAGATTTGGGAAACAACATTATTCATAGTTATCATGTGGTAGACTATGGTCTGATATATCTTAGGCCACATATGAATAATTATCGGAACAAGGAGTATCAAATCACAACTATTATTTATTCTCTTAAGTTTCTGCATAATTACCAATTCATATATTGGTTTAACATATGTTATGACCACAAAATATCGATTATTATATTATTTAAAAAATATTTTAATATCTTACATATTAATTGGGTGACGTATCTATATCATTTTTTATTTAGATATTAGATAAACCCATATAATGGGGAATTTCATTAATAATGATTTTAGTAGAAAATGTTTGACCGAATATATTAATGAATCATTAGAAGAGTGATATATGATGGATCTCTAGGATTAGTGGCATCTAAGAGTTGGGAAGAATGTGTCTAGAGTTATTTTAGAAAGCATGATGTTGGCCAGCTCTCTTCTCGAGATAATTCATTTGTAGAAATTTTTTAATGATAAATTATATGGAATTATGGTATTTCGTTAGGGCGGGGACACCATTTGTGTGTTGATATTCTATTTAGATATTTTTTTAATTTTTTGATACCAATACATTTTAACTTTTCCTCTAAGAAATTCAATGATGGGGAATTTCATTAATTCCCTTTGGGAAGTGCACCCCAGAACCATGAATATGTTCATTGATATATGATGATGATTCTGGTGTCAACTTATGAATGATACATCATCAAATCTATTTCTTATTGTAATACAAGCCATCAGGTAAAAGTATAGTACTGGAGACCATCATTTGTATGTGTGACGAGATCTCTATCAAATTTGTGGTTTGGATTCCACATAATCAAATCGGGAAGAATGTGATATGGGTGGTTATTGATAAGCTAACCAAATAATTTACCATTATAACCTTTCCAGATTTTAACAAAGTTGATGATTTTGGAAATCTCTATTCCCAATATATTTTTTTTTAATGGAGTGGCATCTTCTTTAGTCTCTAAAAAGGATCCCCATTTACATAAACCTTTTGGTGGGGCCTATTAGAGGCATTAATATATCAAGTATGTTTGATCATGGAACATAATTGTTTCAAAATATAACCAAATATGATGATCTATACATATTATTTAGAACATGATACATTCCAGTATTCATGAATTAGGGAGATTTTATGATGTCTATTTGAGACTGGTTATGGTTTACAATTTAAAATTTTACTACTATGTTATCAGAATGGATCCTTTTTAGTACATTTATGGGTATAATTGTAGATATTTGCTGTGTTGGTAAGAGATTGGTGATGCTTCCTTGGTTTTAAATTTTTTCATGTAAGATATGAAATCAATTATTTAGTATATTCATTAGAGGATTATGATAGTTCATAGATGATATAAATCCTAAGAAGATTATCATCAATGACCATTTGAGTTTTCATTATATTACCAGGTCATCTTGACAGTTTCGTCACTGATGGGTCACCAACATATTGGGTAATAAGTAATTATTTTTTTGATGATTTTGGGTATTTTTGATATTAATGAGTTGTTGGGTAAATTATATTACCTTTTGGAACTTCCATCATTGTTGACTTTGATCCAAAATGTGTTTCATATATTATTGTTTGGAAATTATCATTCAGATCATTCTAATGTTTGAGATAGGATGTTCTAAATTTTAAATCTCACTTATCTAGGACTGATCATCCATTTAGGATTTTGAATTATGATAGGATGGATATTACGGCGAATATGGTATCTTTGGTGTATGTGATTTGGAATAATTGTTCTAATTCACATGATATGTCATAGTGTGAGGAATTGTTGAGAGAGAGAGTAGTAGAATATTCTTCATGATATTGAATCTTATTGATATAATATTTGTTGAACAAATTTTATTATGGTGGGGAGATTTTAACATCCTCAATAAATGTAAATTTTTTTTATATCCCTTATCATCCCTGAAATAAGGAAGGTTTGATCGAGGATGGAGGTATTTTTGCATGGAAAACTATCAATATTCCATAGAATTATGTTATTTTTAATAAATGGAGTCTGGGTATTAATGTTCCATTGATTTTAAAGTGTGTACATTGATTTTGAGTGGAGTGGGAAGCATTATGGGGTCTTCTACAGTAGAATCTACTATGAAATGGCTATATATGGAATTTAAACCATAAATCATTAGTTTTTGATTCACGGATAATTTTGGACACAATCCATGTAAATGGGTTTGGGTGTAAAATAATTTATGCAGTAAGGAATGAAATTACCTAATAAATTCATTTATTTGGATTTTAACCTTAAAGATATGGATTTTTTGATATATGTTGTAGTTGGGGAGTTTTAAGTTATAAAATAATATATTACAACATAAATAAGACCATGTTATGTAAGTTTATTTACACAAAATTCTTGATTTAATTAGGAATTACACCGATTCACCTCCCTTAAACATTAGTCTTCTCTATCATGTCGTGAGAAACTCCATTTCTATAAGTAATCTTATCTAGCCATTTGATATCAAGTGAGTTTCTTTATTTTGGGATTCTACTTCCTTGCACTATTCATTATTTATAGTAATGTGATATTTTGATTACTATATAAATCTGAGTTTTATTATGATTAATTGTGCTAAAAAAACCTATTTTACATTCTTCACCTTCATTATTCATTATTATTTACCATGGAATGTTTTTATTTGATCACAGATTAATGGTTGGTATATCTAAAATAGTTTCCCTTACAATTGAAGGTCTATTTTTCTTTGTTGTTTTGAAATAAGTTTTTAAGCGATTCAAAAATTATATTTAAAATTATTGATGATTGGTTGTGAAAAGGAAATTTAAATGGTAAAAACACCCAATTTAAATAGAATTGAAATTGTTTGGTGGATTTGAGAAAAAATATTGACGGAGTGACTTGTAAATATATTTGATGGAAGGATTTTATATTGAATTTTGAATGTAATTGATTAAATTGAATGTTAAATTGAAAAGTTATGAATTTATAAAATCATATGACAAATTTTTGAAATGGGAATTAATATTGAGAATTGAAATGTGAAAATTGTATTTTGAATTGATTTGAAATGACATATTTCTCCTCACCTGATTGGTTGCCTGTTTTTAGAACATGTGATCCTGCGTAGTTAGTTGGTAAAAATGTCAAGCATGCTAGTATAAATCCTCCTAGAAATGAATTGATGAAGACAACACGGACATAAAAATATTGAGGCATTATATTCCTAACGAGGTGTTGAGCCATGAGGACATGACCGAAGGGATGTCTGGACACATTTCGCTAAGATCATTAATTTTGGAGGTTGAGGAACCTATTTCAAAATATTAACATTCCGAAGGGATTATTACATAGTACTATGATTTTATAATTTTGGGGATTTAATTTAATATTTTTTAGATTATTTAACTGAAGACACCAAATATATATTTATATTTTATATAAAAAAGTATAATTTAATCCTATTTAATACATCTTCCATAATTTTGGATTGTGAAGGAACGTTTTTTAAAAAACTTGTTTATTCTATGTGATACGATTTTGTAATTAAATTTACAAAATAATTGGTTTAATTGTTATAAAATTGATTATAGAACACTTAATGAGACCCTAATGGGTTGTTTTTCTCACATTTGACCATTTCCTTCTAAAATATATAGATAATATTATTTATGATTCAATAAAATTGAATGTTCCACCTAGATGAGGTGCGTATACATGATTTTTTGTACAATGGGTGACATATGTGATCAGTGTAGATGTGATCCATCTATTATGTGATTTATTTGATTTTTATTGAAAAATGTTCTGCCTTCTAATGATTTATCCTTTTGGTGTGGTTTTACCTGTTTTATTCTAGTCCTTTCTGATTGTGGTGTGTTGGAATACTTATTTTACAATTTTTCTAAAACTGTTATATAGAACGAATAGTTTCATTCTTGTCTCTTGTATGATGTAAGGTGATAATCACCAACCTATAAGGATTGGAAATGACCTTCATGCAATGTTATATATGGATAATGATCATCATAATCAGTTAATTGCCATGATTCATGACATGTACATGGATCCATTTCATGTTTGATGGTTTTATGAGTATCGATTCGATGACAAATAATGTATGAAGACTTTATGATATTTTTTTAGTGAATTAAGAAGAAACATTCAATTATAGTGATGTAACATTCTTGAATCCAAGCATGTGTTAAAATTTTAATTAATATAATTGCATTATAGACTAATAGAGTAGAATCCAATAATGATGGAAGAAGATATTTCACAGTTACAATGTGATTTATACCGTTACATGTAGTTAAAAAGGGTTTATTTTTGGAAATTTAAGATGAGGGATTCCTCATGTTGTTGGAATGAATATATATATTGGAATTAATGTATTATTCTATCATTTATAAAACCAATGTACTAGATTTAACGAATATAATATTCTGATATCTTCTAAGTATTTTTATGCATATATATATATTATGTAGTTTTAATTTTTATTATGATGTATTAAATAAGACAAGGACAATGTAACATAGTTTTATATTATCAATCTCGTCCTTTTCATGGTTCATGGTTTATCCCTCATGGATGTGGATACTATAGAGGTATTATAGAAGAGTTGTATTAGTGTACATTGTTGTATTATAAAAGCATTGGTAACTATTCATTAGTGGTATTTTAGCCCATTATGAATAATTATGAGATTTTTTTATTTTGATCCATACATATAGGTCCAATGGGCCATCAATAATATTTAAACATTTATATAGTCATACCATGTTACAACCCAACACGTCAGGAAAACATCACAAGAATCAATTCAAGAAGCTGATGTTGGGAGTGGGTCATTGAAAGGAAGATAATTATTCTGACACCTACCAACCAACCAACCATCCTCTTGGGTGGGATTTATAGGTTCCCTTCATTGAGAAACTCAATAAAGTTGGACTAGTCAGGAAGTGTGGAGAAGAAAGCATTGAGTGAAACTAGGCGTTACGAATGCATCATACATTGGGAGTCAAAAATAGAAATGTGTGTGCTTAAAGATATCATATAACCTTATTCTCACTCACCATTGTCTGATAGAGGGATTTCATATCCTGATTAATCAAATTTTCCTAATGTAGTGACTTTAGCATGGGAAACATTACACTCATGCTATTTACCACAAGTGTGATGACTCTAGTAGGGGATGATGTGGTAAATGACATGTAGAATGACATATTTCATTATTATCATACATGGGGAGACCATGTATTCATTCATCTGGAAATTATTCTTCCAATCCACCTAGGTTCTAGGGCCATTATTCCTACATGCATCTGATCCATGTATTGCAACAAAATAAGTCTTTTTTGTGCTTTTTATTCCTTATGGATAGGGATTAGGCTTGAAAAACTAGTGTGATTTAGTGTGTGTGTGTATTTTTTTTCCTACAATTCCCTCTACCTATAATTAATTAATTTATTATATATATATATATAATAATTTAATATTAAATATATAATGAGAATAAAATCTCTCTATAATAACAATGAGGGGAAATACTTGATATATTTTCTAATCAGAATAACCAATGTCTTTTATATCATGAATGAACTGTTAGATATCAAGTTGTTTTTTTTTCATTAAGGAAGATGTAGAAGAAGAGATAAGTGAAAAATAAAAAAAATATCTTATTTGGTCGTGAAGATCACCATTTGAGGAATAAATCTCCACGCATTTGGTCAAATAGATGAATTATAATATGGGGAAGAGTGATATGGATTTTGCTTTTTATCAGATACTTAATGAAAAGGAATTGTAAATTTTATTTTTTTTCCAATAATAATAAGAATAAGGATATATGAATTCATGTTTTCTTTTGAAAAAAAATAAAAAAGTAAGTGCTGGTTTTATTAACGATATAAGCAGAAGAGTCCCAATAATATTACAATGGAGGAAAAATTTAGTCTTCTACTACCATGGAAAAGAAAATAATATTTTTTTGAAATTATAGTTTGGGTAAAATAAGATGTTTTATATTGTTCCATGCATACCAAAAGAGGATCTGACTTGCGAATATGCCTGTAAAGGAGAAGATTGATGAATCACATGAATAACTTATTATATATTTAAAATAGTGAAAAAACAATCATTTTTATTCCCATACCATTCTAAAGGTATGTGATGTAACTTGGTGTGGGATGTATCAAAAATGTGTGTGGGATAAAATCTATTATTCACAAGTTAGATTGAGACAATTAGGGGAGAGTGAATCATTGTTTCCTTTTTCATTTATATGAAAATTTCTTAACTTCTATGGTAAACATTCATAACCTCTAAAACATGTTGATGTTTTTATCCAATCAAGAATAACATATAAACCAAACCATTCATATGCAACAAATATATAGAGAAGGAAGTACCTGAATTTACATGGGTAATTACAATGACATACTTCTTTCTATATTGTATAATCCAACAAATAATGATTCGTTCAATATCTTTATCCTTAATTACAAAGCCATAAGAAGAGAAAAAATATTTATAACTAGTAGAAACGTTCTTGCTATATTTGGTAATACCATATGCCTATAATTTGGAGTATGCACTATTCCTAATCTAGTTATAAACCCTAGAAATGAAATCAATCCTTTTCAACAAATGTTATGTCTCTATAACTACATGAAGCATTATCAATCTTCTTTTCCAATCCACTTCCTAATTTCATCACTTACGACAAAACAAAGCTGGATAAAATTTACCTGTATAGAATATTCAAAAACATCAAGAATTATAAAAGAATTTTTTTATTGATACTTATTCATGATTCTTATTACGGAAATATTAATAAGAAAATTTTGTCCAATCATCTTATGACTAGTAACCTTATATCTAATGATCTCCACCCAATTATCCTCAGTCTGATTATCCTAATACTGTTTCTCATTAAATTAAGTATGAATAGAATGGGTAGCTCAGATTTCCTCAATGTTATGGAACCTAGTATGATGAAACAATATATAATGGATGTTTCTCCAATGTTATCATTGTGATGGAAATTATTTGATGACGTTTCTAGAGTTGGAACATTCTCAAATGATTGGATTAAATCTCACTCCGATAATATTTCGTAGAATCATCCCTAAAACAATTCTGTTGTATACTCAATTTATATCACATGTGACATATCAAGAGTTATGTTTACACTTTAATTATCACCACATTTACATATTTATTTTGTTATCCTTTTATAAGAAACCTAGAATGATAATGGAAGGAATGACAATTTCTCTTCCCCGTCAACAAAATTAATAAATCAAAAATTACTCATTTATTAATGTATTAATTTGTGACTTATTAAACTATTCATGACACTTACGAGATCATCTCATTATTTTTCAAAACATCATATATACTAATGGTGACAACCATTTCATCAGTCTGATTTTTCTTTCGGATGAAAATATATCAAAAACTGAAGATGGACTATTACAATTCTCTCTTACAAACACTCATATTATTCTAATTAAGATTATTTTTATCATATCATGGTTAAATCATCATAAATATCATCAACTTATGTATGTGTTTATTCAATTCAATAGACCGATGATCCATGTTTGATGATGTTTAAAAACCAATTACATCATTGGTGTTGGTATGTGTCTGATAGATCATTCACTTTTTTACTATAATGAATCATTTTCAGTTTGAGTGTGATCTATCTTCCCCTCATTTAAATATTTTTCATATCCATATTTCTTTTGATCATGACAAAATTGTAAGAGAAATAAGTAATAAATCTTGTTTTATTTATCAAATTGAATTAAAATTCAATATTTTTTAACATTATCCCTATGATATGAATATGTATCTGATACACAATGGATACCAACAATATAAAATCATTATTTTACAAAATTCATTTTTTTGGATTAGTGTCAGCAGTAAAAAAAATTTACTTCAGAAAGATTAACCTTAGAGACTTCTTTATTTCAAACTCATCCTAATTATGGTTGGTAGTGCCATATATTCCCCATTCCTTCATAATTGAGGTATAATATATTATATATATTAAATATGATTAATTAGAGAACCATGATCAAAAAACATCATCAAATTTGATTATAATAATAACTCTAATACAACTTCTAAATATGATCAAAACATTTTTTCTGGACTCAATACGAATATCAATTGCTTATGACTTTATATTAAAAACACAATCTAGTGAATCATAATCAATATATCACCTTTATGGATTGAGTTCAATAATTATTCTAATGGTTTTGGATCCAATTAAAAACATCACACACACAGAAACCATTATTCATCCCAGATTACAATTTACCTATTAGAAAAATTATCATTCTTATTCCTGATAAACATATTTATCTATTGAAAAAAATCCAAAATAGAACAATGTACTAACAAAATAACTACACAATCCGATAAAAATATAATAAAACACAAAGGAATTTACTTGTGAGTTGTTTGGACATTGGTTTTAATAGATCAACCCAAGGAGTAGAATTCCAATATTAATCAGTGAACATTGTAAATCATGGATCCCTTTTTTATGTTTGGTTTTTTTATATTTTAATACAAATGTGAGAATAGATGAGTTGTGATCCATTCACCAGAATAATGACTATAATAAAAAATATATGTTATAACATAATTAAATATTTTAAAATTAAAAAAATATTAAATCGCCCCTATCAATATTGAGTTCTTCCTAGCAAGTCCATTCCATTTGTATTAGATCATGGATATCCATTGATTGGATTCTGTTATTTTTAATTTTATTTTATTAAATATTTTATTTTCATTATAAATATATAATTAAGTAAAAAATTGAGATATTTCTTGAAAATAATTCTATTTAGACTCATATAAAATAATATAAATCTATTATAATTTGAAAAAATATGGATGTCTGTACGATAATCCATTTGATGTGAAAAAAACAATAGAGGATATTAAATATGATATACCACATATTAAAAAATTCGGTATGGACAATGTATTTTTAAAATAATGATTTAGAAGAAATATGTGTTCTAAAACAAGATGAATAGATGGTGGATTCCTCAAATCAATATGTGGATAGTCATCTACCTCAGGAGAATAATGTAAGTCCTGTTATCATAAGGTATGTTAAAATTCATGTGAATAAAATTTTGATAATGATCATAGAATTGGTGTGTGTGATCATAATTTTTTGTATTCACAGGATATTATTTTTTTGAACATTTAATGACTTGTAACATTATTTCCCCAATGAAATTATTTCATTTAGTTGGGGTATTTCAATAAAATAATATAATTAGATCACTTATCTTTATAGTGAGGTAGATAACATAGAGAATGTTTTAAGGGACAAATATCTCACCTTAATAAAAGTCATTAACAATGTTAATGGAAAAGATGATATTAATAAGAATATTGAAGTGCAATACTCAAAATTTCAATAAGAGTAACTCAACACCATCAATGAAAAGGATGATCCCATTAAATATTTTAAAAAACATTATTTTTTAATTAAATTTTTTTTTAAAGAACCCTGATGTTAATAATTTACAACTAAAATTACAATCCAAGGGGATTAATGAATTTGAGCCAATTATACAAGAGAATGTAAATGTGCATAATGATTATGTTGAAAATAAAATAAATTATTGTGAAGGGAATGAGGAATTTTGTGAAGATCATAGTAATTATCTCAAAATTATTTGACTTTAATAATAATTAAAATTAGTTAACATTATTATGATGCATTTTGAGTATTTTCAAAAAAATAAGAAAAGAGATTCTATTATCAGTCTATTCGAATGAAGATTCTATTGATAAAAGATATATTCTATACTGATATGGAATCATTAAATCGTATAAATATTATTCTCAAGCATCCGTGAAGAATGATTTAAAATCCATCTAAAATTATACTCAATAATAAGATAATATATCTACAAATAACATATGCATAATATTAAATTATATATAAATATATTTTAGTAGAAATAGAGAGAAGCATAAAACCACATCTATAGTGCATAAAAGAATGGGTATACGTGATGTTTCACCAAGAATATTAAAATAGTTTGGTATAATTTCAATTTCCAATAAGCTATAAAATATGAAGAGAGTGTTTTGAAAAAATGATAAATATTTATTGGTCTTGATTAGTGCAATAACATATTTTGGTAATTCTTAATTGGTTTATTGAATATTACATTAAATTATGATGTTAAATTATATACCAATTTAAAATTGGAAAAGTTAAAGTGGAATAAAAATTCATTGATTATAAAATTTTTTTTAATAAACATATTGAAATAAATCGATGTTGGTTGTGGTGTTTTCAAACATAATGAACTTTCCTGGAATACTATTTATATCAAAATCCAAACCGACCACCATAGTACTAAAGGGTGTTCTTGATCTCCATGGGTTGGAAAAAATTACCAAGGAATCCAGGAACAACCTTCTAAATTTCTTTGTACTAATAATAGATAATATAAAAACAAATTAAACTATTAAAAAAATCATTAGAGAAATTATACAATACAACCATAACAGGTTACAAAGATATGGTCTGAAGGATTCAATGAATATAAATCATAAAAAATTACATAGACAACACATATCATAGTGTTCGAGGAAAACCCAATGTATATAAAGTCACCCACTATCTACCATGAAATCATGAGCCACCAAAATAAATATGGAGAAAACTCCATCATATTTTATATAAATATAAAGGCTATAAAAACAAAATACTACAAGAAGAGTTTGAGCTATAGAACCAAGTAAAATTCCACTAGATTATATAAAATTACATCATAATCTAATCTAAATATACTAAAATGAATGATAATAAATTTATTTTATGATTATATATTTTATAAAAGAAAATTAATGTCATAAAAAACATATTTCATTAAATATAGGTATACAAAATAATTTTACAAATTTTAAAAACAATTTTGAAACCAAATACACAAAAAAGTTATTTTTTTTTATTTTAAAACCTCATATTTTCTTATAAATTCTGAAATACAAAACTCTCAATATATGTCAGATAAATCATAATATGTGATAATTCACTAGATATGAATTGTTTATTCCTATTTCAAAATAATAGAATCATGGTGAATCATATTGATATAATTATCTATCAATAACGTTAATAAATCATGTAAGGAAACTCTAATGACAAGTAGGGATAATAAAAAATTTATTGTATCAAGTATCAATAACGAGGATTTAATGGGTATTTCATATATAGGATTTTTAGTCCACCATATTATATTTATTCAAATAAATAAGGTATAATAATTGGTAGTTCATAAATTATAAAAAGGTTATCATGAAATCCAAGTCTATAGACACCTTTAAATGATGCACTCGCATAAGATGAACCATTAATTTTATTGTATCCACTAGTTAGTGTGTGAGTCTGATATCAAACCATAAATCTTTTTTATCCCATCTAACTACCAAGACTCCCATGACTAGTAAAAATAGGTGAGTGAGATTATCCTATCCCATATACCTCGAGGGAGATCCCTATTATTATCTGTATGTGCTCTTCAATCCAAATTTCATTTCCTTATCACATCCCATCTCTCTTCCACCCACACACCCTAAAATAAAATTAAAACCATTTTAAAGACCCATCATTTGGAATTAATAGAATAAAGGATGTCACATCATGGTATTATAAAAAGGAAAGATCATAAAAATTATATACCAATACTTCATGAATTATCAATTTTTGAATCAACGACTTTACTTCAAATAAACAATCAGAAGTATAATCATTCCCTCTTACTTTCAAAAGACATATTAAAAAAACCCAAAATTAAGTTACAATAATAATTTCATTCAAAACACCGTAATGGATGAAAAAATTATGGTTTATAATAAATAAGGAATAGAGTTATTTTAAATCTAGTGTCTGCACCATTTTTCAAAAGAAATAATCACTCATTTCATGTCACCCAAGAACACCCACTTTATATATGAATATAATTTCCTAAAAATGTTCTCTATTTTATTTCATAAATAAAATAATTCAAAACCATGTGAAATAACATATAGTTATTAAAAATATTTCATTCAAATCATGGGATTTCACATTAAAAATCAAAACTATGCCAAAACATCTCTTTTATCAAAATATTTTCCAAAAGTTATTTGAAAAGAAGTCCAAAAAACATGTCATTATATAATAATAAAATGGTAATAGTATTCCATATCATAGACTTTTATATCATTGACATGTTCATATCATAGTGTAGAGGGTGAAATAAAATTTCACGAATCGGGTCTGGATAAAATTTCAAGAAACATATTTTGGGAAAGGGAAATACATGTATATGAATTCTTAGTAAATGATGATTCAAAAGATGAAGGAAAAGTATAGAAACATGTATAGGAAAATATTTCATCAAACTACAATTCATATAATATGATTCAAACCCATTTTAGAAAATAAAATAAAGTATGATGGATCTTTAGAATGTGAGAAGAGATCCCAAGAAAATAATTCCACATAAAAAATTAAAAGAAAAAAAATAAAATGGCTTCCATATCCACTATGATTGAATAATTTAGTAAAAAAGGGATATTTAATCCATAAAAAGAACAACATTTCATAGGATAAGTGGTGATAAATATATCAGGAGAATAGGTTGGGGGAACCAATATCATCCAAGAGACTCTAAAAGTATGTGTTCTTCATAGTTGGGTTGAGGTAAAAGTGAAATAAAAAAAAATTGGTTTTGAAGGAATTTATAATTTTAAATTGAAGGTAAATATTGTCTAAAAGACACCACTTAAAATCCGTTCTCTATACTAGATATGTTGTATTAATTTTATGCCAATTATATGGTCATTGGCTCTCATTAGTGAGCCAGTGGACCACATGTACATTAAATACATAAAAGTTTCATTCAAACCTACCACAAATGGATTAGCTATCCTCTTACCCCAATAAAAACCTAAAAAAATCTCAATATGTGTTAAATAATGAAAATTATTTCAGGATGTTACATCAAAATTGGTGGTTATAGCTCTGGTGAAGACTCATTTTAGTAGGTATTAAAAGATATTTAAGAAAATAAGGCAACGTGATAAAAATATAGATTGATCCATTTAAATGATTTATGATTATAGCTACCAAAATGGATATACCCATGTGATTCTAATGAATTAAATTATTATATATCTTTGTTATAAAAAAATTATGTTCCATAAGCGTGCATCATTTAAAATGACCAATGAGAAGAAAATCACTCTAAAAATGCCATGTTATGAACCCTACAAGTTTTCTAATGTACGTAAAGAATATTTTATAATTTTTTCATCTAATTTGAGATGATCAAAAAATATAAAGGGAGAATCAGAAATATATAGTGCCAAAGAAGAATGATAATTTCCACATGAATAAGATGAATATTATGAGAGTTTTTCCAAGAATTACTAGTATTTTGACAATTTAGAATTTTTTCAGTGTTTCAAACAATCAATAAATAATGACAGAATATGTATATCCATTTTTTGAGTATAATAATAATAGTTTATAATAATTAATTATTCCTTATGCATGATAGTCAATAAAAATAAATTTTCTCCACACTCGGTACAGGAGGATGTAATGATATTCATACTACCTCAATAAAAATTATATCAAAAAAATATATATTTAAGCATGCATAGTGGATCAAATTGGACAAAATATACCAACTTCATTTTATTCACATTGAGGTGATTAAAGGAATACCTTATTCATATATAATTTAGTGAAACATTTTGTTTGGGTTTTACATATTATGAATTAATAGTAAAGTATAATCTCAAGGGGATCCTGGGATGGTTTGATTGATGTACCCGAATAGATCAAAGGCCTTATTTTTTTTTTGTTTTTTTACCCACTTTCAAGGGATGAGGTAAAACCCTTACACCGACCATGATCTTTGATATTACTCGAAAAGTATCTTTTAGAGCATATATTTAGACTATAACAATGTGGAACTGCTCCTTCCTCATCATCTGCAACATAGAATCGGGTCTCTACCATCGCATGGTTTTTCTGCTAGGCTTCCCCTGCATGCATAGGCTGGTCTTGATGAAATACCATACCCTCTGTTTTTACACATCCATTAGAATATGCTCTGGTGAATATTCTTTCTCTGAATCCTCATATGGAGTCTTCTATTTTTAGTTTTTTCCTTGTCCATTTAAGCACAATTATAGATATGCCTAAGCATTGATGTGGCCAAGGATGCTCTAAATCCATGCTGGCCCGAACACCATGTGTGATCCAAAGTCCAAGAAATACATGAGGACCACACTTGTGGCTTGAATTCCCAAACGGATGAATAGTTCTAGCTACTATAGAGCCATACACTGTTACTATAGTGAATGCTCTCAATAATGAATAGTTATAAAAAAGTAACTATCTGAAAATTAATTATCAGTTAGTACATTAGATGAAATTTGATGAATGAATCATCCATGATGATGATAGTTAGGTTGTCACATACTATATATCAAAGATAAAAAATTCACCGTATATTAGAGATCTATCAGGTTTTATTCAAAAAAAAGTAGATGAAGATACAATCATTGAGGAAGTTGAAGATTTTTTTTCAACATTGGAAATAAATGGGAAGAATCCAACATCATAGTTTGATCTCAATTTTGGTATTATAAATATCCTACATTAAATAATATAGTTTATCCTTACTGATGATGTGGATGTTTTCTAATCTATAAACCAAAAAATACATATTAGTGAAATTATCTAATAAATACAAATTAATATATATTTTTATTAGATCCACCTAAAGGAAGACATTCTAAAGTTTCACATAGAGAGGGATAAAAGTGAATAATAAATTCATGAATTTACTATAATTATTATTTTATTGAAATGATATTATACTCTTCAGTAAATCGTTAATTATTTATTGAATATAAAATCCTTTTAAATCTAAAAATAGTTATTTCTAAATTCTAATTTTAATATATAGTGGGATAAACTGAACAAATCATTTACATAAGTGGAAAATTATGAAGAGGTTCAAAATATTTTGGAAGACAGACTATGTTTTATTGTTCAAAAATTTCCATTAAATTGACTACAAAAAAATTTCTCATGATATATTTCAAGAGAAATTTGTATCTCAATTGGTATCATAAAATTACAATGGTCTAATAATTTTTTTTAAACAACCTTTGATAATAGATTTTTCGTTTTCGTAGTTAATTTTTTAATATAGTATTTTTAAATGTACAACGTTGTTTTTTAAATAAAACTCTTTATTTTTATGAAATAATCATAGATCCAGTGAATATTGAGATGAATGGTTGTTGGAAATTATCTTATGTATTAGTTGATACATTATTCATATTTACATTGAATTTATTTTTAATAAGGGAGATTTAATGGAAACAATATTGTAATAAGTAATGCGGATATTAATATTTTTTATCATATTGACATATCATTTTATATGTGTATTTCTATAGGAAAAAATTTGAATATTATTGAGATCACTTAATCTATAATATATTCATTGTAATGGAATGCATATGTATATAAGAAGATCTAGAGTGAATGATCATGGTGTTTAAAAGCATCATGAGGCATGGATATTAGAAGAATCTTACTGAAGTTATTGTTCCATTGAAATTTTATTCCTACAGAATGAATATTATAAATATTTATGCACAATAAATATTTTATTTGTTGAAATTAGAGTTTTTTAAGATGTGATAGAGTTGATAAAGTATTGATGATGAAGAATAAACTAAATATGGAGTATTGTTTTATTAAGAGAATAAAATTTGATTCTTATAGATCTGTTCATATTGCAAATCAATGATGACATTTTATGTATGAATAGACACTATTGAGAACATATTGGTATATATTTTGAGTTATATAAAGATGATTTATGTTGGGTAATAGAGAACCAAAATATAATTGATTGATGTCTGGAATTTCCAATCTGAGATAGCCACATGGAGGATCAACTAACCATTGAATTGTGTGGTCAACATTCTATGTGGTTGTTCTATTAAATATTTCCTCACAATTTTTTTCATTATAATTACGGCTTTTTCATATGGTTAGTTCAACATAATACACATAGATGATATAATTCTCACAATTGATATATATGGTAACTCCATTGTACATGTGATTGAACAACATGATCATTCTACATATAATAATTAATTTATATGTACATAAAGTTGACCCGCACAATACTTTTAATAGGTAATTATAATGGGTATTTTTATTAAGGCCAATATTCCTATCATTGAATTCCATACATCGAGAATTTATAGTGTAATTTGGGGTTTAAAAAATATTTTTTTATATTTGAATATCCAAATATAAATCCATTATGTAGATAATTGAGATAAATTTCAATGAATAAAACCTAAAATATTAAGTTTGAAAAATGATAGGATTCAAATAAAATGTATTTTTACTTTTTCTTTAATATTGTGGATATTTTTGTAAGGATTATTTTAAAATTTATTGCATCATTTAGAGTTTCTGTGTTGTGAATAAAGGAGTGGAATTTGCAATATTTATAGAAGGTAAATATAGTTTATTCTGGGTAATATTTTATTTTATGTAATAAAATATCATATGAAATATTATCATGAATCATGAAAAGATTTTAAATTGATTAAAAGAATATTATCTCAATGATATTTCTGGAACACATAAATATTCCATGCATGTATCTTTTTCAGGTATATATATTTTAATATTTAGTCCTCAAATCATGAAAAGACATTTTTATAGAATTAGAAGTTTATAATATGTATGAATAGTGTAATATTTTATTGTTATAACTATTGTGTATCATTATAGTATACACATACAATGAATTTGAGATACCATTAATTATTGCATTTTAAATTCACATGATTCTAATTCATGAAATTGAACATGTTCAAAAAAAATTTCCACAAAAGGTGATTCTTCACATAAACAAGATACCATATAATTTATGAAGACATAATAAAATTTAAATTACATAATAATATAGGAAATGAGGGTTTTATTTGTTTAATAATAAATCATTATAAGATCAATAATGAATGAATAGTTTTTGAGCTATTTTTTACCGATGGAGAAGCCACATTAACATTCTATTTTGTAATATTAAAGCAACCCGACATATTCAATAATAAATATTTAATATATTAAACTTTGTAGAGATGAAGGATAATCCACGAAATAAGATAAAATTCAAGTGAATATTACTACAATATTTATATATATTCAATCTATTTTTTAAGGGCACATTGCAAAAAATTCATAAAATGTTATTGAAAATATTTTAAAATTGATAAAATATTTAGATATTGTAACTAAGGTATTCATGTATCATTTTGAAGAATGAAATAAAAGAAACAAAACTTAGCCTAATATTTATTTTCCCCATAAAAATATATATTGTTGTAGGGTGAATATTCATTAACATGTGACATTGAAATGTTTATCCAAAAATAAATAATGATATTAATATCAATATGCTAAAAAAAATAAATTTACATGAAAATGTTGAAAATGAATAAAAATGTTGTTCAATTTTTTTTTAAATGATGAAGCTGATAATATTGTTATGTGTTTTATTATTCATAGGATGAAAAAAAATTGAATTCTAGTTTGGATTGGAAAAAAATAATAATTGTTATTGTGTTCTGTATTTTGTGAGTATATAGTCTTTAAAACTGTGCAAAATATGTATAACTTTGTCATTTTCCTATAAAGAATAATATAGCATGAAGAAGTAAAATTTTTGATTGATTCATTGTGAAGAAGAATAAATTTTTTATAGTTATATGTTTATAAAATAAGTAGTGACATGAAATTGTAAAAGGAAAAAAATTAATGGAAATAATTAACACATTAATAACTTGTTATATATTTCCATTTGTTATAAACACAGTTGTTTTTATTATTATATCATTTTAAGAAATATGTATTTTTTTAGTCTGGGAAATACTAAACTACTGTGAAATATATACAGTCTAAAGAATTAGGATATATTAATTTAAGCACACATTTTTACTATTGAGTTGTGTAACCTAATGTTTTACCAAATCACTCTAAGGATTAAACATCACATATTGAGAATCTATCAATTTAATTAATTGTGATATTTTTCAGTGTGTGTATTTGTTTTGAGTTTCATGGAAATAAAAATATGTGATGTGGGATATTTATATCTAATCACCTTAACTAGTGATGTGGGTCAATATCAAAAAGGATAAAAAGAATAAAATGGTTTAAAATTCCCCAACATAGATTAACCACCTCTCAGTATTAATTTAATCCCAATAGTTTCCTTGATGATCATTAAGTAATCATCGATGAGAAATTCCATCCACCTTCCTTTTCAAAAATCATTCTATTGATGAGAAAATATATACATCATGGAGTGCATATATGTGAAGTATAAAAAATGATCTTTGATATTGTTATTCCATAACAACATTATAGAAAAAACCACCAAAAATAACTAAATATCATTATTAGAATAACTAATATTGTTTTTGAAATAAAATCCTATAACAATAAGAGAAAAATTACCTATATTTTATGATGTAACTGTAACATCACAAGTAAGTAATGAGTAATAGATATTTTTATCTATGTCTATTAATGAATTAGATAGTGTTTTAGAGGCCTAAAATGAAAATAAATCCAATCTTAAGCATGTAACACACTAATATTTTTAAAAGATTGTTTTACTGCCTTTTGATGGAAAACCATTTTTAAATCTATCTTTTGACAATTTTATAAGCTATGTTTGTCAAAATAAACTTATTATTTATTACTGGGACATCGAAATTTACTTTGTGTGAATTTTTTGTATTTTTTAGACAATGTTCATTTTTCAATGAATAGTGAAAAGATACTGCATTTTACATCAAAAATTCTTTTTAATCTAATTTATTTATATGATTATATTGTCTTTTGAATTGGTTTTGAAGTGAAATTAGAATATATTTTACCATTTAATCCAATGGTGGACATTGGAATCAATTTCACTTTGAAATTTGACTTAAACTGGTGTCAATCTTTTGATACTTATTGTTTCATAAAAACACGCTATTTGTCATGACTGCGGGAATTAATTATTAAATTAATTAATGTTACTTATATGTTTTGAATTTAGTAAAATAGACTTCATTTTTGAATTCGGAATATCCAATATAGTTTATGGTGAATTTTTGGTAATTTTATGAAAAACATCAATTTTTGATGAACAGTGAAACCACTATGTGGTACTTATAAAAACTGATTTTTCTGTTTAAATAAAATTTTTCCATCATTGTGTTTTGAATTTCAAAAATCCGACATACATGTTTGTCATTAAGAAGTAAAATGTGGTTCAATGGGATTAAAATAATTTTTTTTTGTGAATAGTAACTTATTAAGTTCTTAATCGCGATTAGTTGTAATTAGTGTAGTTTAAGGTAAAAATAATGTTTTAATAGTATGATATGAGCTTGACACATGTCCTGCCCTCATTGTATGTGTCATGGCCGACCAAGACAAGAAATGGGTCAACTTGGGGACCCCATGGAGCCACTTTGGTTGGGAAATGACATAAATATCTTTTTATTTAATGTTAAAGTAAAAATGACACAAACATGAGTTATGTTACTAAAACAATTTTTACATGGGGTAATACAAGTCAGATTTTTGACTATAAATAATTATTAGAAGGATAAAAAGATTTCCTACATCATAGTATTTTTTTTATAAATTTTAGACATTAAATAAAATAAATTATTTATGACATCATGATGATGCAGCGATGACCTCATTATTTAACGATTTAAATAAAATGGAAAGATAATGTAAAATCTAAAACCTCCACATGGCCAAAACCAATTAGATGAGTGGATTTAGAACCCTAATCACATTATCCTATAATTATATCAATGTGGGACCTTTTTAATCCGAAACTCATTTTAAAATAAAGTAACTTATCTTTACTTTCCAAGAGTGCCCCTCCTCTCCTCTTATAAAAGGCCCCCACCTCTACCTCCTTACCCACACTCCCAAAGCCTTTGTCTCGGCCAAACCCTGCCCATTTTGTCTCTCCACTTCCCTCTCTTACTCCTTGAAGCCTCACTTTGGGCAGAAGTCTTCCCAAGGAAGCCTTTGAGCTCAAACCAAAGAAAGTAACCCGATTTTAAGGTAATGTTTTCTTTTGAGTCCTTTTGTTTTATTTTGCTTCTCCATCAACCTAAACTCTTTTTATTCTTTTCTTTTGTAACAACTCCAGTATCCTAAATAAACTAGGATGTTGTTATAATATGGATTCGAGCTACACTTACACACATCTACATCTAATGGTAAACGAACATACTGTTTCCGTGGATGGTGAATTTATGCCTCCCGAAATGATGATTATTCATCATTCTTTTAACACATTCAAAGGGGGACATTAAGATGTCAATATATTTATATATGATATATAATATGTTTATGTTTTCCTTAAGCTTCTGTTTTTTTTCTTTTTGGGTATACTTTTATGGTTTCCATTATGGGTAAACGCGATATCTTCATTTAAGGAAGTGCGGACTACCGCCCCCTCAAAGTGATTTGATTCGTTAAATACCATACCCGGGACGTATAAAGGATGGAAATATGATATTATATATGATATTATACTGGAATTATAATATACCTTTATATCATTATGATTCCATTCTATAAAATATGAAATATAAATGAAAGTAGCGTTAATGCGTACGTACGGCTTACCGTCCCCATGAACGGTGCATTCCATTTCTTACCTCTAAATGATTATGTAATTTTATAAATGCATGTATATACTGGATATATATGATATATACATAATTATATTAATTATGGATATAATGGATACATGAACAACATGTAATTATAAAGGGTTTATTTTTGACTCAAGTACCAATGATCGTTAAAACGACCGTTATTAACTTAAATAATTACATAGTGTTCATGACATGGAAATAAGTGATATAAAAGGAATAATGAACTTTAAAAAGGTTCTTAAAGAATTATAAATTAACTCAGGTTTATTATTCAGGAAATTAAAGAACGATCGAGTCATGTTGGACCCGAGGTATGGGACTTTGTCTCAATCTCCTTTCATTGAGGCATATATTGTTTTATACACAACCTTCTTTTATATGGTGTATAAACCCCTTTGACTTTTATATTTATCCAAAAGGAATCTTTTTTTATACGAAGTGTTTTACTAAACGAAAAAAGGGAATGTTTTTGTTGTACGTATGAAGCGACAACGACTTCTCCACCGCCGTGACAGTTATTTGAGTTTCGGCTACCTCTACAAGCCATACCTTCTTTTTAAAAGAAAAATAAATACCATGTTTTAATTTTATTTTATTTTGGTATTGAAAATGGTTTTCATAATATTTTTATATCAAGGTGTTTTATTGATATTTTGTGATCGAAAGGTGTAAACGTTATGTTTCCTTTATGCATGTTTTATGTGATATGATTATGTTGAGGTTCTTGGGCATTATTATGAAGACGGGTGGTTTTGTGATAAACTGAGGGAGGGTGAGCCCGATATAGCTCTCCAATGCATTGGGTAACGCGAAGGAGTGAAACGTTAAGGTTTCTCCAAGGAGAATTAGGGAATATACTATGATGGGTATTCCAAATGTAACCAAGAGGGTTACTCCCTACGTATGAATGTTATGAATGCCTCAAGTTACTTTTATGTCTTATGATTTCTTTGATTTATTCATGATTTGATGAGGTATGTTAAAGTGCATATGTTTTATGGGTAAAGTATGATTTCATTATTATGTATATATGTACCCATGTTTCCTTTTCATATTTTTATATCCCTTACTGCACTTTTTATGCTAATCCCAAGTTTTTTTGAAATGTTTTTCACAGGTCAAGGGAAAGGTACATGATATGATGATAGTGTCAAGGAAGTGTCAATAAATAATCCATGTTTTATTTTAAATATGTTTCTATTGATGGGAATGAAGAATACTATCTTTATGTTACCACTTTGTTTATATGTGGAATTTAATGCATGTTTTATGATCTAATTATCTAAAACTCTAAACCCGAAAAGATCCTCAACGTGTAATCTTGTAATAACACAATATTAGGTAAGGTTTAAGGTTGGGGCCTTATAGTTGGTATCAGAGGTCGGTTTAGATAACTTTAGGAGTTATAATTCTATTAAATGATTATCCAAATTTTTTTATGGTCAAATTGAAGTGATATAGTATTTCAAGATTACCATGTTGCTTCATCTAAGACATGTTTGTTCAGAATGGTTTTCCGCAGAGGAAACAGGGAAGCAGTGCTAGGAAGGCATGCAGAAGGAAATAACCTTCCGAATCAACATCCTGAGATGGTCGAAATTGGAACTGAACAGTTTGTTGCAGTAATGGAACAGTTGACTGAAGCGATAAATGGCGGTGGTATCCATACACGAGATCATCCAAATCAACCGCAGAGGAACATGTCAGTGGTGGAACATTTCATGAGGCAACACCCCCCATCATTTAGAGGATCATCTGACCCTGTGCTAGCTGAAGGGTGTATTAAAGCACTGGAGAAGATTTTTGATGTCATGGGGTGTTCAGACAATCAAAAGGGTAGTCTTGCTATTTATCGTTTGGAGGGTGAAGGAGATCAGTGGTGGTCGATGGTTAAAAATATCAGGGATGCTGATGAGATTGATGCTCTCGACTGGGATGAATTCAAAGGTATGTTTCTTGAAAAGTATTTTCCTAAGGCTGTTCGACTTAGGATGGAGAAACAATTCATGGAATTGAGGTAAGAGGAAGTCTCAGTGGCTACCTATGAAGAAAGGTTCACTCGATTGGCAAGGTATGCTCCAAATTTTATCTGAGACCTTGATAGTAAAATCAATAGTTTTTAATCAGGATTAAAGCCAAAATATTGAAGGGAACTAGCTTCTCGTGAGTTTAAAGGTTATGAAAAGTTTGTTCGATGTGCTGAGAAGGTGGAAATGCAGTTTTCTGATGATCAAGTGTTCTATAACAACCAACAGAAGAAGAGACCGAGGTGGAAGGAGAAAGGTAGGAATTATTCAAAAAAGTCTAACGGTAAGAAAACTAAGTTTCCAGTTTGTGATAAATGTGGCAAAAGGCATGATGGGGAATGTCTTCTGAAGTCTTGAAATTGCTACCGATGTGGTAATATGTGACATAAGGCTCGTGATTGCACTAGGAAAGATCAGGGTGATGGTAAGACCAAATTTGATTTACAGTTAGTGAAATGTTATAAGTGCAATGAGATGGGTCACTATGCAAACGAGTGTCCGACAAAGAGCTTGGGTGATGGGAAGCAGTTAGACTACAAGCAGAAAGGGGTGGTGAAATCCTATGCAACTACTTCAGCAGATTTTGGGCTATCAAATGAAGGTGAATCAGATACTTTGTTTGTTTTTTCAGATTATTCCAGTGTGTTGTTCGATTCGGGGTATACACATTCATTCATCTCTGAAACATTTTCTAGTAAAATGGGTATTCCATCTCAAGAAATGACTCATGAAATTTGGGTAAAAACACCCGGGGGAAATGTTGAGGCAAAAAGAATTTATAAGAATCTTCCTATCCTTATCTGTGGAAAGAACCTACTTGAAAACCTAATTGTTCTACCTCTAGTAGAGTTTGATGTTATCCTGGGTATGGATTGGCTCTCTATTTACCTTGCTAAGATTGATTGCAGAGCTAAATAAGTTTTTTTTCTTCAGAAAGACATTCAGTTTGTGTACAAGAATGAACCCATTCTATTGATAACTTATCAAGAGGCCGAGAAACATGTAAAAGATGGAAATTAATGTTACCTTGCACACATCATTGAAAATAAAGGAACTGTTCAGATTAATGATTCGCCAGTGGTAAATGAGTATCCTGATGATTTTCTTGATGAGTTGCCTGGAATAATACCAGATAGGGAAGTTGAGTTTACTATTGACTTAGTTCCTAATGCTAAGTTAATTTCAAAACCCCCTTATTGAATGGATCAAATTGAAATTTTAGAGTTGAAGGAGCAATTGCAAGATTTATTAGAGAAAGGTTTCATTCGACCTAGCACATCACCATGGGGTGCTCTTATTTTCTTTGTTAAAAAGAAAGATGGTTCAATGAGACTTTTCATTGATTATAGAGCCTTGAATAACATCACTACTAAGAAAAAATATCCTTTGCCTCATATCGATGATTTGTTTGATCAGCTCCAGGGAGCTCAGTATTTTTCAAAGATTGACTTGAGATCGGGGTACCATCAGCTGAAGGTAAAGGAAACAGATGTTTCGAAGACCGCGTTCCATTCAAGATATGGCCATTATGTATTTTTAGTAATGCCTTTTGGGCTAACCAATGCACCTGCTGTATTCATGGACTTAATGAATAGAATTTTCCATGAGTTCTTTGATAAGTTTGTGGTGGTTTTCATTGATGATATTTTGGTGTTTTCTAAAAGTAAAGTGGAGCATGAAAGTCATTTATGGGTTATCTTGTAAACCTTAAAATAAAAGAAACTGTATGAAAAATTCAGCATGTGTGAGTTTTGGTTGCAACAAATTTATTTCCTTGGTCATATTGTTTCTAATGATGGGATAACTGTTGATCCTGCAAAAACAAAGGTTGTTGAAGAATGGCCAAGACCCACAAATGTAACTGAGATTCGTAGCTTCCATTGTTTGGAAGGCTATTGCCGAAGGTTTGTTAGAAATTTTTGACGGTTATCTAGTCCAATGACTAAGCTAACTCGGAAGGGTGTTAAGTTTATCTACAAAAAAGAATGTGATGATTGTTTTCAGGAATTGAAAAGAAGATTGGTGAATGCTCCAGTTTTGGCATTACCATCCAGGAATGGTGAGTTTTTTATATACAATGATGCTTCATTGAAAGTACTTGGTTGCGTCCTAATGCAGAATGATCAGGTAATTGCTTATTCTTCACGACAGTTTAAAACTCATGAGGTAAATTACCCTACACATGATTTGGAATTAGCTGATGTTTTTTTCTCTTTAAAAATTTGGAGGCATCATTTTTAGGGAGTAAAGTGTGAAATATATACTGATCACAAAAGTTTAAAGTATATATTCACTCAGAAAGAGTTAAACATGAGACAGAGGAGATGGATGGAATTAATCAAGGATTATGATTGTACAATTCATTACCATCTGGGAAAATCAAATAAAGTGGATGATGCTTTGAGTCTAAAAAGTAATGCTTCATTAGCAATGTTGCGTTTGGAACATGATCCTTTGGATAAGGATTTGATGAACTTTCGAATAAAAGTTGTTGGTGCAGGAAGTTCTTCTGTTTTGTTTTAGGTATCAGTGAGATCATCTCTATCAGATAGAATCAAGCAAGCACAGAAGCAAGACAGTGAGTTGTAGAAAAAGGTAGAGCTGGTTCAGAAAGGTAAGTTTCCTGAATTCAACATTGATAATGATTGCATTTTGAGATTTGGCAAGAGATTGTGTGTGCCTTGTGATTCACAGTTGAAGAGAGAGTTGTTATGTGAAGCTCATAGTTCTCCGTTTTCAGTTCATCCTGGAAGTACTAAGATGTACAGAGATCTGCGGGATTATTACTGGTGGGATGGAATGAAAAGAGATATTTCTGATTTTACTGTGAAGGGTTTGACATGTCAACAGGTTAAAGCAGAGCGGCAATTACCTAAAGGGATGCTCCAGCCTTTACCAGTGCCAGAGTGGAAATGGGAGAATATATCCATGGACTTTATTGTGGGATTACTGAAGACATCTCGAGGTAATAATGAAATATGGGATATTTTTGATCGCTTGACCAAATATGCTCATTTCCTTGCTATACGAGATACTTTTTCTCTAGATCAACTTTCCTGTTTGTATCTTAAAGAGATATCCAGGTTACATGGAGTTCCTCTCTCCATTGTATCGGATCGTGATCCCAGGTTCACTTCTAACTTTTGGAAAGGCCTTCAGAAGTCGTTGGGTACTGAATTAAATTTTAGTACAGCTTTTCATCCTCAATCAGATGGGCAGTAAGAATGTACAATTCAGACATTGGAGGATATGCTACATTCTTGCACTATGGATTATCATGGAAGCTGGGACCAACATCTTTCTTTGGTTGAGTTTTCATATAATAACAGTTTTCATTCCAGTATACAGATGGCACCATTTCAGGCATTATATGGGAAGCGGTGTCGAACTCTAGATTTCTGGGATGAAGTGGGTGAAAGGAAGTTGATGGGACCAGAAATGGTAGAAGAGAAGGCATAAAAAGTTCAGCTGATTCAGAAGCACATGATAACAGCTCAGAGCAGACAAAAGATTTATGCGGACAATAGGAGGAAGAATCTATCTTTCGAGGTAGGTGATCATGTTTTTCTCAAGGTTTCTCCTTGGAAAAGTGTGATGAGATTTGGTAAGAAAGGAAAGATGAGTCCAAGGTTTATTGGACTATATGAAATTCTAGAGAGAGTTGGATCAGTTGCATACTGGGTGGATTTACCTCCGAGTTAATCTCAGGTACACAATGTTTTTCACGTTTCGATGTTGATAATGTATATGCCAGATCCATCTCATGTTTTGAGTCTAGAGGTAGTTCAGCTGGAAGAGAACCTATCTTATGAGGAACAACCGGTCCAGATTTTTGACCACATGGAGCAAGTGTTACGGAATAAGGTGATTAATCAGGTAAATGTTTTGTGGAAAAACAACATGATAGAAGAGGCAACATGTGAATCTCAAAATTTAATGAGGGATAAGTACCCCCATTTATTCGATAACTAAATAAATTGTGGGGACACAATTTTCAAAAGGGGGGAAGGATTTAGCATCCCAAGTAAGTAATGAGTAATAGATATTTTTATCTATGTCTATTAATGAATTAGATAGTGTTTTAGAGGCTTAAAATGAAAATAAATCCAATCTTAATCATGGAATACACTAATATTTTTAAAAGATTATTTTACTGCCTTTTGATGGAAAACCATCTTTAAATCTATCTTTTGACAATTTTATAAGCTATGTTTGTAAAAATAAACTTATTCTTTATGACTGGGACATCAAAATTTACTTTCTGTGAATTTTTGGTATTTTTCAGATAATGTTCATTTTTTAATGAATAGTGAAAATACTGCATTTTACATCATAACTGCTTTTTAATCTAATTTATTTATATGATTAAATTATATTTTGAATTGGTTTTGAAGTTAAATTAGAATATATTTTTACCATTTAATCCAATGGTGGTCATTGGAATCAATTTCACTTTGAAATTGGACTTAAAATGGTGTCAATGTTTTGATACTTATTGTTTCATAAAAACACGCTATTTGTCATGACAACGGTAATTAATTATTAAATTCATTAATGTGACTTATATGTTTTGAATTTTTTAAAATCAACTTCATTTTTGAATTCGGAATATCAAATATATCTTAGGGTGATTTTTTGGTAATTTTCTGAAAAACTTCAATTTTTGATGAACAGTGAAACCACTAAGTGGTACTTATAAAAACTGATTTTTCCGTTTAAATGAAATTTTTCCATCATTGTGTTTTGAATTTAAAAAATCCGACATAAATGGTTGTCATTAAGAAGTAAAATGTGGTTCAATGGGATTAAAATAATTTTTTGGTGAATAGTAACTTATTATGTTCTTAATCGCGATTAGTGGTAATTAGTGTAGTTTAAGGTAAAAATAATGTTTTAATAGTATAATATGAGCTTTACACATGTCCTACGCTCATTTAATGTGGCATGGCCGACCAAGACAAGCCATGGGTCAACTTGGGGACCCCATGGAGCCACATTGGTTGGGAAATGACATAAATAACTTTTTATTTAATGTTAAATTAAAAATGACAAAAACATGAGTTATGTTACTGAAACAATTTTTAGATGGGGTTATAAAAGTCATATTTTTGAATATAAATATTCATTAGAAGGATAAAGATATTTCCTAAATCATAGTATTTTTTTATTATTTTTAGACATTAAATAAATTAAATTATTTATGACATCATGATGATGCAGCGATGACCTCATTATTTAACGATTTAAATAAAATGGAAAGATAATGTAAAATCTAAAACCTACACATGTCCAAAACCAATTGGATGAGTGGATTTCGAACCCTTATCACCTTATCCTAGAAAATATATCAAT
Organism: Viscum album; assembly: GCA_963277665.1. Classification (NCBI taxonomy): domain Eukaryota; kingdom Viridiplantae; phylum Streptophyta; class Magnoliopsida; order Santalales; family Viscaceae; genus Viscum; species Viscum album. The sequence goes on from OY728161.1 coordinate 321,501,021, forward strand.
GTGGGACCTTTTGAATCCGAAAATCATTTTAAAATAAAGTAACTTATCTTTACTTTCCAAGAGTGCCCCTCCTCTCCTCTTATAAAAGGCCCCCACCTCTACCTCCTTACCCACACTACCAAAGCCATTGGCTCGGCCAACCCCTGCCCATTTTGTCTCTCCACTTCCTTCTCTTACTCCTTGAATCCTCTCTTTGGGCATAAGTCTTCCCAAGGAAGCCTTTGAGCTCAAACTAATGGGAGTTACCCGATTTTTAGGTAATGTCTTCTTTTGAGTCCATTTGTTTTTGTTTGCTTCTCCAACCCCCTAAACTCTTTTTATTATTTTCTTTTGTAACAACTCCAGTATCCTCAATATACTAGAATGTTGTTATAATATGGATTCGAGCTACACTTACACACACCTACATCTACTGGTTAACGGACATACTGTTTCCGTGGATGGTGAATTTATGCCTCCCGAAACGATGATTGTTCAACATTATTTTAAAACCTTCAAAGGTGTCCATTAAGATGTCACTATATTTATATATGATATATAATATGTCTATTTTTTCCTTAAGCTTCTGTTTTTTTTTCTTTTTGGGTATACCTTTATGGTTTCCATTATGGGTAAACGCGATATATTCATTTAAGGAAGTGCGGACTACCGCCCCCTCAAAGTGATTTGATTCGTTAAATACCATATGTGGGATGTATAAAGGATGGAACTATGATATTATATACAATATTATTATAATATACCTTTATATCATTACGATTCCATTCTATAAAATACAAAACAGAAATGAAAGTAGCGTCCATGCGTACGTACGGCTTACCGTCTCCATGAACGGTGCATTTCATTTCTTACCTCTAAATGATTATGTAATATTATAAATGCATGTATATACAGGATATATATGATATATACATAATGATTATAATTCTGGATATAATGGATACATGAACAAAATATAATTATAAAGGGTTTATTTTTTACTCAAGTACCAATGATCGTTAAAACGACCGTTATTAACTTAAATAATTACATAGTGTTCAGTAAATGGCAATAAGTGATATAAAAGGAATATTGAACTTGAAAGAGGTTCTTAAAGAACTAGAAATTAACTCATGTTTATTATTCAGGACATTAAAGAACGATCGAGTCAAGTCGGACCCGAGCTATGAGACTTCGTCTCAATCTCCATTCATTGAAGCATATTTTTTTATACACAACCTTCTTTTATATGGTGTATAAAACCCTTTGAATTTTACGTTTATCCAAAAGGAATATTTTTTTTATACGAAGCGTTTTACTAAACGACAAAAGGGAATGTTTTTTTATACGTATGCGGCGACAACGACTTCTCCGCCACCGTGACCGTTATTTGAGTTTTAGATTCCTCTACAAGCCATACCTTCTTTTTAAAAGAAAAAGAAATACCATGTTTTAATTTTATTTTATTTTTGTATTGAAAATGTTTTTTCATAATATTTTTATATCAATGTGTTGTATTGATATATTGTGATCGAAAGGAGGAAATGTTATGTTTCCTTTATGCATGTTTTATGTGATATGATTATGTTGAGGTTCTTGGGAATTATTATGAAGACGGGTGGTTCCGTGATAAACTAATGGGGGTGAGCCCGATATAGCTCTCCAATGCATTGGTTAACGCGAAGGAGTGAAACGTTAAGGTTTATCCAAAGAGATTTAGGTAATATACTGTGATGGGTATTCCAAATATAACCAATAGGGTTACTCACTAAATAAGAATGTTATGAATGCCTCAAGTTACTTTTATGACTTATGATTTCTTTGATTTATTCATGATTTGATGATGTATGTTAAAGTTAATATGTTTTATGTGTAAAGTATGATTTCATTCTTATGTATATATGTACCCATGTTTCCTTTTCATATTTTTATATCCCTTACTGAGCTTTTTATGGTCATTCCAAGTTTTTTTGAAATGTTTTTCACAGGTCAAGGGAAAGGTATATGATATGATGATAGTGTCAAGGAATTGTCAAGAAATAATCCATGTTTTATTTTAAATATGTTTTCATTGATGGGAATGAAGAATACTATCTTTATGTAACCAAATTGTTTATATGTGGATTTTAATGCAAGTTTTATGATCTAATTCTCTAAAACATTAAACCCGAAAAGATCCTTAATGTCTAATCATTTAATCACTCAAGTTTAAGTAAGGTTTAAGTCTGGGGCCTTATAGTAACAACCTTAAATGCTTTGGAGAGACACATAGAAAACCTAAAACATAACTCCCACCCTTAACACCTAATGAATGATAATAATGGTAAATAATACCTTCATGTAGCGAAAATCATATTAACACTCCTGGGCCCATATAATACCTTAGGATTCCTAGTCTAGGATGACCATGGTGCCAAGATATGAGATAAATCCAACAAGAACCTCCTATAATAGGCCAGAAGACCATTAAAAAATAATTCTTCTTGAAAATATTGTGTCATACCCAATAGAAAATGCCATTAATCATAAAATAGTTATAATTCTATCAAATATGAAAATCCAAATTCCCATATAAGTGAACCTATAGAATCATAATCATACACTAAAACATATAAATATAAATTGGATGGTGTCTAAGGACAAAGAAACTAGCTCTATGATGATTATAATTCTTCTCCTCTAACATTTAGTATACGATAGTGTAAGAAATGAAAATGACAAAACACTAATATCTAAACATAGGGAACATAATGATTTCAAAACAACATACTAAAATTATGGATATTTAAAAATATTGTATATTATTTTAAAATATTTTTAATAGTATTCATTTCTGGATAAATTTGATAAAAGGATTCAAACAAGATCGATCGATTTTAAATAATAATTATTCACAAATATATTACTAAAAACCCCTTACATGGATATTTTTTACTCTCCATATTTCCAAATTATTTTCACTTGTTTTGTAGAATTTATACCAATTATTGTTTCATAATAGTATGTAGCACACATGATTAATGGTACATAACTTTATAATTATTTTACTTCTATGATAAATTGTAATGATTTTTTTCAAATCTCCATTACATATTCTGTTAAAGGTCCTCAAGTATATATTGCACTATGTATTTTTTAGTTGACATTTAATAAGGTAAAAAAATGAATAGCCTATTTTTATTACTATATTTGAAAACATTGGTTCACTGATTAATATAAACTATGTATTGAAAAAAACAATAGTAGATCGAGATTTCCAAAAAAAATTCCAATGTAAATTAATTATTTTTCATTAGCATTTATGCTTAACAAAGAAGACATGGGATCTACATTGAGAAACATAAGGAATAATTAAATCTCTTATTACGTAACTCCTCTATTTATTTATTTAGATTAATTGATTCCAATGTATTCATTATATAATGATTCTTTGATATTGGCCTTACATCAGGGATTAAATGAACAATAACCTTAACGTCATGCTATAGAAATTATTCAATAAGTTTATCTGGAAATACATAGATGTATTATTGTAAAATTCACATCATCAATTTGAATATTTCATACCTTACATTTGTATTTTTTTCACTTCCCCCCAATAATTTCCGTTAGTAGAGCTACTAGGAGTGGATCTAGGGATGAATCAGATTTTGATGTTTTTTTCTAAATAAAAAGAATTCTTTACCTTCATAAAAAATGGAAATTTTGTTTTTCTTACAAAATTTTTTGACAGAATTTTTTGAGATCCAATCAATTCTCTAGCTTATATAAAATACAACCATTGGTATGATGAAAAAGACAACTAATAAACCATGTTTATGTTTCATATTGAGGACTTCCCGATACATTTTTGTTTCAATGAAAATTCCATTAAATGTATTTACCAACTACTCTTGTATTAATTAAAAAGGGAAATTTATAATCTTCATGGAAAAAATGTTTGATATAATAGACGATGATAAAATAGAATCAAATTGAGAATTTGGATAAATATTATACTAGGATTAATTTATACTACTCCAAAACATTTCATATTTGTACTTTATATATAGTGATTTCATAAGCATTTCTATATAACCATGGCCTCATCTATGGTAGATTACCACTATTCTTGATATATTGGTTTGAAAATTTCCCCATTTCATTATAGATTATTCATTGATAATTATAGCTTTTTCCCCCTTTAATTTATGAGCACAATTATACTTTTCTCTAAATTTATAAAAAAACAACCATTCCTTTAATGAATTTATGAGGATGATTCTCTTTAAATTATTTCATAATGGTATTTTATTATTCCCTAGTTATTCTATGATTATATAATTTTATAATGATTATAAAAAAACCTATACATCTCTTGTTTTCCATTGAAATTATAGGATCTATAAAATTATATCTCTATTTTGATGGAACATAATACTATTTAAACATATAATTAAAATGTATGATATGCCAGTAGCCATCAATACATGGCTTCTGACCATCAAAAAAATAATCATGTTTTCAGAATCACATATGTAATTTAAATAATACCTGGATAATGATGTGATGGTTGACCTGTACTATGCAATATTGTCTTCTTCATTTTTCATATTTCTAAATAATTTTATCATCATTTATGTTCATTTCTCATGATGATAATATTTTTCAATAAATGTTTCATTAAATTTTGACAATTCAATTCCTTATATTTCATCATAAACTATAGTATTATGTACCGATGACCACCATTGATCAATATATAATTTGATTTAATATACCACTAGAATGACCTTTTCACTTTCAACACATAAGACAGCTAGAAATCTATATTTAAGGGATTTTATCAATTTATCACCTACCAAAATACTATCATTATAACCAAATTATGGGGGTTTCTACCACATGAAATGATCCCGCATAGTTGTAGTATGATTATTTTTTATAAATTGGGTACAATATTCTAATATGGTAATGATCATTCCCTATATAACAATAAACATATTCACTTTATCAGTAGTTAAATACCTACATGATACAAGGGTATTTAATACCATTATTAAATAAGGATCCATCACTAAATAATAAAACAAACTATGTTATCTCATAATATTCATGAGTATTGAGAAAAAAATTCAATATAATAAATTATTATAATTCTAATGTTTATATAACATCTAGTTTGCAATTTTTTTACAAAACCTGGCTCTGATACCAACTATAACAACCCCAACTCTAGTATACCATAATCAATGGTTATTTTATTATAATGGAATAGATATAAGAGATGAAATCACTATGGATCAATAATTTTATTGATTTTGAAGAACATGATATGTACAAGATTCTCTTATTACATTGGTAATTAAAAATAAAACATAATAATTGAATATAAATTGATCTGTGAATATTATTCAATGAATTCTTCTTCATTAAATATTTTAAGAATAAATAATTATAAATTGATGTGAAATTTTAAGTAAGGGATAAATATAGTGAAAAAAAGAATCAATAATAATTAAATTATAATAAATAATTAATAATCAATATCAAAAGGTAAATAACTTAAAATCAAATTCAATTTAATCAATAAATTGAATGTGAAAATGCTTATATAGATTTTTTTTTCATTTATAAAATCATATAGATTGTTATAACTGACTAATGAATGAATGAAATGATTAATTTTTGGAAGTTATGTATCTGTAACATAAACCACTACCATCAATACCATCAGATGATGGTTCATGTGTATGGGTAGAATTTTTTTTTATTCTTCTAGGAAAAAAATGTGGCAGGTTTTCCACCAACTCTTTGTTTCACTAGAAATATCGATGTATTCTAGGGATATATAATTTCATTACCCACCCAGAACTGTATTTATAAATAATTGTACATAAATATATTTAATTAATGAACAAAATTCCTTATAAAAATATTTATATTGAATATAAGAAATAAAATTTTCAATATTTTCCCACTTAAGACAACATTCTTTTTATACACAACAAGTAAAAATTGAATATAACGTATACAATAATCATATACATGATACAATAAATATGGATATATAGTGAAATATTCAATGATTTAGGATCATACATAAAATTCGTAGTAATGAAAAGAAATAATTGATATATATGGAATATGTCCCACATAAAATAATGTGAGATGGAAAAACCATTCCACTAGTAATCAATCGAATTATATGAACCATAAAATTGAAAAAGAATAAAATAAAACATTAAATATGATAATGATAAATTAATACATGTTATGATATATGAAATGGTATGTACACCAAAACCACACATCCAAAATATGTGGTGAATAAGGAATATCTCAAAGAAATAAATTTGGTAAGAGATACCCTTACCATGTGGCAAATTTTTTTTTCACTTTAACTTAATGTCTTGGAAAATAAAATTATTTTCATTAATTACATTATTAAAATCCTCATAAACATATAGTTTATTTTTTATAATTTTATTTAGTTCATTTCTGGTCATTCCAATGTGTTTTAATTTTTAATTTCGTTGTTCTAGGTATGTTCGTTTCATGGATTTATGGTTGGATCCCTTACGTATAATTATGAGAGTAATTTTAAAATGAAAAAAATGTTGAAGTGGAATGAAATGATATAAATATATCCATAGGATTTTTATATTTTCCCTAACATCATTTTTTTCTTAATATTATAATTATTCATTAGATAAAACATTAATGATAAAAGTTTGTATAATTTTTGTGGTTTTTCTGACCATCATGAACTAGTTTGGATTTATAATTTAATATTATTCATTTATATTAGTTATAAAACATAAAGAAAACTTATAATTAATATATAATAATATAACTTATCCATAATAATGGTTTTACAAACAACATTGAAGTAGGTAATGAAAAACGATAGCTCGTCGTCAACAACGATGGTTAATTGTCCTGTGATATAAGATGTTTTCATTTTTAGAATGAATTCTAGAGGGAAAAAATTTGATAACAAATAATCCATAGAAAATAAAATTATAGCATATATACTATACTGGGGTTATGAAGATTATTTTTATTATGGGAGGTGATGTGATAAGAAGAAATGAAAACCAATAAAACAGGAAGCAGTTAGATTTTACCTCTTGATTATCGCCTCACTATGAACCTCCTTAAGGAAATTTTATTTCGTAGTTTTTAAGAACATAATGTATTGGACATATGGTAGATGTTATGAAATTGAATTGGGTATAATATAAATTATATTCATGTCTTAGAAGGTGTGATGAGAAGGGTTCGTGAGGGGTGGCATTTATAGAGAGAAGAGATCTGTGTTTAAAATTATTTTATTCATTTGTTTATTATTTTGGATAAAGACAACCAAAAAAATTGATTCTTTTGAATAATTATAATAACTAGTGCTTATGAGTTCTAACTAATAGTTCATTATATTATAAATTACTAAACAATACATAGATGTGGGATAGAAGGCTAAATATCATAAATGGCAGTATTTCACTATCCACAAATAATCAACTATTTTAGAAATATACCGAAAAATACTGTCTAACCATTTTTAAATGTACCTATTTAATATACGAAATAAATTTTATGAACGAAATTTAAATATTAGAAAATTATGTTTTAATAAAAATCACAGTTTATAAAAAAAATTGATTTTAATATTATTACAGATTTTACGACTATTTAAAAAATTAATTATTATATCCTAAAATGATCTTATAATTATATTACAACAAAATTTTAATTCATGATTATATATTATGAAAATAAATTATTTTTTAAATAATTATATTAATTATTAAACTGTAAATAAAAAACTGATATTTCACAAAAATACGAACACTTAATTTATAATTTTTAATCATTCATTGACATTTTACACTATATAAATATATCATATTTTATTTTTGTGGATACCAAAATTTGATGTATACATTCATAGTTGAGGTAATTATCATAATTTTTTGATTACTACTACTAAGAATTTTATTTCAATTCCCATGGTCTTGTTAGTATTTTATATTATATCATGGTTTATTTAAGATCTTTATTATGTGGAACAAAAGATATCGAATAAAATGGATTTACATAATATGGTACGCATCATAGAATCATGAGGCGTTATGTTAATTGAATATTTCACAAAATATCTACATTTCTTATATCATCGATATGATTATTTCCTAAGGGGTATTGTAATTTATTTTTCATATAGTGTTTACATTGAATGTTATTTTATTTATTGGGGAAAGACTATATCTTTCATTAAATACATATATTTTTTGTTAATTTATATTGATTAAAGAATTAAATTGATCCTTTTGAAATTTAAGGAAATCTGTAGTAATATATATGGGTGGTTCCTAGTTATTAATATCCCTTCAATGCATCTATAGTCACAAGAGAGGACAAATCTAGCCAAATTAAATGGGGTTTTACCCGAAATTATTAAACCACATTGCCAAAAGTCTTGATAGTATAGGTACCATTATTCTTGAGGTCATGGAATTAAAATAATTAATCATTTCAATCACTATAATTTCTGAAATTATTTTCCATGTGATTTTCACTATGATATTAACCATGAATTCAAATATTGATCAATGTTTTGATTAAACAGATTTGGTTTCCATGTTTTACATTACACTAATTGTTAATACTTATCCCCTAATTATTGAATTTTTTTCTTTAATATAATGTACTTGTGTTATATATATACTTATAAATATTTATTATGTGTCATTTATTATTGAATCATTAAATCTTAAATGGTATTTTACACTTACAGAGAATATGAGCTCACACTTTTATTTGTTCCCCATTACCCATGTTTTGAATAGAATATGATTGAATGATTTCAAGGATGAAATAACATTCTTTTTTATGATTTATTTTTTATTAAAAACATAATAATATTACCATGTATTTATCTATTTCTATAATACTACTAACATGATAATTCATTTGGGATTTTAATTATGTATCAATGTTGGTGTAACAATGTAAGGACACCACACTAAGATACCGGGGTCAAGGTATTTACATTTTGTATCAGAAAAAGTTTAATATAATATATGGGATCAATATTTTAAAATAAACAAAGCTGGTGAGAGAATTTTGATAATATCTTATAGTACATAAAAAAATTTCCATTAGAATAATATTAATTTTGAGGATAAATTATTATGATGATTATGGGATGACTATATGTCTTGTATTATTTAGTGAAGGATCCAAATATAACAAAATGATTCAATACTCGCATACAATGTATGGATTTCCACACCTAGAATGTATACATTTTTAGTGCATGGGATGCAAAAATCATTATCGTAATATGACAAAATAACCATGTTATAGAAAATAACCACACGAAACCTATGTTGGATAATTCCGTGTTGCCAAAGCCCCCATATTTTAGTGGGACTACTAATAAAATATCTGTTGATAAATCAATCAACTCACATGAAAATATAGTTCTGATATTAGGATGTTAAGAATGGGAAATTATAGTATTAGCTTTATATTCCCTCAAGGGTGATACAGATCAATGGTGGTCATTGAACCAGTAATTCTATGATGGACGGTGAAATATTAGAAAAGGAATTGGTAAATTTTAATGAAACATTCTTTAATAAATATTTTTCTTGTGAGTAAAAAACTAAAATGAATAGAAAATTCATTAGTCAATAGAAAAAGGAGGAAGAGTGTGTTCTATAGTATGAGGATACCTTCACAAGACTATATTAGAATGATACATATTATATAGGTGATTTTTGAAAAACAATATTGATAATTTCTTTGAAGCTATTAAGCAATGTATTTAAAGTATACTAGATTCCAAACATTTTCACAATATGGTGTAATTGTAAAATGTTCCATCAGAATAGAGAAGTAATTTTCTAGATCATATATATTTAAATGAATTCAATATAAGGATAGGTAATATGTGATCCATGAGAATGTTAAAGGACCAATCAAGAACATGTGAATGGATTTGTTTCAATCTTATGAATATTATAAGAATAAATATTATAGAAAATGTATAAAGGAAATATGAGTGTGCTACAAGTGTGATGACTGGGGTAATTTTTCACATGAGATCAAGGGAAAAAATAATGATATCCAATAACTAAACTATAATGTAATGAGGAATAATTCAAACCAATACCCCAAGCGCCGTGGAAATCTACCACATATGATGCCAAGGGTAATGGAAAATATTATGCAATCACTAAGACTATAGTAGAACTAACCAATGATGTGGTAGTAGGTAAATTAATACTATATTCTAATTTTTAAAATGCATTATTTGATTCTATAACATCACATTCTATTATATCAAAATTGTTTTCTATGAAAACCATATATATACCATTGGATTTAATAAGGGAATTGTTAGTAAAAACTCTTAAGTGGAGTTTCATTATAATAAGAAATTTTAAGTTAGTCCCCATTATTCCATATAAAAGTGATTTATATGATCATTTTATCATCATACATATGATTGAATTTGATATAATCTTTAGTATGTTATAGATTTCAAAATATTATTAAAACACAGATTTTAATAAGAAATAAATTACAATTTTTTTTCAAGACGAATAATTCCATATCTTTATAGATGAAACATCGTCATGTGACTCTTAACTAGATCCACCTTTAGTAGCTCTAATTACTTGAATATTTTGGGAGGAAGAGAAGAATAAATCATGGTATGAATATGGTCACCATCAAATTAATGATATATCTAATTTAAAATAAAACATTTATATATTTCCTAAGAATTATATGGACACCCCACAGAGAGTGAAGTTGATTTTTCCATTGATTTATTCCTTGATTAAAACCCAATATAAAAGAAAAATTAAAGAATTCCACTCTAAAATTGGTGGAAAGAAGAAAAATTATGGTGAATAATTGATTTATTCTCCCTAATGTTTCTCCTTTAATATACCGTTCAATATTTTTTAGATTAAATATGGATTCATGAGCGTGTGCATAGAATATTGAGAAATAAGAGAAATTGTAATACTGAACAACGATAAACCATATCAAATTGATAATTTATTTGATCAAAATCATGGATCTAAATGTTTTTTCAAGAATGAACTTCATTTTGGATAACATTAATTGATATTAATGATGTAATCTATTCCGAATATAGCATTTCAATTGAGTTATTGGCATTTCAAGATTACAGTAATTCTATTTGGATTGACTAATGCAGTAATGGTTTATAAAGAACTGATGAACATAATATTCAATGAATATATTGAAAACTTTTTTGTGGTATTCAATGATGATATTCTGGTATATTCTAAAAACATTAAAGATACGTAGAATCAGATGAGTATTATTATTGAGAAACTGAAGAAGAAAAACTTATGTGCAAAATTTAGAAAATGTGTATTTCAGAATTATTAAATTTATATTAATGACCATATTGCCTCTAAGAAAGGAATATAAGCTGATCCCGCTTGGTTAAAGGCTTTACAATAATGGACTAGACCTATTAACATAACCAAAGTATGTATTTTTATTTGTTTAGATGGTTACTATCAATACATTATTTATATTTTTTTATGATTGGATAACCTTTTGTCCCAGACAAACCGTTAAGGGGTTATTTTTGTGTGGACAAAAGAATGTGTAGAATGTTTTTAATAATAGAAGAGAATATTTTTCAATTCTTTTATTTTTGGGTCTACTATCATGAAATTATGGGTTTGGTGAGATACAATGATTTATTAAATAAATTACCGAGTTTTGTGCTTAAAAAACGATAAACTTATTGAATATGAATCATTGAAGTTGAAGATTCCTGAACAAAATTATCCATATCTGGTTCATTTGATATCATTTTTGATCTTTAATCTAATGATTTGGAGTCCCGATCTCTATAGTGAATGTTGTGATATACATATAGATAAAAATATTTTAATATACTTGTTTACATAAAATGAACTCAACATGATATAAATATGATTAATTAAGTTTTATAAAGATTATGATTTTCTAATACACTACAACCATGGAAAAAAAATAAGGTAGATGATGCATTGAGTTGGAATGGTCATGGTGTTATCAAAAATATGAGGACTGATAGATATCAAATGTTAATGCATTGTGTAAATATGTATATGGGAATTTTTATTCAATGGGAAACATCACACCTTTTTCAAATGATTTCTAAACCATATTTACAATAGACGGAAAAGGGTTCTAAATATGATGATAATAATTTTAAAATAAAAAATAAATCTTTAAAGGATGTAAAGTTTGTAATCTTAATTAATGAGGTTGGAATTATGAAATTTAGAATGTGGATATGTGTTATAAAAATACCATATCAAAAAATAGAATTATTAGATGATTCTATTTCACAAATTTACTTATACACTTTGGAAGAAAAAATGCATATAGAGATGTAAAGGAACATTTTGGTGGTAAAATATGAAGAGGGAATTGCTAACTATTTTTAAAGATTTATAATTTTTCAACATGTAAATGCTGAGAGGAATCATCTTATAGGATTGATTCAACCTATGCATATTCTTATTTGAAATTGGGATGACATATGTAATTCATCAATGGATTAACAAATACCCCTATAAATAATAATATGATATTATTTATTGTTCATTGCCTAAAAAAATTCACATTTTCTCACTATAATAGAATATTTACCTCTTCAGTGAATAACCAGACTCTATATTAATAAAGTTGTAATAATTTTTTGGGAACCCTTATTTATTGTGTCATATCAAGATACCCATTATAGAAAAATTAAGGTCGATTATTTAGAAATATTTAGATACTATATTTCATTTATGTACTGATTACCATCCTAAAACTGATGGATAGTCTAAATGTACTATTAAACAATTTTAAGACTTGTAGATATGAAACTCACCTAACATTCATGGAATTATGGATTAGTTTTACCTTTGGTATAGTTTTCTACAATTATTTTATTCATTAAATTATAAAACTGACAGCACATGAAGCATTATATGAAAAGAGAAATTGAACTCCAACATATTTTGATGAGCTAGTTGAATAGAAACATATAGGCCTATATCATATTGTAGAAATAATGAAAATGGTAAAGACTATTTTAGTTTATATTAAAGATGCTCAAGGTAGGAAAAAGTGTAATGAAGATAACAAGAGAAATTATTTAGAATAAGATGGGGGAAATCTTGTCTTCTTAAAATTATCTCGATGGAAGTGTGTCATATGATTTAGTAAAATAGAAGACTAAGATCCAAGTACATCAGAAAACTCAAAATTATCGAACAAATTGGATTGGTATCTATCTGATTAAGAATGCCACAGTTTCACACTAATGTTCATGATGTGTACAAAATTATCTTTTTATGGAAGTACATGCCAGACCAAACACATGTACACACCTATGATGAACTACAATTGGAACATGATTTTTCATATAGTGAATATCTTATTGAGACTCAATCCACTAGACTGGATGTATTGAGAAATCAGATGATTATATCATTAATGGTTCTTTAGAGAAATAATAAAATGGAAGAATAAACATTGGATCCTAAGGATGTTAAGCCCCATGTTTTAATAATGTAATATTGAGGAAAATATTAAATGCGTTTTTTTGAATTAGGGAAGAAGGTAATATCTCATGATTTTATGGAATGCATTTTTTAAATAAATTCTATTTATTTGATAACATATATTTCCATGAAAACGGAGAATAAATGAACTGTGATATAATATTAGATATTAAAACGACTATTGTAATATTAATGTGACTCTTGTGAATAGTAAACTGGCCATTAGAAAAATAACCGCACCTATGAAATTATAAATAAAATTTACGTATGTCATAAAGGAAAATGTGATATATTTATATCATGGAATAATAAAATAAATGTTTTAAAAATGATAAATTAAGTGTTTGTATTTTCATGAAATGAAAATGTTTATATACAATTTTATAATTAATATAATGATTTAAAATAAAATTTATTTTCATATTATAGATTCATAAATTTATATTTAATTGTCTTTTAATGATAATAAAATGAGAACAGAATTAATTTTTTGAAGCGTCAAAAATTTTTTATAATTATAAAATTGGAATTTCTGAAGAAGTTATGCCTTTAATTAGAAATTAAATTTATAATATTCAGGAAATTAATTTCAAAAAATGGTATCTATTTTTAAAATCTACATGTTGATAAATTTATCAGGTTCATTTTTGGGATTTTTAGGAAACATTTGAATTTTTTAGGAATAAAGAAATAGGGTAAATTAAGATATTTAAACTTTTAAGACAAAAACATGAATTTTTGAGGGATTGATGATGTAGTAAACCTTTAGATAGATCCCACATGATAATAAAATAATATATAGATGAATAGAATAAAAACCAACTCTCATCCCAATATAATTACCACCCCTCACATTACATTATCCTTAGACAATATAAGCATTATATCTTGTATAAAATCTACCAATATCCCTTACCAAGAATCTTCCCCACATAAAAAACCTAATAGTTTTACCAAAACTCCATATACAAGTGTCTTACAAAGGTTCTAAATGATAAGATATTTGAGAGGTAAAACCATCCTTCATTATATTTTAATTTCTTTTCTTTTCTTATCCCCTCATCACCTTTCTGATCCAAAGAGGAATGGTAACTCCATTATTATATTTATAATATGCTTTTATTTTGTTTATGGAATATCCATTATCTATTATATTCACCTATCCTTTTAATTATGAAAACAAAATCACCATATGTGTGGTCCGGATTGACCTTCTTCACCCATAACAAGTATTCAGTTTTCATTACCACCATTAAGTATACTCATAAAACCATTTTTCATGGTTTTAAAAGATTATAATATCTGTATCACAACATATTTATTGTTTTATAACTAGTATATAAACAAAATATTAAAATAGATGATACTGGTTCATGATGGTCGTAAACACTACCAAAATAAACTAATAATTCATCATTAATATTTTATGTAATAATTCATAATTTTCTAAAAAAATCAAAATTAAATATGGTAGAATTTAAAATCCATTAATTATATTAATTCCATTTCATTACACTATTGGGTAATTATTATTATTTAACATGAAATTCTATAATTCTTTACAAGAAAACATATCTTAAAATCCTGAAACAAGGGCTATCATAATAACAAAATAGGACACTATAACTCATCAAGATGGTTATCATGGAACCCAATAAAAGTATATTAATCAAATATATTTTAGAGATTTTATGAATTAAGTCATTAATGAATATAATTTTATTTTTGATAGAGACATTTTTTATTCATTTCTATAGATATTTTCATTGCTTCACTGATGGATTTCAATTAATAATACCCATGAATTAAATGTTTTAATCAATGTTGGGATATTATAAAAAATTTAATGGATATGGTTTTAATTGATTCAAATAATAGTGAATGTTATAAATTAAAATTATTTATATTTTTAATATATATGGAATTTAAAAGTGTTTATTATTTTTAGAGGATAGTTATTCCAAAAACATATACCAAGGGATAGACCTTAAGAAGTGGGTAACAAGCCACCTAGAAATCCCCAATAGTGGATAACAGGAATATAAACCCACAATGATATCCTTACAAAGACACAATAGTGAATTGGGAAATTTGGTCCATTCACTGGTGGCCCATAAGGCATTAATCCTATTGAATTTCATGCTGAGCCAGAGACCATGGAACGACCATATCGTGGTCAAGACCCCCAACATTGGGTGGAGATCCTCACTGGGATCATGTGGTTTGTAGTGGCCTCGAGGGTGATCCACCCCCATTATTACTTCATTATGACCTTAAAACCACACTATGGGTTATAAATATATTATCCTTGCCTCCTAATTTCTATGTGGGTTGGATTTTTTCAGATTAATATTCCCCACATATCAAATCTACCAAAATTCAATGAATATTCACCAACAATACCACCATTACTATATCCTTACACCAATGTATTACCTATGCTACTCTATGGTTGCTACATCATGATCTCAGGCTTGAGATGAAGACCACTACCAATACTAGCCACAACCATCGATCACCTCTTCTCCCTCATCCCTCCACCCCTAAGATAATTATAGGGATCCTATGGACACTATAAAGGCTAGAGTAAAGAGGATTATCCATGGCATTCTTCTGTTTCATTTATCACATTTTATCACTATCCCTCGATGCAACAAACGTTATCCCACTGCAATGCTTGCACCAATAAACCACATTGTAGGCCCTCAACCTCACCTTCCACCATCTTCGATGTCACTATTGAATCCCAAAAACAACCATAGATCTGATATCGCCTCATCAACCAACATTATTGGCCTTCGTTACTTAACCAAAGACCAGTATCACCGATCACCTAGTGCTCGAGCTCGAGCTCCATCATCATTGGAAAAGCACCAGACCTCCTCAGATCCCCTATAGACCTTCTCTGTTCACCTGAAAGTCATTTATAAGGTCCCTCCAACAACATAAAATGTTAGAGGGATGAAGGAGGGGACCTATTTCTACTGTTTCACTACAACCCCATGAATTTTAGTCCACACACAAATAGTAAACCTATTGAAAATTGAAGTTATTTCTAAATCTTTGATGTAATACACCCCAGTATCACAGTTGTATCTATGATAGGAGATCCTCCCTAGAAGGACATAGGCCTCCCCCCCTGCTACCTATAAAAGGTGTTAGTTGGCCAGACATGAGCTTAATCATATTGATCACCATAAAGAGAGAATCCCCCATTGAGTTAGGCTACTGTATTGTTTTCCTTTTCCCTTTTTACTTTTAATTAAATTGTAATTAAAATTTATTTCTATGTAGAATTTAAAATTCATGATTTTTTTTAAATTTTCGTCATCCATCCATTTAAAATTATATAATAATAGTAATTATTATTACAATCCTTTTAATTATTCTTCTTGCTATTTTTACTCTTCTTTGAATTTTGTTTATTAGGATTATAATTATTATTATTATTATTTGTATAATATTTTATAATTTAAATTCATAATTTATATTATTCTTCCCCCTTTTTTATTATTCTATTTTATTCTTCTTCTACATCTCTCTGTATATCTCTCTTCTACCACTCTTCCACTATTCTTCTTTTTGTAATATCATAATTTCCCTTTTTTAAAATTTTTTATATTCACTTCTTACTATACCTAATAGTGATGTCTTACACTCATAAATGACGGGATAACCAATTTTTATTATTTGGGAGGTCAGAGTGTTCTAGAATTTTTATTAATGTTCATTTTACATTTTTTGTAGATATTAGTATATTCCATGGTAGAGGAGAATTTACCCCATGACATGAAGATGAATCTATTTTTATTCATTTCTATAATATATTTCCCCTATATTAATTTGAGATATATTAAAATATGTGAGTGGAGTGTGTCAATAGATTAAATGACTTCTATAGAGCTATGTATTAAAAGATAGAACACCCTTGACCAATGTGTGTCATCTACCATGATTACAGAAACCGGTGGAAGAGGGATTTCATAAGCAATGAAAGATTAATTGTAAATAAAAAGAATAGTAATTCATGATGATGTTTTAGGTTTGTATTATCCAACTAAAATAAATAGACAAAGGTAATAATTATTGATTCGAAAACCAAGTAATTTTTCCCTTAACTCATTCTATTTAAAATTGAATGTTAGATTAGTTTAAATACACATATTTCATGTAATTTTATTATTTTAGAAAATAAAAATTAAAATATAAAAATAAATTATCATTAAATTCACAAAATAATTTAATTAAGAAAACGAAATAGTTTAGGTAAATTAGAATATGTTACTGAAATAAAAAAAGAAATCCTCAGTTGAGATGACCCTGGTCAGCAACTATTATAACCTGTGAAAATAATTTTCATTTTCCATGCCCAATTATTGGTGTCCATTAAAAAATGTCCCAGTTTTATGGGATTAAAACAACTATATTATCTATTATTCGATTTTAATATTTTATATATATTTTTAATTAAAAATCCATAAAAAAGATTCTATGATGTATTCAGATGAATATTATTATTCATTGAATGATAATTCATATGTTTGAGAACCATTAGCTAAAGGTGCATAGTCTACTAATGAATATATTTTTTACTGTCTTGAATGATTAGGGGAGCTCAGAGACAAATTTGCATAAAGGATTAATTCAAGGAACTCATCTTTCATCTCAATGAGACTCTCGAGAATTTTTTTTGAAGGACTATCTAGATAGTAAACTGACTTATTAGAGTGATTCATTGAATTTTTTAATGTAGTTGCCAAGAAACAAGAAGAATGATCCTAACTTTCTCCCCAAACCTTTGACGAAGTTCCCACAAAAAGCTCCAGTACAAATTGGATAAACATAAAATCATATAGGATATTTTTGATTTTGAAGAGATGGTGCAAGATCAACAAGCCAAATTGATTGGATTAATGAATATTTCCAAGAATCATCATTATATAATGTACTATAATATGGTCAACTTTTCATTCCTGATTTAAAAGGTGAGACTAAGGAATAATAAATTTCTATCGATCTATGTGTGGTTGATCAAAAATATCTAGAATTATTTTGGAACAAATTTGAGGAACTTATGAATCATCCAATACATTGCAACAAGGAGGATCTATAACCATTGAAGGAACACCCCTCCCAAGTGGTGGAATATGTTTTAATAATAGAGGATTCATACTAATTTTCTTCAAATAACTGAATCCAACTCTTAGAGGCACTCACCCCCAAGGAATTGATAGACACAAAAGCATCTCATGAATATGATATTTTATTAAATTTGTTAATTTTTTATTTAATTCAATATTATTTCGGTATCACTCATAACTATTTTTAATTTTAATATTTTTTAAATTGGTTCAATTTTAGAGAGGAAGATGATGGGACTAGACCTGAAAATATTGATGAAAACAAGGATCTCCCACATTTTGATTAACATATATTTGAGGATACCCAATATAAAATCATTGAATGTTATCCTGATGAAATAAAGTCAGAGGAATCTCACATTGAAAGGCCAAAACTAATTATTAAAAATTAAAATTAAAAAATGTTTTCAAAAAAATGCCTTTCTTTATTCTCCCATTTACCAATCTATTCATGTTGCGTATATGAAGCCATCACGTGGAGAAAAGGGGGATGTTTCACATGTAGTAACCAAGAATGATGAATATACATACATCATCCTACTCTCACAATGAATGTATTACTTAATTATGAAGTGATAGGGTACATTATAATCTTACCATGGACCATTAATCAAAAAAATAAATTAATAAGAAAAATATTGTAAAATGAACAATTGGCAGTTAATATCATAAAATCCTCATCCATCAATTGACTCGTGATAACATTTTCTACATCTCTCTAGTCATTGTAAAAATTCAGGGCCAACGTGGGGGATCATACAAAGATTTTTAGTTAGTTTATTTATAGGTTTTCAATTCTATTAGTCCTTCATTCAATATACTCTATATTATATTTTTGAGAATATATTAAATTATCCTTATAATTAATTGACGTATTTTATTCTTAAAGGTTCATGATTGAAAAATTCACCCCTCAAAAGGTGATATAATATAACAAAGCATAATGGTAAAAGGATTTAATTGATTAAAATAATGGTGAATGGTGAATTTTGAAATTTTATTTATATTTTTAAATGTTATGTAATTTCAATGTGCATAAATTTTTTTATTGATGGTTCATCAAATAGTATAGTAAATATGATATCCCTCAACCGTAGGTCATCCAACCACCTATCCGACCACAAGAGGGACCATCTCCCAATGACACTAAATGGGAGAGACTAACCAATGCGTAGGGGTGCATGTGGGAATCTAGGAGGTCTATATGTATCATTTGTTTTATTAATCCCATAGGGTGAATCGGTAGGCAAAATACCATATCCTGGGTCTGCGGTTGTCAGAACTGTAGAACCATTTGAGGGTATCCTCACAAGGACTGTTGGGTCTATGATGGTTTTAGGGGTCCAATGACACCCATTCCGACATTATTACTTCTATGAAACCATGATCAGGGTTAAAAATAAACACCACTTACCTCCTATTTAATATGTGGGGCGGATTTTTGAGAGTTTTTGTTCACCCCCTTAAAATAATTTGGTCTTCTTCTCAGATCTACAACCTTTTTCTGGGCACTTGCACACCTTTATTCATTTGGGAACTCCATGGTTGTTGTTCCATGAGTGAAATATCATAAAAATGTCCTCTTCCAACATTTTCCATCACCACCATTGACTGATAAACCCTAGTAAGAACACCAACAACATTATTCATGGGATCATCCATCCATTGTGAAGTTTGGACGAAGGAGTATTCACCCTGGCCCATCATTGCTGCAATCTCCTCCACTGATCATCGTCTGTCCATGCATGCAATATTTTCTATGCAACCATACAAGAACCACTGTTCCGCACATACTCCCTTCATCGCTGTCCACCAATAAATGTTATCCTACAATTGATCTCCTAAATGGACAAGAGTATTGTTGTGGATTCACTTCCCATCATCATCAGCCACCATTTCTCAACTCGGGACCACCACAACCGATCTCCCCAAGCCCGATATTGAGATCCATATCCACTGGTGAAGCACATCCCCCCTAATCTCCTATGAATATTTATCCAATCTCTCTGAATACATTTTTAATTTTCCATCAAGGAAATTGAATTGTAGATAGATGAAGGAGGTGATGCCTTTTCGCTACTCCACCACTACCCAAATTGATTTAATTCAACATGAAAAAAATAAAACACTCAATCAATATTGGTGTTTATGATTCAATTATGTGATTCAATTAGATTTCATAGTGGTATCAATGATATATGATCCTCATAATGTGTATGAGGGCCTATCCTCAGCTCCCTTTAAATGGAGGAGGCATTCTACGATTGAACTATATGGGATTGAGAACCACCTAGTGGGAATCCCTCACAGAGCAGATATGCTACAATTTCTTCATTTTTGTATTATTATATTAATTTTTTTAACTCAATCGAAATTTTAAATTATTTTCAAATAGAAAAATAATTCATGAATATTTATAATTTTGTGTATTCCACACATTTCACACATTTTTCTTCTTCTTCAAATTATTATTATTATTATTATTATTATTATTCCTAAAATTATTATTATTATTATTAGTCTTCCTTATATTTTATTTTAATTATTTATTGTCGTATTTTATATTATTATTCCATCCACCTTTACATCTACAATTTTATTATTATTCTACATCCGTCTGTCTCCCCCTTATTTATCTCATAACAATTTTTATTTTTATTAATAATCTAATTATTTATTTATTTTAATTTATTTTAAATAATTCTCTTATTATTTTTATATTATCTTCTTTATATCCATGAAATTGATATATTACCTTCAATAATGATTGGCTGACATGAGACTTGGCCAGGGAGAGGTCAAGGTGTCTTGAATTTTTTAATGTTTATTTTTATTGTGGTAGATATGATTCGAAGGCATGGGTGAGGAAACTATTCAGTGTGTAGTGAATATCCACCATGACATTGAGCTGAATCAATTTATATTATTTATTTACAATATTTTCCCTCTCTTAATTAGATTTCACTTCACACGTTGGAGTTGAGGGAGTCCATAGTTGAAATGACATTGATAGAGATGTGTCTTAAAAGATGGAATCTCCTTAACAGAGCTTTTATCATCAAATATGATAACAAGAGGTGGTGGAATTGAGATTTCTTCAACATTATAGGAATCTAACATTTGTAAATAAAAATAATATGAATTCATATGGAGATTTTATTTTTTTATTATAAAACTAAATTAAAAAAATAATGGATAATAATTATAAAAATCAAAACTGAACAAAAACAAACATCATTTTTCCTTAACACGTTCTATTTATCATTTCTTGTCATTTTAGTTTAAATTCAAATATTTCATTTCATTTCATTATTAAATATAATAAACATCAAAACCCGGACAATATTTATCATCATTTTCATTAAATAATCAATACAAAAAGAATAATTAGTTTTGGTGAATTAGAATATAAAGGGAACAAACAGAGATGCTCCTCAAATAAAAAGATAGTGGTTAAAGACTATGATACACTAAGAAAAAAATTTCTATTTTTATAGGCCCTATTATAGTCATGTTTTCAATTATACATAATAATAAATACAAGTGGAGAATTCATTCAGACATAAGGTAATGTGTTTCTTGCCTATTTTTTATATATATGAAATATGAATTATTCACCATTTATTTCGTGGTTTTATTTTGTTATCTTTCCTTTGATATATAATATCATTAAACTCTTTATCATCTTGGTAATAAATTTTTATTTCATTATTATAAATTTTATAGGGTATATAATTCGATTGATTACATGTGGTATGTGTTTTTTTGTATCATATTAATTTTCATGGGACATATGCTATATTCACCACATATTACCATTGTGTACTAACCTTTTATTAATGATCATTGTTATAAGAATATTTCATTAAATAGGTATATTTTTAAAATCACATATATGATTATTTCATACAGTGTATACATTTATTTCATACATTCTATACTTTTAATGTTATTTTATTAACTAGGGTAATAATGTTAAATTCATAACTTTTAATAATTATGAATATTTTTTTGATAAGTAATGATGATTCATGAATTAAATTGATCAATTTTATATTTGAGTAATTCCTTGTACATTATGAAATGGGTGGGTTCTGGATAAATATATTCACTTATGTATCAATATTCTTATTTGATGAAAATGTTGGTCAAATTAAATGGGGTTTTACCCTTAATGATTAAATGAAAATATAAATGGTCTTGATTTTATTGATACCATGATTCTTGATATCCTGGAATCGAAATAATTAAATATTTCATTCATAAATATTTTAGTCAATATCATCAATGGTATTTTTACTATGACACTATCCATAAGTTTGCATTGTTCAAAAAGTTATCTATTTAATAAAATTTTCTTCTAATATTTTACTTTTCAATATTTTTTACACCCTCTCTTATAATGATTGATTTTTTTATTAAATTTCATGTATTTTAGTTATATATATATCTCATTCCATATTTATTATGTTTCATTTATTACTGATTCCTGAATATTTTTATTGCATGTAACCCATATTACTCCTCTGAGTTCAGAATTTTTTGATATGTTTTCACCATGTTATTAAAATGAAATGTTTGAATATTTAAATGGATTAAATTGATGTCCTTTATTATGTTTTATATTTTATTAAAAATGTAATAAGCGTACCATGTATGTATCTAGTTCTTCAATAATAACTAACTGATTAATCCATTGGTATTTTAATCTTTTATCTATTCCCATTTAATAAATAATGGATCCATATTATGTCTACTACAGTCTATTTTATTACATTTATTCCATGGGATATTCTTATATTATTCCATTATTATGGATTTCATTTTTTGGAACAAAAAATCATGTAGATTTTATAATGGGGATTCTAAAATATTCTCCAATTTATTTATTATTGATATTTCCACCTAAGATGTTATCAATTGGAATTGATAGTAATCAAAATCCATGATGGGACACTATCCCTCATGCGTTTTTGCCTTGGTAGTTATCTTTGACTTTTAATTACATCATATTTTGGGTTTCTACCACATTCTTCAATTTTATATGTTCTTATGATAACATTTTTTTATCTTTAATCTCCCATGTCATTAAACATGAGACTTCTATTTTATGATATCATATTATACCTTTTAATCACATGGTATGCCTCATAATCATTATTTATTCCTTACGAGACCTTTTAGGTCGCTCATTTTATTGTATTACTGATGATATCCCATGCTATTTTAGGAACTGAAAATGTAACTGGAGCTAATTATTGAGATTAAAATAAATATTTAAATTTTAATTTCGATGGCTTATGTACTCAATCTTCCAAAGATACTAGTATTATTGATCATTTGGTTGTATTTTAATAGATATTTATGGTAAAATTCATGTAATAAAATTTGTTGAAGAATTGTGTTTCTATTGTTGGTATCAAAAGGAAATATTGTTATTTGTATGTTAGGACTAGAATTATGTACTAAAAACCCTTAGGATAAGTATTATATAGGAAAATATCTTATTGTTTTGGTAATGTTTTGAGATATTGGATTACATGAAATCACAACCTTTTCTAGTTACTGCATGATTATGTGGCCCTATCACAGTTGATCCTAGGGTATTAACTCCAAAAAGCATACATTGATCATTAACTCAATCATCACATAGTTCAAGAATAATAATCCTTTCATTACACATGGATTGACCCTCTTAGGAGAAATACATGAAAAATTTACAAAATCATTATGAAAAATTCTAGAGGACTTGAAAATATTGATTGGTTATAAAAATAAATATGAAATTTAATCTGGATAAACATGATTAGAATAATTAGAATCTAAATTTAAGATAAATTTATCTTATATTATTTATTCTTTCTGTGTTAATTAGTTTTCTTTTTGTATGTTTATAAGTAAAATTATTCTCAAATTTTTTATGTAATGTTGGAAAATAAGAAAAACTATACCAAAGACCAATGTGATAGGAAATGTGATGAATTACCTAATGATCTGAGTATACATATGTGAGTGGGAGCAGGGAACTTCAAATTGATTCATTTTAGACTAACTCATGCTAAGAGTAGTTACTTGATTTATTTATTTTTCCCTCTCCCTCCTATGAGAGAGTATCATTTGGTTGAGTATTTTATGTGAAAATTTCCTCATACCTTTTGTGGATATTCTAATCCTTGCATCACAGAAAAATGGATTAACTCTATTGAAAATATATTTTTTATCCACAATTTTTTTGATCATGATAATGTTGTGATGGTAGTTTATCACATATTGGGGTAAAGTGATCAGTTTTGTATTATAATCAAGATCATGAAATCAAATGAATATATTGATTCCATTAAATTGGAATAATTTTAAAAAATATTTTACAATAATTTTTTTTTACAAACTCTCCATATTAAAATAGATATGGAGTTCCTCAGTCTAAAAAAATGATGATGAACCTATCATGGTGCATGAGGTAAAAATCAAAAGGATTTGAAAGGTTTTCTTTATGTGTCATAATTAATGATGAATTTATGGTGTAATACAAATTTAGTGCATTTAATCAATGTGAATGAAAATAATTTTCCATTATATACATTTATTGTTATGAAGATATTTTCCATTAATCACTCATGGTTGAGATAAATATTGGACACTCTTAGTTTTCACATGGTCTAGAAGATTAAAAGAGTAAAAAAAATTTTGGGGATGAATGGTTAAATATCATGGATGAAAGAATAGCCAACATCTCGTTGGTCAAAAGTGTGGGAATAAGCATCCCAAAATCTATCTTATGGAATCCTGGAGAGGCTTCATGTGTGAAAAGGTGGGGTATTTGTCTAATCAATATCGATTATAGATAAGAAAACCCCAAATGTGATGGAAGAAAATAAGTTTCATATATACACTCATCTAGAGTTACAGTGTTTCAACTATGAGGAACATGATCATTAATATTGAAAATGACCTATGCCATGGGATTTCACTACCAATAAATGAAGAAACTATCTAGGGTATAAATATCATGGAAGGGAATATTTTATCACTACTGTTGTTGTGGTTCTCGAAAAAGATGAGGTGATAGATGTCATGAATGAAATCTAGATTCCATTAAATACAGTAATCGACCGAGCCTCTTGCAAGGCCTGAAGGTCATTCCCTATCCCCATGGTTGGGATGATGTGAGTAGGTATGATTAAAATTGTTTTGGAATTATTTAACCACATTAGGATACATAATGCGTCCAATAATAAAAAGTAAACTGAATCTAAAAATTACCAACCTATCTATCCTTAAAAAAAATTCAGAACTGAATATAAGGTTTTAAACATGACACAAGAGGTAAAAAAAATATAGAATAAAAAACATCACAAGGACCACCACATGATAATCGGTTATCATCCATCATCCATATCCACAACATCTCACATGGAAGGAAAATAACAACCTCATCCACCCTTTCCAAAGTTCATTCTCTTACCTAAATAAATTGATCAAGGCAACTTACATCCAATGGTGTAAGTAGTGTCGGAGCCTATTCACAATAATATAAACCCAAAATATTACATGTTACCAGAATTATATGATAAAAATCATGCATGTTTTTATAATCAATTAATGGTAGAAACAATTTCTGAAGAGGTACCTATAATGGAAAATGGTTTTCCAGGGTTACAATTAAATAAATATTAAATTTAAATATAACATGTATGCTACAGAATTTCCAAGGCATACACGTCAAAGGTCATTGGTAAATATAAAATAGTTAGTGAAGAAAAGTCATGTGAACACCTCTAGGAACTAGATAAATTTGGGCCCAATGTACCTCATATCTTGGTTTAAAATTGACCAAATAAAATATATGTATTGGTGCATGAGACCCTAGTAGGAAACATACCAATAACACAGTGGTCCCTAATCATCATCCTTATAATTTTTTTTGTATTATCAATGTCAAACATGCTTTGTGAAATAGGGAAATGTCCACTATGGATCACTAGAATACTAGTACATGTCCTCCCACCACGATACCCGGGTTTCCCTTTTTGTGCTCAAACAATTTACACATGCAATTAAATGACATTTACAAATAAAAATACCAGTTCCGGTCATACACACTCAAAACATAATCTAAAAACACCTTTAACCATTCTTATAACAGAAATAAACACTTAGAATTTCATATATCAATTTCACAATGTATACCAAATCATTGATCATAAAAACTAGAAAATAATCTTTTTTTAAACCAAATCCAAACCAATAATACAATAAATATGAATCGGCATCACTAATTTTTTTAATAAAACCATTCTGTGAATCTTAAATCATCCCCTTTTGGCACAACATGGATTGCACATGAAAAACACCCATTTTCAAAGAAAATACGCATTTAAAAATAAATTTCACAACCAATTCTACCCAAAGTAGTGTTCTCACCAAAACAAAATTAAAGAGGAACATGAAAAAAATTTAAATATAGCATGCTAACTCATTCTAAAATGGTAAGACATGGAATTACTATCTATATGAGTCAATACCCTGAAATACTCGTGTAAAACTTAAATCTCACCACCTCTACACTATATGAGAGTGAAAACAAACCTAAAACCACAATATTATTCCATGAAACACAGTAAAAACCCTTAGAATGAAGCCCTAGCTTTTGGACATTTTCTTCTTTAAAAAAAGTGAGAGAAACATTAATGAATTTGAAGGAACTGTGAAGGAATCTCTCTTACATGAGAAACATTGAATAAATCACACAAAATACACCCATATTTGAATATAAAAGAATAGAAAATTGAAAAGGTAGTTTGAGTAATATTTAGGAGGTTTAGTGGGGTCTAATGTGGGAGAGATAGTGTAAAAAATAATTATTTCTGAATGAAAAAAATGTTGTATGTAAAAATGGATGATTTTAGAAACCTGAAAGAAATACGCCCGAATCCATGATGAAGATGAGATCCAAATAGGTAAAACAGAAAATGGGGGTTCTCCTAGGGTTTTTGGATTATATTTAGAGGTGTAATGAAAAAAAAATGAAAAAAAAATAGTGACATGTAAAAAAATAAATTATTTCCTTAAATCTATAAATGGGATCATGGGTTGACACAATGCATGAATAAATCATCCAAACCCACCTTTATTATTAATTCATAAGTGTTACAAATAGATATTGAGGTTGTCATAGCTTAGGGTATGCTATATAGGATGTTTAATTCATGAAAATTGAAAAAAACGATAGAGTTATAAAATATTTTTTTTAAATATTGAAAATGGCTCACGTGTTTTCCTAAATCTAGAAGATGACATCCATTCCTCCTAGAATTCCATGGAAGCCCCCAAAAAATTATTAGGACATACTTGAAAAAAACAATAAAATAAGTCATGTATATGAATATTCCCCCACCATAAAAACATTCCGCCCCTAGAAATTCAGCTTAAAGCTTGACGAGATAATGGAAAATTAGACTTGTCTTAGACCCATGTCTTAAACTCCCATGTCTCATTCTCAAAAATCCCAGGATGTTAGATGACTCAAACTAGAAGAATAGTCTCCCCTCAAATCACTTTTTTTTTCAGGACTCCACAATACACACTATTCACTCAACCATATACATGGCATGTTCCAACTCCAACACTTCCAAACTCAAAACATGTGATAGGTACAGATTGAATTTCTTTATTTATGAGGCATGGAACACATCATGAATTAATGTAAAACAAGAGGAAAAAAACATTCACGTATTCCACCATACCAATCCAATAAATTATTTCAAAAGTTCTAACATACCTTGGTGTTAGCTACACTTTCTTACCAAGACAACAATCTCCCAAGAAAGGTTCCACTTTCATGATAACCCAGTAACCCATAAAAAATTCAAATCTTATTGCCTCTGATAAGTATATAACTTGTGTCTATAGTAGTCTATCAAAATACAATTTCTAATCCATTGAACCTTTTCTGAAATCTCTTACACAATACTCAGACCCAACTGTGTTGTCTCCCCAACCTCCACCCAAGAAAAAGGAGATCAACATGACCTACCATAAAGCTCCTGGAACTGTTACATATTTATTATAGAATGGTATTTATTATAATAAGAAAAATCTACCAATCATAAATGTAAATACAATGATCCACTGAAATCCCACACACATGGCTGAAGCATGAATTCTAGAATCTAACTAACACACTCCATATGACAATCTGTTTGAGGGTGGCATACCATACTCAAATTCATCCATGAACCTAATGCCTTCTAAAGGAAACTCAAAAACCAACAGCTAAAACAATTATCCCAATCTGAAACAATGAATGATGGAACACCATGGAGCCTCACAACATCATGCACATACAAGCAGCCAAATTCCTCTAATTTGGTCGATTATTTGACCAGAATTAAATTGGATGATTTGGTCAGATGATCAATCACAACCCAAATAGAATTCATTCCCCAATGTGTACATGGAAATACTACTTTTAAATATATGGAAACCTCATCCCACTTCATGGTATGAATTGGTAATGGCTAAAGAAAACCGGAGGGCCATTGAATCTCTATTTTCAATTTCTAGCAAGTTTGACTTCTCGATACGAACTATGTAATATCTCATATGATGCATGACCACCTAAACTGCAGACGAACATCTTTATAAATCTAGGAGTCCCCAGGATGAAAAACGCAATGAGATTTTTGGTTCTCCTGCATAACCATCTTCCATATATAAAAAGACACCACTAAGAGGACCCTAATGAACAATATACCCTTAGGGGAAGAAGACCAATTAGAAGAAGTTTCCCCACCATGAAGAAACATCCGCAATCACTGACATCGCTCATTACAATGATTCTCCCAATGAATTAGCTTCACATGAGTTGGGGTCAACTAAAGTCTCACCATGAACACACCTCCATTGTGCTCCTTAGTCTCCACAAGCGTCTCTGAATAGATCATCATCATAGTCCACTCATCGCTTGACTTATTTAAAGACTACCCTGATACACTTTTGACCAAGGAATCAGAAACAATGTAACCCTTCCCCAGGGTGTATACTATATCAATGTTTAACCCCTATAAGTACTTGATGTAATGCCACTACCTTAGGATAATATCATTCTACAAGAAGATGATGGGTATTCTATTTTGATTAGAATATACCAAAAACATATCCCTAATGAGTTAGTGACGCCATGTGTTCAAAGAATGCATCATAACTACTAAATCCACATCATGGGATGGGTAATTTATTTCGTGTGGTCAGAGTTGGTGGGATCCATATGCCACCATGTGATCATCTTTTATAAGAAGACACCCACGACCAATAACGGAAGCATGAAAAAACAACACGAAGCCCATTCCATATTCTAGAAAGATCAACATGGGGGTGGTTTTCAACCACCACCTTAGATCCCTTAAGGATTACTATAATTCTAGGCCTCAAAAAACATAACCCCCTTAAGGGTGTGTGCAATCATGGGTAATGGAAGCCGATTAATGTCTCAAAAAAACTTCCTATATTATCTTGCAGAGCTGAGAAAACTTTTCATCTCAAGAACATTCTTCAAATACACCCATGACATCATGCACTGATAATAACAGGATCCACTGAAACTCACTACATTGAGATCTCATTCCCCATAAACTTCTCCTTCTTGATCTAGAAGGTTCACATGGATACCTTTTCATAAAGTCCATGATCCCACAATGTATTCAACGTGATATGAAAATGATACTCGTGTTCCTCATCATATTTAGAGTAAATTGGGATTTCTTCCAGGCATACCATTGTAAAAGAGTAACGATACTGGAGGAACACCCTATAAAGGAGTTCTATTAAGACCACTGGATCAAGGTTAAATCTCAAGGGCATAGACAAGTAATCAAAGTGGTTGTACCTACATTTGAAGGCTATATTCAGGATATTTTCATCGTTAACCATGAGTTGGTGGAAAACCGAATGAAGGTCTATTTTAGAAAACCACTTTTACACTTAATCAAATAAAACAAGTTATCAATTCCTGGAAAATAATATTTTTTATTGATTGTTACCTGGTTCTGATTCTGATAATCAATACAAAAATAAAGGGATCTATCACCCTTCTCCACAAATTGAATAGGAGCTTCGAAAGCAGAGATGCTCAGGAGAATAAATCCTTTATAATCTAACTCTTATTGGTGTATATTTAATTCACCCAACATGGTACATGCTATAAGATATTAGATAAGAGATATTAGCTGAGTTCCTGACACCAAATCGATTGAGATCTCAACATCCCACTTTTGATAAATGCCTAAAATATCAGTTATAAATACCTCTAGGAACTCATCCACTATATGGGGTAACCCACACCCATTATAATGACCATCATCCTCTATCATGAGTACAAACAACTAGAATAGAATATTTCCCAACCCTAGGAGTGGAGGTCCTCCATGACCCGAATATGGATCCCATTCCCCATGCAAAAACCGAGGGCTTCCATCAGGTGTTTTGGTAATCACTTGAAGGTTATAGAAATCAATCTGTTCATAAATGTGAACTAACCAATCCATCTAGTGGATTGTGTCAAATTGATCCATATCCTAGACCATTAGGTCCTACTCCATCTCAATCCCAGAGCAAGTATGTTCAAAGGATGGACACTTGAGACCCTATATCTTCTACTTACCGAATGGCTTCACCAACTCCATTACCGTAGATAAGAACATAGTTACAAAATTCATTATGATAAAAAATTGGGCATAAATAAATTAAATTGATGAAACAATATCAAAACGAGAAGAATAAATAAAATATACAATCAATATGGTACCTCAAACTATTGAAGGCCCCACATCTAACACTATTGCAACCTACTCCATATCTTGAATATGCCAACACTATACCTAAGAATGACATCTCACTTGTTGCTCTTCACTAAAAAAGTTCTTACAATAAAAAAATTTATACGTGCCTCATGGAAAACCAAATCAAGATCCCGATTTCCTTGATGACACTGATTGGGATAGAACACCCCTAGAATCAACTAATCCTACCGCACTCTAGAGTAGACATGTCATCCTACAAAAACAATGCATGGTTCCCATACCTCCACACAGATAGAAGGGAATAGGAGGATATGTTCATAGTAGTTGTGTGTTTCCCGACCTCCCACATTGGGGGAACAGAATGGACCTTACATCAGAAGCCATTTGACAGAACTACCTTGAAGGTCGGCCTAAACTACCACCTCCCTTCTTCTCAAGCTGCTATCACATGCTTTATTTTCTTAGAATAATTTCCACCACAAATCACTAGCACTGCTCGAGAGAAAAAAGGCCTATACTTACGATCAACTTCTACCATAAAATCTTGATCAACCACCGTGACCTAATCCTTCCACTTGGACAAGAAGAACTTGGAATATATCACATGCCTCAAACCCCTATCGAACATAAGAACCTTAACCTACTTATTCGAGACCATTTATGGATCATACTAGAACATATCAGCAAAATGGTTTGAATAATCCATCCCTAAATTGTCTCATTTATACTACTTAATAAACTCCTAGGATCTATCATATGACAATACTTCAGGGAAGTACTAGTCCTTGACATTATCCTTGATGACCATCCAGCTCATTTGTTCATGCTTCCTAGCTGGAAGCACTATTCCCACCACCTATGGTTGGGACCCTCTAACAGAAAATATTTTCGCATCATTCTAACCTCCATAGGTGTGTCATGAAACTAAAATATGTTCTTGATCCTCTAGATCCACTCCTTTACTTCTTGGGGATTCATGAAACATTAGAAGGTCTGAGTATTGTTCTTTAGGAACTCCTAGGATTTTTTCTTCCCAAGCCTAAACTCATTTTTACAAGATGGAGAAAGAGTGGGACATACTCCCTTTCCAATGTCTTGGGCATCTAGTACCTCATCTCTTGTCATGCTTTGCTCAATATATGAGCAAGAACTATCTCCAACACGTCTTGTGGGTTTCAGAGGGCTTTCCATGGAGGCATGTTAATACACAAACCAAAAGTCACAAAAAAATCCTTAGTACAACAATTATGAATAATTTTAAAAAATTCATCAGATATAAATAATCCAAACACATCAAAAAACTGAAATAAAAAAACACTTCACTCCCACTCGATGTCTACATGAAGTCTGTATCCCTCACATCACACATATAATAGAATTCAATCATAAAATACCTACATCCCATGGAGACTCATGGTTTATCATGAGAGGTACTAGAAAATCACAATATTCATAACAGAAAATCTTAGCCCCGATGGTCGTAGCTCATGTTTGAACATACTCACCAAAAAATAATAATATTACCCAAAAAGTTAATCCACGATTTGATACAATTTTTTGATGAACCAAATATGGTCTCCATTAAAACTGCCACCTGGCCTGGTCTGTGTTAGGGCCCAAAACTATTTTTCCATCCCCATAGGTGGAAAAAATATCCTGATTTTGATAAACAACTGTTTGAGTACAATTTACCCGAGTAAGGATATATAATAAAACTTGTAAATATAAGTACACTGAATCTGAAAATTACCAGAAAAATACTTAAATAAAATTTTGAACTTAATATAAGGTTTTAAACATGATATTAGGGGTCCATAAATACAAAATTATAGTAAAAAAACATTGGACCAAAA
Organism: Viscum album; assembly: GCA_963277665.1. Taxonomy (NCBI): domain Eukaryota; kingdom Viridiplantae; phylum Streptophyta; class Magnoliopsida; order Santalales; family Viscaceae; genus Viscum; species Viscum album. The sequence goes on from OY728161.1 coordinate 321,534,377, forward strand.
AACAACTAGGGGTTATCACACATGAGGTGTCTCCACAACACTGCACCGTGGAAGGAAATTAACAACCTGAGCCATTGTATCTACTTGACATTTTGTGACCTGAATCAAACGTGATCATATCATCTTACAAAAAATGATGTATGTAGGGTGTGAGCCTAATTGTAATAACAAACCAGAAAAATATTCTAATAGACACACATTATAAGATAAAAAATTGTATGTTTTTATAAACAATGAATGGTAGAAATAATTTCATATGTGGGAATTTTAATAGAAAATATTTTTTAAGTGTTAACATTAAAGAATTAATACATTTTTATATAACAAACATGATACTTAATTTTCTAGCCAAACAATCCATAATCCAATGGTAAATATCAAATATTCAAATATCACTAGTCATGAGAACACCCCAATGCACTAGATAATTGTTGGCCTCTTTTAACTCGTATCTCAGTGTAAAAGTATCCTAATAAAATATTTTTTCTCATCAAATATCCACTATTAGAAAACATATACATAACCTATTGGTCTCCAATTATCCTATTTATTGTTTTTTTATTGTTTTTAATGTCAAACATTCTATGTGAAACAATGTCCCGACAACTTTGGATGACTAGAATAATTGTACACGTTTGCAGACCTAGATACCAAAGTTTCCCTCTTTATGATAAATCAAGTTACCCATACTATAAAATGTAATTTATATATGAAAATATAAATTATGTTCATAAACACTCAAAATATTATTGAAAAGTGCCTTTCACCATTCATATAACCAAATTACACACATAGAATATAATACTATATCACAATGTATAACAAAAATTTCACAAAAAATACACTTAAAACCCATATTTAGAAACCTTATTCGTACTAATAATACACCAACCAAAAAATTTATGCTCTAAACTTTTTTAATAAAACCATTCCACGACATTTAAAACAACCCCAATTGGCACAATAAGTAAATAAAATTTAAAAAAACCATTTTCAATCATAAAGTGAAATTAAAAAACAATCGCTTAAAAAATACTAGCAAAAATAATTTTTACAGAAAAAATGAAATAAGAACATGCTAAAAATATATATCCCAAATATAACTCATTATAAAGTTCATAAACATCGAATCACCTAACAAATGTGTCAAAACCCTCAAATACTTGTGAGAAACAACAATCACACCACTTCCTCAACACAAGGGTGTGAAAATGAACCAAAAAATATAATACTTTTCACAAATACTCAATAAAAAAACCTATGTAACATTAATTATCTTCTAGACATTTATATATTCTAAAAATTTTTGGATAAACCTTAAGGAAATGGAAGGAACTAAGAAATAAAATCACTTACGTGAGAAACTTTCAATAAATTTCCCCAAATACACAAATACTGGAATCACCAAGCCTCCAATATTTAAATGGATGATCCAATAAGGCTGATTAGGTAGAGTGGGGTGTAAGATTGTAGGGAATCAGTATAAATTAATGCTTTATGAAGGATACAAATTACATTGGAAAATCATGAAAATTTTAGGCACTATGAGGACATTCGCCCTAATCAACAATGAAGATGAGATCCAAAGAGGAAAAATAGATCATGGGGGAGTGAATAGGGTTTATGGTCTCGATTAATAGGTGTAATGATTGATAAATGTTATAAAATGAATTTAATATTAATGAAATAAATTATTTCCTCAAATCTAGAAATGAAATCATGGGAAGGCCCAATACCTAAATAAATCACCCAAATCCACCTTAATTACGATTTATTACGGGTTCCAAATGGATATGGTGGTCTTAATAGGTCATGGTGGGGCACGTGGGAGGTAAAATGGGTGAAATTATTTGAAAAAAAAGAGTTATAATCGAATAAAATTTTGTTTTTAAATATGGAAGTGGTCTCACGGTTGGGCCCAGATCATGAAAAAACCACCATTTTCTCCAAAAATTCCTAGGAAACACCATGAAAATATAGAATAGAAATTACATGAAAAAATACTTTAATATTTTTCCTAGATGTGATATCAAATATTGTAGTAATTAATTAAAAAATACTGAATAAAAATTATTCTGGTTCTATGAATTATTTTATTTCTTTCAGTTTTAAAAACACTATTTCCATAGCACCTCAAAACATTGGGGATGAGCTACCATTAAGAATAGAAAATGGAGAAATTCTTTAAAAATAATTATATAACTCATCCCCAGTAAAATTTTGTGGATGGAATCATCCAAAAAATATAATCTTACAAACTTTACAAGTGTTTGGTGCTATATTTTGTGTCGATTATCTATACTTATATAAATCCAAAATCAACTATAGAGAGAGTGAGATCAGTCTTCACGTATTAAGTCATCCTCCAATGAAATCAAACTATAAGGAGGTGGATAAATCAGACATGCAATATTATTATATATAATGAATATTATATCATTACTAGTAAGTATATTTATTTCCAATGATTGAAACGTTGGATATTATCAATCTTGAAGACATTCCCATTATAAGAGTTTATAGTGAAGCATTTTCCAAATATTTCCCATTCATTCCTCTTAATTAAGAGGATGATTTCTCATGGATACATAGGCCTAAATATCTTTCTATATATAAGAATACAAATATAATATACACCATTGAGTTGTAGGAACTAACTTACAATTTACAAAAAAAAATATAAAATGATTTTTAAATGCCTTAGTGCTTCACTAGGGGGTTAACCATCCCTCTTCCTTAAGAATATGGTTGGTTACAAGTTTCTATATATAAAATACCACTATCTAAAAAAAATTATGATAAAGAACATGTGTCTGTTGACATTGATTGATAACTTATTCATTAAAGTAGGTGGATCCCATTATTTCACTAGGGAGGGTTTTTTGTCCAGAAATCACAGATTAATGGTGAAAAATGAATTTATTCCCGGAATTTCCTTTCGAAAAATTTGTGAACATTATGACCACATAGTGATTCACTTAAAATTTACTTAGTATATTATAATTTTTATGGACATAACAAGTAGAGTCTTTAGATATTACCTCAACAAGTTTTTGGTAGTCATTATTGATGATATTAGCATGTACTTCAAAATAAAGGAGGTGTAATTAAAGCATTTGAATGATACGCTAAAGACATTTAAAAATGATAATCTATATGAAAATTATAGTTAATATTATTTCTTCATGATATAATAATCAATATTAGTGAATTTTATCACCTGAGAATATATATTTGTGGACCATTATATGAAAATTGAAATTGGGGACTATCCCAGAACATCATTTATAAGAAGGATACAAAATTTACTTAGACAATAAAGGTATTACTAATGATTGTTTTGAAAATTTTCACAATTTTAATGAATAATAACCTAGATAACATGTATGTGGGTATATTTTTTATATAGAAAAATGAATATTAATAGAACATCAATAAATGGTGAATGAGGATTATCACTACACCTGTACATACACTTAATTTATGTTTCAAATATTTCAGGGTATACAGTGATGCATCAAAGAGGGGTTTGGATGTGTATATATTCATAAAAAAATGTGATAGCCTATGATTCTTGGAATTTGAATGATCAGGAGAAACAATATTAAACAAATCATATGGATTTGGTGGTAGTGATATTTAAATTCAATATATTATTTAATTATCCCTATAGGGATAAGTGGGAAATATTTGAAAATATTAAAAACATAAAATATAAATATACCAAGAAAAAGATTAATATGAGTAATTAATGATGAATAGAGACGATCATGGACATTGTATACTAAATTCAATACCATTGTGAGAAATAAAAAAAGGCATATTCTCTATGTAGACAATATTATAAAAAAATTTCTGTGACGAGGATCAAGAAATAACCAATATTAATATACATGAAGAGTATAGACACGGTTATCATAAAATAAGGAAAATCTACATTCATTAATCAACTTATTAGCAAACCATCCCTTATAAAGAAGATAAAAGGTTATCAATGAGAGGAACTGGAAATTTAAATGATGATTAAACATTGAATAAAATTAAAATCCTAATTGTTTAAATTTGTTGAAGAAAGTGTTTTAATATTTGGGTATTGAATATGTATACCCTAAAATACCAAGATAAAGATGGAATGTTTTAGTGATGCACATAACATAACCTACTATATCGTCCCAAGGAGTACAAATATGTATCAAGGTATCGAAGAGGCTATAGGTGGAATAATGTAAAAAAGGATATCAAAAAATATACATCAATGTGTTTGGTATGTCATAAATTTTAGTCACAAAGTAAAAAAAATATAAGGGGATCATGAAATAGTTATATATAACCATATGGATATGGGTCAATGATGGGGTTTTTATCACTAGTCTAACAAGTAAATCATTATGAAATAATTCTATATGGTTTTGGGTCGATCATCTTATAAAAACTCCTCAATTAATTTAAATTTTATAGGATTTTACACCTAATCAATATATAAGTATATATATTTTAGGGGTTTTCAGGATTCATGTACCACCACTATTAAATGTATCTAATCAAGATCTATGATTTACTACTTTTTTAGTAAATTTATCCAACATGATCTAGATAATGTGTTATTGTTAAATTCAATATATCACAACAAAAATGATGGATAACATGCATGATCTATTCAAACACATGAAGAAATGTTTATGGATTTATAAATGTAATTTTAAGGTGTATATGATAAAAATATTCCTCTAGCTCAGTTCTAGAACAATAATATATTTCACTCAATAATGAAAATGGATCCTTATAAATCCATTTATGAAAATATATGAATATTAACTTATTGTTGAAATTATTCTTGTCAACCTATGCTTCTTGGACCATAAATGGTTGAGGAAATAACAGAACTGTTTACGAAACATCCGCAATACATCTAGGATGATAAAATATTACCGGTGAGATATAATGGAAATTGTTAATGATTCTTAGAGTTTGAGGTCATAAATAGTGTTTCTATATATATATATATATGTATATATATATATATATAATTGAGTCATAATATTTGTGATGAATGGTAATAAATGTCCCAAATATATTATCCATTTTTATATTCTCAATCACATAAGAGTGGTGTCCTCTCTACTAACACTCCCACCAACATTATCTTATGAACATGACGTATTCAATGTTTTTCTATTTATGATGTAAATACTAGATCACACACATTTACTAAATGAATAGGTAGTATATCTGAAGAAATATATATATTAATAGTATAAATAAATAAATATGGTATACCATGCATAAAATGATCGACATTATAAGACAACTCTCATTATCAAAAAACTATTATGAAACCAAAAATAAGAAGAAGATACATGGGAATTGAAGGAATTCATGAAGTAGAGGACCAAAATATATTTTAGATTTATATTGTAATATGGAATTTAGAGGGTCAAACTTTTTAATGGATAAGAATGAAATAATCCTGGATTTAAAAATAATAATATGCTTGATTGTGTATAAAACATGCAACACCATGCCTAAACAAACTATGAAATACTCTTATTTAAATACAACCTGTATAACTTGACCATTAAATTGTCATGTTTAAATAATATTAACATCATTATGAAATATATATTGGTCATTATAAATATAATATTTTATATAACGACATAGTAAATAGTCCCCCACTTTTATGAAATTTCATTTTATTCTTCAAAAATACATTTTCGTTGAAAATGGGGTTTATTAATTTTTATGAGAATATATAATAATTAATTTCATTAAATTTTGGAAATTTTATTTGAAAAAATGTATAAATTTTTTATATAATCATATAAAAATTATCTTATGGTGAAAGTTGGTGATTTTGTTTAAATAATTTTATTTTTCAATGTCAAGAGAAAATACTTATTTTTATTGAAAAATGTATATTATTTTAAAGTATATAAAATGTATATTATATATTTAGATTATTTTTATAATTTTATTACTTATTTATCAATAACACTAATCAAATTATAGCAATTTAAATTAATTTTATTCTTTAATTCAACAAGAAAACATTGTTATAAAAAAAGATATTTTTTAAAAAGCTATTTTTTGTTTCGTTTATCATTTTAATCATAAAATAATTTCATTAAAATATAGAAAATTAGAAATTGAAAATAGATTCTTTATTTAGAAATATGATAAATGTTTTTTATATATTTCACATTTATTTTAGATCTTTATGAATAGTAATCAAAGTAACTAATTGCCAACTTGATTAGGATAAGTCAGGTAAGTATGATTAAAAATATATCATAAGGGACAAAATGACCAAAAAACTTTTTTCTATATTATTGATTGAGTGTATTTTTTCAATTTCTATCTAATTTTTAAAAATATGGAATCATGGTTCCATATATGTTTTATGTTAATGCTTATATAATTTTATTCAATTAAAAGTAAAAATTGTTATTCTCTTTCTTTTATTAACTCCACTTTTTGGTCATATAGATAAAGAGAGGATATTTTTCTATCTAAAATGTATATTTGAAATTGAAATATATTTTTTATCATTATAATATATTTTTAGTTTTTAGTTATGAAATAATTACCTGAAATTATTATGAAACACTAATATAATATTTATTACATTTATGGAAAATAATATAAAAATTTTAAAAATAGTAAAATTGATATAATTTGATTGAACTATTATGCTCTATAAACACTATAGATTATATGAAATGTTATATAGGTTTCAATGGATTATATTTCAATTCCATTATTTTCATGTTGTTTTATGATTCAAATTAAATGAATAGATACAAAAATGACATTAATGTTATATTATTATAATATATATTTTTCTAAATAATTTAAAATTAATAAAAATCATATATTTCACCATTATATTGTTTAATGTTTTCAAATATAATATATTGTACATTTATAGAAAAATTAACCATTTATTGTTACTATATTGACCTATAAAGTGTAAAAAATTCACAATCATATTAATTGTGAAAAAATAATTAATGAAAGATAAACAATGATATAAATGAAAACCTAATATCAATGTGTAAAAATTTTATTGATTTATATTATTTACAAATGTATTCATATTTTCCTCTAATTATATTAGTTTGGAGGCCTTTCTTTCAAAAATAATGTATATTAAATTAATATTTTATGTAATTCCATTACTTCCCATCCCCTCATAAAAAATAGGAACATACTTTCCTATATTCTAAAAAAATAAAAATATTCATTGTTCAGGAAATATATTCCAAACATACTCACAACATTTTATAGGTCTTTTTTTGTTCATAATATAGACATTAAAGGGTTTAGGAGTAATGAAAATAAATTTTTCCAAAGAAGAGGGATAATATTTAACTGAAAATTTTAATATTTTTTATTATTACACATACAAAAATTCGTTAAAAAATATGATGAAATGAAAAACAAATTAATACCTTTTTATATGTTATTATTTTCGTTTCATCACCTAAATATTTAGACATTTCTATCATAGGGGAAATATAATAAAAATTCTTGTGTACGATAGAGTACTCCCTCAAGAATCAATGTAATTTGTTCACTGTATCCATCTTTAATGGATTCATAAAAGGATTTATTTAATTAATATTTATGTTATTTATGATATTATTAAGACACTGGAAGGGTGAATTACTTTTTACTTCTCTTTTGTTATATCAATTGAAAATGGAATCAAATTTCATGTATACGTACAACCAATCATCACCAAGAACAATTTATTTAATTTTTTTTCACTACGATATATGGATTTATATAAATATTTATAAATAAATAAAAAATATATATGATTTTTTTAGAATGATTAAAATTGCAGTGATTCTGAAACAATAACAAATTTATAGATATTGATACTACAAAACCATTACTTCAATGAAAAACAAAGAACCTATCACTCAAAATAATGATTATTCTAATGAATTTATAATAACTGGGTGGTAAGATGTAATATTAAATATGATTATTTTTCTAGAATACATGTATAATTAATCTATATTAATTATACATGAATTTCTATTTTAAAAATAAAATAATTGACATCACGCGAGTTGTCTCTTGGAACAACCCTTTATCTTTGGGTTATGAGGATCCTCTCTCTAATAGACCTTCTACCTCTATATCTCTATTTGATTTTTTAAATTACATTTAATATTTTTTTACTTTTTAGAAATTTACACCTATCTTATTTCCACTTCCTTTTAAATAATAATATATTTCATCTGTTCATTTCATAAATGAATTCTTTAAGAAATTACTTTTGATTATTGTATGAGGAATGATTATGAAACCCATTTCATTCCATAGGTAGTTTTTTATGCCTTATTAATAAATTTCCTATATAGAAAACCTAAAAAATTACATATAATAATGTGTGCTCTAGGATTGTTCTCTAGTTAATTGTGTAAATATTTGCCCTCATGCCACATTATGTATTTTATTAGGTTTTAAACATAATTCAAAATCATAATCTTTTCACTGTGTAATGTTTTCATTGTAGTCATCCTTGACTTATTCGTATTTCATGTTTGATTATTTCCACTATTCCTATGATTCCATAATATTATGGTAACATATTATTTATGTCATTATCTTATGATATTAATAATGATTTTTCTATATTATGATATCACGTTATAACTTCGACTCATAGATTACGATTCCTTTTCATTTTTATTCCATTACTCGGAAGTTTATATCAACCCTGGGTCCATATATTTCCCATGATATACTATGCAGTTTTAGGATGTCCACGTGTTTTAGGATATCATAATATATATTTAAACGAATTCATTTTATTTTCATATTGATGTTGTATATAACTATCCATTATAAGACACTAGGATTTTTGATATTTTGGATATATTTTAATGGATATTTATTTTAAGAATCAGATAATAATATGGGTAAAATTATTGGGTCGCTATGGTTGGTGTATTCATCAAACCAAAAGGCATAACCCAAAACTAATAATGGACATACGTATGATAAAACACATTACTCCAAATTCACTCATCCTCCACTTTTAGGTAATGATTTCCATATATGAGATCAAAAATGGAAGAACCCCCAACACCATATAGATGATCAAATAAGTCATAAATTTTTGGAAACATATACTTGTTTAAAAAAATTTATTACTAATTACATAATAATTAAAAAAATTTGGATTATTCCTTATTTACTAATAATAAAAAAATACAACAACTATAATGTGATGTGATAGGGTCGATAAAATCATCATTAGTTAATAATTTGAAACAGTTTTTCAATTCCAATATCTCCACTAGATCCATTCTAGAAGGTGGTTTTGAATGAAACTCAGTAGTGGGATATAATTCAATAACAATTCAACCATACAATAAATAGAAAATGTAGTCATAGAATTATGAAATATATAAAAAAAATTATTTCCCATAGGGACACCACTAGTCTAAATAATTCATTTATTTTTTTATGGAATGTGTGAGAAATCATTCAAATGCATTATTAGTGAATTTATTATCTTCTTTATATTTTATCACATGTACAATCTCATTCTTATAAAATGATTGAAACACAAACAATGTATTGAATAAGAATTCTTTACCCCTTCAATATAACTAATCATAAAATATTGAAATCCAATAAATAATCAGAAAGCATCAATTTTCCAATAAAGTTAAGAAAAAAATGGATCACAAGGGAACAATTTTAATATATGATCATACGAAGGATCCCATAAACATTTATTTCATTAATAAATATACTTGAAGTCTTTTCCAAAATTATTATAACTATTTCTCAAAATGTTATTTTCATTTTAATTGATAACCTCATATAAATAAAACAATTCATAGATATTATTTTAAACATGACATTTCCATAATTTTATTATACTATTAATGTACATGATAACACATTACTTTATCATCTATCCTTTTATGATACATTTGGGATGTTCTTCCACACACTTCTAATTAAGGTCTATATGACCTAAATCCTTCATATTTTTTATTGGACACACACATTCATAATGTATCATCATAATAAAATAAACAACTTTTTTATAGGTTTACCTTAATTTGTCTAAAATTTACCATTAATATTTTATTTTTTATTCATGATCCAAATGTTTTGGGTTACCAAATTGGTAATATTTTCTAGAGGTCCTTATAATATTCTCCATAATGAATCATAACACATTTACCACTATATGTAATTTTAATTTTCTTACCATGATATTTAATTGATAGATGTTTGCCCAATTATTTCTACATAGATCAATTTTTTTAATGATATATAAATCAATAGACTCTATCTCACCCTTCTCATATAATATAAAAAGTCCTCATAAAAATAAAAATCTGAATTATTTGACAACATTCACAGACATGGTTTCAATCCTATGTTAAATAAATCAATTTTGATATCATAGTCTAGAATAAAATATGGTTAGTACTATGAAATTATAGTAAAAATTTCATCATATGAAGGCATTGAGTCATTTTTTTTCAATGACTTAATTTTTTTAAATTTTCAAAATCAAACAACTCTAGGGAAATATTTCATTGGGAATTTTTTTATATTTTATAACCATTTTTTATAAATACAATATTTATCCACTATAATATTAATCATAGAACACCAATAACAATATTGAACATAAATATGATAAATCTAAAGAGTTTACATTTGATACTATAGACATACCAAAATATATAATTTATTCTCTATATAGGTAATCGATCATTGAGTTAAAAATGGATATAATATCCATTAAAATCTAGATGAATATTTTTTGTGAAATATACCTAAACATACATGATATTAGGTGATTAATTATGTCACTCTATTAAATTGTATAGAACATTAATAACCACTTCCAACTGAGTTAACACAAACAAGATCCTCATTGTATCAATTCAAACCATTCCCAGAATATGATTTGAAATGATATAATTATATTTTTTCCCAAAGTAATTAATTTTCCCTATTTTCACTAAAGAAATCCATTTTGAGAAAACATGGAGTACATGAAATATCATGAAAATACATGTAAGTTATCTCATGAAATTATATCCAAAATATAAAATCTTTTTACTGTTTCTTTTAACAAAAAACCTAAAAAATAATATTATTAAAACCTTTTCTTTGATATTGTTTATCACAATCCAAATCCAAGACTCCTCCTAATTAAATTTATTATACTATTTTTATACTTTATTACATTTTTGTGTATATTTTAGGCTTACATTGTTAAAGAATTAGGTAAACTATTATATAATCATCTTGGAAATTTTATACAATGTAAAATTTTACCATAAATTATTTTTTTATGTTTATAATATAGATTCATTAATTAAAATTTTTATCCTCCGAAACATGTCAACATTCTCACTTCTATAATCCATAAGCATCAATAACCCATGTTGAAGACATTTATAATTATGTGATGGTAAAAAATATTAGCAAGGATTATGAAAAAAGGTAAATTTTCAGTTCATTTCAAATTCATAGAATCCCATAATGAAGTATTCTATTTTAAAAAATTAAATGAAATTAATAATTTAATTTCAAAAAAAATAAACATCAAATCCTAATGATTTAAAAAATATGGTTAAAGAAAGTATAAATGATTAATCATAGGCATGAGAGTTTCTTCGAAAACAATATGAGAATTAATGAATACATTTTCTTGAAAAAAACCAATCACCTATAGAATATCATAAAACATTATAGCATATGAGATAAAAATATTTCAATTAAAACACATATCAACCTTTATAAAAGAATATTTATATCAAAGGGGAATTATCCTCACCATCACACATACAATGGACCAACCATCATGATTAATTCCAACATTTATATTAGTAGTAACAACCATCAACATATCCCTGTCACATTACCCAATGCATTGTAGAGTTATGTCAGGCTCACTTGACATTTTTTAAAATTTCAAAGAACCATATCATGATCAAAACAGAAAATAGATTTCACTTTTAATAGAAAACTCATAAAATATAATTTCCAGAACAATAGAAAGATTAATTAATGTATTCTTAGTAAAATGAGAAGAAAAAAAATTCTTTAGAAATACATATTAAACTATAATGTATATTAATAGATAAAATAGAAACATTCTTGTTATATTGAAAAAACGTTTTTTCCATACATTTTTAATGAATCCTAAAAAATTATATTGAAAAATTTAAATGGAATAATTTAAAATTATTTATAAATAATGTCAAAAGTATTTTAAAAATACCATTAATTTTTTTTAATTTCATTTAATTATATTCTTGATTTATATATATTAACATTTATATAGAAGAAAAAGAGTCAAAAAATCTAAACAATGTTTTAATGTAAAATCTATTACCTTTATTTCTATATAGATTAATATTTTCATTATATATAGAAAAATAAAATAAAATTAGTTATTTACCTTTATAAGAAACTTTCCCCCTTTAATATTATTATATATTTTTTATTTCATTTATTATCATATTTATTAGTTACTAAATATGTTAATCGTTGGTCAGATGTTTTGAGGTTTTTTATTTGATAATCATCAAAATAAAATTAATGTAATAACAAAAGTTAGGGGTATTATAGTAACATCATTTTTAGAATTTTAAAATTTTAAAAGTTATCATGTTTCTACATTAAATATAATGTTATAACCATCAATGTAATGCGATAATGGTAAAAGATGTTGAGTATTATAATAAACACAATTTTTCATACTTACACATTAATGGAATTTAAATTTTTATAATGTATTAAAAGAAATAAATGAGATAAATTTGTGACAATAAATAATTAGAATTTTTTTATAAATATCCTAATTATCTATTTGTTCAATCCATCTGATAATCCATGTAATACCAATATGAGAACCAATTTGCATCGTATTGTGAATGTTGTTTCCAAAATTCACACACAATAGACATTATAATTTTTTAATGAATGGATATGTAGAAATGTAGATAATATCAAATTTTTATAAAATCATAACAATGAAATAAATATCATAAAAATTAATTAATTAGATCATTATATCTAGTTTTTTGTGGTGGTTATAATAACGAAACACATTGATTCATAATGGTGGTGGTCCACACATGCATACAAGATATGTTTTCATTTTTAATAGGATTGAAAGGACTAAAAAAATGTATTTTGATATAAATAAAAAAATAATTATATTTAATTTAATAATAATATTTTAATAGAAATAATTTAATATATTAGAGGTATGTAGACAAATAAATAACAACCAAAAAGTTCAATTTGATATTAATTCACCTCCATGGAAAACATCTTTTGTATTACACCATATGTCCTCTAGGGTGGAACTTTTAAGAAGGTATGTAAATATACGATGTGGAGAGGAGAGTTTTGAATGTATTTGGTCATATTATATTTATGATATATTTCTCACTATGTGTGATGAATTGAGGAGCTATGTTTTTATTTTATACATGAACCCATTGGATCACCAATAGATATTATATGTTATAATATAAAATAATGTCTATTTTATGTAATGTGTAAAATGAAAAACCCATTTTAAAATATAATACATGTAGGTTAATATTCACTCAAACAATCACTCTAAGACATGTTATATATATATATATATTAAGCATTGTCTTTTAATTTTCTAATATTAATCAATTTGATCCTTTACTGAAAAACTCAACGTTTTTATCATGGTAATTACTTTAATGACTAAATATATAAATGGACTTATAAAAAAATGCATACATGATGATTAAAATTATAGAAATAATTTTATCAATTTCTATTTATAAATGAGGATGAAATTAATTTTAATAATGTTACTCATAAATTTTGTAAAAAATTTCATAGAAAGATCTCAATTAAGGTGTAAAAATGTGTGTATTGTAAAATTATTCATATTATTTATTCTCGATAATTTATTGGATTATAATTATAAATATATATATTATAGAAAATTTTCGTAATTCCAAAACTAAATGTCACATTTAAACCATACTATTTAAAATAATGATCTAAAATATTATTCATTTAATATAAAATATTAATTAATTTCCCAAAATGTCATCCAAGGGGTTTCAAATTCATAAAATCAGTTTTAAATAATTTATTTTACACCTAAAATAAATATTTTGTGAAATATATGCTTTTCTAACTTACTATGTCTTGGTGATGTCAAATTGATTTCAAAAAACATGAAGAATTTTAAAATCAGTATTTTCACTATTTATCCAAAATCAAATATTTTTGAAAAATGAAAAAATATCTTTATGAAAATTGAGTATATTGATATAAAATAAAATACATTTTACTATATTAAAACTATTTTATTAATAAAAATTACTTCTTAATAAATAGATTTAATATTTAGAAAATAAATTAGTTTAAAAAAAACAATTACATTTTCAGTTGAATGTTTTCTAAAATATTATATAGTGAATTTGATTCCATAAATTTTAATAAGTAATTTTAATAATAATATATATAATTTATTATTAATATTTACTAGAATTTCATGTTGTTTTCTCATAATATTCATCAACCCACAATATCTCATATGATCTATATTCTTAAATGGTTCTCTTATACCCCACATACAACACTACATGAACATACCTACTAAGTGACATTATGGAATATAATACAAAAATAATGGAGACTGAAGAATAAGGAGTAATTATCCATCTATTCCTTAAAAAAGTGATTTTTTGGGGAAGCACCCAAAAGCCAAAACATTTGGTCTTTGGTCGATATCTTTCTTTGGTGGGGGATGTGCCATTAAATCAAAAACGATTTATAAAATCACACAAAAACAGAAAATTACATAATAGTCTTTTCATGATGAAATCATCCAAAATAAAAAATAAAAATATTAGTACAATACAACTTCAATAAAAACCCATTAAGTACATTATATCAATACAAGATACCCTAAATACACAGAGCAAAAGTGACCACACCCATTTATAATTTCCCGACAAAAAAAATTATTTAAATCATTTTTTGATTTAATGTTACAATCCATATTACAATCAATATGGTTTTCATTTTTATATTTAATATAAAATAATTCACTATGTCACCCAACATTTATTTCATCCATTAATCTTCCATTCAAGAATCTAAATTTCTCATCCAAACATGATTTAATTTAATTCATTCTAATAAATTTCCATGTTATCCATTACCATTAAAATTTACAAAATACCAAAAGAATATAAAATTTCCAACAATTACAATATATTTAGTTGTTTGACAAAAAAATCAACAATACCTATTTCGATCTGTGATAATATATCCACAACCCTACTATAATATTTTCATCCACAACTGTGATGTTTTATACCACCCATGGCATTCACCATAGCTCCTACTACCCAAATTATGAAATATACATAACAAATTAATTCCAAATAATATGGAAATTAAATTCACAAATAGAAAATATAGTATGGTAGTATGAAATAGTAAATAAATTTCATAAGAAACCACTTATATAGTTTCAATTTAAATGAAGACATTTAGATTATTTTATTTCACCATCTGGTGGAAATATAATCCTTATCAACAAATTTAATCTAGATTAATTATTACCATATTTTAGATTTTATCTTTTAATTAATGGTGATTCCAAAAGATAAATGATATATTGAACCCACAATTGTAAAATATATCAAGCATTCATCAATCACATGAGGAATATGTATGAAACAATTAAAACCAAGCTGAAAAATATCTTTCCAGCAATTTTAATTTTTATTGCTCTGAATAATTTTTACTTCAAATGATAGTATGAATAAATTATAATATAAGAATATAGTTCCAAAATATACAAAAATTGGAAGAGTCCTTGAATCCCATTCCTCATCTATATTTCTATATACTTCTACAAACGAAAAAAATGGATTAAATGGAAACAAGACCTTTCCCACATAATGGGAAACTGTTTTATCCAAATTCACAGTAAACCACATCAAAATACTTGACAATAAATATCAAAAGTAATTATATCATCACTTACAATTACTAATAATAATAGGAAACATATAGTTATTCAAGAATAATGTAAAGGGGAATAGATCATATGTCACAAACAATAGATATGTAAAAGTTGTGGGATAGTTTAGATATATATGAATTCAAGGTCCACTTGGTTGTAATAGTTGGTAATTATTTTTCATAGATATAAAACATAAAGACTAATATTTTAGTTAAAATTTGGAAAATATATCATGGATGGAAACTACTACATCATGGTGTGATGAACATCGATCACTTCTCAGTGGAAAATTTCAACAAATTCCACTAAAATAACACCATTAATCTCCCAAATGACCTTCATTTATGGCTTTGTAAATATATCCAATCCAACACAGTAATGGATGGGGTTTTCTGCAACCCCAAGTGCAACACCACAACTCTACTCAAGGAATAACCACTAAAAAATCCCTTATACTACAGAACATAATTCTTAGAGGTGTGATGCGGTAATCATCAATGGAATAAACACAAAATCATTAGGCCATGTTGTATAAAAAATTCAACTATTTCACTGCAACAGATAAATATTAAAATGTACCATCATATAGTTAATTTTTGACTATAAGGTTAATTAAAACATTGTGTGATTCAATAATTTTCCACAGATACCATTTTAAACAACATATTCTATGACACAAGACAAATTCCCCAGACTAAAAAAATATATAACCACAATTATACTTCAAGAACACCAACATGTTGTTTCTATAATAACCATGTTCTGACTTCTTTCTCAATGAATGAATCCAAGATCATACCTTCCACTGCTAAAAAAATAAGACATAAATATTCGTTCTGTTATACATATATTTTTTGGATTTTCATGATTTTTCCCAATAATATATAATAAATTGTAGTATCAAAAAACTGTTACTAGAATTATTAAATAAGAAATTTTTATTATTAATTAATAAATGGTTTGATCCCACATTGTGTGAGATGTATATTTCATCAACGAATGATTTTGAAGGTATGTCAATATGGAGATGATGATGAAGTAGCTTGGATGATAAATAAATATGTTGATGAAAAACTATATGATTAAAAATCCAATATTGTTAAAAAAAGAGATCATATGATCCATGTACAATTTTATTATGTGAATTTTAACTAGAAGATACTTCATGTCTATTTTTATACGGCTTGATCCTTAAAAATTACAAAATCCTGAATTAATTAAATAATTCTCATTGAGGATTTTTTCAGGATTATATTTTAATAGAATTAGTGCATATTTATTACATTAAATCTCAAAAATAACAATGAAGACACTCTTACTTAGTATATATTTATTCCTAAAATAAAAACCCTATAAAATAAATCAATAATTATTTTCTTGGTATAAATAATCTTGAATTCTTCATTTCTATTACCCTTCATTATACCCTGTGAAAAACATATCAAAAACCTTGGATGAGCATAAAAATCTCATTAAGGGTTATAAGATTATGAAAAAAATACATTAATCCATAAATACATACAAAACATGCATTATTTAACACACCATAGGAAATCATATGATTTGTGAATAACATGTAGAAATCATAATTCATAATGGTAACAAGTGGAATCCTTAACATAGTTATGTTGTAGCCTTCCCGGCTACGTAGGGATTTACGTTTGGAATACCAATCAGAGTATATTCACTAAATATCATAGGTGAAAAATTAACATTTATCTTTATCAAGTTACCCAATGCAATGGATAGATATCATGGGCTCACCTGCTCTAGGTTTATCATGGAACCATTTATATATGTAATCAATTCCCCTGAAACACAACATTTTCACAACACATAAAACAAGCATAAATGAGAGGAAACATTTCCATATTGCACTCAAAATATTTTTTTTAAATATATTTCCGTAATTAATCCATTATAAAAACCATTTTCAATACCAGAATAAGTAAAATAGTATATGAAAATTATTTTTTCGTTTAAATAAATTATGTCTTGTTATGGATTCCAAATATCAAATAATGCTCAAGGGAGTGTAAAGGTCATTTTTACGATGTATGTTAAAAAAAGCGAAATTTTTGTGGTCTTGTAAAACACTTCATAGAAAAATGATTCCCTTTTAATAATAGTAAAATTTAAAGGGTTTTATAATACACCATGTAAAATAATTATGTGTATATATCAAAATATGCCTTAATGAAAGGAGGCCGAGATAATGTCCCTCACAAAGATCATTTTCTAAATAAAATAGATAAATTATGTGTATTTACTATAAGTAAACATAAATATTATATAAATACAAGATAATATATAAAACGTTATATCTCACATAATCATATCACAATATAATCATGAAGTATAAGTTTAGCTCAAAGAATGGAAATCGGGTTAAGAAGTTCTCTTATATAAACTCGATGGCCTAACGGAGTGAAATAAAAATATAAAAAATGAGTTGATGACAGAGAAAATGTTCTATCAACACATGGAAATTTAATTTACCGAAATAAGGATATATAATAATATATCCAATCATATGAAAATGGAAATTAAAATACACAACATAAAAGAATTATTTTACTAAAAGAGTATGGTGAGAGGTTCACTTACAGATTTTGTAAATTACGAAACACAGACTGCATGAAAGAATGATCATACAATAATGATATAAACACACATAAATTTAATTATATTAGAAAATTAATACATTCATGGTTATTGTAGAGATCAAAAAAAGGATACAGTGGCTAATATAGCCAGAATTTCATGGGAATAAACTGTTAGATGAAAACATCGTACCTCAAGTATGACTAGTCTTGTAATTTCATTGATCATCCATAATAATAAACATAAGTCAAATAATAACTTATTAACAAAATTATTCATGTTTATTTTTTATTTTAAATAAATTATTACCATGTTATATAAATTACATAATTATTTATGTTAATATAGATCGTTTTTCTCTATTGGGTACTTGAGTAAAAAATGAAAATGTTATAATTACAAATTGTCTATGTGGTAAAAAGTAAATTATCTCTATAATTAATCTCATTATTTAGATATCATATAAATTATATATATCCATTATATATATTTATATATAATAGTACACAATATTTTGATATATGAAATTAAATACACTGTTCATCGAGACGTTTATCCATACGTACGAATAAACGCTACATTAATTTATATTTCATATTTCATAAAATTAAAACATAATGAATGATATTTATAATATAATTCCAGTATAATATAATATATAATTTCATTAATTCCATCATTTATATATTCCACATATGGCATGAACGACTCATATCATCTTGATGGGGCAGTTGTCTGCACTTCCTCAAACAATATTATTGCTTAAACCCATTATGGAAACCGTAAAGGTATGATATAAATGAAAAATAAATAAGAATAGAGAAAATATAAATATAATATATATAACATATGAATACATTTCCATCTTAATTGACACCATAATAGGTGGTAGGAGAATATTGAACAATCATCATTTCTTCAGGGAGTAATTCATCGTCCACAGAAGCTGTATATTTGTGTCTGTTAGATGGAGGATAGTGGAAGTGTAGTATGAATCCATATGTTAAAAAAACTAGTATATTGAAGATAATATTGTTTTTATTTAAAAAATCATAATAAAAGAATAGAGAGTGAAGAAGTATTATAAAAGAAGATAACTTGAGGGAAGAAGTTTTCATTAAATCAGGTAACTCCCTTTGTTTTGGACCAAAATGATTTCTCGAAATTCCTTATGAATATGAGAAGGCTTCTACAAGAATGATAGGGACATTGGGTTCTCATTTTGGCAGAGGTTGGATGAGACACAAGGATTTAGAGGCATGAGTAATGGGTTAGTAGTGATGGCCTTTTATAAGGGTGACGAATGGGATTTTTTGAAAAGATATAAATTATTATTTTATTATAAATTTAACAGTGATTTCATTAAGACCAAAACTCATTGAATTAAAATATAAGTGGACTATTATTATAAATTCTATAAAACAATATGTTTTAGAAATTTTTTGTTTTCATTTTTAACCTTATCATTTAGCTTTAACCTTTAGTTGACTAATTTATATTTTACCATGTCTTCTTGTATATTCATACTATATCAGAAATATATTTACTATTAAAATATAAGTTACCCAAAATAGACCATTAATGAAATTTTTTACGTATTATATGTCATTTTTCTTCATTATATATTTTTAGTACTATTTTATCTTTTATTACAATATTGATCGATTTAAAAAATCATTTCTGTCAATTTTTTATACTATTAATATCATGTCATTTTAAAAAATATAATCCAAATTTATTCATTAGAAAAAACATCATTAATTCAAATATATCAAGTCATATTTATCTCTAAATGTTTATATGGAAAAAAATTTGTCAAATATTTTTATTTTAATATTTATAATCTCATCTATTTTAAAAATGGATTATTGAGGTAATTATTACATCATCATTATTTTGTAGATAAATTTATTTATTTGATGACTAATAATTAAAAAAATACCATGATTTAAGAAATATTTTTAGATTTCTAATTATTTTTTATATTCAATGATATCAATTATATAACCCCACATTAATTTTTTAAGCAAAAAAATATATGTTTAATAAGTTTTTATATTTATTTTTACAAACTTGTTATTAATGTAATTATCACAACTAAGTGGCTTCCAAAGGCCCAATGTTCTACCCAATAATTTTATAGGTAATCCATGACTCATCAAATAAGTTTTGGACAACTGTTAATGATATTTTACTTTATAATAATATTATTTTTACTTGGAATCACTCTATATACCTTTAATTACTGTAATTAAAACTCAGAAGTACCCATTCACCGAAAAATATGATCATCATATTAAAACACATTTTATTTACTAATTGTAACTATTTATGTAAGATTTTTTAAAATTAATTCCCAGAAGCAGTAAAATTTCATTTAAATGATAAATTCTGGTTTTCTAACTACTATACAGTGTTTTTCACTATTCATCAACAAATGAACATTTTCAGAAAATACAAAAAAATAACCCGATGAAAATTATGATATTTCAAATTAAAAAATGAATTATATTTTAAAAAATTCACATCATAGTAGTTCCCTTAATTAATTTAAAATTAATTTCCGTTGTCGAAACTAAAAAGCGTGTTTTAAAGAAGTAAAAACATCAAACAGATTGACATGTTTTTATGTCCAATTTCAACGTGAAATTTCATCCAATGTACAAAATTGGGTATAATGGTTAAAATATAATACTATAACCCATTATAAACTTTTTAAAAAATATAAATATATAAATAAATAATATGAAAGGAGTATTTTGACTTTAAATGTAGTATTTTCACTATTCATTTACAAAATGAACATTATCAGAAAAATAAAAAAAATTCACAAAATAAAATATTGATATCCCCCATTTGAAAAGAATATTATTTTTTATAATGTAAAATATAAAAGTAAAAATCTATATTAAAAATGGGTTCACCATCAAACTATGGTAAAACTACCTTTTAAAAATATTTGAGTATTTATGGTTAAAATTGGATTCATTCACATTTTGAGCCTCTAAATTTTATTGGATAAAATCGAAAACATTCTACAAAACTCTTTAATCATGATATGGTTAGTTCTGATCCTTCCCTCTGATACAATGACTATATGTTAACTACCATTTAAAATAATAATAATATATTAGTTTTTGGTTTAACTCAATGTTTTGTGCGTTGTAATATATCAATGAAACCCATTGTTGCGTGTCAAGTACACTATCAGACAAAGTGTACTCTTTATATTAAAATTTATATCTTATTCAAAAATATTAATAGATATGAAAATTTAATTTTCTATAAATACTTGGATCGTTACATCTTTCCCCCTTATGAAAATTGTGTCCTTGAAATTTTAAAGACATGCTTTGATAATTCATTTAAAGTACCACATCACAAAAATAGTCAATAAAACTATCACATTAAAGGAAATGAATCAATGTAAAAAGGTCACCCAAGATAACACACACTAGGATTCCATGTAATAATACATTGATATGGAAGAGAAACTAAGTGTCATGTTTTGATGGAGAGTGATAGAAACCAAGATTATGAAAAAGTAAACAATCTGAAAACCATAAGCATGTGATGGGTAAAATGGTCTTTGATTCCATAGTAGGAAAATAAAATAGTCAAAGTTTTTATAAGATTTTTTTATAAAGTAGGAGAATTTATTTATGAGATTTACTAATAGAAAAACAAACGTACTTACATGACATGTAGACATTCATCCTTTACTAAATTTCAACAAAAAATCATATTTTCTCCAAATAATGAGTATTAAATATGACATGGTAACATAAAAAGTGGTAAAATAATCATATAGAGAATAACTTAATTCATAAAATATGAACTATATATTTCCTCTATCTTTATATATTTACCTATATCCAAATGGTTAGTAAAATATTAGATAATCCCAAAAAAGAATACAACATTACAAAATGAAATAATAATCTTAATCTCCAAAATTCAACAAAAAATACCCAAAGTTCAACAATGACCATCCCATACACAATTTTCAACACAATAATCTAAGTAATCTTGAAAACAAAAATTCATAAGGTCTTGATCACATAGTCTTTCATGATAAATATTAACATTTTTCTCCAATTAATAGGGACTTCTCTTGAAGTTGCATACTGAAAAGTAGTTTTCATAATCTTATATTCTCAAATTGAGGTTAATAATTTCCATAAATAACCTAAATATCCATAAGTTCACAATAAAACAATAATTGCTCAAAAAATAAAATTTCAACCATTACTCCACAAATGAAATCCCATTGTATTCTTTATTTTCATATGAATATTGTGTTACCAAAAGAGAAAACATCTTTTAAAATAACCTTGATCACTTAATCACAAGATCATTTTTCTATACTTTGGATATCCATTTTATAAAACATAATTTCCAAGAAATCAAATTATTCATGATCCATAAAATCATTTGACTAAAAATAATATTCCATGCTTACCAGGGACTTTACATATTCTAGTGGTAGGGGATGAGCCCTTTTCACACTTTGGTTGTGGGTATGATTCCTGCTGCCTTACAAGATGTGATGGGTTGTCAGCCAATATATGATTTTTCATTATATAAAACTCAAAAATAACACTATAATATTTTATCCACAATGATTTTTTATACCTATAAATTTCATCCCAACACATTAAGACCTCAACATCTTAATTCATGAAGTCATATATTTATAGTCCACTTTTTTCACCTCCATGTGAAAAAATAATATTCTTCCCAAATTAATGTACATCATACCATGAACATGGTGTCCATATGGTGTCATTGTCATATGGTTCATATAGGTATAATGTCCATGCATTACAACAATTATTTATAGATCCTTAAAAACCATTTTCTTCCATCATCCAAATACAACTTCTATATCAAGGTTTATATGGGTGTTCATAGAAAACAAGTATAGTAAAATAATCTTGATTCACATATAATTTCAAAAATCTGATAAAATATTATTTTTATAAAATAATTATACTGAGTTTTTTTTGAAACATTCAATTAGTGGTCCTTTGAAATAACAATAAGGATATGGTTAAATACTATAATTTTAATGAAAATATAAATAGGTTTTGCAGAGGTCTCCTTCTATAACACCTTTTTAAAAATAATAATATTCTCATATAACTTGTGATAAGGGAAAAAATTTGAAAATGCATTTATTTTATTTACCTTTAATGAAAATATGGGAATGATGAGAAAATATGATTGCATTAAATAAAACACATGGTCTAAAATGGTATCAATGTATAGTAGAGGTCTTTGATATCTACAAAAGTTTCTTGATAATGAGTTTTATGTTATAAAAATATTCACGATCATCCAAACATTACATTTCAATAATTATTGTAGGCATGTAATCATAAAGAGATATGAATGTTGTTCGAGATCCTCCTCCTTACATTTTTAATTTACATTTCGTGATCCGAAAAAGATATTGAACAATGATTTATCTGAAATAATAGACAAAGGGAAAGACCATGGGTTTAATAAAATCTATGAATCCTGAAAGTTGTCAAAACCTCACCTTGATACCAACTATAATTCCCAAGAATTTATCCTTACATAATGTTGAATTATGTTAATAATTCAAATTAAGGATATTGTTTGGCTTATGGTTACAGAGAACTAAGCTATAACAATAAAATTACATCTCAATAATTACAAAGTAGACACTCCTACTCAGTATCAATATTTTTCATAAAATAAAAACCCTTAAAGTAAAGCAAGAATTCTTTTATTAGTATAAATATTCTTGAATTTTTTGTTTCTATTACCCTTATACACAATGAGAAACATGTAAAAAACATTGGATGACCAAAAAAAGCTCTGTAAGGGTTATAAGATAAATAAAGAAAGCATTAGTCCATCAATACATACAAAACATATGCTCATTGACATACCTCATGAAATTATATGATTTATGAATAACCCATAGAAATAATAAATCGTAATGGTAAATTCTATCAACCTTAACATAATAATGTTGTAGCATGCACAACTATGTAGGGTATGATGTTTGAAATAACCATTATATTATATTCCCCAAATCAATTATGTGAAACATTAATGTTTACCACTATCATGTTACCCAATGCATTGGACATATATCTTAGGCTCACCCTCCCTATGTTTATCACTGAACCACCCATATACGCAATCAATTTCCAAGAACTATAACATATTCCAAACATTTAAAACAAACAAAAAGGAGAGATAACATATCTATATTGCAGTCAAAATATATCATTTAATTATCTTGACATAATCAATCCATTAGAAAAACAGTTTTCAATTCGAAAATACGTAAAACAATATATGGTAATTATTTTCCTTTTAAAAATAGTATTACTTTATATGGAAGAAAATATCAAATAACTCTTGTGATAGAGGAAAGGTCGTTGTCACCACGTTCATTAAAAGAAAAATTATTTTCTTTTAGTTCAGTAAAATGCTTCATAGAATAAATATTCCATTTGAATGAAAATAAATGTCAATTGATTATATTATACACCATATAAATTCAAGGTGTGTATAAATCAAAATATTTATCAATGAAAGGAGAATGAGGAGATGTCTCTTAAAATGATTAATTTTTAAATAAAATAGATCAATTATGTGTATTCAATATTAGTTAACATAAATAATTTATAAATAACATATATTATATCATATTTTATATTTCAAATAATCATATAACGGCATAATCATGAAATTGTTATAATTACAAATTGTCCCAGTGGTAAAAAGTATATTATCTCCATAGTGATATTAATGATTTATATATGATATATATCATATATATATATATTAATTATAAGTAATTATAATAGTATATAAGATTTGGAGAAATGAAATGAAATGAACTGTTCAGGGAGACAGTAGGTCGAACATACGCAGGAACACTACTTTCATTTCTATTTCATATATAATAGAATGAAATATTAATGATAAATAGGTATTTTATAATTCTAGTTTAAAATAATATATAATTTCATTAATTCCATCTTTTATACAGTCCACAGATGCCATGAACGATTCATATCACCTTGAAGGAGATATTGTTCGCACTTCATAAAATTAAATTATCACATTTACCTATTATGGAAACCATAATAGTATTCTATAAATGAAAAATACCAAAGCATTGAGAAAATATAATTATGATATATATCATACATAAATACAGTTCCATCTTAATGTCCACTCTAAGAGGTGGTAGGAGAATAATTAACAATCATCGTTTCTTAAGGCAGTAGTTTTCCATCCACAAAAACATTATGTTCATATACATTAGATGGAGGTGTGTGGAAGTGTAGTTCAAATAACTCAAATAAAATAACATAGTACATTGATGATAATGGTGTGGTAATTTAAACAATGAAAAATAATATTATTGGGAGTGAATAAGTAGAATAAAAGAAGTGATATTGAGGGAAGACATTACCTTTAAAT
This sequence comes from Viscum album, assembly GCA_963277665.1. Lineage (NCBI taxonomy): Eukaryota > Viridiplantae > Streptophyta > Magnoliopsida > Santalales > Viscaceae > Viscum > Viscum album. Next base: position 321,560,493 of record OY728161.1, read on the forward strand.
AGAGAAACTCCCTTTGGTTTGAACCAAAAGGATTTCTTGAAGTTACTTCATCCTAGGGTAAAGATTTTTGAAGGATGAGATGGATTTTAGAAGCTAATTTGGATAGTGCTTGGATGATCCATGGGGCATGATAGGTCTGAGTAACTTGTTAGAGGTGATGGCTATTTATAAAGAGGGGGAGGGACTCTTAAATAAAGTTTGAAAATATATTTCTATTATAAACAAGATTTTGATATCAACAGGTTCGAAACACATTATATTCGAAGATATGAATATTATAATTAGAAATCCTATTAACCAATATGTTTTAGACAAGTTTTGGTTTCATTTTAACCCTTATCATTTTGATTTGACCCTTAGTTATCTAATTTAACATTTACCATATCTTCTTGTATAATCATATTATATAGTTAATATAGTTACTATAAAATTCCAAGCAACCCAAATTGGATCATTAATAACATTTTAACATCATATATGTAATATTGAACGAATTTTACATTTTAGGACTATTTTATCATTTCTTAAAATATAGATTGATTTAAAATCTCATTTATGTCAATTTAAATAATATTCATATCATTAGTTTTTAAAAAATTCAAACCAAAACGATTCATTTGAAAAACATCCATTATTTAAAATATTATAAGTCGTCCTTATTTATAAAATTAATGGATGGAATAAAAGTTTTCTAAGTAAATTTATTTTAATATTTAAAATATCATTTATTTATAACATTCATAAATGATCTAATTATTACAACATGGTTGGTTAATAAATAAATTTATTTATTTGATTTCTAAAAATTATAAAAAAAACCATGATGTAAAAAATATTTTCATATTTATAATCTCTATTTATATTCAATTATAACAATTATATAACCCCACATTAAAATTGTTTTAGAAAAACATTACAAGATTATGATATTTTTATTTCGTACTTCAAATAAAATGTAATTAATGTAATTATCTTTCCCATGTGGCTTCCAATGGCCAAAATATCTACCCAAAGATTTTACTGGTCTACCATGACTCATCTAATAATGCTAGGACAACTATTATTGTAATTTGATAATTTGATAATATTATTTTTACCTTGAATCAACTTGTATACCTTTAACCGCATTAAATACAAATCAAAAGCTAATATTCACCAAATATTATGTTCATCCTATTGAAAAATATTTTACATACTGATGAAAACCATGTATGTTGGATTTTTTATTCTCAATTTACATACGTGGTAAAATTTCACTAAAATCAAACATTCTGTTTTTAACTATTATACAATGTTTTTCACTATTTATCAAAATTGATCTTTTTCAAAAAAAAATACCAAAAATTCACCCAAGGATATTTTTGTTATCACAAATTTAAATTTTATTTAAATTTTACCGTATTCAATACATATATGTTTCATTAATTAATTTAAAATTTATTTCTATAGTCAAAACTAGAAAGCATATTATTAAGACGTAAAAACAACCAAAAGATTGACATGTGTTTATGTCCAATGTCAAAGTGAAATTACATCCAATGAACAAAATTGTATTATATGGTAAAAATATAATACAATTAAACATTAAAACCATTTAATAAATAATTTAGAATTTTAAATAATTCATATGAAATGACAGTTTTGACATAAAATGCTTTATTTTTTACTATTCATTTCAAAAATAAACTTCATCAAAATAATAAAAACAATTTAACCAAAGTTGATTTTGATATCATTCTTCAAAAGAAGAGGTTTATTTTGTAAAATAAAACTTATAAATGTGATTAAATGGGTTCTTCATCAAAAGGCAATAAAACTACCTTTTAAAAATATTAAAATATTTTTTTTGTAAATTGGATACATTTTTATTTCAAGCCTCTAAATATTATTGAATGAATGTAAAACATTTAATAAAAATTATTCATAATATGGTTTTTTATGTTTATTCCCAATAATAAAAAGGCTATAAGTTTACTTCCATTTAAAATAATATTATTATTCAATTATTTTACAATATAACTCAATGTTTTTTGAAACATAAGATTTCAATGAAACCAGTTGTTTCATATTGAGTACACTATCAAAGAATGTGTCCTATTAAAAATGAAATTAATATATTATTCAATAATATTAATAGATATGAAAACGTATCAATCTATAAATACCAAGGTCATTACATTTTTTAAGATTTTTAGAGTTTAATTTATTTTGTGTGGGAATTAAAAATGAATATCGATGATGTATGTGAAAGTTGATGAATATTAGATAATTGATATTGATTTATAATATATTTTATATGGAAATTTAATTTAGAAATTACTTATTTAAAGAAGTTAAATAAATATTTTATCACCCTTGAATGAGTCAGCTCCGCATGGCCACATGAAGTGACTGGTGTGTATAGGAGACATAGAATGTCTACAAATGTAGGTGGGAATAGTACAAAAAAGGTTTTAAGTGGACTTTAAGAGTTTCCACCTTGGGTGGATGCTTGAAAATGGAGTAGGGGGTTCCGGAGGAGAGCATGGATACTCACAACGAGTAATCTAATAATGTGAGATTTATTACTATGAATATCCAAGATAAGGCAATATCTGATGTGGGACAACATGATATTGAAACCTTATTCTACCATTATAATTTATTTATACAGTATAATATTTCCCTATATCACACCAAACTTTTCTATTTGAGACATACCATACCATCTTCCTACATCTAAACCCTCACATTGAATCATTTATTGTATCTTAAGAGATTGTTTCATTCCCAACTCTAATCCAACCACATGGCTATCATTGTATCAAATTAATAGTGAAAAGTTTGACCATAGAGGCAAGCTAACATATGTTTAATAAGTATTCATATGAACAAAAAACACATACCTTTTTTGAACGATGACATTCCATTAAGGACTCACATGTCTTCCATAATGATGGAAAGCTCATAGAAGTTTTTTATATATTAACTAATTCAATGATTGAATGAACCACCATGGTATCATGGATCATATGTGAAATGATAGATCACCGATCATCATCCATAATATACATGAGAATTTTCTATGACACCATCATAGATATTCTATACATATTATTTGAACATTTATTAAGCCCCCATCCAGCATTTTCTATCAAAGTAAACCCCTTTAATTTTTTGGAGTTCTAATATTTTCATACACTGATACATTTCCATGAAAAGATTCTATCATAAATTATTTGGAGAAGCTCATGTGAAAACATTCTCTAATTATCATTCCAAAAAAATGGATGAGTGAGATCTAAATTTTAATAAATTAATGGAGTATTACATGCACACATAAATATCCAATGAGATATGAAGGTTGTGAGATCCACATGTTATACTCATTTATCTCAAACTCATTTATCTCTATTAAATATTAACACTCATTCTATTAGTGGAAGGATAAGGAATTAATCACATAAATTCCTTGTATGAGTAGAAGATAATACACTTTAAAAAATCCTTCATAAAATATTGATGTGATGTTTCTAGTTATAAAATACCATATAATAAAGTTGTTGATATTTTAGATGAATTTGAGTATAAAAAATAAAGTCTATGATGTGTATTTGTTTTTATGGAATTTTTTTATGATGCAAGGTGAATCAATTCAAACATGGAAATATGATACTTTTTTATTTCATTTAATGTTGGTATAAAATAGGCAAAGTATTAATGGGATAATCCAATAACACAAATAGAGGTACTAAAACTGATGTAGTTTCATTCATTCATACATATATTGGATACATGAAAGTATAATTTTTTATGTTAATGATGAATGTTTACGTATTTTAAATGATATTAATATAATGATAGAATATTATAGATCAATATGAAGGAAAAGAAGTTCGGGATTCAATGATATTGAAATTATGATTGTATGGTAATTAAAACAAAGTATTCATAAAGGAAAATTAATATATAAATGTGGATGAGTGATTGAAAAATAATAAGAAGTTGTATGTTAGATTATTATATATAGAAATCTTAGGATAATTAAATATATACATTCATATATATAATAATATATAATATTTACAGTTGGAAAAATAATTTGAAATTACATATTTGTAATCCTTATACATTCCATTATACGCTGATCATGTTTACTAATAAATGATTAATAAGAATAATTAGGATGAATATGAGAAGAAGTAACTATATATATATATATTCATATGAAAATAAATAGTTATAATTGTTTTTATTTTTTCAGGAAGTTCATATGATGAAGCATTGTAACATATTGACCTAAATAGTCACCCAAACAGTGTTTATAGGCCCGGGGTCCATTGACCAGAAGTGTGCCTCCCCTAATTCCAAACACTGCCAACTAGCGGTAAAGGTGTAATAAGGCATAGTGGGTAGGCTATACCCTCTGGAAATAGATTTAGGTAATTTTCCATGTGTAATATATATGACATAGAGTGGAATGACAAGACATAGAAAAATCAAACTATAAATGAAAATTAGACACACAGTCAACAAAAGAAAAATTACTGAAGGAGAGAATAAATAGAAGCAGTAGAAAGTAAATAGATCATCATACCAAACACCACCTATACCCAATACTAAATATAAATAGATTTTTTGATTCCCAAATTACCAAACATGTAAATATAAAAAAGGGAACCAATGGATAACAACTATCTCTAATTATAAAACACAAATGAGCATGATGATATAATAAGGTATGCTAAAACATATGGTAAACCCCAACTATTAACAATCTCAATGTACATCCCAACCTCAATGCTAAACAACAACTATGAACCTGGTCTTGAGGATGATCCTTTACTTAAAAAAATATTCATAATTTCTACACACAACATGAATGGTCTTTGTATGGTGTGAGATGACTCTCATTAGGATACCAGCCAATGTTATATATCAAGTATGCATGTTTATGTACGAATTCATATTAAATAAAATTAAGGAGTATGATGAAAAAATAATCCATATTTCTCAATATCCAGTAGGAAACCATCACCTAACTCAACCAATGTTGGGATCTCATAAGTAAAGAGAGTCTTTATCCCATTGATCAAGGTACCATTGATGTAAAAATTCTAGGTGAACCCTATGGTTCTACCAAAAATATTTTACATCAGCATCATGTGACTCCAAACACCACTTGTCTCAAATAGTTCAGACACCCTAAAGGCACTCCTAAGAAATAATATCTATGTCCCTCATAATCTATCTCAAAAGCATATGTCGTTACAATAAATGAAAACTATATGAGAATAGATATCTTTCCTCAAATAAATAAATAAGGCCATGACCTCAATCATGGAAATCCACATCATCTATCCTGATAGCCTCATCCATATCAACTGAAGGCACCTCACCTTCCTCATGGCCTTCTGTGAAAATCTCCCCAAACCGTATTCACCTTAGCTGAAACTTCTATGCAACTCTACCATTACATGTTGTAAAAACACCCTCACCATGGAGTCCCCCTATGTGAATAAGAATCAAAACAGAAATTTGATTATCATGGGTGAACAATAATATCCAAAAGAATAACTTATGACACACAATTACTGACAAAATGTTCCCCTGAGACCATGTCGCTCAAATATAATGGTGTTTAAATCTTAATAACATGGGCCATGACTGACATATTGGCCTTTCCTCCTTCATCTGACATCCACTATGCCTAATCGTACCGTCAATACCACTAAAGAAATGTATATTTCAATCTCATGACCAACCTGACGATCTACATCACCTCAATCCCTATGGTTTTTTCATATCAATTCCCTAGCCCATTCCCATCACTACCCCATGGGTTTCATCACATGAAATTCATCATTTAAAAAATATATAATTCACTTCCAAACATGTTGATTAAGATATTAATTTTAAACCGATTGAATTTCACATGATGAATACCATAAAAATTTAGTATGCAGTTCTTGAATGGCTCAAATTTCACTATGTAATCCATAACAGTTTAAAGGGATAAATTTAAAATTGATAAAATTAATTTAGAAAACTTAGGAACCCCTAAACAAATAAACACAAGGAGAAATGAACTCTAACCTGACATTTCTCTAACAAATTTTTTTCAGGATTTTCGAATGGAATCCCTAGGGTCACATGGTGATTTTTCTATGAAGCATTGGGTATAATGGGGTTTCATTCAGAATAATTGAAAAATATCCATTGTTTGTGCTACCCAAAATTATTAAAAATCAAAAATTAAGGTACATACCACCTTCCATAGACTCATAGATATATGCACATAAGATATCGAGACCCAATTCGAAGCAGATCAACTTAGATATGGGTTTCTTTCGAAAACCCTAAAATTTGATTAGATGGAAACAATTATATGGGAGGTGAAATATAAACAAAGGAGATAGGTCTATGGGTTTATCCATACCACTAATATAAGGCCCTAGCCTTAAACTTTACTTAATCTTGAGTTATTACAAGATTACACATTGAGGATCTTTTCAGGTTTAGAGTTTTAGACAATTAGATCATGAAACTTGCATTAAATTCCACATTTAAACAAAGTGGTGACATAAAAGACAGTATTCATTCTTCCCATCAACGAAAAAATATTTAAAATGAAACATGGATTCTTTCTTGACACATCCTCGACACTATCATCACATCATGTACCTTTCCCTTGACCTGTGAAAATCATTTCAAAAACTTGGGATGAGCATAAAAGGCTCAGTAAGGGTTATAAAAATATGGAAAGGAAACATGAGTTCATATATACATTAGAATGAAATCATACATTACCCATAAAACATAGGCATATCAAATAATGAATAAATCATAGAAAACATAAAACATAAAGGTAACTTGAGGCATTCAAAACATTCTTACATAGGGAGTAAACCTCTTGGTTACGTTTGGAATACCCATCACAGTATATTCCCTAAATCTCTTCGGAGAAACTTAACGTTTCACTCCTTCGCGTTACCCAATGCATTGGAGAGCTATATCGGGCTCACCCACCCTTAGTTTATCACGGAACCACCCGTTCTTGATAACAATGCCCAAGAACCATAACATAATCATATCACATAAAATATGAATAAAGGAAACATAACATTTCCACATTTCAATCACAATATAACATTTTAGGATATTGAAATAATGAATCCATTCAAAAAGAAACCATTTCCAAAACCATTTAAAACATTTAATAAAGAGATTTTTGAATCAAAGTGTCCCATACCACCTTGATGCTTTTAACATTTTAAACCATCAATATCCATATAAATAAATCCTAAAAAACATTTTGAAAACATGGATATTAATAAGAACAAATAATTAAAACATTCAAAACGATATTTTGGTTAAAGGGGTTTTACCAAAATTAGAGACACTCGAATACAATAATCGAGGAATAACATTTAGTCAGAACTTTATAATATCATGAGAATAAAAGGATTCATGATATAATACTCCAAGGGACAGTATATACACCATATAAGAGTGAATTGGTGCATAACAACAATGAACCCTCAATAGAAATGTCAAATGTAATGAAATCCCTTATAAAGAAGGTATCCTTAAATTAAGGACAAATCAATCTCAAAAATATGTGTGACAAATATAAATACACCCAATATAAGTGGATATTAAGTGTAAAACAATAAAATGTCATTCACACATATTCAATGGATGACATACTCAATGACTACATGTTGAACCCAAAGAAATCGAAATTGGGTTAAAAAGTTCCCTTGATAGCCTAACGACATCACATCAAAAAGAGTTGATGAGAGATAAAAATAGTATCTCATCACTTGGACATAAAATTTACATCAACAAGGATATATGAGAACATATCCCAACATAACAATATGTAAATTAAAAGACCCAACAAAAGAAGTCTTTTAAAAAAGAGAAGGGTGAAAGATTCCCTTACCGACTTGGGTATCTTTCAAAACATACACCCCATGAAAGAAGGACAATAGATCATTGATTTAAATACTCATAAATGAAAGTATATTACACAAAGATTATAATAATGGGCAGTACATACACCACTAAATGGAATTTTTGGCAAATGTAGCATAAAACTCACGAGAATAAAAGTTAGATGAAAAATCCCTTACGAAAATTCCGCAGCCTAACGGCGCCACTCAAAACTTCCAAAATGGATTGATGAGAGAGAATAGGGTCTCTCATCACATGAACATAAAAATTACAGTAACTGTAATATAAAAGATAATCCCAATAACAAGAAATATGAGCTTTAAAAGTAATGACATAAAAGTGTGTACTTAAAAAGAAAGAGAGGAGTAGGATCCCTTACCTCGGGTCCGACTTGACTCGATCGTTCTTTAATCTCCTGAATAATAAACTTGAGTTAATTTATACTTGATTAAGAATATTTTCCAAGCTTATTATTCCTTTTATATCACTTATTTCCTTGTTATAAACATTATGTAATTATTAAGTTAATAATGATTATTTTGTCGATATTTGGTTCTTAAGTCGAAGGTGGACTTCTTACAATTACATATTGTTCGTGTGGCCAAATGTTTATTATATACAGAATTTTATTCATGATGTATATATCATATATGTCATATATATCCAGTAAATTCATGCATTTATAACATTACATAATCATTTAGAGGTAAGAAATGAAATGCACCGTTCATGGAGACGGTAAGCCGTACGTACGCATGAATGCTACTTTCATTTCTATTTCGTATTTTATAGAATGGAATAATAATTATATAAAGGTATATTATAATTCCAGTATAATATCATATATAATAACATATTTACATCCTTTATACGTCCCACATATGGTATTTAACGAATCAAATCACTTTGAGGGGGCGGTAGTCCGCACTTCCTTAAATGAAGATATCGCGTATACCCATAATGGAAGCCATAAAGGTAAGACAAAAATGAAAAATACAGAAGCATAAGTAAAACATAAACATATTATATATCATATATAAAAACAGTGACATCATAATGGCCACCTTTGATGGTGTTAAATGAGTATTGAACAATCATCGTTTCGGGAGGCAGAATTCCACCATCCACGGAAACCGTATGTTCTTTAACCATTTGATGTAGTTGTGTAAGAGTTTAGCTCTAATAAATCTTATAACAACGTCCTAGTATATTGAAGATACTGGTTTTGTTACAAAATAAGTAAATAAAAATATTTTAGGGGGTTGGAGAAGCAATATAAAACAAATGAACATAAGAGAAAGAATTACCTTTAAAAGTGTAACTCCTTTTGATTTGAGCCTAAAGGCTTCCTTTGAATGGATTCTGCCCAAAGGGAACCCTCTAGGATGAGGAGAGGGATGTGGAGAGAGTAAATGGGCAGGGTATGGACGAGCCAAAGGCTTGAGGAGTGTGTGGAATGAGGTAGAGGTGGGGGCCTTTTATAAGAGGAGAGGAGAGGCACTTTTGGAAAGTAAGGAAATATTACTTTATTTGAAAATGTGTTTCGGTTTTAAGAGGTCCCACATTGATATAATTCGTGGATAAGGTTATAAAGGTTCGAAATCCACCCATCCAATAAGTTTTGTACATGTGTAGTTCATAGATTTTACATTATCTTTCCATTTTATTTTAATCGTTAAATAATGATGTCATCACTGCATCATTATGATGTCATAAATAATTTAATTTATTTAATTTCTAAAAATTATAAAAAAATCACTATGATGTAGGAAATCTTTGTATCTTTCTAATTACTATTTATAATCAAAATTTGGACCAGTGTAACACCACTTAAAAACTGTTTTAGTAAAACAACTCATGTTTGTGTCAATTTAATTTTAACATTAAATAAAAATCTATTATTGTCATTTTCCAATTAAAGTGGCTCCATGGGGTCCCCAAGTTGGCTCATGGATTTTATGGGTCGGAAATGACTCACACAATAGGTGTAGGACAAGTGTCATGGTGTTTTCATATTCTTATAATATCATTTTTACCTTAAACTACACTAATTACCTCTAATCGCGATTAAAAACTTAATAAGTTACTATTCACCAAAAAATTATTTTTATCCCATTGAACCACATTTTACTTCTTAATGACAACCATGTATGTCGGATTTTTGAAATTCAAAACACATAAGTGGTAAAATTTCATTTAAACGAAAAATCAGCTTTTATAAGTACCACTTAGTGGTTTCACTATTCATCAAAAATTGAAGTTTTTCAGAAAAATCTCAAAAATTAACCATAAGATATATTTGATATTCCGAATTCAAAAATGAAGTCCGTTTTACAAAATTCAAAACATATTAGTCACATTAATTAATTTAATGATTAATTCCTGCTGTCAGCGCAAATAGCGTGTTTTTATAAAACAATAAGTATCAAAAGATTGACACTAGTTTAAGTATGATTTCAAAGTGAAATTAATTCCAACGACAACTATTGGATTTAATGGTAAAAATATTTTCTAATTTCACTTTAAAACCAATTCAAAATATTATCTAATCATATAAATAAATTAGATTAAAAAGAGGTTTTGAATTAAAACAGAACATTTTACACTATTCATTAAAAAATGAACTTTATCGGAAAAATACCAAAAAATTACACAAAGTAAAATTTGATGTCCTGATTCTTAATAAGAGTTTTATTTGGTCCAAAAGAATGTATAAGAGTGATCAAAACTATATTTAATGACGGTTCGCCATCAAAAGGTGATAAGTGAACCTTTAGTGAAAACTAGGGCATATACGCCTAAAATTGAATTCTTTCCGTATTTTAAGCATTTATCTTTTATTGTATAAATTAAGAACATATATAATCATATTTTAGTTATTTCTATCCATTCCCTCCATTACAACGGCTACATGTTAACTACCATTTAAAATAATATTATTTTATTATTAGAGTGCAACGTAAGATTCCCAAGAAACTCGTTGTTGCGTGTTGGGTACGCCATCGAGCATTGCATCCCCTTTAAAGTCATATTAATATTTTATTCAAAAATATGGATAAATATGAAAATTTCATATTCTTTATTTACCTGGGGTGTTACATCCTTCCCCCCTTTTGGGAATTGCATCCTCGCAATTTTTAAAATTGATCTTGGAAACATCCTTGAATGTCTCACATCGGAACAAGAGTCGGTAAAACAATCACTTTAAAATAAAGGAAGATAAGTACAGAGGTCACCCGAGTTAACCCATACTAGGATTCAAAGTATAAAAATATGGACATGGAGGAAAAAACAAAGGGTCATGTTCTGATGGAGAGTGATAGAAAACATGTTTAGGAGAAAGTTAACCATGAGAAAATCACAAACTTGTGATGGGTTAAACGGTATTCGATTCCCCAATAAGAAAAGTTAATAGACAACATTTTTGTTTTAAGTTACTTTTTATTGAGTAATTTATTCATAAGGAAACACAATCACTTATCATGTTGACTTTCAACTTTTACACAAACTCGTATTTTCTCCAAAAGACGAGTATTTAGGAAGACTTGTTCACATTAAGAGTACTATAATCAACTTCTAGAGAATAACATAATCCACAAAAGAGAACTGTATACATCCCATGTCTTTAGACTTTAACCAAAACCAAAACCAAAAAGGCTAGTACAAGATCAGATAATCCAGAAAAGGATAACCCCTTATAAAAAGAAAATCTATTCTTAATCTGCAAAATTTGTCCAACAAAACCCAAAGTTCAACGAGGACCATCCGATAAATAATTTGTCCATAAAATTCTTCAAAGTAAACCAATATAAGATTGAAACCGAAATATTTGAAGGATTTATTCACATAGTCTTCCAAGTTAAATCGTAACATTTATCTCCAAACAACATTAGTCGCTCCTAAAGTCTCGCATTGAAAAGTAATTATCCTAATCACATATCCTCTATGATAGGTTAATCATTTTCATAATTAACCCAAAATTAACTTACTCTTAATTCATAAAATCATATAACTAGAAAGAATCAGTCAAACTAACCAGGGACTTCACGTAGTCCAGTGGTAGGCGATAAATACCAGTCGCACTTTGGTTGTGAGTTCGATTCCCGCAGCTTTGTCCGACGCGACGGGTAGTCACACGGTCTGCGTGTTTTCCTTTTTCCAGAACTATAAAATCCTCAAAGATGATCATAACATATTTTATCCTCAAGTTTATCTCATGCCTTTCATTTTCCATCATAACATATAGTAACCCATAATTACCTCAAAAGTAAGGATCATATAAACCCAATGGTTCTTTATAACTATGTCCACAAAAGAAAAGATAACTATTACTTGAATAAAATTTGCCTATATTAAACATCAGGGTTACATATAATATAAAAAGTCTTCTAATGTAACCCCATCATCAAAAGAGACTTAATACTCTTAAGAATTTCACCATAACTCTTGAAGCATTTATATGTTGACATCTTACTCATTCAACATTCTTCATGATCCATTATCCATTCCTTTCCAACTTATTCCGAAATACCTCTTTCCTACAAACAAAATCATGAATCATATCCTAAGATTCCAAAATAGGAAAACAATAGTCATGAAATAGTACATACCTTTGATTGCTCATTGTCAGTTTCTTCATCCTCAATCGGAATGGCATTAGGTATTGGTAAACGAATATTGGTACGGTCTTGGTGACCCCATTCACGAAACTTCTTCATAGGACATGTCTTTGCATAATGACCATGCTCACCACATTTAAAACATTCAATTGATCCCTCAGAAAGAACTTCTTTCCCTTTCCTCGAGTCAACTGGATGATTCCTTTTTCCATGGTAGGTTCTTGCTTTATGACCTTCATTTCCACATCTATAGCATATTTCTGTCCCTTTGAAACATTTTCCTAGGTGTTTCTTTCCACATATTTGACACATAGGTTTTTGAACACACTTACCTTTATGATTTTTACCTGTACTTCCATAGTGATTTGTTTCTTACATATATGATGCCTTAGAGAAATCTCCAAGGTTTAGGTGGTCAATCATGACTCCAGATAGTTGGTTGAGGATAACCAAAAGAGTTCTCATTGCAGCTCCCATATCATTCAGTTGCTTGCTCAAAAGACTGTCACAGTTTCCTTCACATCCACTGTTACTTTGGTGCCTTCTAGATCCAGCCATTTGCTAAAACCAAAAAGGTCAGTGTGAGTATATCAACAAAACCATCATGTACTAATGAGTAAGATAAACACTAAGATATACTTACTCATTCAATTTATCTAAAACTGGGACTCTTTCTGAAATCCTAACCATTATGGTAATGTCACTTATGCTTTAAGAATACCCTAACCTCTAAAGTTATCTAAACCGACCTTTGATACCAAAAATAAGGCCCCAGCCTTAAACATTATTTAATCTTGAGTTATTACAAGATTACACATTGAGGATCTTTTCAGGTTTAGAGTTTTAGAGAATTAGATCATGAAACTTGCATTACATTCCACATTTAAACAAAGTGGTGACATAAAAGACAGTATTCATTCTTCCCATCAACGGAAAAATATTTAAAATGAAACATTGATTCTTTCTTGACACATCCTCGACACTATCATCACATCATGTACCTTTCCCTTGACCTGTGAAAATCATTTCAAAAACATGGGATGAGCATAAAAGGCTCAGTAAGGGTTATAAAAATATGGAAAGGAAACATGATTTCATATATACATTAGAATGAAATCATACTTTACCCATAAAACATAGGCATATCAAATAATGAATAAATCATAGAAAACATAAGACATAAAGGTAACTTGAGGCATTCATAACATTCTTACATAGGGAGTAACCCTCTTGGTTACGTTTGGAATACCCATCACAGTATATTCCCTAAATCTCTTCAGAGAAACCTTAACGTTTCACTCCTTCGCATTACCCAATGCATTGGAGAGCTATATCGGGCTCACCCGCCCTTAGTTTATCACGGAACCACCCGTTCTTCATAACAATGCCCAAGAACCATAACATAATCGTATCACATAAAACATGAATAAAGGAAACATAATATTTCCACATTTCAATCACAATATAACATTTTAGGATATTGAAATAATGAATCCATTCAAAAAGAAACCATTTCCAAAACCATTTAAAACATTTAATAAAGAGATTTTTGAATCAAAGTGTCCCATACCACCTTCAAGCTTTTAACATTTTAAACCATCAATATCCATATAAATAAATCCTTAAAACCATTTTGAAAACATGGATATTAATAAGAACAAATAATTAAAACATTAAAAACGATATTTTGGTTAAAGGGGTTTTACCAAAATTAGAGACACTCGAATACAATAATCGAGGAATAACATTTAGTCAGAACTTTATAATATCATGAGAATAAAAGGATTCATGATATAGTACTCCAAGGGATAGTATATACACCATATAAGAGTGAATTGGTGCATAACAACAATGAACCCTCAATAGAAATGTCAAATGTAATGAAATCCCTTATAAAGAAGGTATCCTTAAATTAAGGACAAATCAATCTCAAAAATATGTGTGAAAAATATAAATACACCCAATATAAGTGGATATTAAGTTCAAAACAATAAAAGTTCATTCACACATATTCAATGGATGACATACTCAATGACTACATGTTGAACCCAAAGAAATCGAAATTGGGTTAAAAAGTTTTCTTGACAGCCTGACGGCATCACATCAAAAAGAGTTGATGAGAGATAAAAAGAGTATCTCATCACTTGGACATAAAATTTACATCAACATGGATATATGAGAACATATACCAACATAAAAATATGTAAATTAAAAGACCCAATAAAAGGAGTCTTTTAAAAAAGAGGAGGGTGAAAGGTTCCCTTACCGACTTGGGTATCTTTCAAAACATACACCCCATGAAAGAAGGACAATAGATCATTGATGTAAATACTCATAAATGAAATTATATTACACAAAGAGTAGAATAATGGGAATTACATACACCACTCAATGGAATTTGTGGCAAATGTAGCATAAAACTCACGAGAATAAAAGTGAGATGAAAAATCCCTTACGAAAATTCGGCAGCCTAACGGCGCCACTCAAAACTTCCAAAATGGATTGATGAGAGAGAATAGGGTCTCTCATCACATGAACATAAAAATTACAGTAAGTTTAATATAAAAGATCATCCTAATAACAAGAAATATTAGCTTTAAAAGTAATGACATAAAAGTGTGTACTTAAAAAGAAAGAGAGGAGTAGGATCCTTTACCTCGGGTCCGACTTGACTCGATCGTTCTTTAAAATCCTGAATAATAAACTTGAGCTAATTTATACTTGATTAAGAATCTTTTTAAAGATTATTATTCCTTTTATATCACTTATTTCCTTGTTATAAACATTATGAAATCATTAAGTTAATAATGATTATTTTGTCAATATTTGGTTCTTAAGTCGAAGGTGGACTTCTTACAATTACATGTTGTTCATGTGGAAAAATGTTTATTATATACAGAATTTTATTCATGATGTATATATCATATATGTCATATATATCCAGTACATGAATGCATTTATAACATTACATAATCATTTAGAGGTAAGAAATGAAATACACTATTCATGGAGACGGTAAGCCGTACGTACGCATGAACGCTACTTTCATTTCTATTTCGTATTTTATAGAATGGAATAATAATGATATAAAGGTATATTATAATTCCAGTATAATATCATATATAATATCATATTTCCATCCTTTATACATCCCACATATGGTATTTAACGAATCAAATCACTTTGAGGGGGCGGTAGTCCGCACTTCCTTAAATGAAGATATCGCGTATACCCATAATGGAAGCCATAAAGGTAAGACAAAAATGAAAAATACCGAAGCATAAGTAAAACATAAAGATATTATATATCATATATAAAAATAGTGACATCATAATGGCCACCTTTGAAGGTTTTAAATGAGTATTGAACAATCATCGTTTCGGGAGGCAGAATTCCACCATCCACGGAAACCGTATGTTCTTTAACCATTTGATATAGTTGTGTGAGAGTGTAGCTCGAATAAATCTTATAACAACATCCTAGTATATTGAAGATACTGGTTTTGTTACAAAATAAGTAAATAAAAATATTTTAGGGGGTTGGAGAAGCAATATAAAACAAATGAACATAAGAGAAAGAATTACCTTTAAAAGTGTAACTCCTTTTGATTTGAGCCTAAAGGCTTCCTTTGAAAGGATTATTCCCAAAGGGAATCCTCTAGGATGAGGAGAGGGATGTGGAGAGAGTAAATGGGCAGGGGTTGGCCGAGCCAAAGGCTTGAGGAGTGTGTGGAATGAGGTAGAGGTGGGGGCCTTTTATAAGAGGAGAGGAGGGGAACTTTTGGAATGTAAGGAAATATTACTTTATTTGAAAATGTGTTTCGGTTTTAAGAGGTACCACATTGACATAATTCGTGGATAAGGTTATAAAGGTTCGAAATCCACCCATGCAATAAGTTTTTGACATGTGTAGTTCATAGATTTTACATTATCTTTCCATTTTATTTTAATCGTTAAATAATGATGTCATCACTGCATCATTATGATGTCATAAATAATTTAATTTATTTAATGTCTAAAAATTATAAAAAAATCACTATGATGTAGGAAAACTTTTTATTTTTCCAATGACTATTTATAATCAAAATTTGGACTTATGTAACCCCACTTAAAAACTGTTTTAGTAAAACAACTCATGTTTGTGTCAATTTAATTTTAACATTAAATAAAAATATATTATTGTCATTTTCCAATTAAAGTTGCTCCATGGGGTCCCCAAGTTGGCCCATGGCTTGTCTTGGTCGGCCATGACTCACCCAATAGGTGTAGGCCAAGTGTCATGGTGTTTTCATATTCTTATAATATCATTTTTACCTTAAACTACACTAATTACCTCTAATCGCGATTAAAAACTTAATAAGTTACTATTCACCAAAAAATTATATTTATCCCATTGAACCACATTTTACTTCTTAATGACAACCATGTATGTCGGATTTTTGAAATTCAAAACACATAAGTGGTAAAATTTCATTTAAATGAAAAATAAGCTTTTATAAGTACCACTTAGTGGTTTCACTATTCATCAAAAATTGAAGTTTTTCAGAAAAATCCAAAAAATTCACCATAAGCTATATTTGATATTGTGAATTCAAAAATGAAGTCCGTTTTACAAAATTCAAAACATATTAGTCACATTAATTAATTTAATGATTAATTCCCATTGTCAGTGCAAATAGCGTGTTTTTATAAAACAATAAGTATCAAAAGATTGACACTAGTTTAAGTCTGATTTCAAAGTGAAATTAATTCCAACGACAACTATTGGATTTAATGGTAAAAATATTTTCTAATTTCACTTTAAAACCAATTCAAAATATTATCTAATCATATAAATAAATTAGATTAAAAAGAGGTTTTGAATTAAAACACAACATTTTACACTATTCATTAAAAAATGAACTTTATCGGAAAAATACCAAAAAATTACACAAAGTAAAATTTGATGTCCCGATTCTTAATAAGAGTTTTATTTGGTCCAAAAGAATGTATAAGAGTGATCAAAACTATATTTAATGACGGTTCGCCATCAAAAGGTGATAAGTGAACCTTTAGTGAAAACTAGGGCATATACGCCTAAAATTGAATTCTTTTCGTATTTTAAGCCTTTATATTTTATTTTATAAATTAAGAACATATATAATCATATTTTAGTTATTTCTATCCATTTCCTCCATTACAACGGCTACATGTTAACTACCATTTAAAATAATATTATTTTATTATTAGAGTGCAACATAAGAATCCCAAGAAACTCGTTGTTGAATGTTGGGTACGCCATCGAGCATTGCATCCCCTTTAAAGTCATATTAATATTTTATTCAAAAATATGGATAAATATGAAAATTTCATATTCTTTATTTACCTGGGGTGTTACAACTAAGATCCATCAGCCTGTAATGGATCAAATAATGGATCAAATATGAGGGAGATGGATAAAAGTTTGTGGAGGAGGAGAAAATGGGTGAAACAATCCATTGTGTGCGATGAGGAAGACAAAGAGGAATGATGAAATAAAAAACAAAAATAAATGAAAAACTAGAAACCCACTATAATGGAAACATTATTTACCCACATGGTTTAACAAAACATGAGACAATCGTGCATCAACCATTTCTTAAGGCTTTCCGCATTACAAGATACATGTATGGTTTTGAAACCATGCACAAAACGTGCGGTAATCATCAATCAATACTAAAAATAAACATGTATGTCCATGTGCCTCCAAAGAAAATTATACTAACCATTCCCCATGAAAAAACTAGGTCTCACAGTTACCCATTAGGGGCCACATGGTTTTCCCCTAAACTGTGCACCCTGACGTGCAATTTCAAAAAAGGCCATTTGGCCTCCGATACTCCCAATACCCAATTGAATTCAAACCCATAAAATAATTTAAAACCTTAACATTAGGTCAAATGAATAATAAATATTTGACTTTGATAAAAAACAAAAAATATCATATCCACTAATTAAAATTTTTAAAACAGGCACAAATTTTGACCCGTTCTATAAACATAAGATTTTAAAATATCCCCAACTTATCATAAAACAACTTCAATATATCAACCGAGTCCCAAAGATAGTACTAAACATAACAATATTAATAATAACAACCTGGACTATCGCGTTCTTAATGATATAAACAAATTACATCATAGGGGGCTCCCTACCATTGGAATTGACAAATTGTGTGTCTTCCTAAACCAATGGTTAACGAAAAAATAGTTCAAGGACCCATTATCCAACCCATCCAGCTCCCGTGATGCGTTGTCACTCCCACACCTTTTTAGGTTATGTTGTGCCTTTTATGACACCCATTTAAAATATATTACCACATCGGTGCCCAACTTGAGCCCATAGATCCCATGGATACATCAAGATCCAGCATCTCTACTAATAGTTAAATTAATTATGGTGACTTGCACATGAATCACATTCTACACCATTATGGTCCCCAGATTCGTTGCACTTCAAATGAAACCCACATCTCCTCGATGCACTAATGTTGTATACCACCAAATTAATCTTCATCATACAATGATCCTCATGGAAATAACATTATATATATAATAAAAATTTTGAGCCGATGTGAACAAAACAAAGACTATCTAGTTAGTCCACATATATAGCATGGGTAGCTTATTCACTAAAAAATGACATTCCCCAACTAGTCATGTAAAAAGAAAAACACAGGTAAATAATGACCACACTTATGGCATTCCTCTGACTATCATTACTCACCACATTTCTAAGAACCTAGAATCTCAATGTGGTGGAGTTGGCCTGAAAAATGGTTGCTTAATTCCTAGCCTCCCTACAGAGGTGCACTGGATCCTGGCAACTGATATAATGGTTGGCTCATACTTTCTCTTCCATATCCCCCGCATGCAGATGATCCCCAACAACTATGACATGGAAAAAATCATAATCTGACCTCATAATGATTTGTCTACCCCAATCCTATATATCGTGTTGTATATGAAATCTTCCGAAAAATCCTATCCAGTATTCTGAATTGTTATAATTCTTGGAACTCATATTGAGGTTGATCGTAATATGTGTGAACATGGCATTATTGTATGCACTAGGTGTATTTTGTTGAAGAGCCACTTCAAGGTTGACTCCTTGATTCCATGGACAGACATCCCTTTTTGAACACATCCTGACCTCGTTTCCTACAATATTATACTATATCTGAAGATATTTCTATAAA
This sequence comes from Viscum album, assembly GCA_963277665.1. NCBI lineage: Eukaryota > Viridiplantae > Streptophyta > Magnoliopsida > Santalales > Viscaceae > Viscum > Viscum album. The sequence goes on from OY728161.1 coordinate 321,580,265, forward strand.
AAATTGCGACATATCCATTAATTTTCCTAAAAAATGGTTGGATGATTAGTCTCCTTGCAAAATTAGGCCAGCATAAATATTTTTACATACCCTAAAATGGTGTTCATTAAACCGTCGTCGTAGATCCTCACCCTTGAGGTGTCATCAATTATTATGCCATGTGAATGGTGAGCCAATTAATTTATGGTATATACATATTATAGGACTGAAATTTTATCATGATGAATGCTAAATAATTCCCAAGAACTCTCAGTCCTTAGCATATATGGGAAAAAGTGCTCAAAGAATTTGGAATCAAAATATTACATAGGTATTCCATCATTTATTCTTGTCAGCTCCTGCACATCCCATCAGTGCTTTATGTCTCTCCTATCTTATATGTCTCTATCATTACCCTCCACCCTTTAGGTCACTCTAGCAGTTTGAAGACCAATTTCATTATCTCGATTTAATTCTCAGAATACTCTTGTCCACCCTCAACCTATAAAATCTAAATATGTTGCCACTAAATTCTGAGTCATGTAATCCATAGAAGGATCTACTCCTTATGCACCTTTTTCAATACATTAAAAGACACATACCAGAATTGATCAGTGTTCCTCATAGAGCAATTAAACAAATGATTTCATGTTTGGAAGATTCCATTCATGCACTGGATCTTGATACTGAGCATGCACCTATGGCTCACACTCTACCTCACCCTTAGTGGTCTCAACATTCCCATGGTCCAACGACACTATATCATCACCCACAAAACACTCTATATAAGCTCTCCAGTAGATACACATTGAATAACATAAATTTTTATGCATCCCATATGTATATAAATATATAAAACAATCTATGAATGCAATAAAAGGTAGTGCATCCTCCCTATCCTTACTCAACCCCCCCCCCCCCGCACTGCAACTATTCCATATAGAATTCTGGCCTCATGACCTCCTTACCCTCCCACAAAAGATCCATGTATAAATAAAACCCCAGGACATTCCCTTCCTAACAACCAATATTGCCTCAAAATTAAAAATGATTCTCCCAGTCATGGGGATAAAAATCAGATCAAACATTGCACCTGCCATGTCCTAGTATATCCATGCACAGTTCTCATCCCAAGTGAATTTATAGACAAATTTATATATAAATAATGGTAGATCGCATTTAATATAACAATATAAAATCACACATATCGCAAAATAAAATATATATATATATATATAGAACAATGTATGATCACTTTAAAAAGATTACATGAATTTATAAATTTTAAATACCTTAAAAATGTGTATATAAACATCAACAAACACTTGAAAGAATGCCTTTCCTCACCGAACCATGTTCTATATCTCATCCTTTCCCCTAGAAATGGATCACATATCACAAACAATAACATCAAATTCTATGTGAGCGACCAAGGTAGAAATCATATAAACTATAAAATGCACAAAGGCTAAACAACAATTCCCTCCCAAAGAAACTCAATCCATCCCTCACACATGGGTTTGGAGGCACCCCAAAATGAGTTCAAAATCTATTTCCAAACACAACCAAATCTCCATTTTACCATGAACCAATTAGTAATACTAGGAAATGTGGTAAAAGAGACTCCATTGATACCAATTATTTATTATTGAAATGAATATCCACACAAACATAGCTTTCAGGCAAGTGGGACGTGGAATTTATGTGTGCCACCCCAAAATCCATATGTTTCCAACTATAAGAGAGTATATAAAGAGGAATAGTGGGGAGGATATGGCCTCATGTGGTAGATAAAAGTTTTGTTCTGAGTGTAATATATATATATATATATATATCAGGAAGTTGAATGATAATACCCAATAGTCCGGAACAAGACCCACAATGTGGAAACAAAGACAATGATAGAAAAATAACGAACATTGTGAATAATCATAAGTTGCAGAAAGTAAAAATATCATCATTACAAACACCAATTGTGGCCACTAGTATAAATAACGAGAGCATGCATTTCACTACATGTCATGCATCTCAATATACAAAAACAGAGCCTCTATATAACCATTATATATACTTAAAATAAACAAAAAATATGCTGATAATAGAATGTAAACTAATATAGATGGGAAACCCCAACATCGAATGACCATAAGGTCCATGAAAACCTCCCTGCCAAAAATCAATTATGAACTAGTTCATGAGGCTCATCCTTTAACTGAACATAAATTCATAATATCTACACGTGTCACTAAGAGCTGTTGTAGGGTGTGAGATAAATCTTAGTATGATACCACCCATTTGCGCATACCAAGAATATATGTTTAAGTTGGTGTACATACTAAATAAAATAGAGAAGTACGATGCAATTATAACCCAGTTTTTCCTAGTGATCAACATCCACAATGGAGAAACATCTTCCTCAGCCATTACTAAAATCTTAGAAGAAATAAGGTTCCTCGGCCCAAGGCCCAAGGTACCCAAATGTCAAAAGATTAAGTGAATCCTCATTTTCCAACTCAAGTCATATAACTTGACACCATGATCCATCTAACACCTCTTGACTAGAATAGTGTTGATGCCCTGAAATCTTATCCATCGAATATTAACATGGTCCCATAGACCAATGCTCAAAAGCACACATTGGACCATTGTGTGAAAACTAGAAGAAACATTGATTTCTATCCAGAAAAAATATAAAATCCCATACCTCAGTCATCGAGAGCCTCAACCCCCAAATAGATAGTCTCATATCTATCCACCAAAGGCTACTCAACTTCCACGTGGCCTTATATGGTATGCACCTCCAAACAATATTCACCTTAACCACAACTATCATGGTCCTCTACCCACATGAGTTTTTAAAACAAAATAATTATGGATTTCTCGTGTTTCAACATAACTTAATCGCCACTCAGGTTATCACGAGTGATTGAAAATAACCATAATAAGAACCTAATCCACAAAACCATCAAAAAAATGTGTCCCTATTTCCATGTATCTCGAATATTATGGCCTTTACATCATAATAACATGGGCTATGCCCAACCTGGCAGTCTCACCACCTCAATCTAATTTTGATGAAATCCATTTATATGGTTAACACCACATCTAAAATATATATTTGAAGGCTGAGCTAAACTTGATGATTTACATCACCACTATCCCAATGGCTTTTCCAACCATCTTCCATGGTCCTTTCTGGTCATAGCCCCACGGGTTAAATCACATTCAATTAATAATTTCACATAAATATAATTCACGTCAAAAAACAGTAATCAATAAATTACATTTAATAATATCAATTTGAACATGCTAACTATAATAAAAATTTAAAATGGAGGTCTTGAATGACTAAAATATTTAAAAAAAACAATTAAAACTTAAACAGATAAATAAAAAAATAAATTCAAATAATTTTGGAACCCAATTCCAAAATACCCCCAAAGAAATGACGTCTAACTTGACCATGCATATACAAAATCGGTCTCAGAATTACCAAAAACATCTCTTTTGGTAAGATGGCCATTTATATAAGAATCATGAGGTACAATGGGGTGTCACACAAAATACATGAAAACACGGTATATGCCTCAACAACTAAATGTATAAAAAATCCCAAATCAAGGTATATGACACTACCATACACTCATAGATTAAATTGTGGATGATATCAATCCCCGATTCGAAGACGATCGACGAAGAAAATATTTTCCCTCAAAAAAAATATAGTTGGATTGGGTAGAAATAACAGTGCATGAGGAAATAAGAAAATGAAGGATAATGGTGGTGGGGGATCACCCTATCGATATAATTCTATAGACTCAAATGGATCAAAGAACAGATAAAAGATGTGTGAGATTGATCATATCGGGTAGAGTAGTATAAAAGTGGTGAAACCCATTACTGTGGATGACAATGATCCTGGAGATGAAAAAAGAATGAAAAAAATTAAAATAAATGTAATAGAAAAAATTAAAAACAATATTGTATATGCCTCATGGTGTACCTTCATGGTTTACGAAACCATGCAGAATCTAATACCTAATTCCCTGGGCCAAAATAAGCTACCTGTATAGTTTTCCAAACTTACAGAATCATTATAGTTACCCATTGTTAATATTGTAGAAAAACCCGCAAATTCAGACACCTCCCACGCATAGATTAACAATCCATTCCCTAGTAAAAAATTGGGTCTCACGGTAGCCATCGTCTATGTCCATAAAAACTGAAACACTCAAGGAACTATCCAAGACCCATGAATAACTAAAAACCACCATCTAAGTCCATAAAAACTATCAAAATATTGCTCATATAAACAAAAAAATGTGCATATCCAATAATATAAAAGGTCAAAATGGTAATGAATTTTGTGCCATTATAAAAACCCAAGACGTTATAAGAATTGTGCATAGTAGGCATCCTAAAGTGAATATGTGCTCTTGAAATATATATATCATTAATAGATAAGGGATAATGATTCATTTTCTACTATTAATAAATGATAATATGAGTATCATATGTTTTAATTCAACTATGCATTTTATAGAATAAGAGGAGAAGGAAAAATAAACACTATGATAAACAATGAAATTCTCATCAGGTTGATGAATTTTATAATGTTTCAATGAACGTGGAAAAATTTAAGACTATTTTTATATGAAATATTATGATATGTTAAGGTGATTTATTTATACCATTTTATCAATAGTCCATGCAATCTCAATTATTTTTCTATCCCTCTTCTAATTAGTTGCGATCCAAAATGTGGTTTAATATTTTACTAATACAAACATTAATAATTAGAAAAACAAAATAGTGGTGAAACTGTGTACCAGTCATCAAAATACACATCATGGACTATGTAATATTTATTAGTGGTTAACCGTGTAAGAATAACATGTTCTTTAATCTACATTCATTATCTACATGGATATGATAATAACGTTTCCATAATAGAATCAATATCTTAACCAATCAAATAGGTGAACGTATAAATTTTTTAATTTGGATAAAAAAGCATTGAAACAAATTCACCACCTCTTAGTCATGAGTATATACTATTTGGTCCTAACATTTGGAATTAGATGTAGTATCACACTTATTGGATTTTCTACATTACAAATGATTTCTTTTTAAATCTATGTCTATTTTATATTTTGAAAATAAAGTGAAAATTTTAATTTATTCATTTAAAAAATATTACAATTAAATATCTTAATAGATAATGAATATTAATAAAAAAGTGAGACATGGAATATGATGAAGAAATCTGTTTAGTACGAAGAAGAATTTCTCCATGTTTGGTTCTACAAGAAGAAAGAGTTAATTATGAATTAGAAGAATATGTGGATTTTATTTACACCAATTAAATATAAATATATTCAACTAAATGGATTCAAATAATCATGATATATAATAATACTCATCCACAATATACCATCTATAATGAAACCTCTAAAATGTGGTAATGTTGATATATATAATATTTCTCATGAAATATATATTTTTTGATTAATAAATATTCTGGATTACATTTACAAAGAATTAAACTTTTATTTTTGTAATATTTTTAAATATTGAATTAAGAGATAACCAATATTGAATGTGAAATAGATAATATGGAGATATCATTGTAATAAAATGTTCTAGAGTTGACTGCGCTCTAAAATATTGTTGGAGAAATTGGAAAAAAGCTGAATATTGATTTAAATAAGTACATAAAAATTTTAGAATAAATGGAACAAATAATTTTAAGGGAAGGAAAAGATTAAAATTATTATTAATGTGAAGATCCATGAACTTGAGGAAAAACTAAAAATCGCATCGATACCAAATATGATCATCTGGATGTAAAATAAAAAAGGATAAAATATATTGAATTATTTCTATAATAAAATATAATAATGTTTGATGAAGATATTTAATAGTTGAAAATTTAATGTATATAGAACGTGTCATTTAATGAATACCCAATGGATGTGATTATTATGAAATGCACTGAATTCAAAGTTAAAAAAATCAATATAGTGAAGTCATATGTTGATTCCTTAATTTATATGAATGTGAAATATATTGATTCTACTAAATTCATTATAGAGGATTTTGATTGCAAAATGTGAGAGGAAAATCATGAAATCATTTGAGGATCTATAAAATATCATTGTAAAGGAAATTTATACATTTATAAATTATTTAATAATTTTTCAAAATATATGTTTCTTGAATAATTATGTATTGATAAAAAATCTATACATCATTATATGAATGAAAATTAAGTTAATGATACCACGATGCTATAGTTAGATAGAATTATTATATAAATTTTTTCAATGGATGAGAATAGAATGTGGTAAAGATGAAACAAAAACAATATGAACAATTTTGTTCAGACTTCTAGATGGAATGCATTAGAAAAAACATACAATGAATTTTTGGAATTTTTTTTATTTCAACAAATTTGGGAGTTGTTTATGTGATTTTTGTAATAATCCACCAATATTAGAATTTCAATGGTATCCTATATATAAGTATTTCAATATAGTGAATAAATAACTATCTTAGAAATAAAATATTTTTCAAAATGATTCAAATAACATTATTATTTATGTAGTGATGAAAGAGGTTGTGGTCATAGAAATAATGCATTTTTATCAATGGTTTTATTAAAACTAGATGAAAAAATATGACTAAAAATATTGTCAATAAAGAAGAATAAACCGTTTACAGAACTAAAAGATATATTAAAAACATAAATTCAACAAAGATGATATTAATAATGATATTTGGTATATCATAAAACAATAATCACAATTCATATAAAATAAAAAAAATTCAAAAAAAATTATAGGTTGTGTGCATCTTATAATAGGATGGTTTTGATGATAGATACCCATAAGAAGGAACATAAACACCCTAAACATATAGCCAATGTATGCAATGATATTTTTCTTATTTTGTCAATATATTTAAAAGATAAAATTAGATAAGGTATGATTTTTTTTCCAATGGATAATAAGTGGTTCCATGTGAAGATAACAAATTTCCGGACTGATTATCAATAATAGATAACCGATAAGTTGAATAAGCTCTTTGTGTGAGGTGTAATGTGGATTGAAATACTCCTATAAAATATATTACCATAATTCCATAATAGTAACATTTTATATAATATAATATTATTTCCTCATGTGATAAATGATACTTATCAGATCGTGAGAATAATAAATTACACAAAATTAAATTGAATAAGTGATGATATCAATGATACCTCTATATAAATTATAATTCATGTTCATATGTAAATGAATTAATATTAGAAGAAATAGGAAAACATTAATTAGAATAAATCCTCGAATTATTATTATCATTGAGGAATGGGAGGTTACCACTTTTACCTTAACCTACATGTATTGTATTTGTGCCTAAAGTGATTGGAATTTAACATAGATCATGGAATATCAAAACTAAACACCTATAAAGAACTAAATATATATGATTTATCATTGCATTATAAGTATGAAAAAAATTTATAATTGATCATCATTGATGATGTTAAGAATGTGGTTTTTCCCTCCATTATGGAAAAATAAAGATGTTACTATCCCATATTAATCTTACAATTTTTTTCTACACATCATTAATTGAAATGAAATTATATTGATGATTATATTATGGATCTAAAATCATTTTATCCATTTTAATTATATCATTTGTGTTCATTATCAATATATTACATCAAAAAAATCATCAAATATAGAGATTCACATTTGTCAATATGATTTTATGTGTCTCCATTAGTGGGAGAAAATTAATAATGATGGGTGAATATGTTCCTAGAACTATTTAATTTTATAATGTTCAAATGAATTATTAATTGAAATGGTAATCACTAAATTTAATTAATCCTTGGTAAATTAAACAACATATTAAAATTTATGGATAGAACATAATTTAAACCAATGACATAAATATTATAGTTTGGAATAAAGATCCAAGGATGTTGACAAATCATTATATTTATATTATTTTTTTGAAAATATTATTAATGTATGTGAAGTAAACAAAATTATAGTCTATATAATATTGGGAAGAAAATTAGAACCATCAATCCAGAAACATGTTGGAAAGACCATTATTTTTTAATATGAGTTGTTTTATTTTAGTTGGTATCATATTAAATAACAAATGGGGTAATTTTCTATCCAAATAAAATCCACTTGTTTTCTACATAGTGTCTGGATCATGAAAAAATATTGTTTAAGGATTTATAAAACATTTATTATGTTTAAAATCATACTAACCCACTTATATAAATTTTTTTAATAGAGGTTATAAGAACTTAAATTATTATTTGATAAAAAGGTGAGAACGAAGATGAATATCGAAACATATATGGAAATATATGTACCTGAGGGTAGATGGAACAAATTATTAGGTGGATATTGTTGAGATCAATTAGGGATACCTATATTATTTCCAGGTACGATTGTGAATAAATGTCTATATGATGATGATGAATAGGTAACATGGATATTAAATGTATAAGGTAATGATAAATTAAATGATTATGAAACAAATATTATGGAAAAAGTCTTTAGTAATGTTTTCCAGGAATATTATGTGAATAAAGACTATTACACACATCGTGGAATTTGTATTTAAATATTTAAGGATTATTATCTGTGTTTTTTAATAGAATAAAAAATATACTTGGATAATGATTTTTAAGGATTATGAAGTAGGGATAGAGAATTTTGTATAAGAATTCGTGGAATGTAGAAATATATTTTAAATAGTATGTATTTAAAGAAGTTAGTAAAAATTTTGTTTAAACCGACAACATCTATCACAACATAACCATCTGATGTGGATAAAGTGTATAGTGGATTTAGGGTTTATTCACAATTGGGAAGGTAGGTGGGAATGTACTGCCCAATGTATGTAAATGAGTGACTAAGTCTCCTCTATGTGAGGCGGTGTGGTGGTGGAGTTTAGGGTTCATAAAGAGTACCCAAATACTCATAATAGACAATTTTATGATTTGATAATTGTAATTATGTGGTTCTAAGATAAGATGAACATTTACACAGGAAAAACTAATTGTGCATCAATGATACACTGCTAAATGATACATAAAAATAATTAGAGTATTTTTATTTATAATAAATTATTCATCTGAGTTTTACTATTTATTATTCTTCTTTACTAAACCCTAAAACTATATTACCTTTGGGATATTGGAAATTGACCTTCTCTCCACCACTAAACATACCATATGGAAATCTTCATATTTTCCACACATTAACACGATGATCCAAAAAGGATATCTATAAATGTATAATAATATTATTTGTATATAATAACATAATCCATCTATGAATACATATAGATATTATGTGAGGTTATATAGTGCGCATATTTTATATATGTATGTACAGATGTTCTATAAGTGAATGTGTATCTTCAAGAGCGTAAATCATCAGAATGACGATAAAAATCTATATATATTTAGTGATACCTATATATATTTTTCATGGGACCACCCATGATATTCTATGCATATACGATGATCATTTTATAAATCATTATCTGCCATTAATTTTTTAATTCATACTTTTTATTTTTACTGTTATTAAAGTATTTATTGAATCAAGGCATTTCCATGGTTTTGTTTTATCATAAATAATTTATTGAAATTGGGTCACAACATTATAAAGTGATTATTTTATATAAATGGATCTGTGTAATGAAAATTACAATACATTCTCATAGTGTTACTTATGCTCATCAATATTAAATGATAAATAACGGAAATAAATCCACATGTAGATTAGGTTTATCTCAACCTCATTTCTTTACACATGTATTCCATGAATTTCTAAAAAATAATACATGTGTAAAATTATAAAATTTAATGAGGATGGTCTATTGATCAAAGATGAAATACCACATATTGAATCTATATGTACTTTGGTTAATGGAGAGTATAATTAATTAATTCTGAGATATGTAACCATATTGATAACCTATTTAGATAATTCCAGTCTATTGATCAAAATTATTATATCTTTTCACAAATGGATATTCCAAGACCAAATGAGAATCATGAATTTGTATATATATATATATGTATAAATATATCCAATACAGGGAATTATTTTGGGAGAAGATAAATATTAGACTTAAACTGTTTAATATGATAAGAAGATAATGTATTACGATTGTGGATCTTGCAAAAGAAAATAAAAGCCGAGTTCCAAGGGGTTTGAATTTATGATATGCATGATTATTATAACCAGTTATTCACAAGGGATAGTAAATACATAAATATTCAAGAGATATTGAAGAATAATCATATGTTTCTTGTTTTATTGTAATAAATATAAAATACAATTCATTAAAGTATATATATATGGAAATAGTTATGTTTGATATACCGATTATAATAATGTATTTTCTTGTGTCATAAAAATTGTGATATGAATAAATTTTAATCATCAAAAATATTTTGAGTCAAATTCTAGATGGATGAATATATCCACTTACAGAATAATTATTTCAGTAATTAAAGAAGAATAATTTTTAGTAGTTGTACTATGAATGGAATAAATTTATGTTAATATTATTTTTCACAAAATAAACAAGGGTTTGTAATGTTTTCCATGAATTTCATATGAAGTACTCTTGTACACAGTAGAATGCACAAATTTAGGAAGCCTTACAATTAGTGGGAGAAAAGAAACTAATAATAAATAAATACATGTGTGCAACTTTTAATACATGAGAAAAAGGAAATTATCATAGAAGCTATTAAGTAAGTAAGAGATGAATAGGGGTATACAATTGTATTACTACGATAATAAAGAGAATTTACATCAGGTGTTGTAATTTCTTGATATTTTAAAGAACATAGGGAAATTGAAATATCTATTTACATAATGTATAAATATACAACACAATGCTTCAGTTGGATAAGGTAACAAATTTTTTAGGGAGTCATGAATTCTTTTTTCCCCTACTAATATATAAGGAACCACACATTATTCCCTAATGGTTTTTGAACCAAACTATTGTAATTAATACCACATCGTAGTGGAATTATGTGTTCTAGTCATAACCATACATAATAAGTAATATATCATCTAATTTTGTAGTAAACCATGATAAAATATCATGTTAGATTCACAAATAACATTATATACTTTAATATGGTAATAATGAGAAAACAATAGAACAAATATCTTAAACAGTCATTGTGATTAATGTATTAAAATTTTAAATTAGATAAAAATTCCTTAATATTTCTTCTTCCCCCATTAATTGATGATTATATCACATATGGTCTTGACACATTATTATAAAAAATCATCTCTCAGGGGATTTTGGGTTTTATTTATTGACAATGGAGTGAATGGTATCTCTTTGGGAAGAAATCAGAATGACTTTTATGCAATTGGGATATTTATAGCTTCTTATAACATTGAAAATTGATCACATATGATAAATCAGATACATAAGAGAACTCTCATATCATAATAAATGATTTAAATAATTTATCAATTTTAATGATATATTATATAGAGGGAATTCTCTGTCTAAATAATGAAATTTGGTCTTATCACAATTTCCAAACATATGAAAATGTTAGCATTGGAAAATTAAGCTGCATGAGGACGTTCATGTATTCATGTTTAGATATGTATGAGAAATCAACATGATGATCATTTCATGTATAAGAATTATATATAATGTTATTCAATACGGAACCAAATATATGAATTACATCTTTGGAAATTTGGATTGTATTGAAGAATGAGGATATGTTGGAAAAATATATGATTGGGGACATATATGGATATTTATATATATTGGTGAGATACAAAATAGAGTGACTTCGGTGAATTGGGATTCAGCAATATGATTGACCAAGTATGTGATTCTATCTACATACGTGACATTGGATAGAATTATGGTAATTCTATAGCGATGATGGATAATTATTCAGTACTTCCCTTAGAATGATGGATATTAGTGAAACATATTAAAATGAATCACGAACTATTCTTGAATGATTCAAATATAGTTGACATAAAATTTAATATATTATCTAAAAAACAAATAAAGTATGTTATGAGGATCATGTATAGAATTCAGTTCTGTTATATTCGAGACACAAATGGAGAATATCTGAATGTGATGTCCAAAGAAATGAATAATGAAATACAATTTCATGATTCTAAAATATTTACTATTGGTCAATTATAATGGTTCCAATATGATAATTACCCATTAATTAGTATTCAATGGTAGAAAAAACCCAATACAATTGACCCATAGTATAAAATGATGTTGGGAAAAAAAGTTTTTTATGAAAACTACATTCCTCTTGACCAGATGTTTTTCTTGATGCCAATTAGAAAGTAGAAGTGTTATTTTATATGATGAAATCATATTTTCAGCACAAAAACCTATAGCTAGGGGAATTAATATCCATCAATAGAAACATATTTTGATGGAAAACTAATTCTGTAAGTAAAGATGAAACTAAAAAAAGTTATATAAAAAAATTAAAAGTATATTTATAAAAGCATCCACTTATGAGTCAATAACCATATTTAAAATAATATATTAACTGAAAAAAATTATAAGAGGTTTATAAAAAAAATTCATCAATCACTATAGAGGGTGTGGATCATTTGAAGGAATGTGTAGATGGAACATCATCCCTATACACTATACAAGTCACCCAATTTACTCAAATATATTATCATTCCTTTTCTCCTTTAATTGAATCTAATAATATTTCTCGTAATACATATATTATCAATGTTGTTCATTATTTTATCTATAAATTTAATATATTGTTCCATTATGAGCTCTAAACTTCCACTCATACTCTATATAAGATTAGTACAACTTTTCATGTGCCCCCCTTCTGTTAAAAATAACCACATAGAAATACCATAATGTAAAGACCATGAACCTAATATCTGAGTGGAAAAGTATACATTATTACATTGTTAGTATATTCAATCAATCATATCCAACAAGTTTTAATAGTTAAGTCGTCTTGGTAAACTAAATGCATAATTGAATCCTATATTACATATGAAAGAATAAAATATAAATAATTGAGAATTTGAGTATTGTGTATCTTCGAACTCATTCAAATATTCGATTTATATAACTACTGAATGAAAAAAATAATGGTTATATTAGATGAACAATAACTGTTAGGTATAATGGAATCTATCATTATTATGTCATTCATAATAAATATGTCATAGTAAAGAACTTGAAACACAATCCATTAAATCAATAACTTGGTCATGAATAATAATAATGTATAAATAATAATGATTAAAGAATTCCATATAACTAATCATATACACCCGTAACATATTTAAGGAAATCATCACTATTTAAATAACCACACGGTTATCAATATTTAATCTCATAATGATCTAATTCATAATGTAATATATCATAAACATATTTTCAAGTCCTAATTCCATAGCATATTACATAAATTGGATAGGCATCTGCTAAATACCAAAGTAATTTTGTCTCATGATACCTACCAACACATTTATGGGATACAGTGGTCCTTTCAAGTCATTTAATTAGACCAATTAATTCTATAAATAATAAGGGATAATAATAAATCAATATATAATCAATATAAACAATCTTATTTGAAAAATAATATATGAAAAAATAATATTTTCCCAAATAAAACTGATTAAAACCCATCTAATGAATTAATAAGGATAATATCATTACAAAATGTCCCTAGTGTACCATATGTAAAATAAAGGGTTGTTATCAATGCTGAATAGAAATAAGAAAATAAAATTATTAAAGTCATTCTTGATTATAATAACCTTTATTACATTTGAAAATCACTTCTGAAAAATGATAATTTACCAAAAAAGGAAATATATATTATCTAAAAATAAAAATGAAATATTATAATGGAATCAAGAGAAAAATGAGTGTTCATGATGGTGGGTAATTTCATTCATACAATATAAGTTAAAAAATTTTCCTTTCACACATTCATGAGAAAAGTAAAAAAGTATATTTTATTAAAAATGATTGGAGGATTTCATTTTATTAATTTTGTAATGAATTGTCAAAAATATCTATAAATAATAATTTTTTATTATTAAAAATATTTATTAAAAATTTTTAAGGATAATATATATATGGGAAAGAAAGGATTCCTCAACGAGAAAAAAATCTCAGTTTTCCATAGAAATATTATTTGGTTCACTTGATTAAATAATATAGGAAAATGAAAACGAAAATTATAATATTCAAAACAATGAATATAGTAGAATAAAATATATTTTTATCAATATACAATGATAATATAAATACACCATTGGGGAAATAAATGAAAATAACACTAATTAATGAATATATTTAGAAATAAACCATTACAAATTTGGTAACATACGAATCATAACCCCAATAAAACAAATATCCCCAAACAAATCCTTAAATATGATAAATTGATGGATATTAATTATATAACTTATTAGATCTCTAGAATATTCACTTATTGAAAATAAATTCGTTCTTGTTACAAATATGTGACAATGGAGTTGATCTTTTGATGAAATATCTTAAAAAGATCTAACTATAGAAGTGATAAATAATAAAAAAAAAGACTACTTGTTTCTAATGTAAATTAATATAAAAAAACTAAAAATTTATCATTAAATAAACAAAATTAATTAAATGTATAATGTTTGAATATCGATGATAATAAATAATTTATATAACCTAATGAAAAGATATAGAGATATGAAACCCCTTACTACATGGAAACAGTCATGTTTTATTTCCTAGGATGAAATAATTTGGAATACAAATTTAAATACCATGAATTATGATGTATTTAATATATAACATGTAAATTGGATGCATTTTCACTATATTAATGAAATTTGGTGCAAAAAATTAAAATATTCCTTCATTATTTGGGTTTAAGATTAAATAATTTAATTTTTGTCAACCACATAACATATTTCCTTCATATTCCAGAATAATAGACTCACGTAAATTACTTATTTGATTAAGAACCATTTTCATGTTGATAATTACTTTTATTTTATTTATTACCTTGATATATTTAGCTAAATAATTAATTAGCATCTCGCTATACCTTTTGATGATGTTTGGTTCATATGTCCAAAATGAAATTAGTAGGATGAGATTGGAAATTAAGCCATTATTTCAACATCCATATAATAATAATTAGGAAATAGTAAAGCATTTTTACAAAAAAATTAATTTTAATACCATAACTGAAATATTGTTGTTAAAAATTAACTAACTTACATCCAATGAGATGATAAGACATGAAATCACATGAATATTGTTTACATTTTTAAACAGTCATTATAGAAATAATGAATATATTATTTTTCCTTTAAATAATGGTAATAATATCATAAATACAAAATTATTTCTTTGAATATATGTATATTTCATCTGTGTGACGTGTTAATGTATAAAGAATCAAATCACTTTGTGGAGGTGGCAGTCCACATGTTTACAGGAATGGCATTATCATTTTTATCTAATGGGAATGTAAGTAAGTAATTGATAATTTTTATTATGAAAAATATAATTATTAAATTATGATAATTTATATTAATTAAATAAATCATTAAAAGTAGCCATAATTTAATGTTCTAGAATAAATATTAAATCGTTTTACAAGGAGGTAGTCTGTCATACACCTGAAAGAGAGTTTCATTCACAATTTTATATAGAAGGAGACTGATATGGGTTGTTACATTAAAATAAAAACATCTAAATGTATTTTAAATATTGATTTTATTATATCATAATGGTTGAATAATATTTTTTGTATGTGGATGCATAAATTAATAAAGCGAATATTCTTTGGGAACAATCCCATTTCTTCAATCAGCCACATAAGTATTACTAAAAAATCTTCCATTGAATAGTTTTATGATATGAAAAATTATTATATAACATGGGTAGGGATGTTAGGAAGTTATTTGGGTAGTTATTATCTTAATAAATGTTTTTTAAATTGTGAATAAAAGGGTACATGATGTTCCATTTTATATGAGGGGATGGTACAGACATTGGATTTTATAAACTATTAAATTAATATATAACAATTTTCATTTTAAAATAGATCCATATTTACCTTATTAAAATATGATATCTAATTTTCTAGAAATAATTTCATTATATAAAAAAAATTTATGCTTAGGTAATGTTTTTAGTATTTTATTTTTATTGTAACCCCTTTTAACCCTTCTTTACAATTACCATGATATTAATGTTTTCACTCTTTAAGAACCTATAAAGTTACTATATAAAGGAACAAAATATAAATGAAAAATGTTTGATGTTATAAACCATTTAACATTCTATTTCTGAAAATAATATTTTAATGAATTTTATATAATTTAATTAAATATTAATTATTATAAAATATCAATAATGAATATTTATAACATTATTGATTTAATTTGACTTTAAAAAAATCATGATAAATATTAGATTATAATATATATATTTTAAACATATAAAATAATTTATTTATCTAAAATATTATAACATATTAATTCATTGAAATTATATTACTTTTAATATTTTTAAAGTCTTATATTTACTTTTTTTTTATTTAAATTATTATTTTTTCGACATTGAATAATTATTTATGGTAATTATTTCATTTGAAACAATTAGAAATAAAATTTCATGATATAAAATCATAAATCATAAATATTTATATTTATAATCAAACATAAGTTATTTTTATCCCAATAAAAAATATAATTGATATTAGAAGCATGAATGTGACATTTTTGGAATTTCATAAGATGATTTATTATATATCTCACAATTTGGGACATATGAAAAAAGGTTATATATTATAATTTTGGATGATTATGAAAAAAAATTAATATAAAAATAAAATTAATTCGAAGGTTAGGGTAACATTTTATTCATCGTCATATTATTTTAAACCAGTACTATACCACTAAACCATTACCATGATAAAGAAATTTACTTTGATTACTATAAATAAATAGGAATAATAAAATGGGAATATTTACCAAATATGGACCTATTGGTTTCAAATATGAAATCTATATTACATTATTTCATTCAAAAATTTGTAATAATTTAATTTATGTATAAAACAAAAAATATTATTAAAAATAGGTTAAAAAGGAATTTTCAAGAAATATATGATCTATTATTAACTCTATCACTAGTATTAATTATTTAATTAATTTTAATTCATATAAATAGATATATAAAATATAAATTTAATTTAAATCATTCTTTATTTGGGTTGTTTTTATTAATTCATAATGAAAAACATTAAGAACAATAAATTTTGTTTCTGAAAATTCAATTTTATGCACACTGATAAAATTAAACCAAATTTATGAAAATTTATGATAAAAATCACATCAATTATATTATTAAATTAGTTTTTAATATATCACATGAGGGAAAAATCCAAACATACTATAAAATTATTATCAATTGATTTAATGATGGGAAATTAAAAAATATGAAAAATCAGTAATTGTATTAAATTATCAAAAAATCATTATTTCAAGAAAATATAAAAATTTCAATATAAAAAAATTATATGATGATTTAAAAATGATATCAATTTTCCCATAAAATTTGAAAATATTGGAAAAAATTATTTATAATTGTTTTCTCAGAAAAATATATATAAACCATTTTAAAAAATAAAATGAAACCACTAAAAATTTGAGTGATTACTAATAAGAATTTATCAATATGTTTATACTGAGTAATAAATTTATATTTGTTTCATAAATAAGTTAATAAAATTCATACCTACTAATTTAACGACTGTGTTATGATTGTGATATTTGTATATTAATATTTCATGGTTTCTTTAGACTTATAAATACATGTGACATATGATATTAAGTATAATGATATTATTTTAAAATATAGTTTTGTTAAATTATACCTACTTTAAATTAATTGAATGCCAAAAATTATAATTTGATCTTTGATATCAATTTATTTCCACCTAAAAATACCATTTTTGAAATACAATACCGTACAATGGGTTTAAAAAACATACATTTTATAATGGATAATGTGATGTATGAAGGTCATTTAAAATAACACATAATTAAAAATCTATGTTCGAACAAAATTAGTGGTATGTAAAAATATATACATGGAATAAAACTATAATGTAATAACAATGATGAATAATGACATATATCATTGACCAAAAGAAACATTATGATCATGATAATTTTAAATACCACAAAACCATAAATATGTATTGGGTTAAAATACAATCAATTCATCAAAAATGAATGTAATCAGATTCTTTTTTGTTATAATATTTTTTCCAATTGTTTTGGACTTTTGATACTATCCATACTAGAAATATAAGGCAATATACATACATGGTATTTTTCTATTTCATATAAATAATTTCATCCCTTGGTTATGGTTTGATCAATTTCCACATCATCTATTTAGTCCATGTAATGAATATCCATTATAAAATTCTTATTCTGAAAGCCCTAAAATTTAATATATAATGGATCATACGATAAATGGAATAGTAATATTCAATTTCTCTTATGATTAAATACTTACTAAAATTTAAATTGTAACCATATAGTAAGATAATAAAAATATGTATATAATTTCATATAAGAAAATAATACATTTTACTTAAAAATTTATACTATAATTTAATCTTATATTTTTTCACTTATAAATAACCCTATATCCCAATTCAGATAAATAATTTTGAAATTAATGAATGTTTTCAGCAAAAACGTGATTTTATAAATTTTAAGTTACATCCCCAAAAATTAATTTCATTATTCCTAAATATGCGTATATATTAATGAAAATGGGAATGTATACCTCAAGCTAATAAAAAACCTCTCAAAATACCATTTATAATATGAAAATAAGAAATATGTGATCCCGTAATATGTATCCAAAAATAAAAATAATATTATTCTATCAAAATATTTATATAAAAAAATTTCATACTAACTTGGAAATTATGTAGGCTACTGGTAGGCATTAAACCATTTCTATCATTTGGTAGTGAGTTCAAGCTCTGTGACCTTATCTGATATGATGGGTCGTCACCTGAAATTTTTTTCCATTATAATAAAACTATACTAATATAACTCATATAAATTTCCCACAAATATAAAAAATATTATAAAAAAATAATAATCCTCAAATCACTTTTATCAACAAGGGTTTTCCATATGACTTAATTTCATTGAAAAAATAAACAAAATATTAATTGATTACTATTTCCAAAAGATCAGTGATCATATTAACACTTAAGTTTATGAATACTGTTAAAATTATGTCCAAAAAACATGAAATCATTGTTCCTAAATAAAATTCATCCTAAAACATAATTTATACATAAGGGTTACATATACCACAAACAACTATTAAAAATCTGTAAATGTATCCGGGAAATATAAAAAACATAAAAACTTATAAAGATTATCTCTTACACTAAACATATAAGAAACTATAAAATTATTAAAACATAATTGTACCTAAAAATATAAATCTATCATCATATAAATAATATAATTAGCTTCTTTAGTGAATGTTCTCAAATTCTGTCATATGTTTAGTGTCTATAATATATGTTTTTCAATATTTATTTCTTTGGGTATCTACAATGAATTCTATGATATTATATATAAAAACCCCAACCCCTATATCCCAGAGAAAATGGTTAATTTGTTACACTGTCAGTTGATATATTTCATCACATCTGAAATGAACATATTGTTTTTTGGAATTTGTAAACTTCTTATAAACCTGAAATTTAAAGGCTCAGAACTTCCCGATCTATTACTTTGTGAAAATAAAATATTTGATGTGCTTTGAATGTCACGATGTATCTTTTGGATAATTTTATACTTTTTTTTATTTATGAGTTGCATTTATAGGTGATGGTGGTAGGTGGAATCAGTGAGTGGGTCTCTCAGTGGCGTAGGGGAGTGGAATCAATAGGTGGCACTGGTAGATGGTGTATGTAGGTGTAGTCGATGAGTGGCGTTAGTAAGAGGTGATATTGAGTGGAATCAGTGATTGGTGCTAGAGAGTGGTGTGGGTAGGTTGAATTGGTAGGTGTCGTTAGTAGGTGTCATCAGTGAGTGGAAACATGATGCCTCGTCCGTGACTCACCCAATGGGGATTCATTTTACAATAGGATTTCTAAATTCCATTTTTCCTAGTTACGTTTATTTAATATTTAATTTCTTATAAAATGAGTTTAAAACCATTATTAATCATTTTTAATATATTTCAAAAGATATAAATTTTTTCCTTAATTTTATAACAGCATGAAGAATCCTAAATGGCTATGTCATGTGTTCATGGACAAGGATCTGCTTTTAATGTACAATGAAAATTGTTTCTTCCATTGATATAGGATCTGGACTTTCTAAATCTGAGATCATTTTTCCCTTGTTTTCTCTCTCTTTAATCTTTCTACCAGGCATTTCAGAACCATTATTCCCTAAGTGATATCACTTTTTAGGTGATCCCCTTTGATCATGTCTCCCTTGAGGTTCCTCAAGATGCTTACACACCCCCTATTTTGGCGCTAGGAGGATTTTTCAATCAATTGTTCTTTCAATTAGGGATCCCTTCATCTCATTTAATTTTTTTATCCTGGTGGTTGGTATATGTATGTTATCTTTTAATGATAACACAATTTATAATAAATAATGAAAATCAAATCTATTTAATATTGACATTTAAGGGTAGCAGAAATGTGATTCATTCTTATGATTTATTTATTATTGAAATTATAATCATTATAGGATTTATGCCTACTAAAAATCATGACTTTTGGTGGAATTTATTTGTGCACCTGTGCTGGCTTTGGGTTTCTTATTGTTCATCCACAATGTATTAATTTACGATTTTGAAATTGGATAACCATATTAATTCAGTTTAATAAATGGTTTCCTTGGGATTGAACTGGTTCAATGTTAACACCATAATTATTAGTGCTGAATTAAATAAGAATTTTTTGTTAAATCTGAATATATCATTCATTTATTAGTGTATCTTTATGCCATATGTGGTGTTGTTCTATCTAGTGACTTGCGTGGTGCTAGGTTTGAGAGAATAAGTGTAAGGTAGAATGGTAATGGTGTTGTAATAGAATTTATGGTTGAGTGATTGATTTATTGTGAAATGTATCGATGATATTTGAGCAACGATGTTGTAGGCTCAGGTTTTGCTATGTTTGTTTTTTTATGTGTGATTTGTGTGGTGATGTTATACATTGGGGTTATAAGGTTCTTTGTGATGAGGTCTATTTCCTGGTGTAGTTTAACATAGGAGTTTTTCTTATTGAGATGAAATACTTGGGGGAGACAATGAAGAATGATGAGGAAAGTGGTTGGTGTGTGGTTTAGATGGGTGGAGATATGATGTGGGTTTTATTATTATCGTAATTTTTCATCTTTATGGTTTCTTCAATGTGAATTGTTTTGTGATTTGGTTGCTAGTTTTTTGAGAAGGGATCGAATAAATAAATGGTTTTCTCAAAATATATTTATAATTAGTTAAATGAAATATCATGGGGTATGTTTGAGTTATGCATTTTTTTGATTGGATATCATTTACCATCATTTGAAGTGATTGTTAATTGTGTTTACAAATGCATTTAGATGTAGCAGAAGATTATATAGTATCATATGGTGTATGATAGATTGATTGATAACCCTTAGGTTGGGATTAAGTTGTAGATACTATATACATACACACACCTATATTATGCTTATTATTTCTATACACACACCACTTTAGTTGATTATTATGTGTCGAACACCCCCATTTTCACAAGGGATGGTGTCTTTCCCAAATATTTTATATGAAGGATGGATGGATGACCACCCAATATTCCTTGATCCATCTTCATGGTGGGGAATGCCTAATATTCTTTGAGAAGGTACTGGTCTGTGAGGCCCATCTGTGCAATATAGAGTTGTGTTTTCCCAAGAATATTTGGGATGAGATGTGTTTTTCCTTCCCATTTGTTTTCATGGTTTTCCATGGTATGTGGAACAGGTGTCTATAAGAGGGATGTGGTTGTGAGGCATTAGTGTGTGCAGGAGGGGATGTGTGGAGTAGTGTGGCCATGGTGTGGGAATATGAGTTGTAATGCAGTAATTTTGTAAGAGGTGGGGATCCATGAAATTTTTTATTATGGTGCGAGAGAGGCAAACATATGGGAATGTGGTGTGGGGTACCATATAATCGATTTTATCTATATTACTTAACATGAATTTCATTATTTGTTTTTCATGTATTTGGCGTGTATGGGGTAGTAGTATATTGTGACAGGTGTCTTTGTTTCGGATTCCATCTCTTGGAGAATTAGAATGATTCTCTACTTTTACATGAGAGACTTTGGTTATTCCCAACCTATTATAATTTTATTATCACCCTACACATATAAAACTAATTACAGGTTCCCAATAGGAATACATGGATTGTTCTCGGCATTACTAGCTCGAACAAGGGGATATCCCCTATTTTTCTTCTTTTCATTGTTCTTTTGGTTTATAATTTTGAGCTTATCATTGTATTTATAATAGTTTTACATTAAAACATGCATGTGGGATGAATTTTGGTTTTTTATTTATATAGTACTTAATGAATTTTTTAGATTTATTATCTTATATCCCAATATCATTTAAAAAAAAAATGGGTTATTTATTACATTTTCTTGAGATTCTATACCATTGGTGCTGGTTTTCGCCCTGGGGTCTGCTAGAGGTGGAACTCGGTGGGGGCATTATCTACCTTTATTCATTTCCATCCCCTGTAGGGCATCATTGGAGGGATGGGTTTTGATAGAATGGTATTAGAGGCTAATGTTTGAAGATAAGATGACATTTGGAGATATGCTTAGTTAGGATTCCATGGGTCATAGGGAAATTGTCTTAGGTGATATTGGTGAATGACATAGGGTGAAAAATACTAGCTAGGACACTGGAAATTATTTCCCCCTTGATCCAACATGAGGACTCTATGCCTACAAAACGACTATGTGAGGTTGTACCGTCTGTTATGAAGAGACGATAAAAAAGGTAAATGCATCATAATGATCTGTTTCCTAACTTGAATGTGGGTGTTGTAGGGAATTTTAATTGGATATAAAATAATAATTAATTGAGTAAAAATGAATATTAAATAATATTCCAAAATTCATGGGTATATGAAGTTTATATTCACCTTTCAGGTATGGAACCCAGTCACCATCCTTGTGTAGTATAGATAGTGGATTATCACCAAGTTTCCCGATTAATCAATGGTGGATTGTACAAGTGGTGGAGGATGGCCATTATAAGAGAAACATGTGATATTTTTAGCGAAAAACTCTATGGATGAATGATGTGATCATTCATACATAGAGATAGAGATTTGGATCGAGGGTCTTATGATCACCTTCCACATGATCATGGCACTGACATGTTTTGAGGTTCCCATGGTGCTGAGCCAGATGTGGGAATATGTGCGTCAGTGGTGGATGTATTACCTTGGGGAGTGTAAGGAGGCTAATGTTATGTGGGATGATTTTGAGAAGGGGTTTCTATCAGAATTCCTCTCATTGACCTTGATGGCTAACAAGTGGCAGGGGTTACTCTCTCTATATCGGAGATGATGTCGGTACGATACCTAGGGACCAATTCAAGTATTCTTTTTTTCACTCCAAATCTCTTTCGGGATGTGGAGTCTCGTGTGATATTCCATGAAGAGTAATTATTTCCTTCTATCTATTATAAGGTTTCCCCTCTACCATTCTAAAAAACATGGAGGTCTATAAATAATAGAACATAGTTTAGAGGAAGAACTCGTGAGGATGACTGCCATGAGAGGTAAGTCAACCTAGTTCTTCAAATGTCAATGTATTTAGAATTTTATTTCAGGCAACAAGGCCTTCGAGGGTGGGGTCCAAGTGTTAGTAATGATTCCCCAATGATATGGAAAATAATTGTTTTGGAGGGGTAGAAAGACTTCCCCAATGATAATTGTACCATTTTAGGTGTTGGGGTGAGTTGGCAAGGAGGAATACTAGTGAAAATATAAACCACATTTGGAGATTAATCATGACATATTTTACCTATCTCAATATTTCATGTTTCTTCATGATGATTTCTATGTCATTGATTGGGTGTAGTTGGATATCAAAAATGACCCCATATTTGTTGAACGACTAGTAGAGATCCATGATTTTCGGGAGAATGTGCTTTGTGGATGGAACACTACTTTGGTTTGTGAGGTGTGGAGTGATAGTGGCCTAGAGAAGAGTACTTGGTAACAAGAGACACAAATACATTCCAAGTACACAATGTTTTTTATATTACTACATTCCCATGTTTTTTCTTGTAAAGTGATGTTCGATCCTTGTTTGTAATAATAAGTGTTTTTTCTTTGTTATATGATGTATATTAATGTCATGACATGTGAAACAGGGAAGAATAGATTTCTAATCACATAACATTAATTAATATGAGATTAAACCTATGCAGATGAGTCAGTTCTGCCCAGAACGGAATATATCATGACATTGAGGATGTAATTACCTAATTCATATGTCTGGACAGAATGGTTGATATTCATGTGTGGTGTATATTTTGGTCGGTTGGGGTAGTACATGTTAGAGGAGGTGTTATTCAATATTGATGTTCGACTCCAACATTTGAACAACACATGGTGGTATATCAGTGAACATTGATGTCATATAGGTGGTTCATTTTTAGCATGATTCTTGATTGGTATCTCCTAGTTTAGTTGTTTGGACCCCACCTTTCGGTATTGGTTGGTTTTTTAGTTCCTAATGAGTATTATAGTATAATAAGTATTTTATGTAATAGTTCAGACCTTCCTCGAACATTCCACTATCCAAATCTAGTGATTGAGTTGTTCCGGAGGTCATTGTGTTTGTTTTGGAGAGTTTTCTAGATATTTTGGATTTCAAATGGTGATTGACATCGGTAGGTTTCATTACTAAGTGTCATCGGTAGGTGTTCCTGATAGGTGGTTTAGGTGGGTGGAATCAGTATGTGATGTCAGTAGGTGGCATATATATGTGGCATATATACATTGCATCGATGGGGGGAGTTGGTAGATGGAGTTGGTGAGTAACCTTGGTAAGTGGAAATAGTTCGTGCGTCACTGAGTGGAATTGGTAGGTGGTGTTGGTAGGAGGTGTCAGTGAGGGACATTGTTGAGTCACATCATTGACTCACAAAATATGGGGTCGTTTTCCAACAATATTTCAAAATTCCAATTTTTCACAGTTCAACGTTTATAACCATTTGTTCGATGTAAAATGAGTTTAAAAAGATGGTCATGAATTTTGGAAGATGTTTTAAGGGATTTAAATTTTATCTATAAATTTTTAACACTCTGGAGACTCCTAAACATCCATTCCATGTGGGATTTGTCATGGTAAACTGTTAATAATATTTGAAAACCATTAAAGCTATTAATATAGAGTACGAACTTTCTAAATTCGATATCCTTTCGCCCTTGTTCGATCTCTAATTTATATTGATACCAAGAATCCCAGAACCATTCTTTAGAAACTGGTCATGAATTTGTGGTGACTTCCTTGGATCACATCTCAAAAGTGGTTCCTCTTGCTACATGTTCAACACCTATTTTAGTGCTAGGAGGAGTTTCCTATCATTTACCCTTTTATATATGGAATAATTCGTCTCTTTTAATTTGTGTATCATGTGGTTTGGGTATATGAATGTCTTCAAGAGATTATAGAATAACAAAAAATAACTAAAGAATTTAATAAATTTTTAATATTTGTATATAGGGGCTAGGGAAAATTGATGCATTCCTATGTTTTATATGTTACTAATATTATGATCCGTATAGGATTTATACCTACTAAAAATCATGGTTGTTGGTGGTCATTGTTTTCACACTAGTCATGGCTTTTAAATGTTTATTATTGATTCTCTGTGAATGAATGTGTGAATATGAAATTGGTAAACCATTTATGTTAGATTAAATAAATGTATTCCATATTATAGAACTTGTTCTATTTTTACACATGAATCATCAAAGTTGAATTAAAGAACATGTCTGTTCTAAATCTGATTACACCATGCCTTGTTTGGAGTGTCCATGTGTTGTGTGTGTGTTTTTTCACTCTTGTTCCTTGTGTGGCTATCTGGTTCAAGAGTTCAGATCTTGGTTGTATGTTGGGATGGTATAGGTGGGGTAATAGACATTCTGGATGGGAGATTGATTGATTAAAAAATTGTTGGCTAGTGTTTGATCAGTGGGGCTGCAGGCTCAGGATGTGCTACATTTAGGTTGATGGGTGTGATAAGAGTTGTGTGATTATAAAACATGGTTATTTGGTTAGTTGTGATGGGGTTTTTTTGTTTTAATTGCATTAATTTGGGGGTTTTCTTATATAGTGTAAGGACATGTAAGGTTGAATTTGAATAATATTAATGGTAGTGGTTAGTATGGGTGTTGAGGATAGTGTTAATATGAAGTGTATTGATTTACTATTTTTTACCCTTCTTTTTTTATGTCGTGTATGTTGTTGAATGTTGGGGATGGTATTTTCAAAATTAGGGATGAAATGGTCAAATTTTCTCCTAAAAAAGGAATTATAATTCGTTAAATTATATGAACGAATATTTTTCTGAGTTGTGTCTTGTTATGGATGGATTTCATTTATAATATTATGAACTGAAAATTGAGGGTGTTAATAAATACATTTAGAGGAATTAATAGAGTCGTTAGTATCATAGGGTGGTTGATAGTTTGATTTATAACCCATAGGTTGGTCTTCAGTAATTGATATTATATATAAATACCATTATTTTACATGTGTTTTCTATACGCTCCCCACTATAAATGAGCACTATGTGCCAAGCACCCCCATTATCTTAGGGGAGGGTATAAATCCCAAAAATCATAGTGGGTGGATGGATAATGGCCACATTATCTACCTTGATCCATCTTCTAGGAGCTGATAAACTCAAAATATTCTGGAAGGTAGTGTTCTGGTGAGGCCCATGTGTGTGTGGGCATGTTTTTATCCCATGTGTCATTCGGAAGAGATGTGTTCTTCCTTCCAATGTGTTTTCGGTATGTGATGTGGCATTTCGATGAGGATTCTACATGTTGGATGTGTTTGTGAGGCCTAGGAGTATTGGGGTTGGATGTGTTGAGCTAATAGGTTCAAGTATGTATGGTCGGGTTCTGATGTGGGTCTTTCAGAAGATGTAGGAATGTGAGGATATTTTCCATTAGGGTGTGGGAGCAGCTAATCTTTGGGAAAGTGGTGTGGTGTATCCAATCATAGTTTTTCTCTCTATTACATAACATGACTTTTTTTTGATGACCATGAATTTGGAGAGTTTGGTTTGGCTAGTAAACATTGTTTGGTGTTTTTTGGTTTATGTTATTTTCTCATGGGGGAAATAGTATTCTTCACCAATTATGCATGAGAGACATTTGTTTTCTCTACTAAGAATCCTTTTATACTCAACCTATATACATAAAACTAGTTTCATTTTTCTAATTGGAATATTACGACCATGTTGGGAATTAGTATATCAAAATTTGGGACAATGGCTATGTTGATTCTTAGATTTATTCATTCAGTATTTACTTGAGTGGTTTTCATCGTGTTTGTAGTAGTTATTCTTTAAAACATAAAAGTTGGATGGATTTTTTTTTAATTTATATATTTCTTGGATATGTTTTAAGATTTACCATATCATCTACCTATATCAATATCTTCCAAAAAAATATTAATGCCTTCCATTTTTTGTTAGATTCTATGTATTTGGTTTTAGTCACCACCTCGGGGCCTACTAGATGCGAGAATTGGCAGTGATTATCCTTATTCCTTGACTTCCATCATAGGAGGGACCTACTTGTAGAGAGGGTATTGTTACATGAATCTCACATTACAATTCAAAAAATTATATAAAAATCATGGTGAAAGAAAATATTATATATCCTTCAACACATTTAAAGATTCATTTTTTATAAACATGGGAAATAAAGTAAAATGTGGGTGAGATTAAATTCTCATTAAGGGTTACATATATTATAATATATCATGAGTAAATAAATGATAATCAATTAAGAATTTTAAATTGTTAAGAACATATACAATTTATTTAACAATGTAGGAATAAATAAGAATATGGTAGAAATAATGATGATAATGTAATTTTTTAAAACTAATCACAAGATCTTAAAACATATCCATGGATATAATAACTATTAAGATACTCACAAGGACATTAAAAACTAATCTTATATAGATGCATTGTGAAATTTTGGACATCATAAAAATATTTTCAATGCCACGTGCTAAGAAATCGTACACAAATTGGTGAGGATGTGAAAAAGAAAATAGTTTGTATCATGAGACCAACTAATGAATTGAGGGTCTACAGTCGGTCCCACCCATCATATACCAAGTCTCATGAATTCATCATATGAATGGGGAGAATTAAAAAACAATACATAATAAACAAAAACATTCATATTGGAAAACTACCAAACGAAATGATAATATTTCCCATAAACAAAATGGTCATTAAACAATGGGAGATTTAAAATGAAGCTACAAAAAATTGATCTCTCATGATTGAAGAAATTTCATTTCATTCACACTTTTGTAAAAAAATTTAAAATGTATAATGTTTGGAAAAAAAAGGAAGTTTCATTTTAACCAATTTTTTAAAACATGAGAAAACATATATCTATAAATTTATATAATTTTATTATGTATATTATTTAAAACATTTTATGGAAATTATATGCATGGAATAAAACATACTCCTAACCGAGTAAAAATAAAACATGTGTTTTCCATAACACCATTATTTGGGTATGTTGACTACATTAAAGAGGAAAATAATGGAAAATAATTAATTTAAAAAATTATTATAGGAGAATAAAATATATATATTTGATATGAACTACATATTATTCTCTAAATTAATACTTAAACAAAATCAAATATAATGATTAGATTATGAAATAAATAATTATCACATTGGAAATATTCGAATCATAACCCCCATAAAATAAATCACTTCATGAAAATCATTAAATACAATTTGTGTAATGATATTTATGATATAACATATCAAATGTGTAGTAAATTCACATCATAAAAATAAATAGGTGCATATTACTATATATGTCTTAAAGGAGAAGAAACTGAGATGAAATATCATAAAAAGATCATATGAGAGATTTGTGAATTAATACATGAATTGATAATTTCTACAAAAAGTAATGAAAAATAAAAGAATAGTGAAATTTAAAAAAAAAATCAAAATTAAATACTCTAATAATAATAAAATATAAACGACATTGAAGAAGTTATATAACCTAATGAAATAAAATGTTGTTTTAAAAACCCTTTACCACTTGGTAACATTCATGTTAAATCCAATTAGATAAAAAAAATTAATTAAATAATAAAATAACATGAATATTGAAAGAATCCTGATATAATATGTAAAATTGAATTATATATAATATATAAAATAAATTTTGTGCATAACATTAAAATATTCATTATTTATGTGAATTGATTTGAAATTCCTTATCTCAGTTCTGACTCATCACATAAATTTTTAATATTCTAAAAAATATACTTATATTAATTATTTACCTGATTAATTATATTTTAATAGTTTATTATCAATTATATTTTTCTAATTACCATATTTTATTTAATTACATATAAAATTAAGTTCATGATATATATTTTGGTGATACTATATTCAATTGTCCATAATGACATTAAGATGTAGATAATGGATGATTAAAACATTATTTAATAATACAGAAAGTAGTTAAAATAACATAATTATGATTTAAATTCATAAAATATTATTTTAAAACCAACTGTGAAATATGGTAATGAATAATTAATGATGTTACAGTCATGGAGATTAAAAGTCGTACATATGTATGTATAACATATCGATTTTTAAATGAACGTAATGTAAAAAAGGTAAGTAATATTTTACCTTTAAATAATGATATTTATATAATAAATACCATTTTATTTTTTTAAATATAATTATATATGTCTTACATCTTATATGGTGATGAAAAGTAAATCCCTTCGGCTTGTGAATGTTGTAGTCCACGAGCACACATAAACTATGATATCATTTTTTAGTGAATAGAATTGTAATAAATTAACATTTATATTAAATTATTATAATTATAAATATGTAATCAATATAATAAATTCACATTAAATCCATCATTATAGTCAACTTTCATAGTTGGTGATGGGAATTGAATTACAATAGTTCATGAGGTTGAATACCATCGTACACACAAACCACCGTTTCACTTCACATTTTGGTAAAACATGAGAATGATATAGGGTGTTACATGAAAATAAAAACAGCTAATTATATTTTAGATGTTGGATTTGTTATATCATCATTTATTAATAATATTTTAAGGAGGTGAATGAAGTAATAAATAAATTCATGATTAAGAACCATACATATTCTATAGACAACCTCTTAAGGATTTCTAAAAAATATTCCATTTATACGTTTTATTGTAAATGAAGTCTACTTGAACATGGTAAAAAATGTATGAAATATATTTTCTTAGGGAACAACTGAATAATTTTTTTCTTGATGTGTGAAAATGTGGATAGATTTTTTTTCATTCTATAAGATAGGGGATGTACATTCTTGGAAATTGTTAAAATATTTAATTAATATAAATAAATTTTCATATTAATATTGGATAGAATTGAAACTATTAATTTATAATAATAAAATTAATTCTAAATTATATCATTCAATAAATATTTGACTTGTATAGTAATAATTTTAGCCTCATTTGTTTGTTATAAACCCTATTATCGCTTTTTTATAATTACAATGACAATAATGTTTTTACCCATTAGGGGTTATAAACGTTCTTATAGAAGGACAAGCGGTTCATAAATGGACAATGGTTGATATTACAATATACATAATGTCAATTTTGATATAATACATTGTATTTGACATTAAAACATAAATATAAAATATGGAACACAATTATATACTATTGAAAACTATATATCATGATATATTTATCAAAATATTTTTTTCGAAATTAAATAATTCTTTAAAATTATTACTATTTTCATTTTTAAAACCACTTATTTTATATTACATTTATCTAAATAATTACATCATCGGGGTTGAAAAATAATATATTGTAATTATTTCACTAACATAAGTAATAAATAGTTTAACTTTATTTAAAAAATATTTTTCCCTTAAAATGGATATTTAGAACTAATCCTATGTTATATGTAGACATTTATCAAATATTATGTTTATTTATATTAAAAAAAATTCATTTTTAATGTTTTTGTTAAATAATATATTATAAAGATCACATTAAAGATTAAATAAAAAATATAATATATTCAAATATTGGTTATTTATAGATAAAATTAATTCATTCAAAATATTAAGACATGATTTATGGTTTCCATTTTAGTCCTAATAAAATTATTTTAACCATTAATTAACACATTTTCCCATAACATGATAACAAAATTTATTATTATTACTGTGAATAGTGTATTAAAATAGAAGGGTACTAGTTAAAAAATTTAAAAAATTCCACTAAAAATTATGATATAAAATTTTAAGATTCAATTAACAAAGGATAAAACATTAAATTTATTGTTAATTTGGAAAAATGGGATCAAAAATGGGTTTTCATAAAAATTCATTTTCAAGTAATACATTATCTTATATTAACATTATGAGTAGATATCATCAATATCAAAATTTTATGTAAAAGTAATATCTATATAATATATTAATCTCATTTAAATTATTCCATATTAACCGTTATTTTAAATAATTAAATGGGTAAAATTTTAACAGTTTAAAAAGTATTTCTAGAAAACATTATTTTGTAGAAAAAAAATAAACTGATGAAAAAATGACCAAAATTACTTGTTCTCAGAGATGTTATACATGGTTCACTAAAAATTAATAGCACCTAGTTTGTAACATTGCTTTAATATTGCATTCTCATAAGAAAATGGCTTCATAATAGCAATGATGGTCTGTGTAGATATGGTGAGGAGATTTTACCCTCATGATCATAGAATAGAGAAGTTGTGTAATGTTATATATAAATCATAAATCATAATAAAATATATGTTGATGATTATAAATAAACCAAAATAAAAATAATCTAAATGAAAACACTAAATAATATAATAAACCATATCAAATAATATATAATAATAATAATGACCCAGTCACGTTACATAACATGATAAAAAATGAAAAAACCAAAATGTTTTCTAAAATAGTTTTGAGAGCTCAATATAAGACCATTAATCTTATAATTCATCCTATTATATAAACTATCAAGAATCTATTGTATAGTTCATCCATTTATCCCCACCTACTTGCAGGAAGTCTATCTATCTACAAATCAACGTCCCAAAATGGAGTTAGATATAGTCAGTAAACCCCACCATTGTTGTCTATAAAAAATAATGTCATAGAATATAAGTTATATTAGAGTTTATTTATAAAAGTAATAAATATGGAAATGTTAAAATAAAAGAATCCAATATATAGGTACATGAAGTAATCATTGGCATAAGAATGATGAATAATATTAAACAACAGGAAATAATCCGCTATAACATACATTGTATGCATTAAATATATAGCCTAATTAGACCAACACCAAAGGCCATTTACAAAAGAATTCACTTTGATCCCCCGAAGATGATTTATATAATAATACATATAATGAATATTTACATGTTTGAGGAACCTGATGCCCATGGATGAGGGATTCTCTTCAATTCCACGAAGATCATGCCTTGAAAAATCAGTATAGACAAGGGTGGTTCCCATGGATAAAATATAAGGTTCTCTATGAAATCTAGATGCATGTTAATAATCCATGGAATCCAATGTATGTATGTTTTCAGTGATATACCATGAACTCAGTTACATACCCTGATGTGAGTTCCATACAGAAATATCGAGAATTGAAATATTTTTTATAAGGGATCAAGGGGCCATGTTAGTGTCCCTGATTTTTATCAGTTAAGGAAATGAAATTCAATTAAATAATATATCACTACATAGTTATAAAATTAGGGATGTTATAATTTTTATGGGACATCAACAACAATTTATATTAAATCCAAAATCTACGATATTATTAATCTAATTTATTAATGAACAATTTATCTGATTATTCATACAATTTATCTATTTATGGTATTATTATATAAGAGGTAATTAATGTTTAAAATTATTTTTTTTAATTTATAAATGAAATCCATTTATTGGGGAATGTTAAAAAACCCAATGGTGTGGAATAGTAAAAGTCATTCAAACTAACCCACCAAAATGTTGGTTTAGGTTGTGGTTGTTGACCTCCAAACTTGTCATGAGGTAATAGAAAATCAATCTAGATTTTAAAATATATTATTTTATATATTTAATATATATATAAGAAACACTTAAATGGTCTCGAGTGGGAAACTAATGTGTGAGATATAAAGACAAATGCTTTAATGGGAAATCCTGTAAACTTTCTATCATATATGGGTAGTAGTCTCATAATCTTTAATCAACATCTAACTCAATCTATAATAGACGATAATAGAGAAATAAATGAATATTTAAAAAATATGGCATATTAGCTAGAAGATACATAGAATTTCACATAGAGAAATAATAAAATAATGGATTCAAGAGAATTTAGGAGCAAACATATATTGTTCCAACATGATAGAATACAACAAAATACAAGATTGAATAAGGGTACAGTAAAAATAGTTATGAGGAGTAGTGGAAGATATTCACACGTGAGGGATGATGTACACTATGGGTGGATAGAAACATATATAATGGTATGGAAAAAATTAATTTTTACCACTTTAATGATGTGAAATGTATGGTCGTAATGATTTTCTATCCATGTGGACATCGTTAACAAATAATTTCCAATGGGACACACACCAAACATAACTAGGGACACTATAAGAAAAACTGTGTGGAACCAGTGTGTGTTTACAATCCAATTTTATCATCCCCTCGCTCGAGTGATAACCACTTGTGTGAGATCAATAATAGACATGCACTAATATTAATGACTATATATCCTCAATCACATAGTTTATCAAATAAGTCTCCCTCACTATAGGGATTCTCATATGCACTCCAAGGTTACTAATAACCATTCACCAACCATAAACCTCTTCCTAGTTTTCAAAAAACACAGTCTGTATGATCTGAATAATCCTCAAATGCTCCCAAACCCTTTATAAAAAACTCTTAGGAATTACAAAAATGATAAAATGAAATGTTAGGAGAGGAATATAAAGAATTCATACATCGCTAAAAATAAGTGATATTATATAATCAATTGAATATAATTTGATAATTCTCAATGAAATAGATAATTTTTAATTTTAAGAAAAAATACCAAAATTATTTTTAATTTTAAATTAATTTATTTAATGAATATAAATGATGGTTATTGAACGTTAAAAATTTACACAATTTAAAGAAAAATCATTCTATACATAAAAATAACAAAATTTCACTATAAGTTAATTTTGATATGCTGATTTTAAAAATGATAGAAATTTTATGAAATCAAATTTTTAATTTTCTAATAGATAATTATAATATTTTATAAATGAAATCAATAAAAACAATTTATGAATGAAATTTAGATTTTAAGAAAAAAATGATTTTTTCTAAAAAATCTGTGATTGTTTACTTTAAATCAATCAATGAATTTGTTTGCGAGTTGTAAATTTGTATATATTTCATAAATTAGTCAACAATATTCATGGACTCTAATTTAATGGGTAGGTTATAACAGTCACATTTATATAAAAAAATTCCTCGATTCCTTTAGGCCCAATGTTGTGTTTCATATATGGTATCGACTATAATATTAGTTTTTTGAAATATCATGGTGTAAAAAAATAAAAAATAGGTTTCAATTGATATCACAAAAAAATCACTCTACCATTTTTATTAACATACTGGGTCTCTTATATCAAAAATACATAATAAATGCAAGACTCATTTTTTCCCCAACACTGCGTCTTATCTAGAATCAAATGTACATGAGAATTAATATTCTTATATGATTCATTCAAATAAAATTTGAAATTAAAATAATCTTAATATTCATTTCAATTATTTTTAAAATTAAGAATAACTATACAAACAAAAATCTGATGATGTGGGTCACCAGTAATCTCTCAATTGACAAGGATAATTATACATATTATTAAAAATATTAAATTAAGATACATTTTATTGAAAAAATTCCCAATTAAATATGAAAAATTAAATTTAATGTATATATATGAAATATAAAATAATATTAATTTGCATATGTATTTAATTATTAGTAAATTTTTGACTAATAACTTTGTGATTGATTTCAGATCTCCCCTTAATCTATCTTGGTTATTATGATCTATTATGAAAACTATAACATATCTATTCTGGGTGAAATATACCCCCATCTAAAAATGAGACGTAACTAGGTTTATGAGAACAACAATAATGATAAAATACTATAACACAACCTCTTAAAATGTCACTATTTTATATCTTGTGTACAAATTGGGGATAACACTCACATATACAGATCTCCCTTGACCCCTAGATGGTGGATTTCATGCTATCGTTGATATTATATCATAAAACCATTAAATAATTATTAATAATAATCTATTTATTAAGTAAATTTCAAAATAAAAGGTATTCATTTACATAATATCTAGTAATCCAATATTAAATTATATGAAGAAATGAAAATTTTATCTCACATCACCAAGGGTTTTTAAAGAATAATTATGTATATTATAAACACTTTTTGAACAACTATATGTGAAAAAACACGAAAAAATGAAAAAATAATCAAAAAAATTATAAATATTGTAATTGAAATTATTTAAAATTCACTAGAGAAAATGAATCATTATTTTAGTTTTTAAATCGAGAGGAAGTCATTTATTAGGAATTTTATCAAGAATAATTAATATAGATAGACCACAACCCATCTGAGCCGATGATTGAGAGGATGTAACTATCCTGTAAAACGAGTAGTCATTGAGATAATCAATGGGAAGCACCACATCCATGAGGTTATGGAAACACACAAGGCTAAATTCCTTGCATTGATTCCTAAAGTGGATAATGCTTCAGAGATTCACTTATTCCGGCCTATTTATCTTTTAAAATATCTTTATAAAATTATTTCTAAGATCCTAGCTAATCGCCTCACACATCTCTGTAACAAAATAATCTGTTGGAATAAATTTGGCTTAATTAAAGGAAGATCCATCCGTGATTGCATTTTCCTTGCCTCTGAATTTACCAATGTGATTAATAAAGTTTCAATAGGAGGCAATGTGTCTATTATGCTTGATATTATGAAGGCCTTTGATACCATTGAATGGAACTTCATTTTCAAGGTTCTCTACCATTTTGGTTTTAATGAGTTATTTATTAATAGGATTCACTATTTTTTCACCTCTTATTCTATTCTGGTCCTTGTCAATGGCTCCCCTGTAGGATATTTAAAATGTTCCAAGGGTGTCTGATAAAGATATCCTTTATATTTCATCCTGATTTCCATTATGGAATACTATCTTAGCAGACTTATGGATAATTTGGTCTCCTAAAATATGTTGAAACAGGTCCAAGCTTCTATGGGTGTTAATGCTCCGACTCATATTTTTTATTTAGATGAAATTATCCACTTTATTAATGGTAGAAAAATATTTCATGAATCTTAAGAAGGAAGTTTCTATTCAAGCAGTTTGCTGAAACAAGTCTTTTATTTTCTTTGGAAAAGGTTTCCCTGCCAACCGTAAAACTAACATCATTGAAAGACATGTCATTAAGGAAGGTATATTTCCTTTTACTTATTTAGGTGTTCCCTTATTTTGGGGAAGACCTAGAGGTGTGTATTTCTCTTCTGTGGTGGATTAGATTATTTATAAACTCTCTTCCTGGAAAGGGAAATCTATGTCCTTGGCTGGCCGAATTTTCCTTTTTAAATATACTATTATATAAAAAATGGTTTTCTCCCTAATTATCTAAAAATGGCCAACCTCTCTCCTTTAAATAATCAATGGTTACATTAAAAACATTGTTTGGACTTGAAGCACTGTTGAGTATAAGCTTGTCTGTATCCCTTGGTCTATTTGCTATAAACCATTGGAAAAGGGGGGACTTGGTATTAAGAACATCAAACTTTTTAATGATGTGCTTAAATTAAAGTTCACTTAGAACATGATAAATCATAATACTAAGGCCACTGTGTGTCTCCACAAAATTTTCTTAGATGAACGTAAAAATTTAACTTCTGTTTTGTCAGCTCCTCTATCTGGACCTCCATCAGAGACTATTTTCATACCATTATTCATAACCCAAGATGGCTGGTTAGTAAAAATTATTCTTTGAACTTATTACTTGATAACTGGTCTGGATCCCCCCTGATCTCCATGTTGCCTCCACACTCTCCTCCGGACACCATAAATCTCTCTATTAATGAGGTGATGAGTGACCACTTGCCCAATATCCTGGATTCTATTATGCATGTAGTTGGAAATCATACAATCATTAATACAGATGATTTCCTTGTTTGGGAACCGTTTCATAATGGTATCATGGTTTCAAAAGCTTTCTATAATCATAACTTTTCATTATCTAAAAATCTTTTTGGGTTGATCAAATATTTTTATAATCATTGGATCAAGCCTTCTTGACTTAATATTATTTGGAGGATTACTCAAAATCATGTTCCTACAATGGTCTGCCTTCAATCCTTTGGAATCCAACTTTTCTCTAAATGTCATATGTGTCATCATCATAAAGAGGATACTAATCACCTCTTCTTATCTTTTTCTATTGTATCTTCTCTATGTAACTTTATTACTGAATTTTTTTATTGCAGATGTATTTTTTATGAAAAAATTCTTACTCATCTTAAACCCTGTGTGAAGCTCAACACCTCAAATAAAATCATGAACCTTTTTCTTGCAGCTGATTCGTATCTCATCAACATTATCTGGTTTGATCGTAATTATATTATTCATAATAGGCACTCTCTTAATCTTAATGAAGGTTATTTGAGAATTATCACTGCTATCATAAATGATGCTTTGATTCAAAATGTCATTTGCAACAATTCTGTTGAGGACATTTTGATTCTCAGATGTCTTCGGTTTTTTGGCCTCTACAAAAAACCGTGTCAATCAATTGAGGTCTTCCGGCAAGCTCTAATTCTGGGGTGGATCAAAATAAATGTTTATGGAGCTTTGAAAGGGAACCTGGGTCTAGCAGGTTTTGGAGAAGCCTGTAAGGATTATCTGGGTCACTTTCATGGGTGTTTCTATGGAGGGTGCGCCAGCGGAACTTCCTTGGAAGATGAGATGATGGTAGTGATTCAAGCCATTGAGTTTGTTCAAAGGAACGGCAGGAACAAAATTTGGATTGAAAGAAACTCTACTTCCATTGTCCAACTATTTTGGAACAATGTGATCCATCTTTCCTGGACTCTAACATTTCGTCAGATTAGTTGTATGGACTCCCTTTGGGATATCAGATATATTGCCACTCATGCATACTAGGAAGAAAATATGGTGGCGGATTCTCTCGCTAATAAAGGTATCAACCAGGGTGTTACGTGGTTTGATAATCTATCGGCTGACCTTCTGCCTTTTTTTGAAAGAGATTGTAATAAAATACCTTCTTCCAGAAATTTTTACCTTCCCCTTTTTTATTAATAAATTATGTCTTGGTCTTTTACCAAGACATTACCTTAAAAAAATTCACTGTATATTATATTATTTTTATGAGATTTTATTTTTATTATAACCTAAATTCCTATTAAGTCAAATAAAGCTGCACAACAACATAAATAATAAATTTTATGTGCTTAATGAGAAATTATATTTTGTTTATTTACTACAAGAAGGATTTTATATTTAATATTAATGATTACATGGTGTGGATTAATGAAAATATCGTTATCATCATGAAAAAATGAAATTTAAAAATATTTATATAATTTTCTCTCAGATGACATAACATAAATTTTTAACTAAGTATTCCATAAATTTAAATATCACTTTCTTTATGTTTTGTTACTTCCAATAAAAACCCAATTTTGATTTCTTTTCTTATTTAATATATTTATTTTTATGAAATCATAAGCCAATAACCATATTTTCCTTATAATATGTTTCTAATTTTGATGGATGGTTTCTCAACACACATAAATGATTGTGTATTAAATCTTCTAATTGTGATACCTATAATATATTTTAAAAAAAATAATAAATAATATCACCAATAATAAATTGATTTCAATTTTTTAATCTATAAAATTTTATGTCATCATCCTTTGAAACCAATATGAAAAATTATACTGCCAGCGTTCTTCAAGAGAGGTCGTTGTATTCTAAAAGAAAATTTTTCTTCATAATATAATAATTTAATATATAAATGAATTAATATACATTTAATTATAAAAAAATATAATGATTATGTTAAAGTAGCACTTAATATTTAAATCATGTTTCATTTCTTCACAATTGAGCGAATCATATGTTTGTGTTTTATATTGTTCATTATCTGAAATCCATTTTTCATAAACTCCACCAAAACCATGATCATGTTTATTAAATACTGATAACTAATGATTAGATACATAATCAAAATATTGATCATTATAAAATTTTAAATTTATTATTAAAGGATATTTTTTTCATAAAAAATGAGTATAACAAAATGAAAAATCCCTTTGAAAATAAACTTTTGCAAATTGATCATTTGTTAAATACTCATTACATTATTTTTTATTCAATTTCTACATGCATATGTTTTTTGTTTTCATCTTATGGAATGGAGTGAGAGTTTAAAATTTTCTTTCTTGTTGAATATGTAATATTAAATATTTCATATAATAAATGAAATCAAGTTGAATTATTATCTATTTTACATAATATTCAGATGACTTATTCTTGTAGCCACCTCAGTTAATCATAGTCTTGTATCCCTATAAAAATTACTCAAAATAATATTATATTTCTATCGGAACATTCCAATTAAAAAATTCATGAAAAATTAAATCATAATCGATAGTATTATTTTCATTATTAAATGAAAATGATATATTTTTATTTTAATGATATGACCATTTTAGTAAAATTATGCCATGTTGTAAACTTAAATATCTTGTAACCAAAAATATACAATCAAATTATTTAATAATAAATTAATTTAGAAATATCATAATCCTATTTTGTTTCTCCATTAATTTATATGATAGTTCATTTTCAAATTTTCTGTGTTTGAGATTCATGTAAATTTGGGTAAGATATAATCATTTACTTTCATTATATTTAAATTTTCTAGGAATTTCACAGACCATATAAAATGTGTTATCAATATAATTCTTCTCAATATATTTGGTATCTGACATGTGATAGATCAAACTGCTAAAACCATATGGCATATCCCGCAAACCAATATTCATTATATAATTGTGATATTTCTCAAAACCATCCATTTTTTTAGAATTGGTCTGAGGATAAAATGATGATGTGATAATATAATAGATTTTAAATCTTTACCTATGAACATTATCAGAGGTCCATCACATTAAATTTAAATAATTCTAAAATTATTTATTTTCTTTTATAAGGGTCTGTTTACATTATGAAACTAATGATGACCAAAGGAAAAAAGGTTCTCTCCAATAGACAGGAATAAAAGCATTTCTTTCACTCAAACACTACAAACATGATTTTAGAAAATTTATATTCCAATAAAATAACATTCTATACAATGTATTAACACTATGTCTCCAAATTAAAGTAACATTCATTATGAAATTTCATTTTTTAACTACATCATATGTATCAACACAATTAGATATTAATAAATTTAACATATTAATCCATTAATTTATATAAATATTAATATTCTTTTTGGATGTCCCAGAAATAGTAATATCAAAACGTTTTATAGTTGAGATAAGGATCCCTATCAACATCCCTTGGGTAATGTTTTGGAGAGTTATAAATGTGGTCCAACAAAAATATTGTCTAATAAAATAAGTAAATGGATATAATACATTAATAGAATGTCCAATTGCACATTTTGAGCATCAGAAGAAATAGATGAAAACACCTGGTCAATATATTTCCCTGAATCACCATCACAATGATGATTTAACATTTTACGTATAGAAATATATTATTATTTTTATGTCATCAATGAGTGTGAATTATGAGAAATAAATAAACATTACAATTTTTCTCAAAATTAGAATTATCAATACTTTTTAACAGGATAACATAATGTTTTTTTGTTGTCACTCTGTATACAATTATTATAAACATGGAGTTAAATTGACTAATGAACAATATTTACAATAATATATTATGAAAGCATTTGACTATGCATGAATTTTTTGACAACCATAACCCAAATTACATAACTACATATTAATTTCATAGAATTTTTTGGAAATTTATATCCCTACGGTAACAATAATTTAACCAATGAAATACATTTACAAAAAAATATCTGATCTTATATTATCTTATTAAATATCTCTTAATAAATTATCAACATAAAATTTGAATATCTAGAATTCGGGATATATGAAATCCTTAACATAATTTTCCTACTCATAAAACATCGATGGTTCACACTAGGGAGTAGAATGATCATTTCGTGTTTCACTTTTTTTAAAATATTGGCCAACAAACTATTATTCTAAATCCTGAAATTAGAATGGATCTAGAAGAAAAATAATAATATCTTGTCATTAATTGTGTTCACAAGATTGATACCAAAAAACATATTCTTTCTGGTAAACAAAACTCATTAAATGAACCCAAACAATGTCATAATTTTCAGTTATCCTAAGAACCCATTTCTTGCAATTATATTTAATTGTACCTTCTCAAAAAAAATTTGTTTTTATTAAGAAAATGAAAAAAATTGTTCAATAACATTAATTTATATAATTTTTATAGAAAACCTTTTCAATTTCTGAAATGATTTATTGAATCAAAATCTCTCAACAAAAATCATTATCTACTTCAAAGATTTATAGTTTTCAAAAAAAATAAATATTACAAATTATCTAAAACTATTACTAATTGATAGTAATTATTACTAATTATTGTTAATCATAACTATTTTTTCAATTTTTTTATAATTATCAGTATTTATTAATAATAATTTATAATAATTGA
Organism: Viscum album; assembly: GCA_963277665.1. Classification (NCBI taxonomy): domain Eukaryota; kingdom Viridiplantae; phylum Streptophyta; class Magnoliopsida; order Santalales; family Viscaceae; genus Viscum; species Viscum album. The sequence goes on from OY728161.1 coordinate 321,622,662, forward strand.
TAATTATGTCAAATTATCAATTCTTTTGAAATTTTTTTAATAATTATTTGAAATCATTATCAAATTATCAATGATTATCAATAATTCTATCTAAATATTACTAATAAACTTTAAATAATCAATATTATTAGTAATTATAAATAATTAATTGTAATTATTAAAATGTATAAAAAATTATTAATATTTATTAGAAACTAGTAATAATTATTACTAATTATTACTAATTATATGTAATTATTACAAGTTATTATTAAATATCAATAATTATTACCAATTATTACTAATTATCGTATTATAAATTTTTACTAACTATATGAAATTATTAATAATTATAGGTCATTATTAAATGTTATTACAAATTATTTCCAATTATTAAATTTTTTTAGAAATTATTATTAATTATAGAAAATTATTAATATTTCTTAGTAATTATTTTAAATTTCATTTAATTAATCGAAATTATTCATATATATTACTGATATATTTAGTCATTTACTTGTTAAAGTTATTTTTTAAAAAATTTTACAAAATATTATGAATTATTACTAATAATTATAAATTATTACGAGTTATTACGAATTATTCGTAATTATTTCTTATTATTACGAAGTATTACAAAATTTTGATAATTTTTAAAAATTATTATAAATTTACATTTATTATTACTAATTTTTACAAATTACCATTAAATATTATTAGTTATTGAAAAATATTTAAAACTTATTTCTAATTATTATAAATTATTACTAATTATGTGTAATTATTACTAAATATATGTAATTATTAAGTAATTATCAATAAATGTTTATAATTATAAAAAATTATTACTAACTATAAAAAATTATTATTCATCATTTGTAATTAATATTTTTTACGAGTAATTATAACTAATTAACCTTAATTATAACTATTTTATAAAATTAAAACAAATAATTAGAAATTATAACAAATTATTACAAATTATTATAAATTATTAAAAATTATTATTAATTGTTATGAACTATCAGTCATTATTAATAATTATTAATAACTGCTGGAAATAGATACTATTTATCAGTAATTATAAAAAATTATTACTTATTAATAAAAAAATTACATATTATTAAAAATTATTAACAATTATTAAAAATTATTTCAAATAATTACAAATTATTACAAATAATTACAAATTATTACAAATCATTATTTATTATCTATAATAAAAAATAATTATAAAATATTATTACATGTTATTACATATTATTGGTAGTTGTTAATTTTATTTGAAATTGTTGGGGTTAGAGACGTTTTATTAAAAAGGATGAAAAAGAAAGGGTTTTGAAAAAGAAACCATGATCATCAGAAATAGAAATTCACATACCATGGTTTTTAATGTTTTCAGTGTGAGTATCAGGGCATTAATTTTTTTAGAGATTCCCAACGTCCACTAGGATCCTTTGAGCCCTCCTAGTCACTCTCTACAAGAGATAAATACTAACCACCATTATCCTTACTCATAACAGATTTAATCTCGATGAGTTCTATGTGATCATTATTTTCTGTAGTTAGGTATTCTAGAACATGAGGTGTGTCCAGTACCCCAAAATAATTGTAAGTAGATATTTATTCCTTGGTTAGATTTTCATATTTAGATATACCCATTCACTTGGAGTGGCCAGTAACTATTGATCGTCTACAAAATAATACATTACATGCATGGTATCTTTCGTTGAATGCCTAAGGGAATAAGCCATGTTACATGATGTGGGGTACATATGTACACCTAAATTATCCAACAGATCAACAGAATGTATAAATGGCTCCAGCAAAGATGTTGTGTATCCATTTATCAAAATACTGGACTGTCCAATGGACAGATCACCATGATGACTTGCCTTATCCACCTCTTTCTTGGGGGAGGGATTAAAAATTGAGGGAATATCCCACATTACCAGATTTGTAGCCATCGATTCTATAAACTGATCACATTTATATTTTATAGCCTACACTGATTAAAATTCAACATTTATTTTACCCATATAAACCATATATGTGACCAATTGTTTTTTCAATCCATGATTATTGATTTTCCAAAGAATTCAAATATCGTTCAACTTCTGATTGACAATCCACATCATTATCCTATCTATCAACCTCCAATACATTCCTGAGATCATCTATATACGTGGAAGCATGCTACTCATCCACAACATTATCATACAAAAATATATGTTGATGATAGTATGGAACGTGACTTTATGGATCATGTACCATTATGGGAATGGTGAAATCAATATTTTGATCTACTAGGTATTCCCAGGACATAGTGGGTTACCTAGACTTCTCATTAATATGCCCTAACCCATCCATATCAACACGAGGTTTCTCAATTCACATAATTATAACTTATAGAATAATCTAGGAAACTGAGAAAAGTATTTTTCAAAATTCTACATAAAAAAACATATCAGAAGACATAGATTCCACAGGAATCCAAATTTTTCTCTTCATTCACACATTGGATAAATTCCCCTTCAAGACACTAACCTCACTTGAGTCATTCTTACGACATTATTACTGAAAAATCCCAAAATCTAAACCTAAATAACATAACATTGGATGATTTTCAAACTCAATTCTGATGATAATTTAATTGATGGGGGTGTAGAGTCATACACTATAAAAAAGGTGGATATAAGGTCAATATTAACTTCATATATGAAAACATTTATGAATCAATAGTGTTCCCTTTCATATTCAAGAAGGATAAGATCTCCAATGTTCGTGGAAATATCATGGAGTATTTTCGGGTGAAAATGTATACCAATAAGACCATGTAAATTGACCCAAACCTTGGAAAACCCATTCCTATGATTCATAACATTGATATCACCAGACCATTCATGTATGTGAATAGAGGAAGGATTTAGGAAGGCAAAACTATAACTCCATGGATGTCTCAAGGAATCATCAAAAGGAAAAATGAAATGTAAAAACCTATGACATAAATATACCTTCCTCCAATTATACAAATCCCTAAAAAATATTATATATGAATCAATTCATCATGATTTTAGGGATTCTCTCCATTGGGGATGAAAAGCCTCATGGTTAGGTGATTATTTACCTTGTCAAATATTTAATACAAGGATTCAAGATTATCATCCACATGAACCAATGATCCCTCACTAATTATTCCTCTATTATAGAAATACATTAATGAAATATGAGACTTCATATAAACTACCTACATTAGATCCTCATGTTCACCAATTATTCCATCTATATCCAAGGATCCTTTAATTGGCCTCTTATTAGTAATTTGTATATGAGACACCACTTTAGATGGTTTCTATGATTGAATATTGATGATATAATGTGTGGTATAACAATGAAACTAGGAGAACCCTATACACCATTGGAATTTCCAATAGAAATACCCCATACCGACACCATTTTAAAGGAGTTATTATTAATAATTATTACTAATATTTACTAATAATTACTAATTATTTACTATTTATTAATATATTACTATTTATGACTTGATAATACAAATTATAAGCAATAATTAATAATTATTACAAATTATCGATAATTATTATAAATTAATATTATTTGTATTCAATTATTACTATTAACATTAATTATAGATAAATATTACTAATTATTAGTAATTATTTACTATTTAAATCAAATATCATAAATTATTACTAATTATTGTTAATGAAAATAATTATTACTAAATATGGGTAATTATAAGTAATTATTTTATATTATTGATATTTATTAAAAAGTATTATTATTTATTTTCAATTATTACAATTTTTTACTAATTATTACTTATTATCTGTAATATTTACTAATTATTAATAAATAATTTTATTTATTTTTATTGATTAGTAATTATCGGTTATATTAACAATTATTTCTAGTTATCAGTTACTATTATTAATTATTACTAATTACTAGTAATCAATGACCAATTTGACTAATTATTGATAGCTATTACTAATTATGTACAATTAATTTAAATTTCTATAAATTACAAATAATTAAAACAAATTTGATTAATGATGTTGTCGTTGAAGGAAAATTTTATTAAACAGAGGAAATACAACTTTTATTTTTAGAAAAGGGAAAACCCATACATTATCATTGTACCAAAGAGACATTTTATCAAGGAACATATCATGAACTCCTTGCATGTTACCTTATGTCTGATACACTATAACTACCCATACCTTCATTTAGTCAACTGAGCCTGCTGAACTATCTCATTCCTCACATCTGATTTTGCAGCTGGAGGGTCACTGATCGAGCCTGTTACACATGCCACCAATGTCTGTATCCTCATGAAGATTAAATTTGTGATCTCTACTAAAATAGAGATATTTATTTGATGATATAAAAGTTCGTATAATTATTTAAATATATACAAAGAGAAAAGAGAGAGCAATTTAAGAGAAATAGAAAGAGAATCTCAACAATTATAATGGGAATATGATTTATGGAGGATTATAGTTGTTAGATTTTTTGTAATACTATATTGGTAATTACTTAAATAAAAAATAAATACCACAATAAATACATATGGTGGTGAGAAAAAATAAAATTTATTATTGATATCCAAAACCCTCTCAAATGTTACCAAATATTTTCTTTATTTATTTACTCTACTGATAGAGTATATGTGACAATTGTCCTAATTTATTCACAAATAATGTGTTTTTATGGAATAAAAATTTTCTATTTACTCCCACATCCATGAATTTGTGAAGGGCTTAATTTTATCACAAATAATGTTATTTTCAACATAATATTTAATTTATTTCTAAATAGTCTTTTCCAACAATATGTCCTGAGTGGAAACCAAAACTATTTCCGATGAGATTCATATCCCATCACATATACCATGATATTTAGATTCATTCATGATGATAGTCTCATTCAATTTAAAATAATGTAATGTATTTTATTATTTTTTATAGGTAAATATTATTTCACAGGTATCGCATAAAAACGACTCTTATTTATTTTTTAATGAATGCATTATTTTATTCTACCTTGAATTTATAATGATGTTTAAATTTTCGGAGTCCCCAAATATGGTGGATATGAATTATGTCTATACTAATTTCCATAACATTAGGTAATTGGAGATGTGAATATTATCACAATTAAAATGAGTGATTAGATTATTTTAAATACACACTTAAAATCAATTTTGGAAGATATTCCATGAAGTAGTCATAGTATGACTATAGTTTTAGATGTCATGGAAGAAGATAAGAAGAGAGAATCATATAGAAAATAAATAAGGAAAATGTACATATTGGATGATGAAATATATTAAAGATTAATATGATTAATTTTATTAGAACACATATAGATTTTATGAAATAATGAAACTGATTCCCAAAGGCTGAATGCTCACTAGAAATTATACATGTGCTAAATATTTACAACATAATCAGTGTAATTCCATTCATCTTTTAATGAATATAGTTTTCTTTGACGATTTTTAGAGTATATATCCTTGTGAATAAATATAATCCTTCAATTATAGTGTGAATAATGAATTTATATGGTTATTTATACTTATCTTTTGCGTAGGAAAAAGAAAAATAGTGCACCCTAGTTTTTTTGGGTCATTGGAACACAAATATTTAATTATAATTGGACTATCCACGTTTGGGTGAACCAAATAAAATATTATATGAGGCTTACTAATATTAGTCTAAGAAAAGTTAAATTGTGGTAGATATTGGAGTATTTATCACATTCAGTAAATAAGACCAAAATCAAGCGACAAACCTTTAAATTGTAATTACCATGATTCAACCCAAGGAAAAAATAATCTCTATGATTTTGAAAAAAATTTTGAATAATAGAGAATGTTCATAGGTTTTCATTTTCTTTCATAAAATCATGGAAATCATACCATCTATGAATAAAAAAACAAAATAAATATAAAAGCGAACAATATTAAATTATATATGATTATGATAGAACAATGGATGAGAACATTGTGGATGTATTTTTACCTACTATCCATTAACGGTAAAGAAAAAAACTTATAATGTTGGGTTTTATTATAAAGGGTTCAGGGGGACTGAGATTAGGATTCAAAGTGAATCAATTCTCTAGGGGAGGTTTGGATGAACCTATCTATTCCATGGTCATTTCCTTCAAAATATATTATGTTGTATTTAAATATATATTGAATACTTGTGACTGTGGCTCAGAATTACGGGATGGATATGTGCATGTGAGTATTAATAAGTATGAGGGCTTCTTGATGAGTCTAACTACGACTATGAATGAAATTTTTAATTGTATAAATAGTCTTATTAAAGGAAATCATGATATTGGACAGAAAATTAAATATTTCAATGTTTCAAAAAAAAATTGTGAGGAAAATTTCTCCATGGGTCAAAGTAATTGTATTTGGGAATGATGATAGGATCTAAAATAAGACAATTTATAAATCCATTAATATCCACCAGTCAAATATGAAATAATAAATGATAACAATGAGTCTAGGGAGATGGGGAACTCATGGGTGGTTGTGTATAATGGAATGATGAAATTTTTTTTAATAAGGTCTTGTAGAAGATGAATTACATTATGCGATGTATTTAATTTCAACAAATATTAAGAGGTAAAAATAAAAATTCAAATTCAAGAATACTTGTCCTATTTTCCATAATGTTAAATAGAGAAATCTCAATGAAAAGTGGTTTAATTTTTTTTAATGATAATAGTGATAAATCTTCAATTAAATAAATACAAAAAAAAAGAAATGTAAAACCACTATTGGAAAAATTCATGTTGATAATATGTTATCTCATTAATAATTATAATTATATGAGTTGAAGTAGATGATGTTGATGATTTTAGTGAATTCAGTTAATATAATTTAGCAAATTATAATAAAAGACTATAGAACGATGATGGTGTTGAAACAAATAATGAAAATTTTTAATGATTTAATCTTCATGAATCCCATGATGTCCGTGAAAAATTGAGGTCGAAATCAATGAAGTAAAATTTAGGTTTTCATGACTCAATGATGAATTAAAAATTAATATGGAGAAGAAAATTCATAACATGATGATGAAATTTAAAAATGCAATATGAAATTTTTAAAAACATAAGAAAGGGTTTGTAATTCAACAAAAATGTATTGTAACAAACAAGAATCATCAATCGATTGAGTAAAACTATTTGATTAAAGATTAAAAGTGTTTAAAAATTCAATAAAGATTCATTTCTTCATGATGAATGTATGATTCCAAATAAATCTCTTGACAACCAATGGTGCTTCATGTGGATCCATGAATTTAGTTACAAATAAATCAATTGAATCCATGTGAAAAATATTTGTATATTTTATTACCATTACATTGTTACCTCCCAATAAAAACAATGGGAAAACAAAAATGGAGCATGATCATAAGGAAAAAAACTAGAAGTCATCATGCTGTACTGCAAGAATAAACATCTCCAAGGAAAGTGGATATAGGAGAATCTCAAAATGTACATATCATATGAAAATAATTGAAATATGACCCAAAAAATTATTCATTATTAATGGGAAAAATTTGGATATAATCAATATTTGTACTATATAGTTAAATGGGTTTTATGAGATAAACAACAAAAGAAAAGAGGGAATGTGTTCTTGATCATATTCTTATGTTTTTGCATGTTATTTTATTTATTATCTGATTTCTTCATGAGTCACAAAAACATTTTTCCTTAAAATGTACAAAAATAAAAAAACCCATGAATCAAAAATGGGGAAAATAATAGTTGGTAATATTAATAAACACATTGAAAAAAAACATTCTTGATTCTATAAGATCAATAAGAGACTATTATTAAATGGTAATAACATGAGTATCGATTATTAAGATATAAAAAAATATAAACAGGAGATGAAAAGATTGAATGAGAATGAAAATAATATTGGACTTTCTTTGAATGAAACAAACAATTCATGGTTGAGGGATTTTGATAGAAAATATAATATACCTCAGATGAATAATATAATTAATTTTATATAAAAACCCATAAAATGATAGAGTGGTTGATATTTTTAATTATTTAGACTCAAAATAGTTTTCTACTAGAATTCTACTGATAAATGAAGAGATCATAGAAATTAATATTTGATGATTGAGTAAGGACATAGTCACAATTTCTAAGTTGTGGTATAAATGTGTGACTCCAAACATGTTATGGAATTTTCCAAAAGTTGTTATCATTTAAATATAATTATCGATAAATTTTTCTATATAGAATATATACAAGGGTGAATATTTATGTAATTGGTGATAAATATTGTTGTATAATTTATAAGAATATGAAAATAGTATTTAGAATAAATTGCATATGAATTTGAGCCAAAAATAATTTGAAAAATAATTAAAATGGTGATGGAGGACATGATGTTCCAAATATCACATGTTATTGTATCCATATATGCAACAAACAAAGAAATCAGAAGACTATTTGTATGAAAAACAATCTGGATAAGGTATAATTATCTAGAGTTCTATAGCTTGATCATGTGAATGTTACTGGGCTAAAAAAACCAGTATTTTTTAATATAAAAATATATTATGTCTTATTTATTGATGATATTATCAGAAAGGATTTTGTGATGGTCATTAATCAAAAAAATTAACGGTAAAAGAATATCATGAAATATTCAATAGAGTTTAAGAAATTGATTGGTGTAAATGTTTAACTTATTCACCCCAATATATGTATTGAATTTTTAAATACCCATGTTTAAAAATATAGAAAAACAATGGGATTCATCAATAAGTGAAATTAGTGAGAACTCTTCAACTCAAGGAGGTTTCTGAATGAAGAAATCATATAATCAACCACATCGCTATAAAATTTATTATTCAATGTTCCATATAGGATAAATATTTAAAGGAATATGTTATCACAATAATTTATATACTCAAATACGTATTGTTATGTCTGAATGAAGATAATACCTTAGAAATAATGTTTATAAAAGGAATCCTACATAGAAATTTTAACGTGCTTTTGGATTTAATTGCTTTATTCAAAACAATTTAAAGAATGTGTTTTTGGAATCACATGGAGACATAGAGACCATTTTTGGATATTATAGCAATTTAAAATCATATATGTCCAATAAAAACTTGGTCAATTTTTTTTAAATTATTTGATGTAATTTTCTTAAAATTTGAGATGAATTCAAATTTAGTTGATCATTTTTCTACCTCGAGTAAGAATAACCAAACAAAAAAGATTATTATTCAATGGAAAATGAGATGATTATGATTCTAGATAAGGGGAGTTCATTTTGATGAAATAAAAATACATGTTATGTCAAGTGATGTAGTAAATGATGTAGGGATAACTAGTTCAAACAAATAAACATTTAGATTATAAATAAATGATAATAGTACCACTGGTGATCAAATGTATGTTGTTTAAGAATGAATGATGGAAGAAAAATTAAAAAACTCTTTCTTATATCATGTGGAGAATATTTTCTATTCTAAATATTTTACAGATAATTTTATTCAATTAAATTTATGAGGATGTTGACCTTATTCAAAATAAATCTCCCAATATGTTTTCTCAATGATGAAAAATAAGAACGTGATTAAAACAAAATGCGGTTTCAAAAAAAGTCTAAATGAATATAGAATGAAATATGGATCAAATAAAATTATGAAAATGAATAATTAAATAAAGGATAAAGTAGGAAAATATTTATTTATGTAAGAGTATTTTCCTAATCAAAATATTGAAGAAGCCAACATAAAAAATGATAAATACATGTTTTATTATGAAAAAAATTGGTTGGATATTGGAGTCTAAATGAATCAGTTAATTTAGAAGGAAATGAATTATAAAACATCTCCCTTATATTGGAATTGATATTAATATCATGGAATGGAATTATTCATTACTCATTATTTTATTTCTAAATCTTTCTTGATGCCTTTCATAGGAGTGATATATCTAATTTTGTTGACAATGGGGGTAAAATAATAATTTGTTTCAAGAGGAGAAATGAAAATGTATGTTTTGGGATGAACTTATTTATCCAAATTATAAATTTAGGTGGAAATAAAGAATTAATTTTTAATATGTTCATTATCATTGTTAATGAGGTTATTTTCATTCATACCTAACTTCTCACACAATGTAAGTCTCATGTGGGATTATATTTAAATATTAATGGACCACATATTCATGTTCCCAATAGATGATGTTAATAGATGTAGTCATTGATAAATAACTAATTGTGTAGTTTTATTTGAGTTTTCTATGAATATTCAACCACCTTAAATTTGGAAACATTTAGAAAAAAGTCCCCTCTATGGAATTTTTGAGATACATTTTAAAAAAGAGTTAAAGGGATCGTCCTTGGAAAAATTCTATAAGACTTCAGTTAAATATGGATTTTAATAATTTTTATAAAAATAAAAAATCCATCACTAATAATATTTTTTATTTTTAATGGAACATATATAATATAATCAATTGTAAAAGGATATATTTTTATGTGAAGGAACTCAATAACAGATGGGATGTTTTTCCCACATGCTGATATTTCCCTATGTAATATTTTTCATAAGAGAAGGACAAAAATATATAATTTATAATGTAATTAAAAATTGTGTCATGATGGATATAAAATAGTCAAATATATTGATATATAAAAAATCAGCTACATAATGAGTTAACACATTTGACTACCACATAAGGGAAATCTGTAAAGAACCACATATGTAAATTCTAGTGTAGGTAATTTAGACCACATATATAAATTTGGACATGTGGTTGATTTATATTATTTCTAAATAATTAAGACACTCATCTATGTGGGATATTTTTTCAAAATTCATCTATCTCGATATATGGGTGATGTATTTGGAATTAAAAAACATGATCAACCACATATCTGCATCATACCACATATGTGATTTTTGATTATCATGTTGGAATTATACTATGATTAATGGGATTTCATCTATATTTTTATTATAATGATGTGAAATAATCAAACCACATAATATTATGCAAGAAATGTTCATGAATCTGAAAAATAAAATGAACTAAAATGAATTTCAAAATCCATGAAAAAAATAAAACAAACCCATCACCTAAATATGTAATTTCAATCATAAATTGTAAAAAAATTGGAAAAATTGAATTTTCAAAAATATATACCATAGTATTGACCATGAATCCCAAAAATCTCCAAAACAATACCTTAGACATGATACACCCAACTCAATCAGAAACAAACTCTTAATGATGTTAAAAAAAATATATAAATATATTTAGGTTCATCATAACGGATACAGTCAGTAGGATTTGTCTTAAAATTTATCATGTATAATTTAAATGAAGAAATCCAATTCATAATGATTAAAAATTGAAACAACCTCATCACTTAAATATTTAACAAATTTTTCCATCATATTCATGGAACACTCACTAGATAATTTATATAAATATAATAATTATAATCAAAAAAATATACATATAATAGGGATTCCCCACTTCCCCTTCCCAATTGGTTTATCACTATCATTACCAAATGCCACACATTCCATGATCATACCTTCCACAAATATGTTATCCTTGTTTTTATTTGGTCTCAATCTCTACCTTCTCTAGTTATTTATAGGCCCAATATATGATATTGGAATTAGCCTACATATGCATCTCATTGTCAATATCATACCATTTTTAGCAAAGTGAATGTTTAAATCCACCACTTCTTGTGCACATTCATTATACCAAATTCACTCATAGCACATGAACATACATTTATCGAATGTATTATATACCATGACTAGATAAAAATATGTAGTATACCTCAATATATTACAACATAGACATAAATTTAATGTAACATTGGGAGATGACAAATGTATGGTAGGAAGAACACAATACCATAAAACATTAGAGTCCGAGATAAAAATAATCATATCTACATCAAAATAAAGAGTGTTATAGGTGGATAATTCAACTGTATACTTCCATTATATTCATTATATTGTTGAAAAAACTACCCCAAAACAATAGGGTGTCATCTATAAAACCCATTCTAGTGGTGTAGCATATGCAATAAAAAATAATAATATCCCACACAAACCACACTATGGAAAACTACATATCCTTATACTCACCTACCACAATCCTCTCATTAGACTCACAAGTACAAAAAAAAATTGACTTGATATTGATCATGTTGAAAAATAGGTGTTCTTTATATGTTTATTAATTATTAATTAAATAATTCACATAATCATTTTAAAATATAAAAATTTTAAAATACTCAAAAAAATTCCACAGTGATGCTAATTATAATTTTTATATTCTCTAATGTGTCATCACTGTTAAAAATATAAAATATTACATATTTAAATCCATTCCCCTTAGATTATCCTATTCAACTATCTAACGGTTTATATTAATATGATATAAATCTTTTAATATTACCATTAAAAATAACGAATCTTTGTTGTTAATTTATTAATTACTTTATCATTAATAAATTATATAGTTACTTGAGGATGTTTACCATGCTACCAAATCAAAATACCCTCACAAAGCAAACGGTTGATTAATATTGAGTAGTGGCATCCATTCAAAAGGGGCATTTAGAAACATGACCATAAATAAAGCATTCGGTATGAAGTAAGAATAAATGAGAAAGACCCTCTATGAATTAATATTGACCCCCTAAAATACCACAATATTTTTATTAAAAAAACGTTCCCACCAAAATATAGACCAATAATCACATCACCTTGGAAATCATTCGCACATCTAGTCCCTCTAAATGATCATCCATCAAATAGACTCAAGCCTCCAGCCCCTTTTCCGTTAATAAAACCCACCACACATGGTTATGAAACAATCATGTCAAGGACATTAAAAAATAGATGGAAATATAATTTTAATTTTAGTATAAACACATTTGAAAAGAGTTCTCATGATATAGTACATAGGCATACACGAATTCCAAAATAAGTACATGAATTCTCAATCCCAAATAATTTTTATTTTTCACAAAACCATTGTAATTCCCTTTATGAATTATTTAATTTATTATTCATAGTTTTCTGAAATATAATACATACATATTATAATCCATTAATAGATAAGAGTATATATCAACATATATCTAGGCTTAAATTAACATTTCATCAAATTATATGAAGAAAATTATTAATTAACTTTACTCATTCTTCTGTCACATCACCATGATTCCTAATTTAAATTTTATTTCACATTCCCAACAGAATTTAAAATTTTATTCTATAAAAAATCCAAATCCCTTAGATATCAATCTATATATAAATAACCTACGACATGAATGATAATAAAATAAAAATTGATTACAAACCCAAAAAAAATCAATATTAATTCATATTACCATGTCTTTTACATTATTTTAGTAGTTCCTCCATTACCAAAAATGACTAAATACTGATAAAAAACACGTTAACATTAAATCATGATATGGGTAATAGTCACCCTACCTTAATAGAGTACATTGATAAAAATTATACAATAATTTGTAGAACAAGTTAAATCTAATGGTCATCATGAAATGGAATCCTAGGAATCTAAATCTAGATAAAACTATTAGCATCCAATGTGAATCAATGATAAATTTCATCCATTAAATGGAAAGGCAGAATAGATGAGAATAAGTGTCAATATTAAGGTGAAAACATTAATCAAATAACCACTAATAGAGCTCATGAACCTGGGGGTTGAATTATATCAATTTGGATTTTTATACCTTTAAAAAATCATTTAATGTCTCCCATGGATTGAAAGAGGGGAGGTGAAATATGATTTCTATGAGGTGGATCCATAAGTTATAACCGTGGTTGGAAAAAATACCCACTTATCATGTGAGATTATAGTTTATTATGTGAATGATAGTGTTGGTTCCTTAGAACAAAATTATATGTACATTATGGTAAACAATATTCATTGTTTTGAATATAAATTAACTCCTTATAAAATCATTATTTTTATTCTACATGTCATAGTATGTGATAATTTCATAATAGTAATTGTCACACTATAAGGTGTTGAAATAGTGGCTTCCAAAGACCCAACTATACATTACATTGGATTATCATACCATGTATACAATTAGATATATAAGATATATTCATACCATTATTGTGTTGATATTTTTTTCTTATAATTATTGGTAATGTCCATAGATTAAATTTAGTACCAAAAGGTTATATCAGATCCCATGCTATAATGTGATCCTCGAGATATTATGACATTAATGTTAAATAATTATTTTATTGTCTATATTTATCATAGTGACTAGACACAGATTATGTATCACTATAATGTGTTCAGGACACATAATCATTGATAATATTTTGCATGATATTTAGAAATGGTGGTCTATAGTAGGGAGATATTGATCACAATGCCGCTAATAGGAACACCACATGTTTCACGTGTCATTAGTTGTTCATGTCTATAGAGAGGAGTATTGGTATCCTGAACTGAGATCAATACATGTGTCTGCTATATGAGGACATACTTTGATGCATGGAAAAACCATAATAACGAAATCATTGGGAGTTATCCTCCATTGGGTGGGCTAATATTTGTATTGAATTGGTTGAATTATCAAGAGAAGATTATTCACATCAATGTTATGGAAGTACTATATCCCATGAAATGATGATTAGCATGGTACTACCTTCAGAAGTATAAGGAAAAATAATTGTAAAGTTATATCCATCTTGTTTTATCAACAGATAATAATGAATGAAATGGGAGATGACACAAGTGTGTTTCCTATACCATAAGATATATAATAAAAAAGTGATTATAGTACATAATATGTTTTCGTAGGTTTTTTGTTGTTGAAATGACTATCCAAATCTCTCTAGGGGCCGTGATGGGTTCCTATAATCTTCTCTTGGTCTATAAATATTATTAACTAATATCAAGATAATAGCCTATTGGGTCACACACTATAGCAAATACATGAATCCACCTTATTTCAGGAATATGTAATATAGATATGGTGGGCCCCACCATGGTGTCCATGTTTTATTAATTTTATTGATCATTGATAATAAAATTAATTCATTATTACTAATTTAATAATTAATTGTGTTGAATATTTTAATTAAGGTAATTTAAAAGTTAATTAAATATGAGAAATAATATTAATCAAAACAATATTATTTTAATGTTCCAGGTTATTTTAATATTAAGAAGTAAGAATAATTCAAGTTAATTACATGTATTTATCATATAGTATATTAAATATATATTATAGGAATTTGATAATATAATAAATAAGGATGTTGTTTTTGGGTTCATCATAATTATCTATTTAGTGAACATTAAATAAACAGGGGATGGGGAACACTACCATGTATTATGAGTGTCCACTATATATAGGGTTAGGGAGCCTCTTGATTGACAATATTCATAAAAATTTAACCAGATACCCTCTCTACCCTCCCATTTCCTAGAGAGGGGAGGTATTGATGTAGACATTCATATCAATTTCTCCCTCAGGGATCAATGTCACATTGATCATGTGTTCAGTGGGACACCGAATACGTAATCAGATCTATGTGATAGCACTACTAAATCAATGATCAATGATTTTATAGATTTTTGATGAACATTTTAATGATATGGTAGGATCATTCTTTGGATACTTTATCAATGATCTATGGGGATACAAATACTTAATGAACAATATCACAAAAGAAAATATTATGTTCTATGTTTAATTTATTATGCTCAGTTTATTTTATTGTAGGTCCACATACTGTACTAGGTCCCATATCATCTATGACGAAAACATTCATCATCCCGAGGAAAATTGATATTAAATTCCCTTGGTTAATGGATTCCATTATAACCCTAGTAACATCAATTTGTGTCATAGTGAGTACATAAATTTTCGGATTGTAGAAAAATAAATTTTCTATAATGTTATGTATAGGGTTTAATTTTGGCCGTAACAGTTATGACCACCTATCGATTCGAGGTCAGATGGGAAATTTTTTTTCAATAGAAAAAAAAGGTATGGATCATTTTGAATTATTTTTTTTGGTAATTTGAATTTAAAATAATCATTTATGTTTTCCATTCAACCAATGCATTTCAATTGGTGATGGTCGAAATTGTAAAATACAATCAACATTAATTCAAACTGATTGTTTGAATATAGAAATATTATTATATTATTATCAGTATAAGAATTATTTTTTAAATATAATTTTTATAATTTTAATTTTCACATTTTTGTTCTTTTGGTTCGACAAAAAAATTAATGCAATATGAAATTCTCCTCACAGGAAAAAAATACATTATAAAATAATTTAAATCGAGGGCTCGTGTCAACTTTAAATTGGAATAAAACATTTGAAAAATTAAAAAGAAAAACGATACCATTGAAATATTTTTATGTGACTAGGGTGGCCACTATCTAGTAGCTCTTCTACTGGAGGACCATCATCCATCCCACCCACTATGTTGGTCTAAAACCACTTGGTTGTGTTCCCACTAGGTGAACTCTCTCGATGACGACCTATGAACTTCCAGTGCCTCCTCATCTAGCTACCTCCCAACATAGTGGGTCATAGTGTCCTACCTAACTCCTCCCCCTCATGTGGGTTCCCTCTCTAATACATCCCATATGAGTCGTAGTTTCTGTTAATTTTTTAGGTTCTGACATCCATCATTTCCTTTCACACCTGATCCTTCCATATAGCACCATACTAGTTGACCATTGGTGTTTTGAATGCATTAACCTCCATTTAGGCATACCCATCATTATCTGACGAACCATAATGAACAACCAGACAGCCTCTTCCCATTGTGGGTCGCTCCCAACACCCAAATCCTGACATCTTTCTTATACATGTGTCGCGATCCTCATCTATCGTTTCTTTCCCATTGTTGGATTCCCACTTTTCCATTTTGAAATAGGTTTTCTTCACCCCCAATCCCAATCTAGACATGAAAAGAGAAATGATGATGCTCCCTCTTTGGAGGTGGCCACCAAATCCAATGATCTAGCAACCAGGTACACTTAAACTCACCAACACGCGTCTCCCAGGATAATGTAATCCTACTGTGGGTCTACTTTTTCTTGATCTACTTTGAAATGGGTCTGGGAAGGTCTTCCAATGTAGGAATAGGTCTAGTCTGATCTTTCTAGTGAATTATATCCCAACACAAGATTTACATTTCCTAAAATGAGCATGTACTGGTTCGTCAAATCTATACGGTCCGTACACAGAGTTTAATGGCCTATGATAATTTAAATTATTAGATTTACATAATATAATTTCACATATATATTATATTAATTATCATATTAATTTAGTATTTAATTAAATTATTTTTAAAAGAAAATATATCATTTTTTTAAATAAATTGAATTAACTAAATATTTTTATATTTTTCATTAACTATTATATAATTTATTGACCGAATATAATTAAAATACACTCATAATTATTATATTGATTTTTTAAATCAAATGTTTAACTAGAGCTACCAATATTAAGCAATGATCTAGCCAATTTATTTTTTAATATATTTAATTATTTATATTTAAACTATGTGCGACATCTGTAATTGATTAAGGTGGTCCGTGAATGAATTTTTCGGTAAAAATTTATATGGGTATGCGTGTCAAAAAACTTTTATGTACTTTTAAACCCAAGCCCCCCCCCCCTTGTATGTGTGTATGTGTATGTGTATATTTTCTGATGATGAAGTATGATGTGGGACCTTCCTAGACAAGGAGGAATGCTATGAAAAATATGGTTTAAGATTCAGATAAATCCAAGACGAGATGAAACTTTTAATGAGCAGTAGACATATTGGACAAAGGCTAGCTGCATCACGAGTGAAGTGAAAACACAAGAATAATTTTTACCAGGTAATTTTTAGTCCATTTAATTTGAAGGGATCATCCTATGTTAGATGTTCAGTACTGGTTAGTTTATTTATTTCCATTTCCATTTAATTGTTATTTTATTAATTTTATATCATCGGGAAAATATATAAAGTAATAAATAATAAACTACATAAATAATAGGTGAATATTTTTTTTAATAATTTTTAATTGTGAGCATGAAAACATAGATAAAATATAATAATATAAATGCATCATATTCATAAAGATAACCCCCCAATCCCCCAAAAAAATTAAGTCTTAAACACCTTAGGTCATTTAAATTTGAAAATTAACAAATGTTTGTGGTGCCTAGTGGTTCATAATTGAGGGTTCCTCTTGCTACTGCCGATTTTTTATGTGATTGATTGGTTGAATTGACTAAAATAGTTGTAAATATTAGACATATATTACTTTCATTCTTTTTAGAGTCAGATATTTTGAAAACTATTATTCTGATTTTCGAAGCAGGGAATCACTCAACAGATCAAGGAACAATTAATTAATTCATTTGTTTAGTCAAATTACTACATTTTACTATCTCAGTAGTGGTGTATAAATAGATTTTATACTATGATGGGATGTTCAAGGATCTATTCCAATTCAATACTAAGGTGATAGAATCTTTTGATTATAATATAGAGGGTTCCGAGAATTTGATGAACTAGTGGGATCTATTTAATAGTTTTAAAAATTTACCAATAATTTTTAATTAATTAATCAATATAAATATTATTATTTTAAATGTTTTATTTCTATAGAAAAAATTAAATGTAATTAAAAAAACCCTAAGATAAATCACGGGAAAATAAAATATATAAACATGAAAAATATATGCCAATGCAGTACATAGGAATTTTTAAAATTCTGTTATATTGGAAATTCAAGGACTGGTTTCACTTTACCGATTTAATGATATCTAGATGTGAGGGTTTAAAATTGGTAACATGAGACTCGTGTATAGAACATGTGATTGTTTTTTCATAATTCTTTCATCAATGACGTATTTTTTCGGTCACAACATCAGGATATAAATGATATAACATGTATTATCATCTATGAGATGTTTATTAGGAGATAGTGATGTAATATTTGAATGTGAGGATTACATTGGATTTGTGTAAATATGAATTATGGATCATGATCTTTCAGGACATCCCTTAAATACAAAATTTTCACCCTTTTAAACCAGTTTAAATTAATGGTAAAAAATGAACAGTTTGAAAAATGCATCATTTCCTTGTCCATAAGTTTTTATATGAAACTAAAAACATAAAGAAAGTAAAATCATTAATTCCTATAGAGAACTAGATGAATGGAAATTAGAAAATTATAATGGAATTTCAAAATCAAAATGCACATTAACAACATCCTTAACGGAAGTGATTTTTTAGTAAACATTAAGGTTATTTTCATCACCTATTATGAAATAAATTCTATTTATGTTTAAATTCCACAAACTGAATTTATATATGAATGTTATCACTTATTTTTAGTGAATATTCATCAAGTATGTAATGTTTATATTGTAATTAATTGGTATTAAATAAAATATATTTATTAATCATGGTTACTTAAATTTAGTTACAAAGTAAGTAGTAGAAATAATAAAAAATTTCTGTTGTACTCTCTATGAAGCGAAAAAGGGTTTATTCCTAACATAGCAGCGATAAAAACCTATCATCTAATTGTGTAGATATTTATTAATGTGAAAATACTACTAAATATTACAAAAATAGTTATCTCACATGTCCTTTAAATATAAGGAGACATTATTAGATGTTCAGGAATGAATATTGCTTATGTTATTCCATAATCGACCAATAGTTCAGTTGTATAAGAATTTTTTGAATTACATGATAAATATAAAATTTAATACATTAACCTTATTGTGGAGTGTGTATTATTTGTAAAAAACAATAAAATTGGACTCAAAGGATATAAATATTATTGTATTTATACATAGTGGAGAAAAACACTATATGGTTTATCAAAGTATATATTTATTTACATTGGACAAAAACACCATTAAGAATTATGATATGCCACAAAGCTTTTGGAATCAGCACTGCCAAAGAGCATGAACTATTCCATATATAATCTAGTGGTATATATAATCTATAAGATTAAATTATGTAATTATTGAATAGTAATGTGAAGTACTATATCTGCATGGTGAGTAGATATGAGTTTATTCCTATCAATATGCTGAAGAATATCTAGACCACACGTTAAATGAGCAATATAATGTAGTGTGGAGTAATTTTATAATGCCCATAATCTTTTACACACCATGATATTGATGATTAGAAAAAGGATTGATTATTATTCTTACATGTTATCATTGATCAATAAAATATAGTGTGTTTTAATTTTTAAACGCAAATTTTATTCATCATTGTCACAATGTGAGTAGAATCACTATTTAAAAAAACATAAACATCCATTATATTTCAAGAAGTTATTTGAAAATAATGAAGATATCCCATGACCATCATCCCAATATAGTGAATATTTGATATCATATGAGTTATGAAGTTATGGAAATCAATAATTTAATTATAAATTTTTTTTGTGATGTAATGAGTTTTTTGATGATACAAATACTTGCGTCAAGAAAAAATACATTGTGAATCCATGTAGTAATCCTATAATATTTTTAATATATTACATTAATCCATTTTATCAAAATTTTTTAGAAAACTGATTGAATACATTTCTATACAAGGGTGAACATATCTACTTGTGATAGTCAGAGTAATATTGAATTGGGATTAGTCAATACTACAAATTCACATGATGTTGTCAGAAGAACATGTGGAACATGAATTTTTCAGAGAACTATACTGTGTGTGGGGGTTAAAATCATAGTGATGGTTTTATATTCATAGTTTTTTGTGATAATTTACTCATTGATATTGATAAATCATACATGTATACAGTACACTGAAACATTCAAATATTAAAAAGATCAATTAAAATAAAGCAATAGACTCCATTCAACAAAGTAAAAATAATGTTATTATTTTGAATAAATCTGTGGATATTCAAGTGAGATGATACAATGACGATACAAGTGAAATAATAATAAGGATTGATTTGTAATACCATGAATGTATGCCAAAATCCATTGGAATTTTATTTTTCATAGGTAATATATAAAATCATTAAATTGTACCATAGATGTCAGTATTAACATTGATGTAATGTGTCTATAAGATGTAACTAGAAAAGGATAATGACACCATAGGATAACAACAATGGTTTTTCAATATTGAAATCTAGTTGAAAATAAACAAAAAAATTCATTGAACAATAATTTAGAATAATTTCCTTACATGATTCTACTAGAGGTTATTCAGAGCGTTATTATTTTTCATGTAAAATAATTTCAGAATAATATGGAAAATATTTGTTGGTCATAATGACTTTTAAGAACAAAATAATTGAAAATAAATCAGTTATTGGCCTAAAGTTACAACCTATCTTGTAAACGAATAAGATGAATATAGGATGTTAAAATAGTTTTTGGAAAAATTCATTGTACAAATAATGACATGGTATTGAAAAATACAATGTGGAATAATTAATGATATGATTTTTCTATGTGTTGCATGGAAACAATCCCTCGAAGGGGATATGCGTGGCCATATAAGGAGATCGAAGTTGTGAGTTGAGGTCTATTTTATTCAATGATGGAACAACCATGTATTCCATGTTATGTACTAGATATGATGACTACAAAATATACATTATGTAATGAAAATATCATTATATCTATTAGATCTACACTTGATGAAATATGTACAATCTGATCGTACCTTGAAAAGTACAAGAGATATGTACATAGTATATGGAAAATAATGGATACTAATTATGGTGGGACATGAAGTAGTATTACATTGGTTCAATTTAGTATATAATCATAATTAGGCTATGGAATTGTGGAAATAACGACATAAAATCTTATTGTAACCATACATACGAAAACCATGATCCTTTCATTATTTGAGGAATTGATGATGAAGAAAATAAATTCATTAACTTGTTCCAGTTCATAGAATCTCACAGACGATGTAAGGATCTATCATAATGATAATTTTATTAATAGTACTTTCTATGATTTAACATCATAAAAGTGGGAAAAATGGAATACTCGAGGATATTATCCCGTGATATGTTTTACTTAAAGAGGTGAAGTTTCATATTGTAGTATTTCCACATGGTGGAAAAGTGGAAGGCCATGAAGCTAATGTTTTTAATCAGAAGTTATATGATCTGAATCGTATTATTTCTAACAAGGATGGTTATAAATTATTTACTAGTGTATGTGGAAGTGTTTAAATATTTGATGTCTTATACAAAGTTATATAGTAATTCAGATTACCACATCGTGTATAAATATTGATATACATGATTTATACATAACATTATAGTGTATATATTTATGCATCCACTAATTAATGTTAATGTCCATATATTAATTTATATATCAAAAGGTTATAGATTATCATTAACTATTATTTTATCATTAATATAAAATAAAATTAATCATAAATAAATTCAATATGGTCTAGAAACATCACACTAACTTGACCTAATTGATGTTTGACTATAGTGTTTTTGGGGATCATAAACATCGAGACATAACATCATGAAGTTTTTTCATGATGATATAGGGTAGTGAGAACATAAGGATAATACCTCAAATAAGAACACCACATGTTTTATATTTCATTGGTTATTCTTAATTATAGACAAGTGTGTTGGTCGTTTAACATTATTCAATTACCATTTTCTATATTTTATTGTGTACATTGATGGTAGGGAAACCCCATGATAATAAAATCATTTTAGGTTTCTTGTGTTTGGTGTTTCATTAGTGATTTGGTATTTGCAGAATGGTAATGAATGAATTTTTTACTTCCAGGATAAGGATTTAATATATATTAGGCATAGTTGTACTAGATGGCATTGCCTTCATAAGTCTTTGTCCAATGTAGTCTAAAAGAAATTTCATTTGGTTAGATGAAATAAAATAAATGGAAGGGTGTGGGAATAAGGGTGGTACGTAATTAGGATATATTTATGGAAAAATAGATTATAATACACATTATGTTTTCATTGGTTGGTTTTAATTTCTATGAAAATCCTTAACTATTTACGGAACTTGACGGGTTTCTGGACTCTGATATTAATCTATGAATATTATTAAATTCTATCGAGATAATGTCCTTGATGGTGACACACAATATCATTTTCCGGAATCAACATTATTTTATTAGATAGAAAAATGTTCATGATGGGCCACACCATGGGGTCCAAGTGTTCTCAATGTTATATATAATTTATTAATTAATATCTTAATTATTATTAATGAAAAGAAAAAATTGATTGAATTCATATATTAATGAATTTTTAATTTTTCATAAATATGAAGAATATTATGAATCAAATTAATATTATTTTAATAATCATGTCAACATTAATATTAATATGAAAATATGAGTCACGTTATTTAATATGGATTACCATGTAATATATTTTCTAAACATTACATATGTGTGAAAATTTGAATAAAAATTATTTATGCTATTTTTTTATTCATAAATTGTTATTTTTTGGGTGATAAATAAACAAGGGTTGGGGAACCCTACTGGGTATTCTGGGAATCCACAATAAATGGGTCGAAGGATGATATTTCTTTATAATATTCTTGTAAATTTTATTATAGAAATTTTCTCCTTTCTATCTTCTTAGAGAATGAAGTTCACGATCCAAGACTTTAGTTCAAGAAGTCCCTCAAACATCAAAGAAACATCGATGTAGTGATCATTAGGATATTGAAGGATTCATTGGATCTCTGTTCTAGGACCTAGAATTAAACGATCAATTATCCTGTTGATTTTTGAAGTGTGTGTGGATGATATAAATGGGGTTTTATTTGCGTACATCTATATGTTATTTCTAGAGACAACCATATATCTAGAATGAAATTAGATCTATAAAATTTATGTTTTCAGTTTATGTTTTTATGGTCAGATTTTTTTACAAAATGTCTTCTGACTGTACCATGGATCTGATTCTCTATGATTAAAATATTATTTGTCTTGACGATAAATATAGTTTTATATTCTCTAGCTCACCAACATATTTTGTGACCCTGATACCATAAAATGGTCATAATAGTTAAACTTGATGATGAGAATTCAGAATTTCACTAATTTTATTCTTAAATATATCTTCAATATCTATATTGAATCATTTTAGGGACACAAAATATGTAAGTAATCATGGTTGGTGAATAATAGGACATTATGGAAATTTATCAATGTTTAATTCTGGCTAATATAGAGTGTATGATATTATGATAAAGACACGCGGCTGTAGAAAATATATATTTATATGTTTTATTGGATGTTCCAAAATGAGGACATGTGTATTGGTCCTTAAACATGGTTATTATGATCAATTATTATTATAATATATGTACATTACTGTATTATGAAAATTGATACGACTTATATTTGAGGTGAGGTAGGATATATTTGGGGCATAATATGTTAAATTTCATTAATGAATAAAGAGGGATCTAATTTTCCCCTTCTATTATATAATGTAAATTTATATCTCAAACCCATTGATTGAAATTTTATTTCCAAAATAAATTCTTTTATATGGTTTTAGATTAGAAAGTTAAATTTTTAGATGTCAAAGAAAGAGACATCAAGAATATTGGTTGATGTCATCGTCATGGAAATTACATTATTAGAGATATCATGGTAAAAATTTTATATTACACATTAAGAATTAATATTCGGTATTATGTTTTTTATACATTTTATTATTTATCTATGGGTTCAGTGAAATTTTTTAGATGTTAATCAAGGACTTTGGGCAATTTATCCAAATTCCAATGAGTATGAAGCCTAAGGGGACACATAGTGCATGCATCCAATGACACAATTAATTACTATATAACAATTTATTATTTCTAAAAATGTAGAAATATTATTCCCACATAGATTTTAATAATTATTCATTTTTTTTGTAAATTTACATATTATATCAGTACTTATTTGAGTGAATATTATGTTGGTAAAATATTTAATACATACTTATTCTATACATAGTTAATGAAAATAATTAATTAACTTATAGATGATAATGAAGAGATATTTTTTTGTCAAATAATTGTTCATTAATCAAGGAATGATAGATATTATGTAGAAAAGGAAGCTTTTGTTTAGTGGTCTAGTGAGATATAATATATATTTAATATTATTCAAATAAATAAAAATTCATTAATTTGTGAGTTTAGTCTATGTCATTTAAAATCAATAATATAATTTCTATGTACATTAGGATTCTCAATAATTATAGAAATAATAAATGGTATATGTGAAATTAATATTTTTTTATCCTAGTAGTATATAAAAATGATTATATTACATTATTAGAAATGCAATCATAATTTGTTTTTGTGAGAATTGAGATATTAAATGAATCCTCTCAAATCCCTATAAAGAACCCTCTCAAACAAGACTATTATGAATGGAGAGTAATTCATCTCCACCACTGCTCTCATGTATATAGAGGTAAAAAACCATTCCATGAGGAGGTGATCAGGGATATCAAAGGAAAATGATGCCTGCATTAGGATCTTCCATGATTGCACCAAGAGATTCCAATGAAATTTTTTGGATGTTTTTGATGCATGGGTAGATCACCATTGGAGGGAATCTATTATTGATTCCAACAATGAAATAATGATATGATAGGGGATGTTTTTGGATCCCTGAACACAGAAATATTTTCTTTAATGTTAATTCGTAATTTCATAAAAAAGTTATAAAACAAATATGATGATCTTTTGATTTAGATCCAGTGTTGATACATTTTCTATAATATTTTTCTCAATTTTATTCATCAAAACATTCTTCAGCATGTAAATAACATATTAATCATACATCATAAAAAATTAAAAGTTAGTAATTCCAAAATGATTCTTTTACTATGCCATTAATCATCAAGTTGTATCAAAGTGATATCATAATTTTTAATTATTACATAAATATCATTGAATGATTTATAAATTGTTTTATTAGTTTTCAACTCCAACTTAATCATTATTAAATATAAATTTATATGTCATCTTTCAAATTTAAAATTTATTAAAATTCTAATATAATCCTTTAGTTTTATGATCAATGTAAATTAGAAGATACTATTTGGAGGTGACGAGGATTTTGGATTTATAACACTATAGTATATTACATGTAACATTGAGTTACACACCGTGTACTTGTGTTTAGTGAACAATAAATTATCACATAATTAATTAAATCATTGTGATCTTACTTCATTAATTAAATTTAATTATATGCCATGTGTTGTCACGGATAACAAGGTGCATGGCCATTGGCTGTACACATAGTGTAACTTCTGTACACAACATGTTTTCCTTTATCCATTGACCACCTGTGTAACCTATTACACATAATACATGAATGTGGGCCCTATAACAGAGAGATCACATTTCATGTCTTCCACTTACATTCTATGTACTCCAATATTTTCCGTGGATCTTATACATGCTATGTTGCTATGTGTGTGATGTAGATATATTGTGAGAGTAATATACACCGTGGACACAAAAAGATACACACCTTAAAAGTTTACCATATTACAATGAATTAATAGTTAACATATTGTACAGTTCTAACCTTATCAATATGTGTTATTTGTGGAAAATTTTTCTATAATTCTTGTCTTCTGATGAGTTTAATATTTTAAACAATCTAATTTATTTTGGTGTAGTATTTGGGACTTTATGTCATGTATAAGTAATATTACTATTGTTACTGTTTTCAAATTTTAGTATAAAACGCTATGTAATTACCATGTGTGACATGTGGTAATTAATTTGATAGCACAAAAAGGAAATTATGTGATAATTAATTTTTTCCATTATATGAAGAGAAAATAATATATGAGTATAATACACATTGTTTAGTTAAAATGGGTACTCACAGTGTTATCTACAAAGTACATTTTTCAGTACATAGTTAATTTTAAATAAATTTGTTTATTATTAATAAAATTATGATGGATAATAATATCAATAAAATTTTAATGATAATTATGAGAAAAAATTGATTTATTAAAGAAGATAATTAATCTATTCATGCGTGATTTGTCTTAAATTAGAACAAATTGAATTGAATGAGAATGTGGTAAAATGCGTAATAGGATGCATGAATGTGGTTGATCATGATCATAGGCCCCAAATTTGTATGTTAATAGTTTCCTTTAATATATTATTAAATTAAATTATTGGCCTACATTTAATCCATCCTCTCAATATGTGATGACATGTGTGCCCATGGTTTTTTTATGTAAACCCTTTTACCAATTCCTTGGATCTCCATACCATTGTGTGAGTAAATTAGTATGTAATGGATTAAAAATCCAAGCTAGGAGAGATGTTTCGTGTTTGGAGCTGAGGAAAAATGAATCTAAGAGTTATAAAAAGGTTTAAATGTTGAAATCTGTTACATGAACCATGAATTTGTCAAGGTTGGTTTCCCATGGTCGATGATGTGGTTATCTTCTACTATATAAAAAAATCATTAGTAAATTATAATGGGTATAAAAATTTATTATTTATTAATATCCAGTCACATAGTTAATTAATTATATATTATTTGACATTATTAGATAAATTAATGAATTTAACAGCATGCAAGATAGAAGTAATATAAACTGATTAATGAGTAAAAATTAACCTATAATTTATTAATCACATACGTAAATGCAATTAATATTAACTTGGATATTATAATTATAATAATTCACTATTTATAGATAAATATAAAATCCCACAATTAAATATCTTATATTAGTATAGTCTTCCACTAAAAATTTTATAATTTAACTATAGTTCAATGTTATTAATCATCCAAATGTGGGGTTCATTCAATTAATGGGGAATTAAAACTCGAATTAATGAATGTATAAACATATTGAAAAGGAAGATTTGACTAAAAATAAGTAATTGGTGTAACTTAGTGGTAAATGTTGAGGAAATAATTTTTAGTTATTTGATGATTGGGGAGTTCTCTCAACAGATCAAAGAACTTTGTGTTAATGCAGATGAAAATTTTAATTCCTACATAAATACATTCAAATTTCATGATCAATTATATTCAATGTGATAACAATGAGAATATAGAACCCTTACACTATAATTTTCAAGAAATATGATTTTTATAAGACATTGGTTAGTGCTATTGGTTTCTAATAAAATTGATGTAGATTAATAAATATAATAATTATTTATTGGACTAAATTTTATCATATTGAGAATAAAAAATATTCCCATATTTTTTGTATAAACAACAATAAAAATGACATCCAATATATCATTGAGTTCCATACTTGAGAAGGAAAAGATTCTCATAGTCACAAATTTATATGAATTAAAAAATTGAATACACATTATAGTACTCAATGAAAGGAAATTGTATGTGCTATAAGAACATATTTGGGATTCACTTTGTATGATGGTAGTGAGTATTATTTCACTCTATAATAGAAACATTTTAATAATTCAAAAAATTATCACTGATTCATGCTATAATCCATGACCATTGACCTTCTAATGAAATTGAGGATATGGATGTGTAAATCATGATGTCCCACCTTTGGGATATCAATCAAAAGAAGGAATGGAAAGAGAGATGTGATATATTCAATGATCTACATGCAACTATGAATTAATAGTGGACACCGGTTGGGGATCATGCAGTAAAGAATATTGGATACATTGAATTCATAGGAATATTAGGAATTATATTACAATATCAGTAGATCAATCATGTAATACATTATTCACTACCTATATAATTTCCAATTTTTATTGTTAATTATCACATGAGTAATAATGATAAGATTATTTCAGAACATCTTACTCTAATTTTCTTACCATATAAAAATATGGGCTATAACAAAATGGCATTCTTTATGGTGACTAATATAAGTAAGAACATGGATAAGGTGTCTAAGAATAATAAAAATTATAAACCCCCTATGCACCATCCATCAATGAAGTAGATGATCAAGGGGAAGGGGATGGAAGAAAATGTTTTATATTTTGAATTTGTAATGTAAGAACACTAGAAGAATAATTCCACTTAGAATCAAGGGGAAAATAAATGTGCATTTGTTATAGAGTGTAATATTCGCATATCTACATGTATGGTATTAGATCCAAATTGTGGGGTTCAAATATACACTTAAATTTTTGAACCTAGTTTATTCAAAAAAAAATTATAGAGGATTTGTGGATGAGTGAATTTAAAATGGTGCATGGTTGGTTTCTCTATCCATTGATGAATACAACCATTCATTTCCAATAAAACGAAATTGTTTTTATGAGTTTTTTATTATGTACTAACAGTTTCCATGAACATAATTGATGTGTAATTTATTTATTTAGATGGATATATATTAAAAAAAATTAAAATAATTTTTTATGGAGAAAAAATTTGTTATGGTAGGGACCCTTTAAATAATTATCTTTTTGAATTAAATTTAAAAAACCATGTATTAATAATAAATAAGGAATCATGTGAGAAAAACATATATAACACAAAGTTATGGATTCACCATCATATTCATGTAAATTATAAGCATTTGAAATATCAATGTTATTATGGTTATTTAGGATCATTTGAGATACAAAAAATTGAATTATTTTAAGACTTCTTACAAGTAAAAATTTCCAAACTACCATTCAATGGGCATGGAGTATGGGAAACAAAACATATAGGATTAGTATATAATAATATGTGTAGACTCTTTCTAGTAGAATCTGGAGTGTTATATTCTCACATCATTAATTTTACTGATGACATGGGAAAATACAAATATGTCTTCTTGATAAGATTTATGTTCCTTTGAGATATTCGAAGAATTTAACATATATGTATATAATTAAATTAGAAAGGAGATAAAGAACCATTGATCAGATAAAGTTGCGGAAAATCATAACTAAAATTTTATCACATTTCAATGGGTGTTTTGGATTATATCTCAAATAACTCTACCTTACCCATCATAATAGAACAGTGTTATTGAAAGGAGGAATTGAACCTTGTTTTACATTATACGGTTTATAATGATTTATATAGATGTTCTATTATCATATTTTAGTGACTCATTAGAAATTGTTGATTATAATTTAATTGGAGTAATAATTAAATAACAATGAATCAAAACCATTGAGTAATGTAGTGGAAAGAAGCCTATTTTTTTTATTCATGTCTATGGGGATGTAAGCCATTTGTTAAATCTTTTTAGGAAAAAATATAGCAAACATGGGTACAAGGTGTGTCTTAATGGTGAATTTTAAGAAAAAAATGAGATACTTCTTATACAACCCCCATTCAAGATAGTGACAATTTATATATTATATATCTTTCATGAGAGGGATAACATCCACATCTAAGGATATTGGGGGAATGAAAGACTCTAATGAAATTAGTGCTAAAGATATTCAATATTTGTTACTGGAACAGATTCCAGAGGTCCCCATAGAAGAAGAAGTTCTCAAAACACATGTATTTAATCGGACCACTATAAAGATGAGATAGCTAAAGAGATATAGTTTTCAAATCACCAATGATGGTGACTAGATATTGGTCAAAAATGATGAAACATTATATATGATATATATTATAGAGATCCTAGAAACCTCAAGATGGCAGAAGCCATCAATTCTAAAATATATTCAATGTATATGAACATTATTTGGATTCAATTAATTATATCTATTGATGGAAATTACAAACATTGAATATAGGTATTCATCAAAAAAATTGACATGAAATCTAATGTAAATTACAAAAAATAGTAGACACAAACAAGATTTGTTAATCAATATTCTGTAATTAACTATGATGAAACATTCTCACCAATTTGAATGTTTAAATACATCAGAATTATAATTTAAATATCATTATTCCATGAATATAAATTTATTCATATATATGTAAAAACAATATTCATTAATGAGAACATTCATTATGTTTTATACAAGATACAATAAGTAGGATTTGAGACTCTAGGTGAATATAAAAGGATATTCAACTTATAGGGTGTGGGTTATAGATTTAAGAA
Source organism: Viscum album (assembly GCA_963277665.1). Classification (NCBI taxonomy): domain Eukaryota; kingdom Viridiplantae; phylum Streptophyta; class Magnoliopsida; order Santalales; family Viscaceae; genus Viscum; species Viscum album. The sequence continues at coordinate 321,653,824 of OY728161.1, forward strand.
ATCATCTACGTCATAGAACATTTGATTCAATGAACATTCTAAATAAATTAGATTCATTAAGAATGAATATGTTCCAGGTGTTAACAAGAGTTTTAGTGAAATGGTATTGTTATCCTAGTTTTATATGTTGATTACATATTTCCTACTCGAAATGACATACCCATATTATAGTCTATTATGGATTGGATAACCTTGTGTTTCTCCATGAAGGAATTGGGTGAACCATTATATACTATAATGGTCAATATCATTCGTTATAGATCTATGTGGATACGTGGACTATGCAAATGTATTTACATTGAAGAAATACAAAAGTGATTTAGTATGTGAAAATCTAATCAGGTTTTAGATTCAATGTCAAATTTTAAACATATTTTTATGAAAATGATTCCTTACACACAATTGGATAATGATAAAATGATTAAGATCCCATACACTATAGTTATAAGATCAATCATGTCAGACCTGTTGTGTAATAGACATAATGATTCCATTGAATTGAGCATGTTTTTATGATATCATGATTAACCAAGAGAACAATATCGTTCTACCGTTATGTACATCCTTAATTATCTGAGAAGATATAAGGACATGTTTGTGTGTATATCAGATACGAGGAGCTAATAATATGCTGTTATACTGATGATTGTTTAAAAAACTATCAACATTATATGATGTCATAGTCATTATATATATTTATTCATAAAAGGAGGAACTTTGATATGGAAGAGTTAAATGAATCTTGTTTCTACTAATTATTTAGTGGTGTATGAGTATATAGATGTCTTTAATATATAAAATTAATATATTCATAGATAATAAATTTTCTAGGATCTTGATGTTGTACCTATATGTAAAGATCATGTTAAATTTTATTATGATAATAATTTAACACTGTCTATTAAAAAATATCCATTATCACACCAGCGGGAAAAGACCACAATCAAGAAGTATCACATCTTAAAGTATTTTTCTCAAAGGGGAGAACTTATTTTAAGAATAATTAATAAGGAGGAAAATATGGGGGACCCCTTGAATAAAGTTCCTTCATAGAAAATGTATGAGTTTCTGTGAGAGATAGAAGACTAAATGTTGTTAATAGTTTTTTATAATGTAAGTTGGAGTTTATTGGAGTTTTCTCCCTTGAACCAACATCTGTTTAATTATTGATAACGTAAAATTAATTATTATGAATCTTAAAAAACTCTGTATCACATCATTATTTTTTTTCTATGTTATTTATTATGTGATAATTTCATTAGAGTATTTACCGCAATGAAAGTTCAAAAATGTTATTTTATATGAAAATAACCTAGAAGATCAATGAAAGAGTTCTTTAAATATATTTTCGATCGCTATGTGAAGTAATTTTAGGAAATAAATTACATTGGATATCATTTGAGGAGACGTATAGTTCTTTGAGTCACCTTCACATGTCGTATGCCATTTTGTAATATAATTTTTTTGATATTCTGAGAACTAGGCCAACAAGTATAAAATTCATTTTTTATGTTTCATTGGATATTTCCATCTGCATATGTGTGAATTAATTCTTGAAAATTAATAATATTATTTATGAGTATTATAAGTCACATACATTGATGTGTTAGTGAAAAATGTGATGAAATATGCTAACAGTGATGGTTGATATATTGGATGATTCACGAGTGATATTTCATTAAAGAATAATGAATTAAATGATTCGTACTAATGTTACATGATATAAGATGTTATATTAGGACTTTTTATGGAAATTATATCGCTTAAAAAATAAATTTCTAGGGTGATCTATGGAAATTTTTGATTTCTGCAAAGTAAAAGAAAGAGAAATATAGAACATAGGTTTACAACACCAATTTGCTACCTGCTTGATTAGAAATATCATGATAAATGGAATATATTACATAGAATGAATCTTTATGATGTACTATGTCATTTTGGTATTAACTTCTTTAACTATGCTTTCCTTATCATATTGTTTGACACTAACCATATACATCATGATTCTTTCCCTAATAGAAAAGAGAAATATGAATAATTGGTCACACATTAAGTATATCAATAATCGTAGATCAATAATATATTATTATTTATTATATATCAATTTTGATTAATATTATTGATCTACATTGTTTAACTATTCGTCATGTTTTGTTAATCACATATATTTCATCACTATTTATCAGAGAGAAAATCATATGAGAATAATATTTAATAATTAATTATTTTATATATAGAGAATAAAAATACTAAATTATTTATTCACAATTATTGTAGTGATATTTATTTATTAAATAAATATTCAATATTCGATGGATGATAAATATCATGGAGGAATAGATGGAAAATTTCATTGATCTGCTGTGAAAACAAATATTGAATATTTGTCACGACCCCCTCCCACCAATGTTGCCCCTTCTGAGCTGGAAATGGCGAAAGGGAGATAATGAATCTCAAGTCCCGCCTCCAGTACTCCCCGGAGTGGTGACTAGCACCATGGGTATGAGTTTTCACAAATATGGGAGGTATTACCCTTTTTATTATTTAAGATGGGAAATAGGATGAGTCAAACACCAAGAGGAAAAAGGAAAAGGTAAAAGAAAATAATCAAAATCCAATCCAACATGCATGTTTAAACAATTCTGAAACAAGGTACAAGTACAAGAAAACACAAAAGATCAATACCATAAGAATCAAGAGTACAACAACTGCAACAACTCCTACTGTCCCAACTAGTTGGGTCCCACACGACCCTAGTAGTCCTCCTGGAAACATGAAAGTAAACATAGGGTGAGCATACAAGTATAATCAGCAAGAAACCTAAGGCTCTTGTGCACGAGTGGGGAGACATCCTAATGTCCCTTGAGAACAATAGAAGAACCAAAACCTAGCATGAAATTCTATCCACCCAACCTCACCAGCCACGCTCTCCAAAACACAAAACATAAAAATAGTAGAATATAAGAACAATAGTATTGGGTACCCCACACCATTTCCCCCTACTAGCTAGCTACTCTTCCAAGTGGTGAATGTCCTGACGCTACCACACTCTTCATACACGCACAAACATGGGCCTCAAAAACCACATATCCCACACACACACATGTGGGCCTCACAAACCACATATCACATTCCCACTTGAACACAACTGGGCCTCATCTCGAAGATTCATGGGAACAGTAAACCTTCCACATATCAAATCCCCGCCCGAACACACTTGGGACTAAACCCAAAGATTCTTGGAAACAGTAAACCTGCCCGAAGAGTCTTGGACTAAAATCACACCAATCGAAACCTACTCGAAGAGTCATGGGTGTAAGGTCGCCTCAAGCCATCACAGCCTATGGAAGAAGGAGCATGAAGGAGCTAGTAACTAAGGGGAAAACACCATCTCCCATGAAATGGGAGTGTTCGACACTAAGTGATGAACATGGGTGTGGTGCGACAAAACAAAAAGATACAGATACATATATGTATACCAAATACACCGCCCAAACAATGGCTTTTAAACAGAGAAACAGAGCACATGACTCGACACTACTACTGCGAAGCATGCATACAAAAAACAATCCCAACCCCATTTAGGTTTTTATGTTTCAAAAATAATAGTTTATTTGTTCCTTAACTACTAGGAAATTATCAAAACATATCAAGAGTTTCGTATAACAAAACCCTGCCAACCACAAATCAAGATAGATTGAACACAAGTAACACAAAACCAACCTTTTTATCATCAATCAATCCCCATTGATTGTTCCCATGTTTAATTCAATATCGTTCCCCACAGTTCATTTATCAACTTTATAATTTATTTTAATATCACATCGCATTACTGTAGCCCTACTGCCACTATAACCACATCTCCACAACCGTATCACAAAACACGGCTCATGCCACATCATTGGACCCATTAATATCATTAACTGCATCCCCACTTCACAACCTGTTCATAATAACTGAGGATTCACCCCCCTTTTCACACACCACGTAACCAAACCAACACCGACATGTTAATTATTCCATTTTGTTCAACCGAGTTGATCACACAAGGGTTACAGATATTCATTTAATCAGCCAAATTTACGTGATTATCCAATTCCATATTCCATAATGTTTCCATAAAACGGTCTAGAATGATATGGAAACATTTAATTGTGCAAGGAAAGTCCCCCAATGACTGTGATTTTTAGTAGGCATAAGCCTATTCAATTCACAAAATAACAAAAGGATAAAAAATGATAAAAATCACAACTTCCCCATCCCCGTTATTTGTACCAGTTAATATCTTCCTTTAAACCGGTTCAACTATGTCTCTTGAAATCAAGAGGACACGCATAAATATATTTATTGTAAAAAAGACTCATTATGTTTTATAGAATGGGAAAAATTGACATCTAAAAATAACATAGAAATAAATATTAATTTAAGAAATTTGGCACCAATGTTGAGAAATTGAGATCTCCCTAGGAGAACTCAATGGAAAATTAGATATTAGGGTAATATATTTTGAATAGATATTTAATAGGGTAATGTAAGATTATATGGGAACAATAAAATCATTGTTTCAATAGGAAATCCTATTTATTAAGTTAAATTGATATGGTGGCGATACGTTCATTTTATAAGTGGAATGAAATTATCATTTTTTTTAAATATTTCATGTTCTTATATTTAGGTTATATGATAAACATATCATGTGTAAATAAAAATTGATAATAATTGAGTATGGGATAATAAAATATTGATAATATTTCAATGAGTAAATTTGTAGAAAGTTTCCTACCAATTTTAGTCTCTTTACCTCATAGATTTATTAAATTTACGTATATAGTTCTTATAGTGGTAAACTTATTTTAAATAAAAACATATGCAATATATTTCATTAGATAAAATTTATATATGTTTGTAAATTCATTTTTCACATTTTCACATTTAACTATTAAAATTATGAATCTCAAAATAGCATATTTTTGGCATAAAATGTTTTTGGGTAAAATTAACAATATAAGTGATTTTATTGATGAAAATTGGTTTATTTTAAAACATATAGAGATTTATAATCTTATAAAATAAAATTTGTCTATGAAATAATATTTGATTTTAAAAAAAATATATAATTTTTAAAGGAAAATAGAACAGAAGTCCATAAATTGTTAATAATAATTTTTCTAAAATCAACAATTTATTTTTAAAATTTATAGTTTTAAAACATAAAAATATATTTTTATAATTATATATCTTTATAATATTTTTCAAGATCATTATAAATTCATAAAATTAATAGTTTTGGAAAAAGAAATATTTTCAACAAATTGTATAAAATAATTAAATTGACAAATCTCAAAATTTTATGCTATGATTTTATATAAAAAGAAGTTAATATGGGTAAATAAAAAATAATATTTATCATTTAAATATTTAAATCAAAAAGGATCTTTAGAGTGAAGTTCATGTAAAATTTTTGAGATGTAATGTTTACCAACTATAGTAAATTATCATGTATTATAGGCCACATGTTATAGAATAGAATCAATGTTATATAAATCAAAGAAATGGGATGCATTTACTATATATAAATTTTAAAGGAATGAGAAAGAAATGATAGGATAATAACCAAAACCATGAATAAATATGAATAAATAACATTACATCTAATGTCGAACATAAAGTTAAGAGACAAAAAAATGAATGTACCAAATGAAAATCCTCAACACTATCCATAAACCTGAAAACAACTAAAACACAATGCAACCTCCTACCGTATAGAATAATCACCTACCATCCAATAATAACTTGATTTTTTACATATTTGTAGGGTTATAATAATTTTTATACTTAGTACGATCATTCCTTAAACCCCTTATAAAAAATGTGAATGAATCATTCTATATCATTATGAATAAACAAATGAAACTCAATCATTAAGTAAAGAGGTAATTATAGTTTCCAATAATCACCATTTCTAACTCACCAAAAACAAAATATGAATGAACTATTCCTTATCCCATGAATATTCATATAAGAAAGGTACCATTATTTTCGATTCCCTTTTATTTTTAACTCACAATCCCCAATACAACAAAAACTATTCTCATACATTCCATTTTTAACACATCCTAAATGTGTTCTTGGAGTAAAAAATACCAGTATCAGTCCCACACAGGTCCTAATATCTCATCCTGGAATCAATACAGATATATATCAGATTAACAACATTAGCATTTATGTAAACTATTTCATGTTAGGAAGCCACTATTGCCTCTATAAATAGAATATACATATTTCAATCTAAACCTATTCAAATACAACCATCTAAAGCATTCAAAACATTGATCATATTTATGTATTCAATATAAATCAAGCCATTACTATTCACACAAAAATGAATTGTAAAACTGATAGCAATAAAAGGCCATTTAGAAACATTCATTATGCCCTAAGCTATTATACATTGGGATATTCCTACTCAAATCTATATTCAAACAGTGATTGGTGAGGGGAGGGAAACTTGTTCATTCTATTTTCTTTCCATATTGGATGTTGGTGAAACCCCCCCTAAAAATTACGTTGTCTATTTCTATAACCAAAGTTGGTGGGGGTAGCGTATGAAATCAGAAAATATAATAATATAAAACAAAAAAATAATAAAAATTAAAATTAACTATCTCTTGACTCTTCTAACACTATCACAACATATGAAACTGAAATATAAAACTTATGGAATATATATAAAACATATCATAGTTATTCTTATTACGTTTTAATTAATTAATTATAAATTAAATAATTCATATAATCATTTTCCCAGATTTATATTTTAATCATATAAATAAAATTTCAACAATTTTTTAATTTTATTTTTAATATTCACATTATATTCATCATCATTAAATACTAAACAAATTCTAAATTTAATCTCATGATATATGGAGTGTCATATTGAACCCTCCATTGGCTTCCATTAATATGATATAATCAATTTATTATTACTACCATCATCCACCCCACATCCCATTGGTTAGTTTAATTCTAAATTTATTATTCACAATTTATATAGGTACACTATATGTATACCTAAGCTACCATATTAATAATATACTCAGATAATATATAATCTATATGTCTTGAGTAGTGTAAACCCAAAAATAAGGAACATCATGTCACCCATCCATATAGAAAGTATCAGGATAAAAGAAATAATCAAATATTAAGTCCTATATAGAATTATTATAAACCACCCATGTGTACCACACCATTTTACCGAACATAAAATATATCACCATCACTGAATTCAACCATCACTAAACCCCCTTCTCATAACCCCATTCACATCCATCAAAATAATAACCAACAAAATGGCCTACTGCATGCAGCCCATTGCCCATCATCAAAAGCAACAATCATGTTTATCAAAAAAACACATCAGTTATCTTAAAATTCATAGAGGACAAAAAAATTTCAAATTTATTTTGCATTCATAGGAAAAATAAAAAAGTAAACAAAATTATGCTATACATTCCCTCCATTACAACAATATGATATATCATCCCAAAAAAATTATTTAGGAAAAAATATTTTAATCTATTTCAGAAATTAGATATTTTATTAGGAATTTGATTTCATGATAATGAAAAATATATCTTAACATCTTTAAACATATATGATACTACATAAACATGCATTTATCTTTCCCTCATATTCCATAAAATCAATGAAAAAATAATTATAAAGTAAACTAGCCTTTATATTAATCACATCACAATGAAATTATATATATTTAGATAATAATATTTATAATAATTTTTACCAAAATATGATAATGATATATATAATATAATGATAACACTATTTATAGGAAAAAATTGATGAAAAGATAAGCCTAAAATAGAAAGAAAAAAACCAAAAAAAATATCATTAGTCATTTCAATTCTAAAATTCTAAACTTTTGCATGTTAATTAATCCATTAACTAAATTATGATATATATATAATCATAAAAAATAATTTTTACACATTGGTGAGTTAAAATATTCCTACCTCACACTAGATTTTTGATTTACACTATGTATAATGACATTAGATAAGGAAACTCAAAATCTGATCAGAAAAATAAATCGGGAAAAACTATTTCAATATATACCCCCATGGATCCCAATAAAAAAATTTTAAAATAATTATCCTATCACAATAATAGAGTTAAATATGGGAAAAATTGATAATGTAAAGATATAATGTCACCTTATATCACTAAAATTGATCTCTAAGATACATGGTTTTAATTGGTTTGAAGGAACCGTAAATCTATTTGAAGAATCACTGATAGCATAATGAGGTTTGATGGATGAGAATTAAAATAAATGAAATCATAAGGGACTAAGAATATTTATACCTAGATAGTAAAAATAACTATTTGTGGAATTAATTTCAAGATCAAATTTTTAAAGCAACATGTAATATATTTAACTAAATTTAAATCACATAATCCCCAAAACCTATAAATCCATTCATGTCGTGAATTAACATCTATCACAATGAATTCAATACGGAAAGAACAAACAAAATAAACTATGAAAAAATTAATTATATGAACCATTATTCAACCTATAAATAACAATTCGTGCTATTAATGTTTATTTCACACCTTGAATTCTTTCGAAACACAAATTTATAGCTTTGGAAAACACGGTCTTCTATATTTTACACCAAAAATAAAAAAAGAAATTCTAATCAAAATTTATTCGTTTTCATCTAATTATTAAAAATTATTCTTTAATAGTTAATCTTCATTAGTATCTCCATCAAACATAACATATAATTAAATTTTTAATTTATTTTATTCTAGGTTTTCATTGTCCCAACATTTCTAATTATATTTTTATATGTATTCATTAATATAATAACTAATATATTCTTACAAATCATCACATAAAATAATTTATTACATATTACAACACATATTTATAATATCAAAGAATATTTATTTATTATTTCAATAAATTTTCTTTAATTAAATCAACTTGAAATTATAAAAACATTATTGATAAATATTCAACATATAAATAATCAAAAATAATATAGCATTTTATTATTTGATGTATACCTTAGATAAACACCAAAATATTTCATCCACTAACACACTCCATAATAATTAGAAATTATATAATCACAATATTCATAAAATAACTTTTATAAAGATTTACCTTATCAGATAAAAATTACAAAATACTCGTAAATTAATTTCACAAAATGAAATGGCCTAATATCCATGGCCCGTTAAATTGTCAATATCCTGTGTTGGGGGAGTTATTGTAGGAAATAGTAGTTCATTTCAGGTGTTTTCCATATTTATAGTTTTTCTATTAGTATGTTTATCTTAGTATCTCTGCATTGGTTGGTTATATTCAATATATTTAGTTATCAGTATATCAACATCGATAGATTTGGTCGGTGTCGCAGTGTTAGTGATTTAGTGCATTGGTAGGTTGTCGCGTCAGTTACTCAGGACGTCGGTGGATCAGGGAATTGGTAGGTTAGGTCAGTGGTAGGTTATTGTATAAGTGGATTAGGAATCAGTGACTCAGTCATCAGTGACTCAAGATATAATGTAGTCTAAAGTTTAATCATCATACAATATGTGTTGATTGAATATATACTAAACCATAAATTTTCAAGGTGATTACATCAAGGTGTACTAGTTCCAAAACTATATCCACGTACCACTATACATAAGGTGATGTATCAAAGAAGAAACAACACATAATTTATGTTCCAAAATTTAATTTTTTTTGTATTTTTGTTGTATTATGAAAAATATCAATAATTCTACCCAAAAAGATATATTTTTCCTATAAAATAAAATACAATGAATAATGGTATAATCCTGATATTAAAATATCAAATCAAACCCAATTAAACCATTCAATTAAAAAACGGTTTATACCTAAATCATATCTCGAGGAATTAAAATTTTAGAGAAATAAAACTTACATTATCCATAAATAATAAAATGTGATCAAATTTAGTGTGTAACATAAATAACTATATTAACTAACTAATTTATAACCTTATTCATACCTATATCATTTTAAAACATTATTTATAATTATTCTCTATATTTTTATTAGTAAGTTATTGTCTATTTTCAATATTGGTTTTTGATTAATATTGATTTATTTGTATATGTTTTGTAATAGTAGTGTTTTTATACATTATTATTGTAAATTCCATCATTAACTTATCAGATAATATACTAGATTTAATTATTTATAATTATTTGTTATGTAATAATTTAATTTTAATTTAATTTTTGTTATGATTCTCAATGATGAAATTGGTGATGAACATGTTTGAGTGTTTTTTAACAAACATATATTGGTATCCTAACTAATAAGAGTAATTTTAATCCTACCCTTCCGAAACTAAAATATAATAATTTTTTACTTATTTCAATAATTAAGTAATATATAGACAATTTACAAAGTCAACAATGTTATAAATTCATATCAATTTTGAGGTTGGTGGTTAAGCAGAACCAAATAAATGCATTCCATAATTATTGTACAATTAAAAACTAATATAGTTGTAATATCATTATAGAAGATGTACAATGACATTATTTTATGTCAATTAGTGTTTCATATCAGACATAGAAATAATTATATGATCAATTAATCACATAAAGTATTATTATGTTTTTAATGAAAACATTTTTCTTATCAAAGAACAATTGTTTGGATAGGTGAATTTATCATGGTTGTTTATCATTAATATTTTTATTAGATTTCCTAATATTAGTTCAATGACCTTATTAATTTCATAAAGAGATATTTATCCAGAAAAATCTTTCTAATGACAAAAAATAAATTGTACTGTTGAATATAAAATTGTCATTTAATTATTCCATAGAGAAGGTAGTCCATGCATAGGAAAGGTTGATGATTTCATTTTACAAAGAATGAAATAATTATATAATATTATATAATATTAATATATTTTAAAATATTTTCAAAATATCATAATGATTTATTATATCTATTATTATGATCAACCAAGTATGGTTTTCATGGAAAACCAAACATGATTCTAGGTGGAAGCCATGGTCTACACACACACACATGAATATCATTTTTTATCCTTAAGTTAATGGAGGAAAAGTAGTTAATATTTATTCAATTATCATAAATAAATTTATTGAAAAAAAAATCTCATGAATTTTTATATAAATGGGAAAAAATTACATGTAAAAGTAATATAGAAATAAATATTAATTTGGGAAATTTGGCACAAATTTTGAGAAATTGGGTTCTCCCTAGGAAAACTCAATGGAAAATGAGATATTATGATAATATATTTTTAATATATGTTTATGAGGGTAATATAAGATTATAGGGGAATAATAAAATCATTGCTTCAATAGGAAATCATATTTATTGAGTTAAATTGATGGGGTGGTGATATGATCTTTTTATAAGTGGAATGAAATTATCATTTTTGTAAATATTTCATGATATTTTAATGAGGTAATTTGATAAACATATCATATGGATATAAAAATGGATAATAATTAAGTATGGGATAAAAAAATATTGATAATATATCCATGAGTAAATTTTTAGAATGTTTGTTGCCAATTTTCTGCTCTTAACTCTTAGATTTATTAAATTTATCTATCTAGTTTTTATAGTGGTAAACATAATATTAATAAAAAATTTTGTAACATATTTCCTCAGATAAAATTTATATATGTTTGAAAAATCAATTTTCACATTTTCACATGTAACTATTAAAATTATGAATTTCATAATAGCATATTTTTTTAGCATAAACTGTTTTTGGGTAAAATTAACAATGTCATTGATTTAAATGATGAAAGTTGGTTTATTTTATAACATATGTTGATTTAAAATCTTATAAAATAAAATTTTTCAATGAAATAATATTTAATTTGAATAAAATATATATTTTTTAATTGAAAATTTTAATGTAGTCCTTAAATTATTAATAAATTTTTTTCTAAACTCAACAATTAATTTTTAAAATTTATAGTTAAAAAAATATTTTTTTATAATTATATTCCTTATTTTTATTTTTGAATGTCATTATAAAATCATAATATTCAATGTTTTGGTAAAAATAATAATTTCCACTACTTGTATAAAAATAATTAAATTGATAAATCTCAAATTTTATCTTATGATTTTATATAAAAATTATTTTATTTGGGTAAATAAAAAATGATATTTATCATTTGAATAATTACATCAAAATGGATTTTTAGAGTTATGTTCATGAAAATTTTGTGTGATGTAATGTTTACCAACAATAGTAAGTTATCCTGTATTATAGGCCCCATGTTAGAGAATAAAATCAATTTTATATAAATCACACAAATGGGATAAAATATCTACATATAGATTTAAAATGAATGAGAAAAAATGATAGGAAAATAACAACACCATGAATATGTATGAAGAAATAACATTACATCTAATGTTGTACACAAAGTAAATAGACACAAAAATGGAATGTACCAAATTTAAATCTTAAACACTGTCCACCAACCCTAAAACAACTAAAACACAAGTAAACCTCCTACTGTATAGAAAAATCACTGACCATAACATAATCACTTGATTTTTTTACATATTTTTAGGGTTAAAATAATATTAATACTCAGTACGATCTTTCCTTAAACCCCTCATAAAAATGTGAATTAATCAATCTATATCATTATGAATAAACAAATGAAACTCACTCATCAAGTAAATATGTTATTATTGTTTCACAGCCTCACATTTTGTAACTCACCAAAATGTAAATGTAAATGAACTATTCCTTATCCCAAGAATATTCATATAATGAAGGTACCATTATTTTCGATTCCCTTGTATTTTTAACTCACAATCCCCAATGCAACAAAAACTATTCTCATACATTCCATTTTTAACTCATCCTAAAGGTGTTCTTGGATTAAAAACTAACAATATTAGTCCCACACATGTCCTAATATCTCATCTTGTAATCAATACATATATTTATCACATTAACAACATTACCTATTATATATCCAATTTTTTTTAGGAATCCACCATTGACTTTACAAATAGAATATACATCTTTCTATCACTACCTATTCAAATTTTGACATGTGAAGCATTCAAAAAATTGATCATATTTATGTATTCACTATAAATCAAGCAATTATAACTCAAAAAAATGAATTGTAAAACTAATAGCCATAATAAGCCATGTAGAAACATGCACTATTCCCTAAGATATTATACATTGGGATATGCCTACTCATATCTATATTCAAACGGTGAGTGGTTAGAGGAGGGATATTTTTTCATTCTATTTTCCTTCCATATTGTATGTTGGTTAACCCCACCCCCCCCCCCTAAAATTTATGTTGTCTATTTCTCTAACCAAAGTTGCTGGGGGTAGCGTATGAAATCTGAAAATATAATAATTTAAAAAAATTTAATAAAATTAAAAGTAACTATCTTTTGACTCACCTAACACTATCACCACATATGTTACTGAAATATCAGACTTATGGAGAATATATAAAAAAATTCACAATTATTATTATTCTGTATTAATTAATTATTTAAAAATTAATTTATTAATATAAACCTTTTCCATGATTAATTTTTTAATCATATCAATAAAATTTCTACAATAATTTAAATTTTATTTCTATTATTCAGATTATTTTCATCATCAATAACTACTAATAAAATACCAAATTTAGTCCCATGATATATGGAGTGTCCTATTGAACCCTCCATTGGCTTCCATAAATTTGATATAAACCATTTATTATTACTACCATCATCTACCCAACATACCACAGGTTAATTTAATTATTAATTTATTATTCACAATTTATATAAGTACACTATATCTATAACTAAGATAACATATCAATAATATACTCAGATTTTATATAATCTATATGCCTTGAGTAGTGTAGACCCAAAAATAAAGAACACCTTATCACCCATACATATTGAAAAAATCAGGAAATAAGTAATAATAAATTATTAAGTCATATGTAGAATTATTATAAACCACCTATGTGTCCCACACCATTTCACATAACATAAAATCACTCTCTGTCACTGACATCAACCATCACGAAACCCCTTTCTCATAACCTCATTCACATCCATCAAAATAATATCCAATTAAATATCCTAGTGCATCAAGAAAATTGACCATCATCAAAACCAACAAACATGTTTATCAAAAAATCACATCAATGATCGTAAAATTCAATGGGGACACGCAAATTTCAAATTTATTTTTCATTCATAGGAAAAATAACTAAGTAAACATAACCATTTTATACATTCCATCCATAACAATAATATGATCTATCATCCAAAAAAAATATTAATGAAAAAATATTTTTATCCAGTTAAAAAATTAAATATTTTATAATGAATTTGATTTCATGATTAAGAAAAATTTAACTTAACTTCAATCAACATAAATTAAAGTACATAAACATGTGTTTATCTTTCTTTTATATTCCATGAAATCAAATCAAAAATAATTATAAAGTAAACTATCATTTATATTAATCGCATCACAAGGAAATTAGATTTATTTTTATTATAATATTTAAAATAATGATTACTAAAATATGATAATGATATCTATGATATAATGATAACACTATATCAAGGAAAAACATGATGATAAAATAATATAAAAATAGATAGAAAATGAAAACCAAAACAAAAATATCATTATTCATTTCAATTATAAAATTCTGATCTTTTGTATGTTAATTAATCCATTACGTAAATTATTATATAATTATAATCATAAAAAGAATTTTTACACATGTGTGAGTTAAAATACCCCTACCTCATACTATATTTTTGATGAAAACTATGAATAATTACATTATAGAATGAAACTCAAAAGCTGATCAGAAAAATAAATCAGGAAAAACTATTTCAAGCTATACCCACATAGATCCCAATAAATTAAATAGAAAAAACAATCTTAACACAATAATAGAGTTAAAAAATGGGATAAATGGATTATTTAATGATAGAAAGTCGCCTTATATCACTAAAATAGATCTCTAAAAGACAAGGTTTTAATTAGTTTGAAGGAACCAGAAATCCATTTGAAGAATCACTGTTCGGATCATGAGGTTTGATGGATGAGAATAAAAATAAATGAAATCATAAGGGACTAATAATATTTCGACATAGAGAGTAAAAATAACTATTTGGGCCATTGATTTATAGTTCACATTTTAAAACCAATGTGTAATATATTTAACTAAATTTAAATCACATAATCCTTGAAACCTATAAATCCATTCATGTTTTGAATCAATATCTCCCACAAGAAATTCAATATGGAAAGAACAACCAAAATATACTATGATATAATTAATAATATGAACCCTAATTGAAACAATAAATCACAATTCTTGATATTAATGTTGATTTCACACCATGAATTTCTTTGAAAAACAAATTTATAGCTTTGGAAAACACTGCCTTCTATATTTTACACCCAAACTCAAAAAAGGAAATTCCAATGAAAAATTAGTCATTTTCTTCTAATTCTAAAAAAAATTCATTTATATTTAACCATTATGAGTATCTCCATCGAACATAACGTATAATTCAATTTTTAATTTATTTTATTGTATGTTTTCATTGTCCCAAAAATTCTAATTATATTTTTATATGTATTCGTTAATATAATAACTAATTTATTCTTACAATAATCACATAAAATAATTTATTACATATCTCACCACATATCCAAAATATCAATGAATATTTATTTATTATTTCTATATATTGTTGTTTAATTAAATCTACATGAAATCATAAGAAAATATTGATAAATATTCTTCATATAAATAATCAAAAATAATATAGAATTTCATTTTTTAATGTATACTATAGAAAAACTACAAAATATTTCATCCACTAATACACATAATCATTATTAGAATTTATATAATCAAAATAATGATAACCTAAATTCTATAAATATTTATCTTATCATAAATAAAAAAATTACTCCAAACTAAATTTTACAAAATGCAATGGCCCGGATATCCATGGCCCATTAAATTTCCAATATCTAGTGATGGGGGTGTTCTAGGAAGCCAGAGTAGTTAATTTAATGTGTTTTCCATAATTATAGTTTTTCTATTTGTATTTTAATTTTACTATATCAACATTGGTTGGTTAGATTCAATATATTTTGTCATTTCTATATCAACATCGGTAGATGGGTCGATATCTTAGTATTAGTGACTCAAGGCGTTGGTAGGTTGTCACGTCAGTTACACATGACATCAGTGACTCGGGGCATTGTTAGGTTAGGGCGTAGGTAGGTCATTGTATCAGTGGATTAGGAATCAGTGAATGAGGCATCATTGACAAAAGAATCATTGAATCTCATGGGTGAATTGTCCATCAGTTAGTCATTTTCCACTCATCTTTAGGAGTTTCCAGATTAATGTGTTTTTTACATTAAATATGTTAAATTCTATTTTTAATGAGTTTTGGACTATTCCAAAATGTTATTTTACTTATAAAAAATATAACATTCCATTGACTCAAAAAATGTGTGATCTTGGTCATGATTCATCTATAATGGACTTTGATACAATTTACCTATTGATTTAGGACATGTCCTTTCTAAATCCAAATATTCTCTTCCATTGAATCCTTTTGTTTACTCTTGGTGCATTAAGAAACATTGTTCCATAAGAATTCATGCACCTATGCTGTATCAGTGTTTTGGGTTATCCCCTAGGGTTTTTTTGCAACCCGCATGAACAACTGATTTAGCAAAACTAAGAGTTTTTTATCATCTATTGTTCCATGTAGGGATTCCTTTGTGAATATTTGTTTCCATCATGTGGGGTTAGTGTACTTATGTTCCACTGTGAATAAGTATGAATTAAATTTAACAAAGATAATAAGAAGTTATAAATGAGGGTTTATAGTATAAGGATAATATACTCTTTGATTTATATGTTATAATTGAACCATGATGTGAATTGTAAGGGATGCATTCTACTAAAAATCATGGCTTCTGATGGTCTATTTTTGCACACCTATATGACTCTTGAATCAGTTCTATAAGAATTGATATATGGTTAATCTTGTATATTCAGTTAAATAAATGGATGGACCAGCATCGAACAGATTCTATGATAAACACTAATTTATCAAGTAAAATTACATAATGAGTGTTGCTAATATAGAATAAAACATTTCCTTATTAGAATTGTTGTGTTCTATGTGTTGTTTTATTTTTCCTTATGTCTATATTGTTTATGTGGTATTGTGACTGGAAGTGTAGTTTTCTGTATGGGATGGCATGATTGGTGTAACAGTATCACGGGTTGGGAGATTTATTGATTATGGAATAGATAAAATTAATATGCATAGGGAATACATCTAGGGAGTGGTTATGGTTGCGAAGTATGGCTGCTAGAATGGGTTGTGTCATGATTCTGTTTATGGGTGTACTAGGTGTGGCGTTGTTAGGAATCAAAGATTCCATGTGGGGTTGCAATGAGGTGTGATGAGGGGTTTACTTGTTGAGAGGAAGCACATTGCATCTAGATTTTGAAGAATAATGACGGTTGTGGTTGATGGTGTGTTTAAGAGAGTGTGGTGTGTAGTGGGAATGCAAGCTGGGTGAGTTTTGTTTTACAGAATGTGCTGCTTCACATGAAGTGGTTCATCGGAGGATGGTTTAGGACGGATAATTTTGAATAATGATGTTGTTACATTGTCATAGGATTTGGCTGATAGTTTCTGGAGATTTGTGAAGTGGGTGTGGGATAAGATGTTACTTGTGGTACACTGTGTTTGTTAGTTTCGCATGTAGGTATGGATTGAATAAAAAATTATATTGATAATGCAGAATAATATTTAGTTAAATGAATTGGTTGGGGGTTTTTTGAGTTGTGGATTTTTTGGTAATGATATATATAATTTTTGTTCCTTGTGATTTCATGACAATAAATTGGTGAGGTTGGGGTTGAATTTATACCTAGTTAAGTTTTTTTGATTTTTTAATATTTACTCAGAGGGGCATTAGTATGGTTCTCCAAATAATGATTGAGTGTCTTTGGTTTTCTTACTGAGTATACTTTAATTCTAACCCTACATATATAAAACAATGTTATAGATTGACCATGCTAGACATGACTAGTTTAAATGTGGAGGATGTTTGATGTTTCACTACTTAGTTTTATTTTATTACATACATTAGAGTTCTCAATATATTTCCAGTATTTTTACATTCATCGTACATGTGTGATGGATTTTGGTTTCTTATTATATATATGAATTAGAGTTCATTGAGGTTGATAAATCTTATCTCCTGATATTGGTTACTAGAAAAAGGGTAATTCCTCCCATTTTGTTAAATTTTTATACACTTGGTGGAGGTCATCACCCGAGGGCCTATTGGAGGCAGGTCTCATGGGTCATTATCTCTCCTTAAGCATGAATAAGGAAGGTATCATCATCTACCAATCCCTTCCCTCATCATAAAGAAGTCCGGACATGATAGAATGGTATATGAGGTGGGTGGTTAAGATATTGGATGGAGTTTGGAGTTAAGAATAGTGTGGATTGCATGGGTCGGTTGGGCAACATTGTTTGGTGAAATTGGTGTGTGGCAATGGCCAGTGAAGATCAACTATGAAAAAGGATTATATCCCCCCCCCTGTGATCCATTTCATCGGCATTGATATTATATAAAGCCATGTGAGGCTACACTGATTGTGGGATAGTGCACCTATAAAGGTATATTCATTATGACGACAACTGTTTTTATTTATTTTTTTCTCTTTTTCAGGAAATTAGAATAAATAATGAGTTAAAATAAATCTTAAAGAAATTCCATACTACTCAGGATTAAAAATTCCTTATTTACCTATCAGTTATGTTATACATTCCTCGTTCTCAAGCGACTAAAGCAGTGGAGGATCAACTAGATGATCATGATGATTGGGTGGAGGTCTGATCTAGAGGAGGTGGAAAAATAGTGGATGGATATGCTTCGTGATTTCTAGCAGCAGACTCTGGGAATGTACAAAGGTTTCATTATAGATACAGAGATAGAGAGTTGGCTTGAAGAGATGGTGATCACCTTCCCCAAAAGCTGGTTTCTGATTGAGTACTAGGTTCCCCCGGTAGTTCACCCGATGATTTTAAGAGTGCATTAAGGGTAGATAAATTACCCTCATGGAGAGGATGGAAACAAATTTTTAGAATTCAATCTTTGAGATGGAGTTCTAGGAATAATTACACTCTATGATGACAAAAGTTTAGAAGTGATAGAAAATAAACCCCCTCTAGTAGGGGAGTATATTCATACGGGAGATGAGTATCATTTTCAAGGATCTCCTTCACTTTTCACCATATTTCTTCAAAAATAGAGAGTACTTTTGAGAAGTTTAGAGGAGGCACATTTTCCATCCCTTTAGTTAGCAGTTACTCCCTTCACCTTACCGACATACATAAAGGTTCAAAGGATGGAAAATATAGTAAAAAAGATGCACTTGAAATGAGGTTTACAATGATATAGGAGCTAGATGATTTATTAAAAGAGAAAGGATGTCAGCATAATATCTTTACCCTCAGGACCATCTAGGTTTCACTCGGTGGGGAGCCATCCCTTCCATATTCATGTTTGAGCATCTGGTGCTCATCTTTTCCCCATGCGCTTGAGACCAATCTATTTTTCATATGGACTACACAGTAACCTTCAGAGTTAGTGCCCAGATCGAGCATAGTATGGGGGAGGTGGGAAGGTTCATCGCCCACCTCAGTAGTACTTGATGGACAGGCTGTATCAGCAGTAGTGACAGCAGGATCCATCTCCAACTATGAGAGATATTGCAGGAAAATCACGACACAATGATATATTTGTGGTATAAATGAAGACATAAATTTTTATCCTTTTCATAGACATGTTTTATATTGTGAATTTTGTTATCGACTTCTTCTATAGAAGATTCATGTATTCATTTGTCAATGGCCTGCATGTAGCTTTTGTTGGCGAGTAGAGTTGTCAAGTGGGATGCTGGAGTGTGTAGAAACATCTTTCATTATTGGATGAGCTATTAGTGTAATTGATGAAATTTGGGATGGTGGGGGTTATCATAGTTGTTTAATATGTATTTTTTTGTTTATCCCTAGATGGTTGTTACTATACACCTTAAATGTGATTTTGAGTTCAGGATAGACATAGAAACCGGTGCATCTCTAATTTTGATGGATCCTTATCTGATAGAACCTTTTATTCTACTGGATACAAGGATATAGATTTAATATAGGATGAATAAGGTATTTATCGAGATAATTTTATCACTTTGGGGTGCTCTAGTCTTGTTTAAAATAAATAAAGATAGTGGTCAGAGGCTATATATAATCTACCAGAGGTTAAATCAAGTAATTGTCTAGAACTATTACCCTCTGCCGAGGTTGGAAAATGTTTTTCACCAGTGAGTGTTGAAATTTGGTTTTCTATTATCACATTTTGGACTAGTTATCACAATTTGAGGGTGAATGGAAGTGACATCATGAATATGGAATTCATATTCATGTATATGAACTTCAGCTTCGTGCTTATGAATTTTGGTGTTATGAATACACCGACCATATTAATGGGGCTTATAAACTCCACACATAATGAGTTTCTGGACTAGTTTGTCATCATAGTCATCGATTACCTGATGATCTTGTTGAAGTAAAAATAAAAGAATAACGACCATGTCAAGACTATCTTATAAGTCCTTAAATTCCAATATATCTAATGAATTTAATATAAGTAAATGTTTTGGGAATTAGAAGTAAACTTTCTTTGACACGTGGTTGGTCATAAGGTTTCAGTAGTGGATCAATCAATAGATGAGGTAGTTTTTTCTTAATAATCACATAAGAATGGGGAAGAGGATCGTATTTTATCAGTCTAGTAGGATATTACTAAAGATACATTTCCTATTTCTCTCATGTCACAGCTACATTGACTACTATGACCAAAAAATACAATGCTTTTGTATATAGAGAGTAGTGCTAGGAATAATTTGGTTATTGATGTGGAAGTTGTTTTGTGATGTAGTTCTTAGGTTTCTATAAGTAGGGGTTTTTTTAGATGTTTTGTAAATCTACACATTTGGAATTGTTGTGTGTGCTCATGCAGCAATGGGGAGTGTTATCCTATTGATTTGGGTAGTTACGTCCCCTCAGATGTAACTATAACACCCATGATCTAGAACTTGATGTGGTCTGGTTATCTCTAATTCTATGGTGAAATAACGTTATTGGTATCACCTTGTGATGTTGATTAATCTGAAGAGTTCTACGTATGTCTTTTCCTAAAAAATGTGAACTCGTGTCATCGATGGTGGATGGGGTTTCTTCAGGAATATGATTTTGATATCCGCTACTCCTCAGGAATTTTGAATTTTGTTGCCAATGCATTGAGAATGATTTCTTATAGAGAGGTTATTTGGGAATCTATGGAATATTTTGATGTGATTGAGGAGTATTCCACCATTCACCTAGATGCATGAATTTTTCATGGCAATTGCGATATTTTTCATTTGATGGTTCAATCACCTCATAGGCAGTAGGTGGAAGAATATGAGTAGGGAGTCTGGGAGGTGGAGGTGATGCGTTATATCAATGACTTGTGTAATACTCTAGAGTGATGACCGCAGGATGTATAGGATCATATGTTGTTTGATGAATATAAATTTTTTCCAGTTGTGATGCGATAATATGTTCTCTTTCTGTTTCATAGCTAGCCCTTAGATGTACAACCATGAGTTTCCAATATGGTTTGTGTATTGAGGGAACAATTCTTATAAGAAATTAACTTTATTTCATTAAAAAATCATTATTTTTAGTAAATAAATCCCTTTCTTTCAAATTTTTATTTTTAAATTTATTTTTTAGGCAATTGGTATATAATACATATAGCACATTCCACAATTAAACCTAGCATATATGTATCCATTTCTTGAAAAATATAAAACATTTCAAATTAATCATGATTTTGTTGATAAATCAATATAACATATAAATTGGCTTCATACTCATTCTTACAAAATTTTTAACTTGTGAAAATCATTTAAAAAATCTGATGAGGAAAAAATCTCAGTAAGGGATATAAAAAAAATTAAAAAACATTATTCCAAATATACTTGAAAACATATGAAATGATTTTCAAAAATAAATATGTTTCAACCATATATACTTTATGAAACTTTTGACTTCAACAATATTCCCAAAAAAATATAGAACATAAATATATCTATAATGGTTTATTAGGGCATTAATTACATAATCGTGTAAATCAGTCAGCTACCTTATGATTTTTAAGCCTTACAACTACCATACAATGTAACACTCAGGGTTCCTTAATGTCTAACCGTCACAGTTACACACTGAGTAACCATACAACCGACCTCTAACATAAACATAACCAATGAATTGGAGGGATATATAGGTCACACACTTAATCATAAGAAATTACCAAGAACCTTGACATAATCATAAAACATGAATAATTTCATTAATAGAATTATTTTAAAAAAAAATTACTTAATTTTAGGATATTTTTAAATGAAATGACGTAAATGTAACACCCCAGGTAAATAAAAAATATGAAATTTTTATATTTATCCCTATTTTTGAATAAAATGTTAATATTAATTTATAGATAACGCTATGCTCGATGGCTTACCCAATACGTAACAACGAGTTTCTTTGAAATCTTATGTTGCAGTCTAATAATAAAATAATTTTATTTTAAATGGTAGTTAACACCTAGCTGTTGTAATGACGAAAATGAACATAACTAACTTCAAAATTATTATATATGTTTTTCCAATATTTTTACTTTTTACAATAATAGATAGAGGATTCAAAATGCGAATGAATCCAATTTTAAGCGTAAACATTCTAATATTCATTAAAAGGTTTATTAATCTCCTTTTGAGGGAGAACCTCTTTTAAATACACTTTTTGACAATTATATGTGTTATATTTGATAAAACAAAATTCTTCTTTAGAATCGGGACATCAAAATTTACTTTGTGTAAATTTTTTGTATTTTTCCGATAAAGTTCATTTTTTAATGAATACTGAAAAATTTTGTATTTTAATTGAAAACATCTTTTCAATCTAATTTATTTATAATATTATAATATCTTTTTAATTGGTTTAAAAGTAAAATTAGAATACATTTTTACCATTTAATCCAATGGAGGTCAGTGGAATTAATTTCATATTGAAATTGGACATAAGCTAGTGTCAATCTTTTAATAGATATTGTTTCTTAAAAAATGCTATTTGTTTTGACAGAGGGAATTTATTATTAAATTAATTAATTCAACTTATATTTTTTGAATTTTTTAAAATGTACATTATTTTTGAATTTGGAATATCAAAAATAGCTTAGGGTGAATTTTTGGTATTTTTATGAAAAACATCAATTTTTGATGAATAGTGAAACCACTAAGTGGTAGTTTAAAAACTCATTTTTCCTTTAAATGAAACATTACCACTTCTTTTATTTGAATTTCAAAAGTCTGACATACATGGTTGTAATAAGGATGTAAAATTTGGTTCAATGGGATTAAAATAATTTTTTGGTGAATAGTAACTTTTAAGTTTTTAATCGCGATAAGAGGTAATTAGTGTAATTTAAGGTAAAAATAATATTTTAATAATATGAAATGACCTTGACACATGTCCTACCCTTATTGTATGTGTCATTTACGACCAAGAAAATCAATGGGTCAACTTGGGGACCCCATGGAGCCACTTTGGTTGCAAAATGACATTAATAACTTTTTATTTAAAGTTAAAATAAAAATGTCACAAACATGAGTTGTTTTACTAAAAAAAAATTTAAATGGGGTTATAAAAGTTATATTTTTTATTATAAATATTAATTAGAAAGATAAAAATATTTCATAAATAATTATTATTTTTTTAATAATTTTTAGACATTATATAAATTAATTTTTTTTGACACCATGATGATACATCGACTACCTCATTATTTAACGATTTAAATAAAATGAAAAGATAATGTAAAATATAATACCTAAACTTGTCAAAAACATATGGGATGGGTGTATTTCAAACTCTTGTCACCTTATCCTAGAAATAAATAATTTTGGGACCTTTAAAATTCGAAAATCAATTTATAATAAAGTAAACGTTTATAACATTCCAAGAGTGCCCCTCCTCTCCTCTTATAAAAGGCCCCCACCTCTACCAGCTTACCCAAACCTCTCAAGCCATTTTATCGGCCAACCCATCACCATTTCATCTCTCCATATCCCTCTATTCATAATTGAACCCTCACCTTTGGGCAGAATCCTTTCCAAGGAAGCCATTGAGCTCAAATAAAAAAGAGTTACCCGATTTAAAGGTAATGTCTTCACTTGTGTTCTTTTGTTTTATTTTTCTTCTCCAACCCTCTAAACTATTTTTATTCCTTTTTTTGTAACAAAACCAGTATCTTCAATATACTAGTATGTTTTAATGTGATGGATTCAAGCTACACTTACACACACCTTCATCTAATGGTTAAAGAACATACTGTTTCTGTGGATGGCGAATTTCTGCCACATTAAACGATGATTGTTAAATATTCTCTTAACACCTTTCATGGTGGTCATTATGATGTTACTATATTTTATATATGATATATATGGTATTTATGTTTTCTATATGTCTCTTAAATTAATATTTAAAAAATTTTATTATGCCTTTCATGTTGTGCAAATGCGATAATTTCATACAAGGATGTGTCGACTACCACCCCCTCAAGTAATGTGACTTGTTCACGCAATACATGGAATGTATAAAAAATAAAATTGATGAACATATGTGATCGATATAACATATATATTATACTGATATTATAATATATATATATCTCTCATCTATTTTTAATTCCATTAATGTGCCAAAGAAATGAAAGTAGCGTTCATGTGTACGTACGGCTTACCGTCTCCATGAACGGTACATTTCATTTTTTATCTCCAAATGTTATTTACTATTATAAGTACATATATATAATGTATATATATTTCATATATTACATAAAAATTATGTATATCATTCTGGAATTATAATATATATATCTCTTTTAACATTAATTTCA
The DNA here is from genome assembly GCA_963277665.1 of Viscum album. NCBI lineage: Eukaryota > Viridiplantae > Streptophyta > Magnoliopsida > Santalales > Viscaceae > Viscum > Viscum album. The sequence continues at coordinate 321,679,026 of OY728161.1, forward strand.
TTAATATGACAAAAAATGAAAGTAGCGTTAATACGTACGTACGACCTACCGTCTCCATGAACAATGTTTTTAATTTTTTATCTCAAAATGTTTTAGAATAGTAAAAAATAAATATATACTGGATATATATGATATTTAAAACACTATTACTATTCTGAGGATTATGTACCTATAACTACATGGAAAATTCTTTTCCAACAAGTTCAATTTTTACTCATGTACCGAACATCGACATGAACGTCTGATATGAACTCACTTTATTAACAAATTATTATAACAATATAATGTGTGATATGAACTAAATAATAATATTTAACGAATGTCCTTATGCAATTATAAATTTACCAAAGTTTATTATTCAGTAATATAAAGAAACGAACAAGATATGACAGACTTGAGGTAAGGGATCCTACCCCTCTATTTATTTTTAAGTACACTCTTTTATGTCATTCCTTTTAAGCTCATATTTCTTATGATTGGGTTGTTCTATTATATTACTATTACTATAATTTTTATGTTAATATTATGAGATAACCTATTTTCTCTCATCAATCCATTTTGGATGTTTTGAGTGGTGCCGTTAGGCTGCCGAATTTTCGTAAGGGATCCAACCTCTCTCTTTCTTTTTATGTACTCTCTTTTATGTCATTTGTTTTAAAATCCTCTTTGTTATGTTGGGGAATGTTATTTTATATTCCAGTTTATTTACATTTTATGTTAATATAATTAGAGGACCTATTTGATCTCATCAATCCATTTTTGGATGTTTTAAGTGGCGTCGTTAGGCTACCAATTTTTCGTAAGGTATTTTTCATCTCACATTTATTCCCGTGAGATTTATGATACATTTTCCACCATTTAATTTTAGTGGTATATGTACTGACCATTATTCTAATCATTGTGTAATATACTTTTGTTTATGAGTATTTACATCAATGTTGTATTGTCCTTTTATCATGGGGTGTATGTTTCGAAAGATACCCAAATCTGTAAGGGAACCTTTCACCATCCTCTTTCTAAAATACTTCTTTTATTATGTCTTTCAATTCACATACTATTATTTTGGGATATGTTCATATAAATACTTATTGATGTAAATTGTATGTCCAGATGATGAGATACTATTTTTTCTCTCATCTACTCATTTTCTGAATTATAAAATGACGTTGTTAGGCTGTCGGATTTCTATAAGAGAACTTCTTAACCCACTTTCAAATTATTTGGGTTAAACCTATACTTCATGATTTTATTAGGCCAAGATTATGTGTGGAATCTCTATGTTTAAATTTCCAGAAACTATTTTGTGGATATACTATTTCTACACATAATCATCTCATTGATAAATTCTTACGAACTTGTATGGGAAGTAATAACTCAATCTCATTTCGTTTAGTTAAATATCTATGTCATTGGTTTTGTTTTTCCAAGATTATGTGTGAATGACCTCTGATTGTTTCACACATAATATCCTCTTATATTGGGTGTATTTATATTTCTCACACATAATTATGTGATAGATTTATCCTTAATTTAAGGATACCATCTTTATAATGGATTTCATCTCAATTTACATTTCCATTGAGACATCATTGTTATTATGCACCAATTCACTCTTGTATGGTGTGTATACTATCCTTTGACATATTATATCATGGATCCCGTTATTCTCATTATATTATAAAGTTCGGATTAAATGTTATTCTGCAATTATTTATATTCATGAGTATCTCATTTTTTTAAAAACTCTTTAACAAAAATATCTTTGTAAATGTTTTAAAGATTTATTATTCCAAATATTTATCTTTAATGTCCATGTTTTCAAAATGGTTGTCAGTATTTATTTATATGGACATTAATGTTTTAAAATTATAATTCCATTAAATGCTTCAAAGTGGTATGGGACACTTTGATTCAAAAATTTCATTTAAATGGCTTTTGATAATGGATTGATTAATTCAATGTCTTGGAATTACTTAATGTGATTGCAAATGAAATGTTGTTATTAAAATGATTATATTTTCAATATTTTATGTGTAATGATGGTACTTGGACATTTTACAGGTGGTTACGTGATAAACCATATGACGGGTGGTGTCGTGAATACCAGGATGGGTGGTTACATTATAACCTCCAATACATTGGGTATGGAAGTCGGCCGTATGGCTATTCCATTAAGTATGTGTGGAAGTTGACCGTATGGTCATTCCATTTAAGTATGTTTATGTCCCAAGTTACCTTTATATGTTATGTGTTCTTTATATGGGGTTTATGGTAATATTTTGGTTATAAAAGGGTAAGTAATGGTCTTTTATTCCGTGAATTGTTTTTACTACTTCATAAAGGTGAAAAGTATTACTTTTGTAATGTATTCATGGTTTACTTGTTGTTTTGAGAAAACTAAAAGTTTTCCTTCATTGTGTATCCTTTTCTGGGCTTTTTATGATCGTCCCAATTTTTTGAAATTTTTTTCCACAGGACTTAAAGAAGAATAGGGTCATGGATGGGTTCAAGGAAAGACATGCTATCAAAAACATTGAACTAGACATGTTTCATTTTAAGAGTTTTTTTTACTATTTTATTGAAATTTTTCGGAAGTGTCAACTATGTAATATTTTGAGATATAATAGTTATGACCTAATTCTCTAAAACTCTAAACCTGAAAAGATCCTCTATGTGAACTATTCATTTAATTCATTATTAAGTAATGTTTAAGGCCATGGACTTATACTAAAAATATCATATAATTGATTTGAGAATTAATAGAGTAAATATATTAATTACATACACTATAATTACCCATTACTTAACATTATATAAAGCAAATTCATCACACAGACATTTCTAATACTACATAATTAATGATGTTGAAGGTTAACCCAGTGATTGGAAATTGAGTTAAGAATTCTTCTACATCCGGGTTGACTTACATTAAATGTATTTATAAATAATTTATAATGGTTATAAATGTATTATTAATATGTTAATGAAACATATCAATGTTTATAACTCCTTATATGATCATTTGATAACAACATTTAACAATTTCATTATTAGTATTTTGATTCTTCTATTGTTTCTAGTGTGTTGTTTACAAGACATCCATGGCTGGTTTGTATTTGATTTGATTTTCATATGGAATTGAAATTAAAAATTATATTTAAATTTTATTCATATGATTCCATAATATTACATTATTACATTATTTGTTTTTTTTAATTTTTTATGTAGAATCATTAGATAAATCTTTAGTGATATCTGTTTAGATCATCTTGATGGTTCGTTTATAATAATGGAGTAATTTCATTATATAACAAAACATTATGAATAAATGTTCACAACAGATCATGAAAGTGGATATATCATACATTATTAAATCTGTTTCAAACATTAAAATTTATAACTAGTTTTGAAGTATGTAATAGAAATTGATGACACATCATCCCCGATGTTGGAAAATCAACACATCACTGATGTTGTTTTTATTTTTATAAAAAGTGTAAGAGAATAGAAAGAATGAGGATGCATTTCTTCATAAAAATGAATATAATATATAATATATATAATAATAGATATTTCATGCCTCTTGGAAAATGGAAGGAGAAGAGATTATAATAAAAGAAGTGAATTGAAAAGAAATCCCATGAAAATAAAAGAGGATCATTGCCTCTTTATCCCTTCTTGTTGAGACCCTCCTTAATCCCTCAGTATTTGAATTATTATGAGACCATATGGTCTTGAACGTGTGGGAGGGAGTTGGTGAGATTATTTCGAAGAAAATTGGAATTGATAATGGGTTTAGTGGTGTGAGAGAAAGAGGGGGTGAGGGTGGTATATATAGTGTAAGAGAGGAGGGTGGTTTACATTATTTTAATCAATTGTTTATATTTTTTGATAAAGGTAATGAATAATATTGATTCATGAGACCCAAAACAATAATAAATGCATGTGAGTTCAAAAAAATGTCCATTTACAACATCCATGACTCAAGCATTATTTCTAAATTCATTTATTGAGCATAGTTTGTTAATTAATTAATTTCACTATTCAAAAAAAATCATGTATTAATGAAAAATCACAAAGTATCACCCCAACTATTTTTGATGTGTTGAATTTAAAAAATGAACTCCATTTTTTTAAATAAATTTCTAAATACAGTTAATTTATTTTTAAATAATATCACATTCTATTTAAAAAATAACAATTTTAAAACTATAACTGATTTTACATCACTGTGAAAAATTCATCAAGATCTTATAATCTTATAACATTAAGACAAAAATAGTAATAAAATAATTTACTTTTCATAAGGGTTATACTACTATTCATGTCACTATTCATATTACTATTCATAAAGGTATGTTACTATTCACAATAAAAGATGGTTCTATCAGAAAACAAATAATAACGGATCACAACTGTTGATGTTTGTTTTTTGAAAATAGAATCATTGAAGTGGAAAAATTATTTTTAACATCTAATTTATAACTATATTCTTAAAACGAAGTTCCATTATGAAGAGTCTCAATGTTTCATGCATTTCATTAATTTTTTTGTTAAACCTAGGGGTGTTACATTCTCCCCTCCGTTTGGAAGGTGCCTCTTCACAATTTTTTATTTACATATTAAACAATTGAGGGAGAAATTCTCTCATATCATTTTCCAATTCCTTATGTTTATTCTTTAATGAAATTTTTTTATATAGAAAACATTTTCCTAGTGGATTGTCTTATTCCTCTATACATGCACTCTATGATAAAGAATCTGAACATTTTTTTCTTCATAAAAAATGTTCTGTTCCATCATAATGTATTTTGGACTAAATAAATGAGATTAATCCAGAAAAAACATTCTCACAATTGAATCATGAAGAAAACTGTGTACATGAGATAAAATCCCATTTAAAGCCATTAGTATCGTGACTGGTCAATCTTCATCCTAGATTATAAAAGGTCTATTTAACCATGGACATTGCTTTAAATTATTATAAGAATGCATAACAATTTCCCATGGTGAGATTCTATGAGAAATAAGATCAACTATCTCAATAGAAAATTCATTCACCATGTTGTCTTTATAACATTTATACCTTATCTATGTTTTCCTCTTGTGTTTCTGGATCATTATCAATTTCTAATCTGCATCCTCTACTAATTTGGGTCCTATTAACTACCATTCCCCAACATCAACCGAAAAGGATATAGTTTGACCCCTCTTTCAAATAAATAAATTAAGAGGTACCATCTATATACTATAATGAAATATGATTTTATAAGAAAAATCAACTAAATAATGAAACAAATCCCAACATCCATACTATTCAATTGAACAAGATTGAAGAATATCATTGAATATATGAATCTCTCATTCTGACATCCCATATGATTGGGGATTAAAATCTATTCTAAAATATAATTTTGTGCCCAACGACATCTAAAGTCCCATCCTAAAATTATAAGTTAACCTGGGAACCTATACAGATACAATGTAAACAGTCACTCTATATAGGTATTTTCAAGAAAACTAATTCAAATACATTTTATCTTGAATAGGAAAGAAATGTGTAGATTTAGTCAGTCAGCTAATAATCACTTAAATCACATTTTTACCTCCAGAAGCATTTCATAGTCCCACCAAACAGTCAATGGATACATTTTCCCATTTTCACTCTATCGCTGGTAAGGGCTAGAGAATACGCTTCCTCATCTACCCATTTTATCCAATTAAACCATTTTAAGTAGCTCAATATCATCCTTCTATGCTTTATTATTTCAATATTATAGGGATGATTTTTCAAAATCCCAAAAAAAATACATGTATTTCCACGACAAACAAAATCTATGCCAAAATCATCAAATCATTAATCAAGGGTTCATGTTCAACATGTAGCTTAGATTATGATGAATAATGTTATCAACTCAAGGAATACATCACAGTGTTTGTTCTTCTAGGATTGTAATTGATCATGAAATCATTATGCTTTATCAGTTCTAGACATCTTCTTTTCATCATGTTTAACTACTTTTTAGATAATATTTTCATCATAATTTTATGGTCTCTATGTATTTCACATTTGGATCCATACAAATGATGCCTCAAAATTTTCAAAGCATCAAACCATAACATATAATTCCAAATCATGTGTGGGATAATAAACCTTATTAAAGTTTAGTTGTCTTGAAGCCAATGTAATTACCTAATCATTACGAATCAGAACACAACTAAGTCCCATCAAAGAAGCATCATTATAGATGGAAAAGTCATGATTTTTACAAGGTATGAATAAAATTAGATCATTTCCCAATATCTATTATAGTTCATGAAAACATACATCACATTCTTATTTCATAATAAATTCAAACTTTTTTCTTGTTAACATACTTAGTAGGCATGATGACCAGGAAGGAATTTTAATAAAATATAAGTAATAGGGCACAAATCCATGAATGCAATGAATTTCATTATGATTTATAGGTCTTATCCATTCATATAACATTTTTTTTCAAAATCAACTATTACTAAATATTTATATAGAAATTTCCCAAAAAAATAAGTTACAACAAAAAATTAGTATTTCTGTATTATCCATGCAGTTTATTTTCCATTAAGGAATTTAAACAAAAACCAATAGATGTTTTCTTTTCTTATATTTACTTTATAAAAATACCACAATGACATCAATAAACATAACTACAAACATATACAATTACAAATTAAATATTATACTAATAATATCCTATAATACTTTATGTTTATTAGTTAACCTAAATGGACTAATAAAAATTCATAAAGCCCATATCTAGTATGGAACACAATATTCAGGATATCCAATTCATTTACGTTCAAATAAAGGTACCCAGACCTCATGTCAACTTTAATAAAATAATGTGCTCCCAGGAACTGATCACACAAGTAATATATATGAATCAAATAATACTTGTTTTAAGAGTGATGTTATTCAAGGAAAAATATTCAATATATAGTCTCATGTAACCAATGTTCATTTTAATGAACAAAATAGGGGTACACCACGGTGAAGTGCTATGATTAATGAACACATTATCATGAAAATATTTCAACTCATTTTTCATGTCAATAAGTTCCATTTGAGCCATTCGATAATGGGTTTACATAATTGTATTTGCATTGGGAACAAAGTCAATTGTGAATTCAACATCCTAATCAGGTATAACCCCGGGTAACTCATTAGAAAAAAACATCAAGATATTCATTTAACACTGTAACATCAATAATAAGGATAATTACCTTGTTTTCTAAAATAAGAGAATGATAAATTCATTTTCATCTTTCTATGTAGTTCTCAGGTTCCTGATATGCTATCAATTGTATGGGTTCATTCCTATATTCAAACTGAATCACTTTCATAAAAGAAACTTCTTCAGCTCTATAATCAATCTTATCATGATAATCAAAAATACAATACACACCCAGAATGACTTCAAACTCTTCTATGAGAAAAAAATGTTTGAAGGTATAGTCATTCCATAGACAATAATATTATGATTATTATAATTCCTTTTTACTGTAATGTTTCCCTCTGATGTTTTAGTAATAAGTCCCGGTCTCAATTTTTGAGGTGATATATTCAATATATAAGAAAATTTAATAGAAATAAATGAATGTGCTGATATAGACCATGTAGTATATGATTTAAAAATGGGATTTTGTGAAAAAAATCAAATGACTAGCCAATGAAAGACAACATTCTAGAAGCTGGGGCTGCCATAGGTGTATGAAATCTACCACAAACCACCAGCTAGCCAATGTAAGACAATATCTAAAAAATTCTTCTGATATGGACTAATAATTATAGGGGAAATATCATATGGTCTCGACAAAACCCCAACATATTTCTTTAATTATTCTTCTTTGAACCGAAATAGACCTATTCGAATTTGGATACATCCATTGGAAATATTGGGATCCCTCAACCCAATTTCATTACAGATCAATGTCCCAATCAAATAAAAAAAAAATCTCTGGGTGGGTTGATCTTAGATATTATCTTTAATATACTTATTTATTTAATTGAACATATTTCACTCTATAGATCATGTTTAACAATTGGGGAATTATTGGATCATTTTCATGATATTATACCTTTTTGATTTGTTTTGAAATTGATGGTTTTCAATTATATCTTCATTCTTTTTTGTGATTCATTCGTGGAATTTTGTAAGGAATTATTTCCTTTGGTTTTATTCACTCTATAAAATTTCAGTTAAAATATTTGTGATTGATATTTTTTTATCTGTGGTTTAGTCTCAATTATTATGAACCTCAGCTCATGTTTGATTGGTGTTTACCCATCGACATTGAAATTACCTGTTTTTTAAGGTTAACAGTCAAAAAATTTGGATTTATCATACAAATATTTTTCTATTACTCCATGAAAAATATTTTAATGATTGGGAATCATATAATACATAAAACATAATAGTAATGGAATCGGAAATGGTTTTTAATGGAATGAGTAATATATGTATAAAATGTTATTGATATTTCAATATTTTGAAACATAGAATACTTCCATGTTTTTTATTGTAAACTATTATAAAGTATAATTTATATTGGTTGAATGGTTAAATTTAATATTAATGACTAAAATTTATTAATGCATAATGTGATTGATTATGTGGAAAGGCAGCACGCACGATGAAAAAATATTCCCCACTAGACCTATTCTCCTTGGGTAATGTGTTCACCGGTTTTCCTATATAATGCTAAGGATCCACTCTGAAGAGTGAATTATTACCCATAGAGTAGTTCTTATAATGTAATGTGAACATTGGGTGGCCTACATATCATGATATTTTTAGTAGTATCATCATTGAACATGAAATTTGTATATAGTTGTTGTGTTTTCTCTATTGATTGTCCCTGATACGTACGACTGGTATATTTATTGAAAATATTTTGAATCATTTTTTTGATATAATTTATTAAAAAGTGAATTCGATGATTCAACAATTCTCTGTGTTAAACTGTATCTCATTTATTATTTTAAATTAATTGAGCCTATTCATTTTGTTTCGTTTTTTACATACAAAACACTTGTAAGGATCCCACTTTCCTCTTTTCTCACACCCTTTATACAACATTATGTGTATATAATTCATTATTTATTTGAATAAGGTAAGGGAAAGGTGGTACAATAAGGTGGAATCCATGTTTGATAGTAGGGTGTGAGGTTCTATAGGTGACATCATATCACATAGAGTTTTGTTTTATTAGTTTTTGTGTATTTTTTTATATTTCTTAAAACTTATTTAGACTTTCATTTGTATATGATCTGTTATATCATTTTTTTGGACAATAAAATTATTCTATATGTTTATATATATATATTTTTAGGTTAATTGGTGAAAAAAAATTCTCTATGGAAGATCATGATAACAATGAAGTTTTTTGCAGGTCGTCAGGACAATGAACATCCTTCAGGCCAAGCCATGACAGGATCATGTTCTAGATAGATTATGTAATCTATGTTGGTTCATAACAAAAAATGATATATTATTACCAATATATGAATTTGAGGAATATACCAACAATTGTGTGTTTCCACCTAGAAAATAATTAATTACATTTAATTTAAAATTCTGAAACATTATTTTGAAATAAATTAATAAAAATATCATTGTTCAAAAAAATTATGAAGTAAAATTATATGTATTTTTTAATTGTATATTATTTACATTGGGATGTCATCTGAATGTCTGATAAAATTATATAATTTATTAGATATATGAATGTTTATAATATCATATAAATGAGATGTAGTTTATATTGGAATTAGAAAAAAAATCCAAGGGGGATATCCTAGGTGATTTAAGAATAGACACTATATAATCTCTTTTGTGTGACATATTATTAAAAAAATATTACCAAAAAAATTATTGGACCCAATTACTTCATATATGTGAGATCACCATATACCTGTGACATAATTTACATGGGAAAACCATGTCCCTTTGGTTTTGTTTTTATGGATTCATCATTTACAAATTTTTTCACAAGCGCGTCACCACTATTTTCACATTCTTTATACCCATTAGTGAAATATTTCCATATATTGAACATTTTATTGAAGAGAAAAAAATAGTAAATATTGCATCATATGAAAACCCATCATCTTATTCAATTGTCCTCCAATTATAAGATGAATTTCCTATGGGGTTTTGATTATTTCAATCATTATTCAAGGTGTTCCAAACCAGTTTTTAATAAAAAACCCATTATTCCCATTATTCATCAACTATCAAAAACACATTATCATAGAATAGTATCTAGGTCAAAAATTGGGAAATATAAAAGGTAAAATTTTATAAACACCTTTAGTTATATAAAATAATAATTATCATATTTAAATAACATAAAAAACAAATAATTTTGTTATTATTGATATAATCAAATGGATCTAAAAATATCATTAATTACACTAGTATAATAAGATGAAATTTACAAAAACATCTGGACTAAATAGAAATAAAAATAATATTTTTATATGAAATTAATATAAAAAATCATTTGAATCATAATATTTATTAATAAAATATCTGAATTGAACAATTTGAATATAGATTAATAACCTCCATCAATATACATTCTATTTGTTTATCAATATGTTCTAAATTTAAATACATTAAATATATTGGGGGATAACAATACAAGTGTATCATTTCACAATAATAATTATCAAATATTTAATAAATTTTTTTATTTTATAAAGCATACATTGAAAACATTCTTAAATAAATCATTTAAAATATGAAGAAATATTTTATTGGTAAAAAAATTTGGAAACCTATAAATATAAATTTTATAGGTAAAATTATATTACCCATAAGTAGTAAAATTTTAGTTCCATAATAAATTGTGAGTATTATTTTGTTATAATAGTGGAACATTATCCAATGAAGCCAATGACCCCATGAAAACCATGTACTATTCATTGTAATAGGAAAATAATAAATATTTAGAATACCTTAGATAGAAATGACCTAGGAATAGGAAATTTAAATGATAATAAAGGAGTGATGAAAATAATACCTATTAGATCTGAACATTTTTATTGATGATCCTTCATGATAGAATGTTTAAATAAGAATTGAATGAATAGAACCTCTTACAACCCAATCTTGGATAAAATAAATTAGAAAATGGTTTACTAAAACTTTTGAGAAATAATGATAGTAATTATAGTTATATATAAAAAGGAAAAAATTATGGTGAAAGTGTCTTTTACCCTTTTATGGTGATGTCTAAACAACCCTAGAAAATCCATCAAACAAACAAACTATTTAATATTTCTATTATGAAAATATTTAAAATATATATATATAAATAAAAATAAAAAACCAATAATATACAATTAAATTCCACTTAATTTAATAATAATATAATTTTTAAAATAATGAGATATTTTTTAAAACAAATTGTATAAATTATAAACCCAAAATAAATAGTAAAAAATATACCATTTATAGTTTATAAATGTTTTGAATAACATAATGTGATCTTGGGACATGAGAAAAATGTTTTTGGGTTATATTTAATATATTATCAACAATATTTCCAAATTATTTGGACTATGGAAACGAATATTGGACACAAAATTTTTGATAAAAATTTTAAACTGTAACATTATTTTAGAAGAAATATTAATGTTTAAAAAAATATTTAAAATAAAAAATAATTATAGGGTCATATAAAAAAGATATTATGGTTTAATTTGGTTTTTATTCTGAATGAATAATTTTATTAACTATTCTTTAAAATTTTGTAAATATAACCTTGATTATCTTATATTTGAATTTGAAAAATTTTACAATCATGATATTAGTTTTCTTATTTTTTCTAACAATAAATCATCACATTGTTTATATCTATTTATGTTTGAGATCAAGGATTAGGATTCATAGTCACTTTATATTTAATTGCATGAATCATCAATATATGACTCTAAAAGTATATATTCTTCCCTAATTCTAAAATAATTAGAATATATTTATTTTTATAGATAAGTAGCTACACAATTTTGAATATATAGCTTAAAATTTTTTTGGCAATAAAATTTTTATATATAACATAAACATATAAATATATTATATTCATTTTCATTTTTCATCAATTTAAAATGATTTTTATTTTAAATTTTGGAATAATTTTCTTGATTACCTATTACATTTTCTTCATTGAAAATTCTCATTGACTTCCCTTATCTATAATATCACTATTCATTTATCATTACATATTTCATCACATATCACTTGATCATTATAGTTGTTAATTTGAAATCGTAATTTTGATCAATATTAGAAATAATTTTCTTTATTATAAAATTAATAAAAAACTTAGATTAAGAAATTTTTTGTAATCCTAGGAAATTCACGATGATAGAAAAATATTTTATATATCACTACTCAAGAAAGTTATAATATGTATGAAAACACAAATATTTAAATTATTTTATGAAATTTCATTTTCATTAATGGAATTTAATTCTTTCAGACAAATAGAATAAATAAATAAATTTTTAATCCAACTACAAAAGCATTTGAATATATGAAATGGGTTCAATAATTAAATTTAGTTAAAAGAACCAATTCTTTTTATAATATAGTAAATGAATATTGTATTTTTTAAAAACATTTAACAGAATATTATATAATTTAAAATGTGGTATAAAAACCACCAAAAATACAATAGGTAAAAAATTTAACTTGATAAAGAATGTATCTATTAGGAAAAAGATACTAAGTGAATATATATTGGTTTAACATTTCATTATTCAATGAGGTTTCTTTAAGGGATACGAACATGAACCACATAGATAAAATAAATTTAGAAAACAACTTCAACTAGAATATTTTATGTTGTGATTTATTTGATATAAAAATATAATAAAGCTAATTTCTCTAACACCATGGGTTTCATTGGATAATTCAACTAAATGATCATAAATGGATTAATTATCTATGGATTTATAAATGAAGAAAAATTATAGCATTCAAAAGATTACCTTAATATCGCTTCATTTCCAAAATAATTAAAATTGATTAAATGTAATTTGAAACATCATGATGTGTTATAATTTTATGCATATATAATTTAGTAAATAGTTTTAAATATAATTCCTAAATTCAAATATTAAAAGATAAATTAATCACAAGATTATAATATGAAATTATTGTCTGGGAAATTACAATTAATATTTTATAATTATAGTCTTATTATTAAATTTGATTTTCTAATTATTAAATATGTAATTATGTGATAACTCCTATATATATTGAATGTGATTTTTAAGGATTTTGTGTTAATAATTATGAGAGCATATTTTTTTAATTAATAAATAATATTATTAATTTAATTAATATTTCTTGATATAAAAATAACGTGAAATAAAATAAATGTAAATGTTTTATTTTAAATTAAAAAATATTTGACAAAATATTTTTGGAATATGAATCACTAATTTAACTATTTAAAATAATATTGTCACCATACTATTGAGAACATAATTTTTTATAACATAATTAAGATGAATGATCTCTTGAGTAGATCATGATTTTCATGAGAAAAATTAGTTCTCATATTTTGAGGCACTAGAAAACAAACTATCTATATGAATTTTTATGTCAAACATGGAACGATTTCATGTTTTTTATACTATGATTTTTTTTATTATAGAGTCCCTAAATAATATTTTTTTAAAGATGAGACCATTGGAAAGTGAATGAGTATTTTATGTAATGGGCGATGTTTATTTTTTATAATTTTATTAACATAATAATAAAATTTTCATTTAATTATTCACATTTGTACTTAGATTTTTTCTATTTATTAGATAAGGTAATGATGAAATGGGATTTTATAGTTTATTTGATGATTATTAAATATGATGATTCATGTTTTGGAGGGTTTTTAGTGTTTTATAAGAGATAAATGTCTTAAGTTAAGTCATCACATCATGATTGTCTAATGTATAAAAATTATTGGTGAGTCCAAACCACATTATGTCACAACGTGAATATATAATTCCTTGGTTTGGTCATAAAATATGAAGATGAATGATCTGGTATCATAAGACAAAATTATACAATTGGAATTATTTTTTCATGAATATATATGTTTCATATCATTGGTTAAGGGATGTGGGTTGTTCTGTAAAAAAATGAATATTATTTTAATAAGATGGTGAGTGGTCGAATGGTTAACAGGGTTAATGAATTGACTTGTTTATGAAAATATAAATATTTTAGCTGAAATATTTCTTAATATAACATAATATATATATATATGAATTATAATATTATTTTATAATAATGTGATATTTTATATATTAATCACATTCTCAAAAATATATAATGGTTTCAACACTAATGTGACATGACTATTAATGGGGTGCCACAACCCATTAAAATTTTGTTTTCATTCTAGTCACACAAATCAAATATAGATTTTTTTTACATAAGGGATTTTTTTATTTTAAGTTTAGTAGGAACTGATCATTACTATTTTCATATCCTGAGGTAACTGATACCCCAAACTTCTAATGAAATAAGGATCAATCCACATTGAAGTAGCTTCAACTATAGTACACAAGAGATACAGCTTACTTATTTCATTGGCTTGGGATAAAAGGGGTTTCAGTGTGATGGATAAATTAATTTAGTAGAAATGGAAACAAAAATGCATAAATCAATCCAATAATACATTTTAAATATAATAACATAGCTTAAGAAACATTCTTTAATCCTTTAAATCATTCATAAATTTGATCTTTATATCCTAGATGTTAGAAAACAGTTAATATTTGATTTCATATACATAGTAATTGTTTCATATAGTGGAAAATATGATGACTAAATTAGTAATAAACAATATATAAGTGTTCATATATAGAACACCATATATAAATCTTTATATCTAAAATGAAATAATTCCATGGTTTGTATCAGTTAAACAATCACCAGGATAATAATTCCTAAAATCTCCACGAAGGAAATGTTATATTGGAAAGATTGATGATCTTACAATCATGGAATTTGAACCATGACATAATGAATCGTATCAAGGCCTCCAAGGAAAGACATATTATATAAAAGGGTATTTCATAAAACCAATACCAAACTATTATGACATTATCATAGATTCCCAACCGATACATAATTACAAAATGGATTATCTCTAGAGACTAATTGATTCATCGATTGTTATTTCTAACTAGGCCCCATTCAACAATTTCATATCAAAATAATTCTTCATATATTCCATTTTTAATTACATTATTTTTCAAAATTCCATATAAAACAAAAATTATCCAAATTAAATTTGGAATACAAAATATTTTCATAGTCAACTAAAAAAATAAATTTACAAACATCCTTCAACCGATACTATATATAGAAATGGTATATGGTTTATGAAATAGACAAAATCTGATCAAAAAAATCTTTCGAAACATATGATACATAAAATAGGAAAATAAAGAAGAAAAATATTTTCAATGAAATAATGGAGATTGATAGAGAATGTTATCATAAAAAAGTAAATGTCTAGAAAACCTCTAATAAGTAAATTATAAATGAAGAATGGTTAATTTAATTGAAAATAACATTTATTTAGTGAAACAAATCCATTAATATATTTAAAAAATCTAATCAAAACATTTAAAATAAATAAAGGATAACATTATTTATGAACTGATTTATATATTACATCTAATATTTATTTCATTTAATTAATAAACAAATACCCTATTATTTTGATAGCATTTTAAATAAAAATACATAAGATATTGAGAATGTTTATTTCCTTGAAAATAACTATGGGAAATATTAAATTATCCACTATTTCATTGAATAGTTATGATTATAGGATCTTATATTCATGTGGTAAAAGTTAGCAATAAATATCCATTTCACCATTTTGATAAATAGTCTAAAAGAAGTCTATTTGAAAAATAACATGAATATTATTTTTGAAATATTTAAAATAATCTAAATAATGGTTAAAAATAACTCTAAATTATCATTTCTATCATTTAATATAACATTGTTGATAAAATTTTATACAATAATAACATAGAATAAAAATTTCACTCGCCTAAGTAGAAATATGGATGAATAATCTTTAAAACATTGCATGATTATATTAAATACAAAAGAGAATAAAAAATAGATGTGAAAAAACATGGCTAACTAAATATAAAGAATAGATGAAAATATAAGGCATATTAGGATAATATTTCATAAACAATTTTCAACCAAAATTTAAATATTAATAACATCTATTAAAATATACTTTAGGAAATAAATCATTACAGTTTTGGTAAATTAAGAATAAAAATCCTTATATAGAAAACATAAATATTTTTTTTCAAAATACATAAATAAAATTTAATGATATAATTTTTGAAATTGGTGATATATAAAAATTTTAACATAAATTAGGTGCATATTGAAAATAATTTATCATTGAAGGGGAAATGAGAAGAAATTATTCTTAACTCAACTCCAAATTTGATTTTGGTCTATATTATCAGCATGTATAATAAATTTTTATTTATTACGAATAAACAGTATAACATTATTCTTACATATAATTACATATAATATTTATTATTTGCATCTCATCACAATTTGATTAATATATTTTCATTGAACTTTTATTTACGGTTAAAATTATCCTATTTCACAGGAATGTTTTGAGTTTCCCAACATCATCCATAAAACATAAGAATTATATCATATAATAAAAAAAATCATTCAATAAAAATCAAATTTATACATTTAATAATAATTCAAATGTTAATCATGAATGTGACACAAGAAAAATTAAACACTTCACTTTATGGAGGTGGTAGTCCATTTGTACACATGAACAATGAAATCATTTTATAATGAGTGGAAGGGTATGAAGTTCACTAATATAATAAATTTCAATATTCATAATTTTTTAATGAATATGATTTATATAAATCATAATAACCGTCGTTGGGATGTAGTGATGAGAAAAATTAGATTCTCGATACATTGAGACATTATTTTTTATATATGAACGAGAAACATTCAAATTTTACATTGGAAGGAAGAGGAGATTAATAAAGATTGGTACATCAACATAACAACATTAAGTTAAATTAAAGATATTGTTTTGATTATATCATCATGTTTAAACAACAATTTAATTAGTTAGAATATGAAATAAAAAATAATGACCTCAGATAAGAGGTATACCTTTTATTAGGAATTTTCCTTATTATTACACTATAATCTATATTATGATGGTCTTATTAGAACCACATAATATCGATAAAGTGGATAATTAGGTTATGTTGTTAATTTTTTAAGGTATTTCATGAGTTATGTTGTTCAAATATTATCATAATAAAATTTAAACGTATGTTCTTATTTATAAGTGTTTTGAGTGTAAAAATAATTAAATGATGGATGAATAATATGTAACATGTGTCATAATCATGTAAAATGGATTAAAATGACATATATCCTACTATTTGGTTTATATGGTTGAAATAAATTAATCAAAATAATTTTAAAAATACTTATGTGTCAATTAATACATTATATTATTGTCTTTATAATATCATCCAACCTACATATCTCTTTCATACTAACAAATATTTCACCCATTATGTGCATTGAATGTAATAAAAAAATATTAAGGGGAACATTTATAAATAATTTTTTTAAGAACCCGTTTTCTCACTCAGGAATGGAAACACTAATTTTTAGTCTATATCAAAACTATGGACTTAATATTGATGCCTAAATAGTAGGTAAAGGTCTCTAGGGTATCCAGGGTTTGTTCTGAGCCCGAAACACATAATTTTGGGGAAGTTGGCCATGTTACATGGTTGGTTCTCGATCAACACATGAGTTTCCGAACCATGATGGTGGTGTTTATACAGATAATCCCTCCTCACATGTTTGGTGCCTAACCGTGTGGCCAAATTGGTCATGTTCCCCATCCCCATAGGTTACAAGGGAGAGTATGAACGCTTTTTTAAACCTTGAGACATTTCATGAACATTGTAATTTTTCAAATTTTCACATATTGATCATTTAACAATCTTTCTCCCTCTTAATACAGAACCTACAGAATTAACCCCTTTCCCCTCATTTTGGAGCTTTCTGACTGCCAAATATTGGGATTCAATGATCTTCTTCATCTATGATCCATTTATGTTTTCATTCATCATGTTGGATGCACAACGGTATATTCTCGAGTCCATTTAAGCCTTTCCTCTTCTATTTTTCTGTCAACCTAGTTATCAATGTATGTTCATTTTTCAACATTTCATATATATACTCTGATTCGAGCCAAATCATGTTCAGTACTAGAGGAGGAGAGAAGTACATGCCGAAGGTGGTTGTATTACAACCCATCCCATAAGTTTATTTATTTTGAAATTGTAAGGTAGGGCCACTGATTTCATCAAGTTATATTTATATTATATATATGCAGTATTATAATAATTAGAATTGTACAGATATTAATCATCCATATAAGAGATTAAATATTGGTGGTTATGAACACAACATTATCCTTTCAATGTTGATGCTTATTCCATAATTTGGTTTTCATTATTTCACTTGTTTGTGCCACCGTTCGGGTGTGCCTTGGCTTGAATTTCTATAGGGTAAGTTTTTATATATTTATTTGATACTTTATAATGTGAATTTCATAATATATAATACCATTTATAGTCACCACATGACCCACCCAGGGTAAGTGCACCAATTTTACCAGATTAAATTTGAAATGGTAATTGGCATGTATACTAAGTATATGATGTGGTGTTTAATGTAATGGAATATTATGTTTCATATTTGTATCACTCCATAAAACATTAATGATAGGTATGGGTGTGAAAATAGAATATGGAATATGCTTTAAATTAAAAAATATAATGAGTTTATACTACTTGGAGTTGTCACACTAATGAATGGAATGGCTTAAACCAAATGATCTTATTGATTAATTATGACTTGATTAAGTGATTTCAGGTAACATAGAATTTTGACACTAATTAAAGGAAAGGAATGACCCAGAGTGTGAATTCTAATTGACCATATCATAATAATTAATGAAAAGGCTTCAACAAAATGAAATATTACCTGGCTTGATCATCAAATAGGAATGACTTTACTGGAGATTTCTTGGGATTCTAATCGAAAATGTCATGAGCACTCAGAAACCCCATTGTGATTCAAGTATATGGATTGAATATATTGATACCAACCTACTTCCATATCCATTAATGTTCTTTGATTCCTAGTATGATACCAAAAGATACCTTCATATCATTACAAGATTCCTTGGATACACTCCTAGGATTCATCATTGACAAGTTAGAGCCACGATTAGAACCCATAGAGACCTGTCTCTTCATTGCCATATTTTACCCTCGGTGATCACCTTGGACTCAAAAGGATAATAATTATGGAATTCCATGGGCTATGTTCCTTTTATTACACTCTTACCCTATGCCAGTCTAATGTTACATCTGAGTTGACGACCCCGGATTTGAATGTCGTCTTGGTTATTACCTTGAGACTTCATTATGAAACATATAATAGGATTCTTTATTATAACATGGAACCATACATATTTTTAACATTTTACTTATCTATAAATTATAAATAATAAAATAATAAATTTCTGACATGTTCAGACAGCTGTAGTGGGTTGAACTATGTATATGGGTATTTAGTTACATTGTACTTCATCACATTATATATGAGCACCAGAACATTGTTGCATTTCCATTACATGGGCCAGATGTTATAGACGTCATTGCTGCTGGACCACTAATAATTTTCTCCCACCATCTCTAGTATCTGTTTGGGACCCGGAGTAGATTACATGGTTATTGGTGTTGAAAAGAGGGATGCATACAACTTCAGACACATAATTCCATCATGTTTAGCAGGGATCTTGATAACAAATTACTGAGATGGATCTATGGATGCTTAGGAAATTTTAGTTTATTCTTCTATAAATTATAGGAACATCTTGTTCCAACATAATAATATCCATGTTTTCCAGTTTTATAGTGACATGATATATCATCAGTTGTTGAATGTTATTCACAATTGTTTCAGCTATATTTAATATGGTCAATATTTTATGGCACACCTTATGTTTACATACATTTTTTTTTATCTATTTACCTGTTCTTACATTCAACCATTACTCTATAATTTGTGAATGAGGGAATAGTCTCCACATGGCCTCACCCCTGGCACTCACTACAAGTCAGCATCCTTTGGAATTTGGGGAGATGTTATTGAGGACATGCGTCCCACTAGGCTCTTGGCACCAATCAACTAGAATCCAGGTCTGAGACATCACAAAGTGGTATCAGATGAGTGTTATTTTCATAATTACTATTTCAGGAAAATATATTAATGATTAGGAATTCATGGGACAAGGTCATAAGACATTCCTGGGCATCTTGAATGCATGTTTTGGGTAAAAACCCATTATGACTAAAATTATAATTATTGATATTTTTTTACTATTAGTGTTGACATTAGTTCACCAGATGGTGATAGCCATATTGTGTGGAGTTGTTAATTATTACTCTGAATGAGGGTTTTCTATGATAATTGGATAGATGATATGAGGGCAAGGAACATTGTTAGATGGATCATTATAGGAACCTATAATTTACATGTCATTCACATTTTAATTACATATGAGTGTATTTCACATCTTTTAATTGAATTATGTTCCTATGATTATTGAGTGATGCTATGATAGTTTGATTATGCTTTTATTACTCTTGGTTGTGATTGAGTGATTTTATGTCTAAATTCATGAGGTTTATGGGCCCTCATTAGTTTGGATGACTAACTTTCCAAGTCGATCCATTGGTCTATAAATAAATGGGTGTCATTTCTGGTGACATGCGTATGGGTACTAATTCACTATAAATGGAAATCCATTATAAATTGAATCAAAAAAATTTACTTTTTAATTATTGCACATCTGTATCCCACATTGTGAGGTTCAGGAAAAGTAAAGGAGTAAACCAAGTAATTAAATGTTAAATGAAATGAATCTTATATTGAGAATAGACTGATAAATGGAAAACAAAGCAGGTAGTTGGAGAAGTATGCCTTGGGAGGTGAGTTTTCGTATGTTCAACTTCAGCAAGTGATGTTATATTTCGACCTACGATTGTTCTCAAGCATGTCATTTAATATTGTATACCAATTCCACAATGACATTCTTTTATAGTGCACCATGATGATGTTAATGACTTGGCTACAAACATGATGGGACCTTATCCAACACTCTTACCTCCAAAGGTTCGACTATAGGAACCACCTGTTGTACCGGATAGGTTCACTAATTCCTTGGTTTGTGATAGTATTCTATGTTAGATGTTGTCTATGAAGTTTCTTCATGGCTTGCACCTACAATGTCTGATCTAACTCGCGAGTTCCATCTATAAAATCCACATACAATTTCAGGGGATGGAGGTCTGCATGTCCATTTGTCTTGGTAATATTACACCATATCTATCATTGATCAGGTGGATATGCCTCTGGAAAATAGGTTCAAGATTGCCTCATTTTTTCTTCTAGATTAGGCGATGTGCTAGTGGGATGTGATTACCTATCCCAATCATCACGAGGGCATGTTATAATATGATTTCTAGACTAGCTTTTATTAATAGTACATTCCTAAAACTATGAGATCTGATTGAGCAAGAGAGTTCATGAATACTGACCACTGTTTGATGTTAGTCATAGATTATTCAGATTGTTTCATTGATTTGTAGCTCTTGGTAACGGTTATATTTTTTGATGAGTTTCTGCATGCTAGAAGATTTCAGAATGGGCTCTGTTATGCCATCCGTACTCCTATGAATGTCTTCTGCCTACAATTTGTATTTCATATATTCATCTGAGCACTTATTTATGAGTTTAATCTAAGGTATGGAAATATTGTGAGGCATATAGGACAAGTGAAGTGTTTGGATATTACTTCTATTGGTTGAAGGAAACATTCCCTTGAGGTTTCTCATTAAGAGACACACAACCAGGGTTCCCATTTAGAATGCTATAATATGTTTCATCAGTGTGAATGGTGGAGAATTTTGATGCCTCATTGTGATGGAGACCCATTGGATTTCTAGGCATGTGGTCATAGGGGGCATATCAAAAAATTGTGCAATCCATTTCAACCAGAATCGCTTATAAATGGATCTGCCTGATCTCCATCTTCTGGAGCTAGTTTTTGTAAAACACATTAGGCGGGGAGTTGGAATAGAACGGGTAGGCCATTCTATAGAGGAGTTCAAGGACAGTGTAGATAGATCCATGATCACAAGTAGCATGAGGAGAGTAGTTTTGATTGAGGTAGTCAATCTGTTGCATAGGGATGTAGAGCAGGTAAATTTCATGCTCTATAGCCAAAACCCGTGATCAAAATGTGGGACCATCTTCCATTCAAATTATTATACGTGTGGAATATCTTATAGTATCTGCATTATTTGATATAGTTGCATCAAAATATTTTATCTATGTATCTTTTGTGGATATTCTTTGGCTATAGATACAATATTAATTTTTTTTAATGACCCTAGATAAACTTTTAAGGGTACAAACAGTGTGGACATGCTAGTGTAGGTATTTTCCCATTTATGTAAGCAGTCACCCTATCTTATGAATCATATTTTTTCTTGAGATTATGGGATTTAATTTCATACTTGGGATGGAAAATTTGGTTTACTATCATGCATTTGTGGATTACTATCACCTTATGGTATCTATTACTTCACCAGATGACATCAGTTATCAACATAAGGGTGATTGGGATGTCCAATCTGTTAGGTATGGACCAGAGAATCTAAGGCTTTGTGAAGTGACCATCTAGATTTTGAATATTATTATGGAGGATCAAGTTTAATTATATCATCCCATCTTTTTATAACATAAACATTCAGTACATTTTAAAAAACCGAGGATCTTTAAGGTTTAGTGTCTTGGAAACTGGGAACATAAAACATGAAAACATAAAACATTATTCTTAAACACGTGAAAAGCTTCTCCTCATGTTTATCCTAGGTTCATTACTGCATGTCGTAACCTGTGGACATACATCAAAAGAAAGTTTGAGCAGAAGGCCTAGTAAGGGAAACAAGAGAAACATTTTACTTATAAACTTGAGATACTTCAATAAGGTCATTAAAAGAAATTTAAGGCATGAGAAAGAAATCATGAGATATATCATAATAAAAATAACATTTTTCATAACTTGAATATGTGGATACAACATTTAATATTTACAATCATTTCGTTTCACCAAGGTCCATCCCCAAGGTGTCATTAAAAATTACAAAGGTTATTCACCAAGGTATCAGTCTAAAAAGTCATCTCTAGAGATTAAGTCTTTACCCAATGCATTGGAGCGCTATCTGGGTGTACCGTTGACATTTATTTATTATCATGTGATCCACATATATCATCATCAATAATTTCATAAAAACCCCATATAGAATAAAATAAATGGGTTTCATTTCATAATCGTAACGTTTTAAAATCTGCTTTAAAGACATGATCTTTATGTCACTTTAATCCCACGGAAAAGGCAAAGCTAGTTTCATGTTTGTACATCCCAAAATTTAAAATATAATGTTTTGATATATATGTGAATACCCCTGTAGAAATATGAGCTTTGAGAATTCACATAATAACATAAAATAATATTCAGATAAAGAGGGAGGAATTTTGAGATGAAAACTATGCAGCATAACGCCTACGATACATGGTTTTAGAAAACATTGAAAAGAGAGGTGACATTGGTCAACCACTCAAAAATGATACATAAAACAGTAGGGGAACAGAATATATAGTATTTGACAACATGGTAAAGAAATTTTAATGATATACCATATGAAACGAAGAACTTGAAAGGAAGAAAAAAATAAGATTTCTCTTATGAGAATTCGGCAAACTAACAGCGTCACTAAAAACATCCGAAAATGGATTGACGAGATCAAATAGTGTCTCTCATCATATTAAAATAAATGATCAGTATGATAGATATAGAGTTCATTCCCCAAAATAATAAAATGTAACATGAAAGACTTGACATGAATGTAGATCTTGAAAAAGTGAAGGGTGAAAGAACCCCTTAGAAATTTGGCAGCCTAACGGCGCCACTTAAACAACAACAAAAATGAATTGATGAGATCAAATAGGGTCTGTCATCATATGAAAATAAAAGATCAGTATGATAGATTTAGTGATCATACCCGAACATAATAAAAAGTAACTTGAAAGACTTGACATGAAAGTAGATCTTGAAAACGAGAAGGGTGAAAGAACCCCTTAGAAATTCAGCATCCTAACGGTGCCTCTTAAACTTCAACAAAAATGAATTGATGAGATCAAATAGGGTATATCATCATATGAACATAAAAATCAGTTTGATATATTTAGAGATCATACCCCAACATAATAAAAAGTAACTTGCAAGACTTGACATGGAATTAGAACTTTGAAAAGGGAGAAAGGTGAAAGAACCACTTAAAATTCGGCAGCCTAACGACCCAACTTAAAACATCAAAATACTGAATTGAAGAGATCAAATGGGGTCTCTCATCATATGATAATGAAATATCAGTGTGATAAATTTAGATATCATACCCTAACATAATAAAAAGGAACTTGAAATACTTTACATGAAAATAGATCTTGAAAAATGAGAAGGGAGAAAGAATCTGTTACAAAAATTTTGGCAGCCTAACGACGCCACTTAAATCTTCATTAAACGAAATAATGAGAGTAAGAGGGGATATCTCATTATATGAAAATGAAAAGGGCAGTAATAGGAGTATAAAATAACATCCTTTAACATAATAAAATGGAGCATAAAAGAAGTTACATAAAAGAGATTTTTTTGAAAGGAAAGAGAGAGGTCGGATCCCTTACCTTAAAACGTAACTATTAAAACTCAAAGGTTGGGACCTTGAGGGATTCAGGGCACCTTTGGAGGACTCCTTGGGAGGTAATGAGACCAGAAATTCGTTGGGGGAGAGTGCAGAGTTGAAATGGATGAGAGGATGGCATGATATTTATAGGGAAAGTGAGGGGACAAGGCATTAATGGCCAAGGGACACCTGAAAAGTGGTTTTCTCAAAACCATGTGCTCTCCCATGGTATTTCCCATGGAGTTAGGACACATGGATCCCCCATACAATAATTCATCACCTTTGGTCATTAAAACCATAAAATAGCTCATGAAATCACCATGACACAGTTATGATGTCATTAAACATACTGAAACCCTAAAACTGCTTTTTTACTATTCACTGAAAATTCATCTTTCTCAGAAAAATCCAAAAATTTCACCTTAACCAAATATCGACGCTCTGATTAAAAATATGAAATCCATTTTATAAAAATAATTTTCTAAATATTTTTAATTTCATTTTTAAATAAAAACCCTATTCACTGAAAATTCATTTTATTCAGAAAAATCCTTAAAAATTACCTTTACATAATATTGATGCTCTGAGTTCAAAAATGAAATCCATTTTATAAAAATATTTTTTAAATATTTTTTATTTATTTTTTATGTAAAAAACACTATTCACATGAAAAAACTAATACTTGAATAATAATTTATGAAATTGTTATTTAACCATTTTATTGAATCACATTACTTAATCAAGGTGCCTAGATTATTTTAATACTTTCATTAAGTGAGATTACTAATCCATTTGGTCACATTACTAATCCTATGCAGAAAATCACTATTCATAATTTACTATTCATAAAAAATCAAGTTGATCTTATTAGAATCTAAATTTTGTACTAAACATAATTGTAGAAGTCCATTTTTCGAAAATAATTACACATTTTTAATTATTTAATGTTTACATAAACATTTTTAAAATATCGTTTTTCTAAAATTCATCAAAAATATGCATACTATATTTATCCGGACATTTGACAATTCATAAACTTCATCATAAAAAGAAATCAAAATTTTTATTAAAAACAAAGGGTTATAGAAGGCAGTTACGGTCTCCTTACATAGCCCCTTATCACACTAGAATATGACCTAAGTGTATAGTGAGCTAAGGTGAGAGAATCTGAGGGAGGCTCGGTCAACATCGCACGAGTAGTAATTTCTATCAGTTTGAACTTCTCGCGAAGGCGATTCTGGTCTAGCTTGACACGGTGAAGTTCAGCTTGGGATTGTTAGAGAGAAAATCCCAGTGGTGCTACCTCCTTCCCAAGTTCTGTTAGATGGGCTTAGATCGGTCCATGACTACTGGGTGAGGCCATCGAATCTTCTTTCTATAATAATTAATCACGATTACTTGTATTTAGAGACAATAATCAAAACATTAAGTTTCCAGCGGTCATATTGACCAATGGTCATATACCAGTCAAAACCCAACGGTCTCATTTTAATTATACTCATGTTATCAAATGAAACATTTTTGTTGAGTATAAAAATAAAATAGAATAACACATAAAATTAGGAAACAATATTTATTCAAAATTTCGGGTCGTTACAATCTTCCCCCTTAAGAAACTGCGTCCTCGTAATTTTTAAACTTGGGTTTTGAAATTTCATTGAAAGTCCCACATCGGAAAATGTGTCATTAAAACTATTACATTAAAAGAAAGAAAGGGAAGTACAAAGGTCACCCGAGTTAACCCACACTAATATTCCATGTAAGAAAACATGGACATGGAGGAGAAAACAAAGGGTCAAGTTCTGAGGGAGAGTTATAGAAAACATGAATAGGAGAAAGTTAACCATAAGAAAATCCCAAACTTATGATGTGTGTAAACGGTATTTTATTACCCAGTAGGAAACGTAAACCAACAACGTTTTTGTTTTACGTTTCTTTTCATAATTTTGTGGAATTCATTTACTACATAGAACAAAAACATAAGAAAATATACCTACCTTCAGGTAGAGTTTCATCCTTTAATGAGTATCTACCAAAAATAATCTTTTCTCCAAACAATGAGCATTCAAAACTACTTGGTCTCATCAAAACACAAGAATCACCTTCTAGAGAATCACATAATCCACAAAAGATTAACTATCTATTCCTTTTATCTTTAAACATTATCCCAAAAATAGAAAGGGTAAGGAAAACCAACCCTTCAAAAAGAAAGAATCCCATAGGAATGGAAACTAATTTTAAATCTTCAATGTTCCATGGTACTACCCAAAGTACTTCATAGACCATTCCATAAATAACGATCTTTAAAATTTCTCAAAATAAACCAAACTAAGATCGAAACCCAAATACAAGTGGGATTTGATAACATAGTCTTCCAAAATAAACTTCATTGTTCATCTCCAAAAAAATCAACCACTCCTAACATCTTATAACAAAATTAGCTAAGATAAACATATTTTATCCAAGATAGGTTAATCATTCCCATAAGTAACCTAAATTACTATAATTACACCTTAAATTCATCGATTCTTCAAAATATAAGTCAACCTTACTTCTCAATGAACATACCGTTGTAATCTATTTACCTAGATCATATAGGGTCCCCAAAATAGTGAACGTCTTACAAAATAATAATCATATTTTAATCCCCTAATCATCTCTGTCATATTAATATGGAAATCGTCGCATTTCCTATCACATTGGTTGTTCGTACATGTTCTAACATTTCCCACCATTAACTAAGAAGAGAAAGTATAATTAGGGGATTAAATACATAGCCAATAATCCTGAAAAAGAACTTAAAGCATATAAGGATAACTCGTAGAACAAAAGTATACCATCACTTGTGATCCCCTAGGTTTCAAACTAGGTTATCCATGATCATATATTCTTATGTGAATCATTTTTTCATTTTATCTTTGTTCCTTTAATAATGGTTCATACTAAGCTTATGAATTTACCAAAGCATATCCCTCGGGAGTGTCGTAACCAAGAGTGAAACTAGTCCCGTTGTCGTATACCTGTTCCCCTTCGAGTCTAGCTCAAAGCGGTGTTTTCGGGTTTACCCCTATGAACATCTGTGCCAGATCCACCTCTACCTGCACGTATCTAGACAGCGATGTATTTTCTTGGGAACCCCTTACTCAATACTCACCAAAATACCAGGAAGATTTCCTATATTTAAACTTTTCTATAGGGTTCATCCTAAAGTTTTCATATCCTAATTTCCACAAATAACTAAACCATCCTTTGATACCAACTATAGCATCCCATCTTTTTATAACATAAACTTTTATTACATTTTACAAAACCAAGGATCTTTAAGGATTAGTGTCTTGGAAATCGGGAACTTAAAACATGAAAACATAAAACATTCTTCTTAAACACTTGAAAAGATTCTCCTCATGTTCATCCTAGGTTCATTACTGAATCTCATAACCTAGGGACATACCACAAAAGAAAGGGTGAGCAGAAGTCCCAGTAAGGGAAACAAGAGAAACATTTTACATGTGAACTTGAGATACTTCAATAAGGTCATGAAAAGAACTTTAAGGCATGAGAAAGAAATCGTGAGATATATCATAATAAAAATAACATTTTTCATATCTTGAAGAAGTGGCTACAACATTTAATATTGACAATAATTTCGTTTCACCAAGGTCCATCCCCAAGGTGTCATTAAAAATTACCTAGGTTATTCACCAAGGTATCAGTCTAAAAATTCATCTCTAGAGATTATGTCTTTACCCAATGAATTGGAGTGTTATCTGGGCGCACGCTTGAAATGTATTTATTACCATGTGAGCCACATATATAATCATCAATCATTTCATAAACAACCCATATAGCATAAAATAAATGGGTTTCATTTCATAATTATAACGTTTTAAAAAATGCTTTAACGATATGATCTTTATGTCACATTAAACCCACAGAAAAGGGAAAGCGGGTTTCATGTATGTAAATACCATAATTTAAAATATAAAATTTCGATATATATGTGTAAACCCCTGTAGAAATAAGAGATTTGAGTATTCACTTAATAACATAAAATAATTTTGAGATATAGAGGGAGGCATTTTGAGATGAAAACTATGCAGCATAACGTCTACGATACATGGTTTTAAAAAACATTGAACAGAGAGGGGACATGGGTCACCCATTCAAAAATGATACATAAAACAGTAGGGGAACAGAATATATAGTATTTAAGAACATGGTAATGAAATTTGAATGATATACCATATGAAACTAAGAACTTGAATGGAAGACAAAAATAAGATTTCTCTTATGAGAATTCGGCAGCCTAACGACGTCACTTAAAACATCCAAAAATTGATTGACGAGATCAAATAGGGTCTCTCATCATATGAACATAAATGATCAGTATGATAGATATAGAGATAATACCCAAATATAATAAAAATGAACTTGAAAGACTTGACATGAAAGTAGATCTTGAAAACGAGATGGGTGAAAAAACCCCTTAGAAATTCGACAACTTAACGACGCCACTTATACTTCAACAAAAATGAATTGATGAGATCAAATAGGGTCTCTAGTGATATTAAAATAAAATATCAGTATGATATATTTAGAGATCATACCCCAACTTAATAAAAAGGAACTTGAAGGACTTGACATGAAAGTAGATCTTGAAAACGAGAAGGGTGAAAGAACCCCTTTGAAATTCGGAAGCCTAACGGCGCCACTTAAACTTCAACAAAAATGAATTGATGAGATCAAATAGGGTCTCTAGTTATATGAACATAAAAGATAATTATTATAGATTTACATATCATACCCCAATATAATAAAAAGTAACTTTCAATACATGACATGGAATTAGAACTTTGAAAAAGGAGAAAGCTGAAAGAACCACTTAAAATTCGGCAGCCTAACGATGCCACTTAAAACTTCAAAATACTAAATTGAAGAAATAAAATGGGTTCTCTCATCATATGATCTAAAAATATCATTATGATAAATTTTGAGATCATACCCCAACATAATAAAAAGAAATTTTAAATACATTACATGAAAATAGATCATGAAAAATGAGAAGGGAGAAAGAATCTGTTACAAAAATTTCGGCAGCCTAACGGCGCCACTTAAAACATCATAAAACGAAATAATGAGAGTAAGAGGGGATATATCATTATATGAACATGAAAAGGGAAGTAAGAGGAGTATAAAAGAACACACTTTAACATAAGAACATGGAGTATAAACTAAATTACATAATAGAGATTTCTTAAAATGAAAGAAACAGGTTGGATCCCTTACCTTAAAACGTAACTCTTAAAACTCAATGGTTGGGACCTTGAGGGCTTGTGGGCACCTCGGAAGGACTACTTTGGAGGTAATGAGACCAGAAATTCGTTGGGGTAGAGTGGGGAGTCGAAATGGATGAGAGGATGGCTTGGTATTTATAGGGAAAGTGAGGCGACAAGGCATTAATGGCCATGCGACACCTCAAAAGTGGTTTTCTCAAAACCATGTTCTCTCCCATGGTATTTCCCATGGAGTTAGGACACATGGGGCCCCAGATACAATAATTCATTACCTTTTGTCGGCCAACCCATAAAATATTTCATGAAATCACCATCACACAGTTATGATGTCATTAAATATACTGAAACCCTAAAACTGCTTTTTTTACTATTCACTGAAAATTCATCTTTCTCAGAAAAATCCCAAAATATAACATTAAACAAATATCGACGCAATGATTAAAAATATGAACTCCATTTTATAAAAATAATTTTTTAACTATATTTAATTTAATTTTTAAATAAAAACACTATTCACCGAAAATTCATTTTTTTCAGAAAAATTCCCAAAAATTACGTTTACATAATATCGATGCTCTGAGTTCAAAAATGAAATCCATTTTATAAAAATAATTTTATAAATTTTTTAATTTAATTTTTAATTAAAAAACACTATTCACCCGAAAAAACTAATACTTGAATAATAATTTATGAAACTGTTATTTAACTATTTTATTGAATCACGTTACTTAATCAAGGTGCCTAGATTATATTAATACATTAATTAAGTGAGATTACTAATCCATTTGGTCACATTACTAATCCTACGCATAAAATCACTATTCATAATTTACTATTCATCAAAAATCAAGTTGATCTTATTAGACTATAAATTTTGCACTGAACATTATTGTAGAAGACCATTTTTTGAAAATCATAACACATTTTTAATTATTTAGGTTTACATAAAATTTTTTAAAATATCTTTTTTCTAAAATTCATAAAAATATTCATATTATATTTATCCAGACATTTGAAAATTCCTAAACTTCATCATAAAAAGAAATCAAAATTTTTATTTAAAACAAAGGGTGATAGAAGGATGTTAGGGTATCCAAACATTTCCCCTTATCACACCGGCATAGGACCTAAGTGTATGGTCTGCTAAGGTGAGAGAATATGAGGGAGGCTCGACCAACATCACATGAGTAGTAATTTCTATCATTTTGAACTTCTCATGAAGGTGATTCCGGTCTAGCTTCACACGATGAAGTTCGGCTTGGGTTTGTTCTAGAGCAAAGCCCAGTGGTGCTACCTCTTTCCCAAGTTCTGTTAGATGAGCTTCGATCGGCCCTAGACTACTGGGTGAGGCCATCAATTCTTCTTTCTAAAATAATTAATCATGATTACTTGTATTTAGAGACAATAATCAAAACGTTTAGTTTCCAGCGGTCATATTGACCAATGGTCATATACCAGTCAAACCCCAACCGTCTCATTTTATTTATACTCATGTTATCAAATGAAACATTTTTGTTGAGTATAAAAATAAAATAAAATAACACATAAAATTAGGAAACAAGATTTATTCTAAATTTCGGGTTGTTACATTCATGACAATTTTTTCCCACTATTAGTGGACCGTTTCATCGATGTCTTTCCAAATGATTTTTATATCTTGCCTACTAAGAGAGAGGTAATGTTTCTAATCAAGCCTGTTATAAGAATATCTCGAGTGTCCATTCCATCATACAGGATGGAACTAATAGAGCTTCATTATCTCAAGAGGTAGTTAGGGGAGTTAGTGGCCAATGGGTTTATATAGCCGAATACATCCGCTCGGGGTTCACCCATAATTTTTCACACAAAGGTGGATGTAAACATACATATAATCATGGATAATTTACAGTTTATCAGGATTACAATCATGAAAAAATATGCACTTCCTCGAAGATATGATCTCTTGGACTAGCACAAAGGAGAAAATTCATGCTCTATGTTCTACTTCAAATTGGGTTATCATCAGTTACGAGTGAGAGCATCATAAATACCTCATGAGAATTTATATAGTAGGTAAATTATGTCTTAGTACCTTGTTAGTTCATTAGGTATTATGAATGTTCCATCCATTTACATGGGTATGATGTATATGGTTTTCCACATTATTTGGGATCTTTTTTTTGGTCTTCTTGGATGACATAATTTTGTATTCTCACACTCACAATGACCATGACAGACATCATGGGATCCTTTTTAGTACACTAAGAGAGAATTATCAATATTCCAAGATTTCAATGTTCAACTTCAAGTTCACCAATGTTCGCATCATTGGTCATATAATATAAAAAGAAGGGGTATCAATTGACCAAAAATTCTTAGTGATCTATTTATTCCATAGATATTCCCAATAATTTGTTTGACATACAAAGTTTTTTGGTGCTAGTTTGATATTACATTGAATTCATACATGAGGATTCTTGACCTGAATCACATATTATTGGTTTGAAAATTAATGGTTCCAAGTTCATATGGATAGAAGAGAGCGAGAAGGACAATAGTGATATAAAAGGAAGTCTTTTATAAGCACCAATTCAGACTCTTCCAGATCAAGGTATATATTATATAGTCTTATGTGATGCCTCAGGAAATGACATATGAGCAGTGATGATGTAAATGGTTAATGTCATTGCATACAGATCTTGGTAGTTGAGGCCTAATTAGAGAATTTACCTAACACGTGGCCTTGATATAGAAACAGTGATCCACACCTTACATTCCTTGTGACACTATATTTTAGGTGTGTACTTTTTGGTGTAAAAAGAACACAATATCCCTAAATATATCTTTTAACAGAACTACATGAACCTCAGATAATGGGTATGGGTAGAATGTCTACAATATTTTTATTTGTGATTTCCTATACACCTTTTATGGGAAATGTTTTTGTAGATGCAGTGAGTCAAAAAAACACAAACACTTGCCGTATAAGAATCCAGTAATGAATTGAAGTTAATGGGACTTCTATTTGAGATTAATCGTGAGTGTCATGACAGTCACAGGAAATATTACCTCTCCTATTAAATAGATATATATTTCCACCTAGATAAGTAGAAGAGTATAGAATTTTTAGATACCGAAATATTTGTTCTTCGTGAGAGTATATCAGGAGATATCACGCCTTTAGATTGGTATGTTGATAGAGACAACCTCATGTGTCTCCATGGACATATCTAGCTTCTTACTAATAGGATAGAGGAGTTGATGAAAGTGTCACATGATTCTCATTGGTAATTTCAACATGGAAGATATAAGATATATCGAGACATGCGACCCCAGTATTGGTGGCCCTGGATGAAATGCCAGTTAACCGGATTTATCACCAGGTGTACTACATATTTGTAGGGGAAGGTGGAGCACTAGAGACCTACATGATTTTTATATGTGTTTCAAGTAATTTAATTGAAATGGGATTATGTTTCTATTGATTTACTATCCATATTATGAAGGTCGCCGAGGGGTAGCGTTTCAATTTTGGATGTCATTGACCATCTAACAAGATCAACACACTTCATTTATATTTTTAATACATTCTCAATTGAGGAGCATGAAAAATTGTATGTCTGTGAGATCATACCACTCTATGGGGTCCCTTGTACTATGTTTTCAGATTAGGATTCTCATCACACATCATAGTTCTAGCATGGATTGTAGAAGTATATGGGAACATAGGTGATTTTATGTATATATTCTCATCCCCAGACCAGAGGGCAATCAGAAAAAACAATATAGGTTTTAGAGGATTTGATATGAGCATGTATCATTTATTTCATTGGTAAATGAGGAAATAATATCCATCTGATCGAGTTTGCTGATAAAAAAAATCTATCATAAGATGATTCATATGGCTCTGTTTGAGGTCATGTATTTTAGGACATGATGTTCACCCTTATTCTTATTAGTGGTAGTTGAGGAATCCCAATAAGGTCCTTTTCTCATTCAAGAGACATCAGATAAAATTCACCAAATCAAAAATCTTACGACAACTGTAGAGTCTAAAGAGAATTTTTATGCCAAACTCATTCGACAACCTCTAGACATTATTGTGGGGTATAATGTTTTTCTTTTTTTTATCGCCGAGGATAGGGCATAGATGGTTACGAAATCACGGAAAGTGGTCACCTTAATATGTATGGGATTTTTAATTTCTTGATAGTGTCTAGAAATTAACATATCAATTGGTATAACATATTGGCACCAGCCCATGCTTCACGTAATCTATGTGTCATAACGTCTCCAGTATCATGCTGATATGTCTGATACAATTGATCCCCATGCAGATTTGTTAGATGATGAATCTACCTTGGGGAATGATCCAATATGAAACTTTTATAAGATAACCTGGCCTCTCTAAGGATATTTTATCCCTATAGTATGGGAGATAGGGTATAATTGTTGAGTACAATATGATACTTGAGAAGGGAAGTTGACAAATATTCCCAATGGAAAGTGTTTTAGGAAATACTATTTCTCGCCCATGGAAGGTGGACATGGGGGTGTTCTTTCATAAGTAATTTCTATAAGAACCCAGTTTTTTACTCAGGTACGAATCTGTTAATATTCTATCTAAATATTTACTTTATACTTAATATGGATTCATAATTAGTTGGTAAAGGTCTCAAGGGTGGACATGGGTTTTTTAGAGCCCAAAACACAACTTGTGGGGGGAATCTATACATGTATTATGGTTGGCACATGATTTTCCTAACGGTATAGATGACGTATTTCTAGATAGATCCCCCTCGTACGGTTGACAGACGGCCCATATACCTAACCGTGAATGCTCCCCTTCATCCACATTCACAATGAATAGTTTTCCAAAAGGTTTTTCAAACCGTGTGGACAAACTGTGAATATGCTAATTTTTGGGTAATTTTAAAAAATTTCCCTTATTGAACTATTAATTTCACTTATTCCACCAAATAAATAAACCAGAATTAATAGCCATTTTCCTCTCATATTGGTGCTTTTTTGTAGGTAAAATATGTTTATTCAACGATATCTTTCATCCAGGTTTTTTTTGAACTTATGTTCATCATGTTGAATGTGCAATGACAAGTACTTGAGACTGATAAATCCGTTCCTCATCTAATATTCTCTCGACTAAGTTATCAGAGTAGGATCATTTTTATCCATTTTATAGATCTACTCCAATCTATTATAAATTAAATGCCAATACCAGATGTGTAGAGTCATACATTTCTATGGTGGGTGATCTACAACTCATCCCTCAAGTTCATTGATTTTGAAGTTGTCATGCGGGGAACACCTATTTCATCAGCACCATTAATTGAATTTTTATTCCAAGATTATAATCAATAGAATTGTATGGATTTTACACTTCCATATATGTGATTAACTATTAGTGGGTTTTAACAAAAATCCATCCATTCCATGTTGATTGTTATTCAATAATTTGGGATTTTTTTTACGAAACAATTGTGAAACTGTCCCGGTGTTCCTTTGCATGACCTTCCTAAGGTTAAGAGTTTAAATATTAAATTGTTTCTTTATATTTTGAATTAAAAAATGGAAAGTTCAATGTATTCTTACAACATGACTACATATGGTATGTGCTACATTTTAACCATAATAAATTTAAAATTTGAATTTCCAGGTATACTAATTATATGACTTTGCATTGAATGTTAATGAATAGTAGCATGCATGTCTATAGAAACCATTACCACATTAAAGGAAGGTAGTGGAATGAAAATTGAATATGTAATATGAATTAAGTGATGTAAATGAATTGTTTCATGCCAAATGGCCTTATTACACTAATAAAAGGATAGTCTTGGAACAAATAGACATATTTATTAATTATGACTTCATTAAAAGGTTGAATGATACATTACCTTATCATGATAATGAAAGGTGAGGCTTTATCCAATGGATGAATGCTTCATGGCCTTGTCACACTAATTAAATGAAGGGAATGAATGAAATAAAATATTACATGACTTCATAATCAATTAATATTGGCCCAACTCATGCTTCCCTTGGATTCTGATCGGATAATTACATAAGAAATTGGGAACCCCATAACGATTCTAGGATACAAAATTATTAGTTTAAACACACCGAGATCCCGATCCATGTGTGTTTGTGGATTACCAGTATGATACTATACGATCCTTTTATATTATTACATGACACCATGGATACAGTCCACTGATCCTGCATTACAAGTAGGTTCCATAGTTACTGACCAAAGGGACATATCTCATCATAGAACTATTTTAGCTAGGACGATCACCATGGACTCAGTAGGAACCTCATTGGGGAATGTATTGGATAATACTCCTTGGGTTACTGTCATACCTCAGTCTAGGATACAATTATTTCATAGTTGTTGAAACTTGATGTCTAAGTCGACTTGGTTATTATCATGGGACATCACAATTAAATATCAGTACTTGTTTACTTGTAATAACTTGGAACCATCACTATTATTAACATGTTACTAATTTTGAAAAAAATATTTATATAATGAAATGATGAAATTTTCAGACACCAGTATAGTACTATAGTAGGTACATGGGTATTTTGGTACATTGTACATTATTATATTATATATGAATTCCTGCACACTTTTTCATGTCCATTACACATGAATGATGTTATAGACAGCAGTGGTGGATGACCATTGATATTTATCTCACACCCTCTCGAGCTTCTATTTCGTACTCGTAGTAAATTGCATGGTTGCATGTGCTGGAAAACGGAATAATACGACTTCAAACACATGATTGTGTTCTATTTAATATTTATCTTGATTGCAGATGACAAATGAAGAGCTCTAGATGCTGGGGATAGTTTTTTGATTCTTTTATACTTTTGTGGAATATGTTATGTCGTTTGTCTTGTATCCATGTTTTCCAATTTTCTAGTTACATATCATATCATCAACTAATGAATGCTATTGTAGTTGTTTCAGTTATTGTTATTATTGTCTCTATTTTATGTTGTTCATTATTTTTACATATATTCCTTTTTATATATAGCTATTGTTACATTCACCAATTGTGTTTCACTTTGGTAATGAGGGAAACGTATCCCCAATGACACACCCCCGGGCATTGCTACTAGTCAGAAACCTCTGTCATTCATGGAGATGTGGTTGATTCCATGTCACCCACCAGTCTTGGGGCACCTATCAAGTGAAATTTAGGTCTGGGTTGTCACCATTATATAATTAAATTAATATTTTCAATCAAATTGATTAAATATTGGATATGTATAATTTTCTAATCATTATGTCATAATTTTTAAACATTTAATAACATTTAATGTCATTTTATATACTATTCACATATCTTGAAATTAAATTCATCATGATAGCAATGGAACTCAAATATTGAATCATTAATAAGAAATTGTACACTATACATATTAATTATAATCATGGTTAAACACAATTCATCTAAAAATGACTTTTAAATTGTCAATGTCTTTTTAAAAAATTTATAGTTGAGACAGACAATATGTCAATGTTGTGTAAGTGTTCAATGAAGTTATACCATCTATGAAAATTTAACATTATATAAACTCATAAAAATATATTAATCATATAAAACTAAACTATAAAATCAATCATTACTTCTTTTTATCCCTATGAAATTAAACTAGAGATATTTAATTTTTCTTATCATAAAATTATATAAACCTCACAATCAGTTTAATATAACATGAAATTTCCATATTTTAGAATTCATGATTATAATGGTAGAACTACTATCATAAAAATAAATAAAATTAAGTATTTGGAATATTTTGAGAGCATATCCCGTAGTTTTATCCTTAATCAATATGATTTACCTATTACCGAGGTAATGAAATTATACCATGGTTATTATTTATTATTGCTAAAAAAATTATTTATGAAATAATTAGAGTCATCTGATTGAAAAAAAATCCATATTTTTATTTTAAATTATTTTAATTTTATGAAAATTATTTTCGTATATTATTGAAAAATGCATCGAAAATAGTTTTTGAAAAAATGAAAATTATGCATCAAAATAAATAAATACCAAAGTAGAATATAAGTTTTATTCCTATTGAATTAGTTATGTTATTATCAATCCCAGATATCTTGTGTTACTTTGAAATCAAATCCAAATTTCATGTTAATTTTTAATAACCTGTTTTATCCAAAAAAAATGATAAATTTATTAAAATAATAATTTATTAGTTTACTAAAAAATCACCATTTTTAGAAAATTTCGTAATACTCACCATAAGATAACATTGAAATGATAATTTTAAAATTTAGATAATTTTTGTCAAATAAAATTTCAATAATTATTAGATATTAATAATAATTTAACTTGTATAAAACTCCTAAAATCCATTTTGGGAAGAATGGTATTTTAAATCCCAAAATTTAATTTATTCATTCTCATTTCATAGTAAAAAAAATAGTTCAACATTAAAATTATCAATTCAATTAACTGTTTATATTAACTAAACATTGTCATATATTTATTTTATAATGAGGATATCCTTACATATAACGACCAACCTAAAGTATAGATTGTAAGAGTTATATATAAATATTATTTTTTGATTCATTTATGCTATGTAATTCATGTGGTGTATTTAATAGAAAATATTCACATTTTAAAATAAAAAATAAAATTAAATATTATGTTATTTAATTGTCCCATACTTATAGAATTTTTATCATTTATTTTTTTATATTTTTATAAACATAATATATATTAACATATTAATAAATCAAAAATATATTTATCATTAAATTTAATCTCGATGTTATTACCGTGAAACATATTATGTATCTTCATCAATAATCATCTTACTTGAAAATGAGTTTCTTAAGAAACCACTTTGTAGTGGAGTGTTACATAACACATAATACATGATAGATTTATTTATTATTTTATTGAGTTTTATAAATTAATTTACCTTTAGGATTGAACAATATTATAGAGTTTACATATAATATTCCTTTCAATCCAATAATGTTTTTGGGTTATTTGTTGTTTTTAATTGAGATAATAATGAAAATTTCAGCAATTCAGTACTAAAATATGCTTTTAATAAAGTATAATACATACACAAAAATGGAATTTATTCCTCTATTTTAATACCAAAATGATTATAATGAGTCAATTTTATATGAAATATATCGAAAAAATCATAACAACTGGTCTGTAAAACCATAGTTCTGACAAAAGATAAATTAAAAAAAATTCCAATATTATTGATTAAATTTTAAACAATAAATAATAATGTTTAAATAACATTTTTTTTTCAAAATTAATAATGATAATTAATCTATAAAGAACCATTATCAATCATATATGAATATTCCAGAGAAAAATATTTATAATTAAACTCCATGAATTTTTTCTAATCTCTCCCAAGGATAACATTTTCTTATTACATAATAACGTTAATGGTATTTTATTACATTCTCCAATAAATATAACTCAGAATATGATTCCATTATAAAATTCACATTTTTCATGATTGATATTATTGATAAAATGTATCCAAATTCACATTTTCCATATTTTAAATACAATGGAACATCATTTGAGAAATATTTAGTTGTTTCTATGAATACTCATACCCAAATTACACTGTAAAATACCACTATATCATAACCATATATAGTCTAATTTAACTATAATTTTCATATGTTTAAATCACCGTTGCTTAAATTCATCTAATAAGGCTATTTATGGATTTTATTTTATCTTATAACGATCAAATGGTATACTATATCGAACGAGAATAATTTTATAAATATTAATTGTTCAATACTATACATTAAAACAATCAAATTTTTGCATTTAAATATTTTTATATTAATATATTTAAAAATCATTCTAAATTTATAATCATTATACACATATTACTTAAGGTATTTCAAAATATCACTAATAAAAAATAATGTTTTTAATATGACGGGGTAATATTATCATTTATTATTCAGAGTAAATACCTCTTTAAAACTTGTTTTGGGGAGGCCCATTACATAGACAGATGACCCAAGACTAGGTGGTCATAATACAAGGCCTGAAGGCCCATTTGTTGGCCTAATGGACCCTTAGGTGAATAGTACTGTTACAATACCCAGACTACTATTGTAACGCCGCAACAACAGTTCCTACTATATTAATGGATATTCATAATAACCTCAAATATTTAACCTAATATATATATAATCATCTCCATTATGATACCATGATTTTTTAGTAACATTATCTTAATCCCTATATTGACCACAATTATTGATTCCATTCCTTCTTCTTGAATACATTACTAACCAATGCGACAAAATTTGTTATCTTATATTCAAATTAAATGTTGATCTCTTGAATAAAAATTCCTATGATTTTTTAAATTACTAAAAAGGATTATAATTTTTCTATTTTTAGATATATTTTTTCTAAAATATACGTCCCATGTTTCCTAATAAACTTATTTTGATAAAAAATGATGTATTCTTTACTCCACTACCACATGTCCAATAATTACTTATTACATTTGTACAACATATAGGGGATCATACCCTGAAATATTTATCGGTTTACTAGTACTAAAATATAAATGACATAGATAATTACTATATTACATTAGAGATATAAAAACACACCATTTCAATCTTTCATTCAAAAAAAAAATAGTAAAAAAATTCCTTTTTTATAATACAGGGAAATAAATACAAATAAAATGCAATATCATATTTTTAATAAATTTTTCATAGAGTGGTAGATATATAATGAGTAAGTAGGGAATAAAGAATATTATTGGATGGGTACATGAAACAAATTCCATTCAATAAAAAAACATGACCATTAAATAAATTAATGGATAACATCATTAAGACAATCACATGGATAATAATGACTGAATTTTCAAGAATAAAATGTATAATTATGAAAATTCATCATATTACCATCATGAAATATCATCCATGACATATTATATATATTTTTGGCCTCTCAACTAATTTATATTACAATTATATGTAATAGAATCACCAAAAAACAAATTATTGGTATATGAACATAAAACCACGACCTATACAACATGACAACATTTTTTTCTCATGATATCTATCGATACATCGAGGACCTATCTATAACCATTCTAAATACATTATATACACCTTGAATGAATTCATCTGGTATTTAAAAATGAATGCAATTCTATCCCATCAAATCTAATAAATCAACACGTATCTATATTTAATAAGGAATATAGAATATTTCACAAGTCAATGAAAAAAATTTTTTCTTAAAAATCCATCAATTGAAATTTTATATAGAAATGGAATATGGCTGGTAGAATCAGAAAATTTGTATAAATTATGAAATATAAATCTATTATACATAAAACATAGACATATAGATGAAACAAAGTCCAATGTAATGATGAATAGTTATATTAAATGTGATAATGTAGATGATAATAATTGAGAAACCCATAGATTAGTAATATTTGAATGAGGTTTCATAGATACATGTAACATAAATTACATTGTTTTAAAACCAATCCATTAATA
The DNA here is from genome assembly GCA_963277665.1 of Viscum album. NCBI lineage: Eukaryota > Viridiplantae > Streptophyta > Magnoliopsida > Santalales > Viscaceae > Viscum > Viscum album. The sequence continues at coordinate 321,720,892 of OY728161.1, forward strand.
AATATAAAAAATAATTTAATAAAAAATATATTCCTCATAAATTTTTGTAAAGATTATGTTCAATGATACATTGAAAATTATTCTCATCCCTCTAAGAAAATTATTCCTGTTTCTTTTGTTAGTATTGTAAATAAATATTCTTAAATTTTTTTATAATACTGTTTTTATAATAATCATAAAGACCTAAAAGTTATAAATAAAATATAATAATAGTTATAACTGAAGAAGATTAATTTCATGTGGTTAATGTTAAAAAATGATTCCTTTCACACCTTTGGTACATTGATAAAAAGTATGGTGTGTAGATAAAAACACAAATATAACATTGAAAACATAGATAATAAAGTAAAATATGTTTAAAAACAACTTTAAATAATCATTTGAACATGGAAAATAAGAATCATATTTGTATACTAGAGAACATTGACAAGGAAGAAAAATATCATCTACAAAAACAGAAACAAGGACGATATTTCATAAAAATAATCATGATTGTTTTAAAATAAAAAAAGATATATTTTTGTTTGATAACATTAAAAACAATGAATAATTAAAATGATTGAGTATACATTGTGATTTTGGAAGTTATAATCTAAAATAACATAAATAAAAAAATAACATAAACTATATTTATTAAAAATGATATTTGTAAAATAAATCCATACTAATTTGGTAACTTCGGAATCATATTCCCTTAAAGAATTATATATGAATAGAAAACATTAAAAACCATGAATAATAATGAATTAATAATATAATGGTCAAATTTTTATAATATAAACCCTTTAAAAGAAATTAGGTCCATAAAGTGAAACATATCCCATTGATATATAAATGAGATGTAATTATAATTACATAAAATCCAAAATGGTTCATGTGTTCTCTTATCCAACATTATAATAAATTTATATAAATTATAAATAATCAAATGAGACATGTTCAAAATTACCATACACAATATTATTCAACTATAACATCTTATCACATATTAATTATCAATTTTTTATTAAAAGTATATTTTATGTGAAAACCGACCAGTTTTACATGCATGATTTAATTGGATATTACCAATACTTAAACATATGTCATGATTTCATATTAAAAACAATAATAATCACAAAATCTGTATAATTTTTAAATTTAAATATAATATCACAATTATCCATAAAATTTGGATATTAAAAAAACCAATTTTCTTCATGGTGATGGTTTTCCTCACATATGCATGAACAAAGATATAATTTTTCAATTGATGGAATGGTATGAATTTAATTAATATCCTATCCTTTTAGATCCATAATTCTATTTTTTTAATTTCATAAAAATATATTATAATAAAAAACCTTGGTATGTATTGATAAAAAGGTGATGCATCGCTATGCGTAGATGTAACACTATATGAGTAGTTGGGGAAGGTGGTTCAATGTTTTAGAATAATCATAGATAAGAAGTTCGTTTTAAAAGTTACATGGGTAAATTTTTTTTAAAAAAGTGAAATATCAATATATATTATGTGTGTAAATTTTAAAAAATGGTTCTAAAACATAATAAAGTCAATTATTAGGATATTAAATTTGATATATAATTATCCATTCAATTGAAGACTTGTTTTGATTACATTTTAGACCAAAAGTTTTTGTTTAACAACCTTGTTAACCCTATTTATCCTTGATGACTGTAACAATGTTTTCTCATTTTAAGGGTCATGAATGTCATTTTAAAAATTAACGGTGAAAAAATAATGATATATTAATTATAGTTTCTTCAATATAGCATCCATTTGATTATAGATAATATTTCAATAAATTTTATATTATTTAGAATAATTTTTAGATAATAAATATTATTTTGGGTTATTTTCAGGACTATTCCCATATCATAATATTAATGGAATAAAGATAAAATTTTAAGTAAAATATATAATCATTCTCAATAATTTAAATATTTAAATTATCCATGATATTGAATGATAACCACAATTCATCCTGAATTTAATACATCTAATGTTTTTAAAGTAATTTTTTTAATATTTTCAAATATAATCACTAGTGTTTCATCAAAAATGTGTTAGCATTCAATGAAATTATACTTTCTCTAAATATAGTAATTAAATTACTTTCATATATATATAATATATTCAAATTAAAAATAATAATTTACCCACTAATATATTAATTGATTCCAAAAATCCATATTTTGATTATATAAAAATAATGGGAGGGGCATTTTTTTAATTTTTATTAACATAATATAAGATAAAGTTATTAATCAATGAAAAGTGTCACTGAAAACACATATTTTCCAAAATTTTATGGTTACAGTCATATTAATATCATCCGATAAAATAAAATAATATTTTTAATGTTTTTCATGCCAAATCCATTCTTTTAATAATTAATATTCATGTTTTACCCATTACCATTGTGATAAACATTTATTATTATTACTATTCATTATGGAAGTAACCAAGTTTTACCATTTTTCAAAATTTTATCCCCTATAATTTAAATACAATATATGAATTAAAAGATTCATTTACCAAAAATAGAAAAATTAATTTTAATATATGTAAGTAAAACACAATGAATATAATATCTAGAAAATGGATTTTTGGATCATAAAAAATGAATATTGACAAAAATAAAATATAATGATGATCCGTATGGTATTAATTGGAATATATACAATCAAAGGGATAAAATATTAATTTAAATACAAATATAAAATATTACACACCTTATTTATTTATTGTTTTAATGAAATGAAATGAATTTTTTTTCCAATTTTTTTTCACTATTCACCAACAAAAAATCCTATTTGACAAATTGAAAAATTCATAATACTATATTTTTAATATACTATTTCTAAATATGTAATTCACATTTAAATATAAAATTTCAAAAATTATAAGAAATTAATTATAAATACACATGCCTAAAATGAATATGAACCATTTCAATGAAAATTATTTTCAAATAATATAAACAATTATTTTTTAAATGATAACCTTATTTATTGATTTAATTATTTTTATCAATTATTACTTATCATATATATATATTTATATCCTAATGATATTATTTACATTTATACTAACCAACCCAATAATTATGTTCGGGAAATATTATATAAAATGTATTCCACTAATTTTTAAGATCACTTTTTCATGAGGTATACACTATCAAGCATATTTTACATTAAAAAGAATATATTCTATAAAATATATGTATATTTCACAAGAAAAATATTTTTATACCTACCCCTAGCCTTCTGTATTTTAATATTATAAATATATATAATTCCATTTAGAAATTGTTTAGATGTGAACCCTTATACGACCTACATGACTAGAGAATATATCTTAAAGACCAAATGGAATTAAGGAATGTTTCATATTGAATACTTGAATCCCCATTGAGTATAATTTTTTATTGTATGAACATTATATATACTAGTCTTCTCTAATTTTTTTATTAGAGAAATTACACTTTTCAGTCTAATTCATAAAGGATAATGTTGTTCAATGATACGTTATTCGTAATAGATGGCGATGTGGGACCAATTTATTGATGGACCATGATGTCTTGGAGGATTTTTTCTAATGACTCGAATATATGACCTGAAAACCCATTTCAAGTAAATAGAAAGATTTTTATTTTACTCACTTTTTTAGATAATAAATTTCCCACATTGATACAATACTTATGTAGTTCTACTGTATTTCATTCCTGGTTAGAATTATTGATTGGATTTGATACATGTAAATAGAGTATTAACACAAGGGTGTTCCTTTAAATGGTAGAACAACACAACATATCTTATTATGGGAATTAAAAATAATATTAATTTATAATGAAATTTTATAAAGTCATTATTACTCTCATGGAAAATTGAAGGCAATAATTCACCACCATATAAAGAAGTTATAATATTTAATGTTCTAATATTTGAGGATGTGGAAAAATTATTCTCTTTATTAGTGGACATGCACAATTGAATTTAGAAATGCTGATTTAATAGTATGTTAAAAAATATCTCATTTTAAATACAATATGTTCATCCTCATGTATTGATATTTTTTGTTTATCATTGTTTTTAATCATTTATTCATTACAATAGCTTCTAAAATTATAATTCACTTTCATAGAATGTTTATAATTATCAGTTATTGTTGCCAAAAAATTTTAATGTTATAATTGAACAAGTGAAATAAATTAACGTCTTTATAGGATTTTTATCCCCATTTAAAATATAATTATTAACTCATTTTCCATATATACGGTGCTTGAAAATGTTAATTTATCATTATCAATATATAACCTACATCAATTCAATCAAATAAAAATTATAAATATGTATGAAATAATTTTTAATATTAAAAATAGTTGTTTACAAAAATAATTCATTTTATTATTTAATGTAAATTAATAAATAATTAAATTTTATGGATTTAAATTATATTTTCTAGAGTTGGAAGCATTTTTACAAAACATCATTTCATTATAAATAATAATTTCTATAATTCTACCATTCAATTTATTTATGAATTCACAAAAACATCATACTATTTATAAGAAAAAATGTCATCCATTTGGTAAATATATAATCATAATTCAATTTATATGTTTGCATCATTTTGGTTGTTTATACAGATCATTCATTTTTGTGACAAAAAATAAATTGTAACCATAAAAATAATTTTACGGTCCTTGAAAAAATAGTTCAAATAAATATCACAATGTATAAAAATTATTTAAATGTACTTATGTAATAAATAAATATATATAAATAAGTAACATCAATGCTCATTGGGTAAAAAAACGCATTAACAAAAAATATGTTGATATTTTTAAATAAACTATAACGTCATAAGAAATTCAATTTACCTTTAAAATCCAAAGAAAATTTATTTTATAATAATTTTTATTTATTATGATTCCATCAATCTATAATACATTATATATTTTTAAAATAATTAATATATTAATAATTTATATAGTGTAGTAAATAATATCTAAAAAAAACATCAAACGACTTACCATGTAAGAGTCAAATGGTATCTCATAAATGTTTTACAATTTTAAATTACATTTATAGTTTATTAATATAAGATTATTCTATTAAATACTAATATCATATAATTAATTATATATTCTCATAAGATTTTTTCCAAAAAATGTTTTCGCATCACCGAATAATATAAGACTTTATATGTAACTCTCCAAATTTTTTTGAATTATAATATATATTACATATTTAAAACTTCAGCTGACATACAGTTAAGACATCAAAAACATGTCATTATTTTTTTTATGAAAACACATTATTTTTCATTACCACTCTCAAATATATTTTTGTTTCTCAAAATAATTTTAGAAAAAACCTTTAAAATGATGTATAATAGTTTAAAAAAATAATCAATGAATATTCAATAAATAATAAAGAATATTTATAAATCATTATTTTTATCACCAACTACATGAATAATCAATAATGTCATATTTAAAAAGATATTGTCAGTAAAATTAGGAACATTTAGTTATCAAAACATCTAAAAGTGGAATAGTACACCTCCGAATTCTCCACCTTTTTTGTATTTTCAATGCCTATTATAATTATAGAAAAATAAATATGTTTATTTAAATTAATCAAAATCATTATAAACTATCTATATTTTTTGATTTTATGTTAAAATATTTTGAATAAAAAAAATTTTCAATGACCTACACATCTACCCCTTTGTCAACATTATATTTAATGCACAATGATAAAAACATGTTTAAATTATTTATGTTATATAACACTAATGAAAAGAAATAAATGTTCAGAATATTTTACCAATATTTATGATAATTTGAAAAATATATCTCCCCATAAAAACATTCATATTAAAGATAATCTCCACTAGAAAGAATGTAACTTTAATACATTTAAATCCATTTTAAATTAAGAATCTTCTAGAGGAAAAAAATATCGGATAAAAAAAATTTCCATACTAAAATACCCTTCTTACATAAGACATGTTTTTTCGATTAATAATAAAACATAACATATTAATGGAATCATATAGTGATATGAAATAAATTAAATACCATCTAATTTTCAAACAACATGTAAAAATGTAAAATAGTAAGAAAATTTTTCATGCTCGTTGGAAAGTTCAAAGAAATATATTTATGTTCATGTTTTCATATGAATAAATATATTGTTATTACGAATAAGATTTTACCAAAGCTAGAAATATGTCGAATAAATGATGATTTTGAATCTAATAGAGTTTAATATAAGGTTGATTTTAACTGAGAAATGATTTTAGCCTTCAAGAAAAATCTTGTGCAATGTATGAAAACATAACATTGATAAAACTATTCATTAATGTTACCATGGAACCAATTATGGATAAAAATTATTACATACCAAGATAATAACATAATTAAATTATATTTTCATCATAAAAATAAAAAAAATACATTTTATAATCAATGATTTAACTTATTATAAAGAAAATATTCTTTCCAATTGATCATCTGTTATTACATATTAACTAAATGTGTGACCCTTTCATATTTGGCCTATAAAAAACTATATGTTACCAAAATATTAATAGTTATATTATTTAAAGGGGTTTAAAAATAAAAATAGTAAATTGATTATCACACAAAATGTAATAGATGATAAGACAAATTAATTTTTTTATTAACCCATAATGATTTATGAATCCATAATATTATGGAAACATTTAGTCTACATATAATTATAATGATATATAATGTTTTTTAATTAAACTAAATGAATGTAAAAATAAATCTAGAATATGAATATATCAGTAGTACTTTTTTTTTATTTTTCAACTACCAAAATTATTATCCACAAAATATTTGAATTTAAAATCAGGACTTCAAAGAAAAAATCAAATAATTATTTATTTATCCATTGATAAGATTACTAATCCTTTTAATCAATTATGAGTTTCTATATTTATTGTCATATATTATTTTTATAACTTTGAATATAATAAAAATAATTTTTTCCATGAAGTATGAAAATATTATATACTACAAATCGTTCCACTAATAAACAAAATGCTACATAATATTCTATATATATAATAATATTGAATAAAATATGTTCTCATTAGTGTATTTTATCATTTATAAAATTGATGAAAATTTTATTTGTCTAATAACATATCCTCTGTAGTGTGACTAAGAAACATTATAACATATATTTCATATATTTGATGTCATGAATTTAATTTAAAATTAATTATAAGACTCCTGTAATATTTAAAAATAATTAAATTTAAATAATCATTAAAAATAATTTCAAATAAAGACGCAACGTTGAAATGATAACCATATATTTAATAAATCAAAATAAATTTGGAGTTCCTCATCATAAAAATATTATTATTTACATTTACTTCTAAAATAATATTTTTCAAAATGAGTTGATATAACATTTAATACAGTGATATTTGGGATTATTTATGTCCCTTAAGAGATACTGAGAATTTTTTAAAATTGATTATATTGTATTAATTTTCCTAAATCAATTTTCATATTTAAAAAATATCATAAAAACAACCATTTAGAAAAAAAATTAAATATGTGTCCTTGGTCAACAATTATAAAAAAATTGAATAATTATCCATATTTTTAAATATTATTACAAAATATTCATTTATTTCTAATAACATATTGATCATTAGGTGGATAGAAAAAAATAAAGAATTTTTTAGGAAATGATGTTGAAATATTCTTCCATATAAATAATCAAACTATAATCATATGTGGATTAAAAATATATTTGGGAACAAAATAATAACTAATTCATTATGAGTATAGAAATATCATATATTTTTTTGATTTGAACTCATTATTTTAATTTTAAATTAAATATATATATATCTGATGGACATTATTGGTCTTTCAAGATCATAGATAATGTTCTGAATCCATTTGAACATGAGTATTCAATTATCGATATTAATCTTATTTGAAATTAAAATCTTAGGTATCATCTATAACGTAACATAAAATAATATCATGTTATTTTCATGAACAATCATCAAACCTAACTTGTGTTAATTATTTAATGACTAGTTTAATTTTATATAGAATCCATAAGATTTTCTTACATTGAAATATCAAAAACAAATTCATCAAAACATGAATACAACTTATCAATTGAATTCATAATATTATGGAAAAAAACATAACAGAGAAAAACCATAAATTAGAAAACATTTAAATTCCCTTAAATTACAAAATTTCATATTTTTATTCATCAAAATTGTTCATTAAATAATATTATAAGAAACTAAATTTTTTTATTCATATCAGTAAACAAAAAAAACTCATTTAAAAAATTCACATAAAATGGTTTTTCCATTTTATTTATAGTTATACTTTCATTTTACACTACACTGTATTTTTAGGTGTTATAGGATATGAAATAAACTTATAAAAATTTATACTCCTACGTAAGAGTATATAAAATCTTAATATATACTATAATATTTCAAAAGTACCTCTATGCTATTTAATATTCATAAATGAATAATATAAATTTTGTTATGATGTTTTTATCAGTGATGTTGTACTATAAATTTGTGTGATGATATCTTATATTATAGTTTTCAATTTTCATGATAAATCCTCATATGAAATAAATTATTTTTAAATGTAAAACATTTAAACACATAACATTAGGATCAGCAAGTTCATCAAAATAAATAGCATAAATTATACATGTGTTGTCATCATGAAATATAATATATTGGCCCACTAAAATTTGAATTTTACATTTTTAATTTAAATAAACTCACCATCATCATATAGTTGAAGAATTAGTTTAAAAATAAGTTTCAAACCATAATCATAATATAATATAAAAATAATAATTGGTTCAGAAAGTTAAAATCCCCTAAAACCTTTTTCACTTCCTTTTTTGATGTCGCTATGTGTGACACTCATTAACAAAATTTAGGATATAATGTTTGACCCATATCTATCCATATCTTTAGAACATATACCATGCTTGTATGAATTTTCAATTTAGATATTTATATATATTTGTTTTTATTTTATTGATTCCACAAGATATTAGTTTCATAATTCAAATTTAGTTATAGATTCATCAAAAAACATGAATCCCTTATACAATATCAACAACCAACTATGGATGTCCTCTATTTCTATTTATTATACTTATTCTTACTATCACACTTTTTCATTTAGCATAATTATATTATTTCACCTTTTATTGGGATTCCATATCTTCTTATATCATTGTAATTAATTGAAACAGTATTAAATTTACTCCTTCCATGGATATTTTCTCTTGGATAATCCATCTTATGACTTATTTAATACCCATTATTTCTATTATCGACTCTATTTTATTCATCAGAAACTTAATAAATTTAATTTATCGATAATTACAGGTCAAAATATTATGTAGTTACACATATCTTTTATTTAAAGGAAATATTTGTTCTCTTAGGAGATTATTCTTCATTAATGTTTTTTGAATCGACGATTTATTATAGTAATGACCAAATAATTTCATCAATTGTATAATCATTTAAAATTTTATTACCATCAACAAAAATCATTTGAGGATTCCATTTTATAAGTAAATATTTATTTAAATGATAAAAATGAATTGTATTATCCATGGGTTAATATAAAGAAATATTTTCTTTTATAATACATATTAACCAATGAATGGGTATATAGTGATACCCAAAAATCATTGGAACCTGAGATTTCCATCCCTGATGTTATTTTCCATACATTTATAACTATATGAAAGGTTTAGAAGAAAAATATATATATAGTAAATATTATAATCATCAATATAATATAATTATCTGATGCCATGTGCTTTTTATTATGAAACAAATTATCCCAAAAAATATTTATATGCTTAATTATTAGATAATAAATTATAGATGTTTTTATTTTTGAATAATAATGGGGGGTTAATTGACTAGTTTATAAAATTATAAATATTGTGCAATTTTTGTTTATGTTAAGATGGAAAGTATCAAAATATTAATTGAGCAATATTAATTATTTTAGGAATCAATGTGATTCTATGAATACTATATATATTCATAATATTGGATTATGGAAGCCAATATAATATGGAATACCATTTTATCAGTAAGAAAAATACTTTTAAACATCATTTTTGATGATAGGATGAGATCTCTGATCTGAGGTTTTTAACACCGAGAGTCAATACCTATTACCTTAATTTTAATGGGGAGTAAGAACAATCCTTGTATGTTTCATGACCATGTAACAAAAGAAAACCAACTAATTTTAATATACCATTAAATAAACCAAGAAACATCTTTTTAAAACCTGAAGGCATAACCCAACATATGATTTTTATGGTCAGTATTAACCACATGTCATTATTATGATTAAAATATTTTAAAATAATTAATATTAAAAAAAATATAGGGAGAAAATAAAACCATGAAAACTAATATAAATAATGATTGTATTAATATACAAGGAATAGAATGAAATTTTCTACATAGTTATACACATTAAATATTATGTTATGGAAATACATATTTACTGTTATGTGAAGAAATATCAACTGTACAACACTTTGGGTTTATCATGATCTCTATTATAGTTTCTATCAAAATATATTTATATATTTTTTCTTCATATGCATCCACTGTTAGAAGTTTTCATTGGCTTTATAAAATCATTAAAATTAATGATCACAATAATTTCTTTTTTTTGTAGTATTTATACTAGTGAAAGAAATGGACTATTTTATATTGTTTGCTACTAATTCCCTAGATGAAACTTCTGAAATTTTTTCAATTTAACGTTCTTGTAAATTTTAATTAATCTTCATGTATATATATTATCAACCACATTAAAAAATTTATATGAAATACTAATTTATAATTTATTCAATTATAGTTAATAATTTATTTAAATAATCCGAATAAATAATTATTTTAGAAAATTAAAGAACTAAAATATATGGATCATAATATACAAGTACCAAATTATTATAATTTCTTTTGTAAGCATTATTTCAAATATAAAAATAATTTTTTTTTATGAATAATATTTATCATAAATATGATTCATTAGAAACAATATATTTTCTAAAAGAATAACCTGTGTTCATATTTTTAATGTGTATACAATATTTAATTTCTATTCCAAAATTATTTTTTAGTGAATTTGAATCACTTTGTGTTTTATGTAATTGTAAATTACTTGTGTAAACATCCTTATATGGTTCTGTAAAAATAAATTCAATTAATTTTTAGGAGTAATAAAGTAATTATCATGAAATTATCTAACAAAAATATCAATAAAAATAACTTTCAAGAATATCCAATTGATTTAAATAAATAATGATAATGAATAATCCATATTTTATGTTTTTTTAAAACAAATATTTATGCTATATAAAATATGTAAGACTATCAAAATCATAACAATATTTATTTAATGTGATGTAATATTTAATTATACTACTTTAATATGAATGAAGTGAAGTTTTTCTTTCACCTTCATTATCATAATTCATTATATTTTATATGAAATCAATTACATAAATATAATCATCGTATGCATTTTACCATTTGACACTATATGAGAAACTGAAGGCTTTAGATCACATTGTAATTTATATTAATTTGTACTAATATATTAAAATAATAAATAATAAATATTTTTAAAAACATATTTCAATCATAATAAAATATTCATAGAAAAATATTGAAGTGTAAATTTCAAAAATCATTTACAACCAGGTGTATGACATTTTACAATGAGGAATTTTTGTAATATGTCACCCATAATGATGTTTATTTTTTCCAATATAATTTCATTAAACTGATAAAATTTTATATACTTAACTAATTAAATTAATTAATTAATAAAATATATAAAATATTATTCAATTATACATCATTCATTTAATAAAAAACTAGTGTAATTAATAATCCTTTTCCATTAATTATGATTGTGGGAAAAAAATAAGTTTTTTAATACATAAAATATGTGGAAAGGATATCATAAACAATTTTGATGTGTAGAATCATGGTCATGATTCTATACCATTTTCATGAAAATTATGTGTTTTATCTAAATTATGGTTTTATTGTTATTGATACAGTGTGTTTCATCAAACAATAATGCTTAGGGTTGATAACCAATTAGATAGTTACTGAAGATAGAAACCTACTGGTAAAATAATTTTAGAACTCATTCCACATTGATGAACATGGATGCACCGTAATATGAATTTTCATAATTTTATTGGTGCTAAATTTTACCCTAAATTATAATTACAGACAAGTCTTTATTAGAGAACTGAGATATACTTAGATGTGATCGTTAATGTGTATAAAATCGGTCAAATGTGTTGGTATGTTTTGGATTGATCGAGAGGGTAATGTTTAATGGGAAAATATTAAAATGTTATTTTTTTAGTATTTCATTTTGAAATAAAATTTTTAATTATAGTTGATATAGGATCGTGTCCATGATATGTGAGATCATCGATAAAATATGTAAACTGAATTATGAAAAATTAAATTAATGAAGGGGAAATGATGATGAATAATAGATGGTGGTATTGTATATGATCATTATCAAATATATTCATTATTTATTAATATCACGATATTTATAGTAAGGATATATTTAATGAAAATGAAGGAAAATTTGGAATTTTTGTGATTATATTTCCCCAACAAATGGACCATTCATGATTTCTTATTTAGTGGAATCAATGAACCTCTATAACTGCTCTATGTGTACATGAGTTTAACCAAATCATGTGAGATTATATAATTAAACATTTTAAGAATATTAAATATATATATATTTAATTAAAATAACAAGAAAATAACTAAATTAATTAATTATATATGAATGAGAAATTATTTTTAACAAATATCTAACAATATAAAATGAGGAATTTAAATCTACAATAAAAAAATATTACTAGATTTAAACATACTTACCAATATAAAACACATGGATTAAATAACTGGTAATTATGTTCAAAAATAAATATAATAATCAAATAAAGTATCATTTACATTAAAAACATAGTACCTCTTTAGAAAAATCTCCCAAACCAATTTCCATATATCCTTGAATGATCTTTTATAAAAATTATCTTTTAACTGTTAAACATTATTATTTGAATGCACACTAAAGTTGCAATGAATGGTTTTTGGATTAAGAGTAGTTTAGAACAAACACTTAGGTCATATGAAAAAAATATATATAGTTTTTTTTGGAAAATGTAAAAAAAAATAATGATTAGAATATATATTTGGTATTTGTGTTCTAGTCAGACCACTGTATCTATAGAAATCATCAGTTCTTTAAATGATTAAACGAATAATCTTATGACTCAAAATATAAATAAATTAATATTACTAGTACCATCACATTCATGATATTATCCCACATTGAGTCTAAAACCATTCCAATTCACAAAAAAGGAAGCCACATGTCATCATCATAGTTCCTAACCCTCTCTCATATGTAGAATACATACTTATAATCACACTTCATCATAGCGCATTCCACTATCATAACTCTCATAATATTATATCATAATAAAATATGACAAAACATCACATACCATACCACAACCCACTAAACAATCACTTAGTGCGAGGTTCCATAACCACATCATGAATTAATAATCTATTAGTTATGGTAACTTTTACCATCACTCACTCAACTAGGGAAAGGACCTTAAAACAATTAATTTAGTAATACCTTTACTCTCATTATGGTAATTCCAAGAACCATATTATTCAGTTGTGGGACTCACATCATGTCACATTTTAACCAATTGGGACATAATTATTTTCATAGATACATGTAAAAAATATTTGAAATATAACAAAGGTCATAGAACATGATTAGAAAAACAAATACCACCATGTATTGTTCTAGAGGATACTAAGAAACCTTACTCAAGTTAAATCCACTTACAACATCTATCTATATTAAATTTTCATAAATAGTTACATATAGTCATATAATATCCTTCATGTATCTATATATCACTTATGAAAATATACATTCATAAACAAGAATATCACTCAAGGTCATGTACACCATTATAAAGCCCCCGTCAAAGGAATTAGCTTGACCTTAGTGTCACTAGAAACTCACATCACCATTCCCTTGTATATAAAAAGTATACATAAAATCATTATATTATTTACTTGTACCTCATTTATTCGACATGAATTTCCTTTCACTATTATCATATTAGATCATTATATGTTGTTACAAGCATCCAAAAAAAGAGGCACTACTACCAAAAGTATATATTTGGGGGGCGACACAAATTACACGCATTTTCCCAAGAATCAATGAAACCTAAATATATCATAAAAACAACCCACTGAAGAACTACTCTCTAATAAAAATCCATTAATTATGTTTTACTCATACTATACATTGAAATCCACAATGTCATATGATCTCACATTACGATATAAAATTTGGATGGAGTGTCTATATATACTATAAAACCTCATATCTATAACAAAAAAATGAAATGTGGTTTTATAACCTATAAGGAAATACCATCTAATTCTCCATGAGATAAATATGATATTTCAATCATCAGAGCCTCCATCTAAAAGATACTAATGAAATTTGTAAAATAGAACTAATAAAAAATAGAAACGTTGATCATTCATCACAAACTATATGTTTCTCAATTAATATGAAGCCTATTTGCAACACTAAAAAGTCATGACACCTTTTTAATGAAAACCATCACCAGTAATGTGACCTAACAAATAAGGGATTAGAAAATTTTCACTATGGAATATACAAAAAAACACAACATTGTCTTTTGGGTATTCCAAAACACATCATAGATACTTCAATCCCAAAACTGTGGGTATGGGTATCACATAACATAAAAATTTATGGAATATAATGAAATATATATGGAACCACTATCGCTATCCTTATGAGGGTGAAATCATATTATATGATGAATAAATTATTCATTGCTTTCTTAAAATCATGAAATCATAAATATGCCATAATAAGGGATACATGTCAAAAGGGTGACGAAACACAATAGATAAGGAAACAAGAAATAAGTGTAAACATAGCCTTACTTCGGGATACCTCTATCTCTTGATTGAAATTAAGTCAAATATTATAAAAGACTCTGGGAAGCATTTTATAGAATTTAAGGAGTGGGAAAATGTGAAAATGTGGTTTTGGGGATTAGAATGTAAACAGGTTCACTTGTGGAATAAGAAAACATCCAAAATAAAATTAAATTAAAAATATATCCTTATCTCTATCAATTATCTGGTGTCAGGATACTAGTTATATTTTGAAACTCTTAGTGTATATAACTTATATCAAGATCACAAGGTACATTGTAGGATGACACCATTAACTCAATTTACCTCCACATGGTACCTAGATACTATTTAACACAATAAAATAATTTTGATACAATATAGGGAAACCACTGGGTTTGATTTAACTTTACCACAATCCAGAAAATTCTCAACACTATAATGACACTTGTGAAAACCACTAATGTACCAAAAAACATGTAAATACACCCTCTAGGTATTAACCAACACTGAAAATTAAAATAAAATGAATATTATATAACCACCACATTTTCTAAATATCATAAATCAATCATACCCTTAACATAATGTCATATAAATTCATCTATTTTCTGAAAATGACATGTCTAGTGAAGTGACAACATTTCACCACATGATATCCAGTTTTAAAATTTATGAAAAAATTGATACAAACTTAAATAAAATTTTCATAGAAGCACCGTAATGAAAAAAATCCTATAGCCAACCATAATCCATGATTTTGGGTGAATTCAGAATTAACTATAGGATTCATTATATCAATATCATACCCTCTTTTAGTTATTGATATGCCTCATACAATGACTATATTTGAACTAATAATCAAATCATAATACAAGTATATTTCTATTTTCAACAAATGTGATAACATGTGTAAAGGAATTAAACAAATTATAATAAAAGAAACATATTTTAATCATCCTTTTACATTCTTAATTTTATTAATACCAATATACATAACTGAAAACATCTAGACCAAATAATAATAAAATCTTCATCTACCCTTCTAGAATAGGTTCACCAACTATGTGACCAACAGGATACTCCCCAAATTGTAATTATGTATACTATCACCCCATAAATCTTATCATACCTAAAATCTAAATTTTCAAATGACAAATCATATTTCAGTATTTCTCATAACAACCCAACAAACATTAACCATCTTTTATGATCCATTTTATAAAGAAGCCTCTATAATCCAAACAAACCCTTGAATACATACACAAGAACTAGAAAACATTGTTCCATATGGTCATTTCCAAAATAGTCTATTGATCAAATATTAATATCATCCATTTGAAGCAAAAATATTACAATATACATATTAAGGTATAATATTTATAAAAAAATTATAATATGAATAGGTTATAATAATCAATTATAGATTCATCAATCACTTATTAAAATGGTACTGACATCCATGATATATTTACTTTATTGCATTAAATTATAATATCAATCATAATATAAACTAAATATTCATTTAAGGATCAAAAAACTAGGTTGGGTAACAATTCCAAATCCTATTATGAGTAACTGAAAATACTCTCAGAAAAAGTTAGGAATGTTACTAGAACCCAAATATGACACCATCTACCAGAAAACCGTGATCTTTCAACTAAGTATTATATACATTCAATATACATCGAACATTATGGTATTCTTGGTCTCACATAATATGTAATAATATTTTAAAAACATTAAAATTGGTTGCTTTTATCTTTATCTACCATTTATGGGTGTTTATTATTATTAATGTTGATTTATATGAAAAAACTGGTTTTACATGGATAACGCATGGTTATATATGTCATTAAAATATTAATGAAATTTTAGTCGGGTTTCTCCAGTGTTAACATTCATGGTTTTAGAATAATTTTTTAAATCCTGAATACAAACCTTAAAACTACCCATGTGTATCCACTACCTCCTCCAATGTTGATGAACTGTTGAGAAATATTTCCTGAAAAACCAAGCAACCTCCTTAGAATATTAATTTTATTTTGGAATTAATATTCTATCCTAACAAAAATTATATAAATTACCTCACTTATATTTCCCCAACTCAACTCTAGGTCTCCAATCACATATGACTAGAGTCTTCCCCTAGAATAGGGTTCCTATTCTAATTGGTTTCGGTCATGATCCAATATGAAATACACATTGAATCTTATAATCTACCTTAATTTAAAATTTTCATTCTATATTTGATGGTTCACATTTCTCCCTAAATTCTTGGTGGTTTATGAATTATGTTACCCCAATTTAAAGTTTTGTGGATCTATCCCTGAGCATCCTTTAGGGTGTTGTATTTTCATCCATTTATATCTGTAACAAATAAATCCATATACATTACTTTTGGATTGATTAGGGTAGGTGGTTTTTCATTTATAATTTCTATTGAAAATTATTAACACTTCAAATTTTATTGAAATTTATAAACTATTTTATATAAATTTTTTATTTTAGTATGTGAAATAATTATTAGAAAAATTCAGGTTTAATTTTTTTATCATGTGATTTGATTAGAAAATAATATATTAAAAGAAAAATAAATTTATTTTTTATTTATTTTTAAATGAATAAACCACATGATAATTTATTACTGAGATATTAAATTAACCTCATGGGACAACCTGAGAATATAGGTCAATTGTCTATTACTGGATGAGATCCATTCCACTAATTTTTCTTGTCACCATAAATTGCTATGCAATTTATATTACATTATATTGGTATGTGATTTCATTTCATATCTATCT
This sequence comes from Viscum album, assembly GCA_963277665.1. NCBI lineage: Eukaryota > Viridiplantae > Streptophyta > Magnoliopsida > Santalales > Viscaceae > Viscum > Viscum album. The sequence continues at coordinate 321,738,835 of OY728161.1, forward strand.
TAACAATAAATTTCAAAAATTTAATTTGATATTAATTAGTACTATGTGTTATAATCCTTAACGACCTTATGTAACAGTCCTATTATTTTTGAAAAAATCAACTTTAAAATGTTTTTTCAAATAATTTATTAATTGAAATATATTTTATTTTCTGTTTTATTTAAGTAAAATTGATAAAATACTATTTTATATAATACTTTCAAAAACACAGGCTTTATTTCTTCTATAAAATTATTTATATAAGACATTTTGTTGGATCTTACTTTGTTTTTGTTATGATCACATACAACATAGTTCAAAATATTTATGCGAACATTGTTTTCATTATGAGACGTAAAATAAAACAACCACTTTATGGTAGTGGGTATTGATCTAATATTTTGTTGTATGTAGAGGTTACATTTTTTTCTGACACCATCATTAAACATAAATATAGGTATCCATAAATTTCACTAGTTTTGTTAATTTATTATAATAATATTATAAAAATTAAATGGCCTTCTCAAATCCCCTTTCCAAATCTTTTATTTTGGATGGATTTTTTTATTAATTTTGTGTGTGTAGTGTTACATCATCATTATTATTTATACTTGAATTTATTTTTTTCATGTTTTTTTCTACTGTTATTCCAAATTATAGAATTTGAATCACCATAAAATAGAGATTCTATGTCATGTTCATTTTTTGACCCCTGATTAAATATATCATCTAGGGAAAATATTTTCGATGGTGTATTGTAGATTAATGTACACTTGTTCAAATATAATGGGGAATGATAAAACCATTTGAGTATTACCCATGGAAATATTTTGTTCCATGATTAGATGAGGAAAATGATTAATCAATGAATAATGGTATTAAATAATGATTATAATTAATATATTTTGGAAGTCATCAAAAACGGGATATAGGACTAAATTAAATCATGGAGAGTTGGAAAGAAGGGGTTTCAAGCACAAAGACATAGTACTATACATTATGATTGTAGTGGATGATTGGAATTTATTAATTTTTTTTTATTTTCTAATTACAATTTATTTTATTAGGAATGGGTAATAAGCCATAAACCATCCACCTAGATCATAGATTTAGGATTAGTGAAATTTTCTTGTTTCCATTTCAAGATACAAATAATTAATTGATTGAGACATATTTTTTTCAATGAGAAATACTATTGTTAATAGATTCTCATTGAATAGTTTAATATACTCTATTTACATAATGTTTAAACATTATAAACTATCTGTAGGTATTAATTAATAAATTTACACTAGATTGCACTCACATTGAATACTTTTTATTATGGATGTTTTGAGAATGTTTTCTTCTATAGTCCATGGATTTGTTAATAGATCAACTATAGTTAATAAAGTGGGATCAAATTTTAAATTAGAAAGAAATTAAAAGTTCCTTCTATAAAAGATTCCATAATATAGAGAAATTAATGGTCATCTGGAAGATGATGATTTGAAATAAAATAAAGAAATATATTTTTAGTTTTATGTTATCTTAACACAATCAAAGATAAATGTCGTGATTTTATTATTTAAGGATATTTTTTGACATCATTGGAGTTTTTTATTTAGTCCATTATGAAAAATTGTAAAAAGGGATGGTTTTTAGTGTGATGTTCTCTCAAAAATATTATTTAATGATGATAGAATTGGTGAAATATAGATAAAATTTAATCCATCAGTTTTAAAATTGAACGGTTAAAATTATACTATCAAATTCATCAAGAAAACCAATTTCACCAAGTATAGACTTTTTAATGATCATATAAAACATTAGAAAAGTTATATAGATCATCAACATGACATATAATCTCCAATTTTCCCCTATAATATTCCAACTTATGATGATGTTATTGATTAGTAAAATATTTTGGAGATATAATAAGAATATATTTAATGCTCCGTTTTAGATTCTTCATTACTAAATGATTTTGAATTTAGAATCTCAAAAATGAAATGTATGTGAGAGGAATTAAAAATGTATAATGAATGTGGATGAAAATGGCCCTCTCAACAGGTTAAATATTCTCCCGTGGTAGGGGGTTGAACCCATGTTTTTCACTAGTCACAAAAAATGATACATATTAATCCCCATTGATGAGAGTCTCTAAAAGACTAATATCTATATGAAAATATGGGGAATACTGATAGGTTTTAATGACCAGGTTTTCAGTATTTTGGGTAGTTTGGGTCCTTGTATCGTAATGAATTCCAAATGTATTGAGATGCATTTAATGAAAGTATATATCATTCAAAAGGGTGTGGAGGTAGAGGTGGAATATCTAATTGGTATTTCCCATTTAGGCATAATAATCATATTTTAGGTTGGTCATATAATCATGAAGGGAGAATAAATCATAATTTGGTGGGATATGCCCATATTGAATATGTCATTGGATTAGTTGTCATGAGATGTACAGTTCTTATTGAATCAGGTATGATTGTTTTTATTATTGGATTATGTCCCCTGTCACTTGTATATATTTTCTTATATAATGGATCTAATGAATTCTCCCCAAGGAATTAGTCCAAATGTCATAAAATATTCATATTCTCATAGAATGAAGATGCATGGAATTCTATTTCCTATTTGATTTTTCTATATATCTGATGGAAATTTGGATCATTATTTTTTGTCATTGATATACCACATTTTTTAATATTATTTTATGTATCAAATAAATAATTAATTATAATGATATATATATATTTAATCTTTGTTGGTTTTCTTTCATGACTTCATATGGTTGTTTCCCCCTTTTCACAGGATAGTGGGGCACACAGTCTCTATGGACACGAACCATTACTTTAGAAGTTGAGATGGATATATTATAGGATATGTCATTTTTGTTGGAATCTCTTGTGTGGACTTATATACATGTGTTTCCTATAATGGTTATGGACTTACTATATGTGTTTCCAATATTATCTATTTTTGAGAGAATTTTAATTCTATAATGATCTAGTTCTAGAAACCCAATTATATTCCTTTCAATACGAATTTATTGTCATTGAGGATAAAAATTAATTGCAAATCCAATAAGAAAACTATAAATATGAAGGATTTCTACATCCATGTGGGTCTCTACGGGCCAATTCAATGTTATTAGCATCGATGGTGGACTGTTTTATTCATATTTGTATGGATTATAGAATGATGAATTAATATATTATCAAGAATAAATATCCCTTTATTCCAATCCATCGGTTATTTAAATTTTTAAGGGGCTATGAGAATCTCAAATGTCATCCTTCAGTCCATGGTATCACAATGTTTAGGTTAAAATGGTTGGCTATTTTATTTTGAAATATTTATTTTGGGATGGGAAATATAAATATCGCGGGACTCTTTTCTTTTGGACAACTTCTTATGTAGAGATTATAACTCTAATTTACCAAATATTACATAAGCATTAGGAATTTTATATAATAGTGTTTTTATATGATATCACTATTTATTCAAAAACTGAAGAGTAACATGAACAAAAAATTCCAACTATTTTTATAAATAATAAATATCATAATTTTTATAAGAACATATTTATATGTAACACCTGGATAAGAAACGTGATGATTCTATTACATCTAGAGTTAAAATATGGATTTTTTTAAAATCTAAACGTTATAAAATCATAATTTCATGGGAAGAGATCTATAATTTCGTTTAGATTCAAATATTTTAATGTCTATAAGGATACTAACATTGAGTAATTATAGTTTTAACCCTTATGGAATTACATTTGAACACCCTTTCTTTGAAATAGTTGATATTCTTATATACTAGGGAATTTCATGCTTCATTAAATGTTCTTATTCTTATTTAAATAATGATAATACCAAAATATATCTATGGTTTTGTGAATTTATGTAATTCATCCAATTTGGTTCAATGATATGTCTTCATAAAATTAAATTCAAAGGTGTCTTAAGGATACCATAATCTCTATTATCATTTGAGTTATTATTATATGTAGAAACACGAGTGGGAATTATTCATACATGATCATATGTTTTTCTTAAACCACTATTTTTGGTGATATGTCCACAAATTGGATAGATTATTATATTTGAAGAATTATATTCTCTAAGAAATTTATATTCTCTAAAGAGATAAAACATGTGCAATAGATTAGGGTTTAATTTAAAATATCTTTTATTAAATGTAAGGGTAATATAATGATTATACTTTTGACAAAGTCATTAACTACTCAATATATAAAGGAATATAGTGAAGTGTGGAACCTCATGAGGCTCATGGATAAACATCCCCTAGAGGTGAGGTGGATATGGAAGATTTGTTTCATAGAAATATTAAATTCAATTCTTTTCTCCATGAACTAATTTATTTTCATCATTTGAATTGAGAAAAAATTATGTGCCTCATAGAACATTTATATAGTGGTCAGACCATCAGGGATTGTTCTCTATCATTGGGAGTCTCTCTTTGTTTTAGAAGGGGGAGTATACTCCCCTCAAATGTGGTGAATGATATAATAGAATAATTTCATCAGTTTTAGTTTGTTTTCCTCCAAGATATCACAATAATATATTATGATATGGAATTAAGACACAAACTTACATGAATGATATGAGATATAGATATATTTCCTACTACTATACCTATCAGCTTGTGAATGTAAAGCACAAGTGACAGTTTGGTTTTATCTAACCTCTTTGTCTTCCAATATGCATGTTAGACGATATGCCATATATTACTTATTATATTTCCACATACCCATTAAAGGAGAAATATTATTTTATTATATTTTATTCTATAAAAAATCATCACATTATATACTGAGGATTTTGAGTATTAATATGGATGATATATGTAGGATATACATAAAATAGGTCATAATGTTAGATAGTGTAACCAATGATACTGTATCTGACATAGCTCCCCATTTTACCTCACATTTATGAAAGGGACTATAGGATGTGATATGCTTCTATTTGAAGCTATGTACAGGTTACCATCCCGCATATATTTGTTTAAGGAATACTAATATAAAATCACAAAATCTATTCTTTCGGTCTATGATTCTAACATTACTGGTTTATTGGGTATATAACCATCGTTTCAGAAATTATTCTATAATAAGATTTTAAAATCAATTATTCAAATGTTCATAATTAATTTTGTTATGATCCAAAGTGTTTTTTATAGGTATATAGGATTTATTTGTAATGACTTCACTAGTAGACTTGGTCATGTTCAAAAGAAAATACCAAATATCCATAAAATCAGGGCGTGTTTATAGAAAGATCAAATCTCCATAAATAATATTATGTTCATTGTTTTCATGCATTGTAGTGATCAATAACTCTGTAAATGTAAATAATGGTATCCCCTTATCTAAGTTACCAGATATTGGGGAATTAGGGAACGATTTACCCTAGGTATTTGGCTCCATTTAGGATATCAAGGTGGTTCTTGAGGATTCTTAATTGTTATACTTTTCTTCTTAGTTTATGAAAACCCATAATGTTTTTCAAGTAACTCTGTTAAAAATAGTAAAACTTGACCCGTACCTTGTAAAAAATTTAGGTGATATATATTTAGACACTACTATATTATTGATTAAAAACCCAAAAACATTGAATCCTTAGATTTAGTGTTTCTAGGAATATTTATTTGGTTTATCATTGTATTTTAGACACATGTATATAATTATCTATTGATTTGGTTGTGGGAAACAATTTTTTGAGAGAAATTTATTTTCATATTTTTAAACCAAAACACATTTTTATTTTTCAGGTGTTGAATTTTATAATGTAGTGATACATTCACAAAAATAGTTTCATTATTTGTCACACAATGTAATATTTATTGGTTTTTATTTTTTAACTTTAATTTCATCACCAATTCCATTGATAAATGTTTTTTTAATTTTTTTCAATCAATGTCTTAGTGAATGGTAAAATATAATAATTTAATGATCATTTAAGTTCTTAGAGTCATTTGACTATTGATATTTGTATTGTTGAAACATTGGATTTCATACACACATGACAAACCATGAAACTACCTTGGTGAATCCATTGCCTCTGTCATGGTTGGCTCATGGTTTAGAAAATTATACTTTTTGAACCTCGTACACATCCATCAATAGTGAATAAATTTTTATTTTTTTACCGTTATTATAATTAAATAAATTACCTTCTTAATTAATACCCCACTATACTCGAGGAAATATATCATGTATGATCCAATTCTCCACCACCAGTAGTGTTCCTACTGTTGTTGATTTTCCTAAAGTTCATCTATGAAATCACTAGGTAATCTTCTGGAGTATTTTTTGTTTTAGTTTTACTTATCAATTTAATTTTTTTCATATATTAATAAATACATGGTATATTAATATTTCATTTACTCATAAATAAATGTCTGACTTTCTATAAGGCCCCATTCACAAACATTTAATAATCGTGAGTTTAACGAAAGAATTAATCATTCATTAAAATCAAGTATCATTTAAGGTTTATATATTTTATAATTAGACCATAAATATTACATAAAAAACACTAGATTAATATGTGATCACTTTTTAATAATATCTATTTATCCAATAATATCAAACATTTAAAATTTAGTATGAACTCATTTCATCGGAAATTCTCCCAACATTCAACATTGATTATTCCTTTCCAAAACCAAACCATAAAACCTATAAAAATAACATGAAAAACATTATATGAGAAACAATATTAGTAAGGGATATAAAAATAAATGAAACAATTAGTTTAAAAAAATATGAATACTCACATCACATTTACCTTTATCTTCATCATTCATTGAGAATATGTGAAAAAAATCATCACAGGGAAAAATATAAAATGTTATTAAGGAAAATCATTGAAACACATTGCATGAAATTAAATACACTTTAAGATACTTATAGAATCATATTTATAAAACCTTTTCAGAAAAAATTCAATTAGAATAATTATATGAATGATGTACAATATACTCATTACCCATTGAATAGGAGAGATATAACAGGCTCACATGGTGCTATCTGGGCCAACCCATGTCAATATTTTTCAATATAACAATTTTATATCTAGTCCATCCCATGAAAGGACACAATATGATTTATTGTCTCTATTTTTCCATCCCATGTTATGTTTTAACAATCATTTGTGGCGTTATCTATGTGAACCCTTGTTATTCTGTAATGTAATATCCCAAACCTCTATAGATCACTCTCTGTTATGATATAATATGATTAAATCATACTATTTGGTCAAAACAAAATATAATTATCAATAACTAATTTATGTAAAAAACACATTCCTAAAAATTTTGATTTATTTTTTTAACACATTTGAAAAAAAATTATAGATAAAAATACAATTTTTAATTTAAAAAATATTTTTCCAAATCAAAGATGATTTTTATATTGAAAAGAATTTTCCATACCAAAATACTCAAAATGATAAATATGTATTTGATTTATGGAAATATTAATCATTAAAGGGAATAAAAAAATAAAATAATGGCCATGATGGTTGAAACATAATTTTCGTCATGTACGTTAAAAATACAAAAATCATTTGGAAATTTGTCAAAACATTTTATATTATAAACCTAAAAAGATTTCTTTTTTGAATTACATTTAATGAAATTCATGAAATACATAAAATATCTACAACCATCCTATATACCATGGTGACATGATAAAAAGGCTAGTCCTTACATACCCAAGGTGAGTTTTTGATTTCTATGGGATTGCGACACGAAACTAAAATCATAAGATATCCAAGTTGGAAAAAAAATTTACACAAAAACAATAGAAGAAATATAAACATGTTAGTATAAATATAATTACAAATCAATCGGGAGAACATTAAAATAATTCAAATTAGAAAGATAACTGAATGTGCACCAACATGTACAAGAAAAATTTGATAACAACCCATTTCACAAAAAAAATTCCAAGGATCGACATCTGTTACCACCCCCAGGTGGTTCCATACACTTGATCTAACATAAATGAATATAATATAAAAACACCCAAAGGCACATGTAGGGTGTTAGCTAAAACCACATTAGGGTATCACCATAAAATCCATAATAATATGGAAACAATTAAATAAAAAATATATTGATTTCAATTTTTAATAAACAAGAATATATGTTACAAATAATATTTCTAACAAGTCATGATTTAAATTAAAAATTATGTAAATACTTTAAGAATTTACATAACAAAATTTTTATAGAAAAGATTAAATAAATTCATAAGACATTTTTAAAAAAAAATTACAATAATTGGATTATATTTCAAATATAGACAATGAAAAACATGGCCACGATCCATAAGTAAAGATGTTTAAAGGCTATGTGACCCCATAACACTCAAATAGTTATCCTAATAATATATTTATGCACATCTTTCAGACATCGGTAAAAGTGGAGTCATCACTATCCCATCTAGGATGTGACATGTAGAATATGTATTAATGTTGAGATAAATATATAGTTGAGTGATGTCCCAAATAACTCACTAACTACCTAGAATTTAATTATTTCTAATAAAAATCAATGACAAATTTTTGTTTATATTTATTTAAAATAAAATATCCCACTCATATATTTCTCGTATGATAATTTCTATTTAAAAACTATTACACAAATTTGTAATCAGATATTTTCTTTTACAATGATAAAACAACATGTTCTCTATCAAAATCATTTTATTTTATTTCAATCAAAAAAATAATTCAATTTCATCAAATCAATTTCAAAATCAAAATCCAATAATTTATATATAATAATTTTCCATCAATTTCAAAAACATTCCCTAAATCATTGGAATTTTGGGTTATCCCATTTTCTTATAAAATAAAATCATAATCCCCTATTCACTTAAATTGGGATCTTAATAATCCCATTGAAATCAAAAATAAATTTAAATTAAGAAATTGAATATAAATGATGATATTTGTGGTTAATAATTATTGGATATCATAACATAACCCCTACCTTGAGATCACAAGATCTCAAAATGAAAATCCTTAATCAAGAATCTCCATGAAAAATCATTTCCAAAAAGGATGCAAGAATTAAGGATTTACTCATGATCTAAAAAATTTGGGATTATATAAAAAATAGGGAGATCTATAAAATCCTAGAGAGGAATTTGGATAAAATAATAAAAAGAGACTATGAGGAGGAAAAACACCAGGAATGGATTGAACATCATTCAACATGTATTGAACAATTCAGTAGGGTTGTAGAGAAGTCATAATAACCTATTGGGATCCTCAAAAGAATGAATAAAACATAATAAGTCTATACTGCATCATAGGGAACATAAAATGAGGGTTTCACGGTTTTTAAAATAATTTTTTGAATAATTAATTATCATACACATAGTTAGTTGGGCATGGTTTCTACTTTAAAAAAACTATACACCCTAATCAAGCACCAATTTTTTCTAAGGATCATTATTTCTAATAGGTGGGCGCATGATTTTTCTACCCATGTTCAAGCCATCGAAACCCCCAATATTTGGGTTTTCTTATATTGCATTGAGAAGGTACATGTTTTTTGAAGATCTTTTACTGAATGTTCACCACCCGAAAATATTAAAATTTTCAAAAAATTCACTTCATACAACCCTAAACAAACCACATACAAACCATGATCCTAACAGTGGATCCTGAAATACATGAAAAAGTTACTATATGATTCAACCATTGAACTATAAAATCTGTTTACCCCTAAAAAGGCTATAAATATATTTCATGTCAAAATGATGAAGCAACTGGTATCTCATTAGTGACTTTGTATCCCACATATGATATCATGAAAATATGAGTTGTTAATCCAATAAACTCAATCCAATGTTATTTTATTCTACTGATGTAACTTTTTTTCATAATAAATAATCCCGACTAGATACACAGTCATAGATTAAGAAGGTTCAACATCAATATAGCTCTAACTCAGAACATGAGATGGATGAAAAATATAAATTTTTTGTTGAAATACATGAAACATGCTAGGTAACAACATCCACTATTGTGGATGTGATAATTGGCAAGACACTTTATCCACATTATAAAAAACCTCAAAAGGCCCCACAAAATGGGGAGCAATCTTCTTTTTCTTCCAAATATATTGACGATCAACCCGAGGTAAATCATTCAAAAAACCTAATCAAAAACATAAAATTACAATGTTGTATAGAGATGATCTACATATAACTTTTACTATCTATGTGTAGTCAAAATTCTATGAAAAATGAACTAAATATTTTATTTCTTCTCTTCAACCAATCTAGGTCAAACCAATAAACACTCACCAATCTCCCACCAAAACAATTAATATTTACAAGGATGACCAGGCTACCCCTATAAGGGATCAATTCTGATCATAGACTGATAACTATGGTTATAAGAAACGTTTACCATATATATATGGTCATACCAAGACCCACCAATTTATAGAGTGTAGGATCATATTATATTTTAAATCATACATATAGATCTATTTATCTAACCAAGTAATTATAGATGATATGTTGTGCGCAAACATACCCAAGATCACAGTACCTCTGGAAGGCCCCTCCAAAAGTTATAATTGAACTATGGATCCCTATCAGAAACTATATCATATTGAACACTATGAAAAACAAAATCCTTCACATAGGTACTTCCCAACTCATTAACATTGGTTGTTTAGAGAATTGTGATAACATAGGTGATTTATTCAACATATCAATAACAACCCATATCACTTTGTTAATCCTCTAAGTACCCATCAAACCTACCAAAATGTACATAGAAATCTCATCCCACCTTCATATTTTTATTGGATGTTGATTAAGTTAACCCAATGTTAATTGGTCATCTACCTTGACTTACGTGAATGTATAAAAATGAATGATCAATGTATTAATGCCTTGCCTCAATAACAACCATAAGAATGTTTCTACATGTCAAGGAACATCATTCTGGATCATTGGTGCACTTCTCACTAGGAATTATGGAAACCCCACATCAAAACATTTAATACCCATAAAATTACTAAAAAATGATTCCAATAGCATAGAATTCCCTCTGTTGAGAATAACCAGTCATGTATGGTCTCCCACTGTAAAGAAGAGTCTTTAATGCATCATAATTTATTATCAAGATTCTCGTCTTGATGGATCATATCGAGAAGAGCAGGGGTCAACTGAAAACAGGAAAAGGAAACCTAGGACCCTAATTCCTCGAATATAATATGAAAATCTAAAAAAATTTCAATGAAGTTACACAATTTCGATGATTCTTCCACATGATGTGTCGGAAGGTTCCTTTTCAAATAATCCATGATGAAATTCTTTTTACTTGATTTATAGATAATGTCAATGTTGAATTATTGTATGTATTCAACGTACATTATGTGGATTATATTTGAATATTTTTTTAGAAGATAGAACTCAAGATATTTTGGTCAGAAAACATGGTAATCTATTACCGAAAACGGTATTATTGCTGACTCTTAAATGCATGCATCATAGTTTCATGGTCATGTTTATGAGATGGAAAATTATTCTTGTGTGGTCTATACTAATGATATCCATAATAATTAACATGAACACCATGAAAAATAATTAAAAGGAGAAATATACCTAATGCATAAAAAATACCACATATCACTACACGACCTCTATTAGTGTGATCACTAGTGTAGTTGTCAAAAAAAATTTCATCCAAATAAAATAATTCAAAAATTGTCATCCCATGAATAAATTTCACTCATTAATGTTATAGAAATAATTCTATAATTCAGCATTGATATTTCCTTAAAAAACAAGAGATAATAACCATCAAAACATATGAAGCTTTATATTTTTTAAAAAATAAGTGATTTTTACCTTGTTACAACATCTCTCACATTCCCAGAATCAAATGAAATACAATATTTTAACCAAACAAATCATGGAGCATCACTTACCTAATCCATAAATAAAATTATCATAGATTGGAAAAAAAAATTATATTTGTCAAAATATGCTGCACATGATCCTCCTCATACACAGATTAAAAAAGTATGTCATCCAAAAAACCACCAAAAAAATATCCAGACACTAATGAAAAAACACTTTCATTTATGCCATAAATACCATGGGAACATTAGGTAATCCAAAAGAAATGAAAATTTACACAAAATCGTCCCACCTTCCTTGAATGGTGGTTTTCTGAATGTAAGATTTTATTATCTTCAACTCATGGTAACCAGAGAGAAGTTCAATCATTGAGATCCTCTTCTCCCCCTGATAATTATCAAACATCACATCCTTCAAAGGAAATGATTAATTTTTTTTACTGTAACATGATTCTGTTTTTTGTAATTAGCACAGAAGAAAAGATATCCTTTATATTTCAATGAAAAAATATTATGATCCACCAATGGTTACACACTCAGGCATATAAATAATTTATCTAGATGATAGTATGACTGAGAGTTAAAATCACTCATTTTAGCTAGTTCCATGGGGTAAGAAGGGACAGATTCTTATTTATAAGTTTTCAGTAAGTTGATAGAAAAATCTACATCCATTATCAAATGAGAACTGTAGAATTTTTAATGAAAAAAATCAGAAAACCAGATAAAAACATCAGGACGATCAGCTCCCAAAAATTCCCACTACAGTTCAAAATCAATATACGATATTACTTTTACTAACTCTAGATAAGAAGGATCAACTCAAAATGACCATGGGACCGATCCTCCAGGAATGATATAGTATACTCCATCAAGTGTAGTAATGGAGCCCCATTAAATATAATAAACAATATAGGATTTACATGAAAAGATACGATCCATCAAAAATATTACATGAAGTTGTTTTAATGATGAGAAGAAAAAAATTCAAAGAATTAATGAAATCTAATAAAGATAGAACACAAGAAGAACTACTGAAACCCTATTTTATCATTTTTCTAAGGGGAATATTAATATCCATTACATAAGATAAAAAATTCATCAGAAGAGTAATATGATTCAAAATAAATTAAAATTTGAGATGAACTAATATTAAATAAAGTAGTTAATAATGATGAATCTTTAGTTATGTTACCTATCATGGTTGATGTACCTTATCTGCCTTCCCAATAGATTTTTACACTATGTGATGAAGGATTTTTATAGATGCATTTGGAATAAACCACTTTGTACTTGAAACGTCATTTTTCAACATAATTTCAACACCTGTTAGTAATCTCATTCTACAATATGGAACAACATATACAAGATACCAATTAATCTGTATTAATATAAACTTTTGGGTTCTATATTGAAAACTCTTTTTGAGTTCATTGTATTTCTAAACTTGTAGAAAATATAATTTTAACAACCACAATCTATTGGAGGTATAGAAGAACACTATTGTTGAGAACCATGATCCAAATCATTATGCTTCAACTTATCATTATTATAATTTATAGAACTAACATCGAGAGAAAAATGAACTCCAATCAACATAGAAGTTAGAGCCAATTCCACTTCCACCATCTAATATTTATCCATCACATCATCAGAGAACATTCAAGACATGAGATTAAAAATTAAATATAGAAAAATAGAAAACGTATCCTATCATATAGAGTACTATAATTTTCATTCAATCTACCAAAACAAAAATATTGAAAAAATACTAGAACTAATCCTCAAGATGTATTTCCCAGAACACCCATATTGATGTAAGGCTCATTGTATTGTGATCATTATATAACCTAATAAAAAATACCCATAATGTCCCAAGAATATTACAGAAATTTATATTGAAAAAATGGAAAGATGAAAAAACATGAATTTATAATAACATTTTATCACAAACCATACGAGATACATTTTTACCATAATATCTTGGCTGGTCCTAACAATAACCGAAGGTTTTTCCTTATCCCCATTGGTTGGAAACAAGAAACTATCATCATAACATATATATATATATATATATGGGAACAAAATTTTCATTAAAAGATCTGTAGTAAGATAAATAAGTGAGTATGCATACCATAAAAACTCCATATGGATAATTGAAACTGAAATATAACAAGACTGAAAAACTAATGTGTATCCTTAATTATTTAAAAAAAATCTATAACAACCCATGTCCTAGTTGAAATAACATTCTAAGCCCACATATCAATAGCTACCACCACCTCAAAGTGGCACAATATCTTTTCTCAAACATGGAAGAATATTATATAAAAATACATGAAGGTAAGGAAGGGTGTGGTATAAAATCTTAATATGGTCTCATCTATGATTCCATAATAATATTACAACATTAAATTAACTAATTAAAATTCTAAATTTATAATTAAATTACTTTTAAGTTAAAATAGTTTAGTTAACAAATCAGGCATTAGATTTAAAATTATTTAATTACATTAAATACATTTATTAAAAATGTTTTTTTTATAATATATTTTATATAAATTTAAAAGGCTTTTGAATTGTTTTTAAAAACAATGTAATATATATCAAATGATAAACAATTGGAAAAAATTTCATCTACAAAATATCTATGATAGTTTTAGGATTTGAGAATCCCTCACACTCAAATAGTTATCGTATTAATATGTGTAATCATGTCCCTCTTAAACTGGTCAAAGAGGACTCACCACCATCACATCAGGGATGTGGCCGAGTGAATATGAATTATTAGTCTTATAAATTATCAATAGAGTATTGTCTTGAATATATTTTAACTACCTATTCTCTTATTATCTCTAAAGAATAACAATGATATAAAATTTTGTTTTTAAAAATTTTTATATATAAATACATTCATAAATTTATTTTTAATATTATAAATTCACATAAAAAAATAATTCATTTGGTTTTTAAGTAATGATTTTCTCAAAGACAAAACCAATGGGATATATAAAAACATTGAAGACATTTTCCTCAAACCCAACATTGAAAACAAATTCATCAAATAAATCTCATTATTTAAATTAAACTAATCAAGTCTCACAATTTTCACTCAATTTCATAGACACATGCCAATTCCTAGAAATTGGGGTGTTTTCTTAATATCAGGCCAAGTGAAATTCATTTTCCCAATTCATTGGAATTGTTTTTTAATAAAACAATTGAATGAAATTTTTTATAAATGAACAAATAAAATCTAAATAAATAATTTTTTCCTTTTCAAAATTCTCCATAATAATTGAACCACCATGCTCAGGATAATGGGATCTCAAAATGAAAATCCCTAATCAAGAAACACCACTGAGGAATATAGACAATCGGGATTCATGAATCATGCCTATGTTCAAAATCTGAAACATTAGAGATTAGATCCTACAAAAGTATGGAGATCTATAAAACCTTTTAGAGGAACCAGCATATAACAAGGGAAATGTAAGGGGAAGAATAATCTTATAAATAAGGGATCGAACATCATTCATGTAATGACCAAATGCTTTATCAATGGAATTATTTCCAATTAAATGTCTTATTATGTAAAATATGAATATAAAACATTTACAATTCATTTGTTTTATGTTTTTAGATTTCAAATTACATATATGAATTGTTATTGTTGATAATGTATCCATTGAAATGTTATCACATTATTAGTATAAATATAAGGATTTAAAAAAAATATGATTTTACTAGAAAATGGATGCGGTGGCCTCATCCAATAAAATTGCTCTGTACGAAGACCATTTGTTGGAGCATGGATAGGAGGTGGCCTCACTTGGCATTGCTCTATCCCAATCCCAATCTGAGCTTGATAATGTTAAGATCGAAAAGAACTCCCTATAGGAGAAGTAGATGTTTATAGAGATTACCACCGAGCGATGTTATCTGATCCACCCCAATAGTTTATCACCATCTCACACCATACCCATAGGTCATATGTGGGTTTTATAAGGGTCTATCTTACAAGACCTTCGCAGTATGATTATATATATTATAGTTTGTTTATAATAATGAATTTACATTCATTTTATGATTTTTACTTGGTAAATTGTTTTTAAAGCACAAATAGTATTTGTAGTTAATAATAAATAACGAGATTTGTTTTGAGGAATTAATGGATTTTTTAATTAAATAATTTAGTAATAAATTAATAATAATAAATTTCTTTTTATTAAATATAAATTATAGTATAATTTTTGGGAATAAACTTGTAATTTTTATTATGGTTTGAAAGCAATTTTTTTTTCAAAACACATGAATTTCTTATAAATGATAGTTTTAACATTAAATGAAAAAATTCAAATTTTTATTAAATTATTTAGATAAAAAGATCATTATTTTCAGAATCCGGATGTCATGATTATCTAATGGGGAATTTATCAATATTTTCTGATTTAGTCAATTTTTTGGTATAATATAAATACCAATTAATTATTTAATATGGTTAATGACATGATAATGACATAATAGTGATGTAATAAATACTATAAATGGTATTTTCGTCCCATATATGTTTTAATAATAAAAATAATGTGATTTTTGGTCATTTTAATTTATTTTAAAAAGCGTTAAGGGACCCTCCCTGACATATAAAACATTTTATCTTTTTAAATTGATTTCCATAAGAGGTGACTCACCTCTACATAAGCATAGAAAGTATTTAAAGAAGTTAGAAAATTGTCATTATAAATATTTATTCCACTTCTCATTGGATAAAAAATGGAAAAAACAATGGGTTGTTTTGTTGTTTAGATTATATTAATGTGTGGTGTCCAAAACCTAAATAATAAATAATTTCATCTATTTTCCTATATAACCCCTCCTACGATCCCACATCCTCTTCACTAAAATCCTTTAGAGATCGATATAGATCTTCCCTCCTCTATCTATAATCCCCAAAGGCACCCAACCTCCCATGAAAAATCTATTAAGCCTCTCCCAATCCATTGGGATCACACTTCCAAGTGAGGGATTTCTTCCTTTTTCATTTTTGTCTAAATTTCATTATGTTATTATACACTTTGGATTTCAATTAATAATGTTGGGGTATGATTTATCACCTACACCATACTACCATTCATATTTTCAATGATTATATACCAAATTTTCTCTCATTAATGTTTCTTAAATACACCCATTACCATGCTGAAATTCTGTAAGGGATTTCTCTCATCTCATTTACATTAATGAAGTTATTTTGTATTAGAAATATAAACTCCATTAAATATGTTAGGACACTAAACTATATGACCCCATTACGTTCCATTTCATGTATATATTATGATGCAACCATTTATCTCTCATTAAAAATTTCTTTTATTCTTATGTCATACCGTTATGCTTCCAAAATTACACCGCGATTTTACTAGCCAAATTCATTGTATAGTGAATACCATTCCCATTTCTCTATCAAGGGTATTCAACATTATACACATTTACATATTGATTATAGTATTTAATTTACTAATTTGATATTCCTGTATTATCTAATAAATTATTAGCTTTAATGAATCCAGGTTATATGATCCATGTGCACACTAATGCTTGAAATTAAATGATTAAGTTTGGTGCACCCTGATAGCGCTCCAATGAATTGGGTAATGATTAGTATCATAGAATGTAATGATAAATAAGAGCTTAATCCTGCTAATTTAGTTTCAATTTTGTTTTAATCATACTCCATGTTCATGTAGCCTTGGATCATGCTAATACCACGATAAATATTATTTCCACATTTCACTTTATCATGATATGTCATGACTTTAGGATCATGTTTAGCTTATTGTACAATGAGATTAATATTGCATAAAATGTACGGTATTATTAATTATATTCCTTGCTTACTCTTTAATGGGATTTATAGCTCACCCTTTTCTTAGGAATGTTATCATGTTATCTCATGCAATGGTAAGTATGATGAATTGATGTGGTCATGTAAAAAGAAATTTCAATATGATGATGTGTTTTATGATTTATGTTGGTATGTAATGTTCCTAGTCCCCAAAAACAATAGACGTCTCGATCATCATAGTTGTATTAAGTGAATGATTATGTAATAAATAATGTTTATGTGTGAAATAATGTGCATGGTTGTTATAGTTTGTATTAGTGGATAGGTTTAATTATTTATGAGATTATGATTATAAAAACATAGTGAAATCCTTTGAGATAAGACATAGTATAATAAAAACAACATAAAATTTTGGGGATTATTGAGTATGTGGTTAATCATGAAAATAAATCCAACTCTGGATATGAGAAGGTAGATGCGGATCTAGATCATATGTATATAGGATTAAAACACGAAAACAACTCTTTGATCTATACTTCAACCGGAATTAGTGCACAACAACGGGCCTTCCATAAATATTTTTTATAACACTTCATAGGGATATTATTAGGTAAACTCATAAGATTAGAATTAAAAATTATTAATGGTATAAAAAATTCCCATTATAATATATGTTTGGATGTAGAGCATGGATAACAAAAATTGAAGCCTATATGTTCATATGTTAAGGAAATAAAAGTAATTTATAAGTCATCATTTTTTGTCTGGGGATTAACCTATATGTTTTACCCTAATATTTACTTTTATTCAAGCCAATGATCGGTAATAGGAGGACTCAACCTAATAACTAATTCGAAGATCAATTTGATGACTGCTCAAATGAGATACCCAATCTGATTGGAGTGGTAATCACAAAAATTTACAGGATACTCTCTCATTTAACGAATTTATTAATAGATACATTGGTTAAGAGAAACCATCATCCCCCCCACATGAAATCACAAGCTATAATCGATAAGTTCTTCAAACAAAGGCCTCATAATTATAATGGATCATATG
The DNA here is from genome assembly GCA_963277665.1 of Viscum album. Classification (NCBI taxonomy): domain Eukaryota; kingdom Viridiplantae; phylum Streptophyta; class Magnoliopsida; order Santalales; family Viscaceae; genus Viscum; species Viscum album. The sequence goes on from OY728161.1 coordinate 321,757,640, forward strand.
ATCCCTCAATAACCGAACAATGCATTAACTCCATTGAGATGATCTTATCCATCCATCAATGATATGAACAAGATAATGTACATTTTCCTACATAACATATGGGGGATGAAGGTTATCAATGTAGGAAATTTATCAATAAACTATGATTTAGGAAGAGATCAAGGAATTTTAATGGATGGATTCCTAGAATATGTTTTTCGACAAATACTTTCCTCAAAACCTTCAAATAAAGATAGAATGGGAATTCCATTACATCAAGAAAAAAGACTACAAATATATCAGAATGTACAAGGATAACATTACAAGGATAAAAAAATAAATATATGTCTTTATCATAATCCCAAATTCAATGTTGACCACTTCTTTGGTGAGCATAAAAATATCATATAGAAATCCCTAACGATTTGTGACTTCTAATGCTTTTAGGAGATTGTCTGATGTGACCTCAAAGTCGAAATGGAGATATGTGAATCTCATGGGTATCATGGATATAAAAAGCCTAAGGTGGACTTAAATTCTGTCGGTCTGATAAAAAAATCCAACGATATAATAAAAATCTATAACCCCACCTTCCAAAGGTTCATAAGGAAGCACCCCAGAAATTGCAGGAAGGGGATGGGGAAATGAATTATGGGTGGAAGCAATGGGCACCGGGCCATTAACTACCGACATTAAAATCCCATTGGTGTGACCGAGGAGATGAAAAATCCATTTGAACCTCAACTCATTGTTCATTGCATCGTATGTAATGAACTGAGTCACATAGCAATTTAGTTCCCTACGACAAGGGATTTTTAAGGAACCAACAACCTCCAAGGCAGTAAGGTGGAGCTATTGTCTTCACTACTCCCGAAATGAAACTAAAATTACGAATTGGTGATATGTTTGCTTCTTATTAATTAATGAATAGGGAAATTAATATTTTATTCTGTTTTAAAACAATCTTTTATACCACAAATGTTTATTAGAACAATCTGAACACCACCACATATCATGTATATAAAGATTTCGGTGCGTACGGAAAATGGTGCGGCCATTGCAACCCAGGAATATAAATACCCTATCATAATTTTTCGATTGAACATCCTTGTGAACCTCGTCATACTAACTTTGGTGGAATTTTATGAAATTCGTGGCATGGATTGGTTTTCTTTATATAGATCCAACATAAATTCCCGTGAGAGGGAAATAACACTCCATATGGCAAATCAATCCTCGATTTTGTACAAGTACAAGGATGTGGATGAATCATCTTTAGTACCATCAACTCAAGCATCAGTATTACTACCCTATGATCATGCATATTTGGCTCAGATGATTTGGTCCAAAGAAGAAAACATCCTTGAATACATGCCTATAGTTAGGGAATTCTCCGAAGTACTTCTCGATAAATTTCCTAACCTTCCTCTTATAGGAGATATTGAATTCCCAATTGATCATATATATAAGGAGTTTACAATATCCAAGACTCCATATTGAATTGAGATTGTAGATCATGTGGATATAATCAAAAACTAAAAAAGAATGTGGACAAATGTTTTATACACCCATGTTATACACAATGGGGTGCACCAGTACTCTTCATCAGGAAGAAAGATGGGTCAATGCGCCTTTTCATTGATTATCGTGAGCTCAAAAATCAAGATAAAGAACGCGTATCATCTAACGTGAATTGATTACATGTTCAACCAAATCTTTGTAGCATAATACTTCTCCATGGGGGATCTATGGTCAGTATATTAACATTTAAGGGTGAAGATAGAGGATATACCTGTGACTGGTTTTCGTAGAAGATATGGGCACAATGAAATCATATTAATTCCTTTAAGACAAACTAATCCTCTAGAAATTTACTTGGACATGAGGAATAAAGTATTTAGAGATTACCTCGACAAATTTGTGATAGTCTTTATATAAGATAATCTAATATACGCCAAAACCAAAGAGGACCATTTAGAGAATCTAAGAACTGCACTAGAGACCTTGCAAAATGAGAATCTCTATGAAAAGTATAGAAATTGTGAGTTCTGGTTGATGGAGGTCTCATTCATGGGTCATATCATAAGAAGAAATGGGATATCTGTTGATCAATCAATGAAAGCTACAATAGAGAGATGGCCGAGGGAAACATCGGTGACTGATATCCATTTCTTCTTGGGGTTAGATAGATATTTTCACTGATTTGTGTGAAATTTCTCACGATTGTCCAACCCTCTTACAATGATAAATCGGAAGGAAAAAATGTTTTCTTGGAGTTTTGAATGCGAAAAGAGATTAAATATTATTAAAAGTAGTCCTATCACTACTCTCATGGTCACAGTACCCACGAGTGGATTTTTTTCTATGGTATTTGGTGATTATTTGAATAAGGGACAAGGATGTGTGTTGATAAAAAATGAAAAATTCTTTGCCTATGATTTAATGAAATTGAAATTTAATGATCAAAACAATCCATCACATGATATAGAGTTTTCTGCAGTAATCATCACTTTAATTTTTTACAGACATTACATATTTGAGGAGATGTTTGAAATATATACGGTTACAAAAGCCTCGTGTATATTATCACATAGAAAGAGTTGATCATGTGCCAATAAATATGTATTGAGGTGATCAATGACTATAAATGGAAAACTCATTACCACCCTGGGAAAGAAAAGAAGCTGGAAGATTCTCTAAGTAGAATGCACCCGAAAATTCTATCATTGATGAGACGTGAAAATGATCCAATATTCTTAGGTGAATACGGACATGGGAATCATAATGAATGGATCATCATCGATCCTTTCATAAATTATTTCCCATCCGTCTCTTTTTGAATGGTTAAAGGATGATTAAATGGATGATGTGGGAATTCCAGAAAAAGTTGAAACATTTTGATAAAGGAAATCCTCGGTGTTCAATGTTCATGAAGAAGAAATTGTGAGATTTTGGAAATAACTATGTGTTTCATCATGTCTGTAGTTAATGAAATAACTTTTGGATGATGCACATAATTCAATGTTTTCTATTCACCTAGAAAACACACAGTTGTATCATGATCTCTGATAGAATTATTTGTGGGATAACATGAAGATGGAGATAGTTGAGTATATGTCAAAGTGCTGAGTATGTCAGCAAGTGAAGGCTGAAAGGAATAAGTATAAGAGTATGATTCAAAAATTACCCATACCATCATGGAACTTGGAGAAAATCTTCATGAAATGTTTCACCAGACATCTAAAGATATTCAATGGAAACAATACTATCTTGGATGTTGTGTAACTTCTTACAATGACTACAAAATTTGATCAATTATAGAGGATTTATCATTAGAACAACTAGAATAGATTTATATCAGAGAAGTGGTAATGCAACATGGAGTACCACAATCAATTGTATCTGATTATGATCCATGATTCTTATCTATGTTTTGGATGATTATTCAACATGCTTTGTGTACTGAGGTGAAATTTTGTAACACCCGAGACTTTTATGTTATATAAATCATCATAGGAATCTTGTTCTACACACAAAACTTGCTTTAAACGAAATCGCGAGCTTCCTCGATAGCTTGCGTCGTACGCAATACCGAGTTTCACTAAAAAACGATAATCTATTAAAATATTATTAAAACTAGATGTTAAGAATAGTAATAACCACTTTTTGATATTTTATAAATTTAATTTTTCATAATGGACTTCATTTTTGGATTCCTAATATCGAAATTAACCAAGGGTGAAATTTTGGTATTTTTCTGAAAACCTTCAATTTTTGATGAATAGTGAAACCACTAAGTGGTAGTTAAAAAATTTAATTTTTCATAAAACATAATTTTACCGCTTCTATGAGTGGAATTTAGAAAATCCCAGAGACACGGTTAATATCAAGGACTAAAATGTGGTTCAATGAGATGAAAATAATTTTTGGTGAATAGTAACTTTTTACTTTTATTTACCACGGTTAAAAGTAAATAGGGTAATTAAGGGTAAAGATGATATTATTATTACCCTAACACATTTTCTAATTCTATTGGACAAGTTTAATTCGACCAAAAACAACCTTATTAATAAAATATGACCATTTAGGCCCACTTAGATTAGATTAGGACATTTATTATTAATTTATTTAAAGAAGGGTTAAAATAGTTAAAATCAATGTTTAATAAGTAAAACATTTTTAATATGGGGTTATACATAAGATAAATTAGACTATAAAGATTCATTAGAATGATAAAATGATTTTCTACATAATGGTATTTTATTTTTAATTTTTAGTCATTAAATAATTTAATTTATTTATGACACAATGATGATGCAGCAATTAACCTATTAATGAAATATTGACATAATTGATGTTATAAATACCAAAATAAATGTAATTTGAGACTTTTATGAATTAAAACAATTTTATAGGATAATATGACATGTTAGTATTTATTTAAGAAACTTGGTTAGAACTAATAATTCTGTTATGAATTTCACAAAAATAAATTGCTTAATAGTGTCAAAATTGACATAAAATAGTTTTTATAACAAATATTATATTACTAATTGTTATTTTATTCCTAAAAATCTAAGGTTCAGACAAATGTCTTAGATAAGGTTATATATATTAATAATAAACAACTTGGGGTTCTTTTGTCTTGATATGGTATGTTTATTAACCTTATAGTGTAAGAAAACAAGAAGGCACAGTAAAAGTTATGTTATCTAACTTAAAGTTAAATCTAAATGATAAGGTTAAAATTGATACCTAAACTCATCTAAATTATATTGGATGAGAGGATTTCAACCCCTACCCACCTTATCTTATAAATATATCAATTTTGGAGCTATTAAAAACTGAATTTGTCTTTATAATAAAATAATATTTTTAGTTATTCCAAAGGTCCCCCTCTCCTCCCTTATAAAAGGGCACCTCCTCCCTCTATTCCTCACACCACATTGAGCCTTTAAGCTCAGAAAACCCCTGCCAATTTCTCCTCTCCACTTCACTAGAGACATACTAGGGGTTCTGGTCTTCTTCAAAGACCTATTATTGTGCCCTAAAAGGAGGTGTCAAAGAAGCATTTCAAAGAAGAGGTAATGTCCGTTACCAATTCTTTCATCATTATTTCTTCTTCCACTTCTTCTTCTTTAGTCGTTTCATTATGAAGTAATAACGACAGTATCACTCATATACTGATATGTTATTATAAGTATGAAACAACCCTATTTCACTATCTATCCATCCTATGGAAAAATAAATCACCGTGCGTGCGTACGTACGAAATACTGTCTCCACGCCGTGGTTTAATCTATTTTCCACCACCACCTTACATGGATGGGTATAATAGTGTAAATAATGACTATATTTGACTATTATAAAATGATACTGATTATGAAATATAATACATACACTCCAATACAATTCCATGATCATAGGACCGATATCATCACTCGTGCATACGTACGGAATATCGTCTCCACGATGTGATCTGACTCGTTCAACAGGATCTTCATTTCATAATGATTATATAAATGAATTTAATTAATGAATATGATATATATTACACTAATACCATTCTGGAAATGAGGTATCTATAACCTAAAGATAAGAATAATTATTTATTCGACAGAACACGCATAAGAACAAAAAGTTATAAACACCTGAATAACAAGAAGCAATGAAATATTACAACTAAGAAGTCAAGAATATGACCATATATGATATCATAAAAATATGTATGATTCTGTAATAAGTCAATAACATTATTTAAATAATTATAAAGGAGGTTCAGACACGTACAAAGCATATCGGACCTAAGGTAAGAGTTATTTCACAATCTCTTCATTTTCCGAGATTGTTTATACTTTAGTATTTACTCGGGTGTATTTTATCATCCAAATCCATTTTTCCTCAATATGTAATATTATTTCCATCCACCTACAATTTTTTATATCCAGTTTTACCCTCTGGTGAGTCTTAGTAAAGAATATTAAAGGAATATTTTGTCGTTTTTTTGTACAAGGTACTTTTTTGACTTTTCCGAAAAAAGTACGAAAAATGTTTTTTAACTTATACGGAATGAATGGATTTTTAAAACATTATTTCCAAGAAGCTTCCTTTACAAGTTTTAAAGTTTATTTTTAATCAACTTATTTTATTTTATAATTGTATGACATGTTAAGAAAGGAAAAGTGTTTTTGAAGTAGAAAGGATATTTTCCTCAAGAATGGAGTTCAAGTGTTTTATCAAAATTATTTTCCATCTAAGATAATATAGGGTTAGGTTTCTATCCCTATTATTACATTGATTTGATTATGTTGTGATGGAACTATTTTTATGAATTCCTTTATCTTATATGAATTGTATTATGATGTTATGTTGTTTAAGAATCCCATTTTTATTACAGGGGTTATGCAATGATGTATGATTTATGATTTTGTGGCACACATAAGAATGGTATAATTATGAGATGGGTGGGACCTATATCTCCCTCCAATGCATTGGGTAAAGATTTTATATCTCATGGGATAGACATGGCTGTAATGGTAGGTTATACTGGTTCAGTAAACATGACTGAAACGAGGAGTGAACTCGGTTCATAAAGGGACTTTGTCCACTAAGATAGTCTTGGAAATGAGACTTGACAAATAAGAAATGATTCTCTATGATTATTTGTGTATGCGACAAAGTTTCATATTTTATGTTATGATTATTGGGATTACATTTCACTACTATGATTTATCCCATGTTATGAAATTATGATCTCTTTTGCAGGTTAAGATTTCCTAAAGATATGTTCTTATGAATATGACGTGATTGATATTTCTTTTGTTTACCCTTACTGAGAATTTGAGCTCACCCTTTTATGTTTTCTTTTCCCCAAGACATAAAGAAAGGATTTAGTTTTTAAAAAAAGGAAGATCTTTATAAGAGATGTTGAAGATCTTTCACCACGATTAGAAGATTATATTCTGAGTTTCCAAAGACACTAAACTATTACGATCCTTGTGTGTGTGTTTTTGTTATGTACTATGTATTACGCAAAAGTAATGTAATGTCCATGTACGTCAAGATACGGGTCTCTATAGTTGGTATCAGAGGAAAGGTATAGTCAACCCTTGGAAACTAGGATGTGAAATCCTTAGTAAGAACCCTAAGGTTAATTCTAAGCATAGAACACAATCATAGTGTTTTAGAAATGTCCATGAATAACCTAGGATAAGATCTTAAGTGTGAAATTTTATTCTTGATTATGTGGTTTTCTTATTATAATTAGTTTTGATCACACTATTATTCTTGGTTTTAGTCAATGGTTGGAACCCGAAGGAACAGTGTTAATGCGGAATGCGATGGGCAATGCAATGATTGTCCCCCGGAGCAACCAAATGTTATGGGAGCTGGAATGAAAAATATTGTTGTCATGATCACACAAGTTTCTCAAGATATGAATCATGCATCACATCCAAACGAGCAAAGTAAGGAGCATAATTCTTTTGAATCCTTCATGAGGCAGCGTCAACCTTCATTCAGCGGGTCTACTGATCCATTAGTTGCTGAACAATGGATTAGTACTACTGAAAAGATATTTTCAGTTCTTCAATGTTCTGAACATGATAAAGTCATCATAGCAGTGTATCGTTTGGAAGGTGATGCTGATCAATGGTGGAATCTTATTAAGAATATAAGGCAAAGGTATGGAATTGAGTCCATGGAATGGGACGAGTTCAAGAACTTATTTTTCAATAAGTACTTCCCTCGTCTTCTCCGAACAAAGATGGAGAAAGAGTGTCTTGAACTGAAGCACAATGATGATGAATCTGTTGGTACCTATGAAGAAAATTTTACAAGACTTGCAAGGTACGCTTCTGGTATTATTATCCAACCTGAGAGTAAGATCGATCGATTCTTTAGTGGCTTAAAAACAAGTCTTAGTAGTTCCTTAGCCATAAGGGACTTCAATAGCTACGAGGAAATCGTTCGATGTGCTCTCAAAGTTGAGATGGAGATAGGAGTAACCCATCAGTCATATGGGTTTGATAAGAAGAGGAAAATGGAATTGAAAGGAAAATATAAAGAGCACACTGAAAAGAAGATGATCTTTCCCTTATGCTCAAAGTGTGGAAAGAAACATGGAGGGAGTTGTCTTAATGGGACAAGTAAATGTTTCAAATGTGGAAATGAAGGTCATCGGGCATTTGAATGCCGTAATGATGGGAAGAAGATGTCTAGTGATGCAAACAAAGGAAGGGATACACAGAATGAACCTACTACACTTCAATGATTCAAGTGCAAGGAAATGGGGCATTATGCCAATAAATGCCCAAATCCATGGGTTGATGATGATGGTCGACATCAAAAAACTCTTAAGGATAAAGACAAAGGAAAGTCACATGCAATTTATATCAGCGATGTGGAGTACGATAACAATGTGGTGAAAGGTACAGTTACCATCCACTCTAAATTAGAAAATGTTTTATTTGATTCTGGATCCACCCACTCCATTATTTCTGAATAATTTTCTAAGGATATCACCGTATTACCTCAACAGTTAGATGTTGAGTTAGCTATGACAACCCCTAATGGCACAACATTGCATCAAAAGTTTATAATTCTTCTCCAATTGAAGTTTGTGGGGCAGTGCTTCCTACAAATCTTGTGATCCTTCCTATAGTGTAATTTGATGTGATTCATGGAATGGATTGGCTTTCTCTAAATGGAGCTCATATCAATTGCCAAAGAAGGGAAGTCAAATTTCATATTCCAGATCAATCTGTGATCATCTATCGATGCAAGGATGAACATAGCCTTCCAGTGGAAATTCCTTCCATCTTATGGGTCTTGATTCCAATAAATGAAGGTTATTTATCTCAAATGGTTGGTGAGAGACTCACAATTAAGAATATGCCCATTGTATGAGAGTTTTATGATGTCTTTCCGGATGAATTACCGGGTCTTCCACCGAATCGTGAAGTTGAGTTTTCAATAGAACTCGTACTGGGTGCTTTGCCTATTTCAAAGACACCTTATAGAATGGCCCCAATTGAGTTGCAGGAATTGAAGAAGAAAATCCAAGAGAATCATGATAGGGGATTCATACGCCCTAGTACGTCACCTTGGGGAGCACCTGTTCTATTTGTTAAGAAGAAATATGGATCAATGAGACTCTGCATTGATTATCGAGATCTTAGCAAGATCACTATCAAGAAAAAATATCATCTCCATGCATTGATGACTTATTTGACCAACTACGCGGAGCTCAATACTTTTCCAAGATTGATCTTCGTTCAGGGTATCATCAATTAAGGGACAAAAGGGAGGATATACCAAATACGGCTTTCCGTACAAGTTATGGACACTATGAATTTTTAGTGATGCCATTTGGTCTTACTAATTTCCCTGCTATCTTCATGGATCTGATGAATAGAGTCTTTAGAGACTATCTTGATCAGTTTGTGGTAGTCTTTATAGACGATATTATTGTATATTCAAAGAGAAAGGAAGAACATGAAGATCACTTGAAAATTATATTGAAGACCCTGAGAAAGGAGAAGCTTTAGGAAAAATTTACCAAGTGTGAATTTTGGCTTCAAAAAGTTGCATTTTTGGGTCACATAATCTCAAAAGAGGGGATATCTGTGGATCCAGCAAAAACAGAGGTTATCGAAAGATGGTCGAGACCAACAACAGTGACTGATATCCGAAGTTTTCTTGGTTTGGCTAGATATTATCGACGTTTTGTGAAAGATTTTTCACGATTATCTAATCCACTCACCAAGTTGACTCGGAAAGGAGTTACGTTTTTTTGGAAGGAGGAATGTGAAGAGAATTTCAAGGAGTTGAAAAGAAGGTTATCCAGTGCACCTGTGCTCACACTTCCTTGTAGTGGAGAATGGATTGTGATCTACAGTGATGCTTCCAAGAAGGGATTGGGGTGTGTTCATATGAAAAATGATATGGTTATAGCTTATGCCTCACGACAGTTGAAAATACATGAGCAAAATTACCCAACTCATGATTTGGAGTTAGCTGCGGTAATATTTGCATTAAAGATTTGGAGGCATTATATTTATGGAGAAAGGTTTGAAATTTATACTGATCATAAACGTTTAATGTGTATTTTCACAGAAAACGAGCTGAATATACGTCAAAGAAGATGGTTGGAGCTGATTAAGGATTATGACTGCTCAATCCATTACCACCCTGTGAAAGCAAACAAGGTGGAAGATGCATGAAGTCGAAAAGACCATGCCAGTTTATCCACGATGAGGATCATAAAGGATCCAATATTTATTGATTTACAGAGGATGGATCTTGGAATTATAATGGAAGGAGAAAAATATTATCTTTCTCAAATGAATTTTCAACCATCTATACATGTGAAGATTAAAGAGGCACAGAAAGAAGATGTCGAGTTACAAAAGAAGGTGAGAAATGCTCCTGAATTCAACCTTGATTGTGATGGGATAATAAAGTTCAGAAATTGGGTTTGTGTTCCTCCCATCCCCGAATTAAATAAGGAGCTGCTGGATGAGTCTCATAGTTCTTCATTCTCCATTCATCCTGGAAGCACGAAGATGTATAGGGACCTGAAAGAGTACTTCTGGTGAGATGGCATGAAAAGAGATGTTGCTGACAATGTCTCTCGATGCTTAGTCTGTCAACAAGTTAAAGCTGGGAGACAGAAGTCTAAGGGGATGTTACAACCATTACCCATACCCGAATGGAAATGAGAAAACATCACAATGGACTTTTTCATAGGACTTCCTAAAACAACCAAAGGAAATAATGCTATCTGGGTCATAGTTGATCGTCTTACAAAATATGCACACTTAATTGCTATTATAGAGGATTTCTATATGGATCATCTTGCCAGGATTTATGTAAAAGAAGTGGTAAGATTGCATGGAGTTCCACTTTCTATTATATCTGATCGGGATCTGAGGTTTACCTCAATGTTCTGGCAAAGTCTTTAGCATACTCTGGATACAGAGTTATGTTTCAGCACTGCTTATCATCCTCAGACAGATGGTCAGTCTGAGAGAAGAATTCAAACTCTAGAAGATATGTTGAGAGCTTACTCTATGGATTTCAAAGGTGGTTGGGATCAACAACTACCTTTGGTGGAATTTTCTTATAATAATAGCTTCCACTCCAGTATTCAGATGGCTCTTTATGAAGCTCTCTATGGAAAGAAATGTAGGACTCCAACTTGCTGGGATGAAGTTGGGGAAAGAAAGCTATTAAGACCTGATATCGTTGATGAAATGGAAGAAAAGGTCAGATCTATTCAACAACACATAAGAGCAGCTCAGAGTCGACAAAAAAGGTATGCCGACAACAGAAGAAAAGACCTAGAGTTTGAAGTGGGTGATAAAAGTTTTCTTACGAATATCTCCCTGGAAGAGGGTCATGAGATTTTGAAAGAAGGGGAAGTTGAGCCCTAGATATATCGGTCATTTCGAAATACTGGATTGTATTGGGAAGGTAGCTTACCGATTGGCGCTTCCACCGAATCTCTCTCAAGTTCACAATGTGTTCCATGTATCTCTCCTGAGAAAGTACATACCTGATCCTTCACATGTACTTAGCTCAGAAGTTGTACCGCTAGAGCAAGATCGTTCTTATGAAGAACAACCGATAGAGATTCTAGATTGTAGTGAAAAAGTCCTACGAAACAAGACCGCTCGATTTGTGAAAGTTTTATGGAGGAACCACCAATTAGAAGAAGCTACATGGGAGCTTGAGGATATGATGAGGGAGAGGTATCCTCATCTGCTTGTTACAAAGTGACAAATTTCGAGGGAAAAATTCATTTTAAGGGGGGTAGAATGTAACACCTAAGACTTTTAGGTTATATAAATCATCAATGGAATATTTTTCAACACACACCACTTTCTTGTCTTGCTTTACACGAAATCACGAGCTTCCTCGATAGCTTGTGTCGTACGCAATACCGAGTTTTACTAAACAACGATATACTATTAAAATATTATTAAAACTAGCCGTTATGAATAGTAATAACAACATTTTGAAATTTTATAAATTTCATTTTTCAAAATGGACTTCATTTTTGGATTCGTAATATCTAAATTAGCCAAGGGTGAAATTTTGGTATTTTTCTGAAAACTTACAATTTTTGATGAATAGTGAAACCACTAAGTGGTAGTTAAAAAAATGATTTTTTCATAAAACTTAATTTTACCGCTTTTGTGAGTGAAATTTCGAAACACTGAGAGACACAGATTATATCAAGGACTAAAATGTGGTTCAATGAGATGAAAATAATTTTTTTTGAATAGTAACTTTTTACTTTTTTTTTACCACGATTAAAAGTAAATAGGGCAATTAAGGGTAAAGATGATATTATTATTACCCTAAAACATGTCATAATTCTATTGGACAAGATTAATTAGACCACAAACAACCATACTAATAAAATATCACCATTTAGTCCCACATGGATTAGATTAGGACATTTATTAATAATTTATTTAATGAAGTGTTAAAATAGTTAAAATCAAAGTTTAATAAGTAAAAATTTTTTAATATGGGGTTATACATAAGATAAATTAGACCATAAATATTCATTAGAAAGCCAAAAAGATTTTCTACATAATGGTATATTATTTGTAATTTTTAGACATTAAATAATTTAATTTATTTATGACACAATGATGATGCAGTAATTATCTTATTAATGAAATATTGACATAATTGATGTTATAAATACCCAAATACAATGTAATTTGAGTCTTTTTATGAATTACACTAATTTTATAGGATAATATGACATGTTAGTATTTATTTAAGAAACTTGGTTCGAACTAAGCATTCTTTTATGATTTTCACAAAAATCAATTACTTAATAGTGTCAAAATTGTCATAAAATTGTTTTTAAAACAAATATTATATTACTAATTGTTATTCTATTCCTAAAAATCTAATGTTCGGAAAAATGTCTTAGATAAGGTTATATATATTAATAATAAACAAATTGGGGTTCTTTTGGCTTGATATGGTATGTTTATTAACCTTATAGTGCAAGAAAACAAGAAGGCACGGTAAAAGTTATATTATCTAACTTAAAGTTAAATCTAAATGATAAGGTTAATATTGATACCTAAACTTGTCTAAATTCTATTGGATGAGATGATTTCGACCCCTACCCACCTTATCTTCGAAATATATCAATTTGGAGCTATTAAAAAACGAATTTGACTTTATAATAAAGTAATATTGTTAGTTATTCCAAAGGTGCCCCTCACCTCCCTTATAAAAGGGCACCTCCTACCTCTCTTCCTCACACCACGTTGAGCCTTCATGCTAGGCCAACCACTGACAATTTCTCCTCTCCACTTCCATAGAGACATCCTAGAGGTTCTGGTCTTCTTCAAAGACCTATTTTAGTGCCCTAAAAGGAGGTCTCAATGAAGCACTTCAAAGAAGAGGTAATGTCTGTTACCGATTCTTTCATCTTTATTTCTTCTTCCACTTCTTCTTCTTTAGTTGTTTCATTATGAAGTAATAACACCAGTATAACTCATGTACGGATATTTTATTATAAGTATGAAACAACCCTATTTCACCATCTATCCATCCTACGAAAAAAGAAATCACAGCGCGTGCGTACGTACGGAATACCGTCTCCACGCTGTGGTGTAATCTATTTTCCACCACCACCTTACTTGGATGGGTATAATGGTGTAAATAATGACTATATATGACTATTATAAAGTGATACTGATTCTGAAATTGTATACATAAACTCCAATACAATTCCATGATCATAGGAACGATATCATCACTCGTGCGTACGTACGGAATACCGTCTCCACGATGTGATGCGACTCGTTCAACATGATCTTCATTTAATGATGATTATATAAATGAATTGAATGAATGAATATGATATATATTACACTAATACCATTCTGGAAATGAGGTATATATAACCTAAAGAGAAGAATAAGAATTTATTCGACAAAACACGCATAAGAACAAAAAGTTATAAACACCGGAATAACAAGAAGAAATGAATCATTACTACTAAGAAGCCAAGAATATGACCATATATGATATCATAAAAATAAGTATGATTCTGTAATAATTCAATAACATTATTTAAATCATTATACAGGAGGTTCGGACACGTACAAAGCATATCGGACCTAAGGTAAGGGTTATTTCACAATCTCTTCATTTTCCTAGATTGTTTATACATTAGTATTTACTGGAGTATATTTTATCATCCAAATCCATGTTTCCTCAATATGTAATATTATTTCCATCCACCTAAAATTTTTTAAATCCAATTGTACCCTTCGGTGAGTTTTAGTAAAGGATATGAAAGGAATCTTTTGTCATTTTTTTGTACGTGGTACTTTTTTGACTTTTCCGACAAAAGTACGAATAATGTTTTTTTAACTTATACAGAATGAATGGATTTTTAAAACATTATTTCCCAGAAGCTTCTTTTACACGTTGTCAAGTTTATATTTAATCAACTTCTTTTAGTTTATAATTGTATGACATGTTAAGAAAGGAAAAGTGTTTTTGAAGTAGAAAGGATATTTTTCTCAAGAATGGAGTTCAAGTGTTTTATCAAAATTATTTTTCCATCTAAGATAATATAGGGTTCTGTTTATATCCCTATTATTAAATTAATTTGATTACGTTGTGATGGAAGTATTTTTATGAATTCCTTTATCTTATATGAATTGTTTTATAATGTCATGTTGTTTAATAATCCCATTTTTATTACATGGGTTATGCAATGATGTATGATTTATGATTTTGTGGCACACATAAGAATGGTATCATCATGAGATGGGTGGGACCTATATCTCCCTACAATGCATTGGGTCAAGATTTTATATCTCATGAGATAGACATGGCTGGAACAGTAGGTTATACCGGTTCAGTGAAACAGGACTGAAACTAGGGGTGAACTCGGTTTAGAAAGGGAATTTGTCCACTAAGATAGTCTTGGAAATGAGTCTTGACTAATAAGGAATGATTCTCTACGATTATGTGTATATGACACAATGTTTCATGTTTTATGTTATGATTATTGGGATTACATTTCACAACTATGATTTATCCCATGTTATGAAATTATGATCTCTTTTGCAGGTTAAGATTTCCAAAAGATGTGTTCTTATGAATATGACGTGATTGATATTTCTTTTGTTTACCCTTACTGAGCATTTGAGCTCACCCTTTTATGTTTTCTTTTCCCCAGGACATAAATAAAGGATTTAGGTTTTAAAAAAAGGAAGATCATTATGGGAGATGTTGAAGATCTTTCACCACGATTAGAAGATTATATTCCGAGTTTCCCAAGACACTAAACTATTACGATCCTTGTGTGTGTGTTTTTGTTATGTACTATGTATTCCGAAAAAAGTAATGTAATTTCCATCTACGTCAAGATACGGGTCTCTACAAATTCAGTATGCCATATCATTCTCAAACTGATGGCCTATCGTATAAGACTTTCCAAACACCTAAGGACAAGTAGAGAGCATTCTTAATGGACATCAAAGGAGGATGGGATATACATCTTCATCTAGTTGAGTTCACATACTACAGGAGTTTCCACACAATCATCTAAATGTATCTTTATGAACCCTTTATGGGAAGAGGTGAAGAACACCAACATTTTGGGATGAATTTGAGGAGTGAAACTCCTAGTTCCAGAAATGGTCAATCAAATGGTGATGAATGTTAAGACCATCCAACATCACATTATAGTTACATAGATTTGAAACAAGAGCTATTCTAATAATCATCAACGAAACCTAGAGTTTAATATCAGAGACATGGTATTTCTTTTCACATCACTATGGAAAAGAGTTATGTGATTTTGGAAGAATGGAATTCTTAGTCAAAGGTTCATCATCCATTTTGAGATTTTTTATTGCAATGGGGTTTTGGCTTATCGACTAGAACTCCCACCGAACCTATCTCAAGTAGATGATGAATTCCATGTATCAATCTTGAGGAAGTAAACACCTAACACATCATATGAACTCAATCCATAGATGGTACAATTGGATAATGACCTCCCCTATGAATAGAAGCAAGTGATGATATTAGATGTTAGGGAAATGTTATAAAAAATAAGAAAATTCCCCATGTCAAGTTGTTATGTAAAAACCACATGTTTGAAGAGGAAACATGTGAATCAAAGGAGGTAATAAAGTAGTGTAACCCACGTTTGTTTAGAGTGTGAAATTGAAATTTCATGGGAAAAATTTGTAATGGGGGAAGATTGTCACAACCCAACTATTATCAATGAAAATTTCTCTTCATAATATTAAATGTATTTTTATATAAAACAATTATATAAAACTTATGAAATTCATTGGTTTTATGTTTTTTGATTTCCAAAGACCATTATGAATTTTATTTACGCGAATATATCTTTTTAACTGTTATCAAATGATTATTAAAATTATAGGGATTTAAAAAATACAATTTATGCTCACAATGGATGTGATGGACTCATTCAGTCGAATAGCTCCGCAAAAAGACCATTTCTCAGAGCTCAAAAAAGGAGGTGGAGTCACTCAAATTCAATCCAGACCAAGACCATGTTGAGCTTCAACATGTTAAGCTCAAAGTGAACCTCCTATGGGATAAGTGGATGTTGATAGATATTATCATACGATCGATGTTCTCTGATTCATCCCCAGAGTCTGTCACCATCGTACACCATTCCATTATTTCACATACCTTTGTTATAAGGTGTTATTTAACAAGTCATTAGATCTATCATTATGTTCATTTTATTTTTATATAATAAATAATATACATTCATTTTATTGTTGTTACATTGTAAATAGATTTCAAATTACAAAAGCATAGTAAATATTAAATTAAGAAATCTATTTTGATGAATAAATTAATTTTTTAATTAAATAATATTTTATTAAAATGTTATCACTAAATTATTTTTTATTAAATATAACATATTTTATAATTTTTAGGGATTCATTTTTAATTTTAATTATGTTTTGAAAGTAGTTTTTTGTCAAGACCCTTGAATTTATGGAAAATGTATGTTTTTATTTTAAAAGTGACAATTCATATATTTAAAAAATTATTAAGACGAAATGAATATCAATTTTGGAATCCAGACTTTAAAATTTCGAATGGTGATTTTTTATAATTCTGTGAGATAGTTGAATTTTTGTGTCAAAATTACATACCAATTATTTATATAATTTGTTTTATGATATTAGAATGACATAATAGTTATCTAATTATATACAATAAATGGTATCTTCTGACAATATATGTTTTACCATTTATGATATTGTTTTTTTAGGTCACTTTTATTTATTTTTTGATGCATTAGTGGACCCTCTAAGACATATAAAATATTTAATCCATTTAAAATGAGTTTCGAGTGGGTGGGGCGAATATCAACATAATTAAGACTAATATTTTAATAAGGTTGGAAATTATTCATATAAAAAAATTTCTACACTCTCATTTGTAAAAAAAAGGTGGAATAAACAATTGGAGGTTTTTTGGTTTTGATTACTTTACTGTGTTGGGTCCAAAAAATAAATAATAAAGAATTACTTCACTTTTCCTATATATAACCGCCCATGATCCCACATAAACTTAAATAAAAGCCTTTGGAGATGGACCTACATCTCCCCCTCTCTATATAATCCACCTAAGGCACACTATCATACCAATAATCCTCTCTCAAGCCTCTCTTAAGCCATTAGGATCACACATCTAATTAAGGGTTTTCTAACTTTTTAATTTTTTACCGAATTTAATTATATTGTTATGCCCTTTTATATTAAATGACAATTGTTAGGGTATGATTTTGAACCTCCCCCAAACATACCTACATAATTTTTTAATGATTATAGACTCATTTCTCTCTCATTAATTATTACCATGTATAGCTGTTACCATTCTTGATATTCCATGTGGAGTTTCTATTTTCTCATTTACATTAAATCAATTATTTTGTATTATGATTCTTAACTACATTAAATATGTTTTGAAATGTATCTATATGACCCACTAAGTGTATATTTCTTGTACATATGATGATACAACCCTTAATATATCATCAATGATTTTTAGGAATTCTTATGTCATGCCGTTGGGCTACTAAAATTGCACAACGACTTTAAAAGACAATGTCTTTTTCTAGTGAATACCACACCAATTTTTCAATCAATGGTATTTAAAATTATAAACATTTACTTAATGATTATGTAATTTATTTTATTAATACCAAATCCATTTATCATGGAAAGAGTGATAATGTTTAATGAATCCATGTTATATGATCAATAGGGCACACATATTCACGAAATGAATTGATTAAGATTGGTGTGCCTTGATAACGATCCAATGTATAGGGGAAATATTATTATCCTAATACATCAATTGCATTGAGGGTATACAAAGGATAATTCATGTGTAACAAAGGGTTACTCGAGTTCAATGTTCAATGAGGCTTACCTCATGCTAATATCTTGTTAAGTGTTGATTCCACGTTTCCATGTAATGATAATCATTCTATATCATGCCGTTATGTTAATATTTCTCTAATGTTCTATTGATATGCATATTGCCTAACAAGTACTGTATTCTTCATGTTTTTCCTTTTTTAATCCATTATTAGTCTTTATAAACCACCATTTTTATGCATTTCCTCCGATAATACCATGCAATGGAGATTATGAAGGAATGATGTGATCATGTAAAATAAATTTTCATTAAGATGTTGTGTTTTTTGGTTTTATGTTGTTATGTAATATTCCTAATCCCTATCGACACTAGAACACTTGATCCTCAAAGTTGTATTATGTGAAATATTATGTAACAAAACATGTTTATGTATGTGATAAAGAGGAGTGTTGTAGTGATTCTACTAGATTCTAATGGATTTTGGAGGGGTGTATTGGGCCCGAAATCACCTCCTGGGAGCCTCCAAGGAACAATAAAATGAATTAGGGTCATAGCAGTCCATCTGGTTCATAAAATAATGGTATTGGGGTTTTAAAATTAATTTTCATATAAACTAAATCCTTTACATATTGTTATACTGCTGGGGATACACAGTTAGACAAACTATGAACCCTAACAATGTGTCCCTTTTTTCCATGGTGTGTTGCATCTACTAGGCGTGCACATTTTTTGTAAAACCATGTGCTGGAAATTAAAACAACAACTATATAGGTTTCATAAATTTTCACTAATAAGAAACACTATTTGGGAAAAACATGATCATTCCGTTCAAAACCTAAAAACATTTAACATTTAGAAATTTTCACACGAAACTATCCTAAATGAATCCCACCAAAAGATTGATCAAAACTGGGATTTATGATTACTTAAAGACATTAATATGATTTAACATAAAATTTCACATATAATCGATTTATATAAAAATAAAAACAAAATAATATTATTAATATTTACAAGGAGGAAAATATTTATAAATTAAATCTATAAGAATTAAAAATGGAACATCAATAAAAGTGTCCATTCGTAATTAAAATATTTGATTCCAATGGCCCCTGAAAGAAATTTTTTTATCTAAAAATAAAAAAAAGAGAATAAGTAAATTCATTATATGATATTCCAATATATATTTTTATAAATAGAATAATATATGGTGGATTTATAACACCAACACATTCCTAAATGAAAGTCGATTGAGAAAAAATCCCTTACCTCCAGTCTGACTTATCATGTTTGTCATTGTCATCCAGAATAATATACTTATGTTAATTATTTAATTTCTTCAAAAAATAATTTCATGCTTATTATTACTTTTATTTGACATATTTTAAATTTTATACACCTATATAATCAAATAAATGTACATTAGGTGTTTGGAACATATTTGGTTTGTTATTCAAAAAAACATTTGTAGGTCAACAATTATATAAGTGCTCATTTTTTATTGAGTCAATATAATAATAATATAAAAATAACTATAAAATTTATGCATAATTTTAATTTTAAAATCTCTTGTAAAATATGGTTTTGAAAATTGAGCCAGCAATACAATCATGGAGGCGATAGGCTCCATGTATGGATGAGTAAAGTTCCCAATTTTTAACAATAATTATTGAAATAAGGTAATTAATTTTTATCTTTAAAAATGATAATTATATAATAAATAAAATTTTATTTAATAATATATAATTATATTTAGAATAACTATAATGTAAAACACATCACATCGCATTGAGGATGCATAGGTCAAGATGTTCACAAATGACGTTATTAGTTTTTGTTAGTGGGAGAAAAGGTAATAAATGTAATGTTTCATATTTTATGTTAATTATTTTCAAATATTACTTTGAATTATTATGAGAGAATGCCACATGATGACATGTGATTCCGAGACCCGGTGTGCCTGAAATAACTGTTTGAAATAAATTAAACTTTTAAATACCATGATTGAGTGTATTTCATGAAAAATATGAATCAACATTTACGTAGGATCCAGGATCAGAAATATGAGGCTAATATTTAATTGATAGTAGCGACATTACTATTGGTGTGGCATAACATTGTTTGGCATGGTTTGGAAGAAGAATTTTAATTTTGTTCGTTTAAATTGATATAAAATTAATTAATAATTTATCTTGTTTTAAATGTTGTAACAATGTAGTGAAGCGTTACTTGGTTATAAATTACATGGAGCCTATGGTTAGGTAGATAACCTTGGAAACATTCCATGAATGCATAGGAACATTGGAGATGATCCACCCCAGATAATTCTCGATGTATGACCACATACCACGATGTGTGGAACGTTGGACAGTGAGATTGAATCATGACCAATGGACACTCTTCCACTTCATCAATGATCAAGGAAGGGGTAGTGTTTTAAATTATTCATTCCCCATTCTTGGATTTAATCAATGGATTCTGATCGTCTCATTAATAGGTTAACTAGATAATCATTGTTCTTATGGGAGGGACTTTTATCTGGTTTATTTTTTGGAATTAATCAATGATTAATTTGATTTATGTTTTCATTTTCTTTATTGGATGCCTCTAACAGGAGTTGATCAATGCCACAATAATTGAATGTGGAGGTTCATTTCATGGTTTGTTATTTTATTTTATTCCCTTTTTTGACCTCATGTTCACTTCTTTCTTCGCAGGGTTATGAACAATAGATCGATGAACATCTATTTCACAACGAAATGATCCAAAATTAGAGATCTGATAGAACGACAACCTAATGGAGGTTCGATGATGATGGATGTTCATGAATCGAATTAGATAAAAAGAAATATTTCTCAAATGGTTCTTCATCAGAGTTGATTAAAACAAGTTTTTGGTGACGATAAAAGTACAGAAAACATCAGAATCAGATATGCAGTGTCTGGGCGACCAAGAACCTTGAGTTTCATGGAAATAGAATGAATAGATTGTTGGATCCAAGATCAGATGAGGTGAGGGAAGAAGATCATTTATTTATAGAAAATCATGATTGAAAAAATTTGTATCACAATGAACATGGTGTATGGCACCAGTTCAGCGTTGTCTAGGGTTCTGCGCAATAGGAATCGATTACACAACATGTGAAAACTGTCAAATGGCATGTGGGTTCCTATACAAGGCATGAGGAATATCTCAGATCATACAAAGACACATGGAATAGTTGGCATAATATAATCTTCCACATTATTGGACCATACCATTTTCCCGGTTAACCCATGTACCGGTATAGAGGTTGGCGGATAAGGGTTGATGTTGTGTACTGAAACACGACCAGCGTAGATGATGTGGCCCCCAGATCATTGGATGTGGTGTTTCATGTTCTAAAATGAAGTTTATATCTCTTTCTAAATGACATTCTCTTCAACTTGAGTCATTTTACACGGGCAGTACCCAGGGTCCCAGGATATAACATGTGATCTTTCTACATGTCGTGTACATTTATGGTCATGGATTGACCTCCATGAAAAATCAATACTTCTAAAAGATTCATTTTATTTTGTTCCCTTTTTTCTCCTTCCCATGAATTTCATGTATCTCTTCAATCTTTAAGAGTCTTGTTCATTCAACGAGAGTTTCTATATAGGGTCAGAAACCCCCCTGAGGGAGCTGAGAAATATCCTCTACCCATTATTGGCCCTAGGCGAAGTCAGGATTTGACATGACCAATCCTACAAGATGTTAATGCTCTAAATAAGTGGTGAATCTAAATAAGTCATGGTATATGACAAGGCCCTAGTAGTAATTCTCATCTATGTGTCATGATCTTTCTACACTCGGGAGTTAGTTCTCCCTGAATGAGTATATCTATTCTCTTTTTAGATCTATCAGTGCATCTATCTCTATTGTGATACTTCTTCAATGATGTTATTATCAGATGGATGCCATCAATATTACAAGAATAGTTGAGTGATTTTTTCCTGATGAGTGCATTGTTGAGTCCTCAAACTAGATTCCTAGAATGGGTATGTGATCGTTATGGCATAACTATAGAAAATGGGTCTTGGTTTCGAGTATATCAGGATATGTTTCCCCAGTTATATGTTCTGTATAGATATACTTTGTAACACTACCGGAAAACTCAATATTTGTGATGGGATCCCGTCGCAAAAGGACTTTTGCGACGGAGCCCCGTTGCAAATCACCCGTTGCCGAAAACGGCGTTGCAAATAGGTGTTTTTGCGGCGGTCCCGTCGCAAACAGATTATTTGTGATGGTATTCTTCCCCCATCACAAATGAGTTTTCGTTTATATATAAAAAAGTTATTTGCGACGGGTCGTCTCCGATATATTAGTTGCGACGGGTCAGAATCCCGTCGCAAATGTTAAATTTTAAAAAATACTTGCGACGAAGTTATTTCCGACGAACCGTCGCAGAAAGGTTTTCCCGATGGGTATTCTTCCCGTCGTAAATGGTAAAGTAAATAAAACATTTACGACGGGTATTCCCGTCGTAAATGTTCCCGTCGCAAATATTTTAAAAAATAAAAATAAAAAATTATTATTACAAATTGTATAATATCATATAAAAATAATAATAACATTAATAATATAAAAAAAATATATTATTATAATATAAAGAAAAAAATATTTAAAATATAATTATGAAATATTAATATAAAATAATAATAATAATATGAATATAAATAATATAATAAAATATAATAATAGTAATATTAATAATATAAAAAATTAATATAATATTTTTATTATTAAAATATCTATATAATAATAATATTAATATTAATAAAATAAATAAATTATATTATTATAATATTAATCATAAAAAATATATAATATAATTATAAAATATTAATTTCCAAAAATAATAATAATATGATCATAAATAATATAATATTATATATTATGAAATATTAATATCAAAAAATAATAATAGTACTAATATTATTAATATTAAAAATTAATATAAGACTATTTTTTTAAAATAAACATACATATTTATGAAAAAATAATATTAATAATATTAATATTAATAAAATTATAAAATTATAAACTTCTCAATATTAACAATAAATATAAAATAATAAATGTAATATTACTAAAATAAGAAGACATTAAAAATAATACTAATAAGTAATAATAAATTTAAAAAATAAAAACAAATTAAATCACGTACTATTCGTACCAATATGAAAGAGGAAATTTAAATAGTTAATATGACAATAAACTACGAACTCAAATTTTTTTTACATCTAAAAAAATCACTGGATGGGGGTGGATAATTTGGAGGACCTGGAGGACCTGGAGGACCTAGAGGAGGTGGTAGAGGAAACTCCATTCCTAAAATATGAGTCAGATGACGCATATACTTCATATACTCTTGATTTAGCTCCTCATATCGACGTCTCTCATCATCCTGCTGCTGACACATCTGCTCCTTCCATCGATGCATCTCCTCATCGTTCTGCTGAGGCATCTGCTCCTGCCCCTGATTCAAATCCTCTATAAGCTGACTCTGAGCATGCAGTTGCTCCTGATACTATGATGCAGAAGATGATGTCTCTCCACGATCTCCTCTCGATCTGGACGTCGACATCGCAGTAGTACCATAATAAGCTGCAGGAGTCAAATGAGAGCCGATACCAACTACTCGGCCCTTTTCAAAGCCATATTGGGTCACCTGCATCCATGTCGTCTCATCAAAATGGTGGGCACTAGTCTGATCACCCGTCTCGTCTTGACTCTCAGCATGTGTCTGAGAGGTCACGACCACATATGACTCCTTAAATTTTAATTAGAAATTCAAATAATGAAATGATTATATGCATTTAATTTCCAAACTGAAAAGAAAATAATATTGACCACAATCTGACGCTGGTGGTCACCACTAATCTCTATAATAGCCGGGTCAGTGTACATCCTTCGATAAACGCCGTAAGCCAAAATATCGGGCTTCTCGGCTTCCTATATGAATATAAAATAAACTGTTTATATTTAAAGTTGTATAAAATATTAAAAAATGTACTTACCAGACGCTCTCTATGCGCACTGAATTTACGACTACCGGCTCGATGCGTCACCTCTTGTTCCCCCGATTCTGTCGACCCAATGCAGATCTCCTCTGAAACCCACCACCCAACTAGTGTGTACATAATCCATCCCAAACGTGAGATGAAATGTACTCTGGTTAGTGGTCTCTACAGGACTGATCAAATTCTGTCACTCTGGCTTTCTTCACAGTCTTTTTTCTCAAATTATGCAAAAACTGACAGAAACGGTCACACATAGACACCACCAATGCCCCATGGATAGTGGCACGCATGCTCTCGTCGATGGGATACTATAAACCCTAATATAATGTTAATAATGAATTAAATTTTAAAATAAATAATATTTAATTACGTACCAGCCAATGATCGAACATGGCGGCCTGCACATCAGCGGGAATCTGATCCCATGTTAGCCAGGGCTGAGAAAAATAATTGCACAAGATAGTGCTCCCCTGTCGAATATCTATATGCATAAAATTGTGGAAAAAGAAAAAATAATAAAACAATTAGAATATTAATAAATTATAATGAAATATAACTAAAATAAACAGGTTATCTTACCACCGCGTGTGCGCATAGAACCCAAGAGGTGGATGTCGCTTCAGGATAGGATTTGTAATCATCAGTCTGGCAAGACCATTCCCCCTCTGAGTGCTCCCTGTAGTGCCAACTGCCTGAGGGTCAGATGACTCAAGAGCCTCATCATCCATAGGTAGATAAGCCTCCAGCAACTGGCAAAATGTTTCCGAGTCCATCTGAAACATGAAATGATTGTTATTAGAAAACAGTTGAAAATAACTATTATATATAGATATATATTTGTTATTATTCAAACCAGCATTTTATGGTGTCAATGTTCATCTTCATAATCATATTCATAGTTTTCAATGTCAATGTCTTCATCTTCCTCATCAACATCATCAATTTCCATATTAGTTTCACTGCCATCATCTCTTGTCATTTAAAATTCAGTTTTAAAATCATTTACAACATCGTTATCATCGACCCTTAACTATGGGGTGTCATCTTCAATATTCATGTCTCTTTGTAAAAAAAGATGCGTTTTGAGGGGTGTCCTGAAAAATTTCATTTCCTTGCACTTCAGTGGAACCACATTAGGTTTGAGTAAACTAATTTTCTCGAGATTTAACTTTTATTATACTCCACCCATCATCCAACTCTTTTGCAGTAGCACAGTATTTTGCATAATAAATTTTATGTGCCTGATGAGCCAATAAAAATGGTTAATTTACTACAAGAATACTTTTATGTTTAATATCAACAATTCCATGAGTCGAATGAATATGCAACCCTCTCTCAGTATCCATCCATCGACATTTAAACATTGTTACATAATTCTGTCCCAAATAACATAGTTCAATAATTTCTTCAAGCATGCCGTAAAAGTCAACTTAAATATCTCTATGATGTGATCCCTTCAAAAAAACACCACTATTCATTGTTTTATTTGATTCCCCATATGCACGTGTATGAAAGCGATAACCATTCACCACATATTCATTATAAGATTTAACCAATTTGGATGGTGGGCTACTCAAAATATTCAATCGACTATCAATCTTATCAGCATGTACAGATACCTGAAAATTTGTAAAAAATTTATCACTATTACATGTAATAAATTGATTTTATTTGTAAAACTAAAAAATAATTTGTGTTACGAGTTTTTAAAACCAGTAAGATTTTTTTTTTCCGAAGTTCTTCTAAGACAACTGCAGTAATTTGTGGAAATTTTTTTTTATATGATCATCATATAACCTACAAATACAATATGATTAATTTACTGTAACAGAATCTATAGAACAAGGTATAAGAGCACTCACTGTACAATTGGTGATATTTCTTCACAGTTGAGTAGAACAAATGTATGGGCTCTATGATGTTCATCATCTGAAAGCCATCTATCATGAACTCCACCAAAGCCAAGTTCGGGCTGGTTAAAAACTGATAATTGATTGTTCATATCATCATCAACATTCTCCTCGTTTAGGCCCATGAGGTTAAATTTTGAGGGATATTCAGATTCAAAATAATTAGAGCATAATAAAGCAATTTCTTCTTGAAAATAATCTTCAGCAATTGATCCTTCAACTGATGCTTTGTTACAAACTTGTTTTTTCAATTTCTGCATGCATCTCTCAAATGGGTACATCCATCAAAACTGAACCGGACCTCCACATTTTTCTTCATGTGGAAAATGTAATATCAAATGTTCCATCGAGTCAAAGAAAGCTGGGGGAAAGATTTTTTCCAATTTTCATATAATTACAACAACAGCTTCTTCCAGTTTGCTTAGTGTATCGTAGTCTGTTGTCGCCGCACACATGTCTCGCAAAATAATGAAATATCTGTTATCGAATCCCAAATCTTAGAATTCAACAAACCTCTTAATCCAATATGCATAATTCTTTCCATTATAACATGACAGTCAAGACTTTTTAATCCAATAATATGACCATTTTTAACACATCTGCCCAAGTTGGAAGAATATCCATCTGGAAGTCTCAAAACTGCAATCCACTAACAAAATAATAAGCGACTCTCTTTGGTCAGTGTATAAGCTGCTTTTGGCTTCAATAATCTCTGTAATCTGACATTTTCAAACAATTCAGGTTCTGGTCGCCTGCAAATTTGGGCAAGATCTAATTGTGCCTTTACATTATCTTTGGTTTTACCCGTTGTATCTAAAACTGTATGAAATAAATTATCAAAACAGTTCTTCTCAATATGCATGAAATCCAACATGTGTCGGACCAACAAATCAGACCAATATGGCAGATTCCAAAAAATGCACAGTTTTGTCCAATTGTGTTCTTTCCCAAAACCATGAATTTTCTGTTGGTTTGTTGTCGGTCCAAAAGTGATGGAAGGTAATGAAAATACAACTGATTCTATATCTGTACCTGAAATCATTTTTTGAAGTTCATCTCTTTCAATTCTTTCTTTTCTAAAATGAGATTTATTCCTCCGAAAAGGATGACCGATTGGAAGAATCTTGCGATGACAGTCAAAATAGCAAGGTTTTTTCCATTCACGAGCATAAATGATTTTTTGTCTCCGATACAGTATGGAAATGATTTTGGACCATGTGTACTCTAGCCAGATAACATACCATATGCCAAGAAGTCACTAACTGTCCACATCAAATCATCTTTCATTAAAAAATTATGTTTCGCAGTAGCCTCATATGTACCAACACCATGAATCCATAATAAATTTAACTCATCAATCAGTTGTTTCAAATAAACATCAATATTCTTTTTCGGATGTACTAGGATTAATAATGTCAAAATTATATAAGGCTCCTTCATCAACATCCATGGAGGAAAATTTTACAGAGTTATAAAGATAGGCTAACAAGAATACTGACTACCAAAAGATCCAAATGGACAAAAACCGTCAGTAGAAAGACCCAATCGCACGTTCCGGGATTCTAAAGCAAAAGAGGGATGCACTATATCAAAATGTTTCCATGAATCGCCATCAGATGGATGAATCAATATTTTACCATTTGAAATATTGGTTTTGTGCCATGACATCATTGTCGCTGTGTTTTGAGACATAAATAAACGATGTAACCTGGGTGTAAGCAGGAAATATCTCAATTTTTCTACAGGAATCAATCCATAATTCCCTGATTGAGTTTATTTATACCTCGATTGTCCACATGTGGGACAACTATCCAATGACTCATTTTCACCAGAATATAAGATGCAATCGTTTGAACATGCATGGATCTTCTAATAACTAAGGCCGAGATAACGAATGAGTCTTTTCCTCTCATAATAATTAGCAGGCATCACATTTCCTTCAAGTAACAGTGATTTAACCAAAGAAAATATCTGATCAAAATAGTTATTTGATATTCCATTATCTGATTTAATAGCCATAATTTTTGCAAATGATTCTAATTTGCTTATCTTGCAACCAGGATATAATGCATCCTCAGCAGACCTGAACAACTCAGCAAATTCAGATGGTGCCAACATGGGAGTTAAATCAACATCATCCTCAATTTATGTTAGTTAAACGGATGACCCTACAACATCATGTACTAAATTCTGAAACCGTGATGGATCCAAAATCAAATTATTTGTATCTTCTCTAGAACTACGTTCACCGTGTTGTTACTAAAAAATATAATCTGATTGAAAACCATAATGCAAGATATGTTTCCCAACGATGTCAGATGTCTCAAACGTTCTCAGAGCACATTTTTTTACAAGGACAATTAATTGTCCATTCTGAATCAAATTCCGGGTTCGATGATGCAAATGATAAGAAAGCTTCAACACCATCAACATATACAGGATTTAAACTAGAACCATTTGGATTTCTGAGCTGATTTATCCAAGAAAGATCATCTAATAATGAATGATGTCGATTTCCTTGTTCCATATTCATATATATGTTTCTACAAAATTTAAAACCATTACTCTTGTTAAATAATTTGATATAAAAAACAATATCCTAAAAAGAGAAGATACATAATTACAGTTATTTATTAGTAATTAAAAATAATTATAGGCAACACAGTTAGTTTGTAATTATCAACACTAATTATTATTAATTTAGCAATACTTAGAAATACTTGGAAAAATGAAATATGCATGAATAAAGAAATTAAATTTTGTAATCAACGTTGTGAAGATTATATTACTAATTATTCTGATTTGTCCGATGGCTCATCTCTTTTTAACTTTCTCCCGACTGAAATAAATATGATAAACTTGCTCTGGAATACGTTAGAGAACATTTTTTATACTGATTTTAGTGGAAGAAAGTAGCAAAGATATGAGACGTTGAATAAAAGGTGGTCGTCAATCCGCTGGAAATTGGGCCAATTTATAACCATGTACTTGAATTTATTTGAATTTTGATTAATTTTATTAGTAGTTATTACTAATTATTACAAATCTCAATATTTCCAACATATTTTTCTTTATTCTTAACATATTCAAATCTTAAAGGGTCGTCAATTTTCAGGTCATGCCCAATAAAAAGTTTGAGTCCTCCTTGACCAATTTAAACTCTATAATTTTCCTTACATTGTTGAGCATCTCGCAAGTAGCGTTGCAATAAGACGACACAAGTAATGAGAAATGACTTGGGTTGTCCTATTGCAACGCTACTTGTGAGGTGATCAACCAAGTAAGAACAATTACAGAGTTTACATTGGACACGGTTGATGAAAACATTTTATTGGGCATGACCTGAAAATTGGCGACCTTTTAAGATTTGAACTGTTAATAATAAAGAAAAACTTGTTTAAAATATTGATAATTGTAATATTTTATAAATTTTTTATAATATTAAAAATATTAATATTTTTTTATAAATATTAAACATATAATAATAAAATAATTATATTATAAGTATTAATTAACTATTAATATTAGAGTAATATAATATTTTTATTATGTTACTATTTATGTTACTAATTATGTTACTAATTGTGTTACTAATTATGTAACTAATTATGTTATTAATTAGAAATGTGAAGATATGCATATATGTTGGGTGGTTAATCAATCAATGAATTGAAAAACAAACGTAATTGACTGCTCATCTACCTTAATTTTCTATTCATTTGTGTGTTGAGGTTGACAGGAAAATTCTTCCTCCACATCTAATATGTGTTTTACTGTCAAAATTATAAACCTACTCACCTCTATATTGGCGAGGAGATTGATAATTTTGACAGTAAAAGTAGATATTACATGTGGAGGCAGAAGTTTCCTGTAAAACCTCAACACAAAAATGAAAAGAAAATTGAGGTAGATTAGCGGTAAACCACGTTTTCTAATTATACTAATTTTTTCTTAATTATACTAATTGTTTCCTAATTATACTAATTGTTTTCTAATTATACTAATTGTTTCCTAATTATTCTAATTGTTTCCTAATTATACTAATTGTTTCCTAATTATACTAATTGTTTCCTAATTATTTCTTATTCATTTCTAATCAATTAAATCTAATAATTTCCTAATTATTTATAATCAATTAAATCTAATTATTTCCTAATTATTTCAAATCAATTAAATCTAATTATTTCCTAATTATTAGATAATTATTTTAATTAAATCTAATTATTTATTTTTAATTGTTTATTAATTATTTTAATTGTTTCGTAATTATTTTAATTGTTTCATAATTATTTTAATTGTTTCATAAATATTTATAATCAATTAAATCTAATTATTTCCTAATTATTTGATAATTATATTAATTAAATCTAACTATTTCTTAATTATTTGATTATTATATATTTATTTCTAATTATTACCAAAATATCCCCCGGGAGTGTCGAACCAAGATTACTGTAGGGCCCGTTGTCATGTACTAGGTTACCCCGAGTAAAGCTCGAAAAACCTTGTCAGATTTTTCACTCCTAGGTACATCTGTGCCAGAGCCGCCTCTACTTGTTCATACCCAGATAAGGATTATTTGGTACAAGCACATAAACTAATTATACTATATAGATAATCATTCTATAAAAAAAATAAAATTAACAATAAAAAATTAAATTAACATTTAAAAATAAAATTAACAATTAAAAATAATTGAACAATTAAAAAAAATATAAATACCTTTACTAATCTTCACCTTCTAACTCCTTCCTTCCTCTTCTCGAAAGAAAAAATCAAAACAAAAAAAATATTTATGCTCAACACTGAAAATGAGAGAGAGAAATGAATGGAGATCTAAATGTTCTGAAAATGAGAGAGAGAAACGAATAGAGATCTGAATGTTAAGGAAAAAAATAGATGGGCTGTATATATAGGTTAGATTATTTGTGACAGTCTTATTTTCGACGGGCGATCGTCGGAAATACTTAGTATTGCGACGGGATAACGTCGCAAATGCCTTCGACCGCATTAAATATAGGCGGTGGGTAAAAGGACTTCTGCGAAATGCCCATCGAAAATAGCCACCATTAGCGACGGGCGGCTATCCCCGTCAAAAATTTCTATTTACCACCGCCAGTATTCACGAAGGGGCCCGTCACAAATACCTTTTCCCGCATTAATTACGGGCGGTGGGTAAAAGGGTTGTTGCGACGTGCGGATATCCCCGTCACAAATTACTATTTACCGCCGCCGGTATTTACGACAGGTGGATATCCCCATCGGAACTTCCTATTTACCGCCGCCGGTATTTTTGATGGGCCCCGTCACAAATACCCCCCGTTGGATTATATATTGTGACTGGTAAAGAGTCCCATCACAAAAATGTATTTACGACCGCGAGGTATTTTGTGACGGGTTGTAGGTGACCATCACAAATAGGCTTTATAGCAGCCGGTATTGGCGATGGTGCCCATCGCAAATAATACCGGGTGAATTTTTTTTGGCGATGGGGAAATTTCCCCGTCGCAAACACTATTTACCACCGCCGGGTAATTGCGACGGGTAGCCTTCTACCCGTCGCAAATATCCTTCCCACGTTTTGCCGCACAAACCACTCCCTTGAAATTTCGACGGGCCCTGTATTTCCATTTCAAATAACATACCATTTGCGACGGGAATATATTTCCGTCACAAAAAACCTTTTAATCGGAGTTGTTGTGACGGGATTAAGACGCATCGCAAATACCACGTCGCAATAATCGTTTTCCCCATAGAGTAATGTTGACTATTCCATTTTATTTGGTTGTTTCATTTTGGTTTTTGGTGTCCTCTACTGAGTATTTTTATATGCAACCATGCATGGGAATTTCCTACATGTGTCTTGTCCTCTGTAGTGGAGAGGGATTTTGATAGAGTTCCATGTTGACTAGGACCAAACCGAGCTTTTTGAGCACCCTTACAGGCCAAGGTGTTCAAACAAGTAGGAGAAAGAGTCACATTACCTATTACATTCTTACAAGTTATACTTCGTACTATTCTGAGTCTTCATTTTGATATTCTTGTATTTTTTCCGAGTTTACATTCAAATTGTACTATGTTGGTTAGGTTATGATTGATGCATGAGTTTTTTCCTTAGTGGGTTTTAGGTTTCATCATTTGTGGAATTTCAGTTGTGTGTGTATGTATTGGTACATAGAGGAAGCCTATCATGTAAGTGTTATGCCTCCTCGATGCTAGTCACCAGCCCCTGTATTATTGGTAGCGGGTTTGGGGATTCGTTGCATGGGCCCCACTGGTACGGGTTATGAGAGAGTGGTATTGGAGTTGGTCAGTTCTATAATAGGACCAAGAGTATATGATATTGGTTTGGAGAATAAGTGATAGGTGTTTTGAACTCAGTTTTCAGTCTAAGGACTCCATTGTTGGTGTGGGCTGCCGATATATAAATACAATAGGACTAAGATAACATGCTTTTTGACTCGGTACATGAGAAAATTTTTTGCAGGGAAACAAAGAAATTGTATAAGCATCATGTTGGAATGGATTGTTTTTTCCATGTACTTTTTGTGTCCACTATCCAGATATAGACATTGACCAAGGTACATATTGTTTCCTTTAATGATGCTTCTACAACATACAACCATTAGCATTCATCAACTCGATCATGAGGATGAACACCTCAGTGAAAAGGAATAGATTCTGGGAGTAGTTCCCTAGATGTTACCTCTAGGTGGTGCATGTGTTATACCACCTTTAATGGAACTACATGTTGAACTGGTAGTACAAGAAAACATGGGGATCATGATTTGTGTGCTCTATGAGTTTCAGAGACATGGACCCGAGGAGTTTTGTGGCAATCCTAACTACTAGGAAGTAGAGGGATGGATTTAGGACGCGACTAGAGATTTTTGTCTAATGAGGACACTGTGGGACTATACGGTGATCCTAGGAGTGATAATTATCCATTTTTTGATGGGTCGATGGTGGAGCATGACCCTGCAGACTTGTGAAAAGGAGACTCATCCATGGACGAAGTTCGTGTAAGTCATTAAAAAGGAGATATCTCCAGTTATGCTGAGTGAAATGCCAATCAATGACCTTATTAATCACTAATAGGGTAGTTTAATGGCTGCTACCTATTTATCGAGATTACCTAACCTTGCTAGTTACTTGACGGATATGGTCAAAGATCAATACATCAGATCTCATACCTTCATGAGAAGTGCACGATGGTACTTATGAGATATTGTCATGAATCTACGAATTTTGACTTATGTATTAGTGATCAAGTAAGATTTGGTGGTTGAGATCTTCATGGATATGTAAAGAGAGCTAGTGGAATCCTATTGTAGGCTGACTTGTGAAGATACCATGGTACCAGGGAGATGATATCTGAAACATGTATCAGGATTTTGGGGAAGTCACAAAAGCAATCAAGATAGCGTATATGTTGTACAGGGATAATAGGATGGTTCCAGTCAACCTTGGGTGGGACGATGTTTTTAATGAAATGGAAGGAGACATCTCTCTTGAGATTTCCCATCCCATCATGCTACTGACAGGGAGGCTATGGATGGACCACTGAGGAAGTGGAAAAGTTTCGAGATTGAAGACACGCTACATGGAAGATGTGGAATAGGAGTACAGAGAGTTGTAGGAGGTGGACGATGATTTTACCATCAGCCCCCACATCATGAGTAAGTCATCACTAGGATCATGGAGCTGGTGGACAATGCCAGGGGCAGCTAAATGCGGTCATGTCGAATGACCCATGGACAACATTGATGATCTAAGGTACAATCCATGTCTTTTCTAAATTTGTTATCGTACATAGAGACATAGGTTTTAGTCATTTTTTCATCACCAAACGTCTTGTAAAAACCCATGAGATTATGTTAGAGTGGTTTACTCAACCATTATGATTGGGGACACGTTCATGATAATATCCAATGATCACATATATTTAACAACAATGTTATATTACCCTTTGAGTTGAGAGTTTTGGTTGGAAACTCTTGGATACTGAATCAAGGGCTTACGAGTTATTCATGGTATAGATTGGTTTACTTCAGTCCATGCACAAATTGAATGCTTTAGGTGAAGACTGTGCTGTGTCATAAATGATGGAATGAAGATTTCATTTTTTTGGTAAAAAAGAAACTCAGGTAGCCTATAATGCTATCATGCTTAAGAGGGTGTAACCAATCACACTTGAGATGGATATCCTTACCGTCCGAGATAAATATGATGTGATCTTTCAGTTACCAAATATTGTGGTGTAGTATGAGAATGTATTTCCAAAACATGTTCTAGGATTACCTCACCCTACGGAGTTGGACATCTACTTCAACATACACCTCCGAACTACATTGATATCCACACCAATGTACTAGAGGGATCCCGGAGATCTTCAAGAGATGATGGTGAAATTACAAGATTTCTATATTAACGGATTTGTAAGACCCTGTATTTCTCCTTGGGTGACCCCAATATTGTCTTAAAAGAAGGAAAATGGGTGTTTCATGTTGTGCATGGATTACCGACACCTGAATCAGGAAACAATGATGAAAATGTATTCACAACCAAAGTTCAAAGACCAATTTGATCAACTGAGATGGGTGTGATGGTTATTAAAGTTTTCCCTTCGACCAGGTTACCACCAGTTATGAGTACGATAGGAGGATATATAGAAGATGCCTTTCAGATACTACAATAGTTTGTATGAGTTCTTGGTGATGCCTTTTGATGTGATGATTTCCCCTACAGAGTTCTTACTAATTAATGAAATTATATTACAGTTGAACTGAGACTAGTTTTTTGTGGTCTTCATTGATGACATCATTGTGTACTGAGCGTTGGAGGAGGATCAGGCGAGACACATGCTGATGGTTTAATATATAATCAGAGTGCACCATTTTAATGGGACACTCTCTATTTCCAGTTCTAGATAAAACTGTTCCACTTTCTTAGACAAGTTATCTCATCAGATAGAGTAGTAGTTGACCCAGCCATGGTCGTGGCTGTATTAGAATGGGAGCCACTCCAGAGTGTGACAGTGTTGTAGAGAATCCTTAGGTTGGCAATAGACTACCCGAGATTTATCCATGACTTCTCCAGGATATCAGAACTGATAACAAAATTGTCTATGAAGAGGAAGCCAATTCTTTGGATGAAGAAGTGTCAGTAGGATTTCCAGCTGTTGAGGTAGTGTTTGACGAGTGCACCTATCGTGAGGTTTCCAGAAAAGGGTGTCCAGTACATAGTTTTCTGTGGCACATCAGAGACCTGGCCTAGCTATATCCCGATACAATTACATGTGGTTCTTGTTTATGATTCAAACAAAGTAAGGATTCATGATAATTACAACATGACCAATGATCAATAGTTATAAGTGGTAGTACTTACGTAGAAGATTTGTTGACACTACCTGACGGGAAAACAATTTATCACATACTCTAATAACAAGAGCCTCAAGTGAAACTTCTCAGAAAATGATTAGAATCTGAGGCATATGTGATTGTTGTAGTTCCTCTAGGATTATGTCTTTGAGTTCATCCTTACTCTCGGTAAGGTGAACATAGTAGCTGATTCTCATAGTCAGAGATCAATTTCACAATTTATATGTGAGGTGTTAGAGATGTTAGACTTGCAACATTTATCATTTATGGATGAATATGGGCTGCTTATCTCTAGTAAATAGTTTTCACCCCTCTACATTTATGCTAATTTATGGTGGAACAACTAGTGGATTTCAACATCAATAAATTATATGATCAGTTATCCACATGATAAGATCCAAATGGATATTCCTAAGTTTTTGGAGCATGTCGTATTTTTCAGATGACACACAATTATATCTATGAAATTGAAGGAGGAGATTATGAGAAATATGTATACATCCTCCAAGGTGGTACATCATGGAGTGGAATAAATGTACCAGGACCTCTAACAATAGTTTTCTTTGACAAGTAAAATGATGTTGTTGTCAGAGTTCATTTCTTGATGCCTTATGTTCTAATAAGTGATAATTGAGCACAAAATTCCAGTAGGGGTATCTCACCCCTAGAAGTGACAAAGTGGAAATGGGATGGAATATATATGGTCTTCCTAATAGTATTACCAATAAAATATATACGAAACGATTCCATGTGGGTGATCATGGAACATCTTCCCTGGTCATCCCACATCCTATCTATCTATTAGTAGAGTTTCATAGAGAGATTTGGATGCCTCTACATATAGGTGGTAGTTTGGCATCATGAAAACCCTTTCAATGATATAATCATATCATGATGATCATTTCACACCCCAGTTGAGGAAGGGATTATATAAAGAATTTGGGACTCATTTACATTTGAGCACAAAGTTTCATTCCTCCAAAGATGGTCACACTAAGAGAACCATTCAGGTTTTAAAGTATATGTTGTGGGATTGTGTCATGGGATTTGGTACCAGTTGGGGAAACAACCTACCAATGGTGGATTATGCATACAAAAGAAACTTCCACACCACCATCGATATGACACATTTTGAGGATTTATATGGGTAACACTATCTCCAACCACTTTTCATGACCGAACCAAGAGAGTCAACAATCATGGGGCTAGAGGTGGTGAAAACTACCACTGAGGAGGTAAATATCACTCATGAGTGGATGATGATTTCAATGATCTTGTAGAAGTCATATTATAACAGACAGAATAGGCCACTAGAGTTGAATGAAGAAGTCCTTGCATCCTTCTGGTCTAATAACGAAGAGGGTTGAAGAGATTTGTCTTCGGAGGGATGTTTTCTCCAATATCCATGAACCCTTTTAAAATACCACAATGATTTGGTGAGGAGTCATACCACCTATCACTACCAACAATGTAGAGCTGAGTACATGATGTCTTCCATGTATTGTACATGAGGAGTTACGTGCATGATACATCCTACATCATCGACTTGGGAGAGTTGGATATCGAGGATGGAGAGAACATTGCAGAATACATATTGGAGATTGTGGATCTATTTGAGAGGATCCTTCAGGGTTATAAATTCCCTTATTTTGTGTCAGATGGAAGCACTAGAGCCTTTATGAGAGCATGTGGGAGTTTGATTCTTAGATTCGTTCAAATTATGCTTATATTTTTATTAGGAATTTGATTTATATTTTTAATGATGTGAATCCCAATTATGGGGGGAATTTAATGTGTCATATATTATGGGTATTATTTTTAAATATTATACAGAATTATTACGAGCCCTGGAATTGTGAAGGCATATGATTATGAGGCCCGGTGTTCCCGAAGTAAAAGTTTGAAAACAATTAAACATATAAATAGTGGTGCAAGAAGTATTCCAAATAAAGTAGACTATAATATAAATGGGTTCTTAGATCTGAAATATTTGGGAACCGGTGCATTATGTACAATGATTTTACCATAGGCGATGCCTAATATGAACCGGCATAGGTCCTTTGTAGAAGATAGTTTTCAGATGTTTTAATGGAAATAAAATAAATTAATAATTTATTTTATTTAAACTATTTCCATAATGAAGAGATGGATTTTTTTGTCTTAAATAACTAGGAGTCCATTGTTAAGACCATAGCATTTGAAAAATTATTTGGATGCTCAAGAATTATAGAGAGCAGCCAATCTGATGAATTCATGACGAACGACCACGAACCACGACGCATGGATTATTTTTCAATGAGATAGAATCCCGACCGACTGTCTCTCACTCTCTATTCATCAATGATCATGGTAGGGGTTTTTATATATATTATTTTTTCCGCATTCTTTGATTCGAATAATGAATTTGGATCAACCAATGAACTGGTAAACCCATCGATCGTCATTCTTATGGGATGTCTTTTTTCAATATTATTTTGGATAATTAATCCAGGTTTGATTATTATTTTTGTTTTTATTTTCACGGTTTAGTCCCTCTAATAGGGGTGAATTATCTCCATAATGAATGAAAATGGAGGTTCGTTCCTCATTTCGTTACTTGATTTCTCCCCCATTTTTTGGCACTGTGCTCATCGTGTTCACTACTGGAAACATGATCTTTCCCAACACTTCTATACCAATGGTTTGTAAAAACCGTTGGTATAGATACCATTTCCCAACGGTTCACCAAAACCGTTGGGAAAGGGCCTAAAAACACACCCTTTCCCAACGGTTTTGGTGAACCGTTGGGAACGAGTGACCTTTCCCAACGGTTCACCAAAACCGTTTGGAAAGGGTGTGTTTTTGAGGCCATTTCCCAACGGTTTTGGTGAACCGTTGGGAAAGGTTACTCTTTCCCAATGGTTCTCATGAACCATTGGGAAAAAGAGGAAAAAAATCCAGCATTCACACCACTAAAAAGTTACAACAACCCAGAACCTACCCCAACGGTTCTGAAAACCGTTGGGATAGGTCTATCCCTACGGTTTTGACAACCGTTGGGATATGTTCATTGATTTTTTTCCAGATCTACTAACCGAGAACATTATATAAATCAAAATTTCAAATAATTATGATAATACATATATATATTTATGAAATTAAGTTTACAAAAGTGATGTTAGCTTAGTGGTTAAGTCGTTCGATTATAAAAGAGGGGTCCTGGGATCAAATACCAGCGGATGTTTTATTTTTGGAATTTATATACCAACAGTTCCATTACAGTTGGTATAGATTTCATATTACCTATACCAACGGTTTCCAAAAACGTTGGTATAGGTCTATACCAGCGGTTTTTGGAAAACCGTTGGTATAGACCTATCCCAACGGCTTACTTGGCTACGGTTTGGAGGCCTATACCAACGGTTCCAAACCGTTGGTAAAGGTTAGTTTTCCAGTAGTGGTTATTAATGGAGTTATGAACAACTGATCGTTGCACTTTTTTTTCAAAAAAAAGTGATTCAAAATTGGAGATCCAACATCACGAAAAACTAGTGGAGGGGTGAATAAAATGGTGGTGGATGAATTGACTCAGTTCTAGGGAAACCATTATTCAATAGTTCATCGTGCGGGTGGATCAAAACATTTTTTCAGGGTAGATCAGAGGACTGAAACCAATGGAATCAGATTTATGGTGTTGAGGTGTCCTCGAAACATCTGTTTCATTGTCATAAAATGGAGGGATCAATAGATCAATGATCAAATATGGCATTGGAGAAAAAACAATGTTTCTTGGAAAATCACGATGAACACAATTTCTTTCCCAAATAATACAGTGGGAGGGACTTGTTCAGCGTCGATTAGGGTTCTGTGTGATAGTAAGTGATGAAATAACGTGTGATAAAAGTCACACAGCATGTGGGTCTATATGTGTTATGTGGAATGTTTCACATATGATACATGGACATTTGTTGGAGTAAAAAACATATACTCTACCACATGTCTAGACCACACTGTTATATTAGTTACCATGTGTACTAGTACACGGGTTAGCATACACGGGTTGAGGTCGTGTACACGCACATGGACAACATATACAGAGAATCCATCAGATAGTAGGAAACGACGTGTCATTTTCTTACATACCAGGTATATCAATTTCTATATGACATGCTCTTTTACATCACCTGCTGTACATGGAATGTACTTGGTGTTATAGGACAAAACGTGTGATGTTCCTACTAGTCGTTTACATTTCTACAAATGTACTGATCTCTTTGTTTATCAATAATTGGAAACATATTTTTTGGATTAGTTAACATTTTATTCATTCTCTAAATGTTAGGTATCAATTCCATTGAAAAGTGTTTGATACCTTCATCATAACATTCTATATGGAGATAGAATCCCACCGAGAGGACCAAAGAGAGATCCTCTACCCATTCTTAGCCCTAGGTAGATTTAGGTATCGACATGACCAATCCTATATGAGGGAAATACTCTTCTTAGAGGTTGAATCCAAATGAGTAGTGTTATGTTCCATTTCTCTTGAAGGGATCCTCATCTGAGTACCATGATCTTTCCCCACTCAGGAGTGTGTTCTCCCAGAATGTGTGCTTCTATTCTCTCTTTAGATCTATTAGGAAATTTTTCTCTCTCATGACCCTTACCAACAAAAATAATTATCACACAATCATAATTAGAGCTACCAAGTTCATTGAGTGAGTTCTCCTAGATGATTGATTCATGGAATCTTCAAACTAAATCTCTATCATGGGTATAGGGTCTTTGTGACTTACCTCTAGAATATGGGTCTCGGTTTCTCAAATATATAGATATCATTCTCCTTTTATTTGTATTATAGTCATAAACTATGTAGATATGACTATATCATTACATTGAGTAATGATTTATGGTTATCAGGGTACTCTACTAAAAAAATTTATACTTACCCCAGTACATGTATTACCCATACATGTCGTGTATTGTGCGGACATGCGACATTTTGACACAGACCCAAGCAGACTAAGACCAGACAGAAATTTGTGAGATCCCTTATAGGAAAAGGTGTATTTAGACTTTTTGTAGCAGTCCCAATACATATTTCATTCTTACATGATGGAATTTGTAGTTTGCAGACACTTTTTTTTAGTGGGATATTATTTTGGCCTGATTTACTATATGCACTTTATGTTCCATTGTACTATGTCAGTGGGATTTAGTTATGCACATGAATTCTTTTGCACAGTGATTTTTAAATTTTTGAATTTATGGGTTTGGAGTTCTGTTCATGTGTACATGTACCTAGGGAATGCCTCCCATGTCAGTGATATGCCTCCTCAATACGAGTCACCAGCCCCTGGACTATTATAGGCGGGCATGGGGAGTCGTCGAACGGGCCCCACTAGGATGGGTCATGACAATAAATAAAATGATATATTATATTTATAGAAAGTTATTTCTATAAATAATATCATTATTATGTAATTTATATCTAATATTTTATGTAAAACCATCCTTAATAAATACTATGTAATGCAATAATGACCACATTGCATTAAGGAGGTGTAATTCCAATTTTCTACAAACAAAAATATCATATTCCGAAAAAATGGGAAGAATGAATGTATATGTTTTGTAATAATTAACAAAGAATAAGTAAATAATATATTTCATTCACATCAAATACAAATATGTGTTAAATAATTATTCCCTCCCATGATATGTTGTAATGTAATAACAAAATTACATTATTCTAGGAGGCAGTATTCCACCATACACATGGACTATGATTGTGTATTCCATTTGTTGAAAGTTAATGAAGGTATAGGTTGAAACCTTATGATAAAAAATAATAGTATAATTATGACACATATGATATTATATAATCACTGATAAATAAGAATTTAATGGGTGTAGAATGATATAAAAGAAAAGTGCTCATTGAATAAAGATACCTCTTATTATGGTAACTCCTTTTGGTTTGCACCAAAGGAAATTTATAGAATGATTTTTGAACAATGTAAGGCTTATAGGATGATATTAGGAACATTTTTATACTTATTTCGATAGGGATGAGATGATCCAAAGGGCTCTATAGGTGTAAATAAGTGTATATAATGAGTTGGTTTTTATAGTGAATGTTGAGTGACATTGTTTTTAATATAAAATGATATACACTATTGGGAGATCTCTGATAAAGAATGTGCCCACAATACAATAATAATTAATTTTATGGGATGTATGATCGATCCAAACATACTACAAAAAAAATAATTTTTATCATAATTATCATTAATGTTTATGTTTACTGAATTTAATCTATACAGTGTATACATGGAATATTGTATATTTTTTTACCAAACCAAATTATATTTTAATAATACAACTAAAGAATAAATTATTAGATAATTTATACCTATGTATTTTTAATATCAATTAAATTTCATTGAATAATTTTTTTTATATCTTATAACATTTTAATAAAATGCATGTTATGAAAAAAACCAAAATTTAACCATAATCATGTTAATTAACTTTTATTTCATTCACTAATAATAAATTCAAAAAATATTCTTACATGATAGAATATAAATTTTAAAATGATTCAAAATATGTATTTAATTTTTTTAAATAATATTCAAAGTATAATCAGAATTATATTTATAATTTACACCAAAATTGATATAATATAAATACTTTTAATGACCTAAATTGATATAATATAAGTATTTTTAATCTTTGTTTACTTAAATAATTTGAAAAAATAATTTAACTATATAAATAAATTCTATGAAAAATTGATTTGAAAACAAATTCTATATTAATTACTATTCATAAAAATATAAATGTACTCATAAAAATATTAATAATTCACCCCATGTTGATTGAGATATTTCTATTTAAAAATTAGGCATGCTTAAAAAAATATTTAAAAATTATAAAATATTATTTTTAAAACAAGTCTACCATTATAAGGCAGTGAAAATGCTTTATAAAAATATATATCTTTTTTTGCATAAAAAGGATTTAAATATTATCTTAAGATGTCCATGCATATTGGATGAATTTAAAATCATTTGATTAAATTTATAAAAAATAAATTTTTTTTACCATTCAATAGTAGATATTAATTTTTTAAACTATGAAAAAAACATTGTTCAATATTTAAAACTAGTTTTTCAAAAAAAACACTTCCTTTATATTCAATTGGTCTTAATTTTAATTTGAAATTAATTTGTAACCAATGAAATAATATTAAACTCACATGAAAATTATTATTTACTAATATTGTTTGTATCATTCATTCCCACTATTCTGATGAATAAGTGACAACAATCATAATAATTTGAAAAGTATATTGTAGTACAGTTAGACTCGATCATGTGTGTAACTTCAGTCATATATGGAGCTCAGTTGTTCATTAAACAGATGATAAAATTGGCGTTGAGTGTTATTAATGATAAACTATGTATTATTTTTAAAATAATCTATTAATGAATATAAATTAATTTTGAAATAATATATTTCATAAAATATCATGTAGTTACATCATTCCCTCTATGAAATAATTTCTCTCTCCAAATATCCATTCAATATCAATGGATTTATATTTTGTGAACTCTTTTATTGAAACCCATTTCACATAAATTGTTAATCAAAAATCCACAAAGAAATTGAAGGTGGGAAACATAAATGTTATTGGAAGTGATGCATAACTCGAACTCCACATAAGGAGAACATTTTTGGGAATATAAAACTTGGATTTTGAAGGGAAAAATAATTCCCATGGACTAATATTGAGTGATAGTGAATATGGTGAAGGGGAATTGAATGATGACATAAAAATAAGTAAAATAGGTGTGGAATACGTCATTGATATCATCAAAAAATGTAGTAATAGGATAAAATATTATTTCAAAAACTTCTTCCTATAGTTTAGTGATTTAATCACCATCTATACTAAAATAATAAAGTACTATACATACATTATGAGTAGTAACTCATTCATTAATGAATTTCCACTATAGTATCATATTTTTCTCCAACCAATTAGAATTCATGACAATTTTTCATGTATGATACATAAAAATAAATGTCTAATGGATACCATAATCTCCAAAAGGATATCATGATATTCCCATATCATTAGATATTAATCCAAAAAAATCTATTTAGCTCCTAGTATAACAATTAAAACAGTCATGTGAATATAAAATACATTAATTTATAATGTTAAAATTTAAACAAATATGTTTCATCATAGTAATGCCTTATATAAACATAAACCCAAATAAATATCTCTAACAAATTACATAATCAATTATTTAACACATCCAATATTTCCTTAGAATGAGTGTCTAAAAATATGAACATAGGGTTATAATTCAAAAACTACAGAGATATCTAGAGAATAAATAACTTTACCATAATGGCCAACATCAATTATCGTAATAGATAATAGTATCCCTACACATTTTTGTTTCTGATCATGATGATATCCAACCGATGTAGAAATCTTTAGGAAAACATTATCATGATGAACCCACTCATTTCACATAAAACCGCTCAAATTTGGGAGGCTATTGGTAAAAATATTTTTTGGGATCCCTTTTTTACATTCATGAATTCTATGACCAATATTAACACATAGGAAATTCTTGCTAGAAATTTTTAGAAATTCATTGAATTTTTTTTCTAAAGTTGGAAAATTGTGTGGGACTACCACCAAATTTTTTTGGTGGCATCATCAATATTTCCTTCCACATTGACAATTTCTTAATAATTTACTATCATGGATCATATGTATTATAAAAATTTAGTTCATCATTCTGAGTATAAAGAACTAATTTTTC
The DNA here is from genome assembly GCA_963277665.1 of Viscum album. NCBI lineage: Eukaryota > Viridiplantae > Streptophyta > Magnoliopsida > Santalales > Viscaceae > Viscum > Viscum album. The sequence continues at coordinate 321,802,228 of OY728161.1, forward strand.
ATAATATTTAAATTCCTTAGAGGACAAATTACTTAGTTACATGGTTTAAATCCTAATTAAAATCATTTACTTTTACTATCTAGGACCTGAATAAAATCAAAAAATACATGGAAAATCATGTAATGTTTGCTTAATATGATACAACAAATTCTATATAGTTTTCTTTCAATTACCCAAACTGTTTACAAATCATATGAATCAACAATACAGAAATATTTTTCCTATAAAAGTTCCTTGAATGTTTCTTAATAAATGGGATCAATATTATCATTCTATCGAGTATTATTAACTAAATACCACCATCGATCATCTTGACCTTTATAATGATATAAGAAAATAGTTACCTTTTGACATTCCAAAAATCTCGTGACATAAAATGTATTCTCCAACAAATTGATTCATCCTTTGACACCCACTAGTTCAGATGATCCATTGAATAATGGGGTATGTTGCCCTATAAAATGATCTACAATAGAAATGTTCCATAATGGTATATCTGGTTCTTCTCCTTCGCAGACACAAGCAAAATTTATAGCATGTTTCAAATGATCCATCACTGTAACTAAAAAGTATTTTCCAATTCCAACCATATTGGGATATTGATTTAAAAGGATATTTTACTCTAAATGAAATCCAACTATAGCTTCCTTGTTTCCTTTGGGGAAACCCATTCCAATCAAACACACATTGATGAAAAAACATGGAAGTAAAAAAATACTATGTCATTTTAATATAATTATCAAGTAAATTCTATTAATTGATTTATATTCACAGTATTATAACATCTAAATTTCCCTACACATTTACTTTGATAGAGACTGAATGTCCTTATCATTACAAAATACATAATCCCACGATTATATAAAGAATATTACTTTCATTACCATTGACGTTCCTTTCTATATTAGAGTATTAGGTAAATAGGAAATAAATCATACATAAAAACCCATAAAATATAAAGTAAATACAACTTAATCATATCCATTTCTCTATTATATAAAAAATATAAAATAATTCATTAATTTATTTCATGTAAAATCTCCAATGCATTCATCATAAATTATTATTTTCTGATACACATCCTTAAACCCTATGAATTTTTTTTAAAAATATGGGATGATAAAAAAGGGCTGCAAGGAATATATAAATAATGAAAACCATTAGGATAGTAAAATGGTTAAAATTTATATAACTTATACCATTATAGTTATTGTTCTTTGATAAAATTAAAGAGAAATTTTTCATATTATAAATAAAAAAATTCTAAAAAAATCATTAAATCCAATAGCAAGAAATAAAATCTATTTTATGTGACTTAGAGAATAATATTCATAATACCCTTTAAAACCATTTTCAAAACTATTTCAAAACATTTCAATTATAATATTCATAGAGCTGACATATACAATTGCATTAGAAAGCTATAACGGGCTGACACAGTGCTATATGAGTCCCTATGTTACGATTTAACAGTCTTTACTATTTCTATTTTTGACACCCCATGTTAATTTGTATTGGGATTTCATGTACCAATATAGTATATCCCCTATTATGTTATAGATATCTAGGTCTCCCCATGTTAATATCTAACATGTTTTTTGGATGATCTCTTTCCCACCACATATTATAGTAAAATAGGATTTCATAGAGATATTTTGTCCACACCATCGTGTAATGATCATGAACTAATTTAGGAATCAAATACATTCCCTATAAAACCATTTTAAAATCTATTTTCAACTCATATGAATAGATTTTCAGATAGAAATGAAAATTTTCTTTTCAAAACATATTTTCAAAATAAATATAACTTTTTTCTTTTGAAACCGATTTTATATACCTAAATTACGAAAATTACAATGATATGTTTTTAATTTTTGAAAAAATAAATCAGTTAATAGAGATAAAAATAAAATAATGTCCATGGAGTCATAAAATTCATTGTTAATATGTACGTGATGAATAGAATATTACTTTTATCGTTGGTTAAAACGTTCAATATTATGCACATAAAAGATTATTTTTTGAAATCCTTTTTTTGATATTAAAAATAGAAATAATATTTTAGTTATAATACTTTTATATAATTAAACATATCAAACATTGTCAATAATATTTAGACAAGGAATGTTTTTTTGAAATAATATATTGAATCATTTAAATTTTTTAAAATCAGTGTTTCCCATAACACATTGAAGTATGTGAATCAAAAGTTCCAATGTAGATTTTTTTAAAAAAAATCATATAACCTGTGAATAAAATAATACATGATCTGATATGTCAATTTTATTGTATATAATACTTATTAATGAAGGTGGGTTTATAATATAAAAACATTACTCAATGAAAGGAGGTTGAGTTGAAATCCATTAACTTGAGTCTGACTTTTCATGTGTGTATTAATCATTTTAAATAATAAAAATATATTTATTATTTAAATGGATAAGAATTTTTTTAAATGAATTTATTACTTTTCGTTTACTTCTTTTAATTTTTTATATGACTACTTGAACAATTATGATTATATCTGGTGTTTTGACCATATTTTGTTTATGTGTCAAAAACAACATTGTTAGGTAATATATGGTAAAATGGGTCATAATTAAAACATCTACAAAATGATAATCATGACCTAGTAATTATTTATATACATAAATTTTAAATTAAGTTCAAATCTAGAATGATGTTTTTGAAAAAAGACCCATCATTACAATCATGGATTTAGTTGGCAATACATACACATTCGTAAAATTTCCAATATTAAATAAACAATATAGAATGAAGGAAAGTAACATTTATCATTCCTGAATTATCAATATATATTATATTCCATATTATATAATCATATATTCTTCTATATATAATTATTATTATGTAAAAGTAATTACATCACTATTATGAGGTAGTAGTCAACACATACACAAATGAGGTATTCATTTTTTATGTGTGTGGAAAGGTAATAATGAAAATTAACTATTAAATTAATAGAAATATAATAATTTCATGAATAAAATATAATTTTCCTTAATATAAAATATTTTTATTAAACTTATCCTTAATACATTCCATGCAATGTGTGAACAAATAACACCACTTTGAGGAGGCGGTAGTCCACACATCAAACAAAAATGATATCATATTCCCACAAAATGGTAATCATGAATGTAAGTATTATATAATAACTCCAAAATCATAAATAAGTAATAAATATCTTAAAATTATATTAAAATAGTAATTTCATCCTTAATAGCATCTTTTAAAAGTGATAATGGAATAACAAATGACATAGTTTTTATAGAGGATAGTTCGCTGTAAAAATGCATTATGATTTCATATCCAATTTGATTAAAATATGTAAAGTTGTTGGTAGAAAAGATAACATATAAATATATTAATATATTTAGTTTATTGATGATATTAAATAATCTTAGAATAAGAATAATATATTTTGTAGATATTGGATTCAAACAAATGTTGTTTTTGAAGAATGATACTTCTTTATCAGGAAACTCCATTTGGGATTGAAATAAAAGACTTCCATGGATTTTATTTATGCAAAATTTTATTATTATATAATGAGAGGAGTAATTGTTTGAGCATATTTGGGTATGTTTTGGACAATCCAATGGGACTTAGTATAAGGCCCCGACCTTAAACCTTACTTAATATTGAATCAAATGAATAATTCACATTGAGGATCTTTTCAGGTTTCGAGTTTTAGAGAATTAGAACATAACTATTATATCTCAAAATGTTACAAAGTAGACACTTCTACTAAGTTTCCATAATAAAAAAATGCTTAAAAGGAAACGTGTGTAGTCCAATGTTTTATATAGCATGACATTCCCTTGATCCCATCCTTGACCTTATTCCACATTAAGTCCTATGAAAAATATTTGAAAAAAACACGGGGTGAGTATAAGAAGCTCAGTAAGGGATACACAAAGAATGAAAACTGTTAGTTTTTCAAACATCAAGTAAACCATGTATACTCTATCAAAGTAATACATTCACCTTCATGAAGTAGTAAAAACTCTTCACTGAATAAAGTATCATTACTTACCTTTTTGTAACCAAAGTATTACCATAAAACCCATAAAAAGAACACATAACATATATAAAGGTAACTTGGGACATAAACATACTTAAGTGGAATAACCATACGGTCGACTTCCACACATATCACTTAATGGAATAGCCATACGGACAATTTCCATACATACTTAATGGAATAGCCATACGGCCGAATTCCATACCCAATGCATTGGAGGTTATAACGTAACCACCCGTCCTGGTATTCACGGCACCACCCGTCATATGGTTTATAATGTAACCACCCGTGAAAATGACCAAGTACCAATATAAAATCATAAAACATAAAACCAATATAATGGAATGATAACATTTCCACATTTCAATCACAATATATCATAAATATATTGACATAATAGAATCGTTTATCAAAACCATTTTCAATACCCAAATACATAAAAGAGTATATGTTATTTATTTTATTCTAGAAACATTACGGCTTGTCGAGGAAGCCAAAGACCAAATAATACTCGTGTTGGCGGAAAAGGTCGTTGTCGCCGCGTACGTCAAAGCAAACTTTCCTTTTTTTCGTTTTTTAAAATGCTTCGTAGAAAAAGATTCCTTTTGTATAAAAGTAAAAGTCAAAGGTATTTATACACCGTATAAAAGAAAGTTGTGTATAAAACGAAATATGCCTCAATGAAAGGAGATTGAGACAAAGTCCCTTACCTCGTGTCCGACTTGACTCGATCGTTCTTTAATGTCCTGAATAATAAACTTGAGATAATATCTACTTGATTAATAACCTTTTTATAGTTCATTATTCCTTTTATAACATGTTATGAACATCATGTAATCATTTTAGTTAATAATGTTCATTTTGTCGGTATTTGGTTCTTAAGTCAAAAATAGACTTCTTACACTTACATGTTGTTAATTTGGTCAAAGGTTCTTTATATCCAGAATGAAATTACTGATTTGGATATCATATATATCATATATATCCATCATATACATTTATTTATAATATTACATAATCATTTAGAGGTATGAAATGAAATGCACCGTTCATGGAGACGGTAAGCCGTACGTACACATGAATGCTACTTCCATTTCTATTTCGCATTTTCTGAAATGGAATCATAATGATATAAGAGTATATTATAATTCCATTATAATAACATATATAATATCATTAACTTTATCCTATACACATCCCACATATGGTATTAACGAATCAAATCACTTTCAGGGGGCGGTAGTCCGCACTTCCTAAAATGAAGATATCGTGTTTACCCATAATCGAAACAATAATGGTATGCCATAAATGAAAAATACATAAGCTTAAGGAAAGAATAAACATATTATATATCATATATAAAAATAGTGACATCATAATGGCCACCTTTTAAGGTGTTAAATGAGTATTGAACAATCATCGTTTCGGGAGGCAGAATTTCGTCATCCACGGAAACCGTATGTTCTTTAACCATTTGATGTAGTTTTGTGAGAGTGTAGCTCGAATAAATCTTATAAAAACATCCTAGTATATTGAATATAATGGTGTTGTTACAAAATAAGTAAATAAAAAGAGTTTAGGGGGTTGGAGAAGAAAAATAAAAGAAATGAACATGAGAGATTGAATTACCTTTAAAAGTGTAACTCCTTTTAATTTGAGCGTAAAGGCTTCTTTGAAAGGATTGTGCCCAAAAGGGAATCCTCTAGGATGAGGATAGTGATGTGGAGAGAGTAAATGGGCAGGGGATGGCCGATCCAAAGGCTTGAGGAGTGGGTGAAATGAGGTAGAGGTGGGGGCCTTTTATAAGAGAAGAGGAGGGGCACTCTTGGAAAGTAAAGATAAGTTACATTATTTTAAAAAGATTTTCGGATTCAAAAGGTCCCACATTGATATAATTCTAGGATAAGGTGATAAGGGTTCGAAATCCACTCATTCAATTGGTTTTGGTCATGTGTAAGTTTTATATTTTACATTAACATTCCATTTTATTTAAATCGTTAAATAATGAGGTCATCGCTGCATCATCATAATGTCATAAATAATTTAATTTATATAATGTCTAAAAATTATAAAAAAATACTTTGAAGTAGTAAATCTTTTTAGCTTTCCAATTAATATTTATAATCAAAAATATGATCTTTATAACCCCATGTAAAAATTGTTTTTGTAAAACATATTATGTTTGTCTCATTTTTACGTTTACATTAAATAAAAAGTTATTTATGTCATTTCCCAACCAAAGTGGCTCCATGGGGTCCCCAAGTTGACCCATGGCTTGTCTTGGTCGTCCATGACACATCCAATAAGGGTAGGACATGTGTCAAGGTATTTTTATTTTATTATAATATCATTTTTTCCTTAAATTGCACTAATTACCTCTAATCGCGATTAAAAACTTAATAAGTTACTATTCACCAAAAAAAAATATTTTATCTCATTGAACCACATATTACTTATTAATGACAACCATGTATGTCGGATTTTTGAAATTCAAAACACCTATGTTGTAAAATTTCATTTAAATGAAAAATCAGTTTTTATAAGTACCACTTAGTGGTTTCACTATTCAACAAAAATTGATGTTTTTCAGAAAAATACCAAAAATTCACCCTAAGCTATATTTGATATTCCAAATTCAAAAATGAAGTCCATTTTACAAAATTCATAACATATATGTTGTATTAATTAATTTAATAATTAATTCCCGCTGTCAGAGAAAATAGCGTGTTTTTATGAAACAATAAGTATCAAAAGATTGACAGTAGTTTATGTCCGATTTCAAAATGAAATTAATTCCAAAGACCACTATTGGATTTAATGGTAATAATATTTTCTAATTTCACTTTAAAACCAATTAAAAAGATAATCTAATCATTTAAATAATTTAGATTAAAAATAGGTTTTGAATTAAAATACAACATTTTACACTATTTATTAAAAAAATGAACTTTATCGGAAAGATACCATAAATTTACACAAAGTAAATTTTGATGTCCCGATTCTAAAAAAGAGTTATTTTTGGTCCAATATAATTTATAAGATTGATCAAATCTATATTTAATGACGGTTCACCGTCAAAAGGTGATAAGTGAACCCTTAGTGAAAATTAGGGTATAAATGACTAAAATTGAATTCTTTCCGTATTTTAAGCCTTTATCCTTTATTGGGTAAATGTAAAAACATTTAAAAACATATATAATCATATTTTAGTTATTTCTATCCATTCCCTCCAGCACAACGACTACTTGATATCTAACATTTTAAAATAATATTATTTTATTACTTGTGTGCAACGTAAGTTTTCAAAGAAACTCATCGTTGCGTATCGAGTACGCTATCAAACGTAGAAACCCCGTTTAATTAAAATTAATATTTAATTCGTAAATATTAATAATTATGAAAATTATTTATTCATTAATTACCTGGGATGTTACATCCTTCCCCCCTTTTGGGAATTGCGTCCTCACAATTTTATTCACTTATCAAAATACATGGGGGTATTTAACCCTCATAGAATTTTCAGATTCCCATGTTGCCTCTTCAATCACATGGTTTTTCCACAAAACCTTTACCTGATTAATCACCTTATTCCGTAACACCTGCTCCCTGTGGTCAAGAATCTGGACAGTTTGTTCTTCATAAGATAGGTTCTCCTCCAGCTGATCTACCTCTGGACTCAAAACATGAGATGGATCTGGCATATAATTCCTCAACATCAAAACATGAAAAACATTGTGTCCCTGAGATAAACTCGGAGGTAAAGCCACTCGGTAAGCAACTGATCCAACTTTCTCCATAATTTCATATGGTCCAATAAACCTTGGACTCACATTTCCTATCTTACCAAATCTCATCACACTTTTCCAAGGGGAAACCTTGAAAAAAAACATGATCACCTACCTCGAATGATAGATCCTTCCTCCGGTTATCCGCATAACTCTTCTGCCTGCTCTGAGCTGTTCTCATGTTCTTCTGAATCAACTAAACTTTTGCTGCCATCTCATCTACCAATTCTGGTCCCATCAACTTCCTTTCACCCACTTCATCCCAAAATGCTGGAGTTCAACACCGCTTCCCATATAATGCCTCAAATGGTGCCATCTGTATACTGGAATGAAAGCTGTTATTATAAGAAAACTCAACCAAAGAAAGATGTTGGTCCAAACTTCCCTGATAATCCATCGAACAAGCTCGTAGCATATCCTCCAAGGTCTGAATTTTTAATTCTGACTACCCATATGATTGTGGATGAAAAGATGTACTAAAATTTAATTCAGTACCCAACGACTTCTGAAGGCCTTTCCAAAAGTTATATGTGAACCTGGGATCACGATCAGATACAATGGAGAGGACAACTCCATGTAACCTGACTATCTCTTTAAGATACAAACGGGAAAGTTGATCTAGGGAAAAAGTATCTCGTATAGCAAGGAAATGAGTAGATTTAGTCAAATGATCAACAATAACCTAGATTGCATTATTACCTCAAGATGTCCTCGGTAATCCCACAACAAAGTCCATGGATATGTTTTCCCATTTCCACTATGGCACTGGTAAAGGCTGAAGCATCCCTTTAGGTAACTGCCGCTCTGCTTTAACCTGCTGATAAGTTAAACACTTCAAAGTAAAATTAGCAATATCTCTTTTCATTCCATCCCACCAGTAATACTCCCACAGATCTCTGTACATCTTAGTACTGCCAGGATGAACTGAAAACAGGGAACTATGAGCCTTACATAAAAACTCATTCTTCAACTGTGAATCACAAGGCACACATAATCTCTTTCCAAAACTCAAAACACAATCATTATCAATGTTGAATTCAGGAAACATACCTTTCTGAACCAGCTCTACCTTTTTCTGCAACTCACTGTCTTACTTCTGTGCTTGCTTGATTCTGTCTGATAGAGAAGATTTCACTGATACCTCAAACAAAATAGAAGAACTTCCTGCACCAAAAACTTCTATGCCAATGTTCATCAAATCATTAACCAAAGGATCATGTTCCAAACGCAACATTTCTAATGAAGCATTACTTTTTCGAATCAATGCATCAGCCACTTTATTTTCTTTTCCCGGATGGTAATGAATTGTACAATCATAATCCTTGATTAATTCCAGCCATATCCTTTGTCTCATGTTCAATTCTTTCTGAGTGAATATATACTTTAAACTTTTGTGATTAGTATATATTTCACACTTTACACCATACAAATGATGCCTCCAAATTTTTAAAGCAAAGACAACAGTAGTTAATGCCAAATCATGTGTAGGGTAATTTACCTCATGAGTTTTCAACTGCCGTGAAGCATAAGAAATTACCTGATCATTCTGCATAAGGACACAACCAAGTCCCTTCAACGAAGCATCACTGTATATAACAAACTCACCATTCCTGGAAGGAAGTGACAAAACCGGAGCATTCATCAATCTTCTTTTCAACTCCTGAAAACAATCATCACATTCTTTTGTCCAGATGAACTTAACACCCTTGTGAGTTAGCTTAGTCATTGGACTAGATAACCGTGAAAAATTTTCAACAAACCTTCAGTAGTAACCTGTAAAACAAAGAAAACTACGGATCTCAGTTACATTTGTGGGTCTTGGCCATTCTTCAACAACTTTTGTTTTAGTAGGAACAACAGTTATGCCATCTTTTGAAACAATGTGACCTAGGAAAGAAATTTGTTGCAACCAAAACTCACACTTGCTGAATTTTCCAAATAGTTTCTTTTATTTTAAGGTTTTCAAGATAACCCTTAAATGACTTTCATGATCCTCTTTACTTTTAGAAAACAACAAAATATCATCGATGAAAACAACCACAAACTTATCCAAGAACTCATGGAAAATTCTATTCATAAGGTCCATGAATACAACAGGTGCATTGGTTAACCCAAAAGGCATAACTACAAATTCATAATGGCCATATCTAGTATGGAACGCAGTCTTTGGAACTTCTGCTTCTTTTACTTTCAACTGATGGTACCCCGACCTCAAGTTAATCTTCGAAAAATACTAAGCTCCCTGGAGCTGATCAAACAAATCATCGATATGAGGCAAAGGATACATGTTCTTAACAGTAATATTATTCAAGGCTCTATAATCAATGCAAAGTCTCATTGATCCATCTTTATTTTTAACAAACAAGACAGGAGCACCCCATGGTGATGTGCTAGGTCGAATTAAACCTTTATTTAATAACTCCTGCAAATTTTTAATTAACTCTAAAAGTTCAAATTGAGCCATTCGATAAGGTGGTTTTGAAATTGGCTTAGAATCAGGAACTAAGTCAACAGTAAATTCAACTTCCCGATCATGAATAATACCAGGCAACTCATCAGGAAAAACATCAAGATACTCATTTACCACTGGCACATCATTAATCTGAACAGTTCCTTTATTTTTAACAATGTGTGCAAGGTAACATTCATTTCCATCTTTTACTAGTTTCTCATCTTCCTGATATGTTATCAAAATCAAGGGTTCATTCTTGTACACAAACTGAAAATCTTTCTGCAAGGAAACCATTTTAGATCTGCAGTCACTCTTAGCATGATAAAAAGAAAGCCAATCCATGCCCAAAATAACATCAAACTCTACTAGAGGAAAAACAATAAGGTTTTCTGGTAGATTATTTCCACAAACAAGGATAAGAAGGTTCTTATAATTCCTTTTTGTCTCAACGTTCCCTCCGGGTGTTTTTACCATAAGTTCAGGATTCATAACTTGATATGGAATTTCCAATTTACTAGAAAACTTCTCTGAAATGAAAGAGTGTATAGAACCTGAATCAAACAACACATTGGTATAATCTGAACAAACAAACAGTGTACCTAATACCACATCATTCGATGGCCCAACATCTGCTGAAGTTGTTGCAATGGTTTTCACCACCCCTTTCTACTTGTAGTCTGGATGCATTTCCCCAGTTGAGTTCTTCATTGGACACTCGTTTGAATAATTACCCATTTCATTACACTTAAAACATATTACCATTGGCTTTTCATTGCCTGCTTGATCATCTTCATTACAGTTACGAGCAATATGACCAGACTTACCACACTGAAAGCACTTACCAGACTTGGATAAACATTCTCCAGGATGCATTTTACCACACTTCTCATAGTATGGATATTTGGTTTTCTTACCTCCTTACTTATTTGATGAATTCTTCCCCTTTGACTTCCAACTAGACCTCTTATTCTGTTGTTTTTCATAGATCACCTGATCATCGACAAACTCCATTTCCACCTTCTCCGCACATCGAACAAGTTTTTCATAACTTTTGATCTCACGAGAAGCTAAAGCTCGTTGATACTTTGGCTTTAACCCTGAGTAAAAACAGTTTATTTAACTATCAAGATCTCGTATGAAGTTTGGAGCATACCTTGCCAATCGAGTGAACTTTGCTTCATAAGTAGCCACTGAATCATCCTCCTGCCTCAATTCTAGGAACTGTTTTTCCATCCTAAGATGAACCACCTTAGGAAAAAATTTCTCAAGAAACATACCTTTGAATTCGTCCCAGTGAAGATCCTCAATCTCATCACTATCTATGATATTTTTCCCCATCGACCACCACTGATCAGCTTCACCTTCAAAACGTTAAACAGCAAGACTAACCTTTTGATGTTCTGAACACCCCATGACATCGAAAATCTTCTCCAGTGCTTTAATCCACCCTTCAGCTTGCACAGGGCCAGATGGTCCTCTGAATTATGGGGGATGTTGCCTCATGAAATGTTCCACCACTGACATGTTCCTCTGCAGTTGATCTGGCTGATCTCGTGCATGGATAACACCACCATTTATAGCCTGAGTCAACTGTGCCATCACTGCAACAAACTGTTCAGTTCTGATTCCGACTATCTCAGGTTGCTGATTTGGAAGGTTGTCTTCCTCCTGATGTCGTCCCAACAGAGCTGCTTTGTTTCCTCTGTGGAAAACCATTCTGAACACAGAAATATCTTAGGCGAGGCAACATGGTAATCCGTAAATGATATATCATTTCAATCATATTATAATTTAACACTTTTCTAACTCCTAAAGTTGTCTAAACCGACCTTTGATACAAACTATAAAGCCCCGACCTTAAACCTTACTTAATATTGAATCAAATGAATAATTCACATTGAGGATCTTTTCAAGTTTAGAGTTTTAGAGAATTAGAACATAACTATTACATCTCAAAATATTACAAAGTAGACACTTCTACTAAGTTTCCATAATAAAAAAAACTCTTAAAAGTAAACGTGTCTAGTCCCATGTTTTATATAGCATGACATTCCCTTGATCCCATCCTTGACCTTATTCCACATTAAGTCCTGTGAAAAACATTTCAAAAAAACATGGGGTGAGCATAAGAAGCTCAGTAAGGGATACACAAAGAATCAAAACTGTTACTTTTTCAAACATCAAGTAAACCATGTATAATCTATCAATGTAATACCTTCACCTTCATGAAGTAGTAAAAACTCTTCACTGAATAAAGTATCATTACCTACCTTTTTGTAACCAAAGTATTACCATAAAACCCATAAAAAGAACACATAACATATATAAAGGTAACTTGGGACATAAACATACTTATGTGGAATAACCATACGGTCAACTTCCACACATATCACTTAATGGAATAGCCATACGGCCAATTTTCCATACATACTTAATGGAATAGCCATACGGCCGACTTCCATACCCAATGCATTGGAGGTTATAACGTAACCGCCCGTCCTGGTATTCACGGCACCACCCGTCATATGGTTTATAATGTAACCACCCGTTAAAATGTCCAAGTACCAATATAAAATCATAAAACATAAAACCAATTTAAAGGAATGATAATATTTCCAAATTTCAATCACAATAGATCATAAATATATTGACATAATAGAATCCTTTATCAAAACCATTTTCAATACAGAAATACATAAAAGAGTATATGCTATTCATTTTATTCTAAAAACATTACGGCTTGTCGAGGAAGCCAAAGACCAAATAATACTCGCGGTGGCGGAAAAGGTCGTTGTCGCCGTGTACGTTAAAAGAAACATTCCTATTTTGTCGTTTTCTAAAACGCTTCGTAGAAAAATATTCCTTTTGTATAAAAGTAAAATTCAAAGGGGTTTATACACCGTATAAAAGAAAGTTGTGTATAAAACGAAATATGCCTCAATGAAAGGAGATTGAGACGAAGTCCCTTACCTCGGGTCCGACTTGTCTCGATCGTTCTTTAATGTCATGAATAATAAACTTGAGTTAATTTCTACTTGATTAAGAACCTTTTTAAAATTCATTATTCCTTTTATAACATGTTATGAACATCATGTAATCATTTAAGTCAATAATGTTCATTTTGTCGGTATTTGGTTCTTAAGTCAAAAATAGACTTCTTACACTTACATGTTGTTAATTGGGTCAAAGGTTCTTTATATCCAGAATTACATTCCTGATTTGGATATCATATATATCATATATATCCAGAATATACATGTATTTATAATATTACATAATCATTTAGAGGTAAGAAATTAAATGCACCGTTCATGGAGACGGTAAGCCGTACGTACGCATGAACACTACTTCCATTTCTATTTCGTATTTTCTGGAATGGAATCATAATGATATAAGAGTATATTATAATTCCAGTATAATAAAATATATAATATCATTAACTTTATCCTTTACACATCCCACATATGGTATTGACGAATCAAATCACTTTCAGGGGGCAGTAGTCCGCACTACCTAAAATGAAGATATCGTGTTTACCCATAATGGAAACAATAATGGTATGCCATAAATGAAAAATACAGAAGCTTAAGGAAAGAATAAAAATATTATATATCTTATATAAAAATAGTGACATCATAATGGCCACCTTTAAGGTGTTAAATGAGTATTAAACAATCATCGTTTCGGGAGGCAGAATTTCGCCATCCACGGAAACCGTATGTTATTTAACCATTTGATGTATTTTTTTGAGAGGGTAGCTCGAATAAATCTTATAACAACATCCTAGTATATTGAAGATACTGGTGTTGTTACAAAAGAAGTAAATATAAAGAGTTTAAGGGGTTGGAGAAACAAAATAAAACAAATTAACATGAGAGATTGAATTACCTTTAAAAGTGTAACTCCTTTTGATTTGAGCCTAAAGGCTTCCTTTGAAAGGATTATTCCCAAAGGGAATCCTCTAGGATGAGGAGAGGGATGTGGAGAGAGTAAATGGGCAGGGGATGGCCTAGCCAATGGCTTGAGTAGTGTGTGAAATGAGGTAGAGGTGGGGGCCTTTTATAAGAGGAGAGGAGGGGCACTCTTGGAAAGTAAAGATAAGTTACTTTATTTTAAAAAAAAAATTCGGATTCAAAAGGTCCCACATTGATATAATTCGAGTATAAGGTGATAAGTGTTCGAAATCCACTCATCCAATTGGTTTTGGCCATGCGTAGGTTTTAGATTTTACATTAACTTTCCATTTTATTTAAATTGTTAAATAATGAGGTCATCGCTGCATCATCATAATGTCATAAATAATTTAATTTATATAATGTATAAAAATTATAAAAAATACTATGAAGTAGGAAATCTTTTTAGCTTTCCAATGACTATTTATAATAAAAAATCTGAACTTTATAACCCCATGTAATTTTTTTTCATAAAACATATTTTGTTTGTGTCATTTTTACTTTTACATTAAATAAAAAGTTATTTATGTCATTTCCCAACCAATGTGGATCCATGGGGTCCCCAAGTTGACCGATGGCTTGTCTTGGTCGGCCATGACACATCCAATAATGGCAGGACATGTGTCAAGGTATTTTCATTTTATTATAATATCATTTTTTCCTTAAATAGCACTAATTACCTCTAATCGCGATTAAAAACTTAATATGTTACTATTCACCAAAAAAATATTTTTATCTCATTGAAACAAATTTTATTTCATAATGAAAACCATGTATGTCGGATTTTTGAAATTCAAAACACCGAAGTGGTAAAATTTCATTTAAACGAAAAATCAGTCTTTATAAGTACCACATAATGGTTTCACTATTCAACAAAAATTGAAGTTTTTCAGAAAAATACCAAAAATTCACCCTAAGCTATATTTGATATTCCGAATTCAAAAATGAAGTCCATTTTAAAAAATTCACAACATATAAGTTTCATTAATTAATTTAATAATTAATTCCCGCTGTCAGAGCAAATAGCGTGTTTTTATGAAACAATAAGTATCAAAAGATTGACACTAGATTAAGTCCGATTTCAAAGTGAAATTAATTCCAACGACCACTATTGGATTTAATGGTAAAAATATTTTCTAATTTCAATTTAAAACCAATTCAAAAGAAAATATATTCATATAAATAAATTAGATTAAAAAGAGGTTTTGAATTAAAATACAACATTTTACACTATTCATTAAAAAAATGAACTTTATCGGAAAGATACCATAAATTTACACAAAGTAAATTTTGATGTCCCAATTCTAAAGAAGAGTTGTTTTTGGTCCAATATAATTTATAAGATTGATCAAAACTATATTTAATGATGGTTCTCCGTCAAAATGTGATAAGTGAACCCTTAGTGAAAATTAGGGTATAAATGCCTAAAATTGAATTATTTCCGTATTTTAAGCCTTTATCCTTTATTGGGTAAATGTAAAAACATTTAAAAACATATATAATCATATCATAGTTATTTCTATCCATTCCTGCCAGTACAACGGCTACTTGTTAACTAACATTTTAAAATAATATTATTTTATTACTTGTGTGCAACGTAAGTTTGCAAAGAAACTCATCGTTGCGTATCGAGTACGCTATCGAACGTAGAAACCCCTTTTAATTAAAATTAATATTTAATTCTTAAATATTAATAAATATGAAAATTATTTATTCTTTAATTGCCTGGGATGTTACACTTAGTGGTGTGAATTATTGAAAAGAGTGAATTTTTTTTATATTAGAGAAGGAGTGGCATTCTTTTAATTATAAAATTGTTATCACTTTATGGATGAATCTATTAAATAATGAGCCTAAAAATGGAAAATAATGGATTCTAAGAGAATTTTTATGATCTGAATATAAAATATAGAAAATTAAAATCATTTATAACATTTTTACATTAGTCGTTAATTTGTCTCATTTTTATCATTATTTTTTTTTCATCAGAAACATGTATCTTTTTATATATCATGGTAATTTATAAATTTATAATTTAATTAGAAATATCAATTTTAGATAATTTATTCTAGTAATTATAAATATTATGTATAAATCATTAAATAATAATATTACGTGTGCAAAAAATTAATTTAACACCAATTTTTTTAATCAACAAATATTTAGTTTATCCATAATAATATTTATTAATTTTAATTATTTTCATAAATTGTTATATTAAAAATTAATTTTAACCTAATAGAATCAGAATATTATATTAATTAAAAATAATTATATCTTCTTTTTAAATTCATCTAAAATTAGGTGAAAAATAAATTTAATGTAAATCCCACAGCATGGCTACAATGTGGGTTTTTAAAGTAGAACTGTTCAAAATTTTACTAGGTCTATATATCTATATTCATTATAAAAATGAAATGAATGACCAAAATTGAATTAATATAAATATAATGGATCTGATTTTATTTTGAACATACATAAACATATAATATAACAATACACATAATTTATTTGAATAAATGGGTTTCAATTAAAATGTAGTTTTATTTACGATTCATGAAAATATGAATGGTCTCTTAAAAAAGAATTAAAATCACCCAATTGAAATTTTGATATCCGTAATTAAAAATTTATGTTTATTCTATCTACTAATAACTATAAAATTATCCAAATATACTTCTAAAATAATTCTTCCATTAAAATATAGTAAGACATCCATTAAAAATATACAAATTTTTATGTTTAAAATTGGAATTATTATTATCTCAAACATATAATTATGATTAGATGAATTTTAAAAAAATTATTAAATATTAAACATATATATTTAAGTGATATATTTATCTACATGTAATTAATTTAAATTATTAATATAATAATCTATTCTTGTAAAAAGAATCATAAAAACAAATCATTTATATTCAATTTGTCTTTATTTTCATTTCTAAAAAAAATTTAACCAATGAATTAATTTTATAAACATGTGTAAACAATAATTTAATATTTTAGTTTATCACATTAATTACCTCTACTCCAAAATCTTGGTGATATATATCATATTAATATTAATAATACATTATTTTCTGTTAAGACTTAGGCTTGTGTGTACCATAATTCATCAAAGGAACTCAATTTTGCGTGCAATGAAAGTTGAATGTGGTATTGTGTGTGATTATAGTTAAACTATGTATTATGTTTAATAAACACTATTAAAAAATTAAATAAATTTCAAAGAATATATTTCATAAAATACCGAGATGTTCTAGTTTCTATGTCTGTACATTCTTTTGGTTTCTTCGTGTCTCAACCCATATAAGATTATAGATTCACATCATTTTAATGTGGTTTAGACTAGTTAAATTTTGTGGTGAAATGTATTGTACTTCGTTAGTGGAATTATTTATGGTCATATTTATTTAATAATATTACAATTCTGTTTTAATATTATTTTATTTTTTATGAATATATTATTATAAAACATCATGTTTAATGTGTTTTCCATGAAAATTGGGAACACATAGTGCATGATTGAAGCAGTTATTAGAACTAATTATGTGTTTTATATAATAATTTCATTATTTTGTTCCATCTATGGAAAAAAGTAAACCTCACATGAATCCCAAGGAATATGGGATGTATGATATCAACTGTGAGAGTTCTCTTCCAATAGTTATGCATGTTTCTCAAAATAGGGATGTGATTTATGTGGCTCCCCCACTATCCTATTATTTAATATCAAATCCGTGTAACTAGTTTCACATAAGGACCTTATTATTAAGATCATTCATCTAAGAGACTCTATTTGTATAGAATTTATGTGGATCCCCTATAATTATTGTTTTTGAGAAATTTATTATAAAATATCATTTCCTATTTTTTTTTCAAGGAAGGGTTTATTTATATAAAAATATGAAAAAAAATATTCAAATATTATATTCGACATCTCTTGTTATTAATTTTTTATGACATAATTTATATGGAAGACATGATGGTATTAGACTTGGATTTTATAATTATAACCTTTATATAACAATGGGTGTATACCAACCTTATTTTCTATATTTAGGATAAAAAAATTATCACACATATAAAATACATTTTCATAATAGATTATTATTGGAATGAGGTGTAGGAATAGTGGGATGATACCTAAATTTTAGGTGGATATGGGTAGAAATTCCTTTTAATGAAAACTGATTATTTTATACTCACCTTGAATACATGTCGCATCTCCATCATATATTCGCATATTAATTGTTTTATTTATTATTAATGATTTTTTATTTATATTTTTAGTCTAGGTATGTGTTTACCTTTTTTAATGTTAATATTTATTAATGTAATCGGTTATATTTTTATAATACATCTATTTATGGAATGGCTACCAAGTAAATGGAAAGGTCATGTTTGATTCATTGTCTAAACCATAAGATTAAATTAATACTTGGGAGAAGGTATTCCCAATAAAATATTTATGGATTGTCCAGAAGTATTTTTTGAACAATGATTTTCATGAGAGGAATATGTGGATTTTACTAGGCTAGATTGGGTTCCCAAATTAGTGGTGGCCCTAGATATTTTTTGGATGTTTAAATAGGATTATATTCATTATAAATATTATTTGACAAGTCGACTTCAGATACACTCAAAATATATTACCCTGTATATTTTTCCACATACCAAAATTAAATTTATTTCAAAATAAATATATTTTAAAAATAATGATGACATTAAGTATTGTACAAGATACACAACACAAAGCATAAATTAACAATGAATTATTGTTTTTTAAATTTGAAAACTATAACCTAGACATAAAATTGTTGAAATTTATAGTACTGAATTCATTAGGAAATATATTTTATACCTTCCATTAATAATTAATTAATTAATATATATTATATAAACAAATGTTTTTTAATAATGTGATTTTATTTTCCAAAAATTTGTTTTCTTTAAAAATAGTTTTTCTTGATTTTTTTGAGTGAACAATAAAAATAATTTTTGTGTAATTTAGTAAATATATTTTAAAGAATTAATTTTATTTGTCAATTCAACATGTTAATTTTTTCTAAATGTTAATTGTGTATAATTATAATAAGAAATTGATTTATCAATGAATAATGAATAATATAATTTTAAAAGGAAACTATATTTTCATTTAATATATTTATTAGGTAAAATTACATTGTTGATTTTTTTAAATTTAATTTCATTATTTTTTTAAATAACCACCCTTATTGGTTATTTCATGATTATTTAACATGAATTTAGTATAAGATTTTATTATATTAATATAGGTTATTTTTCTGAAATAATATTTTCAACTTATTTTTCCAGTTTAAATTAATATTTAATTCCTCCACATATATGTAATGAATTATGATAAATGAATTAATTTTAAGAATATATGGGTATAAATTTGGTTAATAATATCCATTTATTTTTTGTAAATAGTAATAGGAACCATAGTAATTTTTGTTACCATGCTATAATTAAAGCAGGTAATTATGTTTTAAAAATAAATTGATAGGGTCTAAAAAATGAACAAAAAAATCCATACTATTATTTTACGATTCAATTTCATCAATAATAATTCAATAATAACTATTATGTTGTTTTGTTCCATTTTGGATTTATTATAAATTGTTTTTACTGAAAAGTCAAAAACGTCGCACTCAATTTTTAATAACAATAATATATTAACACATTGATAAATAGAAGATATGTTTAATAAATAATATTATTTATAAATAAAAATTATTTATCATTATCAGGGTTATTTATTTTCAATTGCTTTAGTTGAAATAATTACCCTAAATTCCTTCACATTAATCAATATGTAATTATTCAACATGTGAAAATAAAAAAAAAGATGTTAATAATATTAAAATTAAAATAATTTAAAATAACTAATTTTATCTAATATTTTTTATAACTATATTTATTTGGAGATACAAATATTTTTCATTTTATAATTCATTGGTCTATGTGATGTTAAAAATTATTAAACCTATATGAATAGTTCTAAAATTGAATTTATGGGTATTTTATGAAAATAACATTTTATTAATTGATATAACATTTCTAGAAATCTAATATTATAAAATCAAAATTGAACATGGTTAATATCTCCACATATGGTCCATTTATGGGTATTATCAAAATTTATTGTAATAATATTAATCCTTAATTTGTATAAAATTTAAATATTTATGTTATTGTCAATATTGTTAAAGAAGGGTATAAAATGATAGGGGTAAAAATATTATTAAAAAATTAAAATTAAAATTTAATGAAGTAATTGTGATCTGTATGGTGATTGTATTCTAAATTAATAATTTATTATTTATTTAGAATTAAAAATGAATTAATATTAATTTAATATTTAGAGAATCTTCAAGAGATCCCCTACCCTCTCATATAAAATAGAATCTCTATTCTCTTTACAAGAAAATTCATGAACCATTTGTATCAGCTAAAAAACAGGCCAATCAAAATATATAATTATAATAATAATTCTATACATCTTATATTAGGTTAAATAACAACCTTATAGGGGTTAACATGTAGATCAAATGATACTTTCCAAAGAAGATGTATAAGTTTATGAGTATATTTTATTTTTATATTTTCTTCCTCTTCATTTAAATATTATTAATCCATGATAAAATTAAAAAAAAACTATTAATATGTAAACTTTTATTTTATTATAGTAAATGTAATAACATATATTAATATATATCCTCCATAAAATCGGGGAGGAATACATTGTTCTTGTGTAAGACGAACAACCACATCACGAACCGATATAATTGTTTCCATAAAAATATCTCAAGAATAGTTATTATGAAAAATTTTATGTTAGTATATTATATTAATGAAATATTTATCATTATATAAATATAATATATTATTTACATTCAAAACATTCTATTTATAAAAACATGATAACATCATTCATGCATACGTGTGTATTACCTCTTCTGTGAAGCAATGTGATTCATTTTACAACACCACATAACATGGAGGATATATATAAGTACATTTAATAAAATAATTTGATATTAAATATATTAATATCATTATATGATGATAAAATGATACATACTTCATTTCTATAATGATATTTCAAAAAATGGAATTGATACTCGTGCGTACGTATGACCTTCGATCTCTATTATTGTAACATCATTCCTTATAAGATAACCAAAATTCATGAATGGTTTTAAAATTTAAATTGATTTATAAAATTGAAAATTATTAAATAAGTATTGTTCCAATTATTTTTTGAATAATAGACTATTTGACCATAGTTAACATACCAAAACCATTTTGGACATCTAAACCGAATAATTTAAATACATATGACATGAATTTATGATTTTAATTAAACAAACATAAACATTTTAGAGATAAAATAATAAGAATAATAAAATAAAAAAACATTGTTGATAAATAAAATATTTTACAAAATTATATTATCA
The DNA here is from genome assembly GCA_963277665.1 of Viscum album. NCBI lineage: Eukaryota > Viridiplantae > Streptophyta > Magnoliopsida > Santalales > Viscaceae > Viscum > Viscum album. The sequence continues at coordinate 321,823,956 of OY728161.1, forward strand.
AAGAAGGCAAATAATGTACATGACGATTCAGCCTAAAGGTAAGAGATTTTCTTTTTAAAATACCGTTTTATCGATTCATGAAAGAAATTCATCCATATAATTTTTTTAAAATTAAATTTATCAGTGTTTTTAGATCTATATAAGTGATTTATAATGGAAATATTAGGTTTTCATTAACATTCATTGATTTTTTTTTCAAAATGGGTCATTTTAAGGATAGTTTTGTCTTTCATTAGAAAAGAAAAAAGTGATTTTATATTTCAACATATATGGAGACTTGTGATTTTTATTCCACTATGATATTTGTTTATTGTTTTTATTTTTTTTACAAGCCATTCTTTTAATACTCAAAATAAATTATTTCCATTTATTTTCATAATTTACATTTTTAAAGTTAGCTTTTATTGAAATGGGATATATCAATATAAAAACTGTATTCCGTATTGTTGAGATGAATTTTTTTTATGATTCCAAATTTTATTTTTTATGATTATGATATTGTTCAAGTGAATTATTTATGATGATGTGAGTTTCCATTATAAACCATGTATGTGTGGTTTCATATTAATCTATGTACAAGTACTTACATTATTTATCAATGATGGGTGGTTCCCTGATAAACATTAGTTTGGGGAGCATGTTATAGCTCTCTAATGAATTGGAAAAATGGATGAAGTCAATCAAAATGGTTTCTCTAAGTGATTTTGGTAATATACTCTTATGGTTTAAATAAGTATAACAATGACTGCTATATCATGTGTCACTAGGATTGTTAGTCAATGTATTTAAATGACGGTTATTCCATGTGTGAGTAAAAATGATATTAAAGTGAATCATCATTTTACCAACATGATTAATCTTTGATATATATGGGTTTTTATGAAATAAACTAATTACACTAGGTAAATTAATGTATATTATTTTCACAATGGTTGAAATTTACATCTTTTTTAAAATAAAATGTTGGGATATTTTCATGATTTGAATTAAACAATATGAGTTTTATTTTTTTATTAATATTTATTTTTGAAATATTTTATGAAACTCTTTAGGATGTGAATGTAATTTCATGGGTTATATTTTTATCCTAATATATATATTGAAATAGTTGAATTCTTTAAATAATTCATTGTCAAATATTTTATTTCATTATTTATTATATCCATAATTGAGATTTTTTTCTGATGAAATGTTTATAAAATGTTTTCATTGAGATTGAGGATGTGTAATGTAAATGAAAAAGTCCGGTTGAATTTCCTAATGATATTTCTGGAAAATTAATAATTTTTTATTTTAAAATATTTTTATTTTTAATAATATTAATACCATGTACAAGTGAACCAGTTTTAATAAATTCGATAAATATTTAGGATTTATTACCAAACTATCAAAAACCATAAACCTAAAATATATTTTGGAATGATGTAAAATAAAATATATCGTAATGAAACTAGATTAAATAATGTTTATGGTATGTTCGTAATAGTTGGTATCATATTATGGTTAGATAACATTTGAGGATATGATGTTATTGAAGAAAAATATTATTTTAATTTATTACTCAAAATGATAATATGTTATGGAGAATCAAAATTAGTTTAGATAAATTTAAAGAGACTGGGATGTCATGAATAATGAAATCTATGTGTTTATACCATTTGTAATATTGTATATTATGAAGTTATTGAAATGATAACACTAAACGTTTTTGTGTTAATAAATTTTAAGATCCATCTGGACCCAAAGTCACAATGGATAAAAAAAATCTGGTTGTTTTTAAATGACAAACCAAACCAAATGAGAGAATTATTGAGAACACTTTTGATAAATTTTACAAATATAAGAGGAATAATGATTAACAACATTATCCTTAATTAATTTATTAATAAAACAATTATTATTTTAATGAATCCCTGTATAAGTTCAAGTGAAAATTATGATAATGGTAAATATACTCAGTGACCAATGTGTCAACAATGAAAAAATAAGAATATATGAAAATGAATAAAAACTTGGGATGATGTTTTATATGTTGTAAAATGTGTCCTAAATAAAAAATATAATAATGAGAAAGTAATTGTTTAGTTATCTCTATAAAGGGTAAACTGTTTTTCTAAATGTACCAATTGATCGTTTTAAATTTCATGAGAATGTTCATTATGCAAATCGATTTCCTATAAGAGAGGCTCACAAATGGAATTATAAAAACTATACGTATACCTTTCTATAAATACATAATTCCTTTAATGTTGAAAAAGAAAAAACATAAAATTAAATATAAAGGATTTTAATTAGTTCGTGGAATATTTTATTACATTGTTGATTCTTAGAAAATGATTAATATTTTTTAAGAAATATGTATTAAAGAATAACATTGAAAATCATGGTTAACGGATTGCGAAGGACTATGAATTATTAAGATACATAAATATAAGTGATTAAATATAAATTATAGAAAAAGGATGATGATAAAATTTAAATATTAAAACTCAATTAATAATATGAGTATATTGAGAGACTATTAATGAGTTTTGATAAATCTTTTGGGAATATGAGACAATTATGATTTTAATTGGAATGTTATTTCTGTATGAATTATCATTTTTTTGGGAATAAGATTTAAGGTAATGATAACATTTAGGGTTTATTTGATCTTTAATTTTTATGTAATTATGTGTTATTTCAATTTTGGGTATGAAAAATGAAAGGTATGAGATATTAATTGAACCCAAAACCAATGTAAACAATGGTTGCATGTATTAAAAATGGACTACATGGTGGATGTGTTCTTATTAATTTATTTACATTATTAAAATGATTTTATCGTTAAAAATTATTTTCATTTGGGGAAGAAATTGTTTTATTTTATAGATAATCATGAAATTGATGGTGATTTGGTGATCATGAGATTAATATTATTTCAGAAAAAGTTCACAATTTTGAGAACCTAATATGATTAATATTAATATTATATTATATGACACAATTTGACGAATAAGGGTTGTATTATATTTTGGAAAAATATATGATTTTAATGTTTTTTATAGTAATCTAGGATATTTATTGAAATGAGAAGAATATATTGGTATTATATGATTAATGTATATGATTTTAGGAATGATAAATTTTGATTCATTAGTGTTTTTTGGGATAATATAAAACATAAACTCAATATTCTATGTTATCAAATCCTTAAATCTAGTATGTTTCAATCGTAATGAATAATATTTTGAGGAATTTTAATAAATTTTTATTTTTTCAATGATCTATTTTAACGACCTGTATCCAAATATACACTTGAATAGGGCTAAAGGGGTCAGGTGTCACTACCTTAGGTTCTCCTCCCCAAACACAAAATGTTGTCAACTAGCAACAATGGTCTGATTGGGTATAGTGTGGAGGCTATACAATCAAAAAGGATAATAATGGTACTGGTCCGAGTGAAAATATGTAACGGGCAATGGATACTAATGACTTAGCAGGCTAATACAAGTCCCGCAGAGTGGAAGAATATCAAATATCAAGCTTATAAGAATATTTTCAAATAAAATGTTTAATTTTATAAATATATGACTCTTAAATGATTTGAAAAATTGAAAGAGATATTTCTCTAAAAGGAGTTTTGATTTCATCTATGTCAACATCCTTTGATGGATTTTACGCTTAGTTGAATTTGATTTATTATGATACAAAACATCTATATTGTATTGATGGTTTTGTGACATGTTTGACTCTGGATGTGCTATTTTTACAGTTCATGGTTTATGGTGAAAGTATTGACATTTCGTATGCTAGTTTTAATACGAATGTTTATGTTATGTTTAAACCTTTTCATATGGGAATGCATTGGACTTAATATGTGACGGGTGGAGCCCGCTATAGCTCCTCCATGTATCGGTAGGTCTCATGATACAAACTAGTGTCTTGGCACAAGGCCTTGACAAAATCTTATTTGTAGTCTTGGCACGAGGCCTTGGCTATGTGGTTACGATAGTCTGGGATTATGAATTCCATCATTATGAAAGTGGTTATTGATATTGCATGTGATTATTAGATTAGTAGAATATCCATGTAAATAAGTAAATGGAATTATTTCATTTTTCTTTTTCCACACAATGTTGAAGTTCATGTTTATAAGGCTTTTGTTTTAGTTATACATTGCCTTAAATGTTTATGCTTATTTTTGAATGTTTTTGCTATATTGTTATCCTTAGTAGGCATTTGAGCTCACCCCTTTTCTATGTTTTATTTTTCCCAGGAAGTGAAGAAGTAAATTATGAATGACCTGCAGGGATTTTATGTGGGGATATGAGTGTGGAATATGGAAACTTTATTGTTGTAGTAGTTTTTCACTTTATAATGTAATTTAAGACTTATGAATATATCTAGTGTTTCCAAGGCTACTAAATAAATAGGTCTTTCGAGATTTGATCTTTCTTGTGATCATGCCAACGTTATGTAATAATTCACCGACTCTGGGTATCTGGGGTCGGGGCGTTACAGTTGGTATCAGATAACGTTTAGTACAAACCTTGGAATCTATATTTAGATAAAATCTGATTAGAGCACATATATTTAAGATGAATTTTGATGATTAGTATAGAAGAACTTCCTAGAAATTTTGTATTTTAGAGATTTTGTGAGTTTTCTGAGCAATACATCTCTGTCTGGATACGAGTAGGTAGAGGCGGCTCTAGAACAGATGTACCTAGGGTTAAAACCCGAAAACACCGCTTTGAGGTAGACTCGAACGGGAATGGGTGCACGACAACGGGCCTTGCTGCACTCTTGGTTATGACACTCCCGGGGGATATGCTTAGGATAATTCTAATTTTCCATCCAAACCATTATAAAGGGTTTATGAGTATATACTTCCTCAAAGGAGAAATTTCTATGATTATGGATTACATCCATAAACTATTTAATTTATGTTATTGGTCTTACAAGTTTGGGATTAGGTATTTTTATTCATAAACTAATTTACTGTATTCCATTGTTTAGAAATGGCGCCCAGTAGAAGGAATGAGAACTCCAGCAATGCACAAGATCCAAAGAGAAAGAAGGATCATATATTTCATTGTCTTAAGCTATAATTTAGAAGAGAAATAGTCTCGCATGTATTATCATCATATGAAGAAATAATATCATGTGTTGATATGATAAGTAAAAAGTTTACTGAGTCTTATGGCTTTGAAGGGAAGCAAGAGAAGAAAAGGATGGAAGAGATAATAATGGATAAAGGGAAGAAGGGAAAAGAAAAATTTTACCATATGTGATAACTGTGGAAAGAAACACCCTGGAACTTTCCTTAAAGGAATGGGAGTTTGTTATAAGTGTGGAGGAAAAGGGCACAAAGTACGTGACTCCAAGGGTAAGAAAATGGTTTCAAATGTACAATGCTTCATTTTCAAGGAGTTTGGACACTGTGCGAACCTATGTCCTAGTCATCAAACTATGCCGAAAATGATGCTATTGGATAATAATCAAGTTAGGATACTACCACTGATGAAGAGGAATGATTAGATTTCTTAAGTTGATTATGTCATTTGAGTGTTGTATCAACAATGTACTTGTTATAATAATTATGGAGTATATAAGGATTTTACTGCAGTTTTATTTCATTAAGGACTTGAGATTGTGTGGAATAAAGAAAAGTGACTCAATAGCAGGTTAAATAATTGGAAAATATATGGTTGAGAGAAATATAAACCATAATATGGTTCTAATACCGAGGTAGTGATTTTAGAATAATACATGATTGATTTGGATAAATTATATTGGATATTCTTGACTACCTTGAAGCTGATTAATGATTTTTATATTCCATCATTGTTGGGGTTTAAAACATTTTTGGATTGATGAAGTATATCCAGCATTCTATATGGAATAAGGGAGCATGAATGTAATCAATAAGGATTATGGTAATTCAGGATGATTCAGTGTTTTAACAGAATACATGAAGAAGGTATTAATATGATATTACAGGGTAAAAAGGATCTACATTATGTTTACCTTCCATATAAATGTTGGACTGTGAGTTTGGACAGAAGTATTTTGGATAAATTCTAGTTTGAGATTAATTTTGGATTTCTATAATAGGACAACTCGGAGGTCGGGCGGCAACCCGTCGCGACCGGAAAGGCCGTGAGACTTGAACCCACAACCGAAGGGCGACAAGGGTGTATCACCTACCACTGTCCCACGAGATGTCATGGATTAAATAATGTAGTTTTTATTAAAAGATCTGGTAGATGAATTATAAATTCATTTATTTTGGAACCATGTACGAATGGTATAAATATAATTTTATTACGTTCTATTATCTTTTAGAGTGAAAGATGAGTTTGTGGTAGATATTTATTAATGGATAAAACTTTAATTATAAAGTAAATATATCTCCTTATGATCTTAGCCAATCTCATAAATAAATTCCTCAACATTTAGAAAAGGAACTTTGAACAAAAATGTTGTCCAAGATGGTACCTTAAATCATCACTAACTTATGGCTTTTGGATTGTTGTCCTTTTCATAGCCATGTTCTCTACCACTCTCCATCAGATAATTGATGGTTATATTTCTCTTCCATATCCATATTTTCCAACATGGAACCCTAGTATGTGTTATTTTCGGTAATCTTCATACTTTACACTCTTTATTTTAAATAGATACATCATTAATTCGTTTTTCGATGTGGGATTTCAACTAAGATATTTTGAAACGTCAAAAATGTGTTATCCTAATACCTTTTGTTTTGTTGAATCGATGGTATTTTAAATCATCGTAGATTGATGAATTTAAGGGCCTCAATTTTAAACTTGTTTGTGATTGATGACCTAAATCACTACCTATAAATATTTACATTTTTCCTCCAATTACATGTCTCTAATTGCCACCAATGTTCTCCTAATCGAGATCATAATTTGGTGGTGACCCTTTCATTTATATTTTCTCATATTAAGACTAAATTTTAGTAACCCAATTTCCGATGTGGGTCTTCCCACAAATATATTTTCTATTTTCAACCTTTTATTTTCGAAGAACAATTTCAAATTGCGAGGACGCAATTTATTGAAGGAGGGGAGAATGTAACACCCCAAGATTTCATAGTGTGTTATTTCTTCAAAATAATTTAATAACTTGCACTACACGCAACATCGAGTTCAATAGCACCATGACTTAACAAAAAAAAAGCCATTCAAAAGAGGTTATGAATAGTATAAACTAAATTTTAAACATTATATAATCCTTATAATTTTAGAATCCATATTATGAGTTTCATAGATATAATTCAAGAACAAATTCATTTTCAGTATTGCACTTTTATCAACTTTTAATAGTGAACCCTTTTTAAATACAATATTTTAAACTTTTTTACTAAATGGGGACATCAAAAAGTTAAAATGAAACATCCCAAGCTTCCACGGTACGCCTTCCTTTGAATAATACAGTAGCGTGTGTTGTACACAACATCGAGTTTTAACACACACCACAACCGATCAAACTAGCCGTCATGAATAGTAATAGCTACTTTTTGAAATTATATATATTTTATATTTCAAAATGGCTTTCATTTTTGGATTCGGAGTGTCGAATTTACCCTAAGGTGAAATTTTGGTACTTTTTGGATAACTTTAATATTTTGATGAATAGTGAAAATTACTAAATTGTGATTAAAAAAAACTGTTTTAATCAAAATAATTAATAGTGATAAATTATGAATTTGAGTGGTTTTAAAGTATATTTAGAATATATTTTTACCATTTAATATAATGTTGGTCATTGGACATAATTTTACAATTAAACATGACATAAACAAGTGCCAATCTTTTGATAGTTATTATCTCTTAAAAACACGCTTTTTGTTTTAACAACGGGAATTAATTTTAAATTTATTTCTGCCACTTATGTGTTTTGAATTTTGAAAAATGGATTCCATATTTTGAATCAGGATGGTCAAATTTTTTAAATAGGTAAATTTTATTTTAGGACATTTCGAATAATTACTGCGGTAAATATTTTATTTACCATGGTTAAGGTTAAATCCGGTAAATAAGGGTTAAACAATAATATTATAATAATACTAAATTACCCTAAAACATGTCCAAGCCTTATTGGTTGATACATGTTCGACCATAGGCATCGTTGGGTAGATTTTGTGACCCCATGGAGCCACTTGTAGGTGATAGGGACACTTTATTTTAATTAAGTTAAAATGAATACAAAAATGACACAAGCATATATCATTTAGAAAAACAATTTTTACATAGGGTTATATATGTTGGATTTTTGACTATAAATATTTATTAGAAAGCTAAAAATAGTTCCTACATAATTATATTTTATTTATTATTTTTAGACTTTAAATAATTTAATTTATTTATGACACAATGATGATGCTGTAATTACTATAATAGTGAACAATTAAAATAATTGAAATTATAAATACCCAAATAAATATAATTTGAAACTTTTAATGAATTAAATTAATTTTCCTGGATAATATGATATATTAGGATTGATTTAATTGAATTTTTTCGAAGTAATCAATCTGTTATGAGATTCACAAAAATCAACTATTTAATAGTGTCAAAATTGACATCAAATAGTTTTTAAAACAAATATTATATTATTAATTGGTATTAAACTCATAAAAATATAAGGGTCGGCCAAGAGACTTATATCATGATAGGTTTATCATTAATGGACCACTTGGTGGACGCTTGGATGTAAATGGTAAGTTTATTAACAATATTATATAAAAATACAAAGAGACAATGTAAAAGTAAAACTAATTAACTAAGAGTTAATACTTAAATATTGGGTTAATATAAGTACCCAAACCTGTCTAAATTATATTGGTTGAATGGTAATTGAACAATCCCCACCTTGAAATTTTAATAATCAACTTTGGAGCCATTTGAAACCGAATATGAATTTATTATAACTAATATTTCTATCTTTTCCAAAGGTTCCCCTCACCCCTCTTATAAAATGGCACTCCTCCTTATCATTTCTTCACACCTTCAAAGCATTTTGGTTCGGTAAAACTCTACCCAAATACTCTCATAACTTCCCTCAATACAACCTAGAGGCCATAGTTTGATCAGAAAGCCAACCTAAGGAGCCCGTTTGATCAAATCAAAAGGAAGAACCCGAAGAAGAGGTAATGTTTTCACCACCCCTTTTCAAGTTCCTTTCTTCTTTCACTTCTTCTTTCTTTGTTATTACCATTATAAAATAATAACTCCAGTATCTTATATATACTGTGATGTTATTATAAATATGGTACAACCATATTCAGTATTTTATCCACCCTTTGAATAACATGTCACCATACGTGCGTACGTACAGCTTACCGTCTCCACATCGTGGTGTAATTGTTATTCAATATATTATTATTTGGATGGGTATAATAATGATGTGTAAATCATGTAAATAATAAATATAAAATTTTAATGATTCTGTATATATGAAATACCATCCATTTATATATTATTTTAATATCAAAAGAATGATATTGTCACTCGTGCGTACGTACAGACTACCTTCTCCATGAACACAATGGGATTCATTCTCTATCGTATCCATTCAAGTATAATTCTCATTTTATGATTAATAATAGTATCTAAGGACTTGATATAATTATGGATATGATTAAGATACAACCTATCCATTACAAACATGGCTTATGTAACAAAACATATGAAAGTAAACGAGTAAGTTAACACCCGAAACAACGATAATACTAAGATATTATTAACAAATCAATGTTAAAAGATCATATATGATATCATATTAATGTATATTATTCTTGTATAATTTAATAATAATTATTTCACCATTATACAGGAGGTTAACCTACCCCAACCATGGAAAAGTACAACGTAAGGTTTTATTTAACAATCTCTTCATTATCTGAGGTTGTTTATACGTAATAATCTACTAGGACCTCTTTATCATCCACATCCATGTTTCTTAAAAATGTATTTCAAAACATTTTTACTATTTACAAGAATATGGGTTAAAGTCATTTATACCCTTGTTTGACTTTTTATAAGAGTTTTATAAAGGAATATTTCCGTCGTTTTCCAAACAAGGTGCTTTTAACCTTTTCGACAAAATTAAGGTAGGGTGCATTTATTTTACGCCGTTATAAAATCGACGAAGCTTCCCTTACAAGCTTATAAAAATATTTTCAAAGAAAATGTTTTATTTTATAAATATATGACTCTTAAATGATTTCAAAAATTGAAAGAGAAATTTCTCTAAAATGAGTGTTGATTTCATCTATGTCAACATCCTTTGATGGATTTTACGCTTATTTGAATTTGATTTATTATGATACAAAAATTCTATATTGTATTGAAAGTTTTGTGATATGTTTGACTGTGGATGTTCTATTTTTACCATTCATGGTTTATGGTGAAAGTATTGACATTTCGTATGCTAGTTTTAATACGAATGTTTATGTTATGTTTAAACCTTTTCATATGGGAATGCATTGGACTTAATATATGACGAGTGGAGCCCGCTATAGCTCCTCGATGCATCGGTAGGTCTAATGAGACAAACTAGTGTCTTGGAACAAGGCCTTTAAAAAATCTTATTTGTAGTCTTGGCACGAGGCCTTGGCTATCTGGTTATGATAATCTGACATTATGCATTCCATCATTATGAAAGTGGTTATTGATATTGCATGTGATTATTCGATTAGTTGAATATCCATGTGAATAAGTACATGGAATTATTTCATTTTTCTTTTGCCATACTATGTTGAAGTTCAAGTTTAAAAGTATTTTGTTTTAGTTATACATTGCCTTAAATGTTTATGATTATTTTTGAATGTTTCTACTATATTGTTATCCTTACTGGGCATTTGAGCTCACCCCTTTTCTGTGTTTTATTTTTCTCGGGAAGTGAAGAAGTAAATTATGAATGACCTGCATGGATTTTATGTGGGGATATGATTGTGGAATATGGAATCTTTGTTGTCGTAGTAGTTTTTAACTTTATGATGTAATGTAAGACTTATGAATATATCTAGTGTTTCCAAGGCTACTAAACCAATCGGTCTTTCAAGATTTGATCTTTCTTGTGATCATCCCAATGTTATGTAATAATGCACCAACTCTGGGTAACTGGGGTCGGGGCGTTACACAATTCATCAATTACATATATAATCCAAATAATTACATTTAAACAGGAAAAACAAACCAAACCATTAAAATACACTAAACGAGTGATGTCCATACCATCAATAAGGTATTTAAAGCCTCTAACAATTCATATCATACCTTATCAAATTTAACATAGTAGTTTAAACTAAATAGTTCTTTTTAACACATTTTTTAATACCCGACCAAAATTCTCCAATTGAGCAACAACCCCTCACTCAACCCTTCTCATGAAGAATAGGTAAATGGGCATACCCAACGACATACCATGTGTCTAATAATCCATTTTATATGAAATATATGATAAAACATGGTCTCACTCAAAATATCCAAAACAGACAAAAGGTCGCGCCGATCAATAATCTGCGAAAACACAATATATGGTATGAACCACCTACCTGGGACCAGTCGATGTAGGCACATTCGATATCGATCTATAATTCAAAGCCGATCTTCATAGATCTATGTTTCCATCAAATCACAACAATTCTACTTGGAAGGAATATACAGTGTGTGTGGAAGTGAAACTAGAACGGAAAAGGGTGTTTGGGTTTAGCATTCCTGATGGGATCCCACAAAAATTGAAAGATTGAAAAACCTACTTCAGATGATAATTCTTGGAGAATATAAATTTTCAGGCTCCTAATGGTCAATCACCAAAGGTAGGGAATAAGAATGTATTTTCTAGAAAAAGATGTAACACTATTTCATTTAAGCGAATAAAAATAATAATAAACGGTGTATATAAAGGACCACATCCTGTGTTGAGGCATGTTCCATACTCTAACTTAAGAGGAGGTATCCAAATAGCTTTGATGCGCTACACATGTCGACTCACAGCTAGAACATAATAGGTACATTGAATGAAACTACATGGCGTGTCTCGCAACCCTACATGTCGTGTAGTATGAAATTATTACAATGTCATTACACATTATGTACTTGAAGAGCAAGCAACCAGTATACGCCCAAACCAGACATGGTGTGTACTTTAGAGTACATGGCGTGTAGCCTGGAAATTCCAAAATTTTATAATTATTCTCAGAAACAATCCAAAAATTCATACAGTGTCTGGATTTTGACGAATTTTAAAAACCTGAGTACTTATATATATGTTGAAATTTTGGAATTACTATTGAATTTTGGGAATTAAATTATTTTTTATTTTTATGAATGTTTTTTTATTTTTTGAATAATCTTATATTTTCCTAAACATTTGGATTTTTTTTTTCAATTATAAGAGGAATGGAATATTAATCTTTGTTGATAAAGTGATCCAATGTAAGTGAATCTATTCTTTAGTCATGGTAAAAAAAATTAATACACTTTATTTGGAGAAAAAAGTCGTGCATGATTGAAAGACATAATTATTCATTAAAAGTACGTATATTTACATATGTTCTATGTATAAGCTTAAATTAATTCCTCAACTCTAAAAGGATTATTTTAATATAAATAATTTAATGTTCACTTCTCTTATTATGAAACAGACAATGTTTTAATCCATCACTAATTTACAATTTTGGGATGGTTAATTATCTCATGACCATGTTCTCTATCACTCTCAATCATTCCTTCAGAGTATTGCTTTACTTATATATCCCTATTTTAAAATTATAAAATTGTTATACTACTGGTAAAACTACCATGTAATTTTATATATGGCATTATACTTAACTCATTATTATTTAAATATGGTGTTTTATTAACTATTTTTAAGATGTGGGCTTTCAGAAAAGGTATTTTGTAAGCTAAACTCCATTTATCGAACTCCTTTTCCAATTTTGAGGACATGATTTCTTGAATTTGAGAGAATTTAATATATAGATATTATAAATAAAATATGTGCAATATATTACAAGATACACAACACCGAGTTTAATTTACCAACAAATTATTAATATTTTAATGTGACTATTTTAACCTATCCATTAAATTGGTGGGAATGATTATTATTAGCCAAGTAATGATCTATATTTATATATAATGGTCTGACTCATTTCAAGTTTATTAATTACTTTAATGTAAATAAGAACAAATCCAAAAATATTTATTAAAAAATGTGTACTTTTTATTTTTTTAGTGAATTATATTATTAAAATTTTAAAATTTAAAACAATTGATTTTAAAAAAATAATTTACTTTTTTTTACCCCATGATAATGTTATATTATGATTAATTAATGAAAAATTTCAATTTTTTCTGATTTTTAAATGAATAATTAGAAGTAATGTCTTGTATTGAAAACAATATTTTCCTTTAGGTAATTAAAAAGTTATATTCAATTTTGGATAAAATTTAACATTTTATTTTTACCTTTTTATCAAATGATTCAATTGAGGTTTTTGAAATGAATTATATTCATTTATTTGGTATAAATCTATATATTTTTAAGATTTCATCTTTCAAAAAAACAGTTTTTCACTATGTTTTTCATTTTTAATTTTAAATTGACATCTGCCACATATGTGTTTCATATTTTATAAATGGATTTCATATTTGGAATTAGTGGGACCATATTTATAAAATAAAAAATTTTAAAATTTTTGTATATATGAAAAGTAACATTAGTTATTTTTGTTTCCCTAATAATGGGTAAATTATGTATTTAACGGTTTCAAATAAAATGAAACAAACAATGAAATTATACTAAAACATGCAAAAAATTTATTGGATAATTTTTTTCCAAATTTATATAAGATTAAATTATTCATAATTTATATTCATTTGGGTGTTATTTTAAATTTTAAAATATTTTATTTAATGAATCGTAAAAAAATTCACAATCTTGTTTTCAATAACATTAATATTTTTGATATAAAAGAAAAAAAAATACGTCCATTTTTAAATATCATTTTAAAAGAAACATTATTTTTAGTCATAATAATAATTTATTTTTAGTTTGTAGTGAAGAAATAATTAGCTAAAATTATTACACAATGCTGATAGAGTAATTTTTCAATTAATGGTATAAATGAAATAAATGATATTAATAGTATCAATAAAAATATAATTTTAATGAATTAATTGGTAATATTATCTTTTTAGATAACTATAAAATGATATGAATTTGGAAATTGATTATATTATAATTCCATTGTTTTTCTTCATTTTCTTACAAAATCCATGGTAATGAATAGTTCTTAAATTGAAATGATTCATATTTTATGAAAATAATAATTAAATAAATGATATAATTTTTAAAAAATTATTTCTCACAATAAATTGTATATGGTTAATTAAATTAATTATGGTCTAGTTATATGAACTTTTTCATTTTATATTATCATCATTAACCCTTAATTAGTATAAAATTCTAACACTCCAATAATTATTTGAAGGGTTATTGGAGGGTTCAATTAAAAAGATAAGAATAAAAAGGTGATCGAACATTGTCCTATTTTTTTAATGAGAATATTATTATCCATGATCAACCTATCAAGGAAATAAATAAATATGTATCCATTTGTAAAGAAAATGAATCATCATTGATTTATTATTTTGAGATAATTCCAAGAGTGTATCTTCCCTCTCTTATAAAAGAGAATCTCCTATTCGATTTATTTCACACATATTGAATAATTTGATTCCACAAATACCTACCAACATAACATAATATAATCCTTCCCCAAATTATATAGTTCTTTTATTTGATTAATACTATCAAAAGAGGGATTAAGGTGTAAATCAACGAATACTTTTCAAAGAAGATCATGTGTTTTAACTAAATTTTTTGGTTTAATTTCATCTTTTACATCCTTCAATTGTTCATAAATTATGATAATATAAAAACAAATCTACCATTAATATATTTATAATTTGATTACTATAATTTAATAAAATATACCTAACTCTGTCCCATATCAAATGTTAGTGGAATTCATTATTATCGTTTACGAGAGAATACAACATTGCCTACCGATATAATTCATTTTTCGTAACCATATCTATAGATTAGTTACAATGATTGAAGTTATGTTTATATTTTAGATTAATTTAAAATTTACAATTATAAAAAGATAATATATAATATATTTTCTTACATTTTCATTAAATAAAAATGAAAATGATGTTCATGTGTACGTGCAGATTACAACCTCTACAAAGCAATCAGATTCTTATTTCATAACCACATCTCATAGATGACATATATAGGTATAATTACAGAATTAATATAATACATTTAAATTATTATCATTATAAAAAGATAAAATTATAAATACGTTGATTCCTTATTAATAATTGAAAAAGGGAAACATTACTCATTTGTATGTATGAAATACTGCTTCGTTGAGTGTACCATAGTACATTTAACATTACAATATTTAAGGATATCATTCAAAAATATAATTTATTTCTAAAAATTATAAATATTCCATAATATTAATTGTTTATATGATGGATTAATTATCACTTTGATCATAATTTACATACAAAATCCATTTTAGATGTCTAATCGGAATATCATCAAATATTCAAAAATAAATTTCATTAATTTAGAAAATAAATATATCAATGTAAGGGAAAAATTAAAAAAAACATTAAATAAATTCTAAAAAAATTAAATAATTATTATTTGATAAATATTTAAGAATAAAAACAATATATGTGATGAGTCAGACTATAAAGGTAAGAGGATTTTAATAAAAAATCATATTTTTATTTTTCTATTAAAAAATATTTTTATTTAATTTATAAGTTTGTGAAATTATATTATGGATTATGTTTTATGAAAATATGTAATTTTTAATGGTAATTTTATATTTCCTTGATATATCATTCAAAAAATTTATAAAATGAATCTTTTATTTGGGTCTGTTTTGAAATTCTTCACAAATGACTATGGAATGTTAAATTTTAATGTATATGTATGAAATGAATTTTCAAACCACCATAATTATTATTTTATGGTAGGATCCATGTATAATATTTCATGTATTACTCAAAAAAAATCCTCCATCTCTTTATTCATGGAATGATATTTCTGAACATTTAGTTATAATGAAAAGTGATATATCTATTTCTAAAAAGGATTTCATTTGGTTGAATATAATGATTTTATTAAACATGATTTAATGGAAAATTATTATGTTATAGATATAGTGAACTTTTTATAATGCCATGTTTTTCCATTATGAACCAATGATTGGTGGTTCTGTTATAATCCCTGAATGGGTGGTTATATAATTAATTATGTTTGTGTAGTTTGATGATAAACCAATGGCAGGTTATCCCATTATAGATATCCAATATATTTTTTAAAGGTAATAGAATAAAATATTTTTTTATATTAATATATTTTGGTACTATAAAATGATGGTTTTTGAATTCTAGAACCCAGGTTCAACTGAAATGTTCCCCTATCCAGGTTAGCCACATGGCCTCATGTTTATCTACTCGAATGTGAGTTGATTATGACAAGCTTTGAGGTCCTTGGATGTATCTGTGAGGATAGTATTCCATCATTACAATAGTCTATCCAAACAGTTATGTAAGATAATAGGTAAATAATATAATATATATAACAATAAGACACAAAATATAGATAGAATAATAAAGAACATGAACATCTTCTGTTGATATTAATAGATAATTATGATATATTTCATGTATATATAAAACAAAAAAACAATAATATGAGGAATAATGAAATACATGTTTTTATAAGAATAAAAAAGAAACCATATTCCCTTCAGCATCAAGAGCTCAATATCAGTCATCTACCACCATGATATATCCTAAGCATGAAAAAATATCATGTTTCAAAAGTTGTACTCTTTATAGATTCGACATCAATATGCATATAATTATCCATAGTACCAGTAGAGGCTCTTATAGGGTGTGAGATAAATATCATTATCCCATATCCAATGGAGTCTATAACATAATTTATGAGTAATATTAACTAAAATAGTGTGTAAGCATGCAATAATAAATATAATACAGTACAATTTTTTAAATACCCTTGTTCTATCTTCAGTCTGTGTTGGTGTCTGTTCATATAACCATTTCATTATTTTATAATTTTATAGTTTAAAAATGTATGTAATATGTTTTATAACTAGCCCTAACATCCAGAAATTATTATAATAATAAATTATAAAATATATAAAAATACATCCATGATGAAAATAACAATGAAATGGATACAAGGTAATGACTAATGCATTCATGACCTCAGGGGTCGAGCCAACATAATATTATTCCATAGAATGGATAAATGGTTACGATATAAGTCCAAGTGAAATAATACAAGTCATTCCAAAATAATTTATTTCTATACGAGTCTAAGGGATTCATGCAAAGAAAAATGAGATAAGAAATGACTAGGAACAAGGGTGTATCTGAGGCCCCTCATGAATGGTTACGTCACGGTAGATCCAAGGAATGTATCTAAGTAATCCAAAAATGATAATTTAGGAAACCTACTCTTTCATAAAGGGAATGCAAAAGTATAAAAATATTAGGTTCGATGGTGGGTCACAACAATGGAAATCGACATCCTTGAATCATAATGGAGTCCGCAAGTGCTATAGGCATTCCCTTTAGAATCCAAGGCTATCTCAATTATGAAAATAATAATAATAATAATAAAGAAAGGTATATATGAAATATGAGCCATTTATTTAGTTAATTTAGTTATTTATCCCATGTAATATTTATACCGGCTAATAATTAAATTGTTTTATTCCATAACAATTTAGACATGTGGAAATGCTTAAATGACGAGAAACCTTCTCTAGTTAATTTTAGTCATAAAAAATTATTCAGGATCTCTCAAATACAAAACATTATTAATGGAAATTGGTGTTGTGGACATGAAACCAAACTATTTAATTTAATTCATTTTAGTATGCCACTTCATATAAATAGTATAATTTCCATTTGTAATTATTATTCATTAATTAGACTGAAACCCTTATTTTAGAATATTCATGTGACATTTTCACATGTAATAGTCATTAAAAATTAATTATATTAAGTAAAACACTATATTTATATTGATAATGTTCAAGAACACCTGAAAGGTGTAGACTATACAATTAATAAACTACTAAAGATATAATTAAGAAAAAAACCACCAAGGGAGGAAAATGGTGAGGAAAAAACCAACAAAAGTGGATAAAATATATAAAAGGGGTATTAAAAAATTATTCAAACAACTTTTAGTGGGGAAAAATAATTTAATTGTCCACACTATAAGAAATATTTGTGTACAAACATTAAAAAATATTATGAAATTGAATTTCTTAAGGGAGGTGTTATTTACCACCAACCATACGCTCGTTAAAATATCCTCATCCAATATAATACTTTATATTGGCATGGATTTGAAGATATTTGATGAATATATAAATTACTTGAAAATTGGTTATATGATCCTAAATCTAAATAGCATCATCAAAGGAAAGAATAATATTGAAAAAAAATGTTTAATCAAGTACTTACTCATAGATGGCCACCAAGACTAACACCACATGATTTTGAAATCAAATTATAGTGTCATAAGGAATCCTACATCAGTCCAATGTGGGAGCTCCTATGTGGAGAATAATCCATATAATACTTTAAATATAAGGAAATGAGAGGTGGGTAGAATTTTAATAGATATAATGGTATTTATAAATTTCACACCAAAAGAAATAGGGCCAATGGGTTGGTTTCACGGTTATCCGAGATGATCCCCAGTGGTGTTTCCACGACTGGTCGTAGAGGAAACTACCTTGGTTAGGCTACACTGTTAGGGAAACCATGTCCCATTCATGTTAATCACCTATACTAAATACTAATGACATTTCACATGGGCGTGTAGCCCATTTAAGATGATTAAGAAACCCCATGATCCCTCTTACACCTTAATGTTAATCCCCATAAAATTAATAGATAAAATATTTCATAGGTTGCCCTGTTTCTAAAAACCATGTGGCCTAGTGATTTTATCCAACAATTGGGGTTCCATGGTCTAAAGAAGCACCAATCACAAAAAAATCTATAGTTAACTCATTTTTAATTAGTATTATGTTAAATATATGTAGTTAGGAAATAAATTTAAAAGATATATAGCTAAGATAAAAATTGAGTTCTTACATGGTTATTCAAAGTATAATCAAGACAGTTATTTCTAGTGTAATTGTGAGGGTTACTCTCAGTATTACCATGATGGATATTATTGGTGCATGTAAGAACAATATTAAAATGATTCTTGAAATTTCCTACATGATTTATCTATTCATTCTCTGGGGTTTTAGGTAATTATTAGTATTTCATAAGGTAAATGATTTTATATTCTATAAAATAATATTAAAATATAAATTTTTTTGAAAATAAATATGTAGTTAGGTTTCATGATTTCAATGAAACATTTTATATTATATTTTTTCCCTTTATGATATTTATGAAACGTTTTCTATAAAAATGGAAATATATGGTAGTTTATTATATTTGAACATGTATATTTTTATCACAATGATTATTTTGATAAATTAATTTTTTAATTTTTTTCATTTAAATATGGATTCATTCATTCATTGTTTGTCCCAGACCATATTTTTTCTTCTCATTCATGGTTCAATTTTTTCTTAGGAATGAATGAATCATAAAGGCATGGAATAAGTCATGTTGAAAAGAATAAATTTTTTCATGCTATTAGAATATTTTTTACTTTAAAAGGATTATATTTTAATAAAATGGATGGTGAGTTGAGGTGTACTTTTGTAAAAAATGGGATAATATAGTCATATTTATATCCAAACATTCTAAATATATTATCATAAAATATATTTATGAATGGAAGATAACTAAATCATGTATATGTACAAATGATTATTTAATATTTACAGCTATTTCCTTACATTATTGATGGCCACCAGTTTGAGACTAACACCTGTAAATAAACAACAAACATTGGGAATGTTATTTCCTTATAGGAGAAGGTTAAACGAAATATAAAAATATATATACATATATTTATAAAGAATATACATCATAATTAATCCAAAATAAATATATATATTTCACAAATAAAAGGAAGAAATAGAATCAATACAACAAAAAATTAGCTCAATAACTCAAAGGTCAGGGCTGAAAAATAATGGAATCAAATAACAAATGAGGAAAAAATAATTAGGTTGATAAGTGTATGGTGTCCCACCATCAAACCTCCAACAAACCATGATCAGTTTACAAAATCATCACCAATCTATTTTGATACCTACCCATTCCACATATAAATACACATAACTATTTCAACAAACCACTGAATGTGTGTGCAAAGTATGAGATAAATTGTCTTAGTAGTATCAAAAAAAATGTGTTCCATTAAGAATAACTATATAAAAATTAAAGAATTTAAACATTAATGAACACAAAACATTATAATTAGTTGAATTTAATTTATAGGAAAACAATGGTATACCAGTTTCTTTTTTTCCATAGTTATAATTAATGATGGTAAAATATACAAAATCATATGAAATATTTGAAAATTTGTGGTGAAAAAGAAATATTTAATAACCATTGAAAGGGTATATCAAAATAAGGATCACTATATGCCATTCTATCTAGAAAATTCATACCCAAATATTAGAAATTAGTAAGCATCATAACCCTATACATTAGAATAAAATCTTTATAGAAGAGGAAAACCCCATCAAGTGAAACACCACAATTCTAACAATTCTATATTACAATTGGCATAGGGTGAAATGGGAAACCGAATGATTCAACACCCTGAGAGTAACATCATACAAGTCCTATTTCAATAACTTATATCTATGTACCTAGGGATTCCTAAGTACTATATTTTTCAAATAATATTAGTAAAATGATTCATTGAAAACAAATTCAAAAATTGAATTTTTAGTGTTTTAAAATTACCATTACATTTTTCAAAATTATATGTAAAACAATTTTTTCTCAGACAATATTTTATTAACATGAAAATAAATATTTATTGATATTCAATCATAAAAAATAATTAAATGGTTAATTCATATTTCATCCAACATGGGAAAAAGGCAAAATCACCTACTAGAATTGAATGTAACACATGTTTGCAATGGGAGCAACCATAAATCAAAATTATTTAGAGAGAAAAACTGAGTCACAAAAACTTATTCCCACATCATTGATTCAAAATACTCAAACAGGATTTATGAAATTGGAGATATGTCGCAATCTACCTAAAAGGGAACACACTGTCCACACCAAAAAGAATAAAGGAGTGGCCCTAGATAATGATTATAAAAAGGATATGTGATGGACAAGAGAGAACCTCACCAAATGTTCAATAGATCAACAAGCGCAATGAAATAGTGCAATAATAAACAATGTAAATGAATAAGAGGATAGGTCACATATGTGGATTGATGTAATGAAACCACTATGACGATCTTGTGCTAAATGATTTGATTCTAATGTAGGGAAAAACCAAAAATTACCAAGAATATCCCCATGGTTCAAGTAGGTTTCTTGGACATTAAAATAAATAAAATAGGTTATTTGTGTAGTGTATAAATCCTATAGATATTGAACAATTTAGGATGAAAAATAAAGATTCATGTTTTGAATCAATCATGTTCTATTTATTGTGAAAAGGTTTCTAATTGGATTACAAATCAAAACCAACCATTTCATGATGTGATCATGTTTTACGGCTTGTAAAATTTACAATCTCATAACCAAAATCATTTTATCTTCCAGAAGTGGATATACATCATGCAACTCATTCATGACGTGAATATGCAAAACATTCTTTAACAAATAAAGGTTCTACTAAAAATACTAAAACCAAATCCAATTCCATTTCATCAGAAATTACAATCTTATGAAATTAATGAGGCATTCATTTTTGTTGGAATGTAAAAAATTCCACTACAATTCAATTCATGACGAATTTAAAATTATGACACAAAATAATGAAATGAACATTAGTTTCATCCTAAAATGACAGAGAAAACTCACACATAACCATTCTTATACTTTTATCAGATTCTATATAACATATAATGTATTCGTTCATTCTAAAAAAGATAACCAATCATATATTCAATGTTACATTTAGTATATTATATCATTATTCATTATTCATGCATCTGAATCATATACCTAGACCTCTCATAAAAATGTTTTTTTCTCCCAAGAAACAATCACAATAATTACACATAATCACTTAGCCCTATAGGAATTGGAACCCATATACTCACATATGCATTCGATCTAGTGTGAGTCAATTATATATCTTACCACCTAAATCATAATAATATATTAGTAAGAACAATTATCATCTTCACCATAGTAATAAAAAAACTCCCACTCAAAAAGTTTTATATCTTAATCACAGTGAACCATATTATAATAACCCATAAAAATCTTATCCTTTTAACCAAAACATCAAAATGTAATTATGACTAATGGATGATTCTACTAAAACATAATACTTCTAAAAAACCATTATATATTCCTTAATCATACATAAATAAACCTTTACTGGCCCATGTGGGACATATAATAACATTCTATTATAGAACTAAATTATTATAGAACCCATTCTTGGGTTTCCCATCAATCCACACATCCTATGGAAAAACATACATTCTTCAAGTAATAAATCTCTAGTAAAATTGTAACTAATGTCCCCAAATGGGATCATGGACACTAAGATGGGGGTCATGAATCAATTGTGAATTTTATTTTGAATGGAATTTTTGTAAATACATTTTGTGAAAAATTAATCACCTATGAATACAAGTTATTGTTATGACCAAGAAAATTGTATGTCC
The DNA here is from genome assembly GCA_963277665.1 of Viscum album. NCBI lineage: Eukaryota > Viridiplantae > Streptophyta > Magnoliopsida > Santalales > Viscaceae > Viscum > Viscum album. Next base: position 321,846,910 of record OY728161.1, read on the forward strand.
TAACCACACATTTCGTATGAAAAAATAAAAAGAATGAGAATAAAATGATATTTTCAAGATATGGTACAACAAACTACATCATGATATGTTGGTTTTTCCCCCAAACATTGTTTCCTTTCAGTATATTCTTTCTAGAATACAAAGACATAAGAAGAAAACAATTGTACAACTTTTTTGACAACATTTCCAATATAGTTGGTTATACCACCAACTATGCTTTTTTGTATCCTCCATCCTCACAACTATTTATACACTCTATTAAACAAACACCTTTTGTAATAGGTTATACCAACATCTATACATTTCGTTATTCTTTTATGACCCCCATAAAAAATTAATTCACTTCCTCAAAAAGTAGATATATCAACCTCAAATGTGTAGAGTATTCATGAATTCTGAAAAAAAACAGATGAATTTTGGTATTGATACTTCCTCTGGATCATTATCAAATCTGAATATCAAAAATAACAATGTATATAACATATTTTGGAAAAAATTACATAGAAGTTCATTCTCTATTTTACCCTTGTCTGGTAACCTCAATCTGATGGCCTCCATCTGATTAGATATATATGATTTTACTTATACTATTTCTTCTTGGACTAAGTATGACTTGAGATTGAAACTGAAAACATTCTTATAGGATAGATCTCTGTCCGATGGAACCCATTCTCATGTATTCATCTCAAATGAGTCTCTACCTAATAAAACTACATCTGATAGATCTACATCAGATGGAACTCAATAATATGGATTATTCACTGAAAGATCTGTGTCCAATTGAATTAGATCTAGTGGATATCAATATGATAGAACTCCCTTTGATATAAATTTCTCTAATGGAAGTCACTCTACTGGTCTCAAAATCATACTAAAAATACTTTTTGATGGGATCTCAGCCTTCCACATAAATGACATAATGTCAGTTCATTGTGTGTGTGAATCATTTCTCACTTTAAAAATGTAAAAATGTATTGTTCTCTAATTTTATATAAATGTCATAAAAGAAAATATGATAACACACATTATTATTATATCTAAAAAATAAATAAATCGGAATTTCTCATTCATTTATGCTTTATCTAGGACCTTTTTGACTATTCTAAATAATTGTGTTCCCTTTTAAAATCATATGAATTTCCTTAAAACATCTATTTTATTTAAATTTATAATCTATCCCCTAGTATAATTTATTTATTCTGATCATTTTATTTAGTTACTCTTATTTTTTATTTTACCACATATTTATTCCAATGAACATACTCAAAGAAAATATGTCTGATGGGTTTTCTCATTAAATGATCATATGATGGATTAGTGTATCATAATTATAGAACTTTGAATACTACATCTTTCTCACTTAACCAAATTCAAAATAAAAAAAATTAATTCTCACTATGTTGTTTTGAACCAAACTAAAATGATTGAATACATTATTGAAGATTCAATAGAATTCATTCAACTATTACCATTTAGTATAAACATCATCATTTCTCCCATATTAAATTACTTTATCATTATAATAGAATAGTTCAAAAATGGTATTAATAATATTAAATAATATTTTTATGTAACTCAGCATAGGATGAATAATCAGTGTCAAAACTAATCTGTTGAATTATTATTCTGGACATCATCTTTGTCAACAACTATTCACCTTTACATACCTTAATTTTGGTTCGTCATATGGAATTATGATTTATATACATTATTAGAATCGTAATAAACTAGTAACTTCGATTTTATCTCATTCCTAATATACATATACTTATTTCACTCCAAGACTGATGGATCATCTGATTGTACATTCGATATGCAATATGATGATATATCCAATAACAAAAATTACATTCATTCTTTTAATCCTCATTTATTTCACAATCATTTACATACAAACATAATTTGTTTCTAATTGTGAATTCAATTAATAATGATAAAAATTATCCATTCATTGACATATTCAAAAATCAAGAAAATTATAGATCTAGTGAAACATGTCCTGATGATATTGTTCCAACAAAACACTAATGCTACAGGATTGATTTTCTTGATTGATTAAAATTACCAATAAAGCCTATTTGAAAAAAAATTCTCCACTTATTTATTTTATAACCTACATATTTTATCAAGAATAATTATCATGATTTTCAAACATTAAACCATTATAAAAGGAGAGCTAGATTTCCTTAGATTAGAACCTATGTCTGATCATCTATTTCTCGAAACTACATGTGTATGATCATTTGTGTCACGACCCTTGTTTATATTTTTTTTATATTTACTTCACTGCATTTACTCTGATCATATTATCAGTCCGATAGAGTCTATTAAAAAAATATATAATTATTTTTATCATTAAACATATTTTATAAATTGACAACAAATACAAACCAAACTGAATATAGTCTAAAAAATATCCCCATTTATTTAGTTTTCAATACCCACAAAATACACCCAACAGAAAACATTGAATCATATACACACTCAATATATATACACATATATTTCCTTTGTAATTTATTTTCTTTATACCCCTATTTTTATTCCCCTCCTTATTGAAAATAAAATTCACGGTGGTCAATCATTAATATTGAAAATATTCTTCGTATGAAAATTATTACCACATGACTATCCAAATAATGATCCTTTAACTGAACATATCTAAGTCCACATGGTTATACCCAGTGTGGAAAACAATTATACATATTCAATATTATAAATGTATTCTATAACCAAAATAATAATTGAATAATTTTAATATGTTTCTTTCAACACTCACATATTTGGGGAATTTTATGGAAAAATGTATAATAATAAGACAACTTACACCCATTTAGACATATATACCAGAAATGTTCATGTGTATAAATAAATCATCCCCAACTTATGTTTTTCAACACATTGTTAAATTACTTTTTAAAATATGTAAGATACTCACAACTCAACATTATATTTTATCCCCTTGAAGGGTATTTTTCAATATCTTATTTTAAAACATCTTCAACACTCACCCAGATTCCGTACATAAACTCCTTCAATTTCCTACAGGTTTGAAAATATATAAAATTATTTTTCCACATAAGAAAAACCAAAGTAGTTTCTTAGAAGAAACATTATAACTTGGATTTATATCTCAATCTCGAATTTTTTCCTTCTTTATTCACTTTTCATTGGATGTTTTTTTCATTCATTTCATCCATCTAAAAATTTATAACAAGTTATTTTTCATGTGTTGAATTACTATTTGTCTTTAAAAATTTCATGAATTGTATTTATTTGTTTGATACAATTATATTTTATCATCTCCCTTATGTTTTCTTATTTGTATTGAATATTGGATATAAATATTTTCATAATAGTCCCTTATTACTCAATTCCCTTAAACAATTTAGGAATTCTAAATCCACAATATGATGATATATTTTGTTCAAATTAATTTCACCTTGAGAAACCTTTTTTATCCACTTCGCATTAGCCCAATTTTTGGATTTTTATAATTGTTAAGAGATTGAATCTTTTTTTCAAATAACCAAGAACCATTTCATTCCCAACTGAAGACAAGTTTATATTTTCCTCAATTTCTTAATGTACTAAACTTTCTTACGTTTTAATTTTTTCTTTGAATAAAATCCACTACTATTCCCCTTATGAATTTTCTATTACAGATCCAAAAATGTTGTATGAATATATAATAAGAATAGTTCATCATATCTCCCCCTTGATTCATTTTTGTTTCCCTGTACCAACATTTTGTACCAAAATGTATAATCTCTATGTCTAAAAAATTCCAAAACACCAAATTGGGCCTCAAAATATTGATCTTTCAGAATGATAGAAAAACAACACATAACATTGGTTTTATTGCTTCTTCACAAATCATGGTTCAATTTTTGTAGGGAGATACATTATTGATTGAAATCATTATATCATACATTCAGTGTTTGAATTAATAGATTTATATCTAGATCATTTAGTAAAAAAATGGTCAGCTTCTCTGAAATTTTCTTTGCCACCATCATTGGTATATTACCCAGTTACATCAACTAAATTACTAATTATTCTCTCATATTTCTTTACTCAAATTGTGTTGTAAGAAAAATTTATTGTTTATCTAAAAAATCTTATTCTTTATCTACTAAAATATCTTTATGAAAATTTATAATCATCTTAAACTCACTTATACTTTTCTTGTTCTATTTACTTTATTCCATATTTTTTGTTTGACAATTTTGAAATTATCATCTCCACCTGATTTATCTTAATATCATATCTCATTTATTTCAATATCACTAATATTTTTTTTATATGAATCTAAATTTATTTTGATTTCTTCTTCCTTAATTCAATCACCATTATATAATTTTATATCTCTGAAAACATTCTCATGTTATTTCTTTCATTCACATGATTAGTATTCATCTCACGTGATTTCTCGTAGTTTTCATTATAAATCAACTAAATTTATGTTCTTTATTTACACTGATCATCACTAATTGATAAAACAATTGTATACCTAACTATAGAAGGGAGTTAATTTTTTTTATTCATTAGAAGGAAATTATCTATCCATTATTCTTCTACCATGATATTTTTTCTTCTCATTCTTATAAGTATGTCTTCATTATGATGATTCAAATTTTATTTCCAATACATCATACAATTCTCCATAGAATCATAATCATAAGCATTATTACTATGAATATTTTTTAGTAATTATCCATTTCCATCACAATTACCACAAATGAGGTAATTTTTACCTTTTTTATTCTTATCTAAATTGTTCAATATTTTTGAAAGTAGTGTGATAGTTATGTTGAAATATTCTACCTCTTTCTCTTCTTATAAATTAATAAATTATTCAAAATCCTATTTATATCTAGTAATTACCTTCATCAAATAATTTTAGGATATTTAATCCTTATTTTTTATTGACGATATGATTTTTTTCTCATTTTATATGTATTAAGAATATTTTTTTGTTAATAAGAATATAAATCATCATGATATTTTAAAGATGAATCTTTTTTATCAAACTAATCTATAATATTTTTCATCAGTGTTTAAATATTTTTATGATTCTAAATATTCTCAAAAAAACCATTAATGTTACTCAAAATAACATTTAATCATGTAATTTAATCATTAATATATTTTTCAGTATCATTTTTCAAATATCCAAATACACATCTCTATATTTTAAATATGAATTCAACAATTTTTCACATTTCATTTATAGTTACTTCTCTAGATATCCCAAATTTTCTTATCTATTGGAATTCCCATTATCTTATTATAAAAATATTCGGTAAGATCCATCATTAGAGAATTATGATATTTTCCATTAGATTCTAAAATAATATTTCCATCAGATCCCATATAAAATCATTAATGGGAGAAAATACCAAAATTAGTATAAATATAACTACATGGATAAGAGAAAAATGAGAATCTAGTAGCCAATTCTTCCATCTATGATTATGTTTCCCATAAAAAACAGAGACAACCCTACATTTAATTCAATTAAAATTCTCCAGTATGTATGATTAATATTTTAGTTGAAACCTCCCTCTGATTCTGATTTAATTCCCCTTATCGTATCAATTCCACTAATAGGTGGGGTAAGTTGGAATTACTGTTAATTTTTCTTTTTAAATGAGTGATTTATAACTTCTTATTAAAACAGTTTTTTAAAAAAAATTATAATTTCAATCCAATAATATATAAATCAATATTTATTCCTTCGTATGAAATAATATAAATATGGAATATAACATGGTAATTAATTGTATATGAACGAATATATAATCAATTCAAGGTTGGTTAACTCCCATAACATGTATTCCTTTCAATTTAATACATCCAGAATACAAAGGCACAAATAGAAAATAATTCTAAAATATAGTAGATAAATTTTCTTATATATTTGGTAGACCCCAACTATCATTATCATATCCTCTTTCCCCAAAACTATATATAGACATATTAAAACCCTTTTTTGTAACTTTTTACACCTCAATACAGGAATCTTCATTCATCAATTACGACTCTCTCTAGAATGTTCTTTACTTCCTCCAAAAGTATGTTAGATCAGTTTCAATTGTGTATAACCTATGTGAAATTCAATAATTACCATAATAATTTTTTATTCTGAAAAATGTTACATATATTTAGAAAGTATTAACATTCATAATAACAACTTTTAGAACCTTTTTCCTAAAAACATACTAAGAAAATTTCATATATTCAACCTTAGTCTAGCAACCATTTCCCAATAGAATCTATTTGATTATATATATATAGATATTCCAATACAAATTAATCATAAAACAAGTTGACTAATAATAAAAATCGCAAAACATTAATATATGATAATGCTCTATTTAAGTGAAATTTTTCTTATGGATCTCACTACGATAGATCTCCATTTAATGGAAATCGATCAGGTAGATATTTTTACAATGGAACTATCTTCATTATATCATTCTCTACTAGATCCTATTTTAATGGAACTATGTTTTATGGATCTCAATCTGATGGGACTCACTCTGACCGCACACACTGTGTTAATCTCAACATCAACCACAAAAAATATTGCAGATAGGATAACTCCCTTCCAATTTTTTAAAAATAATATCTCTATAAAAACGTGAATCATTTCACACAACATCATTTAAAAAGGTAACATAATATATATTTTTAGGCCTACATCAATTGAATAAAATAGAAAAAATTTATTATTCTTATAATATGAATGTCAAAAATCATAAAATTTCCATTCATTTAAGCTTCATATTTGACCATTTAATCTCTTGTAAATATTTCTAGATCCTCCTAGAATATTAAATAGTTTTAGAAAATAATATTCTTTATGTGAATTTTTAAATAAATCTTCTATTTGGTTACTTGATTACATTAATTTTTTATTTGGTTACTATGATTTTTTATTCTATCAATTCATATAAAAATAATATTTATGGTATTTACCATAAAAGGGTTGTTCGATAAATAAACATATGATTAATACAAAATGTTGATTTATGTATCATTATTTCTTAACACAATTGAATGTGATAAAACTACTTGAATTCTCACACTTATTCTTCAAACCAAATGATAATGGTAAACTAGATTTTGGAATCATTTATAGAATTCATTATCTGTTAACTATTTCTTCTAAAAATCAAAACATCTCCCATAATTAAATATATTCTTATTATAATATTACTATTGAACTATTTTATCAATCCAATTAAATAAATTCCAATGAAACTTATAATCCAATCACTTATCGGTGTTAAGACTCATATATTATATTGGTGTGGTCAATAACATTGTGTAAAATAACTCTTTACAACCTTGTACTTCAACTCAAGATATTCAATTGGAATTATGATTTTGATACATTATCAGTGTCTTAGAAAACAATAAATATTGAATTGTCTCATTATTTATATTCATAGCATTCTACCTCTCTAGTAAAAGTGGATAATATTATAGCATATCCGATTTAAAATATTATGATGTTTCTGATCGATATTTTTTCATTCATTCTTGGTCTTCTCATTGCATGCACATTCAATGACTTAAATGTTTAATTTGTGACCAATGGTCAATCAAATAATTGAAATTTCATATTCATTATACCAAAACATATTTTATTTTAATGAAACATTTTTATATGGATAGACTTGATCTGGTGAGATTGTTTCATTTTTACAATGATACATATAGAACTATTCTTCTGATTAATCATTCAGTTTGATAAATTCTATTTTAAATCAAAATCAATGTTCATTAAACATTACTACCCATATCTTATATCATGGAACTTATTCACAATTAAGTAATATTTTTTTATAATCAAAGCATCACCTAATTTACTCCGATTAGAACCCGTGACTGATCATATATGTCTGGAGCATGCCTGTGTTTGATCATCTATGTCTAGATCCTTATTAATCATTGATTTTGTATTTGGTCCTCTGAATTATGTCTCATCATTTGGTCAGTCAGATTGGGTATATTTGTAATAAAAATCTCCACATATTCTCAGATTTTAACATGTTTTATCAATTGACAATAAATATAACCAAACAAAGATAGTTCTTATCATTCAAAAAAATAAATAGGATACACATCTGATCTAGCACCAATCAATTTCTATGACATTATTGAAGGGAATTACTAATCTCCATGGGATGATGACTATCACCCAGTGATTAACAATTACAAGTGATAATTATTTTATCTAACCTAAAATAGATGACATGGAATATATATATATATATATATATATATTCACAAAATACAAATAAATAGTGGAAATAAACCAGAAGAAATATATATATTCAATAACTAAAATATATCATAGAAAATTAGACAACTCAAATGACTCCAAAAAATCCATGGTATGAGTCCAACAACCCATGTCAAAAACTCAAAGCTATAAATGACTACTTCATGTGATAATAGGACAATGACCCACCATATAACCACATCTTACCCAAGGTAAGATAACTAATAAATATCAACCTCACTATGTATCATTTCTTTTACCTACAAAAAATCAATAACTAGGTCTATAAAAAACCAAATAGATCTGTTATGTGTAAGATAATAAGATCTGTAGGATCCCTTTTATAATTTTCATTTTCACTATTTTTATAAAATCCATACATGCTAAAAATTAAACATAATAAGGAATGATTGTATACAAAATTGTTTTTATATAAAAATAATTGAAGAATAATACCATGTTTTTTCATTTTTAAAATGTTTAGTTAAAATATTTACAAATCATATAACATATATCAAGGGAGTAATCATATAAAATGAGTAAAAATAAATGCATACTTAAATTCACAACAAAGATCTCTATATTATAGGTTTTTTTGGATACTCATAGTCAATAAAAGACAATCAGGTGCATCACATCCCCATGTAAATTCTCGAAACATAGGGAATATAGGAACACCCTAGCAATGGAAACCCCTTAATAGTCTTACATATACACATGACACATGGACTAGTGATTCGAGGATCAGACCATCATTGACCCCTGATAATAAATATGAATGTGGACTATTTTCATTCTATCCAAATATATACTCATGTATTCATCTGGGTGAAACATTCCATATCATTTTATTAAAATAATTCTTTGAAAACAATTTCTCAAATATATTTTACATTTAATTGAAAAAACCATTTCTATTTACCCAATTAATGAAAAAACCATCATTACTAAAAAACAATTTACTCCCATGAAAATAAATAATTTCTTATAAATCAATAATGACAAAAATTATAAAAACTCAGCATTAATGGTTTTCGCAACATTTTATGGTTGTGATACCACCTATATCAAACATGGGTTATAGACGACCTCAATAGGATACAAAACTGAAATGAAAGAGGAGACAACATTGGAGGCCCTGAAATTGACTCCGACATAATATAATCACATTACAAAAAAAACAGAAGTCAAAGGGTACATGTCAAAATATACCATAAAGGACATGCACCATCAATAGCACACCCCATAAAAGGATGACTGATAGAATAACATTTGGAAATATATTTATAAATGGTTAATAATAACACCTCCATGAGAAAATAAAATCCACAAATGCATTGCAATTGTGGTCGCATGACTAATGGATGTAAAGAAGTAGAATGGTAAGTTACCCAAATAGATGTAGCACAAAAACCAAATAGATAAAGCCTCAAACAATATGGTTTGAATTTTGATAAGAATGCCAATTTCACCAATTTATCCACAGGGTTCAAGGTGGACGATAACACATCGAAATGATGAGAATATGTTACATGGGTGATTTATAAAACCAATAGTGAATTCAAAATTTATAAAATAAAATACATATTCACAACATGAATCATTCATTTTCCATGTACACCAAAATACATTTCGTTAGTTAGAAATACCCATCATCTTTTTCACTATGTGAACATGTTTTATAGAAAGTATGCTTTTCACACTCTAATCCAGACTCACAAGATCTTAGAAAGAAATGATTCACATCACATAACTATTTCAAAATATGTATGTAAATAAATTTTTTTGAACAATATTCATGTTAACAACATGTAGTTCATAGTGATGTTTTTGGGAGCAATCCCCAACCATACATCAATTCCCTGGGACTAGAAAAAAACTATTAATCATTAATAGAGGTATAAAATTTTACACAGATGTTAAAATCTCCCACAAATATGAATTTATATATCTAGGAAGTCTATCAGAAGGTGGATTGTCTGAAATGTGGTGATTCTACTATATCCTCACCAATAAATCATGTTCCCAAGTCTCGTGAGAATAATATTTGGGTCTCTATAACACTCTAACCATCTAAATAGAATTCCAACGAAATTATATCAATTGATAATAATTGATTTCCACTATCATATCTACAACTAAACAAACTATATTTAACTCATGCTCTTCACAAATCAAAACATGAGAGGGGTCATTATTTTACTTCCTAATTTGAGATATGTAGAATCAAATAATGAATACACATTAATTCAGGCAGAAATTGATATATTTATGAATCCTTCTTATGAAACTAGTTGACATTAAATGATACACTATATCTCTTAGCCAATGTTCCTAATTTGTTATGTTTTTAGTGATCCAAATGAGTTGAACCCATCATGAAGACCTATTCACCGAAATAACAACAAATTGATATATCAACAATCCACATATTATTTCTTCCAACTATACAATGTACCCTGATGCAAACGTTTATCTTGAGTCTTCACTGGTGTCTTGGGAATTAAACATAGTTGCACAAGAGATGCCTCTCCCACCTTTGGCACACAAGTAATTGATATTCACAAGAGACTACAAAAAACACTTCGAGGAGGCATTCTTATCAATAAATGAAAATCATTTTTTAATAAAACTCAACTAATAGTTTATTAATATTCTATGATCCATCAAAATCAATGATGTAGGAGTAAATAGTACCCTCTATGATATTAATTGTATGTGATATTTGATCATCTGTATGTAGATGGAATGTGGTAATCAACATTACATGTTTTCCTATCACCTCATGGATTTTATTTTATCATATTTTATTGATCCATTGATACCTATCTAAGAAAATAATTGATAGATCCCCATGCATCCCCATTATCCCATACACAAATAACATACCAATATATTCAACATTACTATTTATTTATATTGGAATGATTTGGGTGGAAATAATAAACCAATCAATCACCAATAATATAGAATTATTCCATCATAGAGTATGTGGTAATCCAACATCATGGTCTATGAATGACTTTTCCCATTTCAAAACATGAACTAGAATAGTCTGTGGAAAATAGAACATTTCAGATGTTCTATGTTTATATGTTGTCATGTGTACTAATGGGAAACATAATATACAATATATTTATATAAAATATACTATATGAATAAATTTCCCATGCCATAATACATCATTGTAGTACAAGGAAAAATGGAACATGAAGAACTGAAATTGTAAAAAAAAATAAAAAAAATATCACATATTCTAGGATGACAAATAGATCGACAAAATAAAGAATACAATATGAATTAAGATACCAACAATAAATGGTCTTCCCACTATATAAGGATTCATATTTTTTGGGAATTAAATATCCTAAAACTAAACCTATTGAATAGAATCATGGAGATAAGATGACAAATGGAAAATTTTTAGATCCATACATAAAGCATCCTACTGTCCATCCATATGAAAATAAAAAATGATCCCCATTCTCATTATCTCTTACATCGATTCCAAAATAGGCTATGATGGATCTTTCATTCTATGAGCACCGCAATGAAATCACCCTTCCCTGGCGAGTATGTGAGGTTGATCATGATCATCTAAAGGTGTTCTACCTGCTGTCTCTATATGAGATTCTTCTATTTATGATAAATGATATTTTTTACTCTATAATGTTCCCAAAATACTATGAACCTCTCCAAATTTTATAGTTCGTCCAATATTTATGTGAATTCATAACGATGGAATGATCCAAATAATGAGTGAAAAATTTCATCTCATGTGGATAATGGTGAAGGGATACATAGGATTCAACATCATCATCCTTCATATTCATGCTACCCATATAATCACTCAAACATCCAAAATTTACAATATAACCCTTACTGAGATTAGTTAATATTAGTATATGAGATGATGTCAAATGTAGTTTTAGTTCATCGAATGGGGACTAACATTTCACAATCCATGTGAACCTCACTAACTTCCTGGTATGAGTTTTCAGTAGAGATTCTCTCTTCAATAATTCCTTGATGAAATGCTATAATTATCCATTAATTCCACGGAATATCAGAATATTGATGATTCTCTAAAACTCCTCCCATGAAAAGATAGCCTTTACATAATCGGGATCAACGAATTTTCCATGTTTACAAATTACATTCCCAAACAATTTAACATATGGTGTTTGAACCCAGACCTTCTTTTCAGGTTTGTTTTTTTCTTTTCATGTAATTTTTTGGAAAAAGATGAAATTTTTGAAATTTTGTAAGTACACACTGTGTATTTTATGAGTACACGCCATGTACTGCCTTGAAAGTTGAGTTCGTGTGCTGTCCATGCAGTAGCCACACACATGACTATGTGGGAGTGAAATTTAGGTGGCCTAATGCGAAGTACGGAAAATAAAAGTACACGCCATGTACTCCAAGAGTAAATGTCATTTATTTTGTTTTTTTCATTAAATGCACTGGGGTCGCTTCTGACTGACAAAACACCCTTCTTATATATCATGTTTTTCCAGGAGAGTTCATACAGCTGCAGATATTTGACGATCCCTCATGCCTCCATCTGTTTTTTGAATTGAATGATGTCGGTTGCGTTGGAATTGTATTAGTGAGTTCTCTCTTCTGATGGAGCCTCATTTCATGATTCCTCTTATTTTCTAGGTTATTTTGGGATGAAAGTTTGATAAAAATTCTTAGATCTGTTGTGTTCTATAGATATTAACTCTTTGAGGTTCACATATACAGATATTCTAACCCTGAGGTAGGTGGTTGGTGCTATTTTATTCAATATCTTTGAGTATTATGTGAAAATTCCACCAATACCCTTGAACGAGGTATTGTTTGTTTACCATTTTCCCCTGTTTATTTTATTACATGTTTTTATTCTTTGTAGAGTTAATTTGGATATAAATTGGCATGATTTCTATGCATCGGTTGTATTCCCCTTGCATGTTATGTTTACGACCGTTTGGTCCTGTTTGGCCTGTTTGGCTGCGTTGCCTGTTTTCCTTATCTATTGTTGTAGGATGGAATGTTTGTATCCTGACATGCTTGATATGTTGTAGAATGTTTATACAAGTAGTTCTGTATTTTTACTTTGGACATATTACAATGTTCTGCTCATGGTCCTATATAGGGCCGTGAGAACCTGGTGTAGTAGACTATATGGGGAATTTACCTGGTGAGATTCCTCCGAGAGTCTTTGAGAACTTTTGGAAATAAGGGGGATTGACCGAGTGAGTGTCCTTAGAGATCCCAGAACCACCTGGGGATGTAAGGGGAATTGACCGAGTGAGATTCCTCAAAGATTCCTTGATTTATTTAGATTATAAGGGTATTGACCGCGTGAGAAATCTCATAGAGTCTTTGTTTTTACTCCTAAAATGATTAGAATATAATGGTAATTGACGGTGAATGTTTCTTCAAAGAGTCTATGAAAGACATGGTATATAAAGGGAATTGACCAAGTTAGATTCCTCATTGATTTCTTGATCATGGGGATATAAAGGTAATTGAACGTGCGAGATTTCTCAGAATGTTCCCTACTACCATAGACTATAAGGTGAATTAACTGTGAGCGCTTCCTCAGAGAGTGTTCATATACTAGACCAGATTGGTTAGGTTGTGTGCAATTCCAAGATAATTTCTTGTTCTTCTTACGTAAGACTAGAGAGGATGATAGTCAGTACATCTCATAGGGTTACCTGTTTGAGGATTAGTTGTTCGTTTCACTGTTGCCTGATATTGAAACTGTGGTTTATTTACTACTGATCACTTTCTTATTTATTATTTTTTGTATTTTTACCTGTCATATCTTCACTGACTATTAGGCACAGATTTTCCGGTGGTTTCATACTGGGATTTAGTTTGAAACCATGTTTATACCATACTTTTGGGCCCAAATAGATTATATTGTTGCACATATAGATAAGGGAAAGCGCCCATCTGCTTTAGGTACATGACTTGTTGTGTATTTGGAGAGCATGGGACCAAGCTTATGCTTGCGAAGCTGAGGATCTGTTTATCATTTATATTTTACATTGGTTTATTACTATTGTATTCCATCATTGGGACTTGTTAGGATGCTTTCCTAGACAAATGTATCTTTCCTCATTTATATATGTGCTCGAGTTGTTTTTAATTTTAGTCTTAGTTGTTTACTCTTTTATGGATATTTACTACTTCCACTGTTGATTTTGATTACTTCTTCTATGTACAATGCCAATGAGGGAATATTTTCCCCACTATCACACCAAAGGCCCACACTTCTAGTCGGAAGCCTCTGGAGTTCGGGGAATTGCACTTGAGGCCATGTGGCCAACCGGGTACGAGGTACCTCTGGGTGGATTCCAGAACTGGGTCATTAAAATGTTGTATCAGAGGAATTATTTTTTCTTGATTTACTATTTGGTGCAATTAGATAGGGATATAGTGGAATCAGCACTTGGTAATAAGCTATGCCCAGGAGTAGCTAACCGATGTACAGGGAAAATCCAATATACCTCGTTTATTGAAATGTCTTCTAGTTTTTCATGTTTACAGTTGATCTGAATTTCACTGATTGATGACTCATATGTTTTGTGTTATTACTATTGATGTTATTGAGGTTCTATTTCTATCTCAACCTGATGATATGAGGGTATTCCATCTCATGCATCATAAAGGCACATCTAATAAATCACTTTCCATACATTTTTTCCATGTTATCTAGGATTCATTACTGATTTCATGTTGTTGTGATAGATGTTGTGTACAATATGCATGCTATTGTGATAGTAGTCTTGATAAAATAATTATTGTTTGATAGGGTATTATTTTTTGTAATGTTTTTCTTTAATGGATTCAAAACATTGGTTCTGGATGTTTTATGGTCCCTCATTGACCGGAATTTGTTGGATCATTGTTCTGTTTGAATTTTTATTACATGTATAAGATTCCTGACTTTTATTCGTGGAGAGTATGGACCCTCACGGATCAGAATATGGCACTTCCAGTGTTCCTTTCATTGTATTCTTGGGTTCCAAAGTAGATTCTAAGGCATACTATCAGGAAATACCCAGAATACATGTTGTGTAATGTTATGTACACACCATGTGTTCTTCTGTTTGGGAAGAAACTTTTTTTCATAAGTACACGCCATGTACTTTAAGTACTCGTCGTGTAGTCTCTGACGGTGTTGAAGGGCATGTGTGCAGAGACACGGGATGTGGAATTTTTAGTTGGAAGACACCGATTACAAAAAAACATGCCATGTAGTTTTGACCATGTGTCCGCTCGTGTAACCAAAAACATGGATAGATAAGACATTAAGCTATACACGTCGTTTCCTCGTTGAACACGCCATGTTGTCTGACATTGGTACCTGACTGTGTCGCAAACAACCTGGGTTTGTGGTAACCATTCACGTACATGACGTTTATTCCTTGAACACGCCATGTAGTCTGACCCAGGTACCCATCCATGTAGAAAACAACAAAAATGGGTGTTCTCCTTTCACGTACACGTCATGTTGGCCTTGAAAATGTCGTGTAGTCTGATCTCGGTACCCAGTCGTGTCATGAACATCACAGGTCAATGTAATCCCTTCACGAAAATGTAGTCTCTTTTCAGAACACACCATGTATTGTGTGCCGTGTTTCAGGTCGTGTCACTGACAACACGGTCTAGGTGAAGCTTTTCTAGTACACATTATTTCTATCTTTCACTCCCCGTGTAGTTTGGTCTTAGGAAAGTCGTGTTTCTTAACCATGTTTAAGGACATAGGTATGGAAAGGGGACTCAAGTACACACTTTTTTTTAAGAAAAAACGCCATGTCTTAGAGGTATTATAAAACCTGTTTAGATAGGATTACATGCCAATGTAATTGAATTCAGGGAACATACCATGTAGGAAATGTACATGCCATGTAGTCATGTTTTGTAAAACTTGAGTGCTTTATTTCTCTTGTTCCCTTCTTACACTCCTTTTTTTCCATACTTGAAATTCTTATTCAAAGGTGTGCATTTAACCTTATAGTGTCATGGGGCCAAGACGTCCTCCGTTTATGCGCCAGTTTCAAAATGGTGATCAGACACTGGATATGGCAGATCATGGACTACCTGCACATCCTCCAGTTTTTCCAGCCTTGGCCCCAGCCATTGTACCTGACATAGGTGTGGATGCAAAGTTCGGGGAGGGCTTCTGAGAAATTTGGAGTCCATTTAGGGAGCACCAACTCCTACCCCATCGATGGTTAATTGGACGCAGGTCTTTCACCAGCATTATCCCCCCACATTCTCTATGGATGGAGGACCTCAAGTATATAGTCATAAATAGAAATCATGCTAAATTTTTTTGAGCATCTCGAGATACCTCAAGAGAAATGATGACTCATGCTACCTACATGCTCTAGAACTCCTCCAAGAGGTGGTGGAATGTGATATAACAAGTAATCCAATAGTAGAATATGGCTTGGGATGAGTTTCAAAATATATTCTAAGATTATTTCTATCTGGAGACCTTGAGGGCCGATCAAGCAAGAGAGTTCATGAGTCTGGAGCAGGGTACTCTTACTGTTATGGAGTATTCCTCTCACATCACAGAGCTACAACATTTCAAGCATATTCCAGAAGTTGATGTGTTGTTCCTTGCATGAATATTTGAGGATTGTCTAAGGAACGACATATGATCTGAGTTGAACATATTTAGGTTGAATTCAATATCTCTTATTTTAAACCAGGAATTGATCACATAGAGCAATTTGAGGAATTATAGAGCTGTGAGCTATGGTGGTTCAAAATCTAGAGTTAGTGCTCCGCCTGTGATAATAGGAATCACCACACGGAGGCTGCACGAGGGGATCAGAGTAGGCAAGATGCATCTTCTAGTAGCCAGGTTGTCTGCTACCAATGTGGGAGAAGTGAGAATATGTGGCCATGTTGCCCATGAAACCCAATGGAGTTTCCGATCTTACGATAGGATGGCCCTATTTTGCGTTTCTGCCAGTTCTTCTCACCAGCAGCTGGTGACACATGTTATTCTATGAGACAATCTTCAAGTGCATCACCACCAGTTTCTCACCAGTATAGGAACTGGAGTTCTTCTGGCCATTCAGGCCGAGGTGGAGGTCGTGTCGTGGTAGTCATCCTCCATTCCTCAGCGATAGCCGGGTGGATCAGCTTAGAGTGGTCAGGGAGGGTTACAGGGCCGCAGAATAGGCCATACTTTTGCAGTGGTGTAGACCCAGCAAGAGTAGGATCCCGGACCCACCACAGTTCCAGGTATGATCATAGGGGATTCCCATAGATTTATATCTATAGATGTTGTGGAGATCCTTAGGCTCTGTATCATTTCCACTAAGAATAATTTTACTCTGGACACACCATTGGGAACTAGAACGGCTAGTGTACGTCAGTGTAGGGAGTTCCCTCTAGAAGATGGTTGGTGTCACTTATTATGGGACCTCTATGTACTAGATATTACATGATATGATGTCGTTAATGTAATGGTCTATATAGATCCCTTTCATTTGTTTATTTATTTTTAACTCCATAGGGAGAGTTTCATATCACCATAGGGTGGATCCTTTCTTTAAAGGGGTGGATGGGATGTCCTAGCATGCAGAGCGGGTCGAGAGCATCATGGGTTGAGAGGAGTTGCATCCCGAATTTATAGTCTATATCTTGATGACCATAGGACATCATTGTTAAAAATTTTCTAGTGGCGGATTGTTTCGGGGATGTCTTTCTAGTGGAATTTTCAGGTTTTCCTCCAGAGCACAAGGAAGACATCTCGATTGAGATTGTGGATGGAGCGACACCAGTTTCCATTCCTTCTTATTGTATTGATACACCAGTGTTTGCAAGAGCTCAAGAAACAATTGGAGGGGTTCTAGGGAAAGGGAATCATCCAACCTAGTACTTATTCTAAGATGTCTCTAATCCTGTTTGCAATGAAGGCAGACGGAACCCTTAGGATTTTTGTGGACTATCATACGTTGTACCAATTGACGGTGAAGAACCGATATCCATTTCTGAAGATTGAGGATCAATTTTATTATCATTGTAGAGAAAATGTGTTCTTAATTATTAACTTAAGATCCGGTTATTATAAATTTAATTTTAGACCATCAGATATACCTCTCACAACCTTTCAATGTAGGTATAGTCTATATGAGTATATGGTTATGACAATTGATCTCACGAACGCGGCTTCAGTTTTCATGGCACTGATAAACTGATTGTTCCATCCGTAAATGTATATTTTCTGGGTGGTCTTTGTGGACGATATCTTGGTGTACTCTAACACTCTACATGACCATGATACCCATATTGAGGTAATTTTTAGTACACTAATGGAGAATCAGTTATATGATAAACTTTCGAAGCGCCACTTTGGGATCGATCTGATTCATTGCTTGGGACATGTTATCTCAGAGGAAGGAGTATTAGTAGACCAATAGAAAGTGGGAGTAGCATTATCTTGGGAGCATCTGAAGAACGTCTTTGAGGTGCATAGTTTTCTAGGGCTGGCTGGATAATAAATATTTTTTATTCGTGAATTTTTACACATAGAAGCAATGCTGACAGGTCTAACATATAATTGTGTGTTGGTCTTTTAGTCATATACTTATGAATTAGTCATTCATGAGCTGAAATGGATGTTGACTTTAGCACTGATACAAGTCTTGCACTAGACGGGAAATAGCTATACTATTTACTATGATCCATCAGGTATCGGGCTGGGAGTTCTGCTTATGCAGGGTGATGGAGTCATTGTGCATGGGTCTCAACAGTTGAGGCCTCATGAGAGAAATTACCCGACACATGATATGGAGTTGGAAGCTTTTGTTCGTGCCTTATGTTGTTGGAGACATTATCTACTGGGATAACACTTTATTGTTTTCACCAACCATAAGGGTCTCATGTACATACTCACTTAAAATGATGTGAATTTCAGACAGTTCAAGAGGGTTGAGTACATACAATACTTTGACTTTGATCCTTACTATACTCTTGGGATGAGCAATGCAGTGGCTGAGGTGTTGAGCTGGAGGACGCAGATACAGGCCGTTGAAGAGGCCAGCAGTGAGTGGCAGCTTATGGATCTATTCTCTAAGATTCATTTGGATGTATAGGACAGACATGGGTAGATGTTTCTTTCTTCTGTAGCGGTTACCACTACTCTTCTTGATAGAGTTTGAATGAGGAAACTATTAGATTCTAAAGGCCTAGTCCAATGGGAGAGTGTGTCAGGAGAGGACCCTATTCTTGTATGAACCATAGGCGAGGTTGGGATCTTATGTTTCCAGGGGTGTGTATGGGTTCCAGCAGACATACAAGAGGAGATGGTGTGGGATTTTCATTCCTCAGTTTGGGCAGTTCATCCTGGCATCACCAAGATGTATCATGATCAACACCATCAGTATTTGTGGCCCAGTATAAAGAGGGAAGTTGATAGTTTTTTCATGATGTGTTCCCCTAGTTATCTTGTGAAGGCGGAGCATCAATGACCTACTAGACATTTACATTAGTTACCCATTTCTGAGTGGAAGTGGAATGACATTGCGATTGAATTCATGACCAGTTTGCGGAGGTCACCTCGAGGGAATGATTCAATTTTGTTGTCATTGACAGACTCACGATGGTAAATCACTTCTATCCAATCATGCCGAACATTAGTGTTGTTGTGTTAGGATGGATATATATTTGTGAGATTGTACATCTACATGGAGTTCCACACTCCACCGTTTCAGATAGGGATGCAGGTTTTACTTATTAGGTCTAGCAAGGGCATTAGAAGGCTTTGGGTACACCGGTACTTTTCATTACAGCTTACCACCCCTAGACAGATGGCCAGTCTGAGTGTACGATTCAGGTTATTGATTACATGCTTCGAGCATGCATTCTGGATTTTGGATGTTCTTGTCCGAAGCATATACCTCTTGTAGATTTTTCCTAAAATATTAGTTTTCAAGCAAATATTTAGATGGATCCTTATGTGGCTTCATACGGGAGGACATGCCGATCAACCTTATGTTGGATAAAGGTAGGAGAGGAATCATTGTTCGGACCTCGTCTTGTTCAGGAGACCACATAGGAGATAGAGTTGATTTAGAAGAGGTTGGAAACTGCACAATCTCGACATAATTCTTATGTTGATTAGGAGAGATGACCTCTGGTGTTCGAAGTTGGCGATCTGGTTTTCCTGCGTGTCATGCCGAGGTTGGGACACAGAAGGATTAGTAGTCATGGTAAGCTTTATCCTAGGTACATCATCCCATTTGAGTTGTTGGAGAGAGTTGAGCCGGTTTCTTATCAGTTGTAGTTAACTTAGAGGTATCAGTCTATGCACGACGTGTTCAACATTTCTCAACATCGACATTACTTTTCAAACCTGTCTCATGTATTTCAACATGAGGAGGTTGAGCTTGAAGTTGTTTCGACATTTTAAGAGCATCTTATCTAGATTGTGGATCACATTACAAAGGTTCTTCATGGGTGGTCTGTTCCTTTGGTACGAGTGATATGGAAGCACAGTTGAGTGCATGACAAGACTTGGGAGTGGGAGGCCGATGTACAAGCACAATAGCCAGAACTGTTCGGGGTTTCTTCTTCTACATCGTGCTATGGAAATCTAGGGATTAATTTCTTTATGGGGGATGTTTGTAAGAAACTGACCCTTTATTCCAGGTATGTTTTTCCTTTTCTAGTCATTTTTGAGAAATAAGAGGAAATTAGGGAAATTTCCTAAGTACACGTCATTTACATTATGAGTACATGTTGTGTACTGACATGCCACAAGAGGTCGTGTGTTGGTCTAGTAGTATCCACACACACTACCATGTGGTTGTGACGTGGAGGCGACCTTATGCGGATTATAGAAATGAAAAGTATATGCCATGTAGTCCAAAAGTACACACCACGTGTTTTGTTTTGTTTTCATTAAATGGACCAGGGTCATGTATGACAGACAGAAAACCCTTTTTCAAGGTCTCATTCATCCGGGAGAGCCCATACAGACACGGATCATCGACGAGCCCTCATGCCTCTGTCTATCCTCTTAATCGAACATCGTCAGTTGCATTGGAATCACATAAGTGAGTTCTCTCATCTCTTGGAGCCTTTATTCATGATTCCCCTTATTTTCCATTTTCTCGTGGGAAGAAAGTTTTATACAATTTCTTAGATCTATGGAGTTTTAAATCTATTCATTCTTCAAGGATCACATATTTCAATTTCCCAACCCCATAGTAGTTGGTTTGTGCCTTTCCAATCAATGTCTTTGAGTATTATGTGAAAATTCCACCAATACCCTCGAACGGGGTATTTCATGTTTACCATTTTACCCCTATTGATTTAATACCATGTTGTTTTTCTTGTGTATGGGTAATTTCGATATGAATTGGGATGATTGTTATGATTTGGTTGCATTTTCCTTGAATGTTATGTTTATGACATTTTGGTCTTGTTTAGCCAGTTTGACTACGTTGCCTGTTTTCCATGCCTGTTGTTGTAGGATAGTATTTTTGTATTCTAACATGCTTGATATGCTATAGACTATCTATCCAAGTAGTTCAGCATGTTTAATTTGGAGATATTACACTCCTATGCTTGTTGACCTACTAAGGGCCATGAGAACCTACTGTAGTAGACTAATAGGGGAATTGACCGGGTGAGAATCCTCAGAGAGTCTTTGAGAAGTTTTGAATTTAAGGGGGATTGACCGAGTAAGAATACATAGGGAGCCTAGAACCACTTGGTGATATAATGGGAATTGATTGAGTGAGCTTCTTTAGAAATTCCTTAATTGCTTTAAAATATAAGGGGATTGACCGCGTGAGCAACCTTAGAGAGTCTTCTTTTTTATTTCTGGAATGATTAGACTATAAGGGGAATTCATGATGAGTGCTTCCTTAGAGAGTCTATGAATGGCCTATTCTATAAGGGGAATTGACTGGGTGATCTTCCTCAGAGAGTTCTTGACTACCTTAGACTATAAGGGGATTTGACTGTGACTGCTTTCTCAGAGAGTCTTAATATACTGAACCAGAGGGGTTAGGCTGAGTGCACTTCCCAGAGCGATTCTTGTACATATTGAGTAGGAATAGAGGGGATGTATGTGAGTACTTCGTATATGGTTACCTTTTTGAGATTTAGCTGTTTGTTTCACTATATCTTAATATTGAAACTGTGGTTTGTTTACTGCAGAGCACTTTCTTGTTTACTATTTTCTGTATTTTTACATGCCATATATTCACTGACTATTAGGAACATATCTTTGGGTGGTTGCCTATTGAGATTTAGTCCAACAACTTGTTAGTGACACTATGTTGGTCCCAAACTGATTTTATAGTTTCAGTTATATATAAGGGAAATCTCCCTTCATCTTCATGTACATGACTTGCTGTAGAGATGGAGATCATGGTACCAAGCTTCTGCTTTTAATGACGAGGAGCTGTTTATCATTAATTATGTACTTTGGAAAAGTACTATTGTATTATTTCATTGTGACTTGTTTGGATGCTTTACTAGACATATTTATTTGAATCATTTATATATGTTCCCCAGTTGTTTTTACTTTTAGTCTTCTACGGTTTTCTCTTGTATGAATGTTTACTACTTTTGCTATTGCTTTTGTTTACTTCAGCTATGTACTCTACCAATGAGGGAATTGTTTCCCCACTATCAAATCTACGGACCTCGCTGCTTGTCGGCAGCCTCTGGCATTGGTGGAAATTCCCTTGAGCCCATGTGACCAATCAGGTATGGGGTGCCTCTTGGTGGCTTCCGGAACTAGGACATTATAGATGGGATCCAGAAATATCATTTTGAAAGATTTCAATAATGATATTGATTCATTATTTTTCCCAAGAACGTAATTATTAGGGGAATATTATCATCTTTTGATCTCAATTAACAATCATATAATACTTGATCAAAACGAAGATGGATTCCAGATACAAATTGAATAAATGGTCCATAAAATAAATAAAAAAAATTGTGAATTAGTTAACCTAATTGGATTTTTGATATATTTATTATTATAATTATTAATAATAAATGTATACATCAGTAATTAATACTAATAATAACTGATATGATTATAGTTTAACTGAATATATATATTTGAAAACTAATTCTACCACTTTAAATGATCAAAAAAATCAACCATATCAGTAAAATGAAACCTACCCATAACCGACACTGATTTCGGCATCTCATAGTACACAAAAATTCAATGTGAACCATTAAACGTTTTAGAAAAGGGAACATGGAATATCCATATAGAAATAGGATGGAGAAGAAAAATTTCTGTTATATATTATAACTAAATCATTACATCATTCAACTCCTCTAGTTCTATTTGATAATTGTGTATCTAGATCGGTAGATTAACTGGACCCATATAAATCAAGAACTCCATATCTCTATATATAAGATGACTGATAATAATATATGATCAAGACTCATCGATTTATCTAATAAAAAATCGATGATCACAAATATAAGAAATAACATTGGGCTCGAATGAAACATTAGAAATGAAAATCCTTTACTCTCGGTAGAAAGGACCCACAAAACAAGATACCAGATCCTAATATGCTTGAAGCACCGATGATCACCCATAGAAAACAAATAATAACACATGAAAAATAATAAAATCAACCTCAGTAAAATTTGTAATAAGAAAATCTTGCATGATGGTGATATCAAATAAATTAAAATAAAGAATGAAGAAAACCTAAACTTAAATAGTGTTAAATTTTTTTAGAGAATAAGGACATGGAATGCCCTAATTGTTTCCAATTATGAAGAGAATATCATAATACATAACAATGTTCATTATCATCATATAAATTTTCATAAAATTAAAAAAAAACAAGATATAAATAAGGGGGTAAAATTGGAATCAAATAAACTCATCTCTATAGAAGATACAATAAAGATGGTACCTATAAATATCGACAGACCCCTATAAACCACCTCTAGAAATACATACACCCTAAAAATGATTTTTAGACATTATTATTATAGAAATATCCATGTAGACATTAATTTATCCTGGTGTTCCACAAATACATTTGGTTCAGATGATCCTTGACCATAACAAGGTGAATTCAATGACAAAAAATTATTATAAATGGTCATAGTTGAAACAACCAATAATTATCAATTTAGTGGAAATTAATAGTGTTAGTTTTTCCCTAAAATTACATAGTAGTAGGATTATAGGGGCACAATACACAATATAAAAAATGGTGTAGTGGAGACATGGTCATGAAAAACAAATCAATCACACATATGATGCTCAATCCACTTTCTCTTCCTTAATTCCATTCCAATGATGATTCCATTAGTAATTAAAGATGGGAAAAAATGGTCAATAATTCCCTATATGAAAATTTATTCTATCATGACCCTATTTACCATATCCATATAGGTGGAAGGATTTAATATAAATACATGTGATCTGACAACCATTCACAACCCACATAGGTACTTCTGAGATATGAGATAATTGTTATTCACTAGCTCAAAAGAAAAATGATCGAAGTCTATAAATAAATTCTTGTTT
The DNA here is from genome assembly GCA_963277665.1 of Viscum album. Taxonomy (NCBI): domain Eukaryota; kingdom Viridiplantae; phylum Streptophyta; class Magnoliopsida; order Santalales; family Viscaceae; genus Viscum; species Viscum album. The sequence continues at coordinate 321,871,767 of OY728161.1, forward strand.
GTGGAAAATTAATGTTTTCCCTAGTATATATATATTAATTGTAGATGGAGTTATATCATTAGAGACCATGAAAAGAACTATTGGAAGTAGATGGTTTTGTAACCCTTCTAATAGAACCCATTTGTCAATTTTCATGTACTATGGAATCCCATAATTGCTGGATGGGACCCATGAGGAGTGAATGTTTTGAACCTAAACTAAATATTCATAGGATTATTAATGAATTAAAATATATAATAAATATTTTCTACGTAGTCCTATTCCTATTAGAGTATATTTGGACCCTTATAGGATGGAGGTTTCTCGTATAAGATATTCGAAGATTGATCTAATTATCTACCAGTTTCTAGATATACCTGATCAACATTGTTCTACACTTATGTTAAAATTTATTACATGAAACAAAAAACTCAAATGATAACATCCATTAGACTATAATCCAGTGTCAAAATACTTTGAGGGTAATCTACCTCACCCTCATTCAAAAAAACATTGGAAGGACTCCCAATGGTATAACCCACCACACCAAAAACATGAAAAATAATCATCAAACTTATTAATTTATGTTAAAACTATAAACTCATAAAAAATTCATATTATGATTGATAAATCTACATAAGAGACATACAAAAACATCATATGGTACCTTATGTTACATCATGATAAGACTGGGCTGGGATTTCCCCCCAACCAACCACTCATGTCAGGAAAATCCTACTTCAAGTCTAATATCTTCCCACGACTAAGCATAACCCTGATTTTATACCCTAGTTTCAAAAACAAACTCAATATAACCATGCAATTAAACACCTAACATGGTCTACATAAAATATAATGGGTGTTTTTTATCCTCAAAGGATGGATACTATCTCATGATTATTATAAAATGTAAGGGGAATGGTTTACCCTAACCTGAATTAGTTGGAAGGGAATATATACATACATACAGATTTATATAGAATTTAAAGAAACAAAAAATGAAACCATAATATTTATATATATATTCGATAACATAATGATGTATTACAAATAGAACAACTAAAATGATACTAAATAAGAATTATGAAAACCCAAAACAAGATTCAACTTCTCCTTTTGATAATTGGATGATGTCCCACTCTCTCACCACCTACATTACAACACTATATTAGTGAAACCTCACCACCATACTACGGAAACATGAAATTACCTATATTAAATGTTATATCCATACTAATGAACTATTGATTGTGTGTGAATAGTTGGATCTAAACTAGTTTTTTAAGATCCCACCAGGCATTCCATAACAAGTATTTGTATAAAAATACAATCATTATATTCAATAAAGAAAAAATGGTATGATAACTAGTTATACAATTTTTATATCTATTGAGGGAAAAAAATACCCATATCCATATCTCTAAATTTTCCATGTATAACTATTTCCAAGAATATCGCATATATCAAATAGGAATTTAAATCCAAAAAGTGAAATTAAAATAAAAGTTAAATCAATCCAAGGATCGCTATAGGATAGGTAGGCCAGAACACTTGTAATCAAACATAGATAATTTTGCACATCTCTTCAAATGATATATGTGTTGAATCTATGTGGTAGAGGCAGAACCCAATAAGTGACAAACCAATAGGTATAACTTATCTCAAGGACACTTGGACTAATTAAAATAGGGTCACCTCTTATGTGAACCCACAAATAGTGAGACCAGACAAGGCCTACTAATATACCATACACATAAGTTCCTAATAATTCCCATTTGGTTCATGTTTTAAATCATTTAATAAAACCCATGATATGAATTCAATTTTATAAATACCATTGTAAAATATTTGCAAATACCCTTACCTTTTTCTAATTCAATGGGGAGACCAAATTTTCTCAAAAACTCATTTACACACAAAATAATATAAATCATGAAAATTCATTTATAAAAGTATGTAAATAACAAGTGATTTTATTTTTCATCCAACAAATGATATATACATAACCAACTACCCTAAACACGAGTAATATACACTTATAACGGTATCCACCAACCCCATAAATAAAGTATAGACAACAATGGAGGCCATATAATTGATTCCCATAATAGTGAATCAAATTCCACAAACCAAACTAATTGAAGATGGGATAGGCCAAAAAATAAGTCAATGGAAACACAATCACCAAATTGAAACTAGTAAATACCCAACCCCCAGAAGAACATCACAAAATTAATCTAGATATTATAAAGAAGGATATCACCACAAGATCATCATATAACAAAATATAAGACAATTAAATTCTCATGACCAATGTAATTGAAGATGAAAAAACACCACTTATATAGAGTGATGATGCAAAATCACTACAGAGACCAAATGCATAATGATTCAATTTAAAAAGAAAAAGTTAGACAAAATCACCAGTCATAGACCTTGATTTCGAGGAGGAGGCATGAACAATAAAAAAATGAGAAGTGGTTTTTTGAGTGATTCATCAAACTTATTGGTAACAAACATTACATGTGATCAAATAATGATTCACATTGTTAATCTTTAATGTTTTATATGTGATGGAAAATCATCATGTCGACTGAAAAAAATTAGATCGGCCTTTTTAGGAAGGTAACATGTTTCAAGGCCGATAAAATATAAAATATTTTAAATAGTATAATTTAATGTTCTTGAAAACATATCCACATCATTTAACTAGTTAGTTATAGGAATGTGTAAAATAGGCTGGTTACAATAAAGGTTCTGAAAAAATTGGCTAACTAACACCATCATTTCTAGATACCAAAAACCAATAATTAATCTTTTATTGAGCCATAGGATTTTACTATTATTATAAATATAAAATCCAGGTATGGAAAAGTATTAACATATCATACATATGAAAGATAACACATCTAACATATCTTCAAAAAATCAATATAATTATATTAGTTAAAACTTAAAATCCCCATCATTTTATTTAGAAATCTAATGCATCTATAATATGATATTTGGAAAATCCTTGAAAATTTGGATATAACTAAAATAATTTAATAAAACCCTACACTTAATAATATCGACTATTTCATTAATATATGTATAATTTTCCCAATCATTTTACCTTTTGATTATATTTTAAATAAAAAATAATTAATTATATATAAATTCAATCTTTTTAATTCGATTCTTAAATGTAAACACCCACATTATCTAAGGATATACATGAAAAAATAATTAAAAATATCATCCAAAATAACACCCTTGAATAAAAAATATAATCATAATTTATAAATGAATGAATACCATTACATATGACAAGAATCGTTTAGTTTTTACTAGAAATAGTTTTTATAATTAACTTGTATAGTGATTCATCATATATATGCATGATATACTTTTATTTAAAATACAAATTTTTATACTTTTATGGAAACAAAATCAAATCATCAATTTTTTTTGATGTTACATAACATAAAAAATTTATTTTCTCAATATAGGGAATCACATAACCTCAAACACCCCACACCATAGGTGATAGGATGCGAAAGAGAAAAAATGGTATATAACCAAACACATAGACACTGAACTGTCATTATCATCATTGAATCAACCATTATAAAATACAATCAATCAAACATAATAGAATGAGAATTACTTTTCATTTCATATCCATACATAAAATATATTTGATATTAATGTGGAACAAAATATTGTTACTTATTAAAATCATAAAGACCATAATATCCTATGATGGGGGGGGGAATCATGGAGTATTAAAATTTTATTTGATCAGGAAATTGTTCCTTGAATTTGTAGAAAAATATAACTTCTATCTACATTTCCACTGAATAGTGATGAATGCAGTAAAAAAAGAAATGGATTTTACATGGTTTACCCTCATTAGGGTACATCTAAGGAGAACACTTTAAAATGTTCCAATTTACGAAATTCAATAAAATATTATTTATAAATATATAAAAATCAGTAATAGTATAACTTATCCTCTTATATCACTTCCATGAATAATTGGATAACATAAAATAATCGTTCAATGATGAATTCATAAATCTATTCATTGAATCCTCCCTCTTAACAAATATATGATATTAATATAATAATGCATTGTGTTTTTTCATTATCATTGAAATATATAATTCTTCTAATGAATATAATCCTAAAATAACTATTTATTGGTAACACCCAGAAATTTTGTGATATATTTTCAAATTAATTTAATCATTTTGATAATTTTTCATTTCATACAACATGAAATATATCTTTTTTATATAAATTCACTAATGTTGGGTCGAATTTTATGTTACAACCAGTTATGCATTAACTAAAAACAAAAAATAGATTATCTTATTTCTCCCACAAAAAATTGTTTGTATTTTTATACAAACAATCCCGATTTCCTTTGATAGCATTTGTTAAACAGAAGTTTGAGTTTCACTGAAATATAATACATTATTAATTTGTTATTATAATATTATGATCATTACAACCTATCCATCATATTTAAAGATAAGAATATGATTAAACTAAGTGTAACAATATTATTTTCACATGTATATAAAATTATTAATTTGGTTATATATTAGTTAGATGTGAAATTAAGAACTAATTATAAATAATGATATTCCTTTTACTATTAACAAATTCAAATTATGTTCAAACATCGTTTTATCACAATAATTATAAAAGACACTTTTGATAAATTTTATTAATAAAAGATATATAAAATATATTAATGATTGTTTTTACTCGTACAAAAGGTATGACAGGAATAAGAAAACAATATATCCAATTATAATAATAAACAGATGTTTTTTTTCAAATAGGTAATTTGAACATCTTTTAATGGGGTCCAATTTAAAATAACTTTTTTTACAAATTTATAATTTTTATTTTAAAATATATAAATATTTTTTAAATAATAACATAAATATTTTCTTTTTTCCAAATCTTGATTATTTCTGAAAAGATTCATTTTTTATGAATAGTGAAAATAATGAATTTTAATTCAAAATTTATTTTATTCAAATTTATTTATATAGATAAATTTTATTATAAATTGTTATTATCATATATTGAGATCAATTATACACCAATAAATCTAATTTTGTACGTTTTATCATATTTCACATTTAAATTGGACATTAAAACATTTCAAAAATTTCGTTTTTTTCACATTATAAACACGTCATCTCATCCCATATGCGGGATTAATTTTAAATTAATTTCTTCAAATAATGCTATATTTATGTAGAAAAATGGATTCTATATTATTAACCAATATAATGTGTAAAATATAATAAGTTTCACATATTGTTTACTAATTTTTTCATTGAAATTAAATAAATATAATTACAGCGATTTAGTTAAAAATGGGGTTGAAAAATGGTTAAACAATAGTCATAAAAATTAAAATAACCTAAAAACAAGTAAAAAATAATTTTTATAGAAATATATAGTCCATTTAGCCTCCTAGGTTGAAAATTGACAATTATTGTAGACACATGATGTAAGGGAGACCTCTCAATTGTGTTTACTTTTAATATTTACATGAATGTCACTCCTCATCAACTATAAATGGGCAATCACACCCTCACTTGTTCAACTATATAAAACCATTATTTTATATTAAAAACCTATCCAAATATACTACCCAAATCGTAAATTCATCCTAGAAACCTCACATTGGATATATATCCAATCAACGAAGCCCTTTCGTTCATAAAAGGATGAGTTTCCCAAATAATATATAGCAACTTTCACAAGATATTTTGTATTATTTTCATTATACACCACTTAAATGATTATTAATATATGATTATATAATAAAATCAATATCTTAAATATAATTATTTTTTTATATTAATTTTTTTACCTTAAACTACACACATTTCCACCAAAATGGGTAACAAACATACCGTTTCTGTGTATGGCGGACAACAGCCTCGTGAAACGATGCCGTTCATTTTTTATATACCACCTCTCATGGTTGGAAATAATGATGGAAATATTGTTTTTATATTTTATATGTGATATTTAATATGTAATTAATATTCTATAACTATTATATAAAACATATCTTCATGATTTATGTTGTGTGTTAATATAATTAGTTAATTTTTGGATTTGTGGATTCCAACTTCTACATAGTAATGGAATTCATTAACACATTGCTTAGAATGTATTAAGGAAGGGTTTGGAAAAAATACATGATATATTTTAAATAATAATTGTACTATAATAAAAATATAAATATATGGATAAATTTTATTTAGTCTCGTTCTTTAAAGACGTTAATAAAAAGAAAACTACATTCTTGGGTACCCACAGTTTACTGTCTCCATTAATAGTGTATTACATATCATAATTATATACGTTATAGAATATAGTATACATTATTTTAATAAATATACATGTTATTTATAACATTTTTTACATTATTAAAATAATTAAATCCTGATCTATAAAATAGGACCATGAATAACATGTCAAACCAAGTACTAAAAACAATGACAAAATTAAATGAAACACAACCCAAACCTTGGATTTTTTATAATATGGTAATATAGGGTCTTATTATAATCATATATTCTAAAATATATAAGAATATATATTTTTAGTATATGTATAATAACCTAATATTTATTATATTGTATTTTTGAATGTTTATAAATCAATTCGTGACATTATGTAAGGGTTCTCCCATCTCTCTTTTATTTTTGTGAGATTTAGAACTTATTCACCTCCCATATCCTTTTTTGGTGTATATATTTCACATTAATGTATTATATGATTATTATCATTAAATTTTTAGGTATTTATGTTTCCATTTTATGATCTCACTTTCATGGGGTTTATGGTACCAATGATTCCAAATTGGAAAAGTTATTTCATATCAAATTTTCATTCATTGAGACACATGCAATGTTATTCCCCAATATTATTCTATGAGGTTTGAATAATACCTATGGAAATTTAATATCCACAATTTACATATTTTAATTATATTTTAATCTTCATGTAATGTTGTTATTTCATAGGTATTATGATCCCATGTTACAAAAATGGTCATAGTATATTGATATAATCACATTGTGTAACGGATTTATTTATGTTAATTATGCCATTTGATGAAATATTATGATCCATATAAAAATAAATTTTTTAATTCTATTATACTAGGGTTATATATGTTATCTTCATTTAATTGAACCATTTTTCAAATTTTATTATATAATATACTAAATAATGTGTATTTAGTAATATTGGAATATATTTATCTCTTCATTGAAAAATAAGTGTTCATTAAAATCCATATTTTCAATAAATATTTTACAAAATTGATCAAATATAATCCTATTATCATTAAAATAACTTTTTACCACATTTTTTCCTTTTATATTTTTTAAAAAATAGATTTTTCTTTATTTTAATATCCATGAATATTTCTATAAAATTTATGTTATAAGAGGAATCTTCGGCAAGTAGGGATTTATCCACCATCAAAACCTTTATTTAATTTAAGTCTCCATATAAAGATTAATATATATTTTAAAGAATATTTTTTTAATATTATAGACATTATATTTTTTAAAATAGTTTTCAATGAAAAAGCTTGTCAAACTATTTTAAACCATCATTACTATTGTTTTATGGAAAATTGATTTCAAAATATTTGGAAGATTATTTTAGAGTTTTCAGTGTAATATTTTTTCAAAATCATCACTGATTATTTTTTATGTTTTGAAGTAAATTGGTTTTCAAATGGTTTTCAATTATAATTTATAATTTTTCAAAGAAAAATATTATTAAAACGTGTTCAGACATCTTTTATATGTTTACATGGAAAATGGGTTTCCAAATATATTGAATATTCTTATATATTTATTATATATTATTTTGAAACGGAATTTTATAAAAACAATTATTATATAAACATTATTTATTTCATATATTTAAGTATGTTTTTATCATGTATTTATTTTAAATTATTTAACAGATTCTATGTTTTCTCTAAGATGCCATCTATTGGTGTTACTCAATCTTGAATGGGGATATTATCCATTATTACATTCATGTTCATTATTTGAATGGTTTATGTATTAATGGATTGATGTTTATGAATCCTACTTCTCATTAAAAGTATATATGTAAATGAAACTCATTTCTCATTAATGGGTTATATTCATATGAATCCCTTTCTCATTCATGGGATATATGTTTTTGAATACTCGTTTATAGTTCACTACTAATATTCTTATGATACCCACTTCTTTTCATGGGTTACACATTGATGAAATGATTTTGAAACCTATCTATTTTACATAGTTTATGATTTGATGACATGTTTATAATACCCATTTCATTTTATTGGTTTAGTAATGATGTTTTTATAACCCATAAATTTTTATCATTCATTATAGGATATTTATTATATTATATTATTTCACATGTATGTTTTTTTCGTTCTGAGATGTTTGGGACTTATATATCCCCCTAATGCAATTTTTTATTATTTACATTATATGGGTGAGTCCTGGATGGTAGGATGAGTATACTCAATTTAGTAGAGGAAATTATCTGTTATGATGTTCTTTTGAGTAAACCTAGACTTATATGATGGTCATGGGGTTGAATAATAAATACCGAGATTTATTTGGTAGTGTTACCATTACACTAATATCTATTTGTAATTATTCATTTACTACTAAAGAATTTTTTTTTGGTTATGTGTATTCCCAAAATTCTATGTATGATTCCTATGTTATCACCTCATGGATTATACTCATGATTCTTGTATGAATCATATCATATAAACACCCAATAGTAATTGCATTACTCATGTATATGGTATTTGATATGAATCATAGGATATCCAGATGTTATTCTCATGTTCACAAGAATTTACCACCATTTTAGGATTTTATATCCCTTTTATTTACCCATTCCGAGAATTTGATTTCACCCATTATTTATTTTTCCATACCCAAATTTATGACGAAAAATAATATCTATAATTACATTAGGGGAAGATCTTTTTTGGAAAAAATGACGATCCTTCACCATGTTAAAAGATTGTATACCATGTTCCCAATTACACTAAATTTTTACAATCCGTGGGCATGTAAATTTGAGAGGTGATGAGTATTCAACAAAATTCATGAAATATCAATGTGTGTTATGCCTGGTTCACTATAGTTTGTATCAAAGTAATGGTTTAGTAAACATTTTGAAACTACTATGAGAAAAATTTAGTGATATACATTGGAATATTTCTAAGGATTTTTCTAGGTAGGTCTATAAGGATAAGACTATGGTGTCATCTATTTGATAAATGTTTTCAAAAAATTTCCATCTTATAAGTGACTTGTCGTGATTATATATTTTAGAATAGAATATGTTCTAATCACCATATGATTTATGGATTTAGTTAATGGTAGGAACCAAATGGATTTAGGTTAATGATGAACGTGATAGACAATTTTTCTTTATGAAATAAAATGGGAAGATCACTAGAGAAAAGGATTGTTGTGATCATGCATAATCAAATTTCAGGGAACGTGGTTAACAATGTGTACCGTAATTAACTATTATACTCACCAAATAAAAGAATGAAATAGTTTTCTGATAGATCGGGTAATAGATACCAGTGATGGTATAATATTCAGTTTTCTTTATATCGATAGTTTGAAATGAATCACCCAAGGGTTTGACTTAGATTAAAATGAATATTATATTACCTTAGAAAAGAAAGACACAAATCATGTAACTCCAATGTAAAAAATTAATAATTATGTTGAGATAATGGTTATGAATATTTTCATCACTAAGAATTTATCAATGATTAAATTATTTTAGTGTTTATTGAATGGTAATTATGAAAATTGATCTTCTAGGTGCAAAGCTAATGAATAGAATCTGCAACGTGGGAGGAGTAACAGTTAAATTGTTGATGATATAGAGACTACATATGACATGTGAATAGAAATAGGTATATTTTAATTTGACCAGGCTTCCTTATTGTGGATTATTGATGAAGATTAATAATTGACTTATGTATGTATTTTGATTCAATAATTATGAATCGTAAATTATGCTAGGATTTTTTAGTTAAATTGTTTTCCTATTGATTGTGAAGAATTCATTTAATGGACTTCATAGGCAAGAAATGTTATTTCCTAGAATAATGATATTCCTGGGATACACACTATTAGGGGAAGGATAATCCTTAGTATATTCTTGATGTTGTTATAATATTGATTGGATAATTATATTTCAAATACAAATAATTAAATTAGATAGTACTAATTACCTTAGAACTGAAAAAATATTTATTGACAAATTGGTTTAGCTAATAATGGATGAAGTTTGCAACATATTTTTTTGTTTTGAAAAAACTATAAATTAATCATTGTAATAAGAATGAATAAATAATTTCAATATCTATTTATGATAATTATATATTTTCATGAGAAAAAATTTAGAATATATTTACATGACTGGTATGTAAAGAATATGAGATCCTTATGAGATATGGGGCTTCGATGTTATGTTTCGTTTATTGAAAAATAGGTGTTCAGTATTTATGAATATTGGGATTTTCATATTCTTAATGAGTAATAAGGTTAAAAATTAATGTCATGGTTTTTGTTATACTACTGATATGGATTTAGAAATTATATTATTATATTGGGATATGCAGATTTCTACATATTGGATAACTATTAGTAATAATGTTGTTTTGATAATGATTGATGAGTTGACTTATCATTATATTTTTGTATCTCACGATTTTATAATTCATTATTAATGTGAAATTTACATTTATTTCATGGAGAATGATATTACATGGAAATTGATAATGGAACAAAAAAAGGTGAGGTTATCATAAAATCATGTAAGTATATATTCTCATGAAAATTAATTAACATTTCGAAAAAGGGATAGAAATTAAATATTTTCTTGTTATCAAATTTTATATGATGTCTAAGTCCTCTTTCATGCTTCATCAGTTTATTGTTTTTTAATTTTAAACATTATCTAGGTCCCCATATTACTTGGGTTAAGTGATCATTAATAATGTATATTATTATTTATGTATTTTTACATGTACATATATTTGATTTAAACTTTTATTTTCCTTTGTGTAAACATAGGTATGAGATACAATTGGTTGTTTTTATGTTTCTATTTTTCCCTTTATAAATGAAAGTTGTATTATTCATTATTATGATAATGGTTTCTAAGAATGTAATCTTCAAGTACTAAACCACTATTAACCTAAAAGAATTTCAAGGGAAAAAATTTAATGTTAGGTAGAGTGCAACACATCAATATTTGGTGAATTATTTTGTAATTTATTTAATCTTTTAGATATTTTAATTTCACATATAAATGAATATTACTTTTTCTATATGAATGCACTAATTTTTTATTTTATCATATGAAACACAAAGATAATATTTAACAAAATGTTACACATATATTAAATATTGGTACATCTAACACTAGGTTTTAATTATTTCATACACAATAACAAGTAACATTGATATATTTCCATGCACACATGGTATTATTTTACCGAACAACAATATACTATTAATATTGTTATTAAGATATGATTAATGATACAACCAATTAATTGGAATGGAAGATATGAATAATATTAACTAATGTTTGAAAATATTATCTACACTTGTATGTAATATTATTCCTTGGGTTAATAATTAGTTATCAATGTGGAAATAAGTATTTTAAAATAATAACATTTCTTTTGATGAGAAAACTATTCAACTATATACAAAAACCATTTTAAATCAATAAATTATGAAAAAAAATATTGTTAATTGATTTTAATAAAAATTTTAAATTATATTTTAAATCACATTTTTTACACTCATCATGTATGTTGGATTTGAAAGAAATATGATTAAATTTAATTTCATAAACCGAAAGTTGTATTTTACAAAAACATTCATTTTCCCCTCATTTTATGGATGAACCCCTTTAAAATATAATATTTTACACATTAATAATTTTTATCTGTGAAAATGTAATTAAATTTAAAAATTTTAATATATAAATTTACTTCAGTGGGAATTATAGGAATATTTCTAAGAAATTTCAATTTTTATGAATAGTAAAAACCCTAAATTTTAATTAAAAACAAATTTTTCATCTAAATTATTTACATAGTTAAAGTATATTTTGATTTCTAAAATGTATAAATATATAAATTATTCATAAATAAATCCAATTTATTTCATCTGAACGAAACTCACATTGAAATTGGATATAATAATATTTCATTCTATTGGATCATTTTCTCTTAAAAAATTATCTTCACATCACATCAATAGAATTAAATTTATAATAATTTTTCCAAAAATGTGGTTATAATTTTGAAAAAATTATTCTATATTTGTATTTATATTAATTTATAGTATATGATATGTGCAACAAAATTTTATATCAAATTTATTAGTGAATGTAATTTTAATTAATTACTCAATGAGGATAAAAATGTGTTTACTTATTGGACATTGATTAATCATCAACGAAAAACTAACATAGAAACATGTAAAAATATATTGGATATAAATATTTCTAAAAATTCCAATTTTTCATAAAATATTTAAAATTATTTTTCGCACATTATGAATGTGAGACCTCTCAATAGTGGTCCCTTTTTATATTTACAAGAATTCCTTTATTCCTCGCCTATAAAAGGTTACTCATCCACTCACTTATTTACACCTATGAAGAGCTTTTGTTCAGAAAAATATAACCAAATACTAGAAAAAATACCATAAACTAAATCTATATTTCTCCATATAGGTACAAATTCTACCAAGGAGTCCCTATGGTCCAAACCAATAGTGAATACCTAGTGAAGAGGTATCATCCTTCCATAAGCTCTTTTGTATTATTTCCATTCTCAACCTATATATTATTTTTATTATATGTTTATATTATAACCAAGAAATAATAAATAAAAATAGATCTATTTATTCTATGTGTTATAACTTCAACTACCCACACATCCATTTTATGGGTATTGAACTAACCGTTCTTTTTTACTGAGGACTAAAGCTCTACGAAACGATGTTATTTTTTATTCCTTTACAACCTCCCATGGTTGGACATTGTGATGTAAGTAATTAATTTATAAGAAAATAATGATATTCATTATGTATTTTTGATTTTTAATTATTATATAAAACATACAACAATTCATTCCATTATGTGTTAATATGATTACATTGTTTGTGGATTAGTAGACAAATGCCTCCCCATTGTGATGTGATTCAGTCACACTTTTCATGGAATGTATTGAAGATGAGTTTTGTAAAAATATATTATATATAAAATATAATAATTCTAATGTAATGAAAATATATATCGATATATATATAAACCATGTACATAATTTTGTTAAATATAACAACATAATTGGAAACTATGTCAATGCGTATATGGAGACCACCGTCTCCATGAACGGTGATTTCAATTTCATATTTTTATATTTTACATATTTTTATAAATATTTATAAAATGAATATATATGTTTTTTATACCTTTTTTTAAATTACTGAAATTATAAAATAATGATCTATGTAATAGGTCCAAAAATAATTGGTGACATCATATATGAAAAACAAAGCGATTATTACCCAAAACAAAACCAAAACATTGAATTACAATTAAACTATTAATATATAGTCATAATAAGATCATATATGGTATGATATATAAATATATTATGGTATATTATATATATAATGAACATATACATTTTATATATGAGTTTTGATCGTGTACAAAGAAAATAATGACATAACATAAGGGTTTTCACATCTCGCGTTACTTTTTGTGAGATTTATAACTTATTCCCCACTCATTTATTTTGTGAAGTGTATATAATTACCATGAATCTATTATATTGTTATTATCCATAACTTTACAAGTAATTAAAAACCCATTTTATCTCTTTAATGGGGATTATGGTTCAAACGATAGAAAATCTGTAAAGTTATTTTGTCTCAATTTTATTATATTGAGACACTAGCCTTGTTATGTAGTTATACATATATGAGTGGTGTATTCACTTGATTTTGACATTTTATATCATGAATATCCATCTTTTCATGATATCTTATGCTTCATTAAATTAAATAATTTTGTGGGGATTATTATTCAATGTTACCAATGTGGTAACAATCTATTTTTATATTTTTATAACGTATCAAGATTAGTTATGATTATACACCAATTGATTAATTATTATGACCCATATCTCAAGGAATATCATGTTTTTATTCATCTCTTGTTATTAATGAAATATTCTAGTAATGGAACCATTTTACAACACATTGGTACTTATGATAATGAATAATGCATTTTTAAAAATATCTGAATTTTTACCTTTCTCTTTAGTTGGAAATCGATCATATTTAAAAACAATGTTTTCTCTAAATGTTTTACTATTGAATCATGTTTTCTATAAAAATTTTACCATTTAACAATTTTTATACATGTTTTTTTAAAAGGTATCTATTTTTTATTTTATGATCATGTTTTTCACTAATATTTTTACAGAGCAAAATAAATGATCAAAAAGTACAAATTTATTAGCTATAATGACCATAAATTCTCAGAAGATTCATTTAAATTTTTAAATGATTTAATTTTTTAATATTTTTTCTTTAATATTATATAAATTTATTATTTTTAATGATACATTCAATGAAAATGTTTCATAAAAGGTTTTCAAGATTTATAAATAATTTTTAAAGGAAAAAATGATAAAAATGTTCTACTGCATCATTTATTAGTTTTCAAGAAAAAAGTTTTTAAAAATGATTTAATGATTAATTGATATGTTTTAAATGAAAATAGTTTTAAAATTGTTGACTATATTATTTTATAATTTTTCAAGGGAGAATATTTTAAAAATAATTTTATTCATTAGTTTTAGTTTTCATCGGAAAATGTCTTCAATGTTTGTTAAATTTTTTTTGTATCTTTTCATGGAGAATGTAATTAATTTTTTTGAAGATTACATTGTAATTTTTCAATGTTATTTAAAATATATATTGTTTTCTATATACTATTTTTTTACAAATATTCAAATAAAAAAGTATATATTCCTGAGGAAATGATATAAAATGATTTTAGAAAAATAATATTCCATCTAAAATATAATATTTTAGAGTATCCAATGTCATAATATGGATATTATTAAATCATTATATTATTATTAATTCTATAAATTGTTTTTATTTTGATGAGATGTTATTTTTTGAAACTCGTATCACCTTCAGAGGTTATATATTTATGAAACCCATTTCACTATAATATGATATATGTTTATGAAACTTTTTTCAATTTCAAACATTATATGTTTATTAAACCACTTGATCTATCATGTGTTAAAAATTTATAAAACACAAATTTGTTCAATGGATTCTTGTTGATTAATAGATTATGAAATCTATCTCATTTACAATGGTTATCATATGATGACATGTGTATGATTCATATTTCAGTTCTTGGTGTATGATTTGATTTTAAGAATCCCATATCTTTTTATGGGTCATGTTATTATGAATATTTTACGATCATGTGGAAAGCATACGATTGATTTTATATTGATATGGTTGGAACCTATGTTTTCTACTAATTCATTAGGAAATTATTTTTATCTCATGAGATAGAAATGGATGGAATGGGTTGTGATCTTATTACAATACATGACTTTTTTGTTAAGATATTGTTGGTTGTGAACCTGTATTACTATGATTGTCATGGTAGGGACTGATGTCTACCGATGTTGTTTAGGGAGTGAAACATTAACAATATGATGTAATTTTAATTAATCCTTAACTACTATGGAAATAATATTTATATGCTTATGTGTCTATAGAAAATTCGATTTCCGATTTCTATGTTTTTACGACATGGATAATGCTCTTGATTCTATTTTGATTTATGTTTTTATGATCATCCAATATTTATTCAGTCACTCGTGTATTTTATATTTTATATATAATGTATGATCTTAAAATTTTATTATAATTTTATAATTTAATAAATCTTTTGTTGTGCTTATGTATCGCCTTTATTTACCCTTATTGAATATCTTGGATCACCATATTTGATGTTAACATTCATAAAGTTATGAATGAATGCATTAAATATAAGTAATAATGGGAAATATCTATTAGGAAAACAGTAATGATATTTCACTATGTAAAAATATTTTCTTCCATTTATCCAAAGACAGTAAACTTTTACAGTCCTTAGGAATGTACTGTAGTAATATGTTCAATATTAATCTAAATTAATGTAATATAAATGTATATTAATCTTTTGTTTCTATATTCTTTGACCATAAAACTTCATGATGAGATTAAGAATAATACCTCTATAAATTCTCTCTAAAAAATACTCATGTATCCGATATTTTTCACAATGATATTTCACTATGTAAAAATATTTTGTTCTATTAATCCAAAGAATGTAAACTTTTATAGTCATGAGGCATGTACAATAGTAATGTGTTCAATATTAATCTAAATTAATGTAATATAAATGTATATTAATCTTTTGTTTCTATATTCTTTGACCATCAAACTTCATGATGAGATTATGAATAATAATTCTAGAAATTTTCTCTAAAAAATCCTCATGTATCCTATATTTTTCACAATGAATACACTCTCTAAAATTAATAATAAGTGTCTTAATATGTTTATGTCAATCTATTTTTTAGGATTTATTATTATAGTTTTAGCTTTATTCCATGTGTACCCTATTTTTTGGCTCAGTATGCATCGAAAATTTTTAATTAACCACTCGTAATTTAATTTACAACATTTTAATTCTAAAAACATTCAGATTTCTAAAATTTAATGGATACGGGATGTCCATGTATTCCATGGTATTATATATCTCATTTAGAATATAATATTACATGTTCTATTTAACTATGCATCATTAATTATTCTTGTTGTATGGAAAAATGTAATTTTCTTTAGAGAATTAAATTTGACTATATCCACATCTCTCATGCATAATCCATTCAATTAAAAACAAGAACAATATCATGAATGATCACAATAAATAACATCTCACACAAAATTTGATGTAATGTGGATAAAAATGTAGTAGTGTAGCCTCCCATTGTATGGGAAAACCCTCGAATATTCCATTAGTCAAAATTAGCACACACCTTATCGTAACACACTGATATGGAGTAGAAATTGAAATTGGTTGTGGATTATCCATTCCTACAAGGATGTAAACATTTGTAGGCCTGTTAAATAGAAATTCACTGATTATTCCAATTTTAGACATTCAATAATGAAATTACTTTATATAGAAGGGATAACATCCTATAAAGGGCAAAATAGTGTGTCCATGTCTGATTAGGAGTGGGAACAAAAAATTATCGAGGGTCATGAAACTAGCATTGCGATGATGCTAAATTGGCTAAAATTTAGCTCGATACAATTTATTCCTCCATCTGACATGACTATAAAAAAATGATCGCATACATGAAAAATATTTTAACTAATAATCTTTAAAAAAATTATAATAAACTATTCAACCATCACATATAGATTCTTCATGCACCATGGACCACTTACTCCATGCTTCCTAAAATTTTCTGTAAACCAATTTTCCACCCATCCACATGTCTCCCTGTGGGCATATAATTTTTCCAAAAAATACCATTTTTATGCCTCAAAAAATATTTTAACTCAATAAATTCAAAAAAACATTTGGTGAATTATTTTAATGAAATATATATTATATATTAAATCAACTCTTTAACAACCATATAATGATTTTTCTAGATAAGAGAAATGAATAAAACCAATTTTATTCTTTAAGACTCTTTTTAAAAAAAATATGTTTTATAACATTTTTTCTAATTATTTTAAAAATAATTTATTTATATTTAAAAAAATTATTTGAAAAGATAATTGTATTTTTACTAATCATAAAATCAATATTATGTTTAGTTAATTTTTTGATATTTTTATGAATAGATTATATTTATGTTGAATATTGAATAATAAAATATTTTAATAGAAAACTACAATTTTGTTTAAATTATATTTAAATTATAATTATATTTTAAATTTATTTTATATTAAAATTAGGTCAATTATATGTCTATAAATAAAATTTTGTTATAGTAATTATTTTAATATTAAATTTTTATTTAAAAACATTTTAAAATTTTAAAATATTAATTTTTTAAAACGTTCTTTATCGATTCAAATGTCATTTTAATTTTAAATTAAAATTACCCACTTCTTTGAATTGAATTTTAGAAAATGGATTACATGTTTTTATAAAAAATGGATTATATTATATAATTAGTTTTAAAATTGTTTTACCAATATTAATAATAGAAACATATGAAATTATTTACCGTGGTTAATGTAAACATGAGTTCATAGTGGGTAACCTGAAAAGATAAGGATAAAAATAATATAAAATCTTTCCTAAAATATATTGTATGGAAATATTATTAAATTATAATTTCTATTTATTGATAATAATCAATTTTTTCTCTTTTTTTTGAGGAACATGTGTAGCATTTATTACATTGAAAAAATAACAAATATGTCACTCACATCCCTTAAAAAACAAGAAGACTAATCCACTCAACATTAAAACATAAAACCCATTCGATTCATACCTTATATAACAAAAATAATATTTAGAAATAAAATAAGTTTCACCAAGTATTGATCACCTATGAAACAGATATTTGTTATTAAATTTATTGAAACGACATAAATAAAATCATGACGTCAAGCATCAGTGTTGAATAGTAACAACTAATATTAAATTTTATTTGTAATGGATTCAAACAAATGAATCATATTTATAATTAAATGTAAAAATTTTCTCAAAATAAAAATAATTTTTGATTTTACAATTTCACAATTAATTTATGTTGAATTTTAAGTATTTTTTGAGAAGTTTCGTATTTTATGAATTGTGAAAATTACTAAATTGTAGTTAACAACTATATTTTTAGTATAAATAAAATTTATATAGTAAATTGATTATTAATTTTTAAATATTTCAATTATAAAATTTTTAATCCAGTTTAGACGAATGGAATCATTTTTCATACAGAAATTAGATCCAAAATCATATTGAACTTTTCAACATTCATTTTAACTGACATTTGGACACAACAACAAAATTAGAATTAAAAATAATTTTTCAACTTTTGTAAATTGAATTAAGAAAAAATAAAATAAAAGGTATCTAATAATATGATATTTAGATACTAATAGGTTGAATTTATTTTTTTGTTGAATTGTAACATGACCCTTTTAAATAGTAATGTTACCCCTACAAATAGTAGCACACCCCTTATGAATAGTAAACTTACAAAATTAATAGTAATCACACCTATGAATGTATAAATTAAATTTAGTAATATTTGAAATGAACGTATTATATAATTATTTCATAGTATATGTAAATAATTTTTTATATATTATTAATTAACTATTAATATTTATATTAAACCTTAATGTTATTCAAAATTTTATTATCAAAATAATGATTCAAAAAAAATTAATTTCATAAAATATATTCATATGTTAATATTTTTATATCATTTTATTATAATATTATATTATGATACCATATATAATTGTTCATAGTGTTATAAAATCAGTTTTAATTTTAAAAACAATATTTTTTTAGTAAGTGATGCTTATAATTATATATAATATTTATCATATTTAGATGTTATTTTAATAAATTCTTTTTTATTTTTCAATCCAACATGTAGAGAAATTAGTAGTGTGAAGTGTTGAAATTCTCCTAAAATAAATATATTTTGGGTGAATTGTATAATATGATAACTTACGATCAATGCTAAATACCTGATTTATTTAGTCATGGGTACTGTATGGAATATTTGAGCCATATGGTTTGAACACTCATACATTTATTATCATTTTGGTCACATTAATCATTTATATTTCTTATAATGAAAATAATAATAATAAATTAACGAATAAAATAAAGAGAAATCGCCCCTCTCCTCTACTACAAATAATACCCATCACCACCTATTATCCTCACACCTCCATGCCTTGATGTTTGTGAATCATCTGCCCAAATCCTCTTCCCTAGTCTCTCAATATATCATGGATCTCTTTTGACTTCCAATGGACCAAAACCCATTCCCATAAGAAGGTTTATATGGTGTATAATCCAAGAGGAAAATCATCCCCCTTTTTTATTTTAATTTCATTTCACATGGTTTTAATTTATTATCATATACACACCCCCTCCTCTATCCAAATGAGCATGATAACTCTAAAATATTATATTTACAGGAATGATATCATATTAACGGAAGATCCAACATCTATCTCATATCTATCTCTCATAAATGTTATAATTTAATTCGTTATTCGAGTGGTCCAGATTTACAATCATCGTAGGTGATGAAATTTTGATCACCAATATCACCATTAAGGCTGGTCATGAAATGAATCATGCGTTTGATCCAAATCATAAAATATGTATTATTTATTTTTTGTGGTTATATAAACATTTTATATCCGTGATATTAAATAATTTAACAAAAATAGTAAATTGCTATAAAAACAGGTAAAATTAAACTATATGATTATAATTAATAAGGTATATAATTTTTCTTCCAAAAACACTGAAAATTATACACAAAACCAACAAAACATATGGTTGTTAATTAATACCATGAAATTCCAATTTTTTATAGTTATCACCATTTTATATGAAATCCATTACTTATAATAAAGTGATCTAATCATGGAATCAAGGAAACAAACACTCAAGAAAGACATGATTATATATTACAACTTTTCAATAAGGACATAAATGAACATAACAAATAAATAATGACTCAAATATATTTATATAAAGTTATATGTTAATTAGTTAATGTATTAATATTATTATCTAAGATATTGAGGTCATATGCAACATTCAGTGGGACAAAAGAAAAGGGTTTCTACCTGAAAATCCATTTTATTTCGAGTTACTCATGTTGTCTCATTACAAAAAATTAAATTTTTATTATTCATATGAAATCATCATATTTTTTTAAAATGTTATATATTTCGTTACCAATAAGAATCCATGGTTATTTTAAAAATAATTACATTATTTAAGGATATTTCTCAAATTATTCCCAATAATCATGCTCGATTCATGGGAACTTCTCTAATTATTTGTTATTATCAAGTACATTGTATCATATGTTTCAATAAACCATAATTATTCCTAAATCATTAATTTTATTATGAAAATCTATATTAGTTATATTCTTTTTTATATAAATATTTATACAAGATATCTCTTCTTTCAAAGTAAAATATTATTTCTCTCACGAATTACATGATGATTTTAAAAGATTATTTTTTATATTTCTTCAATAAAATAGATTATTATGATTAATTAGGATTATTATTTTATTATATCATCAACCATATTTTATTTAATGTTTTATGATTTTTATTACTGGGGATGAGCTATTTTGATATCATTCACCATATTACTCTGAATGGTTAATGTTTATGTTTAATGATTGGGAAAAGTTAAGGAGATTTTATATGTTTTTTTCAATATGAATGTTTATATTGATTCTGTTTCAACCCCTTCATATGAGAAATTCATTTGAAATAATTAATGTTAGGTGGATCCTATGATAGTCCCTCGATGCATCAGTAGTTCTAATGAGACAAACTAGTTTCAATTTTTACACTTTTATTTATGGTCTTTGAATGAGGCCTTGATAGAATGGTAATGAAGTACCAAATTATCCATTACATTATTATTATAATTTTAATTGATATTCCATGGGATTTTTCGACATGTAGAATATATATGGTTATGTATTATTGGGGCATTATTTAATTAACTTTTATTTATTCCAAATTTTTCTCAATATTATGTTTTATAGATTGTGTACTTTATGTTATTCACCAAGCCTTAATATTTACTCTTCTAATTTATTTCTTACCCTTACGAAACATGTTATCTGACCCATTTCATTTTTTATTTTTCCTTAGGATGTAGAGAAGTGTTTTATTAATTACTTCTATACACAATCTATAAGTTAGGGATGTTTCCATTGGAGTTTCTAAATTTTAGTTATTTTTATGTTTTAATGGTGAACTACTGTAAGTATTCTTGTTTTCTAAAGATATTAAATTATTTTTTCCATTAGGATCATTCTTCCTTGTTTACATACCAATGTAATATAACATGGAAATGTCTTTGGGAAAATGGGGTTGTTGTGTTTATAGATGGTATAATAATAATTTTAGTTTAAACCATAAAACTAGTTATAGTAATATAGATTAGGGAACAAAAACCATAGATAAAATTATAGGATAAGCATACATGATCATAATATAATCTTTTAAATTTTTCTAATATGTGTATCTTCATATAAATTCATCCATTTATGGATACTATAAGTGGACATGGTTCTAAAAAAGATGCACTTTAGAGTAAAAACTCTTATAAGGTGACACGAGCCAAACTCGGTGTAACCTAGTATATTAAAAGGAGCCTTATTTTTTACATGGTAGGAAACTCCCTATAAAAATTATTAGCATATTTCACATATTCAATAAAAACCATTATGAATGATTTAAAAGTTATTATGTCCCCAACGAAACCATGTTATGATTATGAGACTATATATGAATAAAATTTTCAAATATATCTTCTGTATTTCAAAAGTTTTGGGATTATAAATTATGTTAAATAATGACATGATATAATCTAATCTAGAGTATTCCATTGGTTAGAAATAGAACCTATCATAAAGAATGGGAACTTCATCATTATACATAATATAAAGATTAAAAATTATCATTTCTTCAATGGGTTTATGTTATTTATTCATGTGGAACTAGTCTCTCAAATTTTCTCATCAAATGAAGAAATATTAAGTTTTTCCAACATAAATGAGACATGTCTTCTATGTATTATTGATTTTGAAGGAGGCAAGAGATGAAAATGAAACTGGTAAGAAGAAAAGTACTTCTTTTAAATCATTTATTAATTGTTGATGGATATAACTTAGTATATTCAAAAATAGATTGATAGTTTTCTACTAGGAATTAGGGATTTCTACGAGTACAAGGACACAATTTATAGAAGGGTGAGATAATTTACCACCATAAAAATTAAAAAATAATATTAAATGCACCCAATACTGAGCCTCAATGAAATAATTCTTTATAATTACTTCACAAAAATAAAACTTTTTTCCAAATTATTGTATAATGTTTGGTAATGTAAACATCATTTTTGATATAGGAATGTCAAAATTAATTTAGTGTTAAATTTTAGTATTTATCTAAGAAGTATAATTTATTAATGAATAGTGAAAAATACTACAATGTAGTTTAAAGCTGTGTTTCTAGTTTAAATAATATTTATAATTTAATTTGATTCCTAATCTCACAATATATATGCTATATAAATAGTAATCTAAAATAGACTGTTTTAAAATTTTCTTTTATTGATATTATTTAAAAAGATTATTGAAATTATGAGTATTCATTTTATCGACCTTTTCACAACACCTAAAAAAATTTAATTAATCATTATATTACCCCATTTTTGAATTTAATTTCAAAAAATATTATAAAAATGTTTCAAATAATATGATATTTATATTCTTAGGTATTTTGTAAATATTTTGGAAATAGTAAGTCGACCCTTTTGGTAAGTAATGTTACACTTATGAATAGAAATATTACCATTATAAATAGTATACCAGACAAATGAATAGTAACGTCACCCATTAAATGATAAATAATATTTTATTATCTCATAATTGAATGTATGATATAATTTAATCAAAGAATAAGTAATTAAATGTTTTTGTGATTATTAATTATGTATTATTATTTTTATAAAACATAAATTCTCATTAATATTTTATTATGAATGTAATTATTAAAAAAAATTAATTTTATAAAATATAATCATAATTTAATATTTTTATATATTAGGAATATAAAATAATTTCTGATACCGTAGTTAATATTTCAGATTATTACAAAATAAGTTTTTATTATACAGACAATATGTTTGGAGTAAATGATAATTTTCATTAAAAATTTAAATTATCATATTTAGATAATTATGTAAATAAAATAATGTTTATTTTTGAATTTTAAAAGTCATAAAATAGTCAGGTGTATTTTTTTCTATTTATATAAAATACATGATTTTTTGGCAAATAGTAAAATATGTTAACTCATAATAAATTCTAAATACATGATTCCTTGAGTCATATGTGATGTCTAATTGATGTAAGAACACATGGATCAAACTCAATTGAACCTATTTATATTTTTCTCAGATTAATCAATTTAATTTCATTTCTTGAAAAAACTACTAAATTAATGAATTCAAAATTCTGAAATCTCACCTCTAAACCATTATAAAAAACACCCATCACCCACTCCTCTCCCTAAACATATAAGAATTGAATCTTGTCAATCATATACCCAAATAATAGTCCATATTCTATCCCCACATACTTTAGCTATTGGTATTTTCAAATTACTAAAACCCATTCCTTTAAGGAGGTTACTAATGAGGTTAATTCATAAGGTAAATACTCTTCCTTATCTCTTTTAATTTGATTGAATTTTGTTTTCATTTGGTATCCTCTACTAACCTTCTACTATATAAAAATTATAATGATAACTATAGTATAATATTCATGCTGTAGTTATATCTTGTAAATGGAAGATACATCAATAATATCATTACTCTCTATAGTTTATTATGAAAATGAAATCAAGGTTATGGAGGTGCTGATTTACAATAATTGTTGATGATGAACTTTCCCACTTCAATTTATACTTGATGTATGGACATGAAAAGATATATATGGTTTAACTAGATTAAAAATATTTATTATATATTATTTATAGTTATTTATCCAATTTATATACATGATATTAAATGATAGAACAAAACTAGTTCATTGTGATCGAAAATCTGCTAAAATTAAAATAAAATTTTTATCATTAATATGTTAAATAAGGATTCATCATAAGATATGGATAAAAAATAAAAAACAATAAAAATAAATCTTCCATTTTTACATTAATAAAATTAAATTCACAATATTTATAATTATACCCATTTTATATGAACTCCATTACATATAATCAAGTGAAAATATCATGTAGTTAAGGAAATAGACACTTCAGAATGACCAAATACAATGTTATAACTTATCAATAAGTTCATAAATAAAATAAAAAACTATATTGAATTAAATATATTTATATAAGGTTATTATATAATTATTTCATGTATTTAATTTTATTATCTACGACATTAGGGTCAGGTGAACAATACATTCAGACATACGATATAGTGTTCTACCTGAACATCAATTCTCTATCAGGTTACTATATTTCCCTATTTACAAAAATGAATGTGTTAATTATTAATGTTTAATACTTATTAATACTTTTAAATGTTTTATATATGTGTACCAATAATAATACACTTTTCTTATATGGGGAGTTAAATGTTTTTAAAGGATCTTTCTAAAATTATACCGTATAAACAAGCATGAATCAAAGTATCATCTCAAATCCTTACCTATTTTCAAGTGTACAATGTAATCGGTTTTTGGATAAATTTATTTTTATCAAATCACTCCTATTATTATGTGAAAACAATTTTTGTCACTAATATATTTATACAATGATTTTTTAAAATGTAATATTCTTTCTATGTTTTAGTGTATTTCTCTCCAGAATAACTCGATGATTTTATAAAATTATATTCTTTTATTTAAACAGTCTTGATTATTTTTTTGTTTAATTAGTATTGATATTTTATTATATCATGTACCATTTTTTATTTAAATTTTTATGATTATTTTTTCTATGGATGTGCTCTCTTGAGACTATTCACAATATTACTCCAAATGGTAAGTGTTAATGTTTTATGAATGAGAAATGTTATTTTCATTTCATATATTAGTTTCAATATAAATTTTTATAGGGATAATAATTCAACGATTTCATGTGAGTAATGAATTTAACTTATTAATTGTAGGATGGGGCCTGTTATATCCCTTAGGGGAGTCATTTGTTACCATGAAACAGAATGGTTAATTTTTTACTCATTTATGTATGGTTTCGGCTAGATTCCTTGACATAATGTTTATGACTACCCATATTATGCATTCCCTCATTATGAAACTAGTAACTGATATTCCATGTGATTATTAGACTCTTATAATATCACTGGTTATATATTTTTATGAAATTATTTAATCATATTTTATTCATTCATTATTTTTCTCATTATTATTTTAATGGAAACTGTACTTTTAGTTATTCACCATACCATAATATTTATCTTCCTCTATATTTCTTACCCTTAAGTAGCATCCGAGATCACCCCATTCATATGTTTTATTTATTACTTGGTCGCAAAAAATAATATTATGAATTAATTTTAGGGACATTCTATTAGATTGGATGTTTCCAATAGATGTTATATATTTTATTTCATTTCATGTTTTAATTACGAACATATGTATGTATAATTTTTCTTCCAATGACACTAAAAAATTTTGGCCCTTTGAGAAGTTTCTTCAATGATTATCCATCAAGGTAAATGAAAAGGGCACTAACTATGGGAATCTAAAAATTTGTTCCATGCACAATAACTACCCAATAACTTAACAAAATCCATCCTCAATATTTATAATTCTTATTATGTGCATAATTCCAAAAAAATAATTAATTTTTTTAAACCATGAGAAGGTTTTTAGATGATGTTGTAATATTTTTCAACAATCATTTTTATTTTATTTCTTCCACCACATCTATAAATTCTTAATAAAGCATGGTAAAATGAAAAAACCAATTTTTTCTAAAAAATGTTATGTAATTATTGTATACTAATGACATAAAATAATTCCCAAGTCCATAAAATGGGTTATGAAATCATTATTCATGTGTATGGAGGACAACTGCCCCATGAACAGATGTAAAAAAAATTTATTAGCACCTTTCATGAGTGGGTATCTTGATGAATATAAAGTATATATATTACATTTATAAAATAATTATTCCTCCAGAATATTAGGTCACATATAAATTTTTTGTGTTTAATTCTGTAGGGGATAAAATGATGTGTATCGTGTGTATAGAAGATTGCTGCCTTACGAAGTGATGTGATTTATTTACTCTAACACTTTATAATAAGATAATAAGTATAATGGTAATTAATTTATATGCTATAAATTAAATAATTTTTATATTCAAGACATAGTTATAATTCAAAAATAAAAATATATAATTTTATTTCTTACCTTTTCACACATGGAAGGATGATAACATCATTAATATACTGGTAGAGTATTTCCTTCACAATTTTGTACAACTCATTCTCTTAATCATCAACACTTACGATTACATGTATTATTATATTATTAAAAATAAAATATTATTTATATAGTAATATATTATTTATATAGTTATATATTTTTGGAAATATTAATTATTATGCACCTTAATTTAATAATGATCATTTAATGATGGAAATGTTCCAAATGCGGGCATATAACCTACCATCTATATGATCATAATGTAATTCATTTATCAAAACAATAGATCATGATTGTTGTTAAAAGTATAATTGATGCATAAATATAACAAATATTTCAGGATTATTATTACAATTATTATGATAGCATGATCTATGTAATAGGATCGAAAATAAAGAATCAAAACAAAAAAGAAAAATATGATGTGTTTACCCATAACATAAATTTTACAAGAAATTGGAAATAACCAGTTTATAAATTTTCGTAGATTTATATTATATGTCTTATATATATAAGTATTATTTTGTGTTAAATATATAAAAAAATACTTTTATTAAACATGAGGTTTGATCATGTAAGAAGGAAGATGATATATATATTAAGTGATTTATTGTCTCTCATTGATTTCTAAGAGACATATGAAAATTCACTACTCATTCCTAATGTGGGTTGTTTATACTCAACATGTTATAGGTTATATAATGAATATAAGTATTTTAATGATATTTCATTCTTAAACATATTTATCCTTATTGGGGATTATGAATCAAAGGAATTCTAATGTGTGAGGGATATAAATTAAACATTTTACCTCCATCATACACATGTCATATTAACTAACTATTTAATTTATATTGTTGATATATTTCACACCAATTTATTTTATAATATATAACCTAAATATTTGTAACATTTACTTACCCATTTTTGGTTCTATATTTAATGGGGTTCATTGATCTATGTTTTCCAAAAAGGTAGTGGAATTTTGTCTCAAATTCCTTTATTGAGACATATGTTTGGTTTTACACCTATATAATTTTATGAGGAGTATATTTAACCCAATAGACATGCCATATGATGAATTTATTTTTGTCCATGCTATTTTATGTTTATTTTAACATTATTATTTCTGTGGGATTATTAATCAAAATTAACAATGTGGGAGGTGATTAATTTTACAATATAACCATTTATCTGGATTTTTTTTGATTATTCTTTGAGTAATGAAATATTATGATTAATATATTAATAATCTCATAGATTCTCCATCTTATTATTTTTTTATAGGGATACATTTTTTTCATTAATTTCATTATTATTATGTATTCATGATTTTCAATGTATTGTTTCATTAAAACAGATCATTTAATGTCAAAAACCATTTTTATTCCAAACACATGTTTCGTTTTTTTATAAATAATAAATTTCACATAAATAAGATAATTTATTTAAAAAACATTTTTTCCTGTATTAATTTTTTATTTTTTATAATTGTGATATTAATGTATTTTTTCAATCCATACCCATTTGGATTTTACAAAAGAAATGTTAAAGAAACAATTATTTTAATATTTTACATATAAAAAGAATTCCTACCCTCAAGAAAACCAAATTGTTTGAAGTTTACATTATAAATATTCTAGGATATTTTCAATGAACTATTTTTTAAATTGTATTATGTATTTAATTGTTTTTTAAATGTGGAAAGTATGTGTTCCTCAAGAAACGCACTATGTGATTTCTCTTTCGATAGAATTATCTATATAATATCACATCTTCTAATGTCACTTATGATTTACTATGTAAATGATCCAGGGAAAAAATTATAATTCTTTTTATAAATTTTTTATTTTATATTTAATTTATTTTTATAGAACCCATATTTTTTCCAGGGGTTATTTTATAATGATATTTACTATTATATACAATTTGTTTATTTAGTTATGATACGTTGAATTTTTTATGATATTGTGGATCAAAAGCTTATGGATTTCTTGAAGGGTGGGACCTATATCTCCCTCTAAGGAAGTTGATAATAATTAATGGTATATGATCTCATAGGGTAGAAAAGAGGATAAACAAATCCCAAAAAAAAGGTAAAAGCGAATTCATCTGAATCCTGAAGGAGGTACAAGGTTTATTATCACAAGTATATCATGATATGAATGTATTGGTAGGAATCATGGACATATGATTTTCTATCCTTATGTATATGCAAGAAATCAACATCTTATTCCAATTTTATGGTCTCACAGATCATGATCTTATATTATATTAAGATTTATGTTTTATGAACATCCAATATTTATATCAGGACTCTATTCTATAGTATTTGATATAAAATTTTCATTTTTTAAATTTTATGATAATGTTCTCAAACAGTCATGTTTATTTTATGCTTATGTATCTCATTTTTTACCCTTACCAAGCTTCTAAGCTCACTATTATTTATTTTTTACTTCACCAAGGTTATGAAGAAAGATTTTAAGTAGGGCATGTTTCTAAATATTAAAAAATGGGAATATCAGTATTAGAGATATATATTATTATTATCCAAATAATCATATTTTGTACATATTCCCCAAATACAATTAACTATTATGTTCATCAGGTGTGTGTTTTATATTGTACAGTATAATCATAAAAAAATATGAAAATTATTTTTCTAAAATACATGAGTTTCTATATTTGGAATCATATGAAAGGATTCATCAAAAGTTGGAAAATATTATGAGAATACATTTGGGAGAATCCTACTGAAAAAGCTAAGGAGAAAACTAAGGATGAGTAAATATATAAGTAGTTATAACAAAAAAATTTTAATGGTTAGAGAAATTGGAATCCAAGATATTACATACATGCTAGAAATGTACATGTGGATGTGTATCTATCAAAAAGGAGTATATGGGATAAATTTTTTGATAGTGTTCCATTGAGATAGACCCAAATCAGGACCAATTGCATGAAAAAAGCCATGAAACTCATATGGTTTGACACTCCATGTGGATATGATTTTAAAACTCACATAGTCTTTATAAAAAACCTTGAAGGATTTAAACATATGATGACTATGAATAACCTAGGATTAACCTAATGTTTCAATGATTATAAATATTGATTTCTGAATTAGGAATATTATTAATTATTTATTTGCATGATTTTTTTTCATCTATGATTATTATTTCTTACACTATGATTTTTGGTTTAATAAATGGATAGAACCAGGAGAAACTCAGTTAACATTTATTTGGATGAAAACATTAATGATGAGATTCAAAATGGGATGGTGATTGTTGTGAAGGATGTTGTGATTATACCTAATTGTATATCACTAAATATGATTGACACTAGAACCTTAACCAACCAATTAACTCACCAATGAAGTGAATGATAGAGTTCGATGAGAATTCATGTAGTGGATGCTATGTATCAATAATGATTCAGTTTTCTATATGATGAGAACGTGGGAATAAGAATAGTGTAAAACAACTCAAAAGAACAAGAAGATTTTTTTATTGTGGAATTGAAGGAAACAAGGGAAGTGGTTTATAAGGAAAATTTAAAAGATTAGTGAACGATATGGATTGGAATATTGGTATCCATCATGTATGATAAAGTGATTAATGTTTTAAATAAGTAATTTTTTACCGTTATTAAAATATATATCCAATGGGGATATCTCATGATAGGAATCACCAAGGTTATATGAGTAATGGATATATTTATAATGATGAAGAAATTATAAGTCACATAAAAAAGGTAATCATTTTTTATAAAAAATATTATGATACTTTGTTAATTGGATAAGGAGATATTGGGAGGATTTAAGTGACTATGTAGTGGGATTCATGTATTTTGAACATGAAAATATGTAAGGATTATTTAGAATATCTTTTTCATTAAATATATGTACGAATATGTTGAGTAATAATGATAAAAAATTAACGATATTTAATGAAGAGGTAATATTTTATTGAAAACACATGATTAAATGAAGTGAGCCCTTCATATTTTCACGATTTTTTTAAAATGGTGTTTATTTTGGATAATGTGATTGTTAAAATGGATAATGTGAATTTTATAATGTTTATGACATCAGAACTGATAATGAATATGTTAATAATTTATTTAGGTTATCATTAACTAGGATTAAAACATTATTTGATCTACTGAATATGTTCAATAATATAATGTTTTAATCATAGAATGAATAAGAATTCATGTTTTCATTGATGAATTATTGTAATTCAATTTATCATTATAATTTTAAGAGAATAAACTATGAAGGTATTCAAATGATTGGTATGTAAAAATCAATAAATAGGTTATTATATATTGGGAATTAATATATAGTTGATTTTGAGAAATATAGTGAACTTATTTATAAATTTTTATCTTTTATAATGGTTATATGGTAATAAATTATGTAATGGATTATGATGAAAATTTCTTGATGTTTTACAAGGGAATATACTATAGCACCGTATGAATATTTATTTATATTTGATAATAAGTGATAAGCATTTTTTAAACATTATATATAAAGAGTGATCTATCATTATATTATGGATATTTTAATCCATTAGTTCATCAATCACAAATAGCTGATCATAATTTATAATAGAAAGTGATAAGTAGAAGTTGTTCAATGAAAAGAAATATGATGAAATTTTTCATATAATAATAATGAAATCCAAGACTTACGTATTTCATTCCCTTATAAATTATTTACTCTATCAGGGTGGTATCCTATAAAATGTCACTTTTAATGAATATCACAAAGGTCTTGATGTGTCCCATGAATCAATTATGTGGAAGAATATACCAAATCCATAACATTTATAGAACTCAATGGTCGTATAGGTGAAGATTCAAATCACTTATGAGGAACAAAGGGTAGGTATTATAAATGTACTAGAGAAGGTTTAATGAATCAAATATAACTAACATTATCAATTTTATTATTGAAAAAACAACAAGATTTAATATAAAACATGGTAACATCATGATGTAATGAGGTAGAATTATCCTCTGCTATTATTATAAATTTGAAGAATTTAGTGAGATAAAATAAATTTTTGGGTTAAAATGTAACTCAAAATATTTTGTGATATTTTTTAAAATTAGTTATATATTTTTTGATATATTTTTTAACACATAACACTGATATTAGCTTTCATTACTTGAAACAATGAATATATATAACGTATTAAATATTATGAAAATATTATAATATAATAAATTACAAATTTATATTAAAATATAGTGTATTTATAGTATTATGTAATTGATGATAATATATGGTTTAGAAATGTATATAATATTTATTCGTTGGTGGTCATTTGATTAAAAATGAAAATAATAGAAATCATTTACTAAAAACATATACAGAAAAAAATTTACCTCAATAAATTTAAAAACCAATTCTAGAGAAATATAGTAATTAAATATATATTTTATATACTACAAATAATTATTTTATATTCATATTTTCTGTTTTCTATAAAATAGAAAAGAATTTATCCAATTCTACACATATAAAATGTTTTTTTATATAAAAAGTTATCGCGCCTTTTTGAACAATTATTTTAAAAATCTTTTATAAATATATTGGATTTTTGTTTATAAAAAAAATTACTATCTTTATTCATCGTGTGAAAATTATCATGCTATGAACATTTAATATTTTCTGAAAAGAATTCAATTGTGTTGAATAATTAAAAATACAGAATTTTAATCAAAAAACTATTTAATTTAATTAACTTATAAAGAAAAATTATATGTCATGCAGATTATATCTAAAAATTAATTTTTAATATATCAATCAATCAAATTATTGTAATTGGAGTCATTTTCATATTAATTTTTAATATTAAACCATTTAATATTATGACCATTTGATCTTTGTAAATATTGATTCTCGTTGTGTCTATGAGAATAATTTCAAATTGAAATCATTAACTAATTTAAATTTAATTTTTAAAGATTGATTAAATAATTTTTATCATCATAATTTATATCAAAAAACAAATTCTACTGATATATTGGCCGAAATTTGTTGTATAAAAAATAAAAAATATTTACTATGGTTAAGGTTGAAATGACTTTAAATGGGGTTATACTAAATATATAAGGGTCAAAATAACTGAACTAAATTTATAATTAAATTTGGACAAACATTATCAAACTAATAATATATATATCTCATTAATTATCTTTTTTTCCCATTTATAATGTGAAATATTTGGTTTCACCATTTTGTTTTAAAAATAAAAAATGTGCCACTCACCTCACGTTTAAATGGCCACATTTCTCCACTCATATTCACACTGTAAACAATTATTGATATGTTAAATACTTGACCAAATAACTTATTAAACTTCCGTTAATAATCTTATAAGCCTTATTTTTTTTATAAATCAAATCTAGAATTGATTTTTTTCAAATTCCTAATGAGGTTATTCGAACAAGAGGTAACATTCTTCAATGGTCTCTCTTATTTTATTTCTTCATCCACCACCATATTATAATATTATAACATGAAGATTAAATAATGTTAGTATGATATATATAATAATATATTCTATTTTATGTTAATTAACTACAACTATCCCCTTCTCTTTTAAATTGTTTATGCAATCATCAATAATGTGTAAAGATAATTACCACATTCCAAACAGATGTCATTGTTTTTTCCATTTCAACCTATCAACATTTGGTGTGAATAATGGATTAAATTATATATATATATATATATAATATTTTTAACATAATCAAAATTATATATTAATTATATAATATATAACATTTTTACCATTTATTTCATAGGGGATACGATAGCATCCCTCATGAGTAAGACATACTACCACCCTGTGAAGCGAAGTGATTAATTTTTCACTAAAACATTACAAGGAAGATAGAAATAATAAATAAATTTACTATATTTGATATAAATGGAATATATTTTATAATAAATGACTAATTATCATAATAAAAATTATTCTTCATTTTATTTTTTTCAATTTCACTTACTCAATGATGAAAAATTCATTTGTGCAAGTCTAGACTACCACCTTCCTGATGTGATTCGACCCTATTATATAATCAATAGAAGACATGTATGATAATTATAATTATTTTAAAGTATTAATAATATATATATATATATATATATTATTTTTTATATTTATATAATTGTAAATATGTTACGTACCATATTTCCAGAATGACCACTGAAAAATGTAACGGTTACTATGATAGACGTATGACCTACCCTCTCCCTGATCAAAAAAATATCATTTCTCAAATAAATATTTAATTATTAATATTAATATTATAATTTATTTACAAATATGATAATAATTCCATTCTCATTATATATATATATATGAACTAGGATCAATGTGATTGTATTAAAGATAAAAAATCATATCTGATATGAAAAAAATATATTATTAACTAAAACTTGATTTTAACTAGAAATTGGTTATAAATGGGTAATAAATTATAATAGATAAATCCCATAAGTATGAATATATAAATATTTATATTTAATATATTTATAATAATAATTTATTTATTATATAGGTGGCTCACATGTGTATGATGAATGTCAAGATTTAAAGTAAGAGATTTATAGATTCTTTATATTTTGGGGAGACATAAGAAAATTCACAACTCATTTATTTTGTGTTGTTTATAGAGATCCCCTTTAAAATTTTATATCCTTAATATAATTATTCTCAAAATATTTAGGGTTTCCTTTGATCTTATGATTTATTGGGGATTACAATTCAAATGATTATGAAAGTGATAAGGGATTTTAATCTCACTTTTAACTTCATTAATACACATGTCATATTCACCATATACATACATTATGTGGTTTATATGTCCTAATTTAATTAACCATTTTCATTGTTAAATTATATATTTATCCAGATTTACATATCTATCTTTATACCTATCTTTCATAGGGAACACAAATCAAACATCCACATAATGAAAACTTCTTTTTTGTCTAATTTTGCATTCTTTAAGGAATATGTTATATTATTCACCTATATTATTTTTTGAGATTTTTTAATAGTAAAATTGACATTTAATAAAATGAATTAATTTTTTTAATGATAATTTATGTTTATTTTAAAATTATTCCTTCACGAAGATTTTGATTCAATCATTCCACATTAGGAGTAGGTTTATTTCACAATTTCTACATATTTTACTATTTTTTATGATTATGTTTCCTATAATTATACTATATGATAGATCACAAAATATATACATTTTTTATTCAACTATAGTTGGGTCATTATAATAGATGGTTTCCATTTATTTTTATCTATGTATGTACTAAAGAGTTCAAATGATTATTTAGAAGAAAAATCATGTTTTTCTTGGAAATTCATTTTTATTAAAAAATAATTATTTTGAAGAAATGGTTTCTAAAGTATTTTTAAAATATTAAATCATTTTAAAAATTAATTTTAAATATTTATGAAATTTTTTGTTGAAATTAGTTTGATATAAATAATCAGGTAATTTTTGGAACAATGGCTGTTTTTCTTTTGCTGAAAATATGAAAGGAAACATTTTTAATGGGTATAGTGTGAAAATAATTTCATTACATCATGAGAATTATATTCATTGAAGAATAATTTATAACATTTCACCATAAATTTTATTGATTAATATATTTAAAAAAAATTATTTTTTATTTTTTTTTCAATGTGGATAGGCTATATTCATCATAAAATGTTAGACTTGTTTTTTCGTTCAAAATAATTTTCTATCTATGATAAAAAATCCATTTCTTATACATATTATTTTCAGGGGATATAATTCATGGGTACCATTCTTATTCATTCTGAAAATTTATTATTTTATGATGACATGATTCTTATGAAACACATATATTTTCCATGGGTCATACAAATATGAAATGTTTTTATGAGACCCATTTGTTTTCATTTTGTAAGATATGATGAATATTATATGATCTTGTAGAAGAAAAATTAATATATTATGTGATGGGTGGGAAATATATCTCTTTACAATCAATTTGGTAATGATTATTATCTTATGATATCAAAGGGTAGATTCATGGTTATCCCAATTCCAATAGAGGGTGAATGAGAGTTCATATGAATCTTTAATTTAGTACATGATTGGTTATCCCAATACAGAATTTCATAATGTTATTGGCTGATATTCTTGAATTTTTTATTATTATTATATGTATGTCATAAATATATGTCTTATTAAATTTTTATTCTCTAATTTCACATGTTATTTTGACCTTTTATGATTCAAGTCTTATAAAAATCCAATATTTATCCCATTAATGCATTATATGATCTCTAATATGTGGGGTATAGATATAAAATGTTATACTAATCATTTAATAACATTATGTCACTATTATTGTTACATATATCTCTTATTTACCATTAATGAGTATATAATTGGAAACTCTATTATTATCCCTTTAAATGGTTATGAAGAAAAGATTTATGTTGGGAATGTTTGGGAAGAGTAATAAAGAGGAAAGTCATTATATGGGGTGTGGATGATATTTCCATAAATTAAATTATTTTTCACCTAGTATCAAAATACAAAAAATTATTATAGATATTAGGATTTTATTTTTCTAAATTTTTTAATATTATTATAACATGTTCTATTATATATGTATGAGAAGCCCAAATTGTTAAAAATTACTTCTAGAGCTACTATGGTGAGCTGTCCCGGTTGGTTCCCATGTATGGTGAATATTTCTCCATCATATCTGGTGTTGATCCATCATGGATAAATATAAAAAAGGGATGTTATCTAAAAAAATCCATTTTAGGTTTGTTCATATGTTTTCAGACGCACAAACCACATTAAAAGTGAATGAAATTTTAAAATGTTATTAAATGATTCAATAATAATAAACACAAATGCTACATAAATAATTAAATATATGAGAAGAAATCCCTTAAATAAATATTTTTAATGATCATATTTGAATCATTTTAATCACATAATAAATTACCTTCAGATAACATTGATATACTCTCCCCCTACTTTCCCCCTTTAGTTTTTTCTCCCCAATTAGAGAAGAACCGAAAGTGGTAAATACATTAATTATTAAGAACTATGGGACTGCAATACCATATTTATTTATGATAAATCATAACTTTGACATTAACTAAACTATTAAGAGTTTGTTTCCATCCAATAATAAATTAATTCGATATAGATAATTATATTATTATAACCAACCCATTATTATCTAACACTACATTAGAAGTGAAATTTTAAAGATATAGTAAACTCCATTTTGTTATGACACATACAAAAAATCCAAAAATACTTATACCAATTTCTCCTTTATGAAATGGGAGTTTATCTCAATGTACACGGATTTTCTAATTTTTATTATTGTTTTTTTCTATGAATTTTAACACCAGCATAATAAGAATGTGGGAAATTGCATTATTACTCACGTCATTAAGTTGTTGTTTTATACATAACAATAGGTCCCAATTAAGAGTGTAATAAATTTACTTTTATACTATGTGTCTCAAAAAATTAAATATTGATTCTTACTTTTCCATGAATGAATAACTGGTTAGATAATAGGAGAAACCAAAAGTGGATTTTTGTTAATCTACCAACCCATCCAATTTTATATTAGTGAATCATAGTAATATATAGTGTGCCTCATTATCATGGAATACCCCATGGTCTATTGTATAATGAATATATAAGAGGGTTATATTAAGAACATTCATATGTTTCACTATGGGATCAATTTGATAATAAGTGGGTTGAAATGTATCAAATAATACAAATATATAATCTCATGGTTTTGAAAATGAATAAAATTTTAATAATTTACTATTTTTTTCCATATCAACCTTTTTTACCAACTCATCTTTTGATGATTTCAGTTTTTCCTCTACCAGAGGGTCTATGGGCCTTATTCAACCAGATTAAATCTTCTTAAAACATATCTGGAAATTTATTTTAACAACCCATATCATTTAAAAATAATATTTTATTATTTTAAAATAAAAACATATTAAATAAAACAAACAGATAATAGGGTCGAGAGTATTTTAAAGGCAAGGAACATAATACATAAAATGAAACTAAAAAATTTTACTATTTTTTTCATATCCCACAGTGAGATCATAAATCAATTTTATCTCCTAAAACTGCATTGCATAACCTAGTGAATACGTAGTAGAAAGAGGTGATCTAGAATGAAAATTATGTGAATAAATATAGTAATAAAACATAACATATGAATCAAATATATGACATGATATCATAAAATTGAAATTACATTAATAATAACAATAAAAAAGGACATAAATAACATGAAATCATTAGTTATTATTCAAGAATACAAAACAGTACATAAGAATGAGTCATTGATAACTACTAGGAAAATATAACATGGTGGGCAAGGCCACGTAACAGATTTTGATAACTCCATAATACATTACATGATGGTTTATGAGAAACAATATATAAACATGAATTAGAGAGAACTGTCTAGATGCACCCATATAACATGTTCAAGATCTATATATTACATATAAATTAAATAAATCAAAATTCATATCATAGAGAAAATTCATAAAAGTAAAAGGGGTTACATAATCTTTCATGATATCATAATGAAAATAAATTTCATAATTATCAAATTTGACAACTGATCATACAGTAAGTATTAAATGATCAATATAGGGAATTATAATTGATGAAAATATGTGCGATACATATATATAGAATCTAAAAAATTCACTAATATTTATGGTTGTTTTTATTGATGAATTGAAATACTTTTCAATATTTTAAAATAATTCATGAAGAAAACAACCTTTTAACATAGTAAATAAATATAGAAAATCTAAAAAAATTTAAAATTAGTATTGAAAATAATTTCATTAAAAATAACCAGGGTAACATATAATGTAATAAAAAATGGATGATTGGTCATGATGGTTGGTAATTCTATATAAGCCTATGATGTTAAAAAAATATTCCTTTTACATTGTTTTATAAAAATTGAAAAGTACCTTGTTTGGAAAATTACTAGAATGATACTTTTAACCAAATATTTATAAATAAAATCACGAATAAAAATTAATATAATATTTAAATTAATTATTTTAATATTTTATTGAAAAAACATATTGGAAGACATAGATATCCAAAAGAATGTCTTTCTGATCGAAGAGTTATGTACAGTCAGTTTTCCTTGAAAAACATTTTATCAATCTTTTTATGTAAAAAATTAATTTGGTACCTATAAATGAATTTGTCATTAATAACTAGAGTAAAATAATTTTTATTGATTTTAATATGAAATCATCTTAATATTATAATTGACGAAAAATCAATCATAATAAATCCTGGATAAAATTGGATTAAGGAATAAATCCTTACCACCAATGTAACATTTGAATAAAATCCACTATAAATGATTTAAAATATTAGAAAAATAGATAACCATGATTTATTTAGTTTCATGATATAATATGTAATATGGATGTATATATATGATATAAAAAATTTAGGCTAACCAATGAATCTTTGTTTCAAGAAGGATGTTTTGAGAAAAAAGGAAATTCTGGAAATTTCTTAAGTACATGCCATGTACATTATGAGTAAACATTGTGTACTGCTTTTCCGCAAGAGGTCATCTACTACCTATGTTGTATCCACATACATGGCCATGTGGGAGTGACTTGGAGGCTTCTTAATGCAGAGTATAGAAAAGGCGAGTACACGCCATGTACTCCAAAATTACACACCCTGTATTTTGTTTTTTTTCATTAAATGCACCGTAGGAACGTTTAATAGCCAGAAGACTCATCATTTAGGTCCCTTTCGACCGAGAGAACTCATATGTTTGAGGATATTCGACGAACCCCTGAGCCTTCATCCCTCCTCCGAATTGAACATTGTTGGTTCCATTGGAATCACATCAGTGAGTTCTTGTGTCTGCTTGAGACTTGGTTTGTGATTTCTCTTCTCTCGTGAGATATAATGGGTTCAAATTTTTAGATTATTTTGTAGATCTTCGATGTTCTAAAGAGATTCAAGCTTTGAGGGTCTCATATTGCGATCTACTAACCCCAAGGTTGGTGGTTTGTTCCTTTCTGTTCAATGTCATTAAGTATTATATGAAAATTACAAAAATAGCCTTGAACGTGGTTTTGCGTTTTTACTGT
The DNA here is from genome assembly GCA_963277665.1 of Viscum album. Classification (NCBI taxonomy): domain Eukaryota; kingdom Viridiplantae; phylum Streptophyta; class Magnoliopsida; order Santalales; family Viscaceae; genus Viscum; species Viscum album. The sequence continues at coordinate 321,912,414 of OY728161.1, forward strand.
TTTACACCTTTTGATTTCCTACCATGATAGTATTATTGTGTTGGCGAAATTTGGATATGAATTAAGAATGTTGTTATGATTTGGATGTATTTCCCTTGCATGTTATTTTTATGACTGTTTGGTCTTGTTTAGCTTGTTTGCCTACCTTGCCTATTTTCCATGAATGCTGTTATAGGATAGAGAGTATTTATTCTTTCATGATTGTTATGTTTTTGACTACATATCCAAGTAGTTTTGTTGGTTTACTTGGCCATATTACACTACAATGCTCGTTGACATACATAGGGTCATGGGAACCTAGTGTAGTAGAATATAAGAGGAATTTTAGTGGGTGAGCTTTCGTAGAGAGTCTTTGAGCACTTTAGGCTATAAGGGGGATTAACCTAGTGATCATCCTAAAAGGGCCTAGAGACAGTCGGGGATATTAAGGTAATTGACCAGGTGAGATTCCTTAGAGAGTCCTTGATTTCTATAGACAAAAATGGGATTGACTGCTTCAAATTTCTCAGAGAGTCTTTTATTTTTAATCATTAACTTGTTAGACTATAAGTAGAATTGACGGTGAGTGCTTCCGCAAAGAGTTTATGAATGAAATGGTCTATAAGGGTAGTTGACCGAGTGATTTTTCTCAGAGAGTCCTTGACCTTCGTTATATAAGATTAATTGACTGTGTGAGCTTCCTCAGAGTGTTCCTGAGGACCTTAGACTATAATGGTAATTGACTGTGAGTGATTCCTCAAAGAGTCTTCATATACTAAACTAGAGAGGATAGGATGTGTGTACTTCCTAGAGGGTTTTTGTACTTGATTTATTGTTCAAATTGTTGAACTTTTTACTGCTTATCACATTCATGGTTACAGTTTTTTGTACTTTTACATGCCATATATTCACTGACTGTTATGCATAGATCTTCAAATGGTTTCATACTAGGATTTAGTATCACACCCTATTTGGGTCATGCTTTTGGGCCCAAACAGATTATATAGTTGAACGTATAGATAAGGGAAACAATCATTCTACTACATGCACTTGACTTGTTGTGGAGTTGGAGAGCATAGGACCAAGCTTATTCTTGTGATGCTGAGGATATGTTTATCATTTATTTTTCACTTTGGTTTAGTTTTTTTGGAATTCATGCATTGTGACTTATTTTCCTACTTTACTAGACATTTATATCATGCATCATTTATATATGTGTTCCAATTGTTTTTTACATTCATTAATCCATTTTTTTACTTATGTATGGATGTTTACTACATCCACAGTTGAATGTATTTGTTTACTTCCATTGTGTACTCTGCCAATGAAGGAATAGTTTTCTCAATATCACACCTAAGGCCCTCACTGCTAGTCGGAAGCCTCTGGCGTTCGGGGAAATTATATTGAGGCCATGTGACCAAACGGTTATGGGGTACCTCTGGGTGGCTTCTAGAACCAGGGTGTTACAATGTGGTATTAGAGGAATTAATTTCTCTTTATATACTGTATGAACCCTTTAGCCAGGGATAAGATGGAATCAGTACATAGAAATAATGTTTACCTATGAGTAGCTAAACCGTGTACATGAAAAATCCAATCAACCTCATTTATTGAAATTTCCACTGGTTTTTCATGTTTACAGTTGATCTAATTTTCACTGATGAGTGACTCACATGTTTTTTGTTGTTACAGTTGATGTTATTGAGTTTTTACTTCTATGGAAACCCGATGAGATGAGTGGATGTCATCTTATGCATCATATAGGCACTTGCTATAAATCACATGTCATGCATGTTTTCCATTCAATCTACGTTGAAATAGTGATTTCATGTTTTTGTGATAGATGTTGTGTAATATATCCATGATTTTTTGATAGTTTCCTTGATAAAATATATATGGTTTTAAAGGGTATTGTTTTGTGTAACGTTTTGCATGAATGGTTGCCAAACATTGGTTCTTGAGGTTTTATGGGCACTCATGGACCAGAATTTGGTGGATCATCACTCTGTTTTCCTTGTTATAACATGTATAATATTCCATACATTGATTCATGGAGATTATGGGCCCTCACGGATCAGAATTTGGAACATTCAGTGTTCGTTTTATTGTTTTCTGGGTTCTAGAGTATTTTTTGAGGCTTAATGTCTAGAAAAACCTAGAATAAATGTGGTGTAATGTTAAGTACATTCCATGTGTTCTTCTATTCGAGAATAAACTATTTTTCTTAAGTACACACCATGTACTTTACATACACTTTCTGAAGAATTTGACCATGTCGTAGGTTGTGTAGGTAGAGACACGGGATGGGAAATTTCCAGTGGGAACATGTCATGTACAGAGAAAACATGCTGTAAATTGTTGACCATGTGTCCGCCCGTGTAGCCAAAAACACGAACATTTAAGACCGTAAGCTATACATGTTGTGTCCATGTTGAACACGTTGTGTGGTCTGACTTTGGTACCTGACCGTTTCGTGTACAACACGGGTTGGTGGTAACCTTCCGCGTACACACTATATCCTCCTTGAACACATCGTGTAGTCTATCCCAGGTACCCAGTCACGTCACAAACAACAATGGTCATTGTTATACCTTCACGAATATTCTGTGTCCATCTAGATCACCCCATGTAGTTTAATCTGTGTGTCAGGCCATGACACTAACACAAGAGGCCATGTGAAGCTTGTCTAGTACACGTCGTGTCTATCATTCACACACCATGTAGTCATGTATTAGTAGATTCATGTGGATTAACCATGTAGAGGGACACAGGGTAGGGAAAGGGGACTCAAATACACGTTGTCTGTTATGACAACACGCCGTGTGTCCTGGGTGTTACAAAACTAGTTTAGGCCGGGGTACACACCCATATAAATGATTACAGGGAACACACCATTTAGGAAATGTACACACCATGTTGTCATGTTTTGTAAAACTTGAGTGCTTTAATTTTCATGTTTCCTTCATATAAACCTTCTTTTCAGTCCCTGATAATATTTTTCTAAGGTGTGTACTTGAACATTCAGAGCCATGACACCATGATGTCCTCCGATTGTGCGCCAGTTTATAGATGGTGATCAGACACCGGACATGGCTGATTAGAATCTACCTGTAGATCCTCCTATTGTACCCTCATTGGCACCAGCCGTTGTACATGAAATAGGTGCTAATGCACTATTCAGGGAGGGATATCTGAGGATGATGTAGATCATACAAGGAGCTCTACCTCCTACCACATTGATTGCGGATTTGACGAAGGACTTTCAGTAGCAACATCTTCCCACTTTCTTAGGGGATGGAGGACCGCAGGCTGTAGATTCATGGCTAGAAGACTCGCTGATGATATTTGAGAATCTAGAGATACCTCCATAGAAGAGGGTTAAACTTTCTACATACATTCTCTATGAATATTACAAGGGGTGGTGGGATGTGATCTCAAAGGTGGGTCACCAGTAGAATATGTATTGGGAAAAGGTTTGGTGGATCTTCTAAAATTACTTTTAACTGGATACCCTGAGGGCCGATCGAGCCCAAGAGTTCATGAGTCTGAAGTAGGGTACTCTTACTATTATGGATTATTCCAATCGCTTCACATAGCTGCAGTGTTTCACTCATATTACAGGAGGTTATGATTTGTTCCTTGCACAAAAGTTTGAAGATGGTCTGAGGCACGACATCTGATACTAGGTGAGCATCTTCAGGTTGGCATTGATATATTTTATCACCGACCAGGCACTGATTACATAGAGTAATCTGATGGATTATGGAGCTGTGAGCCTGGGCGGTTCGGAAGCTAGAGTTAGTGCTCTGCCAACTAATTGCAGGATGCACCACTGGAAGGCTACACTAGGAGATCATAGTCGGCGGGATGCATCTTCCGGGAGCTAGGTGGGTTTCTACTAGTGTGGTAGAAAAGTTAATTGGAGGCCACGTTGCCTGTGAGTCCCAGCATAGTGCTGATCTTATGTCAAGGGGAGTCACCTTTAGCATTATTGTCAGTTCTTCTCACCAGAACATGGTGATAGGGGTTCTTTTATGGCTCCTCATTCAACTACAGCACCACCAGTTTCTCTCCCGTCTGGAAACTGGAGTTCTTTCAACCGTTCGGGATGAGGTGGTGGCCATGGTTGTGGTAGTCAGTCATCGGTTCTTTAGTGACATTAGGTTTGATCAACTCAGAGTGTTCAAGAAGGGTCAGAAGGTCATTTCATGGGCTAGACATTTACAGTGGTGCAGACCCAGCAGGAGCAGGATCTCATACCCCGTACCATTTGAGGTACGATGTTAGTAGCCACAGTTTTAGATTCTACCATTTTCGATACAGGGGGGTCCCATAGCTTAATATATGTTGTTGTTGTGGAGAGCATAGGGCTTTTAATCTTTTATTCATCTGAAATCTTGATTCTAGAAATCCCATTGGGGACTAGAACTGCTAGTGTGCGTCAGTGCAGAGTGTTTCCTCTATAGGATGGTGGGTTTCACTGTTTATGGGAACCCTATGTCCCAGAGATGACTGGAAATGATGTCATTCGTGGAATGGACATGCTAGTTCCCTTCCAGGCAGTCATTGACTGTTATCGATGTAGGGTGAGTTTCATGTCACCAGAGAGTGGATCCTTTCTTCATTGGGGTGAATTGGATTTCCATGCAAGCAGAACGGGTCCATAGAAACATGGGTTGGCAGAAGTTACAACCCAGATTGCTATTATATATCTGGATGACATGGGGACTTCACAGTTAGAATTTCCTCCAATGATGGATTGTTTCAGAGCTGTCATTCTAGAGGAAAATTCATGTTTTCCTCCAGAGCACAAGGTAGAATTATCAATTGATCTTGTTCCAGGAGCGTCACCGACGTCTATTTCTCTTTATAGGAGAGCTACACTTGAGTTACAGGAGCTCAAGAAATAGTTGGCGGAGTTGCAAGAAAATGTATTCATCTGACCCAGTACTTCTCTAGGGGGTTCACCTGTCCTTTTTGCGAAGAAGGGAGACACCACCCTCAGGCTTTGCATGGACTATTGAATGTTGAACCTGTTGACTGTCAATAACTGGTATACCTTGCTTAGGATTTATGATCTCTTTAATCATCTTTGGGGATCCCAAGTGTCCCTGAATATTTATTTGAGGTCCGGTTGTCATCATTTGTGCATTAGACCATTATATATATCTCTTATAGCCTTCCAAAGCTGGTATGGTCTGTACGAGTATATGGTTATGTTGTTCGGTTTCACAAATGTGCATGCAGTTTTATTGGCACTGATTAATCGAGCATCCACCCATACTTGGATTCCTTCATGGTAGTTTTTGTGGATGATATCTTGGTGTTCTATCAGACTTGACATGACCATGATACCCATCATGAGATTGTTTTCAGTACATTGACGGAGCATCATTTATATACTATGCTCCCAAAGTTCCACTTTAGGAGTAAATAGATTCATTTCCTGGGTCATATTATCTCAGAGGCATGAATATCAGTAGACCCAAAAAATGTGAGATATGTAGTTTCTTGGGAGAATATGAAGAACATATTTGAGGTGTAGAGATTTCTAGGGCTGGCTAGATACTAGAAAAATTTTGTACAGGACATTTCATGCTTATCATCACTACTGACAGGTATGAAAATGAATGGTGTGAAGTTCTTGTGGTCAGATTCTTGTGAGTTATCCTTTTAGAAGCTGAAGGGGAGGTTGACTTCAGCACTGATACTTGTCTTTTCAGAGTCGGGAATGAGCTATTATGTTCACTGTGATGTTTCTTGTATCGGATTGAGATATTTTCTTATGAAGGGAGGTGGATTTATTGCGTATGGGTCTTGATAGTTGAGGCCACATAAAAGGAATTACCCGACACACAATCGGGAGTTGGCAGTTGTTGTTCATGCCTTTTGTTGTTGGAGACATTATCTTCTGGGAGAGCACTTTGTGTTTTTCACTAACCACAAGTGTCTAAATTTCATCTTCACTCATTGTGATCTGAATTTGAGATATCACAGGTGGGTTGAGTACATATAGTTCATTTACATTGATCTTTCCAATACGCTTATAAAGGAATCACATTGGCTAATGCATTGAGAAAGAAAACTCTGATAAAAAAAGTTCAGGAGGCCAGCAGTGAGTGGAATCTTAAGGATCTATTCTTTGAGATTCATTTTGATGAGCATGACAGTTAGGGGTAAGAAATTATTATTTATGTAGTTTTTACCTCTACTTATCTGGATTGTGTTCAAATGAGACAGCTATCAGATTCTAAATTCTGAGTCCTATGTGATAGTGTTTTAAGAGATGATCATATTCCTCGATGGACCATAGGTGAGGATAATATCTTGAGTTTCCTGGGGTACATGTGGGTGCCAGAAGACATACACGATGAGAAAATAAAGGATTTACATTCCTCTGTTTGGGCTGTTCATCCTGGCATCATCAAGATGTATCGTGATCCACACTGTCAGTATTGGTTTCCAGGTGTGAAGAAGGACGTTGATAGTTTCATCATGAGCTGATCCACTTGACAGCAGGTGAAGGTGGAGCATCAATGACCAACTGCACTTTTATTGCAGTTACCCATTCTTGATTGGAAGTAGATTGACGTCACGATGGACTTCCTGACCGGTTTGCCGAGGTCTCCTTGGATGAATGATGATGTTTGGATTTTCATTGATAGACTCCCAAAGGATTCCCACTTCTTACTGGTCTAGAAGACTTTCAATGTTTATGATCTGGGATGACTGTACATCTGAGAGATTGTACGTCTACATGGAGTTCCACACTCCATCATTTTAGATAGGGATTCTCATTTTACTTCTTGGGATTGGCATGGGATTTAGAAGTCTTTGGGTACACATGTACATTTGATTTTAGCTTAGCATCCCTAAAATAATGGCCAGTCCAAGCCTACGATTCACATGCTTGAGGATATGCTCCAAAAAGGTATTGTGGGTTTTGGAGGTTCTTGGGAGAAGCATATACCTCTTGTGGAGTTTTCCTACAAAAATAGATTTTAAGAAACTATTCACAAGGAAGTTTATGTGGCTTTGTATGGAAGGTCATGTCGATCACCCTTATGTTGGCTGGAGGTAGGAGAGGAAGCTTTGCTGGGACCTCCTCAGGTTTAGGAGACCATAGAGTAGATAGAGTTGATTTGCAAGAGGATGGATATTGAACAGTCTCCACATAAGTCTTATACTGATAAGTGGAGACGACCTCTGGAGTTCGAGGTTCGGGATCAGGTTTTCCTGCAAGTCCAACCGAGGTTAGGAAACAAGAGGATTAGGAGACATGGTATTCCATCACCAAGGTACATCAGGCTGTGTGAGGTGTTGGTGAGAGTTGGGCCGGTTTCCTATCGGTTATGGTTACCTTAGCGGTACTAAGCTATGCACGACGTCATCCACATTTCTCAGCTTCGACATTACTTCTAAGACACGTCCCTTGTCTTTCAACCCTAGGTGGTTGAGCATGAGGTGGATACGTCATTTGAGGATCATCCTATCTAGATTGTGGATCGTAGTACAATGGTTCTCCATGGCCAATCTGTTCCTCTAGTACGAGTTCTAGGAAAACACGAGAAGGTGTAGGAAGAGAATTATGAGAGGGAGGCTGATGTACGAGCATAGTGGTTGAAACTGTTTGGAGTTTCTTCTTTTACACCACCCTAAGGAAATTCATGGATGAATTTATTTAATGGTGGATGTTTGTAAGAACTCGGATATTCTTTTCAGGTATGTTTTTCCTTTTCTGGTCATTTTTGGAGAAAAGAAGAAATTCTGGAAATTTTCTATGTACACGTGGTGTACATTATTAGTACACGCCGTGTACTGCCTTTCCATAGGAGGCCGTGAGCTGGCCGTGTAGTAGCCACACACACGGCCATGTGGCAGTCACTTGGAGGCTACATAAAGTGGATTATGGAAATTGCGAGAACACGTTGGGTACACTATAATTACACACAATGTATTTTATTTTTTTCATTAAACACACCAGGGTTGCGTATAATCGCCAGCAGACTCTTCTTTTAGGTCTCGTTTGACTAATAAAACTTGTATAGCAGTGGATCTTCGATAAACCCATGATCCTTCTTCTGTCTTCCGAATCAAACATCGTTTGTTGCGTTGGAATCCCATCTGTGATTTCTCTATTGTTCTTGAGCCTAGTTTTGTGATTTCCCTTCACTTGTGAGATATCGTGGGTGGAAACTTTTATACATTTTTTAGATATTCCACATTATAAAGAGATGAAAGCATCAAGATTCTCATATAGAGATCTCGTAACCTTGGGGAAGGTTTTTTTTCCTTTCCATTTAATGTATTTGAGTATATTGTTAAAATTCCCCCCAATACCCTTGAAAGGAGTATTGTGTGTTTACCATTATACCCATATTGGTTTTCTTCCATACCTGCATGCTTTTGTAGGTGTAACATGGATATGAATTCGGATGATTTCTATACATTGGATGTAATTCCCTTTCATGATCTGTTTACTACTGTTTGGTCCTCTTTAGCCAGTTTGGATTTCTTGTTTGTTTTACATGCCTATTGCTATATGATAGAGAGTTTGTATTCTGGCATGTTTGTTATACTATGGACAAGTTCACCAAGAAGTTCGGTATGTTTACTTGGCCATATTACACTACTATGCTCATTGAACTATATAGGGTCAGGAGAACCTAGTGTATTAGACTATAAAAAGAATTGACCGGGTGAGTATCCTTAGAGAGTCGATGAGCACTTTTGACTATAAGGTGGATTGACCAAGTGAGAATCCTTAGATATCGTAGAACCACGTGGCGAAATGAGGGGAATTGACTGAGTGAGCTTCTTCAGAGAGTCCTTGATTTAGTTAGACTATAAGGGGATTGATTTTGTGAGATTCCTCAGAGGGTCTTTGATTTTTAATCCTGAACAATTGAGACTATAATGGGAATTGATGGACAGTACTTCCTCAGAGAGACTTACCTGGGCTATAAGGGGAATTGACTGAGTAATCTTCTTCAGAGATTCTGTGATCTTGGGGCTATAAGATGAATTGATTACCTGAAATTCGTAAGAGAGTTCCTGAATACCATAGACTATAATGGGAATTATTGTGAGTGATTCCTCAGAGAGTCATCATATACTGAAACAGAGCGGATAGGTTGTGTGTACTTTCTAGAGGGTTACTATGATTGATTGATTGTTCGACTTGTGGAACTGTTTACTGTTGTGAACCATCTTGTTTACTATTTTCTGTAATCTGACCTGCAATATATTCATTGATTATTAGGCACAGATCATTGGGAGGTTTCCTACTGGGAGTTATTTTCATACCCTGTTTGGGTCATGCTTTTGGGCCTAAATTTATTACATTGTTGCATGTATAGATAAGGGAAAGCACCTTTCTACTCAGGAACATGACTTGTTATGGAGATAGAGAGCATAAGACCGAACTTCTGAATGATATGTTGAGGAGCTGTTTATATTTTATTATGTACATTGGTTTAGTACTTTTGTATTCCATCATTATGACTTTTTTTTCTATTTTCCTGGAAATCTGTTTCATGCATCATTTATATATGTGTTTCATTTGTTTTTTACATTCAATATTTCATTGGTTACTCTTGTATGGATATTTACTGCTTCCTTTATTTTATGTATTTGTTTGTATTTATTGTGTACTCTGCCAATGAGGGTATAGTTTCCCCACTATCACACCGATGGCCCTCGCTGCTAGTCGGAAGCCTCTGGCATTCAAGGAAATGCTCTTGGGTCCATGTGACCAACCAAGTATGGGGTGCCTATAGATGGGTTCTGGAAATAGGGCGTTACACACGGGATGATCAAAAAAATCATAGAATAGGTTGAAAAACTTATGGAAACAATTAGTTCATGAAAACATAAAAACCATGGAATCAATTGTTTTTAAAACAAAATGTGTTACATAGAAAGTTAATTAACATTATCTTAAAAAGATTCTTTATTTTATCCTTTTTAAATAAATGAGTATCATAAAATCATATTAGAAAGAATAGATAATTCATGGTGGTACCTTGGGACAAAAATGAATATAACTCAAATAGAAGACATATAGAACACTTATATATTGGAATATATATATGACTGACTTTTAATATAGTTAATACGAGATGAAATTTATTACACAATGTATTAGAGTGATATCTGGGTGCACCCATTATTTAAGATACAAAGGGAAAACATGATGCTATCTTGGAGAACCCATCATTTATACTTTTGAAAAATAGATTCAAGGTTAATATACTAAAAATATAATTTTAAAAATATAAACATGTAAGAAATAATGTTCAATGGGAATCCTAAAAAAGAGTATTTTTAACAACGAGAAGCCCCACCACACTAATGGATCAAATATATTATAAAAGCCAATAGAAAATGAAATTTTTCACTAAATACCATGAGAATAGGTTAATTATTGTTAAATAATTTAAAATAGTATATATATATACACAACTTATAAGATAGTAATGGTGTATAACATCATAACATCTCCAATGATTTGAAATCGAGAAGAAATCCCTTACATTGAGTTGTATTCTGCACATAAGTCCTTTAAATTCTTGAATAATAAACTTATGATCATTAATTAATATATATAGAATATATTTAATGTTTATTACACCTTTTATATAATTTATTTTCATTTTATAACAATTATTCCATATTCTATGTTCATGTTGGGAGTTTTGAATATATTTTTTACATTAATCGAAACTAAATTTGGAATGATTTATATAGTAAAAGTGGTTATATTTTCATTATATCAATAATAATATTCTTGTAATAATTTCCATACTTATACATAAATTATAATTTTAAACATAACCATTTATTTATTATTATAAATAATGAACAATTTTATAAACATGTAGATGGTAGGTTGTACCTATGCATGAGTTGCGTTTCCATTATTCAATGACTATTGTGGAAAAAAATTATTATTATTTATTAATTAAATAATGATAAAAATATAATAAAGATCATATAAATAATTAAAATATACATATATATTATCCATTTGATTTGATAATGAAAGATGAATCACATTGTTCTATATAGGTCATAGTTTATTCGTATGCACAAACGACATCATCATTTTTTTCATGGATAATTAAAAAAAGAAATGATTTATTATTCAATAATATTGAAAAATATTAAAAAAATAAAATAAATAAATATAAATTCCATCAATATAACCATTCACGAGAGGCGGTGATAGAAAATTAATTTTATCGGTTCTGGAGGTGGTAGTCCATAGTATGAAATAAAGATTAATTATTTTCCAATCTGATGGAAATATAGATGGATTTAGGTGATGATATGAAGATAATAATATCTAATTATATTTTTGATACATTATTTATTATTTGAAAATGGTGGATTATTATTTTAAGGATATGGAAGAAGAAATAAATCGAGTACACTTAATAAAATATAATACATTTCTTTCAAATGACCTCCTTTGATTACCACCATTAAACCATTGATGAGGATGTCATGAATAAAATAAATCCCCTTGAATTTTGGGAGGGATTCAAGTAATGTATTTGGGTAAATATTGGATGATCTAAATTAGGTTATAATTTTATAGAAAGGAGGAAAATGGATGCCCTTTTATTGGAGAGTGAAGGGTCACTCAAAGAATTATTCAAAATGTCAAATTAATATAAATTAATGTTATGTTGAAAATTTATCCAAAATTTTTTATTTATAATACAAGATGAGTTTGGGTAAAAATAAATTCATCCAAATAAAAACTAGATGTTCTTTGATAATTATTTTAAACCTTATCTTTTTGATTCAATCCTTTTTAACCATTTTAATGAAATCAGGTAATTTAAACTTCAAGAATTAATTTAATAATAATAAAATGATAAATGATGAATAAAAAATTCATTTATTAAATTATAGAATTCCTTCAAATTATTTTTAATTAATTTATTATTTATACATTTCATATCTTTAAATAAAATATTATTTATTTTGAAATAATAATAATGTCAATTTTGACACTATTCATTAGATGAGTTTTTAAAATTATCACAATTTTTAGGATGATTAATTCGAAAAAAATACTTTTCAAAAATCACTAAAATATCAAATAAATATTAATTTTTTAAGACATTAATCATCTAAAACTATATTTGGTTTAATATTTTTACATATAAATTTTTTAATATTTCCATGAATTAAAAATTACAATATCATTGTTGTATAATCCTTTAATTTAATTATTGTTTTTCGAAAAAAGGAAATATTTTATCATGAATCATATAATAAAATTATGTTTAGAAATAGTATTTATAGTATAATTGATCCCCTATATACCCCCATATTAATTTTCTCATATAGAATTTCCAACAAAGTTATGTTTTCTTTTGAATATAATATTATTATTTTCCAAATTCTCATCCAATGGGCTTCCAAATGTCATTATTTTGACCAATTGATTATTTATCTCTATAAAAACTTATAAAATCATATTAGATACATTATTTAAGGAAATTTAATTAATTTAATAATATTATATTTAACCATAACTACATGATTTTCATTTAACCATGATTAAAAAATTACTATGGATACTATTTAGAATGTCCAAAAAATAAATGTAAATTATTTTAATAATTTTGACCTTATGATTCAAAATATATAATATAGTTTTAAAATTCAACATACATGAATTTATAAAAATAAGAAAAAAATAATCCCATTGATGTAATGATAAAGCATGGATTTGATGTAAAAAACATTCAAAATATCACTTAGTATTTATATAAAATTTCTATGCCAAATTGAGATAAATTGACTGAATTAGAAAAAATGTAAATAATGATATAGTTATTAATTATACCCATTGAAATATATAATTCAATTATATAAATAAATTTGCTGAATAAATAGATTTTATGAAAAATAAAGTATTTTATTACTATTTATCAAAACATGAAATTTCATCGAAACATAAAAAAATATACCAAATTAAATTATGATATTTATATTTCAATAAGTATATTTAGTTTTCCAAATAAAATTTTTATAATAGTCAAATACTATATTTAAAACTAGTGCTCCATCAAAATGCAACAAAACTACCATTTTAAAAAAATTAATGTTTTAACCATTAAACTATATTTATCAGAAACTATATTAAAAAAGTGTGTATTTTAATTTCTATATATATATATATATGAAAAGGACTTATTACATTGTTACAAGAGTCATTGTATTCGCCCCTATTTTGGAGATTTCACCCTGGAAATTCATGTTCAATGATTATATAAGTGGAGATATCTTTCCATTATGGAATTTGTAGATTCCCATGTTTCATATTCATCTAGGTAGATTTTACACAAAACCTTACCTTGATGAATAACAAATTTTTTCTAAACATTTTAAATGTGGTAAAGATCATGAACACACTATTCTCCAAAATAAATATTCAATTCCAATTGAACTGTTGTTGGAGGAAAACATGAGATGGATCCAGAATATACAATCATAAAATTGATTGATGAGAAACCTTTTCTACCTGGGATAAAATTAGTGTCGAAGACACATGGTAGAAACTGATCCATCATTCCCTATCATTACTTAATTTTTGATGATACATTAAAAAATCTTCCAATTATTACTTAAACACGTCACAATTTTCCATATAGAATCATAGAGAAAGTCGAGATAGACTACCAAGAATGAAAGATCATTTCGTCGGTTATCTACGTAACTTTTATGTATTATATTAGTTGTTATCATGTGTTTCTAAATAAACTATAAATTCTTTATTTTTTCCTCTACAATCACTCTTCCCATTAACTTCATTTCCCTAAAATACTTCCCATAATCCGGTGCCTGACACTGCATCCCATGTAATTCATCAAATGGTTATATATGTATAATAGAAGGAAAACTAGTATTATAAGAAATCAAAACCAAAGAAGTGTGTCCATCCAAATATACCTAGTAATCCATTGAAATCTAAGATAGCATATCCTCCATGGTAGAAATTTTTTGTTTTAACTATGCATTAGACATATGATGATGGGTTGTGATGAAATTAAGTTCGGTACCCAACGACTTCAAAATTCCCTCTAAAATTTTAGATGTGAACATGGGATCATGATTATACACAACGTAATGAGGCACACCATGAAACATGAAAATCTCCATTAGATACAACTAATAATGGTGATATAGGGATATAATGCCTCAAATTGAAATAAATTGTATTGATTTATTCAGTAAATCAATGATAACTGAAATCACATTGTTACCTCAATATGACTATGGTAATCACACTAAAAAATCTATGCAAATATTTTCCCATTTACATTATGGATCAGATAATTGAAGAAGAATCACCTTAGTCAACTATCATTATTGGTTAACCTCCTGACAAGACAATCAATTCATTGTAAATTCTGCAATTTATTTTTTCATTCCGTCCACTAGATATACTTCGGATGTTCTCTGTACATCATTGTGCTTCTAGTATAAACCGAAAATGGTTAACTGTTTGTTTCAATAACTACTCCGTCTTCAAATATTAATCACAAGGAATACATATCCTCTCCTAAAATCAATATACACATTATTTATTAATTTTAACATATGAAACATTCCATATTGGGCCAAATCTACATTTTTTTCAACTCATTATATTCTTTCTATGATTTCATAATTCTGTATAATGGATTCAATTACATGTACACCTAAAACAATACATAGAAATTTACTACATCACCAAAATCCGAGATAAAATTTATGATATCAATAACTATAGAGTCACATTCCAAATGTAACATGGTTAATGTGACATTATATTTATGCTCAAATCATCAAACAATTTGTTTTTTTCTAGGATGTAATGAATCATGTGGTCATTATCCTTGATAATATTTAGCCATGTTCTCAATAACATGTTCAATTATTTTTCAGGAAATATATACTTAAGCTCTTATGATTAATATATATTTAGAACTCTTCTCCATAAAAATAATACATCTAAATGTTTAAAAACAAAATATCATCAAATTCCAAAACATGTGTATCGTAATTTAACATATGAGGTTTAAACTGACGTGAAGGATAATAAATTACCTATTAAATGTGTAATAGTAGATAACCAACTCATTTTAATAAAGAATCATTTATAATGAAACATTATTCTTTTCAGGAATCTATTTGTAGAATTTGATAATTGTCCATCATTATTAAAATTATTATAGAAATTCATCAAATTATTTTCCCCATATGTACTTATAAAACATCATTTATATGTTAGTTAGTGGGATGAATAAACATTAATGGTTTTCAACATAAATATATTAATATCCTAATGAAAAAATAATACTATGAATCGTGGTTATATTTTTGGGTCTCAGCAATTCATCAATAATATTTTTATGTAGGATCAATAGTTATTCCTTCATTAGAAATACTCCGACCAAAGAATGAAATTTATTGGAACCATGTTTTACATTTGGTGAATTGTCAATATAGTTTCATTTATTTTAAGCTTCTCAAAACACCACTTATTTATATTTCATGTTCCTATTTACAATTAGAATATAATAAAATTTCATTTATAAATAGAATAAAAAAATTATCTAGTAACTTATGAATTTTTTTATTCATTAGATCCATTAAGTGATAAGGATTATTAGTAAATGTAAATAGCATATCTAAAACTTCACAATTCCCATATCTAGTCCAAAATAAATTATTTAGAATTTTTTTAGATATTACATTCAACTAATGGAACCCCATACTCATTTAACCATCAAAACATACTGTTCTCCCAGGAGATAATCCAACAATTTATCAATATTATGAAAATTATACTTTTTAGAAATAATGATGTTATAAAAGGATATATATACAATACAATGGATCATTGAAGCATCTTTATTTTTAAAAAACAATACAAGATCACCCCATGTTGAAGCACCAAGTAAGATGACAACATTATATAGTATATATTAAAATTTATTTTTCTAATCTAAATGATCCAATTGAGCAATTAAATAAAGGGTATTAGAATTTTGTTTAGCATCAAGAATAATGTTGACAATAATCTGAGCCTCTCGATCTAGAATAAAACTAGGAAATTAATCCAGAAAGACACTCATGTATTAATTTAAACTAATAATTCATTCATCTAAAAATTCTCTTCACTTTAAGCAATATGATATACGTATATTTCATTTCAATCATGGAAAAATTTATCAACATCTTGGTAAGTTATAAATTGAATGCCATAATTGAAAAAAACATTATTTCAAAATCAATCAATTGTATCATGATAAATTGAAATCCAATCAAAACTATGAATCATATAGAACTATTCAATAGCCATTTAAATAAGACATCCATGAGTGACCATCCCACTGATAAAATTAAGATTATTCGTATAAATCATCATTACTACAGTACTTCCACACTTATCATAAAATAAAATATCTATTTTACTTTGATTAGGTGATATAACTTATTTATATTCATATTTCTGCAAAATGATAGAACGAGAAGATATAGCATCAATGAGGGTATTTAAATAATTATAATACACTTGTAAAATACCTATAAACACTCCCTATGATGATCCAATGAAAAATAATGATGTATAATTAACCCTACGATCCCCATATGTTTTTTATCACAAAAATTTCCATGGAATGAAACTATCCCTATAAATTGATTAGTATAATCACGTAACTCATTACTGTAAAAATATAACCTCTTTATATTTATATATTTATCCTCATTCAATTGTACCTATATTATTCTCTATACATTTGTTGGAAATGTTGTCAAACATTCCACATTTGTAACACTTCCATATCATCATTGGATATTCCCTAGGGTTATTTTTACCATAACTATCACAAGATGATAAATTCAATTTCTTACATATATTTATAACATTTTTATGTTTTTCCTCATTGTATTCCATTATAATTACATCTTACATTTATCCTTACAAGGAACATAAGATTTTGAAAAACCCATTTCATCATTTTTAGCACAATGAAAATAATTCTCATACATTATTAATTCTCTCATGTACAAATCTGTCCATAGAACTCTTTTCAATCGTAAATAAATTATATTTATTTTTCTATCAGTTCACAAAAATAATCCAACACATACATTTCAACACTTTTTTTCATATGGAAATACAGAATATTGATCTTTTCCCCCTCAATTATATAATCTATTTCTCTATTAAAATTTGAAAAACCTTATGATAATATTTATTATAGAAATGATACTTGAATGTCTTCGATTCCATTGAATCATGATCATATTTCCATAGTATTTATAACCAAATTACACAATTTATCGACTACACATTCAAAATGATTAACAAAAAGGGTTAACTTTTTTCGTTACAAACTCACAACAAAATTAGATATTTCATCCACAGTATTGATCAATCATTCATCTACCGTTGGATTAGATGATCCATAAAATGATTGGGGATGTTTCCTAATGAAATGATCAAAAAATACTTTTTCCTTATTATTAGACAAGGTTCTCCTATAGCATCTAAAGCACATCCATTTATCACCTGAGTCAACTAAACAATCAAAACAATAATCTATTCTATTTTAATTCCATGCATATTGGGATTCTTATTTAGATGGACATCCCCCACTCAGTTCTTTCCCACTATAGATTCCATGTGTCCTCTTTGGAAAACCATTCTGAATAAACATATTTTAGACAAATAAACATGGTACTATTCAAATGATATAGCATTTTATCTTTTCCATAAGGTAAAACATTTATTTGGAATGTTATTAATAATTACATAACTTATAAAGCTATCTCAATATACATTTTTTACAATTTATAATGCCTCATCCTTAATCATAACAAAATATTTAGTTTTAGTCAATAAATTTCATTATTTCACATTGGTGATATTTCCATGTTTATAGTTTTATAGAGATATTTAATAATTAACAAATAACGTACCACATTAATGAAAATATAATTCTTCTAAACCAATATCAATTTATTTAATAAAATAAAAATTTAAGGATAAAACATGATTCATTTTTCAGAAAAATTGTTTATAAAATTCAACCTGGCTTTCTCCATTCACATACCCAGCCTTATACCTTGTAAATACATTAAAAAACACTATATGATCACAAAAATCACAAAAATTGGATATATAATTAAAGTAAAATATTAGTTTATTAAAACATGAAAACCCCTGGAATTAACATTCATGAGAACAAAACATTTTACCCATGAATGTAATTATCATTCCAATAAAAATTCATTTATTATACCTTGATAATAATTTATTATCATAAAAAACTCATTGGTAACAATTGAAAAATAATGTAAGTGATTTATAAATCATCATATATATCCCTTACAAAACCACAAAGAACTCTTAAAAATTTTAATAGGCATAAATCCAATATTTAATATAAATCATTGTAGAATAAAATATTATACAATGAAATCTAGTGATATCAAGGTCCATACCCCGTTTATGCTATAACGATAATGTCAACAACTCAAATATTTTTTTTTCAGGTGTGGATAATTATTTCATGTCATTTTGGGTGAGAAAAAAAATGGGGTTTTCCTTAGTACATGACACATAATTTCCTGTACACACCGTGTACCCAGTTGCCACAAATAGCCATGAACTAGATTTGTAATGGAAGAGTACATGGTCTTGTGATGACA
This sequence comes from Viscum album, assembly GCA_963277665.1. Lineage (NCBI taxonomy): Eukaryota > Viridiplantae > Streptophyta > Magnoliopsida > Santalales > Viscaceae > Viscum > Viscum album. The sequence goes on from OY728161.1 coordinate 321,931,119, forward strand.
TGGACAACCCCCTTATGTAGGGTCCAGTTGAGGTTAATACGTGATTTTTACTATTAATAAACATTTCATGTACTTTTTTTTATTTGATTAATCGGAGTAGGGTCGGGTTTCATTTTCAGAAACACATTTTTTCCTATAGTGGTTAGTACAGGAGTGCGACAGATGAGTAGAACTCCTAACCCCTAGAGTTTCTAAATCCGAGCACTGATTAAGTCATTGATCGGTGTATTGAAATACAACAAGTGATATCTTGAATCTATTAGTGCCTTTTATATTTAACTATTCCCCTATTGTGAGTTTTTCAAGGTTGGGATATTTTCCCCTTTTGTAGATCTAGGCTGATTCAATGACCAGTGTTCATGTATATCAATCATGTGATATTGAGGTAGATTATTTGTGCCATTTGATGATTGTATTTCAATTATATATGATTAAATTTTCACAAACATACATTTGGGGTACTACTTGATTTTAAATTTGACCATGTTTATAACCTGCTATAGTTATTTAATTTGTAATGGTTAGTTTCTTATGCGTAAGTGTGGAAAAATTATTTAGGTGACACCCCATGGGAATTTTCTCTATATTTATTTATAGTCGTTTGGTTTAGAATTCATATTATGTTATCCTTGTTTTCTATGCCATGTTTTTTAGGATGGATTTTTGATAATATGACATTCTTGTGATATGAATTTTGAATGTTTGACTTAGGGGGGTTGACCGGGAGATCTTCTTAAAGGGGTAATACTATGATAGATTTCAATGTCATCATCTATAATTGTTTGGGTTTGACCGTTAGAGCTGGCCATGTGATCACTATTAATTGATGTTATGTTGAGAAAGGGGTTTCCACCTTGAGATCTATGAAAGAGGTCATTTAAAATTACTAATGCTATGTTGAAAATTAATATTGACTGTGAGATCTTCCTTGGACATCATTATAATTTATTGATTATATTTTAGCCAAAGGTTATTTATCGTGAGATCTACCCTAGCAGTCAATTATAATTCATTTAGCGTTATATGGGACCAAAGGGGTTCTACTATAAGGGCATCCCAAATGGTAATTATTTAATTAATTGGTACCACGTTAGACCACGGGGGTTAGACTGTGAGAAGTTATCAAAGGGTCCTTTGTGAATACTTGAATGATTGCGATGAGTCAGCCATGACAAATCAAAAGCATGGACTCTATTTTACATTACTTTTTAGATGTTTTTATGAGACATATATTTGTTATTATTAAAAAGTGGAATATAGATCATTATTTTGATCTTGATATTTCAAGATTCAAAAGATCGAATAATAAATGTAATTAAAAGTAATTGAAAACTTTCGGGTTGATTACATTTGAGTACTTCCAAGTTTATTACTTAATTTCTACATTTTACATTATATAGATAAACAATAATAGTTAGGAATAGATATTTTGGTGGTTTCCTATTGGGATTCATCTCTAACCCCATTTGGGTCATGCATTTGGATCTAAAATGATTATATTATTGTAGGTATAGATAAAGGCATGCACCATTATTCATCGTGTAATTGATTGTTATTGGAGCTGGAGAGTAGGGAACCATGATTTGGCATGAAATGATGTTGAACATTAAATATTTTTTCCCTATAATTTAGTTTCACAACTATATTTCTATAATTGTAAATTTTTTGTTGGATTCCAAGACACATGTGACATGTATCATTTATATATTATGTAGTATTTTTATTACTATCAGTCATCCATGATTTACATCAATTTTATTGTATTACTACTTCTGATAATGTTTAATATTTGTATTCCACTATATATACTCAACCAATGAGGGTATTTTTTCATTAATATCACACCATGGCCCTCACTGCTAGTAGTTAACCTCAAGGATTTGTGGATACACGCTTCAGGCTATGTGACCAACCGGGTTCAGGGCACCTTTGGGTGGCACCTAAATCTGGGATGTTACAATGTGAAAAAATGAGTTCTTTTCTACCTTTTCATATTATTTTGATCCAATAGTCTAGGAGATCAAAGAGTAGATAGTTTCTAATAAGATGTGTTCCAGAGTTGTTACCCTGTACGCGGAAAAGCCATGTTACCTCGAATATTGCATGTTTTTTATGTTTTTCAATTGTTACAGTTTATTAATTTAACCATTAGGAGATTAACTTGTTTTTCACATTTATGATTTTTATCATTGTGGTGGTATTTCTATAGAAACCCAATGTGATTCGGGTATTCCATCTCATGCATCATATAGGTACATGTTAGAGGTCACATGTCATGTATTCTTCCCATGCCATTTAAAGTGCATAACTGATTGCATACTATTGTTCTAGAAGTTATGATAGATATGAATTTTGTTTTGATATATTCAATAACAGAATACATATAAATTTAATAGGTTACTGGGTTATTTGAATTAGTTTTTCGATGGTCACTAAGAATTGGTCCCTAATGGGTTATGGTCTCTCTATGATCATCATTTGGTGGATCATATTTGAACGTTATTTGAATTCTAGTTTATATGATATGATAAAAAATTATTAAATTTCATTAGTGGATAGTTTTAGCTCTCAATGATCTGAACATGCAATGCCTCGGACAAATTTTATGTTATAAGGGTCCCAAATATGTTTTAGAAGCTTGAGGTTTGGGATCCTAGACAACCCGATGTGTAATGTCATGAACACACACAATTTTTTCTTCTATTGTGGAATAAAAAATTCCTTATGTTAACTTCTTATACAGTATGTACATGGCGTGTAGTATTGGAAAATGTGACTGAATATTTGAACAGACACGCGGGGCTGATATATGTTTGTTAAAACACACTGTTTGCTGGTAGTATATGTCATGCTATAGAAGGTTGTGTATCAGGTCATTCGACTAACGACAAGGGTGGATGAAACAAGGTTTTTACGCACCATATCTAGCTTATATAAACCGTAAAAAAATCGACCATGTAACTGGACAAGTAACTAATTATGAAGGTTAATGGAACTTTATGGTACGTGCAGGGTCTAGAGTGTGTGTTACCTGTACAATTGCACTAGGACAGAACAATGTACTTCCTGTCGAGTCGATGAATATGGATAGTGGGGAATATTCAAGTACACTCTGTCTCTAACAAGGAACATGTCGTGGGTATGGGGCTCAACACATCCAGGTTTGAAGAGGTACACTCCCATGATAAGCCTGAAGGGATCATAACATGTAGATGTTCTTCACTCAATGTAACCTTATTTTGTGAGACATGAATGTTTTCATTCTCCTATTCCATTCATGAACATATAATATAAATTCCATCATAATATTTTACTAAGGTGTGTATTTTCCCTTGCAGATTATTGTCACCAAGACACCCTTTGATTGTATGCCAAGTACAGGATGATGATCAGATTCTGGAAATGGAATATCATGGATTAGTAGTTGGTCCTCCCATCATGCCGGTCTTGAGAGCATCAATTATACCGGACAGAGGTTCAGTTTCATAGTTTTATGAAGGCTTTATGAGGATGATGAAAACATTTCAGGGAGCACCCCAAAATATGGAAGAGTTAATATTGGTGTTCCAGTAGTACCCCCCCCCCCCCCGACACACACTTTTTTTATGGGATGGAGGACCGCATGCAACATATTGATGGTTGTTGGCAATGATTTCTATATTTAAGCATCTGGAGATTCTTCCTGACTGGTGGATGAATCTAATGACATACTTTGTACGTGATTCACCTAATATATAGTGGGATGTTATCTCAAAAGATGTATGTCATCGATATATGGCTTGGGAAGAGTTTCATAGAACTTTCTATGATTATTTATACCTAAATACATTAGGGTCAGACCAAGCATAATAGTTCATGCATTTTGAGTAGGGAAATCATTCAAAGATAGATTATTCATCTCGTTTAATAGTGCTTCAGAGCGTCTCAACTATTTTGGGAGATGATGAGTTATCACTAGCTTAGTGATTTGAGGATGGTTTCATATATGACATTTGATCATATGTGAATGTTTTTAAGCTGACTATAATAACTACTATGGTAATCCAATTAATGGATACAAAGTGCAATCTGAGGGAGTTAGGAGCTGTAATATACGGGGTTCAGCATCCAGGGCCAATACTCCTTCGAAATATAGAGATACGTGATGTAGGGAATATTCATATGATGTATCTTCAGGTATACATGTGAGGTGATACCACTGTAAAAAGAGTGGGCCCACTATTCTAGATATCCTGCGAGACCTAGTAGAATGTGATCTTGTGGAACGATATTTCATAATCATTGTTTTTATAGAATGATCACTCCAGAAGTGGGTGGGAGTGGATATGTTATGACTCCACATTCAAAAGCAGGACCACCAGTTTCTTATCAATCAGGGAACTATTGTTTTTCAGTCTATTCAGGATGAGGATGTGGTCAGGGATTTGGTATTCAGAAAACGGGTTATTAGTGACAATGGAGTGGACCAGGTCATGGTAGCCAGATAGTGTCTCAGGGCCACCGTAGATGTAAGAAATTTCTGTTGGTACAGTCTTAGTAGAAGAAGTATCCTTAACCATCTATGTTTTGATGTACAATTCTAGTTTCCCTATTTTTTTCTTTTCCTCTTCACAAGCTAGGTTCTTCCCATAGTTTTGTATATGTTGTTGGTTTGGAGTTCCGTGGGCCTTGTTTTATTACATCAGATGATGTTATGATGCATGAAATGCTGTGGGTATTAGGAAGGCTGGTGTGTGTTAGTGCAAGGAGATCCCTCTGGAGGCTGGTGGGTGTAATTTTTTATGGGGCATCCATGTATTAGAGATAATAGGCTTTGAAGTCATTCTCATAATTGAAATGACATTTTCCATTTAGACCTTTGTGGAATAATATCTACACATGGTGAGTTTCACATCACTATATGGTGAATATTTTTTACCCTAGGAAAATTCTAATGTCCAAGAATGCAGTGATGTACCTGAGTGTCATGGGTTTGGGGGAATTGCATCCCAGATTACTAGTTTATATATGGATGACCATGAGACTTCACATACAGACATTCATCAAGTGGTGGATCATTTCAGAGTTTTCCTTCAAGAATACTTTTTAGGTTTACCTCTTGAGAAAGAGAGTGATTTCCCTATTGTGATAATTCCTGGAGTGGAACTAGTGTCCATTCCTCTGTATAAGATGGCTACACTTGAGTAACTGGAGGACAAGATAATGTTACAGGAGTTGTAGAAAAATGGTTTCATTATACACAGTACATATTTTTATGGTTCTCCATTCATTTTTTAGAATATATCTGACTATACCCAGATAATTCATGTGGATTATTCGAAGATGAAAATTTTGATGGCCATGAACTGATATCCCTTTCTGAGGATTGATGATCTCATTGGTCAGCTTCAAAGAGCCCAGATGTTTTCAATGATTGACCTGAGATCTTTTTATCATCAGTTTTACATTATACCATCAGATTTACATCTTATATATTTTTAGAATAGGTATGGTCTATATGAGTACATGGTTATATTGTTCATTCTCACGTATGTTCATGATGTTTTTTTGGAACTGATGAATCGATTGTTCCATCAATACTTGGATTCTTTTGTGGTAGTCTCATTGGATAATATCTTGGTGTCATATGGAACACAATAAGACAATGAAACCCATCATAAGATAGTATTTAGTACACTAAGGGAGAAAATTTTATATGATAAAATCACAAATTTCCACTTTAGGAAAGACCAGATTCACTTTAGGGATCTTGTAATCTAAGAAAAAAGAGTAGCAGTAAACCCAGAGGAGGTGAATGTCGTAGTTTCGTTAGGGAATACAATGTATGTGTTTTTGGATAAATTGTTTTATGGGGATGGATGTTTAATACATGTTCTTTATTCAAGATAGTAAACACATAGTAGAGCCATTGATGGCCCCGACTAAGAATGTTGAAATGTACTTGTGAAATGATTCCTATTATTCCACCTTTTTGGAGATGAATGGAAGGTTTACATTAGTACTGATACTGACTTTACCAGAGCTGAAAATTAGTTACATTGTATACAATAATTCATTAAGAATTAGGATGGAGAATTACTTATGCAAGATGAAGAAGTTGTTCTGTATGTGTATCAGCAGTCGAGAACACATGAGAGGGATTACCTGATGGATGATAATGAGTTAGTAGCACTTGTTCATGATTTATACTACTGGAGGCATTAAGTTTTGGGAAATAATTTTTTGGTGTACACTAACCAAAAAAATATCATGTATATGTTGACTTTGTGTGATATAAATTTGATACAGTGAAGGATGGTGGATTAACATTAGTAATTTTTCTTTTTAACATGCCTACGCATTTGGGAAAGGCAAGGTAGTGGTTGAGGCATTGAGCATTTGGACTCTAATATAATAGGTCAGTGGGAAATATGTTAGTGGAAACATATGGATCTATATTATTTGATGAATTTGGAGGTGCATAATAGATAGAGAGAAAATTATCATTCTTATATACATGTTACCATTACTTTACCAGAATGAGTTTGAATGAGGCATGTATTAGATTCTGATAACCCAGTTCTATAGGAGAGTGTGTCAGGCATGGACCCTACTCTTTAGTGGACTGTTGAAAATGGTGAGGACTTTCATTTTCGTTGAGATGTATGAGTTTCATTAAACATTCGTGATTTCTTGATGTGAGATTCTTATTCCACAGTTTGGACAGTTCGTCGTGGGGTCACTAGGAAGTATCAATATCTACATCCACAGTATTGGTGACCAGATATGAAGAGGGATATATCTTGTTTTCTTAGTAAATGTTCCACCTATCAATAGGTGAACATGGAGCATCAGAGAATGGAATGGATTTTACATAAGTTACCCATTTCTGAGTGTAAGTGGAATATTGGCGCGATAGATTTTGTGATGGGTTTACAAAGGTCACCCAATGAAAATGATGATTTATGGGTTGTTGTTGATAGACACATAAATGTTTCACTTTTTTTGTAGATCACATGAACCATTAGGGTTTATGATCTTGAATAATTATACATCTTTGAGATTGTATCTTTTCATGGGGTTCTGCTCTCTATTATTATAGACTAGGATTCCCAGTTTACCTCTAATGTTTGGAATGGACTATAGAGGGATTTGGGTACATAGTTAATATTGAGCACGGATTACCATCCAAAGAAAAATGTCCAGTCTAAGTGCATATTTTAGTTTGTGGACGGGGGAATTCTTTGAGCATGTATCCTAGATTTTTGGGGCTCTTTGGAGAGACACATTCCCCAGGTGGAGGTTTCCTGTATTAATGGTTCTAAGGAAATTATTCAGATGGATGTTTATGGTGATTTTTAAGGTAGGCAATGCTGATAAACCATATGATGGAAAGAGGAAGGAGAGGTAGCTATATTGGGACCTCATCTTTTCCATGAGACCACTGAGTTGTTGGACTTACATCAAAAGTGGATGGCTACTATACAGTCCCTGGAAAAATATCATTGTGATCGACAGATATAACCTCTCGTGTTCATGGTTGGATTTATGTTTTTATTAAATTTCACACCAAGTTTGTGTCATAGATTTATTAAAATACATGGGAACATTCACCGAGAAACGTTAATATGTTTGATGTTTATAAAAAAATCATGCTTATTTCTTATCTGTTATAGTTACCTCTGATGTACTGGGTTGTGCACGATGTATTTCTTGTTTCTTAGCAACAACCTTACTTTTCAGACCCAACTCATTTTTTTAACCTGAGGAGGTTTATCTAGAGGTGGATAAATCCTTCGTGGGGCATCCTATTCAGAATTTGGATCGCCACATAAAGGTTCTTCGTGGTAGATCTCTCCCTCTGGCACAGTTTCTAGGGTAGAAAGGGAGAGTGTATGATGAGACATGGGAGAGGGAGGCCGATGTGTGATCACAGTGTCTAGAGTTGATCGCATATTCACTTCAACTACCATTAGAAGGGAAATTCATTGATTAATATCTTTAAGGGGGCATGTTTATAAGAAACCAAATCGTCTTTTTAGGTATTCATCTTAAATTAGGGTTGTCACTGACGAAAATTTATGAAATGTGGCTTTTTTGAGTACACGCCATGTACATCCATGTACAAGCCCTGTACCAGGTTTCCACATACAACTGAGTACTGGCCATGTAATGGGTGAGTACATGGCTATCTGGGGACCTAGAAGACCCGCTTAAGTCAGTGTCGTTTGATGTTAATACATGGAATATACTATTAATGAACTGAACATGTACTTTTATTTTTATTTTATAAATTATAGCGGGGTTTAATATCATCTTCAATAACACCTTCTTCATGAAGAGGTTTGTATAAGAGCATGATAAATGTTTTATTGAATAATGAACCCCACCAGATTCTCTGTTTGAGCTCTGATTGAGACACTCTCAGGTGCCTTAGAATCCCACTGGTGAGTTATCAAATCACTTAGATAAATTCTTCTGGATTCATCCACTCTCATGTGTTATTCATGGATGGGATTTTACCCCCTTTTGTAGATCTATGATGATATAGGCCGATTCAAGGGTCAGTGATAAATTATATTGACCGTTTGATATTATGGTGGTTGGTTTGTGCATTTAGTTCATTGTATTTGGATAATATATGCATAATTTTCCACATACACACATTTTAGGAAATGATGGATTTTGAATTTAACCATTTTTATCTATTTTTATGGTTTTTTTAATTCATAAAGGGTTGTTGTTTATGTGTATAGTTGGGTAACTTGTTTACGGGACACCACATTGGTGTGTTTCCCTTGATTATTTTTATGGCCATATGGACTAGAATTATTGTCAGCTTTACTTGTTTTATATTCCTTGTTTTTTTATGGTGGATTTTTTAATTATATGAAATGCATATGAAATGAATTTTAAATCTTCGACCAACGGGGGTTTGCAGTGAAAGTTTATCAATGGGGTTGTACTATGAGAAATAAAAAACTGGTAATCTATAATTATTTGGGTTAGACCAAGAGTGCTCCCTAGGTGATCATTATTATTTGATTCTAGGTTGTCCTAGGGTTATTGACAATAATAGCTACCTAGGAGGTTACTTACAATTACTTATAAAATGTTGACATGGGGTATTAAACATGAGAACTACCTAAGAGGTTGTTATATTTTAATGATGCCATGATGACAAAGGGTTATTGACTTTGAGAGCTACCCAGGAGGTCTTCTATAATTTATTTAGTGCTATATGGGATGAAATGAGGTAGACATTGAGATCATCCCAAAGGGATGTTATTTAATTAATTGGTTCTATATTAAGATAGATGGGTTATAATGTGAGAACATTACCAAAGGGTCATTTGTGAATAGATGAATGATTGTGATGAGTCTTCCCAGCCAAAGCACATCCTTGTATTCCATTTTACATGATTGTTTAGATGGTCTTCATAGACATTATTTTGTTACTATTACATAGGGGGATATAATGCTTAGGATTGATCCCGAAATTTCATGATTCAAATGATTTAATAATAAAAGTTTGTGAAAGTAATTGAAAACTGTAGGATTGTATACATTTGATAACATCCTAGTTTATTACTTCATTTCTGTATATTAACGGCTATAATTATTTACTGATACTTAGGCATAGATGTTTTGGTAGTTTCATACAAGGATTCATCTCACACCCTATTCGGGACATGATTTCAGACCCAAGAAGACTATATGATTCCAAGTATAGATAAGGGAAACTCACCTATTTCATCAGGTACTTGATTGTTGTTTTAGAGGGAGATAAAATGACTAAGATGAGGCTTGAGATGTTGTGGGAGTATAATTATATTATTTTATACATTGATTTCGGTATTTTATTTCTAGCATTTTTACTTGTTTTCAATCTTTCCTAGGCACATGTGACCTGAATCATTTATAAAAGCTCTTGTTATTTATTTATATAACTCATTATTTGTTTATTTCTGTTTAATGGTATTAGTGCTTCTATTATTGTTTACTATTTGTCTACAACTATGTATACTCTTCAAACGAGGGCTTATTTTCCCTTATTGAATCCCTTGGACCTTGTTTCTAGAGGAAATTGTCTAGCATTCGAGGAATCATGCTTTAGGTTAGGTGACCAACTGGGTTTAGGGAATCATTGGGTGACACCTGGATCTGGGACGTTACAGGAAAACCTGACGCTATCTTATCACACCAATCAATTATAATTTCTGAATAACACATAATTAATAAAAAATTTGAAATATCATTTTAATAAATATGACATTGAATAAAAGTGTATAATAAAATATCATAAAAGAGTACATTTTACAATTAAAATCCACTTCCCATGTAAGAAACACTTGAATCCCATAACCAATCAAATAATGAAATTATACAACAAATAAAAGAATAATAGTTACCTTTTTGAGTTATAATGTCAAATAGGCTATATGTAAACCATTTATGAGAACTATCATGCTTATGATCCTAATTAATTTAATGAATGGAAATTGAGAAGATATCCCTTACCCTGAGTTTGATTTTCCATGTAGGTCATGTAATTTCTTGAATATAAAAAGTATGTTAAATAATGAATTTTTTTTAAACCACTTTTATATATCAGTTACTACCATGTTATAAAAAATGATCATTTATTTAAGATCATGTCAGATGTTTTGATGATATATAGTACTTTATTCCAAAATGAATTTGTTATAATGTCAATAATCATATTGGTTATAAGTCAATAATCGCCAATATAATATTCATGATATAATGCTTACCTTTATACATATATTATAATTTTAATTCATTCCATTTATTTATGGTTATATAAAATAAACAACATTATAATCATGGGGATGGTTTCCCATATATACACATGAGTAACGTTTCCATTAATCAATGGTCATTTTGGAAAGAAAGTAATTATTATTTTATCATTCCATAATGATAATATAATAATATATATAATGTTAATAATTTAATAATACTTATATATATAATCCATGTTATTTTATTATGAAAAATGATTCACATCACTTTGTGGGTGTGATACTTAAGAAACTCATGTGAACGACATTATAATTTTTTTTTTCATAGATTTGTATGAAAAAAGGGTATATTATTTTTTAATAACAATTATTTTCTTGAATATAATATATAAACATTACTTTAAATATTAAAAAATGTTATGAGATATAGTGATGGGAAAAATATTATCACAGTTCGTGAGGTGGTAGTCCATCATTCTCATGAACCAGTATTCATTTTATAATTTAATTGAAATGGAGATGGATTAATGTGATACTATTAGCATAATAACATCTATTTAAATTAAGGTTGTTTGATTTATTATTACATCATGGTGTAAAATTATTTTAATGATGTGGATGAACAAATAACATAAAAATACTTAATTAAAAATCATATGTCTCCTTTAGATGACCTCATATGATTAACAACATAAAACCTCTCAGGTGGATGTTCTGCCTTAAATAAAAACTCTAAAATGTGGGGATGGATATAATGATGGTTTTTGGGTTGATAATGTTGTATAATTTTTCTTTTTATGTGTGTTAAAAATAGATTAATGAGTTTCATTTTAATTGATATTGGAGGCGAAATATCAGAATTTGTCAAATTATTAAATTAATATAAATTATCATTCTTTTAAAAATGGGGGAAATGTATTTTATTTAGTTTATAGGTAGTGTCTGGGTATAAATCCATTAATACAATGAAAATTAGATTGGTTTTGTTTATTTTGTTAATACTAACATTTTTTTTGAACAATTTAACTTTTACTATGTTATCATGTAGTTTACATTTTTTGGGTTATTATAATCGTTATGAAATGCCAAAAGATAAGAAAATTGGACATTGAAGACATTTTTTGATCTATCCATTTTTTTGTATAACAGTGATTTTTATAAATTTAATATCATTTACGAAAATATAATTAATTATGAAATACAAATAATATCCATTTTTACACTATTAATTAAATTATTTTTTCAAAATATCATAACAGAAAGATAAATTTGAACCAATTATTCTCAAATATCACTAAAATGAAAAATTCTTATAAAAAACTGTAGATGACATTATGAATCTGAAATTTTATTTATTTGAGTATTTTTATTATAAGTTATTTTTAATTTCATTGAATTAAATAATTATTGTATCATATTTGTAGAATCCATTAATATAATTAATTATTTTATAAAAGTTAAAAAAATTATAACAATAAATTAAAAAATATATATTTCCTAATACTTTTTATAGTCAATGATATATCCTATATAATCCCAGATTAAATACTTGTCACTTGTTAAAAAAAAGTGTGACACAATTTAATTTTATTTTGAATATAATATCAACAATGTCATATTATGAAACACGTGGTATGAAAGGGTCATAATTCATCATAAAGATATTTTTGGTCTAATAAATCTCCTACAATGAAATTAGGATAATTTTTAAGAGATTTTTATAATATTTATAAATTTTCTAGGCTTAATTACATGATTTACCATTAACTGTGTTAAAATAAATTAAAAAAGATACTATTCACATTTTTGAAAACTATAATGGATATATAAAAACAATTTTTACCTTATAATTCCAATTTTTTAATCCAATTTTATAATATTAGAAAAAATACTGTAAAAACTAATTAAAATTTTGTATTGTTGACAGAACTAGAAATAGATTTTTCAACGTAAAAATGTTCCAATGTTCACTTTGTTATTATATCCTATTTCTAAATGAAATTAATGAAAATGACCTAAATTAAGCTAAATAATAATAACATGATCTATTTATTCTTCAATACCATTTAAATATATAAATGAACTAAATAAATAAATTTTCTGAAAAAATAGTATTCAATTAAAATACATTAGTTTTTTTACTATTCATCAAATCATTAAAATTATCTGAGAAAAATGAAAAATTAAACAGAAGAAAACATTGATATTAAGAATTCCATGAATAGTATTATTTTTTCAAATATAGTTTAAAATTATTCCAAAAATATATTTAAAACAAGTTCACCGTTAATAGTTGGAAAAACTACGTTTTAGAATTTATTGTTTTAAACCATATAACTATATTAAACATGTAATCTATTTTACAGTGTTAATATTTAAATTACTATATATTTATAATTATATTTAAAATACATATTATATAATTACGTTGGTAGATTTAGATATAAGTTCAAATTTAATTCAAGTTGAGGATATGATATGGCCTTTGATAAAGGGGAAAAGAGACATATTTGTAAGTCTTGAAAGGAAATAAATACACCCACATTATTCTCATTCCAACAGGATAAAAACTGGATCACATTAGAACCATTGAAGTAATATGGTCTAAATATGTCCATATAATTTCAATATTATAGGTTTGATAACATTTCTAAAACTTATGATTTTAGTTTGAACCCCAATATATCTGTTTTTACCTTAATTTCAGTAACTAATTTTAATTATTTTTTCTATTTATTATGGTAAACAATTATATTAACCACATTATAAAAAATCTAAATATTATTTATAATATGGAATATATTTTTCCAAATTAAAATCATGGAAGTGGTAAAATTTAATTTAATATAATACTCATAGACGTGTTGGGAATATAGTTTTTAGGCAATAAATTTTCTTAGTAAACGATGTTATATTATTAAGTGAATAAGAATTAAGCATAATTAAGTAAATTTATATATATATTTTTTGATATATATTCTCTAAATTTAATTAAAATCAGTACGGATAATTTTTTTTAATTATATAAAATGAAGACACACTATCCCCTTTAATCAATTCTAATAAAAAGACATATAATGCTTAAAAATAATCCTATATTAAAATATAGTTAAACCATGATTTAAATTTAGTTAATTAGATTTAATATATATATATATATATATATATTATTTATATTATTTATATTTGAAAATAAAATAAAATGAATAAGGATAATTTTAAATTATATAATTTGGTAAAAATAAATGATTGTATTACAAAAAATAGTTATTTTTCAATATTTAATAAAATGGTATTATTTTCATACTAATACAAATATATCAACATATTTAAAAATCAACTTACTGATTAAAAAATGAAATTCATTCTACAAATATACATTTTAAAAATTCCTAGAATATTATTATAATATTTTCCCATTAGATAAATAAAATACATTTAGTAATGAGATTTATTTTTTATTGAAAAAATATATTTATTAATGTTTATTATTAATCAATTATGAATTATTAAAGAAAATTATAACTATTAGGACATTTATATATATTTAATAATTTATATAACACTAATTATAACCTCCAATTTAACTGCATGTTTATATTAGTCGTGTTTTGGTTATAATATTTTAATATTATATAATAGTTTTGTTCAAACATTCTAATGCATATTGAATAAGCTATCGGGAACAATGCTTTGTTAAAAATTGATAATGCAAAATTATACAACCCATAAATAAATATTTCCCCATAATTTAGCCTTAGGATTAGTAATCATGGTTTTGATATTCAAAAACTCCTTTGTGGAAAACGCACATCGGCAAAAGTGTAAACAAAACAACTAATTAAAGTGGGAAAGAACATTTTGAAGGTCATCTAGAATAACACCTAATATGATTTGAAATAGGATAAAATTTGTGTAAAGTGAATTAATTGACATTTAATTTAATTGAAAATAGTTATAGAGATTGGTTGTTATCATTGATCATTAGAAAGTAAATGATCATGGGGAATTCAACATAAAAAACAAGAAATATCTTATGAAATAAAATATCATTGATTTATTAGATATGAATGTAATATGAATTTCATTAGGATACATTACATAATTTTAGTGATTAATTTACAATTATGATAAAAATACAAAGAAAGTAATCATTAGTGAAATCTCTTTATTTGGTCAGCGTAGTTTCATACTTCCAGTCTGATTGTTTCAATTAAGATTTTACCTCTGACTCACTGGAAATGTATATAAAATATTATTTTTAATGGATGGTGCACTAAAAGTATCTTTTAATAGATCATAATATCCATAAAATATTAATGATACAATCATCCAATCTTTATTATATAAACATGGGTTATCAGAAAGAAATATAATTTCCATAAAGAATAGCAATATATTAATGTGAAAAATTCAATAATGAATCTAAATGAATAACATAGCTCATTTCTCAAATATATAATTCTATAACCAAAAAACATAAAAAACTCAACAAGAAATTAGGATTTAAAAGCAATGTTTTGTCTCCCTCATTAATGTCACATCTGCAAAACATAACAACATTCTTCCCAAAAAAACTTTCGTTTTTAACATAATGGTTATCTATATCATTACCGTATAATTGTTTTTCAAAATTTCAGTCATATATTTATCCACCAATATGATTATGAATAAACAATGTCATAAAAAATAGTACATAATGTTGGCCATTTGTAGGAACATTACAATTATCAATCTTTGGTTATGGGATCAATATATGCAGCCTTGCCAGATGTGATAGGTTCTCACATATATTGGTGATTTTTTTATAAGAAATTGAAAAACCTATGTGATAATTATATTAAAAGTTCCCTATGGTCAAATAATATTGTTACAATTATAATCAATAACATGAAAAATAAATTAGTCAAAAAATAAGTTTTGGAAGGGGTAAGGATTTCTATATAGCTCATTATTTTCAAGAAAGTCATCTTAAAACCACAACATCGAGAATATTTCTTAGATTATAATTTCATCAACTATAGAGTATAACCTAATAATTAAATCACCTTTATGGGTTATTATTAATTATCTACATATTCTAAAAAATACTGAATGAAAAACTAATACATAATAATCCCTATAGATATATATTTCATTGTTCACATTATTATATAATTCTTTTAAATGAAAATTTTAATCAGTAAACTTAATTACTAAATCATTAACTAATTTTAATAATCTTATTCATTACTTACTCAATACATTGATATATCATATTTAGTTTCTTCGAAATCAACAACAAATCCATTAATCATACAACCATTATGAACTTCTTCTTTATATTTCCACCTAGATCATTTATTATAATAATTTCTATTCATTTAAATTTTAAAACATTAAATTGATGATGATTCCTTAGAGAAACCAATATACTCATCCATTGTGTTAAGGGAACTTTTCTTTTTCTGATATAAATTACTCACAAAAGGATATTCTTCTCTAAACAACATGTCTTTATATTCATGGTAGACATTCCCTTCAGTTATTATTCAAGAATTATCGGTATAAATGAAACATAATTTTATTTCCTCTATGGTTTTTACCACCTGATCTCTAACTGAACTCTAATTTTATATTATTTAGTTATTCTATGAGTTTTAAGGTGAATTTTATTAATCATATATCTTTATAAATGATTAGGAATAATAAAAATATTAGTTAATATTTTTATCATCATGATTTTTTTCCCATCATCACATTTTCCCCAACATTTAATGATATCATAGTTCTTTATATTCTCTACCGTTGAATAAACCATAATGCATAGTGTGAGAAAACAATATTCCTAGAATGAAAAGACATAATTTGGAAAAATTAAATATATCATTTGTAAATCATAAAAAATTTATTTAAATATAAGTCACATTAGTTTTAAACAAGGTTATCCATGGTCATCAAATATTTAATTATTATATAATAGTTCACAATGTGTTTCTGAATTTCCAAATCATTTCCCCTATGAATGTCAAACCAGGTGAGATATAAGGAATGTTCTCATGTACTGGGTAATACTCGAGTCAACACAGACATGCTTTTTTGGAGTTACTAACCCTATGTAAATCAATTTCAGATCCAAATCATCATTTAGTATCCATATTGTAATGTAATTACTCCAAATCCATACTCTTTATAACTCACCAAGATTCCAAGATATTTTTATATTCTTAATATTATCCATAGACATATCCCTAGGGTTCCAACTAAAATTTTCTCATCCCGGTATTCAATTTTTAACTAAACATGTTATTTGATATCAAATAAAATTAATTATTCCACTTACTCTTATTATTATACGATTTTCATCATAAACACACATTAATAAAAATAAAAACATTGTAAGCATAAATACATTCAAAAACTACAATCATAATAGATCAAAGGGAACAAAAAATTGAATTCAATTTTTTTACATTTACAATGTGATTAATCAAATCCATTTTAAATCATGACAATTCATAGAATAACCTTGGTAATTGATTGAATTAAATAGTGAGTAATAATTCATAGTAAGAGAGTAAACATGACAGAGAAACGTATCATCTATGTCAAATATAATACATTATATCATAAAAAAAGGAACATGAGTAATCCTTTGGAGAAATTATTGAAAATTTAGATGATATAAAAATAATTACATAAATAAAATAGTGATAATTAAATAAAAATATAACTTATTAAAAATAGTCTCATATTGTATTTGGTATTTTTTCTAATTGCATAGATGGAATTTCTTGAGACTAATGCCTATCCCAATGAATTGGACACTATTCTAGACACACCAATCATCACATTTTCTTGTTATATGTGTGACACGTAAAGGAACTCAATCATATGGATTAACATAATA
Source organism: Viscum album (assembly GCA_963277665.1). Classification (NCBI taxonomy): domain Eukaryota; kingdom Viridiplantae; phylum Streptophyta; class Magnoliopsida; order Santalales; family Viscaceae; genus Viscum; species Viscum album. The sequence continues at coordinate 321,948,753 of OY728161.1, forward strand.
ATTTCATATGAAAATAAAACGGGTTGCATAATCTTCCATCATATAAGAATAAAAGGAAATTACAAATTGAAGTAATTTTAGAAATAATAACAAGGCATATATAACCCCATCCATTAATGTGAGAATAATCTTGGTATATATATGAGTGAAATACATATTGAATTTAGAATCATTCCATAAAATTAAATTTTTTTTTCATATATTAATAAATATACTTTTAAAAATATTAAAAACATTTTTCACGAAAATAAAATTTCCAATTTTTAAATCCCATTAGAAAAAATTAAAAATTACAAACACTAGTTTAGAACAGAATATCATTAATAAATAACATGTAAATATATAATAGATTATTCAAAGAGTATAGTGTTCATTGATGAGGGTAATTATTTACATTTGTATTATAATAAAACAAATATTCCATTCATACTTTTGTACAAAAAGTATTGTGTACCTTGGTTGGAAGAGAAATGGATGATTCCTTTTATTTTGTTTTAATTACAATCTGGATTACATATAAATTTAAAATAACAATGGATAAAATCAAAACATTTAAGAAATAATTTAATGAAATCAGAGACAATAATGAGAAAGGTTATTTGACCAAAGAGAAAAATGATGTCTGTTTTCATTTAAAAAAAATATTTTTAGGTACCAAATTGACGAAAATGGTACAAATAATTGAAATTATGATGAATAAGCAGAGGGGAATAAAAAATAATTGTTTTTATATAATTATTAAATAATATATTTTATTAAAAATTCAACCATAAATATCCCCAAATAAAATGATATTGAATAATAAATCCATATTGGTTTGGTAACATTTTAATCAAAACCCCCATGAATTAATTAAATGTATTTTAACCAAAAAAAATATTGTAAAAAATTTTCATGATAATTATTAAAGGGTATGTATTAATACCATATATAATAATTTTGTTGCATAAAAGAATAATCTTCTCAAATAAATATGTTTTGAGATGAAACCTATAAATCCAGGACGAATCATCAAGTATATTCCTTATCTTCATGAATAATAAATAATTATTTAATTATTTAATTTATTAAGTACCATATTTTCATTTATATTATTCAGTTTAATAATTTATACCATTTCATATTCAAGTATATAACTAGTTAATTGAATGTTGAAAATTTTAAGGATAAAGGTATCATATGGACGCAAAATATTTGGTACCCTAACAACAGCAAAAAAATTATTATTTAATAATATCCATAATGGTAATATAGTAATAATTATAACTTTTATTAATTAAATTACAATTCTACAAATAACCATGAATTACTGAAATTAATAATTACTAATATTATAATTTTTTAGATAATAGGGTTTAAATATTTTTTTACAGTGTTTCTATTTATCAAAGAATTATATTGGAAAAATAGTTGTTATATTACATATCAATATTTATAAAAATATCATCAATATAATATTTTTTTCTTCAATTAATCCTTAATATACCATCTATGTATAATAAAAACTTATCAAATAGCTTCATGAGGTGGTAGTCTTCCACATACAAGAATGCTGCTATCAATTATTCAATGTTATGTAAGGTATAAAATAATATAAAAAATAAATTCTTATAAATGATTAATATTTCATGAATATCATATGTAAAAATAAAATTTATCCTTATTATTTTTCATGTAATGTCTATGTGAAATATTACTCACATTACTTTGGGAGGTGGTAGTTCATCACACACACAAGTGACATTATCGTATTCACCAAACAACAAAATATTATAAAAAATATATCATATAATAAATGAAATTTATAATAATTTCATAAATATAATATATAAATAGTAAATAAATAATTCTATCTAGACATGATAAGTAGATATGTAAAAGGATTACATCAGTTTGGATGCTATAATTTGTCACACACACGATCGACAACATCATTTTCCATTTGAGAATGGTGGTGGTTGCATGAAATTACCATTACATAAAAAAATATTAGTATATAAAATTATATGGTATTAATATACTATAACATTTTAATAATCATTTATGGAGGTGGAATAAGAAATAAAATTAAGAAGTCGTTTTAGGGTGCTACCTCTTCTTAAGAATTTTTTTGTTGGTACCAAAATCCTTCTTAGGATAATATTTGGATCAAAGAAAGTAATATATGATTTGGGGAATTAATTAAGGATGATATTTATTTAGTTTGAGGGAAAAATGGTGTTTTTATGTGTAATAGGAGAGAAGTGGTGGACATCCTTTTATAATAGGGGAAGAGGAGGCATTTAATTCTTTTTGTAAAATAACGATTTTCAACTAAGAATTTCTCATAAAAACAGCTCCAAAATCGAATCTTTTAGAAAAATATAAGATTTATGGTTGATATATGACTCAAAAATAGTAATTATACAGGTATTGGCTCATTTTTATCCTTATGAATTTAGTTTTGCTTCATTTTATGAAATTTTTAACTTAATTACTATAATTGATTTTTAATCATTTCACTATTTATTTTGGTCAAAAATTTAGATGAAAATATTATTTAAAACAATATATTATTATTTTAAATATTGAATCAATTTTTTAAAAGTTAAGCCAATGATTTTGAAAATTTTATTTTAAAATTAAACTTGCATACATTTTAAGAAACCTATTTTTTTTTCAAGAAATGTTTTTTGAGGAAACAATGAACTCATATTATCTATATTTAATGTAATATTAATTAAATTAATTTAAATTTTTATTTATATACATATATAATTCATAGATAAAATTTATATTTTTCCTCATTAATGATTATTTTAATTATTTAAATGGGAGAAACATTATGCACATTAAAACAGTTTTTTGAAAAAATATTTTTTAAATCTGAAAAATAAACATATAATAAAATATAGTCTAAAAAATATTTTAAAATAAATTATTTTCATTAAAATTAATTTATAATTAATATTTTATATTTTAATCATATTAAAATAATAATGTTAGTATTAAATTATAAATTTTTTTACAAAGGAAAAACATTTATTTTATAAATCGATATTTATTACTATTCTCTAAAGGAGAAATTTTTCTAAAAAATACAAAAAAAATAAACATATTTTAATTTTCATATAATTATTTGAAATGATAATTCAATTTTTAAAAATATTGTTTTAAAAATATAAAAATATGAAAAAAAATATTTTCTCATAAAATAAATAATTTTTATTTACTATGGAAATATATTTTTCCCACATATCTCAAATCGGAATCATGTGAAAGTTTTCGAACAATTTTATATTGTATGGTACAACCATAATATGATAATTTGTCGATTTAATTCATTAAAAACATTTATATATTGATAATGTAATTTTTTAGTAGGTATTATAGTGTGTTATTCTCATATTTTTTGTAGTAATAGCTTTCACGACTTCATGGTCCTGATATTGATAGGTGTCATGAAGAACATCAAGCGACAAAAAGGGAAATTAGAGGTTTTCTATTATCATAAATAATAAAATAAACATAAACATAAATTCATAAGGTGACTCTAAAAGGTGGACATGACCTCTTGGTCTTGATGTTGTTTACTGTGACCATAATGGGAATATTCTGTTCTATTTTTATGGTTCATGTGCATTGACATTAACACAGTGTCGTTTTGTAAATCCAATTGATCAAATAACATGTGTTGCTATTGTGATTCTACAAAATTTTTTAAATCATTAAGAAAAGATACTTTTTATCTTAAATGGAGTCTAATGATTCGAAAGATTGACCACATGAATTCTCTCTCTTGAATCAATTACAACATCATACATGTATACCAGCTGGAATATTATGTAGCATATTATCTTTCCAATAAAAAAAGAATGAATCTTCTTGGATGAATGGTCTTACTTATGAATTTTTCTACCTCAATGTAATATATTGCTATAAAATCCCATATTTCAAACATTTTTTATACATTTTTAATAATCAATAATCCTTTCCCACTTTATTTAAGAAACCCAATAAAATGGATGGGTTATATCAGTGGTGTTTATATCATAATATGCGAATATTATATCTTGGGTTATTTTAAACCAAGTGATGCTTATTAAATATGATATTGTGAATACTTATCTTCTAAAATATCATGGTGTCAAATTTAGTTTGTAAGATAAATATACAATACACACTTTGAAAAACTTATTATCTAAGGGAAAATACCTTTTCACTGTTTAGAGATATCTCAAATTATCAACTCCATAATAAAAAAATTTCTCTTTTTTGTTTTTATCTAATCCCCTAAAATTTATATTTTCAATATAAATGTTCACTAAAACCCACTTCTCAATATCATTATTGACATAGTGATTATGATTGAGTAATAATATATAAAAATAACTATTCTCTAGAAACTAGTTTAATGTGGAATACCATGATCTTGATTCTTTTTAATGGTAAATGAGACCTTTATTATATGACACCCCTTACATTTATATTCATCATTGCGGAACCTGTTGGAACCATGGTCTTCTATGGATGAATTGGAGAATGATCTGTGTTTGTTGTCAATCCTCATAGGAAGTTCAGAATGTGTGCCTAAAAAGTATTCATACAGGTCAAGCAGTTAATAGCATTATAGATGGAACTGTTTTCCAGTGTTTTCCAAATTTATGGACCTCAAATTTGATAAAAGGGGAAAACAATGTTTTTTTGTTTAAGGGACTTGTGCGCCAGACATGTGGCGGGAAAGTGACTTGTGTGTCGAGAAAAGGACTTGCGAGCTGATGCCTAGGAGGATTGGAAACTTGTGCACCATATATTTTTCAAGATCATAAAGTCAAAATATGGGGAAAGAAAGAGGGTCGCACAAGTATTGGTTTGGTCGTGCATGTGAGTAGTGCGACAGAGGCTTGTGCATTTGGAGTTGCGCACCAGAACATGCATGCCGAGATGAGTCTTGCACACCACTGCGCAGGGTGTCCAGTTTTCCTATAAATAGAGGACCACCCCTCCTCATTTGTGATGAATTTTGCGAGTTAGAGAAAATCTGTGCTCTTATCGCAGAGGTGTAGTGGTCACGCAAGTGGTTGTGGGTCGCGCATGTATAAGTTTCGTGATAGATTTTTGATGCCCTTTAAAACTGGATTGTGTGAAAAGCAATGTGATTCATGCAAGTCTGATGTTATAGAAGTGAGTGTCGCGAAAGTGGTTGAGGTATACTTGCATGCCTGCTATAACTTGCGTGACGTCTTTGAAACTTGCGTACCAGCCTGGAGAAGCATTCCAGGTGTTGTTGAAGTACCCCTATCTTTTTTATGTTACAAAAAAGATGGAAGATTGCATGATACCTTCGTTGCTCTGTGATATTAGTCTACTGGTGAGAGTTAGACTTCAACAATGAATCTACATACAATAGAGGATGCATTCTTTTGCAATGATGAAGAGATCTTCACATATACAAACTGAGTGGGACTTCACCAAATGATGTGAGCCAGGGGGAGTCAACGAGAGTGACCCGAGGGACACTGTGAGCTATCCCTAAACCTTTTTAATGGTAGTGAGATTAGGATAGAGTGATTGTGCCAGAATCATTGTAATCCACAACTATTGAAGAATGGTGGAATTTGGTAAGGCCGACAACCTGTCAGCGTATGCTCCTTGGACATAGCCCTTAGTGGTGATCCACGTAAAAAGTGTTGTGTCATCTCTCTGCATGTGAAAGATTTATTTCTGATCATGTTCATCGCAAAAGTTTAAAAAGATCCTACCAACGTGGGAACAAGTTCCATCTATGTAAAAGAAAAATTTACCACCCTGATTCACCCCTCTCCTCTCAGGATGTCCCAAGGTCCTATATGTGGTATTAGAGGGTAAAGGATACTGGTGTTGAATATGTCCTTTTTTGTCATGGCGAATTCAATAAAATTCAATGGAGTCCCTCTCTTAGATGGAAGTAATTTTCAAATTTCGATGAATAGAATGTGATATCATCCAAAATCCCTTGGAATTGATGTTCTTCTTTCTACCATGAAATGTATAAATGTTACTGATGCAACAGGGCTGGCTATGATTGATGCCGATAGGAAAATTCATGATGCTGATGCTAAAGCATAGAATTCTCTCACCACATCCCTTTCTGATCAGATATATCTAAAGGTAATGAGGTGCACCTCAGAAAAGTCCTTGTGGGATAAAAGAGAAAATATTTATGAAGGAGATATAAAAGTGAAGGAGGAAAAATTGTGTGTCCAACATAACAGGTTTTATGATCTAATGTTTCATCCTAATGAGAGTGAATATTCATTCTTTAATCGAATTATTTAAGTTGTGGGATAAATTTTAGTTCTTGGAGAAGAAATCAAAGTCATTGATATCGTAATAGAAATATTTAAAAGACTTCCTCCATTGTACAGTGAAAAGGTGTCATCCCCTGAAAAAATATATTTATCTAAACTATATGTAGATTATCATTTAAGTAGTCTAGTGGCATATGAGATAAGATTAAAAACTGAATATGCCACGAATTGTGTAAGAAAATAAATTACATTCAAATCCATGGGCAAACTAAAAATTTCATAAGATAGTGGTGGTAAAGATGAAGAGGAAAAGGAAATTCTTTCTCTCATCTCCAATAAGTTGAAGAAGGAAAAAGGTAAATTCAAATGTAAGATACATCTGGCATGTTTTCGTTGTGGAAGAGTCTAGCACATTGCTTCTCAGTGCCAAAGAAATTTTGATGATGATGAAAGCGAAGTAGAAGACATTGATAAGCCTTAGAAAAGTTTTTCAAAAAGGGAGACTTTAAATCTAGGAAGACGATTCAGAGGAAGAGTTTTGTCTATGAATTGGAAGATGATGATATTTAATTCGGTGGTGAAGAAGAAACATAATTTTAAACTGGGATCCATGCTTCCTTGATGCCCACTTTTGAAAAATCATAAGATACAGGTGGGGAAAATCATTTGAAAACAAGTGTAGATCCCAAGTTGCAACTTAAGGATGTTGATAGTAACTCAAGATTATATGTAAGTGTTTCAATAAGTGGAAATAAATTGTAGAATAATCAACTAAATATGTTGATCAACTTGAAGCATAAATTGATCAAATAGACAAATTGGTAAAAGTACAGTCTAAAGTACAAGAAAGTATTGATGATGTAGTGGATCTGAAGCTGATAATTGAAGAGCAGGTAATGGTCATCAATGACCTCACCTCTAGAGTAGAAGAAAAGTCAAATACTATTGAGCGTCTTGAGGAGGAGGTTTTTACTATTAGTAGTAAACTAGGAAAATATTCAATTTCAAAAGAATCACAGAAGAAAATACAGTTTGGAAGGTTCTTAGATGTTGAGATATTGGAGAGAGAAAAATGTGTCTCTAATGAAGTTGAAAAGATTTTAAATGATGAATGACCTTCCTAGATGGGAAATAGTGGAATTTTTTGTGAGGTATAATCGTCAAATGCTGTAAATAAAGGTGACCAAAATTAAGTCAAGCTGAAAGTGGGTGATGTGGGAAAGTCTTTTTAATTGATGAAACAGAAACCCCAAATTAAATATAAAAGTAGAGAAGAATATTATCCTTGAGCCTCATGGAAAAAGGATCCCTCATACTATTATCCCACTGAAGAATGTATAGGGATAAATTCAAGTGAGAATACATTTCCTCTAATAAAGTGTCACTTATGTGGGTATTTGGGCCATAACATGTCCTATTGCGAAGAAGCAAGGAGCTACTTGAATGGGGAAGATCTGGGAGTTCAAAGAAGGAGAAAAAATTCATATCTAAATTCTTTTAGAAGAAAGAAATTCTATGGATATTGTTTTCATTGTTCTAACTTTGGTCATAAGGCTTTTAATTGATGGTAAAGAAGGGACATGGACACCTCATACTGGATTTCCAGACATGTCAAATATCATCATAAAGATAGTGTTTCTCTTTCAATCATGTTTTCTCCTCTTGAATAAGACGTCGAATTTGAAGAACCAATGTACATAGATGAGATAATTGAAAGGCCATCAGTGCTCTATACTCAATCCAATGTCCCATGGATGGAAAGGATGAAAATTGAGAAATAAAACCTTTCATAAGTATCCCTCAAAGCTACAAATGGCAGCATCACTAGGATTCATAATAGTGGATGTTATTCCCATATGACGAGAAATTTTGACCTTTTGAAGAACATTAAAAAGAAGGCTGATGGAACATTGAGGTTTGGTAATGATTTTGATTTGAAAATTAAAGGCAGTGGGAATACTACTCTCGCCAATAGAGAGATAAGGACATGTGAAGTTATTTATGTGGATGGTTTATGTCACAATATCCTCAGTGTGAGTCAACTCTGTGATTTAGGGCTGGTAGAAACATTCAATAAAAAGGCTTCACTAAAAAGGAAAAAAAAGGGAATTATCTTATGAAACGATGTATAATAGATGGAAACTTATATCAGGTTGACAGCAAAGTGAACTCATGCTATATTTCTATTGAAGATTAGAAATATTTGTGGCATCGAAGGCTGGGGCACATTATCCCACAATCCATTGAAAAGATATCTAAGATTAATATTGTCATAGATATCCCCATTCTGAAGCTTGAGCGTGAAAAGTATTGTGATTCCAGCATTCGTGGGAAGCTGTTCTATAGTTCAAATCATCCAAAGAAGAAAAGGGCATCTCATTTTCTTGATATAATTCATACATATTTATGTGGGATGATAAATGTTTCCATAACTCATGGAGAGATGTAGTTTTTCCTTTTACTTGATGATTACAGTAGAATCGCATGTGTTATTGTCATTCACAAGAATCAAAAAGTTCTTGATTACATGAAAACATATCGGCGAACCACCGATAATGATATTAGACGAACAATAAAATTTTTGCAATCTGACAATGGAGGGGAATCCACATCCATTGATTTTGAGAATTACCTTGAAAAAAAATGGAATACAGCATGAGGTAGCTGTTGTGAGAACCCCACAGAAAAAATGGAGTTGTTGAGTGCCAGAATCGACAAGTCAACAATATGGCAAGGACTATACTGATTGAGAGTGGTATCTCACTCCATTACTGGAAGGAAGCTATTGATGCTGCAGTGCACATTCATAATCAACCATAACTTTATATGGGATAAACGAAGACACCATTTGAATTGTGGTATGAAAGGAATCCTTTGATGAAATACTTTCACGTTTTCAGAAGAAAATAATTCATCTGGAATAAACAAGGAAATTAATGGATGTTCGGTGAAAATGTTGATGAGGGAATTTTTCTTGGGTATCCAATGAACAACAAAGCCTACAAGTGTTTAAACAAGTGATTAAGAAGGATTTTGGAAAGCAGTGATGTTATGATAATTGAAGACAAAACCAAAATTGCATCGGGGACGTAAAATGATGATGTGACAGAATGTGAGGAAGAATGTGAACATGGAGAAAATATAAATATATAAATAATGGAATTTGTACAAAACACTCAATAGTCACATCATGATGTCGACTCAGAAGAAGAATCTGAAGATGAAACTGTGGCTGGAGAGAATGCACATGAACCTCATTGGAGAAATTGTAGAACTGGTATTGATCCATCTAACATAATTGGGGATAAGAGCGCACCCACCCAAACACGGAGGATGAGGAATAATAAGAAATCATAATTTATGTCAGTTGTGGATACATCCTCATTTGAAGAAGCTACAAATCATGAAACATTGGTGAAATCCATGAATAATGAGTAAGATCAGATTGAAAATAATCAGACATGGGATCGTGTCCAGAGACCCAAAGTTCAAAATGTGAATGGAACAAAATGGATCTTAAAAAAAAGATTTATGAGCATGGAAGTGTTATCAGAAACAAGGAACGACTGGTATGTAAAGTATACTCCCAGATTGAAGGCAATGATGTTGAAGAAAACATTGCTCCAGTGGCTATACTTGAGTCAATCAGGCTTCTCCTTGCCATGGAACTCCAAAGAGTATATGAAGTATATCAAATGGATGTCAAGATAGAATTATTTAATGGTTTCCTCGAATAAGAAGTCTACATTGAACAATCAGTGGGTTTTTTGTTAGTACTGATGAAACAAAGTTTTGAAAACTAAAGAAAGCACTATATGGTTTGAAGCAGGCACCACGAGCATGGTACTCCCGACTAGTCTCTTATCTCAAGAAGCTGGAATTCAATAGAGTAGGAGTATATCACAATCTATATGTGAATAATTCTCTAAAATATCAATTCATGGTTCTAGTCTACATTGATGATATCATATTTGGTGGCAGTAGGCAGACTTTAGTGGATGAATTTTCCAATCACATGAAATAAGAATTGGAAATGTCTACGATTGGGGAGCTCAAATATTTCATGGGGTTGCAAGTGATTAACAAGAAGGATTGAACATTCATTTCTCATGAAAATTATCCACTAGAGCTACTGAAGATGTTTAATATGCAAGACTCCAAATCAATGTCAACTCTGATTGCAGTTGGAACTAAACTTGTAAAGCATGAGTATGGGACTTCTGTAGATCCCGCCATGTTCAGGAGGATCATTGGAAGCCTACTATACATGACATCAACATGGACAGATATTATCTTTTCCAGATGTCTTGAAGCCCGCTTTTAGAGTAATCCAAAGGAGGAACATATGACATCAGTAAGAATAATCATGAGGTATATTAAAGGTACTCACAATTGTGGCATATACTTTTCTTTAATAAGGTACAGTGAATTGTTATCATTTTTTGATGTTAACTGGGCTGGTAATGTTGTGGACAGTAAGTCCACCAGTGGTGGAGCATTATATATTGGGAATAAATGTGTTGGATAGTTGACTAAAAAACAAGAAAGTAATTCTATTAGTATTGTTGAAACTTAGTATATCTACACCACAAAGGTATGCACCCAACTACAATGGATGAAGCAACAAATAATATATATTATTGATGAGTTGAAGCAATGAATGATGGTTTACTGTGATAACAAGAGTGAAATTGATCTTACGAAGATTCCAGTTCAACATTCTCATACAAAACATATTGAAATTATGTATCAATTTATCAAAGAGATTGTTGAATAAGGCATGATTAGAATGGATAATTTAAGAACTGATGAGCAAGTGGTTGATATCCTGACCAAGAAACTGTCAACTACTGTATTTCTGAAGCATTTGTTCAACCTCGGTGTCCGGCCACCTCCCAATACATATAAAGGTTAAAGAAATCCCCTATCCCCAGTTATGTTAACTATTTTTAATTTGTTTTTCGGGGAGATACTATCCAGGGGGAGTGTGGTTTGAGCTGAACAAGGAACAATTACTGGTCTTGGGGTTTATTTTCAATGGGGGAGAAAGTAATAAATTCAGGCATGTTCAGGCTTGTAATGATTCTGTGACACTGTAAGAGCATTTCTTGGGCATCATTGAGAATTCCAAAACATAGGAACCCAATTCATGATTTCTCTCTTGTTTTCTACACCGAGCACTGCTCACGTAGACTTATAGTGTTGTCTGAGTTGATTCATTCATTTTTGGTCTTCATGTGGATGGTGATATAATTAATTGTTTTCTAATTTCCAAAAAATCCAATGGGGAGATTTTTGGAACCATGGTCATCTATGAATGAATTGGAGAATTGTTTGTGTATGTTGTAAATCCTCAGAGTATGTTCCGAATGTGTGCCCACAAATTACTCATATAGGTCAAGCAGATAACAGCATTGAAGACGGCACCATTTTCTAGTGTTTTCAAAATTTTATGGACCACAAATTTGAATAAAGGGGAAAAAATGTTTTTTTTGTAAAGGGACTTGCACGCCAGACATGTGTCGCGCATGTGACTTGCATGCGGAGAATTACTTTCACGCCGATGCCTAGGAGGATTGAAAAGTTTTGGGCCATATGTTTTTCGAGATCAAAATTCAAAATATGTTAATTGAAAGAGGGACGTGCATGTATTGTTTTGTTCGCGCATGTTAGTAGCCTGACAGAGGCTTGGGTGGTTGGAGTTACGCGCTAGAACTTGCGCACCGAGAGGATGCTTGCACACCACCACGCAGGGTGTCCAGTTTTCCTATAAATAGAGGACCACCCCTCATAATTTATGATAAAGTTTGAGATTTAGAGAAATTTATTGCTCCCATCGCGCAGGTGTAGTGGTCGTACAAGAGGTTTTGGGTCGCGTAAGTATAAGCTACGTGATAGTTGTTTGTTGCACGTCAAAATCAGTTTCTGTGAAAAGGAATGTCAGTCACGCAAGATTGAAGTTGTAGAATTGAGTATCGCGAAAGTGGTTGAGGTAGACTTGTGCACCAGTTATAACTTATGCTCTGTCTTTGAAACATGTGTGCCGGACTAGAAAAGCGTGCTAGGTGTTGTTTAAGTACGCCCATCTTTTTGAACCTATTCAAAAGTTGGAATATTGCCTGATACCTTCGGTGCAAAGTGAGATTAGTCTTCTGGTGAGAGTTGGACATCAACAGAGAATCTACATACAACATAGGATGCATTATTTTTCAATGATGAAGAGACCTTTGCATATATAAACTGAGTGGGACTTCAGCAAAGGTAGTGAGCCAAGGGGAGTCAATGGGAGGGACTTGAGGGATGCATTGAGCTATCCCAGAACCTTTGTAAAGGCAGTGAGCCTGAGACAGAGCGACTGTGCCCGAACCATTGTAATCCAAAACTAGTGAATAATAGTGTAATTTGGTACAACCAACAACCTGTCAGCGTATGCTCCTTGAACGTATCCCATAATGGTGAACCATGTAAAAAGTGTTGTGTCATCTCTCTGCATGGGAATTTGTTATTTTTGATCATGTTCATCGTACTGGTTTAACAACTTCTTACCAACGTGGGAACAAGATAAATCCTATTAAAAGAAAAAGTTGCCACCCAGATTTACCCCTTCCCCTCTCAGGGTGTCCCGGGGTCCTACAGAACCCATACTGTTACAAAATATGTACATCCCATTTAAGAAAACCAATGAAAAATGGATTTTATAGAATTTTTATATATCATTATCCCCTTATAAATTTCAATGGATTAAAATTATATAATAAATTTAATCTATTACACTTGTGAATATGTATCACAAACATCAATTCCTTCAATTTTGGAACACCCTTTGAAAACAAGTTAATGTTTTTTCCAAGTCACCATGCCAATTTCATATAATATATTTGATAATACCAAACTAATTTGATGTAATTATTATCAATATGCCTTAGAAAAAATTCACATTTATTAATTTTCATTGTTGGTTCAATAACATCCTTTATAGCCTTCACCCAACTATGATAACATAAAACCTATTTAAAATATATTTGTTCTTACAATGTAAAAAAGATTCCTATAGAAGAGTTATCATTTGTTTTTCTGACCAGGGCTATCTGGACCCCAAAAATTCTTCTCTCAGTGACGCCGACCTTAATTTTTATTACATTAAAAATTATAGAACATCTAGGATTTATTCACTATAGGAGACTTCATCATATTCCTCTTCATTAATTTCAATTCCCTCATAACCCTATTCTTCTTTATCACTCTAAAATGAATAAATTTTATAGTTGTCTTGAAAAATATTTTGAGTAATGATGTTATTTTTTCATTTTCAACCAAAAAAACATCATTAATTTATATACTATTTTCAAGAATCATTTTGTAACAACTATTATATTTTCCCATTTATTATTAAATAATAAATATGAATTCGTATCCCATGTATTTAAATATTAATATCCTTTCCTTGTTGATAGTAAAAAAATAACTTCTATACTCTTAAATGTTATTATTTAATGGATTGTATTCATTAAACATTTTTTATAAAGTTATATCATAATATTTACAAAACATTTAATATATATATATAATACTATAAGAATAGAATCTTTCCAATATATTTCTATAATATACATTCAAATCAATGTTGTTCAACTCATGTTGCAGATTTTGTGATTTATTAATTTGAGAATCCTATTTTTCGGAGAGTTATAATAATTGATAATATAAAATAAAATAAATTATTATATATAAATTATTAAATTTTATTTGTTATGGATTTGGATCCTTTATCAACTCAACAATATTTTATCCTCCCATGAATAATATTATCAGTTATCCATTGATGTAGAGTGATATATTTCTTATCCTTATTCCTGTGTTTTGAAATTATAATCCCTACCATTTGTTAATAATAAATTTTAAACAAATTTAATTTTCAATATTTATCTATTTCATTGGATCATATGATCACACAAAAATCCACATTAAAAATATCATGAAACATTGATTAGATCATCTTTTTTTGATTGTATGAATTCGGTATAATATTCCATTTTTGACATAGATCATGGATGTGACTGTAATCATAAGGGAGATGTGGAATATCATGTGAGCCATTAAATTATAAAAACCTCCCATGAAATTTAGGGAATAAATGTAAATTATTTCTATGAAATAAACTATTCTTGTCTTCATTGGAAGTTATAGACATTTTTCTTATAGACAATGTAAATATTTACATTGGTTATTTTTTCCACAAGAATATGTGGTCCCTGATTTCATTGATGGTATGAGTCATTCAGGTGAAATATACTGTTTTTCGGTCATCACACAATTTAATTATGTTTATAATATATTAAATCAGCGCATAAACCAATATAAATTTTGATCATGTGATTTGTTTTCATCAAATCATGGATTATATATATCAAACATTCTTTTGACCCTGATTTCTCATGAAAATAATGAATTTATATTTATTATTCATGAAACTAAAAATTAGAACATTATCCAATTTAATATTTTCTTTGATTCAACTATATATAATAAATGATTTTAAATTTTCAATTTACCATAACAAATTATTTTTAACATTAACCATATCTGAAAAAAATTTCATCACCCATGTTTGTGATGTGTGTTTCTGGTGAATAGTTGGATCAAAAAATTCTTCTTCATTAAAAAATGATAATATTTTTTTAGGAAACTACACTTTTGTTTGAATATTAAATATTTCAATACCTCTATCGGTATATCTAACAATTATTTATATATTCTAGATTATAATTTTTATTAAATAAACAATGCTAATTTCCTTATTCTAATAGCATTCAGAATCACAGTAATATACGTAAAAAATAATGATTTGATATTGAACATGATTGTTTGGATTGATATGTCTCTATGCAGGACCTCTAATAAATACAGAACCCATAATAATTGTACCCCAATATTCTACATGAAAAAAAATTAACTCTGGATGTAATAGAATCCATCATTTCTTCATTGTATGTGGCCTTTATTATATTGAAAAAACCAACCGTCTATTGATGTGTCAGTGATTTAGGATTTAGAAAAATATAATATTTTCTTTTATCATCTAACCATTAATATTGTGGAATAAATATCAGTTAATCCTCAGGTATTCTTTTGGATTGATCTGAGGATGATTTCATTATATTTTTTTCGCATTCAAGGTTTTAATAATCATTTTTGCTTATCGTAACTCGGATTGAAATTCATAAACTCTTCCTCCATCTGCTAAATTATCTTCATTCTAATTTTTGTGGTTATATCCCAACCATAACCTATTTCTAATTGTTCATGATTATGACGATTTATCTAAACATCCTTAATTTCATTTTCTAAATTCACTAATATAAGGTTTTCAATTTCATACCTCACATATAAGTTTTCTTCTTCTTGTTTTTTTATTGAAAAATATATAATTGTGAACCACTATATTAGTGTCATTATTATATTATATAAAAAAAATCATGTACTTCATGTTCTTCTATATGTTGTTCCTACATATCACTCCTTTCAACCACTCCATTATTCTCATCATTATTATCATAATTTCTTAGATCATTTTTTATAGTAATCAACACAACTGTATCTTAAATTTTTTCAACTTATTCCATATCACATTATCTAGAACAAAATATTTCATTATAAAGAAAATTAATACTCATGAAGGAGCTACATTGAGAATTATTTTAATATTATCTTTTCTTCATCATTTGAGGTTTTTCCTCACCATCTTCATCATGACTATATTTGTGAAATTTGGTGCATATATATCCCATATTTCAACTCTTCAACCAACCAAGAGGAAATATAAAAATGATATTTCTATTAAAAATTCAATTTATTTGTGGTATCACTTGTCCTTAGGATTCACTAAAACGATAATTTGGATAACTCAATACTATAATTAAATTTGGAACTCATTACCCCATTTTATGAATCCTCATACATCACATATGGAAAATATAAACCTAAATCCAAATTTAGGATTCTATTTTGTATTGAAATATATACTTCTTATGAGGATGTGTCACCTAGAAAAATTCTTTCTTTGACTATCAAACTTCCCGATGATTTATAAAAAATACAACTATAAATATTCTAAAAGAACACACTATATTCCATATTATTTTTTCTACCAAATACACAATATTTTTTATAATGGAATTATAACACTTTTTTCATAAATATAATTATTATGATTTATTATTATTTATTTATGATATATATAGGTGTACACTCTTTTTATTGGGATCATCATGAATCACAAAATATTAACTAACCATTGGGAATATCAACTCATAACTCAGCGTGAATTAAAACACATAGTAGTCTAAAATATACTTATGGAAGTGTGGAATTTTAATTGAAAATGCAGTATAACTCATTTCAATTTTACATTCACATGGTTATTTTCACTATGATGCAACCTATAATCCTACCGAATTGAAAACATTATTAAAATAAGGAATCTTTCATTTTTCCACATACACTTTTCTCACACATAACTCTTTCAATTACTCCATGGATTGATTTCCCAATTTATCTCAATGAAAAAAATTTGTCATGGAACCAGTTGTAGTGAAATAACAATTAAGGTAGTGTAGACTCCCATGGAGGCCTTCGCTGCTTCATATTCTGAAAAATAGATGTCTCCCTTCAAAGATGAATACAGAAACCTCACACCATATATTACATCTCCTTCCATTTCCTATGATGATGAATGTAACAGGGTCCACTCTAAAATTCCCCAACAATGTTTTCAAATATTATAGACCACTTCCTATGTTCTTACACAGTTATTACATTGACCAATTCTACTATTATGTGTAGTCCTTCATGCGTGAGAACTCGCATTCCCTCCCTTTCCACATGGAATAACTGGCATATCTGGTTCCCCATTGTGGTCAAACATTCTACGACATTTTTTTGGGTTCTGAAATATTAGTTTTCTATCAATTGATTACCTTGTTTTAAAGTTCATATAGACAGTTTTCTATATAGCCATTATGACTACGACATGGACTCTGATACAAATCATCATTCCATATATTTTAAACAAAACCTCAAAAGATATTTTCACCTCCAAAACCCATGATATAAATACATTTTTTTAAATTATGATAATGATAACGTAATTAAATAGTCATATTTGAAACTCAATAGAGTAAATAAATATTGATAACACCACTATAAATAAATTCTGATTCATTATACCATTCTTCCAAACACCAAGTTAATTAACCAGGAAAATTATCCTATATAATATGGCCAATAAATTTATAACAAAATGATCTAAATGAACACCATGTTTCTTGTGAAATGATTGAGATATAATCTCTATAGGGCCCTACAAATTATGGTTCATTAGATATAACATAATATATTACATATCTGTGTTGGGAAAATAAATAGTCAATATTGAAAAACATACATGTTAGGAAACCATCAATAATCAAAGACACCTTAATACCTATTTTCAGATTCTCCCAAAAAATTTGGTCGATGAATCATCTCAACCCCCATATAAATTTTACAATATGATCAATATTTTCTCACTTTGGTAATAATCTCACATCGAGTCCAAAAATGTTTCCAATATAATGTACATGACCACAACCTTCAAAACAATGGAGATGGATCATCATCATCCTGGTTCACAACCCTCTAATGTATGGGGATCTAATACTGAAAATCACTCCCCTACAAATCACAAGATATCATCAAATATTTAATTTTTTTAATCCATAATTTCATAAAACATCATGTCACATTCCATAAAACAAACCAAACTCTCACACTAAGGGTTATATCTCATAAAATCATCAAGGAAAAACATTCTATAACTTTGTGAAACCATTACCATCAGACTATGTATGTGGTTTTTGCATCACGATAAAATTAGAAACAAAAAAATTCTCACTAATGGTGGAATTTTCCACCAGTCTCTCCCATAGGTTATGGCACATATTGTGTCGCATGTTCATCAATTTGATCATAGTAAGGGAAGAATCAAAAAATAATAGTAATGGAATAATAGTTCCACCCTTGGCCCCAGACTCCCAATAATCCCCCAACAATCCCTCTACATGATAATACCCCTCAACTTAACTCATAGAAATCTACCCTAAATAACCTCTCTATATTAAATGATGTATATAATAATACATATTTATATAATATAATGTGATGTTTTCCAATGAAATTAGGCTATATTACATCTACAATCATGATCCTCAGTCATAATTGGTTACACCAAAAACCAACAACATTTTTTTGGATTTAATAGATCCCTGAGGTTATTGATTTGTCACATAATCATTCACATATATAGAAAAATTATAAAAAACACCATTGAGGGGTGTACTCATCAATTCAACTACATAGTATACATCATACGAACTACTCTATTGAGGCCATTATTGAACTATGTGAACACTGATCCACAATAATTAACTGCTATCATTATGATACTAAATATATGAAACACTATTCCCACATGTTTACATTGGAATTAACATAAAAAATGTATATCTTATAAAATCCCACACATGAGTTTGATACCCTAACAATAAAATGTTACAGAAAATAATTTTACTATACGTAGAATCTATATATGGATCAATACCATTGACCACAATATCATAAATTTGAATATTTATGTTATAATATATTGAATTAGGTCACCTTAAATATATACCCAATATAATGTTTTGCAGTTTACAAGTGGAACCCAACTCAAAATTACATGATTCCAAAATTTCTTTAGTCACCAAATCCATCAATAATGTACACATAATACATGATATAATAAAAATACTCATTTAGTTTAAAACATGTCCCATTATAAAAAACATGACAATTATCAATTACAATTGGGTCTTTTGGACCCATGAATCAGTTGTCATGCTATATAAAATAGTATGTATACCCATCTATGTTACAAAAAAATAAACACCATAATCCATTGACATCAAATATGCTTTACCCAAGACTAAAAATATCTATAGGGAATATATAAAAACATTCATATATTATAATAAATCAAAATTATAGCCCCTCTATTATATATCACACATAAACTTGTAACATATGTTGAAATATAATTGTAACCACCTGTATCTGCCTCATCAGAGTTCATTCTTTTAATATAACTACCTTGTTTATCATTTAACGATTGAATATGGAAAAATCAATCCCAGATATCCTCAAAGAGGGTATAAATTGAAATAATTATGATACAAAGAATGTACTATAAGGGGACCTAGTAATTACCTAATATTTATATAGGGTGGATACTTTCATTTGATAGAGGGACATTATGGAAATAATCATTCCTCCTGAATAAATTTTTTTATGGAGGTGGAGATGGGAAATTACATATTAGGTGGATAAATTGGGGTTGGTTCATTAGACCAGTTGAGGATTTAACACCAAAAAAATAACACCTAAAAACACTATGGAGTGATCGAGTATTCTTTTGGAAGCCATTTTTTATGTAGATAGGACCTAGATGTATATATATTATACTTTCCTATCCAGGTATATGGTATGTATCCATTATTTAATTTAATTCTACCTAGGTAGTGCAAATTAATTTTTCAATAGGGAATTAACCATTTGAGTCTGTATTGGGTATTCAATGAGTCAACTACAACTATAAAAAACCCTATATCTAGCCTGAGAATCCTATATTTCATTACAAATTTACTAAAACATTGAGGAATGTTTAAATAAACCCTATTGATATGTACCACCAAATATATTTCCAATCATAATCTCAATCTGAAAATAAATCATCATTGTAGGAATCAAAAATAATATTCCCCATGATCAGATGATCAAATATATTCATTGGCCATTTTAATTCAATATAATTAAATATATTATGTGGATAGTAACCAATGGTCAAGGATTAACCATTATCATTTATAACCCTAATGAAAAAATAGATTATTTGAATTGTAGTTTTTCATAACATTGCATGGATGTAGCTATTACTATTGAGTAGAGAAGAATGTTAATTTTATTCCATTATTTTAATGTTTTATGAAGGGGTAGGATAACGATGAAACATAATATATTAATCACATTAATAAGGGATGATATATTCTCAAAGGTTGGATGTAATATGAAAGGATTCACTGATTATCCTACTATCACTATGTATGTGATAATCAAAATAATTATTCGTGTATACAAATATATAATAACTAGTAATAGCTTACATTTATGTGTTTAATTTAATGAATGAAGGTATTTTAGTGATTCATATGTACTAGAATCCTATAGTGTTTCATTAGCTTATGTTCAAGAAACGATTTACCAATGGATGATTTTAATATATTGATTTAGAGGGATGTGATAGGTATAATAGTATAAACTATAACTTATGAAGGGTTAAAATACAGAAATTCCAATAATTTATTGGTTGGATGTGGTTAAACTGATAAATAATTAGTATGTTACTAATGTTGAAAATTTATGGAGGATAATGACTAATTGTTGCGAAATTGACAAATATTTCTGGCTTCAAAATTCAACACATTCAACACATTCAACACTTTGAGAGAAATTGTATAAAAAATAAGTGGATTTTTTATTTTGAAATTTATATATGATATGAATGTAAATGATTATGAAGGAAATATTAATGAAAATTAATAAAAGATATAGATATGGAATATAATTTTTTTATACACTTTTTTTAATAATAATAATTTGATGAATAATTTTTGATGATTTTATAATGTTGTATGCCCCACTAGATATATTAATGAGGCATTTGAAGATTTTACTATAGTTTAAAAATTATTATAGAAAATAATAGTTATATACAATTTAATGTTATTAAGGTATGGGGAATAAGATATTAACAAAATTATATAAGAATATTGAAATAAAATTTTTATTGAATACGAATTTATAAAAGGATGTACTCATATAAAACATTTTAATGGTAATATTAAAAAATCCATAAATCTTAAAAGTTAGATAAGTCTTATAATTACTAAATTGTTGATAAAGAAAATTATTAAGATAATATTCGTTTCTATATGATTATTTTATATTATTTTATAATTTATTTAACAAATATTCAAAATTGAAAATTATTTGAATATTGTAAAGAACTACTAGATTGTTTCAAATATATAGTTATTATGAATTTCATAATATATTATACATAATAATTGAACGAATATAGTTATGATGAAATTTATCCATAAATGAGTTTTTTAGGGAAGTAAATTTCATTATTCTTAAGATTGATGATTCCCTCCATGGTAAGAGAACATAATTTTTCAAAATTTAAAAAGAGAATTTATTTTCAATGCAAAAGATTTATTAATAGAGTTATAATAAATCTAATGAAAAAAATTTTATATTAGGTGCATGTGTTGTTTAAAATGTATGGATTGAATAAAGAATATTTCTCTATATATCATTTTTAACGTCATGATAAATAATAAATATTGTGTGTAATGGCTTTCATAGATAAAAATGGAGTCTAGTTTGTGTTTTTTGTTAGTCAATACATGGTTGAGAGAAAATTATTCATGTAATGTGGTCTTATTGTAGTGCTGGTAGATGTTTTAAAGATTGCATTATTTCATAGTTTTTGAAAAAATTTCATGTCAAAAAAATTCGGTAATATAGAAATGTTTTTTGGAAAAAAATTGTTACATACAAGAATAAGTGAGAATCTGAATGATGCACACATCTTATGTTTCACGAATATCTATTCATAATATGGTAAATTAATTAGAAACAAAAAAATATTATTTTTGTTTCAATGGAACATTATGTGAAAATTGAATCCTAAAAGTGTCCTTAATCACAAGTGGAGTTTCCAGTTCCTCATATCAAAATCTGTCTAAGGCATGAGATGTATGAAAAAGTAGAAATTGTGTGAATGGAACATGCATTCCAATTTCATTTTCAATATTTGTCTTATGTGCACTGTGGTTGACATGTATGAAAGTTGTGAATTTGTTCTTCCAAGCCTATAAACATGCAGATACCACCATTAAAATCATAATGCTTTTTCCAATATGAATATGTTGTCTCTTCCACATGAAAGAGTAGTGCACAAAATACATACAAACAAAAAATATTGTGTGTGGAATGTTCCATGTGTCTATCCAGAAAAAGTGATTTCTTGGGGGGGGTTTCATGAAATCAAACATTTTTAAAACACAATATTCTTTATTAAAATCCTAAAACCTGTGTGCAAGAATAGGTGTTGCACAAAAGGACAGAGTGGAGCTCCCTAATGGTTTTGAATATTCCGTTTGGATGATATTTTCTTTCTAGAGAATCATTTTGAGAATATAGTTCATGTTCAGTATTATTCTAATCAGATATAAATACTTAAATTCCTATCTAATTATGTGTATTACATGTCATTAGTCTATGTAAGGCCTCTTCCAACACAGTGAGTTTTGGGTAGTCAACAGAAGTGTTCTCAGAGAGGAAATGTGGTATTCCTAAAATCCAATGTATGAAGTGTTCCTAGAACAATATAAATATTACAAAACTTATATATTCCACAACTAGTGATGATTAATTTATTTACATATAACAAACAAATTATTGACATATGCTCCCTTGAACAGCCCTTAATGGTGAATGATGTATAATTGACGCGTTGTATCTGTACAAGTGGAAGATTGAAATTATATACATCACTACCAATAGATTTAACAAGTTCATAACAATTTTAAGAAGATGATGATTAACATTAAAAGAAAATTATTACTCCATAATACAACCAACCCCACTCAGGGTCTTCGGGGGTCCAACGAGTGGTTTTAGAGTCTATTGGGTGTTAGGGTTAATGTTGGTCTATTTCATATAATGAATAATTTATTTAATATCATGGATGTTAAACATGTCGATGGAAAAAATATATATTTAGAAGAATATGATGATATATTATCTAATATCACATTGAATGGATGTTCTTTTTTCCATTTCACAATGAATACAAGTCACTGATGAAATAGGACTGTATATGACTGAAATAGAAAATATAATTCATGAAGAAGATATTAACTCATATAAAGACATTACTATATATCTATCTGATCATATCTATCTGATTGTCATGATTTAAACATTATCCTACTATACATGGAGTTAAATTGAAAATATATATGAAGGAGAAAAAAAGAGAAATGTGGGAAACTGCATGTTTTTAAAAATTGGATGGATGAACTTAAAATAAATTTTAAGGAAATGAATATACATTCTTTAATTTAATTACATATCTTGTTAGAGAAATAAGCGGACATATTGATGATATACAATACATTTAGATTTAGAAGAAAATCTAGGGAAGGGTCCCACCTCTCCATAGTAAAAAACATCTTCCCATGAAGAAACATATCATTCCAAACATTTTTGGATGATCATATGATTATTCGAGTAGTATATGAAATGAGATTCAAACAAAAAGATACAAAAAATGTGTAAGTAATTAAATGGATTTTAAATCTAGAAAGAAAATGAATGGTTTATAGAGGTAGATTTAAGGAATATAATGAGGAAGACAATATTATTTATTGTATTGGAAATAAATTCATGATAAGTAATTAGAGATTTGATGGAAATAATCATTTTGGTTATTTTTTATGTGCTAGTTTTGGGATCTATGCCCTATGATTCTCCAATAATTTCGATTATGTTGAAAAAGATGTTGAAGAAAAACAGAAGGCTCAAAATTAGATTATGGAATAGTCTGACTTTAAATCAGGAATGAAATTACCAACCAATAATTTGGTCTGCAAAGTAGAACATCAAGATAATTATTTTTTTCGAGGAATAATAACTAGAGATTAAATATGGAACCCATTCATCGATGATGGATATTGATGAAAAGTAATAACCTTGAAAGATAATTCTATAGACAGTAATTATATTTATGATGTTTAGCAAGAATTTGAACTTGAGGATGCTATTAGAAAGCTTGAAAAAAACGAAAAAGAAATTGAATGTGGATACAAGTAATAGCAGAGTCAACATAATATGTTGATCACTGTGAAGATTAATTTGTTGATCAGAAGAAGTAGTAAAAGAACATTAAAAAACCCCAAATTTCTCAGAAGATGTTGTATAATTGAAGCTCATTATTGACGAACAGGAAAAGTTCAATAATGAACATTCCACTAGATTATAGGAGATGTCTAAAAAAATTTAAGGTCATGGGGTATAATTTATTTCTCTATCATATAGATTAGATGATGAATCAACCTAAAAGGAAACAAAGAAGAAGTTACTATTTAGTATATTCTCGGATGATGAACTATTAATGGGAGCTATGCATTGTTCTTAATGTGTAGCCAAGGATTTAAATGATCAAAGATAATCATGCTTGGTAAAATGTGGAATCAGATGGGATTCTAAAACACCAATGGCTAGAAAAAAGAAGAGGCAAATTAATGGGATGAATAATGTTGGACATATCAAAAAATCACCTGAAGTCCAATCAAATAATCCCTTAAAAAATAAAACAGGAAAATAAAACTATCCAATTTTTTTCAAAAAAAAATTTCACTCAAATTTATTATCCATAGAAGGGGACATTAATAGGAAAATAAGTGAAAAAATATTTCCTCTTATGAAATATTAATTTTTTGGTTATTTGAGCCGTACCATGTCATACTGTGAATAGACATAGAGATAATTGAATGTGGAAGATCCATGAAGTCAAAAAAGGTGAACAAAATTATATCCTTATTTTTATTAATTATTCGGATGATATGAATATTTTTTCCACTACAATAATTATAAACATAAATATTATGATTTAATGTAGAGGAGTGGTAGAAATATAACATCTAGAACTCGATGAAAAATCATTACTCACAAACTAGATGAAATTTATCAGAAAAAATTTATTATCCTCTACAATACATTTTTGAGAATGATTAAACAATACAAATGTAGAATATATTTGCAAGGAAATATTAATACCTCACTCAATCAAAAATTCCATAGAAGGAAATGAAGAATGTTGATAAATAAAATATTGTATATGAAATGATCTCAAAATTCAACTTACGAGTACGACCATTTTGATGGCGCATTGGGAACATAAAGTTATTTTATGCCAAAATAAAATCAATATTCCATTTTTATCTAAAAAAATCCCTAGTTCCATAAATGTACCCCTTTTGGTTTGTTTTCAATCTTCATATAAATTCAATAAATCACCCACTATTTATCGAATACTAAAATTAGAGAGACAATTCATCCTAAAAAACTATACATGAGAAAATATCAGTGTATAAAAAATGATGGGATTCATGAATTGGATAATCATTTTTTGTAATTAATAATGAATTCCAAGCTAATCTATTACTATTCTCTCATAATATGGACTTATTATCCTCTCTCAAAAGCAAAACATGGTTTATCTAAAACTACAAAACAACAAACCATAAACTAATTGAATGTATCATTCAATTATTTGTGAAATTTAATTTATCAGTTATCTATTTTTTATGCAATAAAAATTTCCATGAAAACTTACAACTACTTCCACATAAACCAAAATTCTCATCATGTCACAGAATCAATGGGTTGTTGGACAAAAAAAGGAAAACAACAAACCATAAAGGCATTGAATTTATCATTATAACCATTTTTAACCTCGATTCTCTTGATTATAATAATTTGAAAATAATCTCAAATAATATTAATTTTTTACTTTTACACAACAAAAAACACAACCCTTGGATTGCATATCCCCAATAAACCTGCGTCACATCCAAAAATAGACATCAATAGTAATCCCAAAAGAGGACAAGGGACTGGACCCTATGATCCCCATGAACTGGGATATGAATGAGAATATAGGTTCACAAAATTTTTCTAAATCATATCTTCTACCACACGGTTAGTTATAATGATAACCACATGGGCATCAGTTTGAAAATTATCCATTTGAATCAATAAATAGTAAATATTTTATTTGATGAAGTCGTATCTGATCTCAATTTTTTTGTATGAGAGTGATAAACTAGATTCTTCATAAGATCTATCAAATTATTTTAATCACAATTAATCAATAATAGATGTTTCAACTCATCACCAGTATCAGATAGTTCATTCTCCATACTCAATATTTGAGTCCATGACTTTATAGTAGAGATATACTCTACTTATTCCAAAATAAGATATGTTATATCCTTTTCCATGCTTAACCATCCAACACATTTTTTTTATAAAGAATTTTCCACCACTTTTTGAAATTTAATCTAACACATCCCTTTACTAGTCAACATCAGATACTGTGGATAATTCTTTTTATCCTCCTGTAGCTAACTATAAACCAAAATTAAGAGTACCTTGAATATACTTCATGATTATTTTAACTACTACCAAATTATATTTCGTGTATTTAAATTGAAAAAGGCCTTCAATAATGTTTCAAAAATAATATATGGCCATATTGATGTCAATTATAATAAGATTCCTATGATTATACTATTCATGGTGGGATCAATAGAATTCCCATCATTATGTTTTAAATATTTTTTCCCAATCACAATCAGAGTCTACATTGGGTTGGAATCAAAACCCGTTAAATTTAATAATCATTTATTTTGAATATTTTCCCTGTAAAATTATAGAGGATTACAAGTTTATAATCAAATGTATCCAGAAATATATATGTGAGATTTGTCAATCATAGACATTTCAAATTCTAGTTTTTTGTGATTAGAAAATTAATCAAATAATCCATGTCTCCATCCATTAAATTTAATATTATCCACATAAAAAAGAACCATAAATTGTTCTTTATTTTAAATCTTAAAGTTTATATCATGATCAACACCTACCCTATTAAATTTTTTCTTCATCATTTTAGAATCGAGTCAAGAATACCTACCTCATGTCCCTATTTTATACTATAGATGACCTTCTTTATTCTAAAAACCATTGATTCATCGTTTCCAATAAAAAATAATAATGGGTAATTAATGTAGACATAGTCTTCCTGAGCTCTAATGATGAATGAAGTTTTTTACATCCATCTGATTCAATTTATATCTCTTATGAATTTTCTCTATCAAGGGAATGATTGATTGATTTTAGTCTTGATACTAGATGAAATGTTTCTTCATCATAAAAACATTAAATATATACATACCATTTATGTACAAAGGGTAAATTATTTCTAATCACAACTCCATTATCAATTAATTTGTTTTTATTTATCCACCTTGTTTAAAACAGATTATAATTTTTATGTGTTTTAACTAGATCACATGCCTTTTTTTCAGATATTATCCAGTTCATCATTCATAGACATAACCCATTATTCATCATTTGGATCATCATTTAATGACGTTAGTTAATAAAATTAAATGAAGGTGTAATGTACTTCATTCATCATTCTTCATGACATTTGGGGGTATCCAAATCCCAAATGACGTTGAATCGATAAATGAACAATCCAATATTATCATTATGATTTTATGATGTTGTATTTTCGGAAATGGGTTCATATTCTTAATCTTATACTAAATAATTTTTTTGTTGATAGATCCTACTGTTATTGATGATTTATTATACTTATGTAATTTAATCAATCCCTTATCCATTTTCTTCTTCATCTTCTATCATAACAACATATGGGATTCTTAGGTTGTCTTTTGATTTACCGACAATTATCATGACATCACTACATTACAAAATTCATCCATGAGGATTACTATGAAATATTTAGTCTTTTGTTTTAATTTAACATCCAAGGAATATTTCTTCATCTGTAGCATCACTATACTTTAATTGATTTATGTCATTATTTTGAATGAAAATGTTATATCAAAAAACACAAAAATACTTTAGAGAGGGTATCCATAAATTAAACAACTCATATTATGTCTTGATCTATTCCATATAAATAAATGTTTTTTTGAGTGTATACTACTACATGAATATCCTCTTTATAGTATCGGTGAGATATATGACCCTCAATCAACATTATTCTTGTCATATTTTTGACCTGTCTATATTTGGGATCGATAACTCCATTTTTTTTGGGGTTCTCACTATAGCCACATGATCCTTTATTTTGTGATTTTAGGTAATTTTCAAATTCAATGGATGTGTATTCCCCTCCATTTACAGATTATATGACTTTTATTTTACATCTATTATCATTATAATGTATTTAGTGATATTTATTCATGCAATCATGAATGTTCTGTTTTGTAAGTAACTTTTTACTTTTATTTACCACGGTTAAAAGTAAATTGGGTAATTAAGGGTAAAAATGATAATATTAATACTCTAACACATTTCCTAATTCTATTGGTAAGTGTAATTCGACCAAAAACAACCTTAGGAATAAAATATTACCATTTAGGCCCACTTGGATTAGGTTAGGACATTTATTATTAAATTATTTAAGGGTTGAAATAGTTAAAATCAATGTTTAATAAGTAAATAATTTTTAATATAGGTTTATACATAAGATAAATTAGAATATAAATATTCATTAGAAACATAAAAAGATTTCCTACATAATGATATTTTATTTGTAATTTTTATACATTAAATAATTTAATTTATTTATGACATAATGATGATGCAGTAATTATATTATTAATGAAATATTGACATTATAAATACCCAAATAAATTTAATTTGAGACTTTTTATGAATTAAAATAATTTTCTATGTTAATAAGACATATTATTATTTATTTGATTTAATTTTTTCGAACTAATATTTCTGTTATGATTTTCACAAATATCAACTATTAATAGTGTCAAAATTGACATAAAATAGTTTTTAAAACAAATATTATATTATTAATTGTTATTTTATTCCTAAAAATATAAGGTTTGGGAAAATGACTTAGATAAGGATATATATTAATAATAAACAAATTGGGGTTCGTTTCTCTTTTTATAGTATGTTGATTAACCTTATAGTGTAAAAACACAAAAAGACACGGTAAAAGTAAAATTATTTAACTTAAAGTTAAATCTAAATGATAAGGTTAAAATAGGAACCTAAACTTGTCTAAATTCTATTGGATGAGAGGATTTCGACCCATCCCCACCTTATCTTCTAAATAAATCAATTTTGAGCAATTTAAAACCGAATATGACTTTATAATAAAATAATATTTTTAGTTTTTCAAAAGGTGCCCCTCTCCCCCCTTATAAAAGTGCACCTCCTCCATCTCTTCCTCAAACAACATTATGCCTTAAAGCTCAGAAAACCCCTACTAGTTTATCCTCTCCACTTCCCTAGAAACATCCTAGAGGTCTTGGTCTTCTTCAAAGACCAATTTTAGTTCCCTAAAAGGAGGTCTCAAAGAAGCGCTTCAAAGAAGAGGTAATGTCCGTTACAAATTATTTCAACTTTATTTCTTCTTCCACTTATTCATCATTAGTTTTTTAATTATGAATTAATAACATAATTATCAATAATATACTGATATATTATTATAAATATGAAACAACCCTATTTCACAATATATCCATCCTATGGAAAACGAAATCACCGCGTGTGCGAAGGTACGGAATATCGTCTCCACGACGTGGTGTAATCTATTTTCCACCACCACCTTACATAGATGGGTATAATGGTGTAAAGAATGAATATATATGATTATTTTAATTTCATATTGATTCTGAAATAGTATACATACCCTCCAATACAATTCCACAATCATGGGAACGATATCATCGCTCGTGCGTACGTACGGAATACCGTCTCCACGATGTGATGCGACTCGTTTTACATGATTTTCATTGTATAATGATTACATAAATTAATTGATTGAATAAATATGATATATATTACCCTAATACCATTCTGTAAATGAGGCATCAATAACCTAAAAATAAAAATAAGAATTTATTCGACAAAACACGCATAAGAACAAAAAGTAATAAACACCTGAATAACAAGTAGCAATGAAATATTACTAATAATAAGATAAGAATATGACCATATATGATATCATAACAATGAGTATTATTCTGGAATAATTCAATGACATTATTTAAATTATTATATAGGAGTTTCAGACACTTACGAAGAAAATTGGACCTAAGGTAAAGGAAAATATCACAATCTCATTTTTATCCAACATTGTTTATAATTCGGTATTTACTAGGGTGTATTTTATCATCCACATCCATGTTTCCTCAAATATGTAATATTATTTCCATGCACCTACAATTGTTTAAATGCAATTTTACCCTTTGGTGAGTTTTTAGTAAAATATATGAAAGGAATCTTTTATCGTTTTTCGTACGTGGTACTTTTTGACTTTTCCAACAAAAGTACGAAAAATGTTTTTTAACATATACGACATGAATAGATTTTTAAAACATTATTTCCCAGAAGCTTCCTTTTCAATTTTTAATGTTTATTTTTAATCAACATCTTTTAGTTTAAAATATAATGACACATTAATAAAGGAAAAACATTTGAAGTAGAAAGGATATTTTCCACAAGAATGGAGTTCAAATGTTTTATCAAAATTATTTTCCATCTAAGATAATATAGGGTTCTGTTTATATTCCTATTATTACATTGATATGATTGAAATATTTTTATGAATTCTTTTATCATATATGAATTGTTTTATGATGTCATGATGTTTATGATTCCCATTTTTATTACATGGGTTATGCTATGATGTATGGTTTATGAATTTGTGGCACACATAAGAATGGTATCATTATGAGATGGGTGGGACCTATATCTCCCTCCAGTGAATTGGGTAAAGATTTTATATCTCATGAGATAGACATGGCTGGAACGGCAGGTTAAACCGGTTCAGTGAAATAGGACTGAAACGTGGAGTGAACTCGGTTCAGAAATGGACTTTGTCCACTAAGATAGTCTTTGAAATGAGTCTTGACTAATAAGAAATGATTCTCTATGATTATTTGTGTATTCCAAAAAGTTTCACGTTTTATGTTATGATTATTGTGATTACATTTCACTACCATGATTTATCCCATGTTATGAAATTATGATCTCTTTTGCAGGGTAAGATTTCCAAAATGTTATGTTCTTATGAATATGATGTGATTGATATTACTTTTGTTTACTCTTACTGAGCATTTGAGCTCACCCTTTTGTATTTTTTTCCCCAGGTCAGGAGGAAGGTTATTAAGTAAGATATTCCAAAAGGGACTTTATATATGTTGAAATAAATGGGAGACAGTGTAGACTCTTTGTGAACTAGTTGTTTATGTTTCCCAGTTTCAAAAGACACTATACCTATACGGTCGTTTCATGGGTTTGTTATATGTTGTAATAAGTGCACTTTAATTTTTAATTACTAACAATTTATGTAAAGTATGGGTCGTTATAGTTGGTATCAGAGGGATTTTATAGTCAACCTTTGGAAACTAGGATGTGAAAGCCTTTGTAATAAACCTAAGTATATGTCTAAGCATAGAACACAATATTTGTGTTTCAGAAATTGTCATGAAAAACCCATGAAAAGACCTTAAGTGTAAAATTTTGTTCTTGAGTATGTGGTTTTATTTTTATAATTAGTGTTTCTACACTATTCTTCTTCGTTTTTTTCAATGACTATAACATGAAGAAACTGTGTTAATGTGGAATGCGACGGGCAATTCAATGATTTCCCCCCTGAGAAACCAAACGTTATGGGAGATGCAATGAAAAATCTTGTAGCCATGCTCACACAACTTTCTAAAGCTATGAACCATGATGGACTTCCAAATGAGCAATGGAAAGAGAAACATTCTGTCGAATCCTTCATGAGGCAGCGTCCACCTTCATTTAGCGGGTCTTCTGATCCATTAGTGGCTGGACAGTGGATCAGTACCACTGAAAAGATATTTTCAGTTCTTCAATGTTCTGAACATGATAAAGTCATCTTAGCAATGTATTGTTTGGAAGGTGATGCTGATCAATGGTGGAATCTTATTAAGAATACGAGGCAAAGGGATGAAATTGAGTCCATGGAATGGGACAAGTTCAAGAACTTATTTTTCAATAAGTATTTCCCTCGTATTCTTTGAACAATGATAGAGAAGGAGTTTCTTGAACTATAGGAAAAGGATGATGAATATGTTGGTAACTACGAAGAAAATTTTACAAGACTTTCAAGGTACACTTCCAGAATTATTATCCAACCTGAGTGTAAGATCGATCTATTATTTAGTGGATTAAAACCAAGTCTTCGAAGGGCGTTAGCCATAAGGGACATCAATAGCAACGAGGAAATTGTTCGATGTGCTCTCAAGGATGAGATGGAGATTGTTGTTACCCATCAGTCACATGGGTTTGATAAGAAGAGGAAAATTGAATTCAAAGAAAAATCTAAAAAACAAAGTGAAAATAAGATGTGTTTTCCCTTATTCTAAAAGTGTGGTAAGAAACATGGAAGAAATTGTCTTAAGGGGACAAGAAAATGTTATAAGTGTGGAAAAGAAGGTCATCGTGCAATTGAATGCCGCAATGATGGGAAGAAGATGTCTAATGATGCAAACAAAGGAAGGGATACACAAAATGAACCTACTACACTTCAATGTTTCAAGTGCAAGGATATGGGGCATTATTACAATAAACACCCAACTCCAAGGGTTGATAATGATGGTCGACGTCAACAAACTCTTATGGACAAAGACAAAGGAATGTCACATGCAATTTCTATCAGCGATGTGGAGTACGATAACAAATTGGTGAATGGTACAATTACCATCCACTATAAAGTAGAAAATGTTTTATTTGATTCGGGATCCACCCACTCATTTATTTCTGAATAATTTTCTAAGGGTATCACCGTATTACCTCAACAATTAGATGATGAGTTAGTTGTGACAACCTCTAATGGCAAAACAGTCACATCAAAAGTTTATAATTCTTCTCCGATTGAATTTTGTGGGAAAGTGCTTCCTACAAATCTTGTGATCCTTCCTATAGTGGAATTTGATGTGATTCTTGGCATTGATTGGCTTTATTTATATGGAGCTCATATAAATTTCCAAATAAGGGAAGTCACATTTCAAATTCCAGGTCAATCTATGATCGTCTATCGATGCAAGGATGAACATAACCTTCCAGTGGAAACTCCTTCCATCTTATGGGCCTTGATTCCACTAAATGAAGGTTATTTATCTCAAATGGTTGGTGAGAAACTCATGATTAAGAATATTCCCATTGTACGAGAGTTTTATGATGCCTTTCTGGAGGAATTACCGGGTCTTCCACTAAATCGTGAAGTTGAGTTTTCAATAGAAAGTGTACCAGGTGCATTACCTATTTCAAAGACACCTTATAGAATGGCCCCAATTGAGTTGAAGGAATTGAAGAAGAAACTCCAAAGGAATCATGATAAGGGGTTCATACACCCTAGTGCGTCACCTTGTGGAGCACCTGTTCTGTTTGTTAAGAAGAAATATGGATCAATGAGACTCTGCATTAATTATTGAGAACTTAAAAAGATCACTATCAAGAACAAATATCCTCTCCCGCGCATTGATGACTTATTTTAACAACTACACGAAGCTCAATACTTTTCCAAGATTTATCTTCGTTCATGTTATCATCAATTAAGGGTCAAAAGGGAGGATATACCAAAGGTGGCTTTCCGTACAAGGTATGGACACTATGAATTTATAGCGATGCCATTTGGTCTTACTAATACCCCTTCTATCTTCATGTATATGATGAATAGAGTCTTTAGATACTATCTTGATCAGTTTGTGGTAGTCTTTATAGATTATATTCTAGTATATTCAAAGAGAAAGGAAGAACATGAATATCACTTGATAATTATATTGATGACCCTGAGAAAGGAGAAGCTTTATGCTAAATTTATCAAGTGTGAATTTTGTCTTAAAAAAGATTCATTTTTTGGTCACATAATCTCAAAATAGGGGATATCTGTAGATCCATCAAAAACAGAGGTTATCGAAAGATGGTCGAGACCAACAACTGTAACTGAGATCCGATGTTTTCATGGTTTGGCTGGATATTACAGAGGTTTTGTGAAATATTTTTCACGATTATCTAATCCAATCACCAAGTTGACTCTAAATGGAGTTATGTTTGTGTGGATGGAGGAATATGAAGAGAATTTCAAGGAGTTGAAAAGAAGGTTATCCAGTGTAGTTGTACTCACACATCCTTGTAGTGGAGAATGGTTTGCGATCTACAGTGATGCATCCAAGAAAGGATTGTGCTGTGTTCTTATGAAAAATGATATGGTGATAGCTTCTGCCTCATGAAAATTAAAAATACATGAGCAAAATTACCCAACAAATGATTTGGAGTTAGCTGCGGTAATATTTGCATTAACGATTTGGAGGAATTATCTTTATGGAGAAAGGTTTGATATTTATACTGATCATAAAAGTTTAAAGTATATTTTCACACAAAAGGACCTGAATATGCGCCAAAGAAGATGGTTGGAGCTGATTAAGGATTATGACTGCTCAATTCATTACCACCCTGGGAATGCAAACAAGGTGGAAGATGCATTAATTCGACAAGACCATGTTAGTTTATCCATGATGTGGATCACTAAAGATCCAATATTTATTGATTTACAAAGGATAGATCTTGGAATTATAATGAAAGGGGAAAAATTGTATCTTTCTCAAATGAATGTTAAACCATCTATACATGTAAATATTTAAGAGGCACAGAAAGAGGATGTAGAGTTACAAAAGAAGGTGAGAAATGTTCCTGAATTCAACCTTGATTATGATGGGATAATATATTTCAGGAATCAGGTTTGTGTTCCTCCCATCCCCGAATTAATGAAGGATCTGCGGGATGAGGCTCATTGTTCTTCATTCTCTATTCATCCTGGAAGCACGAAGATGTATAGGGACCTGAAACAGTACTTCGGGTGGGATGACATAAAAAGAGTTGTTGCTGAATATGTCTCTCGATGCTTGGATTTTCAGCAAGTTAAAGTTGAGAGACAAAAGTCTAAGGGGATGTTACAACCATTACCCATACCCAAATGGAAATGGGAAAACATCACTATGTACTTTGTAACAGGACTTCCTAAAACATCCAAAGGAAATAATGCTATCTGGGTCATAGTTGATCGTCTTACAAAGTCTGCACACTTCATTGCTATTAGAGAAGATTTCTCTCTGGATAAGCTTGCCAGGATATATGTAAAGGAAGTGGTAATATTGCATGGAGTTCCACTTTCTATTATATCTAATCGGGATACACGGTTTACCTCAAAGTTTTGGTGAAGTATTCAGAATACTCTGGATACAGATTTGAGTTTCAACACTTCTTATCATCCTCATACAAACAGTTAGTCTGAGAGGAAAATTCAAACTCTAGAAGATATGTTGAGATCTTACTATATGGATTTTAAAGGTGGTTGGGATCAACACCTACCTTTGGTGGAATTTTCTTATAATAATAGCTTTCACTCCAGTATCTAGATGGCTCTTTATGAAGCTATCTATGGAAAAAAATGCAGGACTCCAACTTACTGGTATGAAGATGGGGAATGAAATCTATTATGACCTGATCTAGTTGATGAGATGGCAGAAAAGGTCAGATCTATTCAATAACTCATAAGAGCATCTCAGAGTCGACAAAAAAGTAATTCCGACAACCAAAGAAAATACTTAGAGTTTAAGTGGGTGATAAAGTGTTCTTACGAATATCTCCTTGGAAGAGAGTAATGAGATTTGGAAAGAAGGGAAAGCTGAGCCCTAGGAATATCGGTCCTTTCGAAACAATGGATCGTGTTGGGAAGGTAGCTTACCGATTGGCACTTCCACCGAATCTCTCTCAAGTTCACGATGTGTTCCATGTATCTCTCCTGAGAAAGTACATACCTGATTCTTCACATGTACTCTTCTCAGAAGTTGTACAGCTGGAACAAGATCTTTCTTATGAAGAAGAACCGATAGAGATTCTCGATCGTAGTGAAAAAGTCCTACGTAACAAGACCACTCACTTGGTGAATGTTTTATGGACGAACCACCAATTATAAGAAGCTACATGGGAGCTTGAGGATATGATGTGGGAGAGGTATCCTCATCTGTTTGTTACAAGTGACGAATTTCAAGGGCGAAATTAATTTTAAGGGTGTTAGAATGTAACACCCAAGACTTTTATAAGAAATATTTTGTTTTTATTTTATATAAATCATCAAGGTAATATTTCACTACACACAACACTAGGTTTTCTTGCTTAACACGCAATCACGACCTTCCTTGATAGCTTGCATCGTACGCAATACCGAGTTTCACTAAACAATGATATGCTATTAAAATATTATTAAAACATTCCATTATGAATAGAAATAACCACTTTTTGAAAATTTGTAAATTTTATTTTTCAAAATGGACTTCGTTTTTGGATTCGGAATATCGAAATTATCCTAGGGTGAAATTTTGGTATTTTTCTGGAAACATTCAATTTTTAATGAATAGTGAAAACACTTGGTTACTATTTAAAAACCTACTTTTTATTTAAATAAATAATTATTTTATGTAAATTTATTTAAGGTAAAAATTGATAAATAATACCTATATAAGTTCAATGTAATTCATTGGAGTAATTTTATAATAATTTTAGATATATATAATTTTTATTGAACTTTTCACTGTCTTTTACCCACCTCCTAGGAGAATTTGCAAATTTACATAAAACATAATTTTACCTCTTCTGTGAGTTGAATTACAAAAATCCGAGAGACACGGTTGATGTTAGTAAGTAAAATTTGGTTCAATGAGATGAAAATAATTTATGGTGAATAGTAACTTTTTTCTTTTATTTACCGAGGTTAAAAGTAAATAGGGAAATTAAGGATAGAAATGATATTATTATTACCCTAACACATGACCAAATTCTATAGGATAAGTGTAATTCGACCAAAAACAACCTTAGGAATAAAATATGACCATTTAGGCCCACTTGGATTATATTAGGACATTTATTATAAATTTATTTAAAGAAGGGTTAAAATAGTTAAAATCAATGTTTAATATGTAAATCATTATTAATATGGGGTTATACATAAGATAAATTCGACTATAAATATAAATTAGAAACCTAAAGAGGTTTCCTACATAATGATATTTTATTTGTAATTTTTAGACTTTAAATAATTTAATTTATTAATGACACAATGATGATGCAGTAATTATCTTATTAATGAAATATTTACATTATAAATACCCAAATAAATGTAATTTGAGACTTTTTATGAATTAAAATAAATTTATATGTTACTATGACATGTTATTATTGATTTGATTCACTTTTTTATAACTAATATTTCTGTTATGATTTTCACAAAAATCAATTACTAAATAGTGTCAAAATTGACATAAAATGGTTTTTTTAAAAAATATATTATATTATTAATTCTTATTTTATTCCTAAAAATCTACGGTTCAGAAAAATGACATAGATAAGGTTATATATATTAATAATAAACAACTTGGGGTTTGTTACTCTTTTTATTGTATGTTTATTAACCTTATAGTGTAGGAACACAAAAAGGCACGGTAAGAGTAAAATTATTTATCATAAAGTTAAATCTAAATGATAAAGTTAAAATAGGAACCTAAACTTGTCTAAATTATATTGGATGAGAAGATATCGACACATCACCACCTTATCTACGAAATAAATCAATTTGGAGCTATTTAAAACCGAATATGGCTTTATAATTAAATAATATTTTTAGTTTTTCCAAAGGTACCCCTCTCCACCCTTATAAAAGGGCACCTCCTCGCTCTCTTCCGGACACCACTTTGAGCATTCAATCACGGCCAACCCCTGACAATTTCTCCTATCCACTTCCCTAGAAACATCCTACTGGTCCTGGTGTTCCTCAAAGACCAATTTTAGTGCCCTAATAAGAGGTCTCAAACAAGCGATTCATATAAGAGGTAATGTCTGTTACCGATTCTTTCAACTTTATTTCTTTTTCCACTTATTATTAATTAGTTGTTTCATTATGAATTAATAACATCAGTATCACTCATATAATGATATGTTATTATAAGTATGAAACAACCCTATTTCACCATATATCCATCCTATGGAAAATGAAATCACCGCGCGTGCGTACGTACGGAATACCGTCTTCATGCCGTGGTGTAATCTATTTTCCACCATTACCTTACTTGGATGTGTATAATGGTGTAAAAAATGAATAAATATGATTATTTTAATGTGATATTGATTCTCAAATAGTATACATACACTCCAATACAATTCCACGATCATGGGAACGATATCATCGCTCGTGCGTATGTACGGAATACCGTCTCCACGATGTGATGCGACTCGTTCTACATGATTTTCATTGCATAATGATTACATAAATGAATTGAGTGAATAAATATGATATATATTACACTAATACCATTTTGGAAATGAGGTATCTATAACATAAAAATAAAAATAAGAATTTATTTGACAAAACATGCATAAGAACAAAAAGTAATAAACACCCGAATAACAAGTAGCAATGAAATATTACTAATAATAAGCTAAGAATATGACAATATATGATATCATAAGAATGAGTATGAATCTGGAATAAGTAAATGACATTATTTAA
Source organism: Viscum album (assembly GCA_963277665.1). Lineage (NCBI taxonomy): Eukaryota > Viridiplantae > Streptophyta > Magnoliopsida > Santalales > Viscaceae > Viscum > Viscum album. Next base: position 321,987,609 of record OY728161.1, read on the forward strand.
ATCATTATAGAGGAGGTTCAGACACTTACGAAGAAAATCAGACCTAATGTAAGGGAAAATATCACAATCTCATTTTTATCCGAGATTGTTTATACTTTGGTATTTACTGGGGTGTATTTTATCATCCACATCCATGTTTCCTCAATATTTAATATTATTTCCATCCACCTCCAATTTTTTAAATCCAATTTTACCCTTTGGTGAGTTTTTAGTAAAAGATATGAAGGGAATCTTTTGTTGTTTTTCGTACGAGGTACTTTTTGACTTTTCCGAAAAAAGTACGAAGAATGTTTTTTTAACTTATACAGCATGAATGGATTTAAAAATCATTATATCCAAGAAGATTCCTTTAAAAGTTTTCAAGTTTATTTTTAATCAACTTCTTTTAGTTTAAAATTGTATGACACGTTAAGAATGGAAAAATGTTTTTGAAGTAGAAAGGATATTTTCCTCAAAAATGGAGTTCAATTGTGTTATCAAAATTATTTTCCATCTAAGATAATATAGGGTTCTATTTATATCCTTATTATTACATTGATATGATTGAAATATTTTTATCAATTCCTTTATCTTATATGAATTGTTTTATGATGTCATGATGTTTAAGATTCCCATTTTTATTACATGGGTTCTGCTATGATATCTGGTTTATGATTTTTTGGCACACATAAGAATGGTTTCATTATGATATGGGTGGGACCTATATCTCCCTCCAATGCATTGGGTAATGATTTTATATCTCATTATATAGACATGGCTGGAACGGTAGGTTAAACTGGTTCAGTGAAACATGACTGAAATGAGGAGTTAACTCGGTTCAGAAATAGACTTTGTCCACTAAGATAGTCTTGGAAATGAGTCCTGACTAATAAGAAATGATTATCTATGATTATGTGTGTATTCCACAATGTTTCATGTTTTAGGTTATGATTATTGTGATTACATTTCACTATCATGATTTATCCCATGTTGTGAAATTTGGATCTCGTTTTTAGGGTAGGATTTACAAAATGTTATGTTCTTACGAATATGATGTGATTGATATTTCTTTTGTTTACCCTTATTGAGAATTTGAGCTCACCCTTTTGTATGTTTTCTTTCCCCATGTCAGGAAGAAGGTTATTATGTAACATATGCCAAAAGGGACTATATATATGATGAAATAAATGGGAGATAGGGTAGACGCTTTATGAACCAGTTCATTATGTTTCCCATTTTCTAAAGACACTATAGCTATACGGTCCTTTCATGGTTTTGTTATATGATGTTATAAGTGAACTTCAATTTTGATGTACTAGAAATGTATGTAATGTATGGGTCATTATATGTTTCCTTCAATAACGATAACTTCCCACTGCTGGGGCTCATTGACTTCCCCTTTTGAATAATCCATTTGATGGGGGGTGATGGATGAGGATTATATATGATGACCATCAACCCTCCATTTAGTGATGTAGTAATGGTCCCCTATTTCCTGTAAATTTAACCAATGAGGCTTCACTACATTCATTTGGGATTCCAACAATCTCCCCAACTGCATACCGTATGAATTAAACGATGGACTACATATTATGATACCAGTTATTAGATCTACATTGGGGGTGAAAGACCTTTCATAACAATATTGAATTTTTTTTGTTCACTAATTCAAGGGGTTGTTTTTCAACATGTCTCACTACTCACCTAGGTTTCTCACTTCCATACCCTTCTAAAAATGTGTTTGGATAGGAGGGGGATGATTGGGGATTATATGTGATATCCAATGCCCCTCCAATATCTGATGTGGTACATGGCCCCTATAGCCAATAACCTTGACCTGTAGTGATAAACTATATTTATTTTTGATTCTAACCATTGATGTTGGGTCTTTATTGGGCCAATATGACCTTACAATAAAAATATTGTTTTCTTTGGTTCACTACCTTATGGGATTGTTCTTCAGTAGTGATCACTGCCCACCAAGCTGGATCACTACCAACCCCTTATGAAATGACCTTATAATGGTAGGGGGTATGGCTAGCGATTGTATATGATGCCAAACACCCCTCTTGTCTCTGATGTGGGACAGGATCCCTACAATGACAAACTTTGAACGATATGGTTTCACTACAATCATTTGGGATTCAAAAAACATAAAAACGAGAAGATTACTATCCTAAATCATGAGGTAATTTATTTTATATATATATATATTGATAATTAATGGATAAATTTTTTTAAAATATCTAAAACATATAATTAAATTATTTCTGTTTATGATAAAAAAGGAATCAATGTTTCTATAGGGCATCATTGATTTAATGGTGTTTCATATCAAAGAGAATGATAAAAATATTAAATAGATATATAATGAAAAAATCATTTTAGAGATAATATGATGAATATATATATTTTTATGATCATGGTAATTATTAACATCATTGTCACAACCTGTCCCATTGGGGCCCAAGCCACAACTCCCCAACCCACCTCCAATACGCCAGGGGCTGGTGACTTGCATCGAGTAGGCATATCAATAACATGGGAGGAATTGAATATAAACTTGTACACACTCACACACATATCTAATCCCACAAAGATGAAAAGTAAAAAAACTACTAAAAATGGAAATCCATTCATATACTAAAAACCCAACCAACAAAGTACAGCTAGAAAATAATATAATATAATGTAAAAACCATGGGCCAAAAGTATGAGGCCACCAAAAGAATGTTTTTAACAAAGTCCAACCTATAAATAAAGGTACTGGGACTGCAATATATAGTTGTAGAAACACTCCTCAACTCTCCTGATCTCACTGAGCATCGTCCGGTCCCGGTCCACCTAGAATCCTGTCAAAGGCTCTCTCGTCTGCGAAAGACACATCACGTGCGTGAAAAGCCTGTGCAGGGGTGAGTATAACAATACCCAGTAGGACACCATGAAAACCCAAAAGGTATTCAACTAGGGAAAATACCACAAAGAAAATATATAGTCATCTCTACAAGGTATATGTCTACAGAACATATAACATGAATATCCAGATATACTCATACACAAATGACTCCCACAAATCCACCACTCTGATCCAGCTCAAAGATTCCACTAAGCAAATAACAAGGAGAACATACTCCTAGTTCTGAAGAGATATTATAAGTAATCGTTCCGGGAGAACACACTCCACAAGTACTTGAGAAAATATGCTCAGATGAGGATCAAAACCAATAGCCATGGGGTTATTCCAACAACTCAGTCTGAACTAATACTCTAAGCAGAGGATAGGTACCCAGGTAATGTATGTCACGTAGATACCATGAACTCTACCAAGGGTACAAGGACAGAATAGAGGATCCGGCTCCAAGTCTCACAGAAGGGATTCCAACAAATCTATTCAAAAAGTCTTGTTGAAGGGTTCATACTCATGTTTGTAGGAAATGATACCAGAAACCTTTAAGAGAAAGACAGAGAAGACAGACCCTAAGGAAACTAGTCCAAGTAACAAAAGACAACTGGCTCAATCCATGTACAACAGGTTACACGGCGTGTAGTATGGTTACACGCCATGTTCATTGACCCAGATTACTGCCCGTGTAAATGACCCGTGTCATCCATCCAATCTATGTAAAACTAAACTACTTGGTGTGTAGTAGAATTACACGTAGTTTTCGAGCACCTGGGGTTCTCTTCGTGTACGCTGACCATGTGCCCGTACACTGCCTTTGTCCATGTTACCTACCCGTGTACCGGTACCCGGGGTACCCCGTGTATCTTGTCGGGTCTGGCCGGGGAAGGGTATACATGCCGGGTCCTTGGCCATGTACCCAACCTATGCCCGTGTACTCACGGATTATACGCCAGGTGGTACGTCGATGAACACATGTTGTGTAGCCCATACTACACGTCGTGTAGTCGGGAAATTTCAAGAATGCCATCTTCTTCCTCCGCACCTCAGCTGATCTTTCGGTTTCTGATTATGCTATCTGTTTGATGAGAAACTCATGACGCTGGGTCGCCTCGTCATCGTGATGTCGAATACATGGGATTTGGGCCTTTGATCGGCTCCAAAATTCGATTCTGGCCACCCATGCAGAAATCGATCGAAGAAATATATCTTTCGATCCGCTTCGATCAGTCTGATGTAACCGTCATCACAGCTCTACAAGATAACTACGGTGTCGATTCTTCAATTTGGGATCTTTACATCATAGAACAGATGAGCAATGATCTTTTGTTCATCGCCCCATGAAGAATGAAAAAAATGCACAAAAGAAAAAGGGAAGAAAAATCCAATGAAACAAATTTGAGGAAAAAACCTCCGCCGTCAATCGTCACGGTGTTGATCCGCTCCCGTTAACTGGATTAAACGAAGGAAAAATCAAAAATAATAAATCAACATGGATCAATTTTCGAAAAATCCCCGCAAAAGCCCACCCGTAATTACGATCGATCTTTGAGCTAATCTATTTGTGGATTAGTCCACATTCGTCATAGGAATCAATAACGGGGAAAAGAAATAAAAAAGAGATCAAACACCCTACATGGACTCATGGCCTTCATTGGTGAAGATCCGGTCACCGCGTCGTCATCGCTATATTGGGAGGTCTTTTTCCAGAGCCTTTAGAGCCTCCAAGGGTTTCAGTGTTATGTGGTTTGTAACCCTGGAACCCTGCATGAACCATTATTTAAAAGGAAAAAAGATAAATATTTTTCTACAGAAATGAATTTTAATAAAATATTTTTCATAATTATTTTATTACAGTGACGTCCTAAAACAAGATTTCACCACCAGTCTGCACCAGCAGATGTTAGGTCTCTTCTTCTGTAAACCCGCTTCTCTGGACGCAACGATGCTGTCGGATTTACGACCTGAGAACACGTTAAAGAGTTATTCCACTTTCTCAGGAAAACCCCACGTGTGAGTAAATTAAATTATTTAATTTAATTCAAAAATTTATTCCGGGTTCACCGGGCCTTGGAACAACACACTGTCATGAATCCTGGTCTGAAAATAAAATTTCCACATAAAATTAAAGTAAAACCTGGAAAAATATGATACATTACATCACACCCACTGTTGGGATTTTATGTCCCCGAAAGTCCAAGACAAAGGCTAATGAAAAGGATGTGGGTACTGCACACGAATCTAAGCCTCTTTCTCCCACGTTCTCTCCTGGATATTCACGTGCTGCCAGCGGACACACACGAAGGGAATAACTCACCCACGGAGGATCTTCTCCTACTGATCCTCGATCTCCACTTGGTACTAAGAAAATTTCGCTCCATCATCGGTGTCCAGCACACCCCAGTCGATAACAAATGATGGATCATTCACATACTTCTACAACCATGACACATGGAAGACATTGTGTGCCACCTCGCTAACTATACTCAGAATCTAAAAAGTGCCATTGATCCTCAGAGACATCTTGCCACCTCGGCCATATCTCCGCAATCCCTGTCGAGGTGAGACCCGAAGGAACACATGGTCTCCCACTTAGAACTCTAAGGGTCTCTATCTCTTGTCAGCATAAGACTTCTGCCAAATCTTTGTTGTCTTCATCCGCTCCTAGATGACCTGCACCTTCTCTGTAGTAGCTCGCACCATCTCTTTTCCCACTACTGGTTACTCTCCTAGCTCAGTCTAGAATAGTGGTGACCTTCAAGGTCACCCCTACAAACCCTCAAATGGTTATACAAAAATAGTTGAATGATAACTGTTGTTATAATAAAATTCCACCGGTGGTAGGTGATCCACCCAGCTATGAGTAAAGTCATGTATGAAAGATCATATCATATCCTCCAAAACCTAGATGGACTGCACCGTATGACAATCAGTCTAAGGATGAAACGTTATGATCAAGCTTAACTGAGTCCCAAAAGATTCATGTAATCCCATCAACAACCGGGATGTGGAACGAGCATCACGATCTGAGATGATCGTGGATGGCACTCCATGAAGTCGAACTATCTCTTTCACATAGAGGCATCCCAAGCTCTCTACCAATGTATGCTCCCGTATGGATAAGAAGTGGGCGGACTTGGTGAGTCGATCAACGATCACCCATATGGCATCATGTCCCCTGGATGTACGTGGTAAACCCATCACTATGTCCATGTATATCCCATCCCACTTACACTCTGGAACCTCAAGGGGCTGAGTCAATCTGGTTGGCACATGTTGCTCAGCATTTACTTGCTAACAAGTAAGGCTCCGAGAAACAAACTCTTCCACACTCTTCTTCATTCCTGGCCACCAGAACTAACATCAGATGTCCTGGTACATCATTTCTATGCCTGGATACACCGCCAAAAGAGATGTATGGAACTACCTCAGAACCTTCCCCTACAATGTCACTAGTACTACTGTTCACCCTCTGAAAAGAACAATGTGGTCCCCACCGATTGAAAATCCATTGGCAGCATCACCTGCGGATATCTGAGCACGTAGAGTCTCACAGCTAGAATCCCCATGTCGTGCTTCCATGACTCACTGTAAGAGTGGAGGGGTAACAACCATTAACTGAAGGTAAGATCCCTCATCTCTATCCATGAAGGATAACTGTAAAGAGGCCAACTGTCTCGTCGCCTCATCCAGCAAATGCGAACTAGATTTCCAGCTGAGAGCATCTGCCACAACATTCCCCTTCCAAGGATTATAAACGATCTCAAAGTCATAATCCTGTAAGAACTCAATCCATTGTCTCTGTCTCAAATTCAGATAATTATATGAAAAGATATATATGAGGCTCTTGTGATCAGAGTAGACAATAAACCACTCGCCCATCAGGTAGTGACACCACATCATCAACGCGATGAATACCACTGCGAACTCAAGATCATGGGTCGCATAGTTCGTCTCATGTATCCTCAACTGACATGTGACAATGGAAATCACTGCATGCCTATGCATCATGACACAACCAAGCCTAGTTCCTGATGTATCGAAAAACACTAAATACTCAACACCCTCCTCCTGTAATCTCAAGATCGGGTCACTCGTCAGACTCTGTCTCAACAAGTGAAATTCCTGCTGGCATCTTTCAGTCTACACGAAAGGCTTCCCCCTTTGAGTCAAAGCTATCATGGGTGCTGAAATCCGAGAGAAATCAAGAATTAATCTTCGATAGTTTCCATCCAATCCAAGGAATATTCGCACCTCTATCACGTTCTGGGATGTCTTAAAATCTAGCACTGCCACTACCTTTTCTTGGTCCACTGCTACACAATCTGCTGAGATAACATGTCCTATTAAGTGGACCTCCTATATCCAAAACTAACACATAAAGATTTTCTTGTACTACTGATTCTCTTAGAGTATGTCAAGACCCATATTTAGGTTCCTCGCGTGCTTCTCATCGGATGTAGAGTACACAAGGATATCATTGATGAAGACCAACACGATCCGATCTAGATAGGGCTGAAAGATCCAGTTCATGAGTCCCATAAACACTGTTGGGGCATTTGTCATGCCGAAAGGCATCACCAAGTAGTCATAGTGAGCGTAGCGACATCTGAAAGTCATCTTCGGTATATCCTCATCCCGTACTCGCAACTGGTGATAGCTTAATCGTAGATCAACGTTCGAGAACCATTGTGCCCCTCTTAACTGGTCGAAGAGGTCATCGATCCTCGGTAATGGATACTGGTTCTTCACGGTCACCAGATTCAAGAACCGGTAATCCCCACATATCCTCAAGCTCTCATCTTCCTTTTTTGGAAAACAACAATGGGGCCGCCTCGGGTGAAACACTGGGTCCCACAAAGCCCTTCCTCTTCAAGACATCCAGCTACACCCTCAGCTCCCTCAGCTCTACTGGAGCCATCCGATATGCACATTCTAATATCAGTGTCATCCCAGGATGCAACTCAATGTAGAAACCTATCTCTTGGCGAGGACGTAGTCTGTGGACATACTATAGAAAGACTTCCTTGTACTCAACCACTGCTGCTGGAAACTAAAAACTCGTAACATCTGTTGTGCCAAAGGAAAATCTAGACAACTGCTGTGAAGTCGGTTGTACCTTCCTACGCATGAGTCCATCATGCGAGGCCTGGGTATCCTATTCCCCGACGAAGGAGAACCACATTCAATAACTTCGGACACACCAAAACCTTGGCCTAAAATAGTAAATATGGTCATGAACTGAGGATAGGCAATCCATACCAAGACTGACCTCATAATCCCTCGACGCTACCACCAAGAGGTTCCAACTGAGACTCTCTCCTCCAAGGGTCAGTTCACACAGTCTGCAAAGGTGTGTGATCTGTGAATCATCTCCAGTAGATGTCTCTAAGCGTAGGGGTTGAGTCAACGAATCAACTAGAATCTCAAGGTCTCGAACAAGTTAAGTATCCAAAAATGAATGACTATAACCTGTCTCAATCAGTACAACATCCAAAGTAGAAAATATACAGATTGTACCCCAATTCATTCCAGGAGTGCTTGGGTCATATGCCTCTGCTTCCTACAGTCACCCCTACCTCTGTCCAATAGCTCCCAGAGATAGGGGTGGACCTCCTTGGGGTGGTGGTGGTAAAATGTCAAAACAGCAACCACCTCCAGCTGCTCTCCCAGCTCCTCTACCTCATCCGCCACCCCGTAGATCTATCTACTTCATACGTTGCCTCTCCCTAGATGGTTCATCCATTGCTCCAATGTCAATAGTACTGTGGGTCATAGAATCTCAAGTGAGATGTCCACTGCCATCACAAGAGTAGCATCGCCTCTCTCGAGGGTAGATGGTTGTTCCATGCGAACCGTGGATGGCAGATCCTTTTTCCTGGGATCTCCACTAAAATGACTCTCGTGCTTGGGTCCCTGACATCAGCACCCTGCTACAGAGTTCTCTACTCCAACTTTCTCACTATTAACAACTGTTGGTTGTCTCTTCTCTGACAAAAAGCTCTCAACCACCAAAGCCCGCTTGAGCATCCCAACATAAGTAGGAATGCATATAGAGATGATTCTAGCATGGATATCTCTACGAAAGCCATGCTCAAAAGTCCGAGCTCTGATGTACTGATCCATGAATATATCTATTGAGTACTATGAGAGGTCAGTAAACCTCAATGAATAGTCATCCACTGTCATGGTTCCATGTTGGAGATGAAGAAGCTCTTGTATACGTACTGCTCTCAGGGAAACCGGTGAAAACTCCTCTCTGAAGAGACGCTCATAATCCGACCACACAATAGTCACCTCGTCGTGGGTCTATATAACCAAACTCCACCATCTCCCTTCCAAGCCTTGCTGAAGGCTCGCTGCCAGGATCGCCATCTGGTCTACTAGTGTCCTAACCAAATGGAAGATTCTAGACACATCCTCAAGCAAGTCCTCTGGTGCCTGAGGGTCAGTCTTTCCCTGAAATCTGATGGTTCTCTATCTCTGAAACTAATGGAGTGTGCTCAGCCTGCTCTCCTCCTCTAATGGTACAACATGCACTAAACACTTCTCCACAGGTGGTGGGATAGATGGCACACAACCCGAAGGAAAAACTGGGGGATATGGACCCTAAATCGAAGCTTCATTACTTAATGGGTCATCCTCATGATCGAGCTGTTGGATCCCAGATGGTGTGTGTTGCAGAGTAATCCTATAACAAATCAAGATGTATCATAGTCAGTGAGTATATCTTGAGAGCTGATTCAAGAAGGACATGGAAACCACAACCTATTTCTACATGATTCATGTACCATTATTCTCTCATGAAACTAGTGTCCTCATGTTCCGAGTCGAAAAGAAAGTTATCAGAGTCCTGGTGTATGGATACGTCGGCCTCCTGTACCAACATTGGGGTCTATTGCCTGAAATCCAAATCGAAACACTTAACACTGTTTCCCCAAACCTACTCACCGACTCTCAGTCCTAAGGTAGAACTGACAACCTACCTCTGATACCACTATGTCACAACATGTCCCAGTGGGGCCCGAGCCGCAACTCCCCAAGCCCGCCTCTAATAGGCCAGGGGCTGGTGACTAACACAGAGTAGGCATATCACTAACATGGGAGGCATTTCCTATAAACATGTACACATGCACACAAATCTTCAATCCCACAAAGCATAAAAGTAAAAGAAAATACTAAAAATGGAAATGCATGCATATACTAAAAACCCAACCAATAGAGTATGACAGGAAATATAAAGTACAATAATGTAAATACCCATGGCCAAAAGTACGATCCCACCTTAACGAAATCTGCAACAAAGTCCAACCTGTAAAGAAAGCTATTGGGACTATAATTTGTAATCATAGGAATACACCTTGGCCCGCCTAATCTCAATGAGCACCATCTTGTCCCTGTCCACCTAGAATCCTGTCAAAGGCTCGCTCGTCTTCACAAGACATGACATGCTCGGGCAAATCCCGTGTAGGGGTGAGTATAACAATACCCAGTAGGACACCCTGAAAACCAAAAAGGAATGAAACAATGGAAGATACCACAAAGAAAAGATACAGTCATCTCTACACGGTATCTGTATACAGAACATATAACAGTAATATCCAGATATACTCATACACAAACGACTCCTGCCAAAAAACCACAATGATTCACCATGATGATTCCACTAAGCACATTACAAGGAGAACACACTTCTAGGTCTGAGAAAAATGCTCAGATAAAGATCACAACCAAAAATCCAGGGGGTGATTCCTATAACTCAGTCTAAAATAATCTTCTAAGTAGAGGATCGACACTTGGGTAATGTTGGTCATGTCGATACCATGAACTCTACCTAGGGTATGAGGAAGCAATAGAGGATACGGCTCAAAGTCTCACCGAGGGGATTCCAACAACTCTATTAAAGAAGTCATGTTGAAGGGATCATACTCATGTATGTAGGAAATGATACCGGAATCATTTACGAGAAAGACCAAGGGGATGAACCCTAAAGAAACAAGTCCAAGTCATAGAAGGCAACTGGCTTAAGCCATGTAAAATAGGTTACACATCGTGTAGTATGGTTACACATTGTGTTCCTTGACCCTGGGTACTCCTAATGTAAACGACCTATGTCATCCATCCAAGATGTGTATAACTCAACTACACGGCATGTAGAATAATTACATGCCGTGTCCGACCACATGGGTTTAATCCATGTATGCTAGACATGTGCTCGTACATTGTCTCAATCCGTGTGGCCTGCCCATGCACCAGTACACAAGGTACCTCATGTATCTTGCCTGGTTTGGCTGGGGAAGGGAATACACGCCGTGTCCTTGGACATGTACCCAACCTGTGCCCATGTACTCCCAGAGTATATGCCAGGTGGTATTCTGATGAACACACGCCATGTAGCCCATATTACATGTCGTGTAGTCCGAAATTTCAGGAACACCGTCTTCTTCCTCTGTGCCTCAGATGATCTTATGGTTTTCGATTCTACTTTCCGTTTTCCGTGAAACACAAGATGCTAGGTCGCCTTGTCATCATGATGCTGAATTCGTGGGTTTCGGGCCTTTGATCAGCTCTGAAATCCGATTCATCCCAACGGTGCAAAAATTGTTCGGAGAACGATATCTTCCAATCTGATCGATCCGTCCGCCGATACCGTCGTCGCACCTCTATAAGATCACTGAGGTGTCGATACTTCAATTTGGGATCTTTGCATCATAGAATGGATGTGCAATGATCCATTTTCCATCGCCCCGCGAAGAACGCAACGAACACATGAATGAAAAATGGATGAAAAATCCATTTAAACAAATTTGATGAACGAACCTCTGCCATCATTCATCACGGCGTTGATCCGCTCTCGTTAATAAGCCTAAATGGAGCAGAAATCAACAATAATAAATCAACATGGATCAATTTCCCAAAAATCCCCGCAAAATCCAATCCAACAATTACGATTGATCTGCGGGCTAATCTACTCCTGGATTAGTCGGCGTTCATCGTGGGAATCAAGAACGGGGAAAATAAATCTCAAAGAGAAAATACACACAACTTGGATTTGTGGCGTTAGTTGGTGAAGATACGGTCATCGCGTCCTCGTCGCCGCGTCAGGGGGTTTTTCTACAGAGCCTCCAAAGCATCAAAGGGTTTCAAGGATATGAGTATTGTAACCCTGGAACCCTATATGAACCATTATTTAAATGGACAACATAAAAGGATTTGGTTGCAGCAAATGATGTTAATAAAAAAAAAATTTTAAATATTTTTATTACGGTTATGTCCAAAAACAAGATTTCACCACTGGTCTGCACCAGCCGATGTTAGGCCTCTTCTAGGGTAAAAATGCTACTCTGGACGCATTAGTGCCCTCAAATTTCTGATCCGAGCACCCGTTCAGGATTTATTCCACTTTCTCAAGAAAACCCCAAGTGTGTGTAAATTAAATTATTTAATTTAATTCAATCATTTTTTTTGGGCTCACTGGGCCTCAGAACTACACACCGTCTTGAAGCCTGGACTCGAAAAAAATTCCCACATAATATTAAAATAAATCGTGGAAAAATTAGAGAAATTATAATCATGATGTCCATTCAATAATATATATAATATTTTAAGGTTTATTTCAATAATTATGGATCCATAAAGAACTGTAATGGATGTGATAATTAATATACACATCAATCAAAAGAATAATAAATAATCGATATGAAGAAGTAAAAATTTATTTTATTTTTATATAAATTTTTTTGTTTTTTATCGTAATGAAATATAATATCAAATAATTATGAAATTCTTAACGTGTTGTCATAAATAAGAAATTGACTATGAATATTTGGTTAAAAATTTCTATAAAAATGCTAATAAGAATACAATATCATTGGTTGTAACAAATAATTATGGTTAAAATGATATATAATTAGAGGGAGAATTAAAATGAATGATACACAACATATTCTAGGAAATAAGATGTTTATGGAAGTAAATTTTCAATTTACAACCATTAATAGATTGATGATGTCATTGGGCCTATATCAAGAAAATTCTGGTACAATTTTGATCAATGAAAGGAATATATGATTTGGGGAATTAATTAAGGATGATATTTATTTAGTTTGAGGGGAAAATGGGTTTTGTATGTATAATAGGAGAGTAGTGGTGGACATCCTTTTATAATAGGGGTAGAGGAGACATTTAAATTTTTTTTAACATAACGAATTTGAACCAAGAATTTCTCATAAAAACATCTCCAAAATAGAATCTTTTAGAAAAATATAATATTTAAGGTTGATATATGTCTTGAAAATAGTAATTATACAAGTATTGGGTCATGTTTATCCTTATGAATTTAGTTTTTCATAATTTTATCAAATTTTTAACTTAATTACTATAATTGATTTTTACTCATTTCACTATTTATTTTGGTCAAACATTAAGATGAAAATATTATATAAAATAATTTATTATTATTTTAAATATTGAATCAATTTTTTAAAAGTTAACTCAATGATTTTGAAAATTTTAATTTAAAATTTAACTTGCATACATTTTAAGAAACCTTTTTTTCAAGAAATGTTTTCTGAGGAAACAATGAACTCATATTATCTATATTTAATATAATCTTAATTAAAGTAATTTACATTTGTATTTATATTTATATATATATATTTGATAGATAAAATTTATATTTTTCCTCATTATTGATTATTTTAATTATTTAAATGGGAGAAACATTATGCACATTAAAACAGTTTTTAGAAAAAATCTATTTTAAATCCTAATAATATACATATAATAAAATATAGTATAAAAAAGACTTTAAACTAAATTAATAGCATTAAAATTAATTTATAATTATAATTTTATGTTTTTATCATATTAAAATTTTAATGTTAGTATTAAATTATAAATGTTATTACAATGAAAAAACAAGAATTTTTAAAAATAGTTATTTATTACTATTCTCTAAAAAAGAAATTATTCTAAAAAATAAAAATATATAAAAATATTTTAATTTCGATATAATGATTTTAAAAGATTATTCAATTTTTAAATATATTGTTTTAAAAGTATAGAAATATAAAAAACAATATTTTCTCATAAAATAAATAATTTTCATTTACTATGGAAATATATTTTTCCCACATATCTCCAATTGGTATCATGTGAAAGTTTTTGAACAATTTAATATTGTATGGTATGACCATAATATGATAATTTGTCAATTTAATCCCTTAAAAACATTTATATATAGAAAATTTTTTTATTAGGTATTCCAGTGTGTTATTCTCATATTCTTTTGTAGTAATAGCTTCCACGACTTCATGACCCTAATATTGATGGGTGTCACGAAGAAAATCAAGCCACAAAAAGGGACATTGGGGGTTTTCTATTATCATAAATAATAAAATAAACATAAACATAAATTCAGATGGTGACTCTAAAAGGTGGACTTGACCTCTAGGTCTTGAGGTTGTTTACTATGACCATAATGGGAAAATTCTGTTCTATTTTTATGGTTCATGTGGATTTACATTAACATAGTGTTGTTTTTTAAATACAATTGATCAAATAACATGTGTTGCTATTGTGATTCTACTAAAATTTATAAATCATTAAGAAAATATATTTTTTCTCAAATAGAGTCTAATCATTCGAATGATGGACCACATGAACTCTCTCCCTTGAATCAATTACAACAACATACATGTATACTAGGAGGAATATTATGCAGCATATTATCTCTCAAATATTAAAATAATTAATATTACTTTCATGGATGGTCTTACTTATGAATTTTTCTACCTCAATGTAATATATTGATGTAAAATCCCATATTTCAAAAAATTTTAATACATTTTTATTAATCAATAATCCGTTGAAACTTTTTCTTATAAACCACATAAAAATGGATGGGTTATATCACTGGTGTTTATATAATAATATTTGAATATTATATCTTGTGTTCCTTTAAACCAAGTCATTCTTATTAAATACGATATTGTGAATACTTATCTTCTAAAATATCATGGTGTCACATTTAATTTGTAAGATAAATATTCAATACACACTCTGAAAAACATATAATCTATGGGAAAATACCTTTTCACTATTTAGAGACATCTCATATTATCAAATCCATACTAAAAAAATTTCTCTTATTTGTTATTATCTATGCCCCTGAAATTATATTTTCAATATAAATGTTCACTAAAACTCACTTCTCAATATCTTTATTGACATATAGATTATGATCGACTCATAATAAATGAAAATAACTATTCTCTAGACACTGGATTAATGTGGAAGAGCATTCTCTTGATTCTTTTTAATAGTAAATGAGGGCTTTATTATATTTCACCCATTAAATTTATATTCATTATTGGGGAACCTGTTGGAACCGTGGTTATCTATGGATGAATTGTAGAATGGTCTGTGTTTTTTATCAATACTCAGAGGAAGTTCAGAATGTGTTCCTACAAAGTACTCATACAGGTCAAGCTGATAATAAAATTGTAGATGGAACTGTTTTCCAGTGTTCTCCAAATTTATGGACATCAAATTTGTCAAAAGGGGAAAAATGTTTTTCAGTTTAAGGGACTTGCGCGCCAGACATGTGGCGGGCAAGTGACTTGCGTGCCGAGAAATGGACATGCGATCCGATGCCTAGGAGGATTGAAAATTTGTGTTCCATATGTTTTTCAGGATCAGAACTTCAATATATGGGAATGGAAAGAGGGCCACACAAGTATTGGTTTGGTTGCGCAAGTGAGTAGCGCGACAGAGGCTTGGGAAGTGGGAGTTGCACGCTAGAACATGCACGCCGAGAGGAGGCTTTCACACCATCGCATAGGGTGTTTAATTTTCCTATAAATAGAGGACCACCCCTCCTCATTTGTGATGAAGTTTGGGAGTTAGAGAAATTACATGCTCCTATCGTGCAGGTGTAGTGGTCACACAAGTGGTTGTGGTTCGCGCAAGTATAATCTACGCGATAGTTTTTTGATGCACGTCAAAACCAAATTGTTTGAAAAGCAATGTGAGTCGTGCAAGTTTGAAGTTATAGAATTTAGTGTCGCGAAAGTGGTTGAGGTAGACTTTCATGCCTGTTATAACTTGCGTGTTGTCTTTGAAACTTTCGTTCCGGCTTGGAGAAGCATGCTAGGTGTTGTTGAAGTACGCCTGTCTTTTTGAGGTTTCACAAAAGATGGATGATTTCCTGATACCATCGTTGCACTATGAGGTTAGTCTACTGTTGAGAGTTGTACTTAAACAGAGCATCTACATACAACATAGGATTAATTCCTTTGCAATGATGAAGAGATCTTCACATATACAAACTGAGTGGGACTTCACCAATTTATGTGATCTAGGGGGATTCAACGAGAGTGAC
The DNA here is from genome assembly GCA_963277665.1 of Viscum album. Taxonomy (NCBI): domain Eukaryota; kingdom Viridiplantae; phylum Streptophyta; class Magnoliopsida; order Santalales; family Viscaceae; genus Viscum; species Viscum album. The sequence continues at coordinate 322,003,874 of OY728161.1, forward strand.
CTGAGGGACACAGTGAGCTATCCCTGAACCTGTGTAAAGGTAGTGAGCCTAGGATAGAGTGATTGTGTCAGAACCATTGTAATCCACAACTATTTAAGAATGGTGGAATTTGTTAAGGCCGAAAACCTGTCGATGTATGCTTCTTGGATGTAGCCCTTAGTGGTGAACCATGTAAAAAAGTTTTGTGTCATATCTCTGCATGTGAATGATTTTTTTCTAATCATGTTCATCAGACAAGTTTAAAAAGATCCTACCAACGTGGGAACAAGATCCATCAATTTAAAATAAAAATTTACCACCCTAATTCACCCCTCTCCTCTCAAGGTGTCCCAAGGTACTACAAGTGGTTTCAGAGGGTAAATGATGCTAGTGTTGAATATTTCCTTTGTCGTCATGGAGAATGCAGTCAATTTCAGGGGAGTCCCTCTCTTCTATGGAAGTAATTTTCCAATTTGGAAGAATATAATGTGATCTCATACAAAATCCTCTGGAATAGATGTTCTTCTGTCCACCATGCAATGTATAAATGTTACTGATTCAACAAGGCTAGCTATGATTGATGCCGATAAGAAAATTCTTGATATTGATGCTAATGCACAGAATTATCTTACCACAGCCCTTTCTGATCAGATCTATCTAAAGGTAATGAGTTGCACCTCAGAAAAGTCCATGTGGGATAAAATTGAAAATATTTATGAAGGAGATAGAAAAGAGAAGGAGGAAAAATTGTTCTTCCTACAAAACAGGTTTGATGATCTATTGTTTCATCCTAATGAGAATATAGATTCATTTTTTAATCGAGTTACTTAAGTTGTGGGAGAAATTTGAGGTCTTGGAGAAGAGATCAATGTCATTGATATCATAATAAAAATCTTGAGAAGACTTCCACCAATGTACAATGAAAATGTGTCATCCCTAGAAGAAAGATATCTATCTAAACTATCTCTGGATGGTCATTTATGTAGTCTACTGGCATATGAGGTATGAGTCAAAACTGAGGATGCCATGAATCGTGTAAGAAAGTAAATGACATTCAAAGCCATGGAAAAACTGAAACTTTCAAAAGATAGTGGTCGTGAAGATGAATAGGAAAAGGAAATTCTTTCTCTCATCGCCAAGAAGCTGAAGAATGAAAAAGGTAAATTCAATGGTAAGATACCTCTGGCATGTTTTCGTTGTGGAAGAGTCGGGCTCATTGCATCCCTATTCCAAAGAAAGATTGATGATAATGAAAGCGAAGTAGAAGACAATGAGAAGCCTTAGAAAAGGTTTTTCAAAAAGGGAGACTTAAAATCTAGGAAGACGATACAGAGTAAGAGTTTTGTCTATAAAGAGGAAGATGATGATATTGAATTCTGCGATGAAGAAGAACCAGAATTTTAAACTGGAAATCATGCTTCCATGATGGCCACTTTTGAAAATTCAGAAGATACAGGTGGTGAAAATCAGTTGATAACTAGTGCAGATCTCAAGTTGCAACTTAAGGATGTTGACAGTAAGCTCATGATTAAATGTAAGAGTTTCAATTATTGGAAATTCATTTTAGAAGAATCAACTAAATATGCTAATCTACTTGAATCTTAAATTGAATGAGTAGTAGAATTGGTAAATGTACAGTCTAAAGTACTTGAAATTATTGATGATGTAGTGAATCCAAAGTTGATAATTGAAGAGAATGGATTGGTCATCAATGACCTCACCTCTAGACTAGAAGAAAAGTCAAAGACTACTAAGCGTCTTCAAGAGGAAGTTTTTACTATTAAGAGTAAACTTGAAAAAGATTTAATTTCAAAAGAATCACAGAAGAAAATATAGTTTGGAAGGTTCTCAAATGCTGAGCTATTGGAGAGAGAAAAATGTGGCTCTAATTAAGTTGAAATGATTTTAAATGATAAATGATCAAAGTGCATGGGAAATAGTAGAATTTTTCGTGAGGTAGAATTGTCAAATGCTGCAAATAAATGTGACCAAAATAATGGCAAGCTAAAAGTGGGTGATGTGGGAAAGTCTTCTGAAGTGATGAAACTGAAACCCCAAATTCAATCTAAAAGTAGAAAAGAAGATTATCCTCGATCCTCGTGGAAAAAAGATCCTTCATACTATTATCCCACCGAAGAATGTTTGGGGATAAATTCAAGTGAGAATACATTTCCTCTAATGAAGTGTCAGTTCTATGGCTATTTGGGAGATACCCTGTCGTATTGCGAAGAAGCAAGGAGATACTTGAATGGGGAAGATCTGGGAGTTCAATGAAGGAGAACAAGTTCATATCTGAATTCTTTTAGAAGAAACAGATTCTATGGATATTTTTTTCATTGTTCTATCTTTGGTCATAAGGCTGTTAATTGAAGGCAGAGAAGGGACATGGACACCTCATACCAGAGTTCAAGACATGTCAAATCTCATCATAAAGATAATGTTGCTCTTTCAAATAGGTTTTCTTCTCTCGAAGAAGACTTTGACTATAAAGAACCAATGTACGCAGATGAGATAATTGAAAGGCCATCAGTGCTCTATACACAATCCAATGTCTCATGGATGGAAAGGGAGAAAATTGAGTAATTCAACCTTGCAAGAGTATCCCTCAAAGCTACAAACAGCAGCATCACTAGGATTCATGATAGTGGATGCTATTCCCATATTCCGAGAAATGATGACCTTTTGAAGAACATTAAAAAGATGGATGATGGAACAGTGAGGTTTAGTAATGATGGTGCATTGAAGATTAAAGGCAGTGGGAATATTACTCTCTCCAATAGAGAGATAATGAAGAGTGAATATCTTTATTTGGATGGTCTACGTCACAATCTCCTTAGTGTGAGTCAACTCTGTGATTCAGGGCTCGTAGTAACTTTCAATCAAAAAGGATTCACTATAAAGGAAAAACATGGACTTCTCTTATTAAAGGATGTATAACAGATGGAAACTTATATTAGGTTGACAGCAAAGTGAACTTTTGCTATTTTTCTATTGAAGAAGAGAAAAATTTGTGGCATCGAAGGATGGGGAACATTAACCAACAAGACATGGAAAAGATATCTAAGATGAATATTGTCATGGATATCCCCATTCTGAAGCATGAGCATGAAAAGTCTTGTGATTCTAGAATTTGTGGGATGCTGGTCTGCAGTTCATATCATCCAATTAAGAAAAGAGCATCTCATTTTCTGGATATAATACATTCATATGTATACGGGCTGATAAATGTTTCCAGAACTCATGGAGAGAGGTACTTTTTCCTTTTCATTGATGATTACAGTAGAATGGCATGTGTTATTGAAACACCCCATGATTTTATGAAAAATATTCTTTTAATTTTGTTAATGTCTTGTGTTTTATTCTATGCCATGATTACATTGCGCTATACGCAACAGCGTATTAGCTTGCAGTATACGCAACATTATTCTTGGATCGTGTTACACACAATTTTGATAATAGTAATTCTACCCAACATTGAGTATATATATATATATATATTCAATGTATAAATGAAATATGGTTGGATTCTGTTATACAAAACAACAACGGATTCTTGCGCAACACGCAACCCTGACTTGGCTTACATTACACGCAATCGCGACGTTCCTCGATAGTGTGTGTTGTACACAATACGGGGTTTTACTAAACAACGATATATTATTATAATATTGTTATGAACAAGCCGTTATGAATAGTTTTAACTAAATTTTAAATTTTATAAAATTATTATTCATCTTACACATTTCTAGAACATGGTATAAGAACAAAATAAAATTTTCGGGTAAAATAAGTATTTTTCAAAAAATGCAGTTTTGCCGCCTTTTGATGGGGCACCCACATTAAATCCTGTTTTTAACATGTTTATAAGTTCAATTTGACAAAATAAAATTCTTCTTTTGAATCAGGATATAAAAATTTACATTAGATAAAGTTTTGATATTTTTCTGATAACTTTCATATTTTAATGAATAGTAAAAACACGCTATATTTTAATTAAAAACAACTTTTTTCATTGTAATACCTTATGTGGTAAAATTATAATATTGAATCGTTTTAAAGTATAAATAGAATATATTTTTACCATTTAATATAATGTATGTCATTAGCATTGATTTTACCTTGAATTCGTAGGTTAAATCAATTCAATCTTTTGCAATGTTTTAAAGAAAACCCCGTATTCTTCCGACAACGGGATAAATTTTAATTTAATTTCTGAAACTTTTGTGTATTGAATTTGGAAAAATGGATTCCATATTTGCAATCAGTGGATCCATATTACGTTAATAAGCAACTTTTTATTTTTTGGTAATTATGAATAGTAACTACGGTAAATTTTATTTACCTTAGTTAAAGGTCAATCAGGTAATTAAGGGTACAAATAATATTTTAAAATTACCCTAAAAATGTGAAAATCCTATTGGATGACTAAAAGTCGACCCATATCACGTAAGGGTCGGATTAGATTCATTTAATTAAATTTTTTCAATGAAAATAATTTAATTATTATTAAAACCAATGAATGTTACAACATGTCACTTTCTTAAATCTTATAAGTATAATAATTTTAATTTAGTGATAAACTTCATGAAAATTCGAAAATGAATAGTCTCCAGAAAGCTAATACAATTATCTACATCATAGGAACTTATTTATAATTTTTAGGGATTATATAATTAACATTTATTATGACACAAAGATGATGCAGTAATTGTCTTATTAATGAAATATTGACATAATTGATGTTATAAATGCCCAAATAAATGTAATTTGAGACTTTTTATGACTTAAATTAATTTTATAGGTTAATATGACATGTTATTGGTGATATAAGTTACTTGGTTAGAACTTATCATTCTGTTATGAATTTCATAAAAATCATGTACCAAATAGTGTCAAAATTGACATAAATTATTTTATAAAACAAATATTATATTATTAATTATTATCTAATTCCTAAAAATCTATGGTTCGGCCAAATGACCTATATAAGGATATATATATTAATAATAAACAACTTGGGGTTAGTTTAGCTTGTTATGGTAAGTTTATTAACCATATAGTGTAAGAAAACAAAAAGACACGGTAAAAGTTAAATTATTTAACTTAGAGTTAAATCTAATTGATAAGGTTAAAATAATAACCTAAACTTGTCTAAATCTAATTGGATGAGAGGATTTCGACCCATCCCCACTTTACCTTCGAAATAAGACCCTTTATAACCATTATAAACCGAATTTGACCTTAATATAAAATAATATTTTGAGATTTTCCTAAGGTGCCCCTCTCCTCCCTTATAAAATGGAACCTCCTCCCTCTCCTCCTCACACCAATTTGAGAATTCAATCTCATCCAAACCCTGCCAAAATCTCTTCTCCACTTCCCTAGTATCATCCTATAGGTCCTGGTCTTCCTCAAAGACCATCCTTAGTTCTTTAATTGGAGGCTAAGTGAAGGCGCGTCAAAAAGAGGTAATATCGATTACCGATGTTTTTCAACTTATTTCTTCTTCAACTTCTTCTTATTTAGTTGTTTAATGATAAAGTAATATCATCAGTATTTATTATATACTTATATGTTATTATAAAAATGAAACAACTCTAATTAACCTTCTATCCATCCTATGGAAAAAGAAAATCCCCATGCATGCGTACATATAGAATAACGTCTCCACGCCGTGGTGTAATCTACTTTCCGCCACCACCTTAATTGGAAGGGTATAATTGTGTAATTAGTAACTATATATGATTATTATAAAGTGATATTGGTACTGAAATAGTATACATACACTTCAACACAATTCCACGACCATGGTAACGATATCATCGCTCGTGCGTACGTACGGACTACCTTCTCCACAACGCGATGAGATTCATTATCCATGTTAACCATTCCAGAATGATTATAAAGTATATATAATGAATAATAATGGAATATATGACATGTTAAATCTACTGTATTTATGTATATATATATATGTCATCTAATTACTTCCATTCAAGACAAAATGTAAAGGAAAACAGCGTTCATGCGTACGTACGGACTACCGTCTTCATGAACGGTGTGTTTCATTTCATTTATCTATCTATTATATATATATATACTAAATATATATGATATATAAATCATTGTTTATATTCTGGAAGTATGTAAATCATGATATAAGTAATAATAATGTCAATAACAAGAAGTCCAAACACCTACGATAAATGAAACGATTTAACCCAAAACGCTTCTTTAACATGGAATTTATAAAAGAACGGGTAATATAAAGTCATAAGTGAACCATATATGATATCATGACAATGAATATGATTTTGTAATAAGTTAATGACATTATTTAAAAAATTATTCAGGTGGTTCGGATACGTAAAAAGCATATCAAACTTATGGTAAGGAAAATATCACAATCTCATTTTTTTTCCGAGATTGTTTATACTTTAGTATTTACTGGGGTGTATTTTATCATCCCAATCCATGTTTCCTCAATATGTAATATTATTTCCATCCATCTACAATTGTTTAAATCCAATTTTACCCTTCGGTGAGTTTTTTGTAAAAGATATGAAAGGAATATTTTGTCGTTTTTCATACGAGGTACTTTTTGACTTTTCCGACAAAAGTATGAGAAGAATATTTTTTTAACTTATACGGAATTAATGGATTTTTAAAATATTATTTCCAAGAATCTTCCTTTACAAGTTTTCATGTTTATTTGTAAATAACTTCTTTTAGTTTAAAATTGTATGACATGTTAAAAAAGTAAAATGTTTTGGATGTAGAAAAGATATTTTCCTCAAGAATGGAGTTCAAGTGTTTTATCAAAAAAAAATTCCATCTAAGATAATATAGGATTATGTTTTTATCCCTATTATTACATTTATTTGATTATGTTGTGATGGAATTATTTTTATGAATTCCTTTATCTTATATGAATTGTTTGATGATGTCACAATGTTTAAGATTCCCATTTTTATTACATGGGTTATGCAATGATGTATGATTTATGATTTTGTGGCACACATAAGAATGGTATAATTATTAGATGGGTGGGACATATATCTCCCTCCAATGCATTGGGTGATGATTTTATATCTCATTAGATAGACATGGCTGGAACGGTAGGTTATACCGGTTCAGTGAAACAGGACTGAAACGAGGAGTGAACTCGGTTCAGAAAGGGACTTTGTCCACTAAGATAGTCTTTGAAATGAGTCTTGACTAATAAGAAATGATTCTATATGATTATGTGTGTATGACACAATGTTTAATGTTTTATGTTATTATTATTGGGATCACATTTCACTACTATGATTTATCCCATGTTATGAAATTATGATCTTTTTTGCAGGATAAGATTTCCAAAAGATATGTTCTTATGAATATGATGTGATTGATATTTATTTTGATTACCCTTACTGAGCATTTGAGCTCACCCTTTTATGTTTTCTTTTCCCCAGGATATAAAGAGAAGTTTTAGGTAAGAAATAAAAAAGGAAGATCTTTATGGGAGATATTGAATATCTTTCACCATAATTAGATGATTACTTTCCGAGTTTCCAAAGACACTAAACTATTACGGTCCTTGTGTGCGTGGTTTTGTTATGTACTAAGTATTCCACAAAAGTAATGTAATTTCCATGTACTTCAGGCATCGGGTCTCTACAGTTGGTATCAGAGGAATGGTTTAGTCAACCTTTGGAAACTAGGATGTGAGAATGTTAGTGAGATCCCTAGAGATATTTCTAATGTATGTCTAGGGATGTCACTAAGGATAAGTATATGTATAGGATATAGTCCTAGAACTATGGTAACGATCTTATAATTTAACCTAAGATGTTAGATATTGAATTTACTCCCCCTTTATTATGATTTTTGCCTCTAACACTATACTTTTAGGGTTTTAGAAAATGGCTGGAAACAAGATGATTCACGATAAGTGAGGATATTATGGACAATGGAATGATATTATTCATGAGAATCCAAATTAAATGGGATTTGGAAGACCAACCATCATTGTTATGCCGAATCAGAAATCTCATAATATGATCAATAAACTCAATTTTGGTAAGTTTCTTGACTCGTCTAATAAGATAAAGATGGAGTTTCATGATGATCATAGAGGAAAGAATGTTCAATTTCCCCTATGTAAATCATGTGGGAAGAGGCATCAAGGAGAATGTTTCAAAGGAACTGGAAGATGCTTTGGGTGTGGAAAAGAAGGACACAAAGGAAGTAAGTGCAAAGGAAAAGGATCAGTTAACACCAGGGATGAGGATAATGGTATTTCTACGACATCAACAATGGTTAAATGTTTTAAATGTGGAATGTACGGGCAATATTCAAACCAATGCCCTAAGGTAAAGTCTCATGAAGAGAATCAGTATGGTCGTATGGTTAGTATTTATGTTGATGATGATGAAGAGACTACAAATGATATGTGAGATAAAATAATTGTTGAAGCTCGGTCAATGGTTTAATAATGTAGTGGAATGATTACATGTTTATCATGTGTAATGTTGTATAAGTAATATCATGGTACTATAGAATAAGGATACATCTAAGGATTGTTACATTGTTATCTTTCCTTGAGTTTTGAAAGTGTATGATTAATGGTACAAGTATCCATGAAAGATTATTCAGATATTTTTGGAATGTAGATGATATGCGCATAATGAAGGGATAAGGAGAAAATTAAATGATTGATAGTATTAATGAGCTCATGACTGATATAAGGAAATAGTTATATCATGGTTTGAGTATATAGAATTTTGGTTTTTTGGTATGTGGAATGCGTTAACTTTTGACAGCACTCGTGTTTTTACTAAGATTCAATGGGTATTCATTTTTGAAGAGATTACCTGATTATGGTATTCACATGAATGGAATGTGACGAACAAGATATATGAGGGATAAATTATGGCATTCACGTGATGATTTTCTTTATACTATGAGCTTGGACCGAAGTATTTTGGATAAGCCTAAAGATTGGAATGGATTATGTTGGACATAAGTTAGTATTTTTTAAGGATTGAACCTTTTTTTGATATTATTGATGGGATGATATAGTAATGTAGTTTTAGAAAAAGGACAACCTGCAGGATGGACGACAGCCCATCGCGTCAGACAGGGCTGTGGGAATCGAATCCACAACCGAATTGCGACTGGCCTTTATCGCCTACCACTGGCCTATAGGAAGTCCAAGTTTAGTATAAACTAGTTTTATTATATTAATCAGTATGATATATGAATTATAAGTCCATTTTAGGAACCATGTATCATTAATCTCACTATAGATGTACTTATGTATTTTTTGATAACATTTCTAAACTTTTGTTTGAGACAGATGGAATGACCCATCATTCTACCACATGATCTGGTAACACATCACGAATGACAAATTCAACTTCATTTATTTAAGATATGAATTGGAAATTGTACAAATAATGACTAACGGTTAGACTATACCAAAACGACAAAAGTATTTCTTCTATTTCCAATTTCATCAACTTTAGAGAAATGATCTTGAAAACAAAAAATGTTGTCCTTGTTCTCTTATATCTGATGAATCAGATGGTACCTTAGATCATCAAAAATTTAGGGCTTTATGATTGCTGGATTTTCCATAGCCATGTTCTCTACCACTCTCCATCAGAACATGATGGTTAGATTTCTCTTCCATATCCATATTTTCACCTATGTGGAAACCCAATGATTAGTTTATTTGGGTAACCGTTAAGTTTCGTACTTTTGTTTTTGAAGATTGGTTTTGGTATTCATTTTTACGATGTGGGTTTCTATTAAAGAAACTTTCGAATAGTAAACCATTTATAACCCCAACGAATTTCGAGGGAGAAATTCATTTTAAGGGGGGTAGAATGTAACACCCTGAGATTTTATGAAAAATATTCTTTTAATTTCATTAATGTCTTGTGTTGTATTCTACACCAATATTACCTTGCGCTATACACAACACTGTATTAGCTTGCAGTATATGCAACACTATTCTTGGATCGTGTTACACACAATTTTGATAATAGTTATTCTACGCAACATTGAGTATATATATATATATTCAATGTATAAATGAAATAAGGTTTGATTCTGTTATATGAAACAACGAAGGATTTTTGCACAACACGCAACCCTGACTTGGCTTTCTTTACATACAATCGCGACCTTCCCCGATAGTGTGTGTTGTACACAATACTGGGTTTTACTAAACAACGATATATTATTATAATATTGTTATGAACTAGCCTTTATGAATAGTGTTAAATAAATTTTGAATTTTATAACATTATTATTCATCCTACACATTTTTAGAACATGGTATAAGAACAAAATAAATTTTTCGGGTAAAATAAGTATTTTAAAAAAAATGCAGTTTTGCCGCCTTTTGATGGCGTACCCACCTTAAATCTAGTTTTTTACATGTTTATAAGTTCAATTTAAAAAAACAAAATTCTTCTTCTGAATCAAGATATAAAAATATATATTAGATAATGTTTTGATATTTTTCCGATAACTTTCATATTTTAATAAATAGTAAAAACATGCTATATTTTAAATAAAAACAACTTTTTTTATCGTAATATCTTATGTGGTAAAATTATAATATTGAATGGTTTTAAAGTATAAATAGAATATATTTTTACCATTTAATATAATATATGTCATTAGAATTGATTTTACCTTGAATTCGTAGGTTAAATCAATTCAATCTTTTGCAATGTTTTAAAGAAAAACCCGTTTTCTTCCGACAACGGGATTAATTTTAAATTAATTTCTGAAACTTTTGTGTATTGAATTTGGAAAATTGGATTCCATATTTGGAATCAGTGGATCTGAATTACGTTAATAAGATACTTTCTATTTTTGGGATTTATGAATAGTAACTATGGTAAATTTTATTTACCATAGTTAAAGGTAAATCAGATAATTAAGGGTAAATATAATATTTTAAAATTACCCTAAAAAATGTCAAAATCATATTGGATGACTAAAAGATGACCAATATCACCTAAGGGTCGCATTAGATTCATTTAATTAAATTTTTTCAATGAAAATAATTTAATTATTATTAAAACCAAAGAATGTGACAACATGTCACTTTATTAAATATTATAAGTATAATAATTTTACATTAGTGATAAACTTCATGAAACTTCAAACATGAATAGTCTCCAGAAAGCTAATACAATTATATACATCATAGTAATTTATTTAGAATTTTTAGGGATTATATAATTAAAATTTATTATGACACAAAGATGATGCAGTAATTGTCTTATTAATGAAATATTGACATAATTGATGTTATAAATTCCCAAATAAATGTAATTTGAGACTTTTTATGACTTACATTAATTTTATAGGTTAATATTACATGTTATTGTTGATATACGTAACTTGGTTCGAATTTATCACTCTGTTATTAATTTCATAAAAATCATGTACCAAATAGTGTCAAAATTGACATAAATAAGTTTTTAAAACAAATATTATATTATTAATTGTTATTTAATTTCTAAAAATCTAAGGTTCAGCAAAATGACTTAGATAATGATAGATATATTAATAATAAACAACTTGGGGTTCGTTTGGATTGTTATGGTAAGTTTATTAACCATATAGTGTAAGAAAAAAAAGACACGGTAAAAGTAAAATTATTTATCCTATAGTTAAATATAATTGATAAGGTTAAAATAATAACCTAAACTTCTCGAACCATCCCCACATTATCTTCGAAATGAGACCCTTTATAACCATTATAATCCTAATTTGACCTTAATATAAAATAATATTTTGATATTTTCCTAAGGTGCCCCTCTCCTCCCTTATAAAAGGGCACCTCCTCCCTCTCCTCCTCACACCAATTTGAGCATTAAAGCTCTTCCAAACCCTGAAAAAATCTCTTCTCCACTTCCCTAGTATCATCCTAGTGGTCCAGGTCTTCTTCAAAGACCATCCTTAGTTCTTTAAGTGGATGTTAAGTGACGGCGCCTCAAAAAGAGGTAATATCCATTACCGATCTTTTTCAATTTCTTTCTTCTTCAAATTCTTCTTATTTAGTTGTTTCATGATAAAGTAATAACATCAGTATTTCTTATATACTGATATGTTATTATAAATATTAAACAACTCTAATTAACCTTTTATCCATCCTATGGAAAAAGGAAATCACCGCGCGTGCGTACGTACGGAATACCGTCTCCACGCCGTGGTGTAATCTACTTTCCGCCACCACCTTAATTGGATGGGTATAATTGTGTAATGAGTAACTATATATGATTATTATAAATTGATATTGATACTGAAATAGTATACATACACTTCAACACAATTCCACGACCATGGGAACGATATCATCGCTCGTGCTTACGTACGGACTACCGTCTCCATGACGCGATAAGATTCATTGTCCATGTTCACCATTCCAGAATGATTATAAAGTATATATAATGAATAATAATGAAATATATGACATGGTAAATCTTCTGGATTTATTTATATATATATGTCATCTAATTACTTCCATTCAAGACAATAAGCAAAGGAAAACAGCGTTCATGCGTACGTATGGACTACCGTCTTCATGAACGGTGTGTTTCATTTCATTTATCTTTCTATTATATATATATATATAGAATATATATGATATATAAATCATGTTTTATATTCTGTAAGTAAGTAAATCATGATATAAGTAATAATAATGTCAATAACAACAAGTCCAAACACCTACGATAAATGAAACGATTTTACCCAAAACGCTTCTTTAACATGAAATTTACAAAAGAACGGGTAATATAAAGTCATAAGTGAACCATATATGATATCATAACAATGAATATTATTCTGTAATAATTTAATGACATTATTTAAATCATTATACAGGAGGTTCAGATACGTACAAAGCATATCGGACATAAGGTATGGGAAATATCACAATCTCATTTTTATCCAAGATTGTTTATACTTTAGTATTTACTGGGGTGTATTTTGTTATCCAAATCCATGTTTCCTCAATATGTAATATTATTTCCATCCATATACAATTGTTTAAATCCAATTTTACCCTTCGGTGAGTTTTTAGTAAATGATATGAACAGAATATTTTGTCGTTTTTCAAACGAGGTACTTTTTGACTTTTCCGACAAAAGTATGAGAAGAATATTTTTTTAACTTATACGGCATGAATGGATTTTTAAAACATTATTTCCAGGAATCATCCTTTATATGTTTTCATGTTTATTTTTAAACAACTTCTTTTAGTTTAAAATTGTATGAAATGTTAAAAAAGTTAAATGTTTTTGAAGTAGAAAAGATATTTTCCTCAAGAATGGAGTTCAAGTGTTTTATCAAAAAAAAATTCCATCTAAGATAATATAGGGTTCTGTTTTTATCCCTATTATTACATTGATTTGATTATGTTGTGATGGTATTATTTTTTTGAATTCCTTTATCTTATATGAATTGTTTGATGATGTCACAATGTTTAAGATTCCCATTTTTATTACATGGGTTATGCAATGATGTATGATTTATGATTTTGTGGATCGCATAAGAATGGTATCATTATGAGATGGGGGAGACCTATATCTCCCTCCAATGAATTGGGTAAAGATTTTATTTCTCATGAGATAGACATAGCTGGAACGATAGGTTATACCGGTTCAGTGAAACAGGACTGAAACGAGGAGTGAACTCGGTTCAGAAAGGGACACTGTCCACTAAGATAGTCTTGGCAATGAGTCTTGACTAATAAGAAATGACTCTCTATGATTATGTGTGAATGAAACAATGTTTAATGTTTTATGTTATGATTATTGGGATCACATTTTACTACTATGATTTATCCCATGTTATGAAATTATGATCTCTTTTGCAGGTTAAGATTTCCAAAATATATGTTCTTATGAATATGATGTGATTGATATTTCTTTGGTTTACCCTTACTGAGCATTTGAGCTCACCCTTTTATGTTTTCTTTTCCCCAAGAGATAAAGAAAGGTTTTAGGTAAGAAAGAAAAAATGAAGATCTTTATGGGAGATGTTGAAGATCTTTCACCATTATTAGATGATTACTTTCCGAGTTTCCAAAGACACTAAACTATTACCGTCCTTGTGTGTGTGTTTTTGTTATGTACTAAGTATTCCGCAAAAGTAATGTCATGTCCATGTACGTCAGGCTTCGGGTCTCTACAGTTGGTATCAGAGGAAAGGTTTAGTCAACCTTTGGAAAATAGGATGTGAGAACGTTAGTGAGATCCCTAGAAATATTTCTAAGGTATGTCTACGGATGTCCCTAAGGATAAGTATATGTATAGGATATAGTCCTAGAACTATTGTAACGATCTTAGAATTTAACCTAAGATGTTATATATTGAAGTTACTCCCCTTTTATTATGATTTTTGCCTATATCACTATTCTTTTAGGGTTTTAGAAAATGGCTGGAAACAAGATGATTCACAATAATAGAGGATATTATGGGCAATGGAATGAAATTCGTCATGAGAAACCAAATGAAATGGGATTTGGAAGTCCAACCATCATTATTATGCCGAATCAGAAATCAAATAATATGATCAATAAACTCAAATTTGGTAAGTTTCCTGACTTGGCTAATAAGAGAAAGATGGAGTTTCATGATGATCATAGAGGAAAGAAAGTTCAATTTCTCCTATGTAAATCATGTGGGAAGAGGCACCAAGGAGAATGTTTCAAAGGAACTAGAAGATGCTTTGGGTGTGGAAAAGAAGGACACAAAGGCAATAAGTGCAAAGGAAAAGGTTCAGTTAACACCAGGGATGAGGATAATGGTATTGCAATGACATCAACAATGGTTAAATGTTTTAAATGTGGAATGTATAGGCATTATGAAAACAAATGCCCTAAGGTAAAGTCTCATGAAGAGAATCAGTATGGTCGTCTGGGTAGTATTTATGTTGATGATGATGAAGAGACTACAAATGATAGGTGAGATGAAAGAATTGTTGAAGCTTGGTCAATGGTTTAAGAATGTAGTGGAATGATTACATGTTTATCATGTGTAATGTTGTATAAGTAATCTCATGGTACTATGGAATAAAGAGACATATAAGGATTGTTACACTGTTGTCTTTCCTTGAGTTTTGAAAGTGTATGATTAATGGTACCAGTATCCATGAAATATTATTCAGATATTTTTGGAATGTAGATGATATGTGCATAATGAAGGGATATGGAGAAAAATAAATGTTTGATAGTATTCATGATCTCATGACTGATATAAGGAAATAGTTATATCATTATTTGAGTATATAGAATTTTGGGTTTTTGGTATGTGGAATGTGTTAACTTTTGACAGCACTCGTGTTTTTACTAAGATTCAATGGGTATTCATTTTTCAAGAGATTACATGATTATGGTATTCACATGACTGGAATGCGATGAACAAGATATATGAGGGATAAATGATGGCAATCACGTGATCATTATCTCTATACTATGAGCTTGGAACGAAGTTTTTTGGATAAGCCTAAAGATTGGAATGGATTATGTTGGACATAAGTTGGTATTGTTTAAGGATAGAACAATTTTTCGATAGTATTGATGTGATGATATAGTAATGTAGTTTTAGAAAAAGGAAAACCTGCAGGATGGGCAACAGCCCATCGCGTCAGACAAGGCTGTGGGAATCGATTCCACAACCAAAGTGCGACTGGACTT
The DNA here is from genome assembly GCA_963277665.1 of Viscum album. Lineage (NCBI taxonomy): Eukaryota > Viridiplantae > Streptophyta > Magnoliopsida > Santalales > Viscaceae > Viscum > Viscum album. The sequence continues at coordinate 322,019,565 of OY728161.1, forward strand.
TATCACCTACCACTGGCCTACAGGAAGACCCTGTTTAGTAGAAACTAGTTTTATTATATTATGCAGTATGATATATGAAGTATAAGTCCATTTTAGGAACCATATATCATTAATCTCACTATATATGGACTTATGTATTTTTTGATAACATTTCTAACCTTTTTTTGAGACAGATGGAATGACCCATCATTCTATCACATGATCTGCTAACACATCACGAATGACAAATTCAACTTCATTTATTTAAGAGATGAAGTAGAAATTGTACAAAGATTGACAAACGGTGAGACTATACGAAAATCACGAAAGTATTTCCTCTAATTGCAATTTCATCAACTTTAGGGAAATGATCTTGAAAACCAAAAATGTTGTCCTAGTGCTCTTATATCTGATGAATCAGATGGTACCTTAGATCGTCAAAAATTTATGGCTTTATGATTGCTGGCTTTTCCATAGGCATGTTCTCTACCACTCTCCATCAGAACATGATGGTTAGATTACTCTTCCATATCCATATTTTCACCTATGTGGAAACCCAGTGATTAGTTAATTTGGGTAACCATTAAGTTTCATACTTTTGTTTTTAAAGATTGGTTTTTGTATTCCTTTTTACGATGTGGGTTTCTATTAAAGAAACTTTCGAATAGTAAACCATTTATAACCTCGACGAATTTCGAGGGCGAAATTCATTTTAAGGGGGGTAGAATGTTACACCCCGAGATTTTATGAAAAATATTCTTTTAATTTCATTAATGTCTTGTGTTGTATTCTACACCAAGATTACCTTGCGCTATACACAACACCGTATTAGCTTGCAGTATACGCAACACTATTCTTGGATCGTGTTACACACAATTTTGATAATAGTTATTTTACGCAACATTGAGTATATATATATATATATATTCAATGTATAAATGAAATATGGTTGGATTCTGTTATACGAAACAACGAAGGATTTTTGCGCAACACGCAACTCGGACTTGGCTTGCATTACACACAATCGCGACCTTCCTCGATAGTGTGTGTTGTACACAATACTGGGTTTTACTAAACAACGATATATTATTATAATATTGTTATGAACTAGACGTTATGAATAGTGTTAACTAAATATTAAATTTTATAACATTATTATTCATTTTACACATTTCTAGAACATGGTATAAGAACAAAATAAATTTTTCTGGTAAAATAAGTATTTTTCAAAAAATGTAGTTTTGTCGCCTTTTGATGGTGCACCCACCTTAAATCTAGTTTTTCACATGTTTATAAGTTCAATTTGACAAATTAAAATTTTTCTTTTGAATCAGGATATAAAAATTTACATTAGATAAAGTTTTGATATTTTTCCGATAACATTCATATTTTAATGAATAGTAAAAACATGCTATATTTTAATTAAAAAAAAAAATTTTCATCATAATATCTTATGTGGTTAAATTATAATATTTAATGGTTTTAAAGTATAAATAGAATATATTTTTACCATTTAATATAATTTATGTCATTAGAATTGATTTTACCTTGAATATGTAGGTTAAATCAATTCAATCTTTTGCAATGTTTTAAAGAAAAACCCGTTTTCTTTCGACAATGGGATTAATTTTAAATTAATTTCTGCAACTTTTGTGTATTTAATTTGGAAAAATGGATTCCATATTTGGAATAAGTGGATCCAAATTACGTTAATAAGCTACTTTTTATTTTTGGGATTTATGAATAGTAACTACAGTAAATTTTATTTACCATAGTTAAAGGTAAATCGGATAATTAAGGGTAAATATAATATTCAAAAATTACCCAAAAAAATTCAAAATCCTATTGGATGACTAATATCCGACCCATATCACCTATGTGTCGGATTAGATTCATTTAATTACATTTTTTCAATGAGAATAATTTAATTATTATTAAAACCAAAAAATGTGACAACATGTCACTTTCTTAAATCTTATAAGTATAATAATTTTAATTTAGTGATAAACTTCATGAAACTTCAAAAATGAATAGTCTCCAGAAAGCTAATAAAATTATCTACATCATAGGAATTTATTTAGAATTTTTAGGTATTAAATAATTAACATTTATTATGACACAAAGATGATGCAGTAATTGTCTTATTAATGAAATATTGACATAATTGATGTTATAAATGCATAAATAAATGTAATTTGAGACTTTGTATGACTTAAATTAATTTTATAGGTTAATATGACATGTTATTGTTGATATAAGTAACTTGTTTTGAACTTATCATTATGTTATGAATTTCATAAAAATCATGTACCAAATAGTGTCAAAAATGACATAAATTAGTTTTTTAAAAAAATATTATATTATTAATTGTTATTTAATTCCTAAAAATCTAAGGATCGGAAAAATGACTTAGATAAGGATATATATTTTAGTAATATACAACTTGGGGTTCTTTGGGCTTGTTATGGTGAGTTTATTAACCATATAGTATAAGAAAACAAAAAGACACGGTAAAAGTTAAATTATTTAACTTAGAGTTAAATCTAATTGATAAGGTTAAACTAATAACCTAAACTTGTCTAAATCCTATTGGATGAGAGGATTTCGACCCATACCCACTTTAGCTTCGAAATAAGACCCTTTGGAACTATTATAAATCTAATTTTACCTTAATATAAAATAATATTTTGAGATTTTCCAAAGGTGCCCCTCTCCTCCCTTATAAAAGGGAACCTCCTCCCTCTCCTCCTCACACCAATTTGAGCATTAAATCTCGTCAAAACCCTTAAAAAATCTCTTCTCCACTTACCTAGTATCATCCTAGAGGTCCTGGTCTTCTTCAAAGTCCATCCTTAGTTGTTTATGTGGAGGTTAAGTGAAGGCGCGTCAATAAGAGGTAATATCCATTACCGATCTTTTTCATTTTTTTTCTTCTTCAACTTCTTATTATTTAGTTGTTTCATAAAAAAGTAATAACATCAGTATTTCTTATATACTGATATGTTATTATAAATATGAAACAACTCTAATTAACCTTCTACCCATCCTACGGAAAAAGGAAATCACCGCGCGTGCGTACGTATGGAATACCGTCTCCACGCCGTGGTGTAATCTACTTTCCGCCACCACCTTAATTGGATGGATATAAGGGTGTAATGAGTAACTATATATTATTATTATAGAGTGATATTGATACTGAAATAGTATACATACACTTCAACACAATTCCACGACCATGGGAACGATATCATCGCTCGGGCGTACATACGGACTATCGTCTCCACGACGCGATGAGATTCATTATCCATGTTAACCATTACAGAATTATTATAAAGTATATATAATGAATAATAATGAAATATATGACATGTTAAATCTACTGTATTTATGTATATATATATTTCATCTAATTACTTTCATTCAAGACAATAAGGAAAGGAAAATAGCGTTCATGCGTACGTACGGACTACCGTCTCCATGAACGGTGTGTTTCATTTCATTTATCTATATATTGTATATATATATATACTGAATATATATTATATATAAATCATGTTTTATATTCTGGAAGTTTGTAAATCATGATATAAGTAATAATAATGTCAAGAACAACAAGTCCAAACACCTACGATAAATGAAACGATTTTACCCAAAACGCTTCTTTAACATGGAATTTACAAAATAACGGGTAATATAAAGTCATAAGTGAACCATATATGATATTCTAACAATGAATATTATTCTGTAATAAGTTAATGAAATTATTTAAATCATTATACAGGAGTTTCAGATACGTAAAAAGCATATCGGACATAAGGTAAGGGAAATATCAAAATCTCATTTTTATCCGAGATTGTTTATACATTAGTATTTACTGGGATGTATTTTATATCCAAATCCATGTTTCCTCAATATTTAATATTATTTACATCCATCTAAAATTGTTTAAATCCAATTTTAACCTTCAGTGAGTTTTTAGTAAAAGATATGAAAAGAATCTTTTGTCGTTTTTCAGACGATGTACTTTTTGACTTTTCCGACAAAAGTACGAGAAGAATATTTTTTTAACTTATACGGCATGAATGGATTTTTAAAAAATTATTTCCAAGAATCTTACTTTACAAGTTTTCAAGTTTAATTTTAAACTACCTCTTTTAGTTTAAAATTGTATGACATGTTAAAAAAGGAAAATTTTTTTGAATTAGAAAGGATATTTTCCTCAAGAATGGAGTTCAAGTGTTTTATAAAAAAAAAATTCCATCTAAGAAAATATAGGGTTATGTTTTTAACCCTATTATTACTTTGATTTGATTATGTTGTGATGGAATTATATTTATGAATTCCTTTATCTTATATGAATTTTTTGATGATGTCACAATGTTTAAGATTCCCATTTTTATTACATGGGTTATGAAATGATGTATGATTTATGATTTTGTGGCACACATAAGAATGGTATCATTATGAGATGGGTGGGACCTATATCTCCCTCCAATGCATTGGGTAAAGATTTTATATCTCATGAGAAAGACATGGCTGGAACTGTAGGTTATACCGGTTCAGTGAAACAGGACTGAAACGAGGAGTGAAGTCGGTTCAGAAAGGGAAATTATCCACTAAGATAGTATTGGAAATGAGTCTTGATTATAAGAAATGATTATCTATGATTATGTGTGTATGCCACAATGTTTCATGTTTTAAGTTATGATTATTGGGATCACATTTCACTGCTATGATTTATCCCATGTTATGAAATTATGATCTCTTTTGAAGGTTAAGATTTCCAAAAGATATGTTCTTATGAATATGATGTGATTGATATTTCTTGTGTTTACCCTTACTGAGCATTTGAGCTCACCCTTTCATGTTTTCTTTTACCCATGATATAAAAAAAGGTTTTAGGTAAGAAAGAAAAAAGGAAGATATTTATGGGAGATGTTGAATATCTTTCAGCATGATTAGAAGATTACGTTCCGAGTTTCCAAAGACACTAAACTATTACGGTCGTTGTGTGTGTGATTTTGTTATGTACTAAGTATTCCGCAAATGTAATTTAATGTCCATGTACGTCAGGCTTTGGGTCTCTACAGTTATGGTCATTCACAAGAAACAAAATGTGCTTGATTGCATGAAAACATATTAGCGAACCACCGATAATGATACTCGACGAACAATAAAATTGTTTCAATCTAACAATGGAGGGGAATCCACATCCATTGTGTTTTAGAATTACCTAGAAAAAAATGGAATACGGCATGAGGTAGCTGTTGTGAGAGCCCCACAGAAAAGTGGAGTTGTTGAGTGCCAGATTCGACAAGTCAAAAAAATGGCCAGGACTATGCTGATTGAGAGTGGTATCTCTCTCTGTTACTGGAAGGATGATATTGAAGCTACAGTGCACATTCAGAATCGAACATGGCTTTATATGGGAGAAACGATGACACCATATGAATTGTGTCTTGGAAGGAATCCTTTGATAAAATAATTTTGTGTTTTCAGATGAAAATTATTCATCTAGAATAAAGAATGAAATTAAGAGATATTCAGTGACAATGCTGATGAAGAAATTTTTCTTTGGTATCCAATGAATAGCAAATCCTACAAGTGTTTAAACAAGCAATTTAGAAGGATTTTGGAAAGCAGTGATGTTATGATAATTGATGACAAAACCACAAATTCTCCAGGGACGCCAAATGATGATGTGACAGAATGTGAGGAAGAAAGTGAACGTGGAGAAAATAAAAATATATAAATAGAGGAAGTTGTAAAAAACTCTCCATAGTCACATAATGATTCCGACTCACAAGAAGAATCTGAAGAAGAAAATGTGGCTGGAGTGAATGCACATGAACCGCATAGGAGAAATCGTAGAACTGATATTGATCCATCTAACATAATTGGGGATAAGAGTTCACCCAACCAAACAAGGAGGATGAGAAATAACAAGCAATCAAATTTCCGTCAGTTGTGGATACATCCTCATTTGAAGAAGATGCAAAGCAAGAATCATGGGTGAAAGCCATGAATGATGAGTAAGATTAGATTGAAAATAATCAGACATGGGATCGTGTCCAGAGACCTGAAGGTCACAATGTGAATGGAAAAAAATGGATCATCAAAGACATGTTCGATGAGAATGGAAGTGTAATCAGAAAGAAGGAATGAATGGTATGTAAAGTATACTCTTAGATTGAAGGCGATGATGTTGAAGAAAACTTTGCTCCAGTGGCAAGACTTGAGTCAATCAGGCTACTCCTAGCCATGGAACTCCAAAGAGGATATGAAGTATATCAAATGGATGTCAAGATAGAATTCATGAATGGTGTCCTCGAAGAAGAAGTCTACACTGAACAATCAGTGGGTTTTTTCTTAGTACTGATGAAATAAAGGTCTGCAAACTGATGAGAGCTCTATATGGTTTGAATCTGGCACCACGGGCGTGGTACTCTCGACTAGACTCGTATCTCAATAAGATGGAATTCAAAAGAGGAGGAGTATATCAAAATCTATATGTGAAGAATTCTCCAAAATATCAATTCATTGTTCTAGTCTACGTTAATGATATCATATTTGGTGGCACTAGGAAAACATTAGTGGATGAATTTTCCAATCACATGAAATCAGAATTGGAAATGTCTACGATTGGGGAGATCAAGTCTTTCATGGGGTTGTAAGTAATTCACAAGAAGGATTGAACATTTATTTCTTAGGAAAATTATCCACGGGAGATTCTGAAGAAGTTTAATATGCAAGACTCCAAATCAATGTCAACTCCAATTGAAGTTTGAACTAAACATGTAAAGCATGAAGATTGGACCTCTGTAGATCCCACCATGTTCAGGAGGATCATTAGAAGCCTATTATACCTGACAGCAACATGGAAAGATATTATCTTTTCCAGATGTCTTGCATCCCTCTTTCAGAGTAATCCAAAGGAGGAACATATAGAAGTAGTAAATAGAATCATGAGTTATATTAAAGGTACTCACAATTGTGGAATATACTTTTCTGTAAAAAGGTACAGTGAATTTTAATCATTTTTTAATGCTAACTGGGCTGGCGATGTTGTGGACAGAAAGTCCACCAGTGGTGGAGCATTCTATATTGGGAGTAAATGTGTTGGCTGGTTGAGTAAAAAACAAGAATGTACTTCTATTAGTACTATTGAATCTGAGTATATCTCCACCACAAAGGTATGCACTCAACTACAACGGATGAAGAAACAAATAATATATATTAGTGATGAGGTGAAGTAATGAATGGTTGTTTACTGTGATAACAAGAGTGAAATTGATCTTACAAAGAATCTAGTATAGCATTCTCGCACAAAACATATTGAAATTATGTATCACTTTATCAAAGAGAAAGTTGAATAAGGTGTGATTAGAATGGATCATGTAGGAACTGATGAGCAATAGGCTAATATTCTGACCAAGCAACTGTCAACTGTTGTATTTCTGAAGCATCTATTCAACCTCGGTGTTCGGCCACCTCCATGTGCATATGGAGGTAACAGAAATCCCATATCCCTAGTTATGTTAACTGTTTTTAATTTGTTTTTGGGGGAGATACAATCCAGGGAGAGTGTGGTTTGAGCTGAACAAGTAACAATTACTGGTCTGGGGGTTTATTTTCAATGGGGGAGAAAGTAATAAATTCATTAATGTTCAGGCTTGTAATGATTCTAGGACACTGTAAGAGAATTTCTTGGGAATCATTGAGAATTCCAAAACATGGGAACCTAATTCATGATTTCTATCTTGTATTCTACACCGATAATTGCTCACGTAGACTTAGAGTGTTGGCTGAGTTGATTCTTGCGTTTTTGGTTTGCATGTGGATGGTGATCTCTAGAATTTTTTTCTGATTGCCAACAAATCCAAAGGGGAGATTTTTGGAACCATGGTCATCTATGCATGAATTAGAGAATGGTTTGTGTATGATTTCAATCCTCAGAGGATGTTCCTAATGTGTTCCTACAAAGTACTCAAACAGGTCAAGAAGATAACATCATTGAAGATGGCACCATTTTCTAGTGTTTTCCAAATATCATGGACCTCAAATCTGAATAAAGGGAAAAACAATGTTATTTTGGTAATGGGACTTGCGCGCCAGACATGTGTCGCACAAGTGACTTGCACCCCAAGAAAGACTTACACGTCGATGGCTAGGATGATTGGATTGTTGTGGGCCATATGTTTTTCATGATCAAACATTAAAATATGGTAAAGAAAAGAGGGACGTGCATGTATTGTTTTGGTCCCGCATGTGAGTAGCGCAACAAGGTCTTGGGCGGTTGGAGTTGTGCGCCAGAAAATGTGCACCGAGAGGATGATTGCACACCACCATGCAGGGTGTCCATTTTGACTATAAATAGATGACCACCTATCATAATTTGTGATAAAGTTCGAGAGTTAGAGAGATTCATCGCTCCCATCGCACAGGTGTAGTGGTTGTGCAAGTGGTTGTGGGTCGCGCAAGTATATGCTGCTTGATAGTTGTTTGATGTGCGTCAAAAAATGGTTTGGGTGAAAAGCAATGTGAGTCGCACAAGATTGAAGTTGTAGAAGTGAGTGTCGTGAAAGTTGTTAAGTTAGACTTGTGGGCCATTTATAACTTACGCACTATCTTTGAGACATGTGTGCCAGCCTAGAAAAGCGTGCTAGGTGTTATTGAAGTACGCCCATCTTTTTGAAGCTTTACAGAAGCTGGAAGATTTCTTGGTACCTTTGGTGCAAAGTGATATTAGTCTACTGGTGAGAGTTGGACATCAACAGAGCATCTACATACAATAGATGATGCATTCTTTTTCAATGATGAAGAGACCTTTGCATCTATAAACTGACTGGGACTTCACCAAAGGCAGTGAGCTAGGGGGAGTCAAAGGGAGGGACTCGAGGGACGCATTAAGCTACCCCTGAACCTTTGTAAAGGCAGTGAGCCTGAGAAAGAGTAACTATGCCTGAACCATTGTAATCCACAACTAGTGAATAATAGTGGAATTTGGTACAACCAAAAACCGGTCGGCGTATGCTCCTTGGACGTATCTCATATCGGTGAACCATGTAAAAAGGGTTGTTCCATCTCTATTCATGTGAATGTTTTCTTTTTTATCATGTTCATCATACAGGTTTAACAAGTTTTTACCAACATTGGAACAAGATAAATCCCATTAAAAGAAAAATGTTTCCACCCAGATTCACCCCTTCACCTCTCAGGGTGTCTCGGGGTCCTACAGAACCCATACAGTTACAGAATATGTACATTCCATTTAAGAAAACCATTAATTAAGGATTTTATAGGATTTGGATATATCATTATCCCCTTATAAAATTCATTGGATTGAAAAAATTTAATAAATTTAATCTATTAAATTTGTGAATATGTATCACAAACATCAATTCCTTCAATTTTGGAACACCCTTTGAAAACAAGTTATTGTTTTTTTCCATGTCACTATGCCAATTTCATATAATATATTTGATAATACAAAACTAATTCGATGGAATTCTTATCACTAGGCCTTAGAACAAATTCCCATTTATTAATTTTCATTACTGGTTCAATAACCTCATTCATAGCCTTCACCCAACTATGATAACATACAAACTATTTAAAATATATTTGATCTTACAAGGTAAAAAAAACATGCCTACAGAAGAGTTATCATTATGTTGTTATGACCAGTGCTATCTGGTCCCCAAAAATGTTTAACTCAGTGACACCGACCTTAATTTATTTTACATTAAAATTTTTAGAACATCTAGGATTTATTCACTATAGGAGACTTCATCATATTTCTCTTCATTAATTTCAATTCCCCTGGAACCCTATTCTTCTTTATCACTCAAAAATTAATAAATTTTGTGGTTGTCTTAAAAAATATTTTGAGTAATGATGTTATTATTTCATTTTCAACCACCACAACATCATTCATTTAAATAAAATTTTCATGAATAGTTTTTTAAAAACTAATATATTTACCCATTTATTATTAGAAAATAAATATAAATTCTTCTCCCATGTCTTCAAATATTAATATCTTTTCCTTGTTGAGATAAAAATAATAACTTCTATACTCTTAGATGTTATTATGTATTTGATTTTATTCATTAGACATTTTTTATAATGTTATATCATAATATTTACAAGACATTTAATATATATATATAATACTATAAGAATAGAATCTTTCCAATATATTTCCATAATAGACATTCAAATCAATGTTGTTCAACTCATGTTCCAGATTTTGTGATTTCTTATTTTGATAATCCTATTTTTCTGAGAGTTCTAATAATTGATAACATAATATAAAATCAAATATTTTATATATATTATTCAATTTTATTTGTTATGGATTTGGATCCATTATCAACTCAACAATATTTGATCCTCCCATGAATAATATTGTCAGTTATCCATTGATATAGAGTGATACATTTCATATCCTTATAATTGTGTTTTGAAAGTATAATCCCTAACATTTGTTAATAATAATTTAAAAAAAAATTATTTTCAATATTTATCTATTTCATTGGATCATATGATCACACAAAAATACACATTAAAAATATCATGAAACATTGATTACATCAACTTTTTTTATTGTAAGACTTTAGTGTAATATTCCATTTTTTACATGGATCACGGATGTGAGTGTAATCATAAGGGAGATGTGGAATATCATGTGAGCCATTACTCTATAAAAACCTCTCATGAAATGTTGGGAATAAATGTAAATTATTTCAATGAAATTAAATATTCTCTTCTTTATTGGAAGTTATAGAAATTTTTCTTGTAGACAATGTATAGATTTACATTGGTTATTTTTCCCACAAGAATATGCGATTCTTACTTTCATTGATGGTAAGAGTCTTTCAGATGAAATATAGTGTTTGTCTGTCATCACACAATTGAATGATGTTTAGAATATATTTAATCAGCGCATTAACCAATATAATGTTTGATCATTTGAGTTATTTTCTTCAAATCATGGATTATATATATCAAACATTCTTTTGACCCTGATTTCTCAAGAAAATAATGAATTTATATTTATTATTCATGAAACTAAAAATTATAACATTATAAAATTTAATATTTTATTTGATTCAACTGTATATAATACATGATTTTAAATTTTCAATTTCCCATAAGAAATTATTATTAACATTAACCATATGTGAAAAAAAATTTCATCACCCATGATTGTGATGAGTGTTTCTGGTGAATAGTTGGCTCAAAAAATTCATCTTCATTAAAAAATGATAAATATTTTAGGTAACTACACTTTTGGTTGACTATTAAATATTACAATACCTCTATCGGTATATCTAACAATTATTTAGATATTCTAGATTATATTTTTTATTAAATAAACAATGTTAATTTCTTTATTCTAATAGCATTCAGAATCACAATAATATCCATAAAAAATAATGATTTGATATTGAACTTGCTTGTTTGGATTGATATTTCTCTATGCAGGACCTCTAATAAATACAAAGCCCATAATAATTGTTCCCCAATATTATACATAAAAAAGAATTAACTATGGATGTAATGGAATTCATCATCTCTTCATTGTATGTGTCCTTCATTATGTTGAAAAAACCAACCATCTATTGATGTGTCAGTGATTGAGGATTTAGAAAAATATAATATTTTCTTTTATCATTTAACAATTGATATTGAGGAATACGTATCGGTTAATCCTCTGTTATTCTTTTGGATTGATCTAATGATGATTCCATTATATTTTTTTCATCATTCATGGTTTTAATAATCATTTTTGACTATCATAACTCTGATTCCAATTCATAAACTCTTCCTTCATCTCCTAAATTATCATTATTCTAATTTTTGTGGTTATATCCCAACCATAACATATTTCTTACTATTTATCATTATTATGATTTATCTCAACATCCATAATTTGATTTTCTAAATTCAATGATATAAGGTTTTAAATTTCATAGCTCACATATAATTTTTCTTCTTCTTGTTTTTTTCTTGAAAAATGTATAATTGTGAACCACTATTTTAGTGTCATTATTAATTATATACTTAAATCATGTACTTCATGTTCTTCCATATGTTGTTCCTACATATCACTCCTTTCAACCACTCCATAATTCTCATCATTATTATCATAATTTCTTAGATCATTTTTTTTAGCAATCAACAAAACTTTATCTTAAAATTTTTCAAATTATTCCACATCACATTATCTAGAACAAAATACTTCATTATAAAGAAAATTAATACTCATGAAGGAAATACATTGAGAATTATTTTAATATTCTCTTTTCATCATCTTTAGAGGTTTTTCCTCCCCATCTTCTTCATGATTATTTTTTTGAAATTTTGTTCATATATATCCCATATTTCAACTCTTCAACCAACCAAGAGGAAATATAAAAAAGATGTTTTCAATAAAAATTCAATTTTTTTGTGGTATCACTTGTCCTTCGGGTTCAATATAATGATAAATTGGATAATTCAATAATATAATTAAATTGGGAACTCATTTCTCCATTTTCTAAATCCTCATACTTCACATATGGAAAATATAAAAATAAACCCAAATTTAGGATTCTATTTTTTATTAAAATATATACTTCTAATGAGGATGTGTCACCTAGAAAAATTCTTTCTTTGACTATCAAACATCCAGATGATTTATAAAAAATACAACAAGAAATATCCAAAAAGAACACCCTATATTCCCTCTAATTTTTTCTACCAAATACACATTATTTTTTATAATGGAATTATTACAATTTTTTCATCAATATAATTATTAGGATTTATTATTGTTTATTTATGATATATCTATGTATACACTCTTTTTATTGGGATCATCCTGAATCAAATAATCTTAACTAACCATTGGGAATATCAACCCATAACTCAGCATGAATTAAAACACATAGTATTAAAAAAATATAAATATGGAAGTGTGGCATTTTAATTGAAAATGGAGTATAACTCGTTTCAGTTTTACATTGACATGGTCCTTTTCACTACGATGCAACCTTTAATCCTACCGAATGGAAAATATTATTAAAATAAAGAATCTTTCATTTGTCCACATACACTTTTCTCACACATAACTCGTTCAATTACTCAATGGATTGATTTCCCAATTTATCTCAATGAAAAAATTCTATCATGGAACCATTTGTAGTGAAATCACAATTAAGGTAGTGTAGACTCCCATGGAGGCCTTCGCTGATTCATAGTCTGAAAAAAAGATGTATCCCTTCAAAGATGAATACTGAAAACTCACATCATATATTACATCTAATTCCATTTACTATGATGAAGAATGTAACAGGGTCCACTCTAAAATTCCCCAACAGTGTTTTCAAATGTTGTAGAGCACTTCCTATGTGCTGACACACTTATTACATTGACCACTTATACTCCTATGTGTAGTCCATCATGCGTGAGAGCTCACCTTCCCTCCCTTTCCACATGGAATAGCGGGCCTAACTAGCTCCCTTTTGTGGTCAAACATTCTACCACATTTTTGGGTTATGACTTATTAGTTTTCTATCTATTGATGAACTTCTTTTATAGTTCTTGCAAAACATTTTTCTGTATAGTCATTATGACTAAGACATGGACTCTGATAAAAATCATCTTTCCTTAAATTTTAAACAAAACCTCAAAGGATATTTTTACCTACAAAACCCATGATATAAATGCATTTTTCTCAAATTATCAAAATTATATCTTAATTAAATGATCATATTAGAAACTCCACAGAGTAAATAAATATTGATAACACCACTATATATAAATTCTGATTCCTTAGACCATTCTTCCAAACACCAAGTTAATTATCTATGAAATTTATCCTATATAATATGGCCAATAAATTTATAAAATAATGATCTAAATGAACACCATGTTTCTTGTGAAATGATTGAGATATAATCTCTATTGGGCCCTAAAAATTAGGGTTCCTTAGATATAACATAATATTTTACATCTCTCTGTAGGGAAAATAAATACTCAATATTGAAAAACATACATGTTAGGAAACCATCAATAATCAAAGCCACCTTAATACCAAATTTCAGATTCTCCCAAAGATTTTGGTGGATGAATCATCTCAAACCGCATATAAATATTAAAATATGATCAATATTTTCTCACTTTGGGAATAATCTAACATCGAGTCTGAAAATGTTTCCAATATTATGTACATGACTAGAACCTTAAACACAATGGAGATGGAACATTATCATCCTAGTTCACAACCCTCTAATGTATGGGGATCTAATACAAAAAATCACACCCCTACAAATCACAATATATTATAAAATATTTATTTTTTTAATCCATAATTACATAATACATCATGTCACATTCCATAAAACAAACCAAACTCTCACACTAAGGGTTATATCTCATAAAATCATCAAGGAAAAACTCCATATAACATTAGGAAACCATTACCATCACACTATGTCTATGGTTTTGGTATAAAGAAAAAATTAGAAAAAAAATAAATTCTCCCTAAAGGTGGAATTTTTCACCAGTCTCTCCTATAGGTTATGGAACATATTGTGTTACATCTTCATCAATTTGATCATAATAAGGGAAAAATCAAAAAATAATAATAACGGAATCATAGTTCCATCCTTGGCCACAGACTCCCTATAATCCTCCAACAATCCCACTACATGATAATACCCCTACACATAACTCATATAAATCTACCCTAAAGTCCCTCTCTATATTAAATGATGTAAATCATAATAAATATTTCTATAATATAATGTAATGTTTTCCAATGCAATTAGGCTACAATACATCTACAGTCATGATCCTTGGTCATAATTGGTTATACCCAAAACCAACAATATTTTTTGGAATTAATAGATCCATGAGGTTATTGATTTGTCACATAATCATTCACATATATGAAAAAATTACATAAAACACCAGTGAGGGGTGTACTCATCAATTATACTACATAGTATACATCGTATGAACTACACTATTGAGGAAATTATTGAAGTAAGTGAACACCCATCCACAACAATAAACAACTATCATTATGATACTAAATATATGAAACACTATTCCCTACATGTTTACCTTGGACTTAACATAAAAATTGATTATCTTAGAAAATTCCACACATGAGTTTGATACCCTAACAAAAAAAATATTACAGACAATAATTTTACAATAGGTAGAATATATATATGGATCAATCACATTTACCACAATATCATATAGTGGAAGATATATGTTATACTATATTGAATTAAGTCACCTTAAATATATACCCAATATAATGTGTTGCAGTTTATAAGTGGAACCCAAATCATTATTACTTGATTCCAAAAATATCTTTAGTCACCAAATACATCAATAAAGTACACATATACATGAGATAATAAACATACTCATTTAGTTTAAAACAAGTCCCATTATAAAAAACATTAAAATATCCAATTACAATTGGGTCTTTTGGACCCATGAATAAGTCGTCATGCTATATAAAATATAATTTTTACCCATCTATGTTAACATAAAATAGAACACCATAATCCATTGACATCAAATAGGCTTTACCCTATACTACAGAACTCTGTAGAGAATATATAAAAACATTCATATAATATAATAAATCAAAATTCTAGGCCCTCTATTATATATCACACATAAACTTGTAACATATGTTGAAATATAAATGTAACCACCTGTATCTGCCTCATCAGAGTTGATTATTTTAATATAACTACATTTTTTATCATTTAATGATTGAATATGGGAAATAAATCCCAAATGTCCTCAAAGAGGTTATAAATTGAAATAATTATGATGCAATGAATGTAGTATAAGGGGACATAGTAATTACCTAATATTTATATAGGGTGGGTACTTTCATTTGATAGAGGGAGATTATGGAAAGAGTCATTCCTCCTGGAATTTTTTTTACAGAGATGGAGATGGGAAATAACATATGAGGGGGATAAAGTGGGGTTTGTTCATTAGATCAGTTGACGATTTAACACCCAAAAAACAAAACCTAAAATAACTATGGAGTGATCGAGTATTATTTTGGAAGCCAATGTTTATGTAGCTAGGACCTAGAGGTATATATATTATTCTAGCCAATCCAGGTATATGGTATGTAGCTATTATTTAATTCAATTCTTTCTAGGTAGTTCCAATGAATTTTTCAATAGATAATTAACCATTCGAGACCGTATTGGGTATTCAATGAGTCAACTACAACTATAAAAAACCCTATAACTAGCCCAAAATCTTATATTTTATTAAAAATTTACTAAAACGCTGAGGAATGTTTAAATAAACCCTATTGATATGTATAACCAAATATATTTCCAATCATAATCCCAATATGAAAATAAATCATTGTTGTAGGAATCAAAAATAAAATTCCCCATGATCACATGATCAATTATATTAATTGGCCATTTTAATTCAATTTAATTAAAAATCTTCTGTGGATAGTAATGAATAGTAAAAAAGAATATGGGAAAAATGTTATGTAATTGAAGAATATGATCACTTATTATTCATCAAAAAGATCACTCTGTGGGAAAAAGAACTAGATGTTCACCTCATATGAATCCCTGATAATTCCCTTAATATAGAATAATGATCCATATATCTATTACACTAAAAATAATTTTTTATATACATAAGAGAATGATTCATTGGTAGATAAACCATTTTAAATAACCAATGGTCAAGGATTAACCATTATCATTTATAAACCGAATGAAAAAAATAGATTTTTTGAAATGTAGTTTTTCCTAACATTCCAGGGGTGTAGCTATTAATATTTAGTAGAGAAGAATGTTAATTTTCTTCCATTAGTTTAATGTTTTTTGAAGCGGTGGGATAATGATGAAAAAAATATGTTAATCACATTAATAAGGGATGATATTTTCTCAATGGTGGGATGTAATATCAAAGGATTCAATAATTATCCTACTATCACTACGTATGTGATAATCAAAATAATTATTCGTGTATACGAATATATAATAACTAGTAATATCTTACATTTATGTGTTTAATTTAATAAAGGAAGGTATTTTAGTGATTAATAGGTACTAGAATCCTACACTCTTTTATTAGTTTAGGTTCAGGAAAATATTTACCATTGGATGATTTTAATATATTGATTTAGAGGGATGTAATAGGTATAATAGTATAAACTATAACTTATGAGGGGTTAAAATACTGAAATTCCAATAATTGATTGGTTGGATATGGTTAAACTGATAAATAATTAGTATGTTACTAATGTTGAAATTTCATGGAGGATAATAACTAATTTTGAAGACATTGAGAAATATTTTTGACTTCAAAATTCAATACATTCAACACTTTGAGACAAATTGTTTAAAAATTAGTGGTATTATTATATTTAAATTTATATATGATAAGAATGTAAATGATTATGAAGGAAATATTATTGTAAATTAATAAAAGATAGAGATATGGAATTTAATTTCTTTTATACACTTTTTTTAATAAGAATAATTTTATGAATTATTTTTTATGATTTTATAACGTTGTATGCCCCACTAGATATATTAATAAGACATTTGTAGATTTTACCATTGTTTAAAAATTAGTACATAAAATAATAGTTATATACAATTTAATGGTATTAAGGTATGGGGAATATGATATTAACAAAGTTATATAAGAACATTGAAATAAAATTTTTATTGAATAAGAATTTATAAAAGGATGTACTCATATAAAAAATTGTAATGGTAAAATGTCAAAATCCATAAATCATAAAAGTTAGATAAGTCTTATAATGACTAAATTGTTGATAAAGTAAATTAATACGATAATACTGATTTATATATGATTAATTTATATTTTTTATATTTTTTTAACAAATATTCAAAATTGAAAAGTATTTTAAAATTTTAAAGAACTACTATATTGTTTCAAATATATAGTTATTAGGAATTTCATACCATATTATACATAATAATTGAATGATTATAATGATGACGAAATTTATCTATAAAGGAGTTTTTTAGGGAAGTAAATTTCAATATTCTTAAGAATGATGATTCCCTCCATGGTAATGTTATATAATTTGTAAAAATTTAAAAAGAGAATTTATTTTCAATCAAGAATATTTATTAATCATGTGAAAATAAATCTAATGAAAAAAATGTTATTTTCGGGGCATGTGTTGTTTAAAATGTATGTAGTGAATAAAGATGATTTCTCTATATACAATGTTTAATATCATGATAAATAATAAATATTGTGTGAAATGGAATTCATAGATAAAAATGGAGTCTAGTTTGTGTTTTTTGTTAGTCAACACTAGGTTGAAAGAGGATTTTTCATGTAATGTGGTCTTATGGTAATTCTGGTATATGTTTTAAAGATTGCATCATTTCCTAGTGTTTGAAAATTTTTCATGTCAAAATAATTGGGGAATATAGATATATTTTGTGGAAAAATAAAGTTTCATACAATAATAAGGGTGAATCTGAATGTTGCACACATCTTATGTTTCACGATTATCTATTCAAAATATGGTAAATAAATTAAGAACAAAAAAATATATTATTTTTGTTTTATTGGAACATTATGTGAAAATTGAATCCTATAAGTGTCCTTACTCACAAGTGAATTTTTGAGTTCATCATATCAAAATCATTCTAAGGCATGAGATGTATGCGAAAGTAGAAATTGTGTGAATGGAACATGCATTACAATTGCGTTGTCAATATATGTTTTATGTGCACTGTGGATGACATGTATGGAACTTTTGAATTTCTTCTTCCATGCCTATAAACAAGCGTATACCACCATTAAATACATAAAGTGTTTTACAATATTAAAATTGTGTATCTTCCACATGAAAGAGTGGAACACAAAATGCATACACACAAAAAATACTGTGGGTTGAATGTTCCATGTGTCTATCCAGAAAAAGTGACATTTGGGGGGGGGGGGGGTTCATGAAATCAAACATTTTTAACACACAATATTCTTCATTAAAAACCTAAAACCTGCGTGCAAGAATAGGTGTTGCACATAAGGACAGAGTGGAGCTTCCTAATGGTTTTGAACATTCGGTTTATTTGATAGGTTCTTTCAATAGAATCAATTTGAGAATATAGTTCATGTTCAGTATTATTCTAATTAGATATAAATAGTTAAATTCCTATCTAATTATGTGTATTACATGTCATTAATCTATGTAAGGCATCTTCCAACACCGTGAGATTTTGGTAGTCAACATAAGTGTTCTCAGAGAGGCAATGTGGTATTCCTAAAATCCAATGTATGAAGTGTTCCTAGAATATTATAAATATTACTAAACTTATATTTTCCACAACTAGTTATGATTAATTTATTTACATATAACAAACACATTATTGACATATGCTCCCTTGAACAGCCCTTAATAGTGAACGATGTATAATTGACTCGTTGTATCTATACAAGTGGAAGATTAAAATTATATACATCACTATCCAATAGATTTAAAAAGTTCATAAAAATTTTAGTAGATGATGATTAACAATAAAATAAAATTAATACACCATAATACAACCAACCCCACTTAGGGTCTTCGAGGGTCCAAAGAGTGGTTTTAGAGTCTATTGGGGTTTAGGGTTAAAGTTGTTCCATTTCTAATCAGGAATAATTTATTTAATATCATGGATGTTACAATTATCGATGGAAAAAATCTATATTTAGAAGAATTTGATGATATATTATCTAATATTACTTTGAATGGGTGGTATTTTTTCTATTTCACAAGGAATACAAGTCACTGATGAAATAGGACTGTATATGACTGAAATAGAAAAGATAAATCATTAAGAAGATTTTAACGCACATAATGACATTACCACAACACTATCTGATCATATCTATCCGATGGTGATGATTTAAACATTATCCAAATATACATGGAGTTAAATTGAAAATATATATGAAGGATAAAAAAGATAAATGTGTGAAACTGCATGTTTTTCAAAATTGGATCGATGAACTGAAAATAAATTTTGAGGAAAATGAAGATACTTTCTTTAATTGAATTACTTATCTTATTATAGAAATAAGAGGATATATTAAAGATATACAATACATTTAGATTTCAAATAAAATCTAGGGAAGGGTCCCACCTCTCCACAGTAAAAAAACGTCATCCCATGAAGAAATATATCATTCTAAACATTTTTTGATTATCATATGAGTAGTCTAGTAGTATATGAAATGAAATTCAAACAAAATGACACAAAAAAAGAGTAATAAATTAAATGGATTTTAATTCCAGAAAGAAAATGAATGGTTTATATAGATTTATTTAAGGAATATAATGAGGAAGACAAAATTATTTATCATCTTGGAAATAAATTCATGATAAGTAATTAGAGATTTGATGGAAATAATCATTTTGGTTATTTTTGATGTGATAATTTTGGGACCTTAGATCTATGATTCTCCAGTAATTTAGACTATGTTAAAAAAGATGTTGAAGAAAAACAGAAGCCTCAAAAATAAATTATGGAAATGTCTGACTTTAAATCGGGAATGAAATTACCAACCAATAATGTGGTCTTCAAAGTATAACATCATGATAATTATTTTTTTCAAGGAAGAATAACTAGAGATTATATATGGATCCCAATCATCGATGATGGATATTGTTGAAAAGTAAGAACCTTGAAAGAAAATACTATATACAGTAAGTATATTTATGATGTTTAGCACAAATTTGAACTTGAGGATTCTATTAGAAAGCCTGAAAAAATGAAAAATAAATTGAATGTTGATACATGTTATAGTAGAGTCAACATAATATGTTGATCATTATGAAGATTAATTTGTTGATTAGAAGAAGTAGTAAAAAAACATTAAAAACCCCCAAATAGCTTAGAATATGTTGTATAATTGAAGCTCATTATTGAAGAACAATAAAAGTTCATTAATGAACATTCCTCTAGATTATAAGAGATGTACAAAAAATTTGAAGGTCATGGGTTATAATTTATTAATCTATTATATAAATTAGATGATAAATCAACCTAAATGGAAACAGAGAAGAAGTTACTATTTAGTATATTATCGGATGATGAACTATTAAAGGGATCTATGCATTATTCATAAAGTGTAGTCAAGGATTTATTTGATCAAATATAATCATGCATGGTAAAATGTGGAATCATGTCGAATTCTGAAACACCAATGGCTAGAAAAAAGAAGAGGCAAATTAATGGGATGAATAATGTGGGACATATCAAAAATTCAGCTGAAGTCCAAACAAATAATCCCTTAATAAACTGGAAATAAAAACTATCCAATTGTTTTCATAAAAATTTTTAGTCAAATTCATTATCCATAAAAGGGGACATTAATAGGAAAATAAGTAAAAAAAATATTTCTTCTTATGAAGTATTAATTTTTTGGTTTTCTGAGCCATACCATGTCATACTGTGAATAGACAAAGAGATAATAGAATGTTGAAGATCCATGAAGTCAAAAAAGGTAAACAAAATTCTATCCTTCTTCTTATTAATGATTTCGATGTTATGAATATTTTTTCCACTACAGTAATTATAAAAATAACGATGATGATTTAATGTAGAGGAATGGTAGAAATATAACCTCTAGAACTCGATGAAAAATCATTACTCACCAACAAGATGAAATTTATCACGAAAAAGGTATTATCCAATAGACTGCCTTTTTTAGAATGATTAACCAATACAAATATAGAATATATTTTCAAGGAAATATTAATCCCTCACTCAATCAAAAATTTCATCATAGGAAATGAAGAATGTTGATAAATAAAATATTGTATATGAAATGGTCTCAAAATTCAACTTACGAGTACGACCACTTTGATAGCGCATTGGGAACATAAAGTTATTTAATGCCAAAATAAAATCAATATTCCATTTGAATCAACATAAATCCTTTGTTCCATAAATGTACCCCTATGGGTTTGTTTTAAATCTCCATATAAATTCAATAAATCACCCACCACTTATCGAATCTTAAATTGAGAGAGACAATTCATCCTAAAAAAAACTATACATGAGAAAATGTCACTGTGTAAATAAGATAGGATTCATGAATTGGATAATCATGTTTTGTAATTAGTAATGACGTCCAAGCTAATCTTTGACTATTCTATCATAATATGGACTTATTATCCTCTCTCAAAAGAAAAAAATGGTTTATAAAAAACTAAAAAACAACAAACCATAAACTAATTGAATGTATCACTCAACCATTTGTGACATCAAATTTATCAGTTATCTATTTTATAAGCCATAAATATTTCCATGATAAGTTCCAAATAGTTCCACATAACACAAAATTCTCATCATGTCCTAGAAGAAATGTGTTGTCGGTCAAAAAAAAGGAAACCGACAAACCATAAAGGCATTGAATTTATCAATTTATCCATTTGTAACATAGATTCTCATGATTATAATAATTTAAAAATAATCTCAAATAATATTAATTTTTTTACTTTTTCACCTCAAAAAACAATCCCCCTGGATTGCATATCCCCAATAAACCTGCATCACATCAAAAAAGAGACTAAAATTGTAAACCCAAAATAGGACAGGGGACTGGACCCTAAAATCTCCATGAACTTGAATATGAATGAGAATATAGGTTTAGAAAGTGATTCTAAATCAAATCTTCTACCATTGGGTTAGTTATAATGATAACCACATGGGCATCATTTTGAAAATGATCCATTTGAATCAAAGAATATTCAACGTTTTATTGGATGAAGTCGTATCTAATCTCATTTGTTTTTGTATGAGAGTGATAAACTAGATTCTTCATAAGATTAATGAAATTATTTTAATCACAATTAATTAGTAATAGATGTTTTAACTCATCACCAGTATCAGATAGTTCATTCCCCATACCAAATATTTGAGTGCATGACTTTATAGTAGAGATATACTCTACTTATGCCAAACTAAGATATGTTATATCCATTTTCATGCTTAACCATCCAACACATTTTTTTCTATAAAGAATTTTCCACCACTTTTTGATATTTAATATAACACATCTCCTGCCTAGTCAACATCAGATACTGTTGATAATTATATTTATCCTCCTATAGCTAACTATAAACCAAAAATAAGATTACCTTGAATACATCTCATGATTAATTTAACTACTAAAAAATTAAATTTCATCAATTTAAATTGAAAAAAGGCCTTCAATAATGTTTCAAAAATAATATATGGCCATATTGACGTCAATTATAATAAGATTCATATGATTCTACTATTCATGGTGGGATCCATAGAATTCATATCATTATGTTTTTTAATATTTTTTCCCAACCGCAATCAGAGTCTACATTGGGATGGAATCAAAACCTGTTGAATTTAATAATCATTTAATTTGAATATTTTTCCTGTAAAATTACAGACAATTACTTGTTTATAATCAAATGTATCCAGAAATATATATGTGAAATTTGTCAATCATAGACATTTCAAATTCCAGTTTTTTGTGATTAGAAAATTAATCAAATAATCCATGTCTACTTCCATTAAATTTAATATTATCCACATAAAATAAGACAATAAATTGTTCTTTATTTTAAATAATAATGTTTATATCACGATCAACAACTACCCTATTAAATTTTTTCTTCATCATTTTAGAATCTAGTTATGAATACCTACCTCATGTGCCTATTTTATACTATAGACGACCTTTTTTATTCTAAAAACCATTGATTCATCATTTCCAATAAAAAATAATAATGGTAGATTAATGTAGACATAGTCTTCATCAGCTCTAATCATGAACGAAGTTTTTACATCCATCTGATTCAATTTATATCTCTTATGAATTTCCCTATCAAGGGAATGATTGATCGATTTTATTCTTTCTACTAGATGAAATGTTTCTTCAACATAAAAACATTAAATATATACATACCATTTATGGACTAAGGGTAAATTATTTCTAATCACAACTCCATTATCATTTAATTTGTTTTTATTTATCCACCTTTTTTAAAACACATTATCATTTTTAAGTGTTTTAACTAGATCGCAAGCCTTTTTTTTCAGATATTATACAGTTCATCATTCATAGACATAACCCATTATTCATCATTTGGATCATCTTTTAAAGAGTTTAGTTAATAAATTTATATGAAGGTGTAATGTACATCATTCAACATTCTCCATGACATTTGGGGGTATCCGAATCCCAAATGACGTTGAATCGATAAATGAACAATCCGATATTATCATTATGATTTTCTGATGTTCTATTTTCGGAAATGGTTTCATATTCTTAATCTTATGCTAAATAATTTTCTTGTTGATAGATCCTACTGTTATTCAGGATTTATTGTACTTATGTAATTTAATCAATCCCTTATCCATTTTCTTCTTCATCTTCTATCATAACAACATATGGGATTGTTAGGTTGTCTTTTGATTTTCCGACAATTATCCTGACATCACTACATTACAAAATTCATCAAAGAGGATTATTATTAAATATTTAGTCTTTTATTTTAATTTAATATCCATAGAATATTTCTTCATCTGTAGCATCATATACTTTAATTGATTTATTTCATTATATTGAATGAAAATTTTATATCAAAAAACACAAAATAACTTTAGAGATGGTATCCATAAATTAAACAACTCCTATTATGTCGTGGTCTATTCCATATCAATAAATGTTTTTTTTGAGTGTACACTACTACATGAATATCCTCTTTCTAGTATAAGTGATATATATGACCCTCAATGGGAATTATTCTTGTCATATTTTTGACCTGTCTATATTCAGGATCGACAACTCCATTTTTTATGGGGTTCTCACTATAGACACATGATCCTTTATTTTGTGATTTTAGGTAATTTTCAAATTCAATGGATGTGTATTCCACTCCATTGACAGATTATATGACTTTGATTTTTTATCTAGTATCATTGTCATGTATTTAGTGATATTTATTCATGAAATCATGAATGTTCTGTTTCTTAAGTATAATCATCACCCAAGACATTTGAATCTAATCATGAATTAATACAAAGATGTATCGTTCTCCATATGTCCCACCTACATTTATTGGACCGCATACCTCTATGTGGATGATATTAGGAATATTTGATGCCCATTTCTTCTATAGATGATATGAACAAAAGAATAACATTACTCACATGAATGTATCACATGAAGTAACCAATTAATGATTTATAATGGGGATATCCATTAATATATTCATATTAGATATAATTTCTATTCATTTATGATTAATATGACCCAACCCCTAGTGCGAAAAGATGTTTTCATATTCAACAGTTATGTAAAAAATGTTCTCTTTACTATCCACATAATAGAAGTTGTCATGTTTTATGTATCCTTTAATGACATAAATCCCATGTATTACAATTAATAGTGAACCCCTTTTTATTGAATGATTCTAAATGTTCCAATTCAAAGAGTCTACATAGGCTCATTAGATTGTGAAAAAACTGTCGACAAAGAGAACTTCAGTTTTTTAATGATCATCATCTTATAGTTCTATATACACTCGTTGTTTATGTACCCAAGGTTCTCAAATTGTAGAATCTATATTGGGATTTTAGGACCCCACATCACAATATTTTGTATTTTGGATCACTACCTCATGGGTGTTTCCTTCAATAATGATAACTTCCCACTAATGGGGCTCATTGACCACCCCTATTGAATAATCCATTTGATGGGAGGGTTATGGATGAGGATTATATATGATGACCAACAACCCTCCATTTAGTGATGTAGTAAAGGACCCTTGTTGCCTTTAAATTTGACCAATAAGGCTTCACTACATTCATTTGGGATTCCAACAATGTCCTCCACTAGAAACCCTATGAATCAGAGGATGGCCTACCTATTATGATAATAGTTATCGGATCTACATTGGGGATGAAAGACCCTTCATAACAATATTTTACTTTTTCTTCACTAATTCATAGGGTTGTTTTTTAACATGTCTCATTACTCACATAGGTTTCTCACTTCCATACCCTTCTAAAAATGCCTTCAAATATAAGGTGGTGATTGGGGATTATATGTGATTCCCATCGCCCCTCCAATATATGATGTGTCACATGGCCCCTATAGCCAATAACCTTGACCTTTAGTGATACACTATATTTATTTTGGATTCTAACCATTGATGTTGGGTCTTTATTGGGCCAATATGACCGTACAATAAAAATAATGTTTTCTTTGGTTCACTACCTTATGGGTTTGTTCATCAGTAGTGATCACTGCCCACCAAGCTGGATCACTACTAACCCCTTATGAAATGACCTTATAATGGGAGGGGGTATGGCTAGAGATTGTATATGATGCCCAACACCCCTCTTGTCTCCGATGTGGGATATGATCCCTACAATGACAAATGTTGAACGATATGGTTGCATTGCATTCATTCGAGATTCAAACAACATAAACATGAGAAGATTACTATCCTAATTCATGAGATGATTTATTATATATATATATATATTGATAATTAATGGATAACATTTTATAAAAAATCTAAAACCTATTATGACATTATTTCTGTTTATGATAAAAAGGTATCAATGTTTCTAAAGGGCGTCATTGATTTAATGGCGTTTCATATGAAAGAGAATGAGAAAAATATTATATAGTTATATAATGAAGAAAAATATTTCAGAGATACTATGATGAATATATATATTTTTATGATCATGATAATTATTAACATCATTGTCACAACCTTTCCTAGTGGGGCCCGAGCCACAACTCCCCAAGCCCCCCTCCAATAGGCCAGGGGATGGTGACTAGCACTGAGTAGGCATATCACTAACATGGGAGGCATTTCCTGTAAACATGTACACACTCACACACATCTCCAATTCCACAAAGCTAAAAAGTAAAAAACTACTAAAAATGAAAATGCATGCATATACTAAAAACCCATCCAACAGAGTATAGCTAGAAAATAAAGTACAATAATGTAAAAACCCTGGGCCAAAAGTACAAGGCCACCAAAATAATGTTTTCAACAATGTCCAAACTATAAATAAAGGTATTGGGACTGCAATCTATAGTCATAGAAACACTACTCAACCCTCATGATCTCACTGAGCACCGTCTGGTCTCGGTCCACCTAGAATCCTGTCAATGGCTCTCTCATCTGCAAAAGACAGGTCACGTGCGGGCAAAGCCCGTGAAGGGGTGAGTATAACAATACCCAGTTGGACACCCTAAAAACCCCAAAGGAATTCAACTTGGGAAAATACCACAAAGAAAAGATACAGTCAGCTATACACGGTATATGTCTACAGAACATATAACATGAATATCCAGATATACTCATACACAAAAGACTCCAACAAATCCACCACTATGATCCATCTCAAAGATTACACTAAGAACATAACAAGTAGAACACACTCCTAGGTCTAAAGAGATATACCATGTACTAATTCCAGGAGAACACACACTAGATGTACTTGAGAAAAGATGCTCAGATGAGGATCACATCCAATAGCCATGGGGTGATTCCAACAACGCAGTCTGAACTAATACTCTAAGTAGAGGATCGGTACCCGGGTAATGTTGGACACGTCGATCCCATGAACTCTACCAAGGGTAATAGGATGGAATAGTGGATCTGGATCCAAGTCTCACAGAGGGGATTCCAACAACTCTATTAAAAAAGTCTTGCTGAAGGGATCATACTCATGTATGTAGGAAATGATACCAGAAACCTTCAGGAGAAATAAAATGAAGACGAACCCTTAAGAAACTAGTCCATGTCACATAAGACAACTCGCTCAAGCCATGTACAACAGGTTACACGACGTGTAGTATGGTTACACGCCATGTTCCTTGACCCCGAGTATTGCCCATGTAAATGACCCATGTCATCCGTCCAAGCTATGTAAAACTCAACTACATGGCATGTAGAAGAATTACACGTAGTGTTCGAGAACCTGGGGTTCGCTCCAGGTACGCTGGCCATGTGCCCGTACACAGTCTTTGTCTGTGTCTCCTGCCCGTGTACAGGTACATGGGGTACCCCGTGTATCAGGTCGGGTCTGGCCAGGGAAGGGTATAGATTCCAGGTCCATGGCCATGTTCCCAATTCGTGCCCGTGTACTGACAGAGTATACGCCAGTTGGTCCACCGATGATCACATGCCGTGTAGACCATACTACACGTCTTGTAGTTAGGAAATTTCTAGAATTCCATCTTCTTCCTCCACACCTTAGCTGAACTTCCGGTTTCCGACTCTGCTATCTTTTTGCTACGAAACTCAAGAGGATGGGTCACCTCATCATCGTGATGCCAAATCCATGGGTTTTAGGCCGTCGATTGGCTCCAAATCCCGATTCTGGCCACCCGTGTAGAAATCGTTCGAAGAAAGATATATTTCGATCTACTTCGATCAGTCTGCTGAAACCGTCGTCGCACCACTGCGAGATCACTACGGTGTCAATTCATCAATTTGGGATCGTTGCGTCACATAATAGACGAGCAATGACCAGTTTCTCATCGCCCCGTGAAGAACACAAAAAATCCGCGAAAGAAAAAGGGAAGAAAAATCCAATGAAACAAATTTGAGGAACACAACTCCACCATCATTCGTCACGGCGTTGATCTGCTCCCGTTAATTGGCTTAAACGATGCTAAAAATAAACAATAATAAATAAACATGGATCAATTTTCGAAAAATCCCCACAAAATCCCATCCTGCAATTACGATCGATCTGTGGGCTAATATATTCGTGGATTAGTCTGTGTTCGTCATAGGAATCAATAACGGGAAAAGAAATAACAAAGAGATAAAACACCCTACATGGATTCATGGAATTCGTTGGCGACGATCCGGTCACCGCGTCGTCGTCGCTATGTCGAGAGGTCATTCTCCATAGCCTCTAGAGCCTCCAAGGGTTTCAGGTTTATGTGGTGTGTATCCCTAGACCCCTACGTGAAACATTATTTAAAAGGACAAAAGATAAATATTTCACTGCAGAAAGGAATTTTAATAAAATATTTTTAATAAATATTTTATTACAGTTACGTCCAAAAACATGATTTCACCACCAGTGTGCAACAACCGATGTTATATCTCTTCTTGTGTAAACCATATTCTCTAGACGCAATGGTGCTTTTCGATTTCCGATCTGAGAACATGTTCAAGAGTTCTTCAACTTTCTCAGGAAAACCCCATGTGCGGGTAAATTAAATTATCTAATTTAATTCATACATTTTTTCTAGGGTTCACTGGGCCTTGGAAATACACACCGTCATGAATCCTAGTCTCAAAAACAAATTTCCACATAATATTAAAATAAAACCTGGAAAATTCCGAGACATTACATCACACCCACCATAGGGATTTTACGTCCTCAAAAAGACAAAACAAAGGCTACTAAAAAAGATGTGGGTACTACACGCGAATCTGAGCCTCCTGCTCCCATGTTCTCTCTTGGAAATTCACACGCTGCCAGTGGACACAAATGAAGGGAATAACTCACCCACTGAGGATCTTCTCTTACCAATCCTCGATCTCCACTAGGTACTTAGTAAATGTCGCTCCATCATCAGTGTCCAGCACACCCCAGTTGATAACCTATGATCAATCATGCATGTACTTTTGCAACTGCGACACATGGAATACATTGTGTATCTGGTCCATCTGAGGAGGTAGAACCATGTGGTATTCCACCTCGCCAAATCTACTCAAAATCTGAAAAGGTACATTGAACCTCGGAGACAGCTTGCTGCCTAGGACAAATCTCTGCAATCCCTATCGAGGTGACACCCGAACGAAAACATGGTCTCCCTCTTCGAAGTCCAAGGGTCTCTGTCTCTTGTCGGCAAAAGACATCTGCCAAATCTCGGTTGTCTTCATCCTCTCCTGCATGACCTGAACCTTCTCTGTAGTAGCTCACACCATCTGTTCTCCCACTACTGCTGACTCTCCTGGGTCAGTGCAGCAAAGTGGTGACCTGTAAAGTCGCCCGTACAAATCCTCAAATGGTTCCATAAAAATAGTTGAATGATAACTGTTGTTATAAGAAAATTCCACCAGTGGTAGGTGATCCCCCCAGCTATAACTAAAGTCATGTATGCAAGATCGTATCATATTTTCCAGAACCTAGATGGACCGCACCGTATGACAATCAGTCTAAGGATGAAACGCTATTATCAAGCATAACTGAGTCCCAAATGATTCATGTAATCTCATCAACCACCGGGACGATGAACGAGCATCACGATCTGAGACGATCGTGGATGGAACTCCATGACATCGAACTATCTTTTTCACGTAGAGGCATCCTAATCTCTCTACCGATGTATGCTCTTGTATGGCTAAGAAGTGGGCCGAATTGGTGATTCTATCAACGATCACCCAGATGGCATCATGTCCCATGGACGTACGTGGTAAACCCATCACAATGTCCATGTATATCCCATACCACATCCACTTAGGAACCTCAAGGGGATGATTCAATCCTGCTATCACCTGGTGCTCAGCATTTACTTTCTAACATGTAAGGCAATGAGAAACAAACTCTTCCACACTCTTCTTCATTCCTGGAAACCATAACTGACATCGGATGTCCTGGTACATCTTTTCCATGCCTGCATGCACCGCCAAAAGAAAAGTATGGAACTCCCTCAGATCCTTCTCCTACAATGTCCCTGGTACTACTGTGCACCCTCTAAAAAGAACAACGTGCTCCCCACCTTTTGAAAATCCATCATCAACAACACCTGCAGATATTTGAGAACGTAGAGTCTCACAGCTAGGATCCCCATTCTATGATTCCCTGACTCACTGTAAGAGTGGAGGGGTAACAACCATCGACTGAAGGTAAGATCCCTCATCTCTATCCATGAAGGATAACTGTTAAGAGGCCAATTGTCTCGTCACCTCATCCAGCAACTGCGAACTGGATTTCCAGCTGAGAGCATCTGCCACAACGTTCCCCTTCCCAGGAGAATAAATGATCTCAATGTCATAATCCTGTAAGAACTCAAGCCACTATTACTATCTCAAATTCAGATACTTATGTGAAAAGATATATTTGATAATATTGTGATCAGAATAGATGATAAACCACTCACCCATCAGGTAGTGACGCCACATCAGCAACGCAAATAATACCACTGTGAACTCAAGATCATGGGTCGCATATTTCTTCTCATGTGGCCTCGACTGACATTTTCCATAGGAAATCACTGCATGCCTATGCATCCAGACACAACCAAGACCGGTTCCTGATGCATCGCAAAACACTACATACTCAACACCCTCCTCTTGTAATCTGAAGATCGGGGCACTCGTCAGACTCCGTCTCAACTAGTGAAATGCCTGCTGGCATCATTAGGTCTACAAGAAAGGATGCCCATTTATGGTCAAAGATATCATTGGTGCTGAAATCCTGGAGAAATCAAGAATGAATCTCTGATAGTTTCCTTCCAATCCATAGAATCTCCGCACCTCTATCAAGTTCTAAGCTGGCTTCCATTCTAGCACTACCACTACCTTTGCTTGGTCCACTACTACACAATATGCTGAGATAACATGTCCTAAAAAGTGGACCTCCTATATCCAGAACGGACACTTTGATATTTTACCGTACTACTGATGCTCTCAGAGTATGTCAAGAACCATCCTTTGGTTCCTCGTGTGGTCCTCCTTGGATGTAGAGTACACATAGATATCATCGATGAAGACCACCATGATCTGATCTAGATAGGGCTGAAAGATCTAGCTCATGAGTCCCATAAACACTGACAGGGAATTCATCATGCCGAAAGGCATCACAAAGTAGTCATAGTGAGTGTAGCGACATATGAAGGTCGTCTTCGGTATATCCTCATCACGTACTCGCAACTGGTGATAACCTGATCGTAGATCGACCTTCGAGAACCATTATCCCCCTCTCAACTGGTCTTAGAGGACATCGATCCTTGGTAGTGGATACTGGTCCTTCAAGGTTACCTGATTCATGAACCGGTAATCCTTACAATGCCTCAAGCTCCCATCTTCCTTTTTTGGAAAACAACACAGGGCCCGCCCAGGGTAAAACACTAGGTCCCACAAATCCCTTCCTCTTCAAGACATCCAACTGCACCATCAGCTCCCGAAGCTATGCAGGAGCCATCCGATATGCTGATGCTAATATCAGTGTCATCCTAGGTTGAATCTCAATGCAGAAACCTATCTTTTGGCGAGGAGGGAGTCCATGGACATACTCTAGAATGACTTCCTTGTACTCAACCAGTACTGTTGGAAACTGGAAACTCGTTACATCTACTGCGCCAAAGGCAAAGCTACAAAACTGATGTGAAATCGATTGTACCTTCCTACACATGAGTCCATCACACGATGCCTGGGTCTCCTTTTCCCCAATGAAGGAGAACATCATTCCATAACTACGGACACACCGCAACCTTGGACTAAAATAGTTAATATGGGCATTAACTGGGGATAGAAAATCCATGCCAATAATGACATCATAAACCCTCGATGCTACCAACAAGAGGTTTCAACCGAGACTCTCACCTCCAAGGGGCAGTTCACATAGTCTGCAAGGGTGTGTGATCTCTGAGTCATCTCTAGTAGGTGTTTCTAAGCGTAGGGGTCGAGTCAAAGACTCAATTAGAATCTCATATTCTCAAACAAGATAAGTATCCATAAATTAATTACTAGAACCTGTGTCAATTAGTACGACATCCAAAGTAGAAAATACACAGATTGTACTTCTAAACATTCCAGGAGTACTTGGTTCATAAGCCTTTGATACCTACAAATGTACCTGCCTCTGTTCAACAGCTCCCTGAGATAGGGGTGGACCTCCTAGGGGTGGTGGTGGTAAAAGGTAAAAACACCAACCACCTCCACATACTCTCCCAACTCCTATACCACGTCTTTTACCCCGCAGATCTGTCTACTCCATATGTTTCTTCTCCCTCAGTGGTCCATCCATTGCTCCTATGTCAATAGTACGGCAGGTCAGACAATCTCGACTGAGATGTCCCCTTCCATCACAATATTAGCATCGCCTCTCTCGAGGCTGGATGGATGTGCCCTGCGGTCCTTGTACGGATGATCCGTTGTCCTGGGATATCCACTAAAACGTCTCTCATGCCTGGGTCCTTGAAATCAGCTCCCTGCTACAAAAGTCTCTGCTCTAACTTGCTCACTATTGACAACTGATGGCTATCATTGCTCTACCAAGAAGGTCTCAACCACCAAATCCCGCTCGAGCACCCAATCATAAGTTGGAATGCTCATAGGGATGATGCTAGCTCGTTTATCTCAGCGAAAGCCCTGCTCAAAAGTCTGAGCTCTGATGTACTTATCCCTGACCATATCTATTGAGTACCATGAGAGGTCAGTAAACCTCGATGAATAGTCAGCCACTGTCATGGTTCCATGCTGGAGATAAAAAAGCTTCTGTATACGTACTGCTCTCAGGGTAACCCGTGAAAAACATCTCTGAAGAGATTCTCAATCTCCGACCACGCAATAGTCACCTCGTCGTGGGTCTGGATAACCAAACTCCACCATCACCCTACCGAGCCCTACAGAAGGCTCACTACCAGGATCACCATCTAGTCTGCTAGTGTCCTAACCAAACGGAAGACTTTGGACACTACCTCAAACCATTCCTCTACTGCCTGAGGGTTAGGCTCGCCTTGAAATCTAATGGTTCTCTGTCTCTGAAACTCATGGTGTGAGCTCAGCCTGCGCTCCTCCTCTGCTGGTACGAAAGGCACTAAACACATCTCCACAGGTGGTGGGAAATATGGCACACCACACGAAGGAAAAAATAGGGGATCTGGACCCTGAATCGAAGCTTCACCACTTAATGGGTCATCCTCGTGATCGAGGTGTTGGATCCTAGTGGGTGCGTGTCACAGAGGCATCCTGTAACAAATCAAGATGTATCATAGTTAGTGAGTATATCTGGAGAGCTAACTCAAGAAGGACATGTAAACCACATCCTATTTCTACATAATGCATGTACCATTATTTTCCCATGAAACTAGTGTCCTCATGTTCCGAGTCGAAATGGATCTTATCAGAGTCCCGGTGTATGGATACGTCGGCCGCCTGTTCCAACATTGGGGTCCATTGCCTGAAATCCAACTCGAAACACATAACACTATTGCCCCAAACCTACTCACCGACACTCGGTCTTAAGGTAGAACAGACCACCTCTGATACCACTATGTAACAACCCATCCTAGTGGGGCCCGAGCCGCAACTCCCCAAGCCCACCTCCAATAGGCCAGGGGCTGGTAACTAGCACCGAGTAGGCATATCACTAACATGGGAGGCATTTCCTATAAAACTGTACACATGCACACAAATCTCCAAGACCACAAAGCTTAAAAGTAAAAAAAATACTAAAAATGGAAATGCATGCATATACTAAAAACCCAACCAATAGAGTAAGATAGGAAAAATAAAGTACAATAATGTAAAAACCCAGGGCCAAATGTACGAGCCCACCAAGAAGAAATCTGCAACAAAGCCCAACCTGTAAGGAAAGCTATTGGGACTTTAATATGTAGTCGTAGGAATACACCTCGGCCCGCCTGATCTCACTGGGCACCATCTGGTCCTGGTCCACCTAGAATCATGTCAAAGGATCGCTCATCTGCACAGGACATGACATGTGAAGGCAAAGCCCGTGTAGGGGTGAGTATAACAATACCCAGTAGGACACCATGAAAACCACAAATGAATGAAACAAGGGAAAATACCACAATGAAAAGAAACAGTCATCTCTACATGATATATGTATACAGAACATATAACACTAATATCCAGATATACTCATACACAAACGGCTCCCGCCAAACAACCACTATGATTCAGCTCGATGATTCCACTAAGCACGTTACCGAGAGAACACACTTTTAGGTCTGAAAATAGATACGAAGTACTCGTTCTGGGAGAACACACTCCATATGTTCTTGGGAAAAGATGCTCAAATAAGGATCACAACAAAAATCAATGGGGTGATTCCAATAACTCAGTCTGAACTAATCTGCTAAGCAGAGGATCAGCGCTTAGGTAATGTTGGTCATATCGATACTAAGAACTCTACCTAGGGTATGAGGATGGAATAGATGATCCGGCTCCAAGTCTCACTGAGGGGATTCCAACAACTCTATTCAGGAAGTCGTGCTGTAGGGATCATACTCTTTTATGTAAGAAATGATACTAGAAACATTCACGAGAAATACCAAGGGGACGAACCCTAAGGAAACAAGTCCATGTCATAGAAGGCAACTGGCTCAACCCATGTAAAACAGGTTACATGGCGTGTAGTATGGTTACACACCGTGTTTCTTGACCCTGGGTACTGCCCATGTAAACGGACCATGTCATCTGTCCAAGCTGTGTAAAACTAAACTACACGGCGTGTAGAAAAATTACATGTCGTGTCCGAGAACCTGGGGTTTTCTCTGTTTATGCAGGCCATGTGCCCGTACACATTATCTATCTGTGTCACCTGCCCGTGCACCAGTACACGGGGTACCCCTTGTATCTTCCCGGGTCCTACCGGGGAAGGGTATACATGTCGTGTCCTTGGCCGTGTACCCAACCTTTGCCCGTGTACTCCCAGAGTATATTCCAGGTGGTCTACCGACGAACACACGCCATGTAGCCCATATTATAGGCCGTGTAGTCGGAAATTTCAGGAACATCGTCTTCTTCCTCTGTGCCTCGGCCGGTCTTCCGGTTTCCGATTCTACTTTCTGTTTGCCGCAAAACACAATACGTTTGGTCGCATTGTCATCGTGATGCTAAATTGGTGGGGTTCAGGCCTTTTATCAGCTCCGAAATCCGATTCTTCCCAACGGTGTAGAAATTGTTCGAAGAACGATATCTTCCAATCTGCTTCGATCCGTCTGCCGATACCGATGTCTCACCTCTGCAAGATCACTATGGTGTCGATTCTTCAAGTTGGGATCGTTCCTTCATAGAATTGATGTGAAACGATCCATTTCCCATCGCCCGCGAAGAATGTGATGAACACATGAAAGAAAAATTGAAGAAAAATCCATTGAAACATATTTGAGGAACTAACCTCCGCCGTCGTTCATCACGGCGTTGATCCGCTCCCGTTAATAAGCTTAAATGGAGTAGAAATCAACACTAATAAATCTACATAGGTCAATTTCCCAAAAATCCCCGCAAAGGAACATCCAAAAATTACGATTGATCTATGGGAAAATATATTCTTGGATTATTCCACGTTCATCTTAGTAATCAAGAACGGGGAAAACAAATCACAAAGAGAAAAAACGCACTACTTGGATTTTTGGCGTTCGTTGGAGAAGATCCGGTCGTTGCGTCCTCGCCGCTGCGTTAGGAGGTTTTTCTACAGAGCCTCTATAGCCACAAAGTGTTTCAGGGTTATGAGGTTTGTAACCCCAGACCCCTATGTGAACCTTTATTTTAATGGACATATGAAAAGGATTTGGTTGCAACAAATAATTTTAATAAAATAATATTAATAAATATTTTATTACGGTTACGCCCAAAACCTAGATTTTACCACTGTTATGCGCCAGCTGATGTTAGGTCTCCTCTAGGGTAAACCAACCGCTCTGGACGCAACAGTTCCCTCGAATTTATAATCCGAGCACCTGTTTAGGATTTATTCCCCTTTCGCAAGAAAACCCCACGAGCGTGTAAATTAAATAATTTAATTTAATTCAAACATTTGTTCCGGGCTCACCGGGCCTCAGAACTACACACCGTCTTGAAGCCTAGTCTCGAATAAAAATCCCAAATAATATTAAAATAAATCATGGAAAAATTATAGAAATTACAATCATGATGTCCATTCCAAAATATATATAAAATTTGAAGGTTTATTTCAATAATTATGGATCCATAAATAACTGTAATGCATGTGATAATTAGTATACACATCAATCAATAGAATAAAAAATAATCGATGTTAAGTAAAAAATTATTTTACCTTTACATATTTTTTTATGTTTTTTATCATAATAAAATATAATTGGAAATAATTTTTAAATTCTTAACGTGCTTTCATAAATAAGAAATCTACTATGAATAGTTGGTTAAAAATTTCTATGAAAAATGCTAATGAGAATACAATATCGTTGGTTATACCAAATAATTATTGTAAAAAATGATATAAAATTAGAGGGAAAATTAAAATGAATGATACAAAACATATTCTAGGCAATATGATGTGTATGGAATTAAATTTTCAATTTACAACCATTAATATATTGATGATGTCATTTGGACTGTATCTAGAAAATACTGGTTCAATTATGATTTTATCTATGAACCTGGAA
This sequence comes from Viscum album, assembly GCA_963277665.1. Classification (NCBI taxonomy): domain Eukaryota; kingdom Viridiplantae; phylum Streptophyta; class Magnoliopsida; order Santalales; family Viscaceae; genus Viscum; species Viscum album. Next base: position 322,056,960 of record OY728161.1, read on the forward strand.
TATATATAATTTATAAATTCATGTGATATTATATGACTGAAATAATATATTTTCATACAAATGAGGTAATTCTTTAGTTGATGAAGGTGAATCACTTTTGGATTTGTTGAAAACATTGTGGATGGTGTGATAAAATTTGAGATGATCATGAGAATTAACATTGTTGATGTAAAACCCATGCCCCAATTAAAATTAATCAACATTATATTTTTATAAAACTATAATTAAATTATAATTTTAACATCTCATGGATGAAAAAGTATAATTTAATTGTACAAATAATGGTTCTGAACATACTCGATAAACATATCATTGACTGATTTTTTGAAGATTTCCTTTAGAAATATTATATTATGAAAAGTAAAAAAATGTAGGGTTTATCATCGAATCCTATTATTTAAAATAATTTATCATTACAAATAAAACAATAAATATAATGAATATAAATTTCATATAAATAAATAAATGTTCATTTGGAGGTAATATGCGTATTTTTGAGAAATTTTTTCTCCCAAGGAATAATTTTTTATTAAAAAGTAACAATGTCCGTAGATTTTATTTTTATAAAATAATATTTTATCAAGAATTATTTTTGTGGAATTTAAATTTTACTAATATAAATATATTAAATTCATTTTTTATTATGATGTTTAGTTGTCTAATTCCTAATGTTATGTAATAATATTCCTAGAAATTGAATTTCTTGAAAAATGGTTTTTTGAAACATTGTTCATGTTTAAATTAAAATAAAACTATTCTACTAATGGGAATTAAATTTGATAAGATGGATTTATCAATTTTGTTTATCATAATTAGTATTTGATAAAATGGTAAAATAATTTTTTGTGGTAATGAATAGTAAATTGTAAAAAATAATTACATTAGTTAATGTTTAAGTGAAATTTTGAGGGGGTATCCTATAAACATAATTGTTAAAATGATATACAATCTTGATAAAAAAATAATTGGATGTTTTTTTCTTCTCTATACACGTACAATTATATTATTGATCGTTTTAAAAATATTTCTATGAATTTGGGTAAAAACTATTTTTTAATTCATTGAAAAATTAATTATTTTTCACTCACCTCAATTATAAAATGTCACCCCATCCACTCACATCTTCCTGTCTCTCATGATAATTATCATAACCAAACCCAAAAAAAATATTTCTCCATCATTTATATTCATATTATATAGGTTTCTAAAATTCCAAAAGATCAAACCAATAGTCCATAAAAATTGATATAAAGAGGTTATTCTAAGCGAATGTAATTCTATTCACCATGATCATTAAATTTTAATTATTTTTTCCACCCCTTTTTATGACCTAAGAATTAAAATATAATGAATACAGTATATGATATATAATAATACACTATTATGTTTATTTAGAAATATTTGTTCATCTCGTTCTCTATTAAATGGTATAAAAAACTTTTAATCGGGTGTCTGAGGAATTAACCTCTCGTGAATATATGTAATTTTTTTCCCATCACCAAATCAAAAGTATATGAATAATGGTCAAAATAATTTATATATATTTTTATTATGACTTTATATTTATTCATTAAAATAAATATACCATCAAAATAATTCCACTTAAATCTATTTAGGGAATGATAACATTTCTTGGGTATACATATGGCATACCTAATTTACAAAATAACATGATTCAGTTTCCATGTAAAACATTAATAAATGGTTATAAAAACAAATCCAATGATTAAATATGATATTTACAAAATATATATCATTATGTATCTCATTTTAATACATCTTATAGACAATAAATGTAAGTTCTGAGAAAAATCTATCATGAGAATGATGATGTTAACACCCTAAAAAAGGAAACAATAAAATATTACTAATGAATGGGTGATAAAATGTTATAATGGGTTCATATATGATATTATAAATATTAATTTGGTTTTTTATAAAATAATAAAAAAAATTAAACCACTATACCAGATGATAAATAATATTCCACTAAACTGATTTGTGAGGAAAGGGATTTTGTCTCAATCTCCATTACATTGATACATATTTGTTATTATTCACCAATTCCCTTTTATGTGGGGTATATACATTTTATCTGATGTATCTAAGTTGAATAAAAATTTAACAATGATGAATAGTTTTTAAATAAAATTATAATTTTTGTTGGGGTTTCAATTTAAATGTTACAAAATATGTATTAATGTTTATTATAATCTATATTTTTGGATTGATCTTTACTTCATTGAAACAAACATATAATCTCTCCATATTAAACACAGTATTTTTTATTTACCAAAGGAATATTTATGTATTTTCTTTATTTTATTAAATTTTTCCTCTCATTGTTATATTAATTTAAGAAATAAATCTCTAAAATAAAAAGAATTTGTTTTCTTTTAAATGGATTAATTTTTCTTCATTCACCATACTTTACAAAAATATACTAACAAATTCCATTTATTATAGAAATTAGGTTATTAAGGACATTTTATGATATATTTATTTCTAAAAATATTTAAAAGTAATCTATTATATATTTCAAGAAGATAAATATTCAAATTTCATCATAATAAATAAAAAATAAATGTTTTGTTAACATATATGATGATAGTAAACCTCCCCAACAACATATCTGTTTTGTAATATTTATCTCTTTTAAAAAAATATACTTAGTTTTAAAAATTATTACATTTAATTTATTATTATTTTAATATTTCATCTCCATTCCATTTATTCTTTAAATAGACATGATTTTAATACAAAACAAATATTTTTAATGAAACAATGGTTATCTATTATCACTTATTAATTTATTGGTAGTTAAACATATCTTGAAATATTCACATTCTTATGATAATTATAAATTAAATTTTTCATAAATATTAAAATTTTACTATCATGGATATGTTTATTTTTTATATTTTATAACATTTTAACAGAGGGTAATTTATTATGAATGTTATTTAACATGATGGGGAAATCCTGATAAAATTATATTATTTAATCTGTATGATTTTTTACTATTATGAAATATTATTTATGAATTTTATTTATCATTCAATATTTTTGGAATGTGTGGGACATAAAATAATGGGTAGGTCATTGTCATGGATATCCCTTCGATGCATTGAAATGTACCAATAGAAAAATTATTTAGCTAAATTAAATATAGTTTAGCCTTATAACTAACTATAGATTTATACTATCTTCGGACAAGGTATTGGAAAGAATGATATAATGGTTTATGAGATCATGGATTCCGTTGTTAAGCATTTCCTTCATTGATAATTTAGTCATTATTATCCATTAGATTTTCTATCCCTGAAAGATATTTTTGTACATGTTATTGATTATATGGAATGTTTTTTTGGTTATTTACCATTTCATATTTGTTATTTAATATTTACACAAGATATCTTCTATTATACATAAACTTATAAGTCAGTTGAACTCTCCCTATTTTTTTATCTTTTCCCCAATTCATAAAGAGCAATTTACTAAAATAGTATATTGGATACTGAATATTTTTTTTTCATTCATTTCATTTATTTTTCAATGAAAATTTTAATCATGTATTAACCTAGTCATCCACAACTACTAAACTAACCATTAAATTTGGATTAGTATGCCTAAATCTATATTAATGTAATAATGTGAACAATAACATGGGGTTACTGGAATCTAGGTTGGTATAGATGGAATCAGAGGATGTTATATATAATTCATAAAAAGAACATTGGAAAAATATATTTGGGAACATATACCAGTAATTGGATTTAAGGATTTCTAATGTATATGATAACATCCTATATTTTTATTATGTTCGGTATTATTTGGTTTTCTTATAAACAAAATTATTTTTGGATACAATAAGGGTACTTCTATATAGAACCCATATCCCAATGGTTAATAACTCTAAATATAAAACATTAACCTTAATATATATCATCAATATGTATAAAATAGACGGCATAACTATGATTCTGTTTTGACACTCCCATGTGATTTTAATTGGTTTATTCACATTTTCATAGCAAAAAATTTTGTATGATGAAAATATTTCTATATTCCCATGGAATGATTATTTATAAATCCATTATTAAAATGGATAAATTTCTAATTTTTTTTATTTGTTACACAATATTTATATTTATATATTATTATTCAATAAAAATATGTTATATGCTAATATGGTATATTAATTTTTTTAGAAATTTTTCATAGAAGAATGAATGGTATCAAAACATGGCATCACGATGTTACATTCCCCTGTTTAGTTTTCCAATACATCTGGTGTTGGAAATATGTTAATCCCAAACATATTAGTCAAAAAAACCAACATTATGCCGAATAACATTTCATAAATTTAGAAACCTATTTTCATTTATTTTTATTCTACTATTTTTAATTTCTTCATGTGACTTAATCCCCCAAAATTTTATGGGGCTAAAAATATATTGGTTTCTGAGAAAAGAATTATGATAATTGAAAATATATTTATTGCCTTGGGATGTGAAGAAATGAAATTTTTTATACCAGATGACTTTTTTTACAAGAGCTATACTGATCAATGATGGTCATTGATCAAGAATTGTTGTATGGATGAGGAAATAAAACCCATGAAATGGTAAGATATTAAAGTTATATTCACTGACTAATATTTCCATCATGGGAAACATAATGATATAAATAATATTTTCTTTAGCTTAAATAAAAAATTAAAAAGAATTAATTGCATGGAAGGAGTGTACCTTCACTAGACTATCTTGGTATTGTACAAATTATATACACAATACATATTTAAATATGTAAAATTTATTTTATGGTATTATTCCATACATCTAAAGGGAACAGGTTAAACAAAAAATTTAATCATATGTTGGAATAGATTTATATGCTATCAAAACAAATTATAGAACTGATATATTGATAGGAAATAATTATAAGAATATATCATGTAAACTCCATGAAAAAGGAAGAATAATATATTGCAAAGAATCAATATTCATCATGTTGAAAATATGAAAGGAAAAATTATTTCAAATTCAATAAGGGAGTGATAGTTTGTTACAAGTGTTGTAATGAAGGTCATTTGGATCATTAATGTAAGGGAAACCAATAGTCTATTTCTCTCCAGTCCATTAATAATATAGAAATGGGGAATAATTCAATCCAATTTCCCATGCATCATTTGAATATACCACAAAAATTTCTCTAGGGGGATGTCCATGCTTATACAATCATTATAGGTGAGGATAGTGTTCCAAACAATGTGGTGGTAAGTAATTTAGAAATATCCTCAAATTTACCTATTTTTTTTATTGAATTATGTTTCATCACACTCTATTATATATTAAAAATTTTAAAATAATATTATATACTTTCCTAGAACATTAAAAAATATTTTTTAGTAAACACTAATTATGAAAATATCACTGAGAAAATGATATTATAGGATGTTCCCATAATTACATGAGAATGTGATATATATTTTAATTTTTTATCATACATATGTTTTAGTTTGATAAGGTCCTTGGCAAGGGATATGATTTAGAATATGAAGAAAATATATTATAAAGACAATGATTATAAAGTTTATGATGGATATATGGATTTCCTTATAATTATAGAGGATACTTTGATATCTATGTGAGGTTTATATCAATTCCCAGTAAAACTAATTAAAGTAATTATTGAGTATGAAGAGAAAAAATAATATAAATATGAATAATTTAAACATAAATTCAGGGCGTTCCAATTATACATGAATACATTGATGTATTTCTGTTAGAATTATCTATATATCCACTAAAAGTATTAGTTATGATTCCATTTGATTCAATCCACATTGCATGAACCATATCAAATAATTAATAACGAGTGAAAACTATATTGTTTTTGTAGTTAAGGATACGTCTAGATGTGTTGTGTTTTAAGGGTTTATTTATGCCTTAGGCATTCACTATGGGGACCCCCTATTCTTTTCATTAAGAAAAAATATAGAGCAAGGAGTCTATGAACTGATTATAGGGAAATCGATTCCATATTAATAATGAAAATGTATCATTCTCCTCCCATTGATGACTTATTTTATCAACATCATAGAGATCTATATTATTCATTGATTTTCCTCCATTTTGGGTGGCGTCAATTTTAATTAATGATGTATTATATTGAAAATAAAAAATTTCAAAAGATGTATATGCATTAATAATTTAAATTTTTTCAATTTGGAATAACAAAATAACCATATACTATTATTGATATATTAAATAAAATATTCTAGTAATATATTTATAATTTGGTCATATACATCATTCATGAAACATCAATGTATTATTTTATCATTGATAATAATTTGAATAACATGATGTTCATTCATGAGAATCTTAGATGATAAGGGTTTTATGGAATATTTATCAAGTATTAATTATGGATTCTGAATGCTTATTTTGTGGTTATATTGGCTCTATAGATAAAATATCAGTTTACATTGTAATAAAAAATTCTCTAAATTAATTGACTACCCAAATGAACATATGCTATTTATGTAGTTTCATTGGTACGAGAGGTTAATTTTGATAGTTTGTATAATTGTTTTTCATTGTTGTATAACTTGTTAGCCAAACATACAAATAAATATGTTATGTTTAAATGGACAAAGTAATGTGAATAATTTTCTAAAATAGTTGATGATGATAACATTTTATTCTCCATTTTGTATCTACCAATAATAAAAGAATTATTTGGGATTTATAGTAATTAACTAAAGAAGGGAAATGTTTTTATTCATATAAAAAATAATAAAGTTATTGAATATGAATCAAAGAAGATAAATTCATAGGAAAAAAACTATGGAAACTAATATCTTGAGTTGGAGACCGTGATATTCACATTAAACATATTAAATAATTATCTCTATGATGAAAACTGTGAAATACACATAAACCATAAGAGCCAAGAAAACATATTTAATAAAAATATCCATCTATGGAAAATTTGATGGCTTTTTCTACTCACATATAATGATTTCATAAAACAATAAAACATAGCGAAGGGAAAAATATATGATGATTCATTAGTTATGAAAGATCACAGTGTTATGATCCAAATGAGGGTTGAAAATGGTGAAATTGTTTTGGATATAGAAAATATAGAATTTGTATTTATTATGATTGGTGAGTCATTAATCCTTTTATCAAATGATTTGGAAACATTTTTTATTAAAAAACTAAAAAATTTCATAAACCGAATATGGGAATTTTCAGAATACAATTATAGATGTGAATGATGGAAATTGGAAGAATTTGGTTCGGAATATTTCATTTGGATATTTTGAAAGTGTATATGGCTTCAATATCTACCAAATATAAAAATTGGATATTTAGATGATTTTAATTGATCAAATTTAATAGTAAAACAAATTTTCACGAAGATGTAAAAGGATTATACAAAATAGATTTTGTAGAATACCTTGAAACATGATAATTCTAATAACATATCCAGATTATTGATTTCTCAATAGGTGAATACTGAGAGATAACATAGTATTTGTATCATGTGAGATCTAAATATTCATATATGGAAATGGGGTGACATTACATAGGAACATTCTATTGGAAAACTACATCCTCTTAGACCGAAGTATAAAGTATTTTTTGTTCTTTATCTCCTAATCAAATCTGAAAACTTTCCTTCTATAGAACATGATTAACCTCTTTATCTCATTATAAAAATTGTTATTAATGAATATTTAGGATTATATTTCTCACTAATTAAATTTTTATGGGATCCTGACCCCTGATTTACATCAAAATTATGGAAGAATATTCAAAAGGTCCTTGATATTGATCTTCAATTGTACACCACCCACCACTCTCAAACTGATGGATAAATCTGGAAAAATATTCTAAAATTAATATTAATATTTAGGTAATTATCAATCAAATTTTATTTAGGTATCAGTAATTAGCTTCAATAGAATTTATCTGTGAAAATTTTTTCAATTAAATAATTAACATGTCACTGTATGAATCATTATACGGATTGAGATGTCATACTCTTACTTATTAGGATGAATCTTGTAAAATGTATGTAACAAGTCCAAATAAATTTAGAAGATGATGACATAGGTAATGAATATTCAGGATCATTTTTATGTATCTCACTGTAGTATAAGAACATGAGACTTATCTCTATTGGTGAGTTATATCTATGTGAATCCACAAGGCCCATGATTGAAACCAAGAAGAGGCATATTTCTTGACTCTGTAGCAGGCACTGTTGCATGTACTATAGATGTACTAATTGGGAAGTGTAGTAGCTACTATAGTAGGTATTGTATCAGTACTATGTGGGTAATGTATCAGGTACTGTTCAATACTGTAGTAGTCAGAACTATAGACCATGGGGCACTGGTTTGGGTGTGGAGTCCTTAAGGACTTTGGGGCACGTAGGCCTTCGGGAAAGTAAGGGTTTTGTCAAATCTAAAGGCCTATGGTCCATATCAAGGCCTTCGGTCCACCTAATGGGATTTGGTCCAGCTGATATGACTATGCATAGGTAGATTCTGTAAAGAATAAGTTCTAGATGATGATTCAAGAGTATGACACCTTCACCAGAGTAGGGATAACGGATTTAGAAGAATGAGAGGGTATAACATTTCCATCCTAACCATGCCTATGCATCTCTACACATGACAGCTAGCCGAATAGCCATAAAAAGGTGGATAGCTGATCACGTTGTAGATTATGGGGAGGGGAGGTTTTAAGTAGTCATTGTATGTATGATTTTTTAAGACCTACAGGTCCTGTAATGTATCCAAGCCAAAGGGAAATGTAATCTCTAAGCCTACTGTCCTTATAAGGGTTTACACTGGTCCCTTGAATGGGGGGTTATAAAAAAAAAGTCGTTGGGCTATTCAAGAAATGTCGTATAATGTGTAATACTAATAACTAGTGGAAATATTTGGATATTCAATCAAAATGGAAGGGTATTATATGTATCTATAAGAAATTGAAACTAATAACTAGGTAAATCAAATATTTTTTAATTCAAGAAATAATTGGGGATTTGGATTTCCATTTATCCTTTCCATTTATCCTCTCTAATGTGTTTTATCTATTTTCGGTAGAATTGTTATGGATATTCCTGCCAGAGTAAATGCATGTGCTCACCAATGTCGAAATATAATTTTATCCAGATCTGTATTTTTTTGATGACCCCATCAAGATTAATTAACATAATGTGAATGTCTTACGAAAACAGAAAACTCAACTAGTAAAGACATATTGTAGAAATCATAAAATGGAGTAATAAACATGGTAACTAGAGGCTATTATAATGTAAAACCACCCTTTTATGTTTAAAAAGAAATTTCAATGAATATTTTGAGTATCAACCTTTTATGAGATGTAGGAATGTGACAGAAAAGCATTAATTATAGAAAGATAAATTTATATTTAATATGCCTATACTTAAATTAATATATAAATAGTTAAATGGAAAAAAAATACAATTTTAGAGGATGAATGTTGATTTCAAAATTACTCACAAAAAATAATCCTAGAATAAATTTCAATAAATTTCCGTTTGAAGTAATGTCTTATAAACAATAAAATATATATTATATAACTATTACCCGTTTTATATGTAATAATGACTAAAAATATGAATTATGGAAATTTTATAATTTATATGTTCTAAATTGATAATTATATCATCATTTATAAGAAAAAAAATATTTTTTCAGATAATTGTTTTTTATCAGAAATTGTATTTAAAAAAAAGGAATACCTTGTATACATTATAATTAATTAAAATATTATAAAATAAATAATGATTTCAATGAAATTTAATGAATATAAATCTAAATATATTAATTTAAATCCATATAATTATCATTTATAGTTCCCAAACACTTTAATTTTTTTATATAATAAATCACATTGAGGAAAAGTGAGAAAGAAAAAATATACAATGCCACCACAATGAGACCATGGAGGGATAAGATAAGAAACCATTATAGGACTATAACTTCATAGAAAATTCCACAAAGTAACCCCTAAAAAAATAACAAAAAAACAAATACCTAAAAAAGTATATCCAACAATCATTTCCCTTGATTGTCCCACCAAAAAACACAAGAACACATCATATCATGACATCACTCATAACCCTGAATTGTATCCACATAGAATCTGTCACAAATGTCATCCTTAATTGGGACATAGCCCCACCTCCATAATAGGTACTACCCATCTAGGTTCCATGCCACACATGATGTCTTAATGACACACTTTCGTTCCCCAAGAACTGGCCCACCTCCACCCAGTACATCACACAATCAAAAAAACCTATGTTATGGAGAAACCAAAAATCTAGAAGTAGTCGTGAGACAAACAAAATTTCACAACACTGGGGGACATCTGAAACACCAAATCATCGTCACCATTGAAACCACCTGCACCATAATGACATGAATAAAAAACACTCTAAAGAGGGGAAGAAATAAATGAATCCATCAACATATCCAAACTTGAAAAATTATTCATGTACATAACCATTGGGAAGATTGAGAAACAGTAATGAAATCAATGATAGAGCACTAGAACACAGAATTATAGGAGCATGAATGAGTGGATTCCCACACTGAAGATTCACTGAAAATGTAGAGTAAGGTTCTATCTGATATAAACTAAAATTAGATTTGGCCACCATATGGGTAATACCTGTAACCAATTTCATTGGAGGAGGTTGAGAAAATATTCATTGAAAAATATCTAATGTCATCCCCTCTCTGTGAAACCATTGGTTGGTCAACGCCACACCTCACCAACACCAAACATCCCACCCTTAACCATTCCATGCTCTAAAATAGGGGGAGGGGAGAGGAAGGTTGGAAAATGGATGTAGGTAGAACCTAAACATCTAGTGGATCCACCACATTGACTGACCTTATGAATCCATTTCACTCCTAAACATTCATTTATGTTTATAAAAAGAATATAGATTATTTATGGAAACATTATTATCGATGCAATTAATTCAAGGATGCATTCCCCCTCAAATGGGATAGGTGAAGGTATGTAAATATTTAGGACACTTTTGAATCTCATTTCATCATGAAAGGGGAAATGTGGAATGTGAATAGAGTAGATGATCCCTTGATCACTTACCATATGTCTCTATAGTAATCATCATCTTCTACAGTGTGATTATGATTCATGATTCGCCAATATATACTATTAATTATTCTAAAAAATAATATTAATTATTAATTTTGAGTAACCCTAATGATTAGGCACCCCTTTAGTGCCTTTTAATGTGACTGGTCAATTGAATAATAGTTTTAAAACATATTTTTCTATTTTTTCCATTTAATTTAATCCAATTCTATTAAATTTATTAAGAATATATATTTAATATTTTGATACATAGAAATTAAATTTAGATAATATGGTTAACTAAATTTTTAGTCATAATTAATTGTACAAATAGTAAAATTTAATTATTGTAGTTTAGGAGAAAATTGGATTAAAAGTTGGTTTGTCTGGAAATAAAATAGTCCAAATGACATGAACACGTTTTGAAACCCTATATTTGGTTTAATTTTACCCTTTGATTTTTCCACATGGAATATGAGACATTTTGGATCCACATTTCCATGAATGTTACATGGCACTAATGAATTATTTTGGAAAATTACAAAGGTACCCCCACATCAATAATAAATGGGAAACTCCTCCCCACACATATATAAACCACCAAATCAATTTAATGTTCACAAAACATAGAGTATATCAAATAAAATTCCTTATCCATGTTATAGATGTGGTATTCTTCTAAAAATTTTAAACCTTGGGTAATTAAAATAATACCCATATGATGTAATTCTATAAGATGTTAATTGTCTTCACAATGAACATTATTTTTTACCACATATTTTACAACCATTAATATGCTATTAATAAATAAAATATAATTACACAGTTATATAATAAAAAATAATATTTTATTATATTTATTTCATAATAATAACCCATCTTCTTCTCTATCAAATGGGAAGAAAATCAATCGATTGTGTGGAACAAAGACTACCACCTCCCAAAACGATACAATTGTTTTTATCATATAATGACATGTAATTACATAATAATTGAAATATAGAATATATTTGATAATTATTACATGATAATTATTATAAAAAAATTATATCACCCACTTCATCAACCATTCCACCATTAATGGAATGATAACGTCACTTGTGTGTACGTACGGTATACTATCTCTATTAAGAAATGTGATTCATTATCCGTGCATAAATTTCACATATGAATAAAAAAAATTTATTTATTTAGTAATAAATATATTATGAAAAATAATAACATTTTTAAATAATGGAATTATATTATATTTAAAATTACTAGAACATCCTTGAGAAAACATGGATGAGAAAGTGATGTAGTTAACTGAACAACTATGGGTCATAATGAAATGTTATTTACGATTAGGTGATGTGATTTTATTTTTGGATATAATATGATTATATTTATATATGAATATGGTTTTGTTATAAATTATTATCATCTTTAAAAACATTTTATTGGATGAATAAAATGTAAAAATAATGGGAAGCGAGTTGCAAGTGATTTCATTCCAATTTCTATTCCATTGAGGAATATTTTTTATTATTCACAAATTTAATAATATGTTGTGTATATAATTCACCATGATGAATTCAACATTAATATATATCTTTCAATGCTTTTTTAATGTTTAAATTAATGTCTAATATATCAATAGGATTCAATTTAAAATTCCTTATAGAGGTAAGTATTTGTTTTACAATCTCATTTATTGGGAGTGATCTTGTATTTAATTTTGAAACATATATATTATCCTTTGTTAAATCCAAACTTTTAATTATATTAGGGACATTTATATAGTTTCCACGGTCTTATGAAACTTTTAATCTCTTTGTTACGTGAGTCATATAATGGAATATTAAAATGAAAAACTGATATTCATTGTCTTTTAATAAGAATTATCATTCTTCCATGTCCATAATTTTTAAAATTATTTTTAAAAAATTATTTTACATAAATAGTTTATTCATTATTAATTTTTTGTGTTATCCTTAATTTTTTAAAATGATTGAGGGGAATCTGTTTATTTTTTTTGAAAGGGATGTTCTTTAATATTGTAAAAACACAATAAACAATGAATAAAATTTCTATTTTTTATTTAATTAAAAGTACAATGGTTATACAAAAACATAAACATATTTAAAATAAAAATTTGTAATGTAAATGACCATTAACTTTTTGTACTGTTGATAATATAGAAGTTGAAAAATTATCACATAACTAGTATAAATATTGGATTTTAACAGATCCATTTGGCACTTATAAATGAAGTGTTGGCTTCAACCAGTTGGATCATATCCTATGATTCCTATTAATTAGAGCCTCAAAACGATATATAATTTATATGCTTTTCCCAGTATCAGGTACAAGATAAGATCCAAAAATATAAGATTGTGCGAAACCATTTTCTTGAGAATTTCTGGATCACCGATAACATGGACCAAATCATGTTCATCGAACGACCCCATGAAATCTCCACTATCACACACTGTATCATAGGGAATATACTGGTGTGATAAAGAGATATGGATCAATAACCTATATATAAGAAAATTTAAATTATTTTTTCTACATAATACTAGATATATTTTCTACAAATTATTAATAAATTTTAATTAACTTTTAATTCCCAAATTGTATTTTTGATTGATTAAAGAATCTATTTTCGAGAACTAATAAATTCTAAAAATAATTAAAATTTTAGTAAATTATTATAATTTATTTATTTTTATTAAAATATTATAATTTTTTTGAAGTGAAATATAATTTATTAGTACGCATTTAAAACAGTTTTTGTCAAAACCTATTAATTTTGAATTAATGTCAGTTTTTATTTAAAAATTTATAATTAACTTTCATAGAAAATTATTTAGATAAAAAAATATTATTTTTTTGATTTATGATGTTGAAATTATCCAATGGTGAGTTTTTTTATAATTTTCCAATAGAATCTAATTTTTCTGTAAAACAAAATTCTGCATAAACATAAAATCTATTTTATATCATCATAATGTCCCAATAATGATGTAATAAATAATATAAATGGTATCTTAGGGCACATATATGTTTTCATTTTAAATAATTTAAATTTAGGTTTAATTTGTTTTTTATATTCATTTTATAAATCCATAGTGAAGGCTTAGAAACATATAATATATTTTAATATTTTAAATTCATTTCATTAAGAGTGTTACAATCCTGGACATTTACAATGTATATATTTTAATAAGATAATCCCCTTACCATATAAAATAATTTATAACACTTATCCTTGACAGTCACCTTGGGAAAAATGATGGGATTGTTTGTGTTTTTTAATATTTTATTGTGTAGTGCCCAAAACAAAAATAATAATGTAATCCCCTTCATTTTCTATCTAAACCCACGCATGCTCACATTTCACACTACTCAAACAATTTGTGCTCGACCACCCACTTCACCTTACTCCCTATATTCCCCCTAGTAATCCCCAATCTCACATGAATCAAATTACAAGCCTATAGAGTCACACATCAATGTAAGGGATCCTCATCTCCTCTCTTCCTTTCAATTCAAGAGCCTTTTTTGAAATATTTATTTTCTATTTCAATTGGTTATCTTTTCGTCATTTTTTAATTAATTCCCAAATATCAATTTGAGGTCATGTGAATGAGGGATCATTTAATCCCCATAATTTTGACCCTTACCTGAACCATTACTATTACAATATTTTGTAAGGGATTTATCTCTTCCAATTACAATTCCAGCACTTTTTTTATATTATGGAACTTAATATGTTGGAATATTATGTTCCATGATCCCCTTCTGATCTATTTAATTTATAAATTATGTTTGACCCCTTTCTCTCCCTTAAACCCAAATTATGAATTTTCCATATGAAAATATTATGTTGTCGAAAGTGCACCATAATTTTCCATAAAAAAATCAACATGTAGTAAATATTATACCCTTTACATATTCAAGGGTATTCACCTTTATGTGCATTTACTTATTCATTTAGTATTTACATGTACGTATTCAACATTCGATGATCATAAAATAAATTATTATGTGGAATTAGTCGATTTTATATGATATATGTGGAAGACAAAACCCTGATATTGAAATGATTATGAAGGGTCCAACTTGATAGAGATCAAATTAATTAGGGAATATATAGTATCATGATATGTCATGTTGGTACATTAGTTAACATGATTCCTTTATTAGACATTTTCCACAATGGATTATTTTTTATTTATCATTGACATATATTTATGATGCAATGTTTTATGTTTTTTACACATTTCCAAGTTATGATTATTATGATATATCATGCCATTATATTTATATTCCTTTATGCCTCATTTATATGAATTTTATAATATGTATCATTATCCATATGTTATTCCATTTTTATTCCCTTACTGGCCATTATATCTCACTAATTTTTTGTGAATGTCCTCAGGTTATGCCATGAAGTGTTATGTACGAAGAAATGTTCCGATTATGTCAATTATGTTTTCAATAAAGATTCTGAATTTCATGCTTCATGTCATTATTTAATATTCCTAATATCGCAATACAAAATACCACTAGATATTCTAAGATTAATTTTGTAAAAATCTATTTAGTAAATCACGCAGAAAAATGAAATAAATGGATGGGTTGGTAGAGTTGGTATCATTGGATATGATTAGTAATTTTTGGGATTATGTTTAGAAATCCATAATGAAAACTACTAGGGATAATACCAACTATTAGAAAACATACCGAAATTCGTTAAGTATATAGTAAATGGTTTATCGAGAAAATTTATCAACATCTGGATACAACAAGTGGAGGTGGTTCTGGCACATATGTTCCTAGGAGTAACAACATCTACAAGGTGTTCTAAGATTGACTCGATGTATCCTAGTACATGAAAATGGACCTTAATGCATATCTTGTTTGATACTCATGAAGGATATTCTTTGGTTATTCATAATATCATTATAAATAATTATAAAGGTAAAAATACACATAAGAATGTATGTAATGAAATACATCATGGATAATAGAAACCGATGTCTAGAAATATATTATTTATGGAGTTAAATTTATTTAAAAGTTATTCCATTAATTTCATTTCATTCCCCTCTATGTGTTTTACTTCTTAATATTCATATCACCAATTTTTATTTCATTCTATGCATTGGCTGTAAGTAGGAAGAATCTTACGGTAAGAACCAGTTTTTTCCAGACTGTCGTTTAGAGAAGAAATTTCAATTTTTCCTATTGGATGTTCGCGAAGGGTAAATGGGTCATTTTCCCCAACCATATGACCTGGGATAATTTTTTTGACAACACTTTTCTTCCCTTAATAGGGTTTTTATACTATTATAATTATTTGTGGAAAATTGGAGCTATTCGAATTTTAGTGAAATATTTAATATTTAATATTATAAAATAAAATATTAACTTAACTGTGCATTTTTCTTAGGAAATAAATATTAAATTGAGTGTTAGATTGAGATTATGTCTTCTCTATTGAGTCTGTAATGGGGATATTAGCCTCTGTGTGGCATAAATTTGAGTTTGGTACTGGGGCCGGCTTGTACCCCTTTTTACTTCTTTGCATTCTCTTTTTTTCTTCCTTCTATTATTTCCTCCTCTTCCTTCCACAATTCTACTCAACCTCTTTCTTGGTCATGTCCATTTTATTAAATTGGTTTTTGAGAAATAGAGAGAGTTGGGAGGCAAGAGGGCTACCGATTCAAAGAACTCGATGCGCTGAGATGTCATGCTACATATATGGACTGTAATATCAAACGATGCATTGGCAGTTTCTGTCTGAATGTGGGGGTTTTTATGATTTCAAAATATATAAAAGTTAAACATGTTTTTTAAATGTTTTAGATAATTCTAATTCATGATTTTGACATCTTAAGTTCAGATCTATTGTTTAATGTGGAAAAACGGTCACCTCGAGTGTTTTTTGGATTTCTCATTGGGAAACCCAGATTATAAAGCGAGTGTTCTAGGGGAACACACCGTGTGTTCATCCCATTTTGGGAATACAATGTATTATTCAGTACATTAATTGTACATAGTGTACACTATGGGTAGTGGATGGTCGTGTGAGTGTCCATGTGAAATAAGGCACATAATAATGGTTTTTAAGGAGTATATGTCGTGTACTGGGAGTACACACTATTTAGTGGCACATGGGAATGAGTCCAACTATTAACACATATGAGGTGATTTTTTGTGAATTGAACACATTGGGTACAATAATTTTAATTTCATGTACTTCTACACAGTAATACCCCATGTGTTCTGGAAAATTGTTCTAGCAATGTACTTCCCTAACTTAGTAGTTTTGGGGTATCATGTGACCAGGAAGTCATAATTGGGTGTGTGAGTTGTTAAATCAAATAGTTTTTTACACGTAGATCACAATGGTGGAATCCACAAAAATTTTATATATCATATAAATGATGTTTTCGGGTTTCAATATAAATAGAGAGGTTCTTCCACCAGTTATCATTATCAGTTTTCTCCTAGGAGTGAGACATAGCATAGATGATAGTTTGGGTGTTTGGACCAACCTTGTTATGACCATTATTCAGAACTGTGCTATGAGAAATCTCTTATGACCTATTCTTTTGCGTATTTTTTCACTTTTATGTGTGCCATTCTGTCCTATGAGGCCATGAGAATGTATATTTCCAAGGATCTCTAATGGATGTCTTAGCTTGTGTACGGACATAGGGAGTCCCTTATATGATCACTATCATGTTTTCAAGTGAGAAGTTCCTTATTATATTATTCCACTATTATTCATAATTATATGATATTGTGTATGATTACACCCTAAATCTTCAATAAATATCCCATGTAGGATTTATTTTCTCATGTTTACCTAGAATATCCTGAGTTGGATGCCTCCTCAGTGCTTGACTTAATGGACCCAGTGAGTGCCAATGGTTTAACAAACCCCAAGTCATATGTATACTTGGGGTAGAGATGCATTATGGGTGTCACCTACAACCCATGAAAAACTAGTAATCCCGTGGGGCTGTGGATGTAGTGTTGGGTAGTCTGTTCATGAACCCCCTCTCATTTGATTATATCTGACATGGTTTTGCTGATGCAGTAGACATTACTATAGGTTCTTCTTTGTTTGTTGCTATTAAGCCTGACGCGAGGTGCCATTTTATTTTTTTCGATGTCTATAGGTACGTCCTGGTATCCGGCCGTTGAGACTTACATTTTTACAATTAAAAATTGTGTGATACTTGGATTCATGTTGTAGGAATGCCTTGGATAGAGACATTGGATGTATGATACGCCTACAGATGAGGTTGAGATATGCCCTCATGCAAGGTTCGGATATGGATACTGGCATGGTTTTGATATTACTGATAGATTTGTTGTGATATGCATTTGTGTGGGATATAATATGTCTGCATGAGGGTTCTTCTATGCCTATGGATGGGTTTTGATTTGTCTGATGGCGTGGTTTTTTATGCCTGTGGGAATGGTTTTCTAAGTCTCAATTCGATTATTGGGTTATTGCATTATGCTTTCAAACCAGAGATCTATTACAGGCTTGAATATCAGTAAACAATATCCTTCATTACAGGATTTAATGTCGGTATATGGTAAGCTATATAGTGATCGGTGGGGAGTACAGGTGAACCCATGTTTTGGAAAAGTATCCCCCTATATTGACGTATCTTTTTGAGAGATATAATTTTGATGTTAGCCAATATATGTACATGTCTATGGTATTACATACCAAAATATCGAATTAATTATACACGACTTGAGTGGCATGAAATCCATATCAAATCCCATAAACAAGATATCCTGGCGATCGGTCTTATAAACCCATCGACGAACTACTGATGTGATTTCTTGTTATTTGAGTCACATACTAATGAATATTCATATTTAAGTATATGTTTATAGTTATGGGACTATACATGTGAATGCATATAGATATGGATATTCATGGTTTCACTTACCCAGTTGACAGGGATTGCAGACCCTGGGATTCAATATTGTTGAATGTTTAGTTTAATTATCTTCTGTACTGTTCCAGCAAAGCTAAACACATTGTTGTTGCATACAATTTTAAGAGAACAATTATAGGTTTCATTTCAGGGAGACCTAATAGAATTATTTCACACCCCTGAACATAAACATATATGTATGTATAGACCATATATATTCATTTCATGTTTATCCAGATATTCATGGTGGATATTTATGAATCCATGTGTTGTATGATCGGGAGGAGCTTCTTGAGTGGTTTTACATATTGGGCGGCTGTAGTTTGATAGCGATTCGAGATTAGGTACATGAATTGGCACCAAGTTAGTAGGAGAAGCCTATACTTTTTCTTTAGGTTTCTTGTATTATTTTACTTGAATGGTTGAAATAGTGGGTAATAGTGTTGTATTGTTTTGCATAGCTGTTTGGGATTTTACAGCATTTTACTATTACAATATTTTCTGTTTCAGTTGTGTATTTCTTCCCCACTCAGTTTAATTTTTGTTTTTTATGATACATAGTTATTTAACCGTTTTCATAAACTCATTTGAGAGAATTGTCTATCCGCAATCAAAACATTTTCCTCACTGCTAGTCGGTAGCATTTGGGGTATGGGGAGGCGTGTTTGAGGCCCTGTGAAAAACCACCTCGAATCCCCGGTTTAGTGGCTTCCAGGTCGGGAAATTAAAAGTTATAATTAGTGGAGTTTTCTTTTCCTATTAATTTCTATTTGGGATATGTTAGACATGTGTATTAGGAATGTGTAAGACACTTTAATGGATATCATATTGGTGGGTTGATAACACTAATTCCATATAGATGTCCTGATTTTCAAGGATGGGGATTGCTATTTAGATTTTGTGATGCTACATTTGTATTTGTGTTCCTCCTTGAGCGACACACATGTTGTGTAGGTTTTTGATATACTATGGATATCTAGATCTTGGCCATTATTAACATGATAGGGATGGTTTTTATTCTTTTGTATGGAAAAGGAATGAGCTGTCTAATGCATCATACTAGAATCATAGGATTCACAGCTTATAGGCCTACAAGTGGGTGTTTTTTCCGATGACCGAGAACTTTGGGTCTATTTATAGATATTTTTACACTGATTAAAAGTTATGAGGACATACGTTGAGGAATTTTTATTAAATTTTATGATTTAGTTCTCAGAAAAAGGTGGTGTAGTGACCCTAGTTGGTCAATATGTCATGCGATGCTTTTCATATAACCTCTTGTTGGTTGTATTGCATGGGTTTGTGGTTATCAAGTTTGTTCACTGGGTTTGAGGCTGAATGGTAGCAAGGATTTTCTTGTGAACTGAACCTCGAGGGTGTATTTTCATATAAGGTTACTTGATGAGTGTCAGTTCTGTTTCTCTTCATCATAGGTTGTGCCCTCCAAGGAGCAGTTCATTAAAAAGATTCTCAGAGGTGGTCAGGGCCCTCATAGGCCTTGTGTTTCAGTTTTGACCCACGTTGGTCATTGTGATCTTATGTGAATTTGAGAGTTTTTGAATATTTTGGGCAAGGTGGTTGGACTATGTGACCCAATTGTTATGTTTTGGATGTTTAGGGCTAGGTGGGTGACCTATAGGCTGTTATTTTGACTTGGACCTTTGTAGTTCGGTGTCTGTTCGGTTCAAGGGTAACCATTATGAGTGAGGTTTTCCAATGTTTTCCAATGAATTCTTGGAAGGGAGTTATGTTATTTTCTTATTTTGTTATCGTGGCATGGGGGGTTCTAGAGTTTTCCTTATAGGTATGTTGATACCTTAATCCTTTGGTCGAGGAACCTCCGGTGATTGTTTTTTGAGACTAACTTCAATGTGCACGACCATTCAGGTCTGTAGCCGGGTCGACCATTGTTTCTGCTATTCTTAATGTATTCAGGTCCTGGGTAGAAGTTCATGACTGGAATGAAACCATGTGCACATGTCAACAATTTAGGATACATGCTGGTTGTGTGTGGAATTGTGTTGATATAAATTGGTGACTAGTCGGGTACGAGCCACTGTCCAATGTTTTATGACATCTCATGGTTTTGGACCACATAATTTATGCTGACATGTCCCTTCGTGGTAAAGGATACATTGTGGAATAAATCAAGTATCTTTTGAAGGTTGAACCGTGGTTAATTCCTGGTCATGTTTTGAAAGGATGGTGAGCATGGATCAGAGGGATCTGAATTCTTCTTCGATAAAATCATAGTGTACACCTATAAAAGATGATCATTTTATATCATGATCCATCTTGAGTATGATGAGAGTGAACAATACTACGTTGAGATATCATTTTCCTTGTTAATGATCTACTATTTAGTGGAGGGAACCTATTGTGGTTTGTCCCTATGAGGAGTGTATGGAAATACATATGGTGGGGAGTGCACCATTGTCCGTTTGAGTGTGGGTTTTCTCATTTTAGTTAAACTTCATTGTTTTTTGTGACATTTTGAGGTTATATTTTTCTATTAAGATGATGATAAAGGTATTCATTTTATGGGGAGTATCATATTAGTCACCATCAAATTTTTTCCATGTTGAAGGTACTTGTAAACTCTATAAAACTGTTATTTGGACGGTTTAAATAGCATGGTTATATAGATGCTCAGGTTGAGAGTATGGATATTGGTCATTTCATGTGGCATATCAAGGACTAAAATGATTATACTGTGGAGGTTTTATGAACACGTAATTTTTAGGACGTTAATTTTGAGAAAGAAAAAGAATTTTTTTTTTGGTTGCTTGTGAGGGGTAAAATGGTATTTTCCCATGACCCTATGACATCAGATAATTTTTCTAACAACTCCTTTGGTCCCTAAATAGGGTTTTTAACCTGGACCATGGGTTTCTTGTTAATATAATCTATTTAAATTTTAGTGTAATATTTAATGTTTAATATTATTAAATTAAATATTAATTTTTACATGTAGATTCATTTGGTAAAAATCATTAAATAGAGTGTGGAATTGAGATTCAGTCTACACCATTGAGTGAGGAATGGGGATTTTAGCCTTGGAGAGTCATAAAATCAAGTGGGGTGCCAAGGCTAGCTTGGGAGCCTTTTTTTCTTAATTTCCTTTTTTATTCATTTCTTCCTTCTCTTATTTTTATTCCTTTCACGCATCCAATATGCCTCCACTTTTCCCATGTACATTGGGAGAAATTTTAGATTAATAAAGATAGAAAGAGTTGGGAGTCAAAATGGGTACCCATTCAAAGCCCTCGACATGCTGAGTTGGCGTGCAACATACGTGGATCCTAAAATCAAGAGAAGATTTGGTGGTTTCCTCCAGAAGGTATCGTCGTTTATCTTTTTTACGTATATCCTTGTTAAACATGTTATTTAATGTTTTTAAATCCTATTTTTTCTTACTTGTGGGATCTTAAGGTTTGATCTGTTGTTTTGTGGGTGAAAATTGGTGTCTCGGTCATTTTTAGGGACTTCCCATTGGGAAACCCTGAATAGATGGGGTGTGTTCTAACAGAACATGTTGTGTGTTCTTCCCACACAAGTAATTACAATTTTTCTAAAGTACACTTCGTGTACTTTGAGTAAATACTGTTTAGTGGATGGTCGTCTGATCAGCATGTGAAATATGACATCGAATAGTGATTTTTAAGGGGTACATGTCGTGTACTAGCAGTAAATGTCATGTAGTGGAAAATGGGAACATGTTCGAGTGAAAATTAACACAGGGTGATGTTTTTTGAATAGTACACACCATGAAATGTAATTTACTTGTCGGGTACCACGACACAGGTAAACCACATGTGTTCGGGCCATGTACTTCTCTAGGTTAGTAGTTTTGGGGTATCCGGTGCCCTCGAAGTCGGAATTAGGTGTGTGAGTAGTCCATTCTGATCTTTTGCCTGTGTAAATTGAAATATTGAAATTTAAATGAAATTTATAGGTCATCTAAATAATTTTTGTGGAGTTTATATATAAATGCATAATTGTTTCCTCCAGTTACCATGTTTAGTTCTCACTTTGGTGTAAAACATGGAATGGATGATAGGTTGGGTATTCAGACAAACCTAGTTGAGAACATTAATATGGGATAATCCATGAGCTATCTTATATTAGATATGATTTTGAGGTTGTTCCCCTTGTTATTTTTTCCATTATGGACAATGATCCTACGATACTATATGTTTCCAAGGATAGGAAGAATGATTTTTCCATAGTTCATTTCTTGGGAGACCTAGTGGGTGCCTGTGGTTTGAACATCCCACAATCATATGTCAAGATTGAGTATAGATGGTGTTCATGTGTCGGATAGATCTTGTTCCTAAATAGTAATCCCAAGGAGATATGGATGTAGTATTGGGTTTCGTGTTTGGGAACCTCACATGTTTCTTTAAATCTGAATTGGTTTTGTTGATGTAGTAGTGTATTGTAGATGTGCATCTGGGTTGGTGGCTATTGAGCCTGACGCAAGGCATCATTCTATATTTTGTTTGGATATCCAGAGGTTATTCATAACATCTAGCTATTGAGCCTTACATGTTTAATTTAATGAGTTGACTGATTCATGGATTATGGTAGTAAGAATTATTTTGATGAACTCATTGGCTGAATGATATGTATGTGGACGAGGATGTGATATGACTATGGGGGGAGGGGGGGTTCTGATATTCCTGCAGACATGGTTCTAATATGCCTAAGGTCGAGGTTGTGATATGCATGCTGGTTGGTTCTGATATACCTGTTGGTGGGTACTACATGCCAATGGTTGGGTTCTGATTTTCTTGAGGGTGTGATTATTCTATTCTTGTGGGAAAAGTTTTCTATGTCTCAGTTGGATTCATGGGAAAATGCTCCATGTTTTCTGGATAGAGACAAGTTATAAGATTGACCGTCCATATACAATATAATTCCTAATAGGATTGACCGTCAGTATACGATATCCTAGATAGTGATTGGTGGTGATTACAGGTGAACCCAGGTGTTGGATGAGTAACCCCACATGGTAGTGTAGCTTGCTCAGAGATAAAATTCTGGAGTAGGATAATAAGGTACGTGTCGATGGGATTACGGAATAAAATATCAACTTAATGATACATAGATTGAATGGAATGGTGTCCATATCAATGCCCTTGTAGAGGATGTCCAGGTGACTGGGCTTTTAGACCTAACGATCGACTGTTGAAATGGTTTCTTGTTATTTGATTCACATTATAATGAGTACTCATATTTATGTATATGTTTATAGGTATATGACTATACATGTGTATGTATATAGATATGGACAACCAAGGTGGAACATACTCAGTTGACAGGGATTACGAACACTATATATGACATTTGTCTCACATTTGGTTTACTTCTCTTCTATTGAGTTCCAGCTGGGCTGAGCATGTTGTGATTTCATACACTATTCACATCACTATTATGGGTTTCGTGTTTGGGTTCTCTACTAATGTTATTTCTCTCCCATTCATGTGCACCTCGTTGTATGTGTAGACCATATGTAATATTTTCAGGTTTACCGCAAGTTGCATGGGGAATCGGGATGAAGCCTAGTGTTGCATGATCGAGTGCAGATTCTCAAGTGGTTCAATTGATTGGGCTACTGTATTTCGACAATTTTTAGAGATTTTTTAAGTGGGATTTCATAGATTTAGTATTGGAGACATGTAATTTTACTTTAGTTTCTTTGATACATTTATCAGTGTAGTTTTCCAAGAGGTTGAAAATTGTTGTATTGTATTGGATTGCTGTTCAGGATTTTATAGCATTATACTATTACATCTTGTTCTATTTTAGTTTATTAAACCCACAATATATTTACTTTCAACATTGTATGATACTTAGTCATTTCCATTGTTTTCTTACTCTATTATGATTTCACATTATCCCCACTATGACACCCTAGATTATCACTTCATGTTATAAGCCATTGGAGTACATGGTGGAACGCAAGAGGCCTTATGGAGAACCAGCTCAGAGCGCCAGTTTAGTGGCTTCTAAGTTGGAATGATACAGATGCTATAAACTAATGCGATATGGCAGTGTGATGATTTCCACTATGTGAAGACCGACCCGATGGGAGTGGGAATCCCATAATTGTCAATATATTTTCTCAGTTAACTAATGTTATTAATAGAAACAGTTTCCTAGAAGATCCTCCCCCAAGATATGGAAACCCATAGTAGAGAGCGTCATGAGAATATGGCCTCATACTTTATATGGATTATCAGATTCCCTAATCACATTGAAATGGATAAATTCCATTGAAAATATCTTCTATATATTTTAATGTTCCCAAAAATAGATGGTTCCTATAGTTTTATATCATATGGTGGGTGAACCGAGTCATCAGTGGAAATTGATCAAGAATGTAATGATTGTGGTCGGCCTCTTCTTTAGTGGGATTAATCATTTCCAAAAAAAAACATGGAAATCCATATCTTTGATAGAAATGTATAAATTCTATAATGTACCCTCGAATTCTAGATTGATATTGGTGAATATCAGATGAATCAAGGGTATAGGAAGTTGAATGTGGACTTTAGTTATGGTCATCTGAGGGACAAATCCAACACTACAATGAAATTACAGCACCTCACATGTCAATTGTGTGGAAATAAGAACCCTGTAAATTTCAAAAGTGAATAAGGAAATATGTGTGAAAGAGATGGTAACATGGACAATGATTGCAGACTGGTAAAACATGCTAATGTGACAGAGTAATGGAGTTCTCCGGTCAATCCTCGACATATATTTAATTACTAAAACTTCAAGAAAATAAGGATCTTTATGAACTAGTACACTGAGACAATGGTTTTTATAAGAAACCAACAATCTCAATGCAAGAATGGGTGAGTTTTTTTAACCACTACTATGAAAGTGAATACCGAAAATGATGTGGTGACATGTACACTAGTTATTCATTCTAAAATAGTAAAATTTCATTTTGATTTTTGGTTCTATGGCATCATTTATATAATGAGTGTTTTGTATAACATTTCAAACATAACCACAAATAATTGAAGTAAATATTTTGGTGAAGACAATAAATGGTGAAATTATTACATCCCATGAAATAAAACTCATAACCTATCAAAATATCTATATTTAACATCCCATAGGTTTTTTTATACTCCCACTAGAGTAATTGGATAAAATTAAATGCATGGATTCTCGTTCCTAATATGTATCCAACATTAATTTCCATGGGAGGGAAATTGCTCTTCATATGGAAAATTGACCCCTCATTATATAGAATTTCAAGGAGAAGGATGATTCTTCTTTAGCACCATCATCACAATAGATGATATTATATCACTTTGAGAAAGCTTATCAATCTAAATTGACTAAGCTAAATGAATAAACAATTATAAAATACAAGCATATGGTGAAATAATTTGTTTATGTGTTTCCCGATGAATTGCCTGGTCTTCATTCTAGCCGAGAGGTCGAATTTTTTATCAAACTTATACCAGGATTATTTTCAAAATCCATGACATGATATATAATGTCTATTGCATAACATGGGGATTTATAGATATCTCTAGATGTTAATATGTATAAAGGGTTTATAAACCAATTTGCTTCACCATGGGGTGAACCAGTCCTTTTTGTCATGAAGAATGATTGGTTAATGCGCCTTTGCATTGATTATTGTGATCTCACCAAAATCACGACAAAGAACAAGTATCCATTTCCACTAATTGATGAATTGTTATATTAAATATGTGTTTCAAAATAATTGTCCCTGGTGGATGTGCGGTCGGAATATAACCATGTACGGGAGAATTAAGAGGATATCCCCAAGAATACTTTTCGTATAAGGTATGGGCATTATGAGTTCATAGTGATTCCTTTTGGACTCACTAATGTTTTAGAATTATTTATGGGCATGATGAATATAGTCTTTAAATCTTATCTCCTTGAATTTGTTGTATTATTTATAGATGATTTTATAATATACTCCAAAACCAATCTTGATGATAAGTATCATATTTAAATTTTACTAAAAGACTTACAAAAGGATAAGATATATGCAGAGTTCAACATTTGTGAGTACTAGTTTAAGGAAGTCTCATTAGTGGGGCATATCATCTCAAGCAATGGGATATCTATGGATCCTACCATTAAAATGAAAATGGGGGATGGTCGACACCGTCATTTTTGAATGTTATCCCATGAATATTTGGGTTAGGTAGATATTATCACCGATTTTTGAAAAAAAAATCATTATTGTCAATCACTCATACCAAGATAACATAGAAGGGAGTAAATTTTTCTTGGAATGATAAATCTGAAGATATATTTATGGCGATGAGATGGAGGTTGGTCACTACACCAATGCTCACCCTACTCATATGTGGGGAGATTTTCATAATTTTTAGGGATGTTTCCAAGAAGGTATTGGGATGCAGCTCGATTAAAATTGACATAGACATTGTCAACTCCTTAAAGAAGTTGAAAATTAATGAGAAAAACAATCCCATAAATTATGTTGAGATAGTTGGTGTGACCATTGTGTTGAAAATATGGAATAATTATCAATTTACTGATAACTGTTAAATATATTGGGATCACAAAAGTGTAAAATATATAATAACTCAGAAAGAGATGAATATGGGACAATAATGAATGAAAGAGCATATCAAGGATTATGAATGTTGAATCCTCTACCATCCTAGGAATGAAAATAGTTTAAGGGATTCTCTATGTGGAAAATACCCATCAATTATATCATTGATGAGAATATAGAAAGATCTGATGTTCTTAGATATGATGTGGATAAACTTGGGAATCCTAAAGAATGTAAAATAATCAATAATTTCACAAATGATTGATCAACAATATATTTTGAAAATGATAATATATTCTAAAAAAATTATGTTGGTATTCAGAAGAAAGTGGAAGCTTTCAGAAAATGGAAATACATGGAGTTCAATGTTAATGACCAAGGAATTTTCATATTTAGGCAAACACTATTTATTTCATTCAATCATCAGTCAAAATAAGATATTTTTGATGATTCACATAGTTCTACATTCTCCATTCACCTAGGAAAAAATAATATATATCAAGATATCTGAATGAACTATCAGTGGAATAAAATGAAGTATAAGATTGCTCAATATATATCAATGTGTATGACATGATATTAATTCATTTATGAAAGACAAAAGTCGATGTGGGTGATGAAAATATTACCCATAACAAATTGAAAATAGAAAAACAAAACCATGTAAATTTTCACTGGACATATAAATACATCCAAATGAATCAATGCTATCTTTATTTTTTGGATCACCATAAAATTACTGCCCACATTACT
Organism: Viscum album; assembly: GCA_963277665.1. Taxonomy (NCBI): domain Eukaryota; kingdom Viridiplantae; phylum Streptophyta; class Magnoliopsida; order Santalales; family Viscaceae; genus Viscum; species Viscum album. Next base: position 322,085,426 of record OY728161.1, read on the forward strand.
GTGATTCGATATAATTTCTCACTAAATCAACTAGCATAGAAATAAATCATATAAGTGGTAAAGACACATGGAGTACCTCTATTAATTGTGTCTGAAAAAGATCCAATATTCAGTATTATTTTTTTGAAATGTATCCAAAATTCCAATCACAATGAGTTAAATTTTAGTGCTACATACCACCCTCAACCCAATGTCCAATCTAATTGGACAATCCAATGACATGAAAAAAATTTTAGAGCTTGGACAATATACTTAAATAAAGGATGGGACAAGAATATTCTTTCTGTAGAGTTCTATTACATCAATAGTTTCCCTTAAAAATCATAATATCCCCCTATGAATCCATATATGGGATGAGGTGAAGAACACTGGTATGTTGGTATGATGATAGTGAATAAAAACATATAGGTCTAAAAATGGTCTAAGAAATGTTGGAGAAGGTTAAGAACATAAAACACCACATAAAATCATCTCAAATTTGACAAAATAGATATAATGATCATCGTTGGAATGACCAAGAGTTTAATACTGGATAAATTTTACTCTTCACATTTCTCTACAAAAGAGAGTCTTCTGATTTGGGATGTAGTAATGCTTAGTGAAAGGTACATCATCTCTCTTGATATTATTTATAGAATGAGAGTTGTGGCCTACCGAAAAGCACTCCCACCGAACATGTATCAAGTAAAAAATGTGTTCCATGTATCACGTTTATTAAGGTACATACCAAACACATCACATGTACTCAATCCATATGAGGCACCACTGAGGAATGACCATTCTTATGGGGAGAAGCTAGTTAAGAAATTAGTTCGAATAGAATTTTTTTTATAAAATAAGATAATGCTACTCATTAATATATTTGGGTGAAATCATATAAATGAAGAAGCAACATGAAAACTAGAGTAGGGGATGAAAAATGCTACCCACATCTATTTTTAGTGTCGTAAAATGGAATTTCAAGGGTGAAATTTTTATTGGCGGAAGGTGGTAATGACACAAACCATTATGAATATAATTCTGAACTTTTATTTAACTATATTTGATATCATTATATAAAACACATAAAGATATATTATTATATGAAATTGTATTTTAAATGACAGTTACTTGTCATTAATGTAAATAATATATCATTTGAACAAAGAAAACATGCCATTTCTAAATATGGGGTTTTAATACATCCATTTGGAATATAAAAATAATGTAATGGAATCAACTAGTATGATTATACACTATGAAGGCCATTTAATGGAGAGAATGAGGGAGATATTATTTCTATTTATTTCCCTAGGCATATCCCATGATGATATCCAACAACTTTATCATTAATGAGACCATTTAATGGTGAAGTTCAAACACATCAATATCACAACCAAATCCATGTTCACCGAATGATCCCATGAAATCACCACCATCACACACCTTAATTTTAGGGCACATGCTGGTGTGATAGAGGGATATTTATCCAATACCCATGAAATAATATCATGTAAATTATTATAGGTATATATTAATAAATATATTTTCAGCATATGATTATTAATTTGTATATAATTTTTAACAAAAAAATATTATGTTTCGTTAACTAAGAAATCTATTTTGAGGAAATATTTATTAAATTTAAATATATAATATAATAAAAAAATATATCATTAAATTAGATCTATAAAAAATCAAATTTTATAAAATTTTTATGAATTCAATTGTAATTTTTTTTGGATTTGAAATCAGTTTTTCTAAAAACACGTCAATATTCTATAAATTTAGTTTTTAATTTAAATATGAAAATTTGAATATATGTAAACTTATTTAGATAAAATTAATATTAATTTTTTATTCATGATGTTGAAATTATACAATGGTGAGTGTTTCATAATTTTATGAGACAATTGACTATTTTGGTAAAAAAATAAATACCGTATTAATATAGGTTGTGTTCTATGACAAAATAATGGGCCTTCCGTGAAGTAATAATAACTATAAAAGGAATATTTGGAAAAATATATTTTTTCCTTTAAAATAAAGTAATATTAATTTAAATTGATATATTTTATAAAGCCTTAATAAATACTGTAAAAACATAATATAATTTCTAATTTAAAATTCATTTTATTTAGTGTGTGTCTCACTTCCACATAATAATGTGAAATATTTTAATATTGTTGGCCCTTTATCATATAAAATAATGAAATAAAATTACCTTTCAAATATACCTTGGGCAAAAACCATGGGATGTTTTGGGTTTTTCAATATTTTTTTTGTGATGTGTGAAAAATCATAATAATAATAAAAATTCCCTCCTTCCCTATATAAACTCACCCAATATCCCATTTTTCTTCACTAAAAATATTTCATGCTCGACTAACGTATTCCTCCTACTCCCTATAATCCTCTTATAGTGCCTCGTGGCTTCAAATAGGTCTCTCCCATGAAATTGGAGTCACAAATCAATGTAAGGGATCCTCACCTCATCTATTCCTTTCAATTCAATATCCTTGTTGGAAAACATTCATGATTATTTCAATTCGTTATGTTTTCATAATTTTTCAGTCAAATACTTACTATCCATTTGATTTTATGTGATTGTGGGATATTTTATCACCATTCATTTGTACCCTTATCTAAGTCGTTACAATACCGAAATTTCGTAATGGATTTCACTATTGTCAATTAAATTTATGCACTTATTTTTTATTATGCATCATCAAATACATTTAGTATGTTGGGATGGTATATTCTTCGATACCCATATTGTATATATTTTTTTATATATTATGATACTTTTATTTCTCTCTCTTCAAACCATTTGATGAATTCTTATATGATGTCGTTATGCTGTTGGAACTCGACAATGATTTTCCATGATAAAATCAACGTGTATTGAATACTATAACATTCCCCTATTAAGGTTATTCACATTTATTCGCATATAATATTTGATATAGGACATACATGCATGTATTAAACATTCATTGATTGAGGAATAAATGATTATGTTCAATGAGTCCATGTTATATAATCTATGCTGCACTCTTAAGCATGAGATTGAAATGATTATGAAGGGTTCTTTATAATTGTGATCTAATGTATTTGGTATTGTCTTGTATAATGATAAACCATATTGGGGTAAGTGATTACATGAATATTGTTTCGGAAAATTTTTTCCGATGAGTTATTTGCTGTTTAGAATTGACATATTTTTTTGATGCATTGTTTTATGTTGTGGTAACATTTCCACTTTATGATTATCATGCTATATCATGCATTTATTCTTATGATCATTTTTTCTTATTTGATATCCCTTTTATAAATTGTATCATTATCCTCATGATATGTATTTTTTACTTCCTTTATAGACTATATTTATCACCCCTTTCTTATGTATGTCTTCAGGTTATCCGACCCAATGTAAAGTGTAGAGGATTGTTGTGATCATGTAAAAGAAGTTTTCAACAAAGATGTTGTATTTCATGTTTATGTTGTTATGTAATGTTCCTAATTTTCCAATACAGTAGTCTGATTGACCTTATAAGTTGTATTGTGTGAAATATGTGAAATAAATAATGTTTAAATAAGAAATAATGTTTAGGGTTGTCATAAATATCATTAAAAAAAGTCAAAATGAATACATTTATTAACATTCATGACAATAAGTAACATCCCTATCACCATAACTATAATAATATATATATATATATATAAGTATTAAATAATTTTATAAATAAAATAATTTATTGAAGTTTTTTTTAATATTTCAATTCCCTTCATTTTAGTGTGACAAAAGTGATGATTTCAATGAAAAATGAATTTTCAAACGAACCAATGGTCTAATATTATCCCTTTATAATTAATTTTTCCTAAAATTTATCTTAAATTATTTTGTTTAATTTGATATTTTTACAATACATATCTCTAACATATTAATATTCATTGTATCAAGGATATATTAATGAACCTGGACCTAGTGTCCAAGATTTTTTTCTTCTTTATTACATTGGCATTAGATACAAGTAATCACATAACAACACAATGAATAGTTATGTTTCACTAGTAAACTAGATATATATTTGAAATTCACATTAGATTTTTTTGAAAATAAACGTAGAATATTATTTGATAATTCTATTATTCCCTCACTTTATCCCATAATATATATAAAAAAGAAATTCATCATATCCAATGGAAAATATTTCATAAGAGATTGATTATATGAAATGCCCAATTAAAGATAATTATATGTATATATGTACATAATCAATAAGAATATTAAATATAGACATGTAAATAGTAGAAAAAATGACATTTACAAAGTAAAATGAGCCTAATCCGAAATCAGTAAACGATGATCAAATAATTCCATATAGATAATCAACTAAAAATAAAATTTAACCAATTATATTCTATCTAAATGAATAATCACATGAAATTTCAATAAATAATTTTTTTGTAAAGGAATTGATAATGGTGGATATCTATAACATATAATTAAGGCCTTCTTCCAAGGCACCAAAAGTAGTCAATGATTTGTTCCAAGACATCTAACATTATGGAGGACTCATTCCAATATATCTATTAATATGGTTATGGCCTCTAAAAAACTATATCTAGTTTATCTCCTGAGACCATTGAAGGTATAAATGGGATATTGTGGGGCCCTTCCATCATATACAATGTCCAGTTAGTTCCTCATATGAAATTATCCAAACAAAATACACATAAATATTTTTATTAAAAATAACATTGCATATGTTTATACTACCCCAATCAATAAATATATTCATAAATTTTTTTGAGTAAAATGGTGAAAGGTAATAAAATTGCACATCCCTACATAAACTAATCATATATAATCTAATAAATTAGTAATTATGATACGAATAAAATATTTAACTAGTATAACATATGTACATTATGGTTTCGATGTCATTTATAAATATAAATAATATAAACAACATAAAAAAATATTGTTGATGAAAATATAGTGATAATATTTCTAATTCAGAAGAAAAATCTATGAATTTATAGAATATTAGATAAAAAATTTCATTTTAAATTTTAATCTTGTTAAATGTTAATGGAAGATTCAAATAAGTTTTCTTAATTATGTAATGTAATTATATACAATGCATATATGTTATAAATAAAATTCATTATTAACTATAGAATGGTATGAATTGTTCAACATAAGAAAATGGAAATAATATTAATTTTCAATATTTTAATTAAAATGGTCAAATCATGTGTATAAATGTCTTTCCTAAATTATTTTCTGAAATCTAAAACGTTTTTGAAAATATATTTAGAAAATATGGTTTTGGAATAAAAAAGTTTTTCGTATGAAGATCAAAATAATGTCAGATATTCTTTAAATACATTTCATAATTATTTAATGTACCAACAAGTGGTAAAATGAAAATATTACATTAAAATATCAAAAATAACCTGATTTAAAAAAATTAATCAATTTATAGAGGTATATATTATAAATTACATTACTAGAATAATATTAATGAGAAATCATGATATATAATGGGATTGTGACATAAAACACTTACCACATTCATAACGTTGAATCATAATACCCATGAATGGGATATCCAGAAATGAATATGTATATACCTATAATTATATACATAATAATTCAAAATATACTCACTCGATGAATATATAGAATAAAAAATAAATATGTAGTGAAATTGGCATGTATCTCACAGAAAGAAAATGTGAGACAAAATCTCGTACACATGCATAATTTTGGATGAAAATTATTTTTCCACATTAATAATGGTTTTAAAAAATTATATATAATAATAAATATCCCTACTAAATTTTATTATATCATATATGATCCTATAATAACATCATATCATGTTTTCATTAATAATATTTTATTATTTTAAATGTTTCTTCTTTTAATTGTCTAATTTTCGCATGCATATCATTTTATTAATGATTTAGTTCATGAAAATATTACGAAGATTCATCATATCAAATATAATAACCATGAAATATTTATAATACTTTTATATCAATTATATGTTTTGAACAAATCATGAAATATGGTTTTGATAAAGGATGAATGTTAATATCATAGTTATGGTAGGTCATATGCACGCATAGGAAAAATTTACACCTTTAAATAATCTATATGGAAAGGGGGTAAGTTTTATTTTAAAATTATACAATGGTAAAAACTATATGATTTTTTTAAATATAATTATATATAAGTGACATTTTGTGTTTTCATGAAAACAGAGTCACATATTTTCCTGAAGTTAGTAGTCCACATGTACATGATCGACATTATCATCATTCATTTAGTGAAAATGATATGAAATGAAATGATATATATTAGCTTTCTAGAAAGATTAATATGACACTAATATCATAATTATATATTATATATCTCATATAATCAATAAATTTTTCCATATCACAATCCATGTTATGTTTAAGTGAATGATGAATTGTATCTCTTCGCAATGTGGTATTCCACCATAAACATTAGTGAAACTATCATATCTCATGCATAATGGAAGGTATAAATGATATATAATTTATAACAGATTCGGGGGAATAAGTATTTTTTAAAATATAATATATATCATTGTAATCCATCATCTTATATTATCATGGGATGTGGTAATGGATGAATTCGGGGCATCTTTTTGCGAGGTGGTAGTCTGCCGGACACCCAAACAATGATTTTGTAACCTATTTCATGGAAGAGGAGATCATTTTAGGCCACACATTTTTTATAAAAACATTCCATTATATATAATATAATATTGATATTATAACATCATTCTATAATAATTAAATATTTAGGTGTTGAAATAAATAAAATTATGATTCTCCATGAATAACATTAACCGTTCTTTGGGTATCCTCAATATGGTTTTATCATGGACTTATTTGGTTGTATATTTCCAAAAAATAAGGATTATTTCATGGGAGGGGGTACGTTGGTATATTATTTGGGTATTATATATCTAAAATAGAGAGGGTTTTAGGTGTTATGGCGAGAGGATTTCAGGTGGCCTTATAGATGTGAAGTGAGTGACATGCTTGATTTTTTTTTAAACATTCAATCATACACATGATTTTATCGTGAAAAATTCAAGAATTTGTACATTCTAAAAAAAGAGATATGGTCAAAATATTTCCATTAAGATGGTTTTAGACATGTTTTTTGGTAATTTTTCATCCTTTTATTCTTAATTTAACCTGTAAAAAATCCATTTTTATCTTAAATATATTAATTATTATTAATTATTTTTAATATTCATTTTGGTCAAAAATATATTTTAACTTTTTTAAAATTAAAAATTATTCTTATTCAAAAATTTCATCACATTGTTTCAAATTATATTTATATGATTAAAAATATTTAATTTATAATTAACCTCAAGGACATCATTATAATGTAATTTTCCAATGTGAATGTTTCTCAAAGATGAAAATATTTTTAGATAAAAATATAGTATAAAAATGATTAAAATGAAATAAATTAGATTGATTAATATATATTTTATGTAATATTGCATTAAAACAAATTAATATTATCATTTAACTTTATAAATAATTTAAATGAATTTCCTTTTTCAATTCAATTTTATATTTTCAACTATTCATCAATAAAATTAACTTTTTCCCAAAAAAATCAAAAAACTTGAACTAAATATAATTTTGTTATTATTTTTTAATAAATTATGATAATTGGTTTAAAAAAATAGAAATTTGGTACATAATAAATATTACTAGTTTTCTTAAAGTGTGATTAAACGTTATTTTAGAAAAATATAAGTATTTTTAATTATTTATTTTTCTATTAAATTTTATTTTTATTTCTAAAAAATAAGTCAAAAATTAACATGTGTAATGTATACATTTTCATAAATTAATTAATTCTGTTATTACACTCCATTCTAATGACTATGTGATCGCTACCATAATAAATGATAATATTTTAATAATATGTCATGTTTTTTTAATATTTATTTTATGTGTAACATATTATAAACTCATTGATTCTTATAATTAAGGATAAAATCATTTTTTCGTGTAACAAAAGATAAAATCAATGATGTATATAATGAATCAAAATTAAATTTTATTACTAATTATCAGGGTTTAAAATTTTAAAGTATTATTCATGTTGTGAGACACATACACAATCGAATAAAAGGATATATTTTTAAGATTGTGGGATCTTACATTATGCCTACATTATATATATTCCAAATAGCCCAATTAAAAAATTAAATTACTAATCAAGGGTTTGATATTTGTAATTTTTTTAATTAATATCCAGTCTCATAAAATTATTTAATAAAATTTACACTTTGTTAAAGAGTAAATGGGAGTGAAATGGTTATAATGAATAACACAAAAGTAGGTTTCGATGTAAGAAAAAAGTGGTGGAAGGTTAATATACAGAAACATATAGAAATCATGAACAATTATAGAGAGTGATTTTGGCCATTGATCTGAAATTCATGAATGATCAATAGAAATTTAAGTGAATCAATACTATAAATTCCTGCATATCTAAAATATTATTTGATTTATTGAATATGACTATAATAGGATACTATTATCATTTCAATATCCATTTTTTATGATAAGGAATTATTTTACTCTCTAATAATATATGAAAATATTGTTAATTTATATGTTTTTACTTTAAATTGAAATTTTAATCCATTGGTTTCAATTCAATAATTTTTCAATTCATTAATTACTCTAAGAAATGAATATAAATGTTTTTTATAGACATACGACCCATAAATATAACTTCAGTGGATCGTATGATCCATAATATGATGATATTTCATTCTTTATATAGAGTGTTATGATTATAAAAATTTGTAATCACAAGTTATCCAATTTTAAAAAATCATCATATGGTGATGTAATAAATTAATCGCTTAACTCTAATTCAATGTTCCAGGTAAACAATTTCATAAATGTTTGACATTATAAACCCTATCAATGATTAAAACACAAAATATTAGAAAAGAAGAATACTGAATTAAAAAAATGAACATATCACTATATAGTTCCAAGTTAGTTAGTACTATACAATATAATTTATTATGATAATCATATATTTTTTCCAACATCATTTTCTCAACATCAGGTACATAATAAGGATTATCATTCCCTAAATTAATTGTTTTACAAAAAGTTCAAATTTTCACTGAATTCATTTTCATTTTCATCATTACCATCCAACATACTCTTTTAAATTCATAATGCATAAAACTACAATATTTTACTTATAAAATACATATTAATTATTATTAAGATATCATAGATAAAATACAGAAATGAAATATTTTTAATAAAAAAATCACATTAATCAATCCAATTTGTTTTTTGAAATAGTAAAATCATAAACATGATATAATAGATTCTTCTATGGTATATTTACATGAATCATATTATATCTATTTTCTATGTTACCCATATTCTTATAGTCAAATCCTTGAACATTGTAAATTTCATTCATTCCCATGAAATTACATTCCTGGTGGCCTTTTCCTACACTGTTGATGAAAACTCATTTTCTATTTATGAATTTACCAAGGTGATTCTATCCACATGTATCACATGATAGAAAATCATTCATTACCTTCTTATATATATCAGTCTTTTTCTCTACCATCATCATCTTATATTTATTCTCTTAAAATTTAAAATACATAGATAATTATTTCTTTATACATATACAACATTATATTATATCCTCATATAATTATAATGTTTGAGGGAACTGTTCCCTTCTAAGGATTATCTTAATCCCACCTAATATAAGGTATATTTTTCTATTTTTATTATGTATGTAGTCCATGACATTACATATTAACCTTGTAATGTGTGTTTTATACTTTGAATAATTTTCTCCTTCATTCATTCTAATACTACCGAACTTTATATTCATATCCCATCATTTCTCAAGAGGAAAATATTTTTTATAAGAATATTTCCTAGAAATCCTTGAACTAAATTATTTTTATTTTATCATAATCCATGGTGTTTTTAATTAATTATTAATATTGATCCCTATATATCAATAGATGATAAAGTGCCACAAAAATATAGTAAATTTCACTGAATCCCAAAGGGAGAAATATATTATCATAAAAACATATCCATTTGTCTAATAAAAATATATATATAATCTCATTTATATATGGTATTTAATAATGCATGAAGAGGTATAAAATTATTACAGTCTGTTGAGTACATCTTGGATTCTTTATATAATGAAGTATATTAATCATAAATCCATTCAAAAGACACAATATGATAATAATTTGATTAATTCCATGTGGAACTCTAGCTCAAACATCATTATCATTTCTATGAGGGAAATATTTAAATTGGATATGTGAAATTATACAGATTATATTACTTGTAGTAGGAGCTAATTATTAATAACTGAATACAATATATTAGATCATATGAATATAAATACATAAATTATAATCCAAAAACTGGTGAAACACTAAGAATAAAATGTAATATTTATGCATATGTAATCTCATATTCATAATAATTGTTTATTTGAGGATATATTTAACATTGAATCTATTATCATGGTTTGTAATGAAAATATGAATTATCCTCATAATATCCAACAAGTGTGTAAAACTGGTCCATAATAAGTGTTTTTTTTCATGCACATGAGGATAGGTGAGCCATGCCTAATATTGCCTTTTTTGAATCACTATTCCGAGGAATATCATTTCCTGATCCCTGTCAAATTTTAGTACTCATATGGGGATATTTTTACTTAAAAATACATATATTATATTCTTAACCAAAACATTATGATTAATTTTTATATATATCCTAAAATTCATTCACAGTGATATATTCGCTACTATCTGTTTTCTTAAATGTAGTTCTCATGGTTTCAATTAAACATAATCAAATTAAAACTATAATGAAACCAACCATAGTAGCCAAGATCCATTTTTTAGTATTAAATTTCCTAATGATACAAGGAATGACATCTCTAAGGTTTTAATATTTTAGTAGTCTTGGTAATATAGATATGTACATTAATTTTATAATCCATTTCAAATGATTAAATAAAAAAAGAAATTAATTTTAGGATTCTATAATTCCCATAGAATATCCCTCTTACTCAGTCAAAAATTACTTCATGGATCATAGGGGAAAAAATACATAATAGAGGTGACCTAAGAGGCTCGGTACAGTTTACGTACAAAGAAATCAATAATGAATTGATAGAAATGACTAGTATGGAAAATCAAATGACTGAAACACGTCTCAATTAATCAATATCATGATCATAATATGGTAGGTATTAATAATGATCATATAATTCCATATAAATAATCACATGAGCATGATACATAAACATTTATATTCTAACAATTTGAATAATCATAATAAATATTAATAACTAAATTCATAATTATGGAACTAAAAACGATGGATATATAAAACATACCATTGGGGCCTAATGATAAGCCATATTATATAGTTGATAATTCAGGCCAATATATCTAATACCATTGATACCACATTCCAAGACATCTATATAAATGGGAAAGTACTTGACCAAAATAAAAAATCGTTTTTTCATGAGACCAACTGATGCTACAATGGGTATATAATAACATTCCTGTCAATGAAAATTTCAAATTCATTACTCATTAGAAATGGGTGAAACATAATGCACATGAAAATTCATATCGAATAAAACTATCATACAAAATTTTAATAGGTACAACAATAAATAAAAATTATCTTAAAAAAATTCGAGTAAAATGGTGAATAGTAACAAAATTGTACATTCTCAATTAAAATAATGATAAAAAATACCAGAATAGACTGAGGAATCTATCAATACAACATATCCCTAGTGAATCATAATTATATTAATGTTTGTATTTTATTATTAAAATTAATTTCCATAAAAATATCATTAATTTGTTTTTAGGAAAATATCCTTATCATTTTGAAAATATCCTTTAATAAAAAAATTATAAATAATATTTAAAAAAGAAGAATTATTAAAATATTTTTTCTAATTCTATGTAGGAACAAATGGAATATAATTTATGAAAACATGTAATGCTATTCGTGTCGTATAATTTAAAAATAAAATTATTTTTTACTATAAAATAAATTAAAAATTTCCATGTACAAAATAAACAGAAACCATACTATAAAACCATTATGTAAAAATATAAAAAATTATAATAAATGTATTTAATAAATAATTTTTATAATGTTAATAAATTTTGAATACATATTTTGAAAATATGGTGTTGGACGAAAACAAAAATCCTAAAGAAGAGACAAATAAAAAAATATTTTCATTAACAATATTCTTAATTATAATATATTTATAAGGGTGGAATAATTATATTATTAATTTAAAATTTTATAAGATACCATAGGAAATTAAAATTCTGCATTTATCTTAGGGAAAGATCTTAATATTTCTTTATTTGAAGAATAATCACGAGAAATCATGATTAATGATAAGAATATAACATAAAATCCTTACATCTTTCACAACATGAAAGTATAAGACCCATGAATAAGGGGCCAAAAAAGATATCTAAATCCACATAAACATTATGTATAATAATCATAAAATACATCAATGGGTAGTATATAGACCACGTAAATGAAATAGGTGGTGAATGTGGCATGTGACTCATAGAAGTAAAAAGTGAGAAAAAATAATTAATTCAGGTTTCCTTTTAATTTATTGTTAATTATCCTCATGAACAATGGTATTACACATGCTTTTAAATTTTATAAAAACCCTATTAATATTTTAATATAATATCTGATCCTTCTGTAACATATTATCACTTTTTTTGATAATTATATTGTATTATTTTCATTACATATGGTGTTATTTTATTGATTTCTCTTACTTGTAATGTCATCAAGGATATTGTTAATGAAAATAAAACATATATTGGTAATATCTATAATAATAATGGTGAAAAAATAATAATATTTATTAAAAATTATACTTTTAAAAAAATTTCATAAAAAATTATTTTGTGAAATGATGTATGTTACGTTCATGGAGATAGAATGTCAGACTTTTGAGTGAGTAACATTTCCAAATTGAGAATATAATTATGGAAATGAGTTAAATAATATTTTATTTTTCAATAAGTTTTAAAATAAAATAATTTTTTTTAAATGTTCTTACATATGACATTCATGTGGTGTCGTGATAAAAAGATTGTCAGGTCATTTTTGAAGGCGGTAGTCCATATGTACACAAAAAAATATCATCTATAATTGTGTGAAAAGGTATGAATTTAAATGATACATATTATAATTTTAGAATAATTAATATTTCATTAATATAATAATTATTTTAATTTTATCACAAAAAATCCTTAATAGTATCATATTCATCTTCCTTTTGAAGCATTAGTGAATGAAAAATCACATCCCTTCGTGAGGTGGTAGTCCAATGAACACACGAGAGACATTAGCATATCACTTATGAAATGGAATGTAATATATATTTATATATAATCTGTAATAAATTCAAGGGAATACATATGTTAAAAATATAAAATATATTATTTATATCAATCATCAAACAAACCTAAAAAGGCGGTATTAGAGGAACAACTAACACTAGTTCGTGATGAAGGTTCTTGGCGCAGCGGAAGCGCATGGGTGGATGTGACCACATGGATTTTTGTTATTAACAATGATCAATCTGTGATCAATAAAATGATAAACGCCAATCTCCACAGATCGAATCATAGAAATGGACAACGAAAAGGAAATTGTTGGAACCACAATGTATGATCGTTATAGGTTGATTATAATAAATTTAATCAATTTAAAAGAAATACCTTTTTGGTGTTCTTTCTTCATTGATGTTCTTGATCACATTCCGATGGGATTCGTCAATGTTTCATAGAAGCCAAGTGTATACTTCCTCTAGTGGTGATCCACACGTGTATCTCGTATCTCGGGACTTCTCCAAAGGAGTCTCCAGGTGATAGTGTGGAGAAACCTTTTCATGCGTTGTATGCCTTAGATCATCTTGATCTGATGGAAGAGGATCTATCTCAGTCTTGAGAGTGTTCATGGAGGAAGAGCTTCATTCGGCCTTGAAATAATTCTCCATAATTATTGTGCACAACGATTCTCTTGTGTTAGGAAAGGAGTTGGGGTTGTGAGGATATTTATAATCGGGTTTGAGGTTTTAGAGTTATGACAATACATAAATGTGTTACTTGTTTTATTTATTTCATTAACTCCATTTTGAAAACCCCATGTTGAGTCATTAATTCCTTGACATGCACCCACACTGTTTACAATAAATATCAATTAATGAAATGATATTTCCTCACAATCCAGATAGGAAAAAATACAAGGAGTGTATTCATAAATAAACGACATGTTCTTGTTTTCATTGAAAACGACATGTCATGTACATTGAATGTACATGGAGTGTATATCTTGTTTTTATTTATTCATTTCCTTTCCAAACTGAAAACTAAATGGCGTGTACATTAAATAATACATGGTGTGTACTTGTATTCAATATAAAAACTACACGGTGTGTAATAATTAATACACATCGTGTACTTGATTTCATTTTATTCCTCATCCAATATTAAAACGATTTAGGCTTCGTTGATTTGAGAAACTTGAATACACTTTCTAGGTGACCCTCTAGGCCCCTTTTTCGTTGGCATTAGGCGGGCTTGCCTAAAGTCCAAGATTACTGTCTAGCAATGGGTAAAGGCACCCAAGAGAAACAAGTTGACGCCGCTTTGATGAATCACATTATTTTCAGATGAAACTAGTTAACAAAATTCAACGAGACAAAACTAACATGGATCCAAAAAGCCACCAGCAAAAGAACCAATTCAAATTTTAAAGTAAAAAAGTAGTAGACCACATCATGTCGTTGTCACTGTCACCTCGAGATGCACGCACCGACACCGAAGCCATCAAACCACTGAACCATTGCAGGCCCCTGTCATCATAGAGAACACTCTAGTCATCACTTTAGAGAACCACCAGAATTTCCATGAAATACACCATCAGAGACCATCATCACCGAGGAGAAGTCATTATCACTGCCAAGAAGAAACTAACACCCTGAAGCATCAAACGACTTATCACTAAATGAAAAAAACGCCGACGATGCCCACCACCGGAACCCACCATCACCGTCGTGAACCGAACTAAAACCAGTGATCCGCCCAATGAACACACCACCACAAACTTCTAGGTCGCGCCACCAACGATCACCGAGAAACACCAACACCGTGTCGAGAAAGAGAGAACTAGCGGATAAAACCAAAAGAACATAAAAAAGGACCAAAAACAGGATGAAAATGGGATAGGGGTGAAACGATACTGAAACCCTAAAAATATACTAGGATTGAACCGAAAAGAACCACTGCAAGATAATGAAATCCAATAAAGAAACCGGGGGCCTAAACCCTAAATAAAGAAGATTGCGATTCCAAGAGGACCCCACCCACCAAACTACTAAATGTATAAGATTGTCTTGATATCTCATCAAGCAGTTTTCATGGCATTTTCATAAACGTATATGTTTGATTAGTATTCTTTGTCTACCTGAAATAAACACATCGTTTACACCATGGTCATGTAATTTAATTCAACAGTTCTATTTCAATCAAAGGGACAAGATATCTACTTCCATTAATGGAAGGTAAAAATACTTCCTTGACTTATCCATTAACAACATTTCACTTGTGACACACCCAATGTACCTGACTTCCTGCTAACTTCCTACGTGACGGTTTTTGTTAGTAAATTTAAGTGTGTGAGTCATGACATGAGTTGATGATAATCTTCGAGTCTAAGGACTATTACACACACTCGTAGATTGCAATGTTCGATGACACCAAGACATGTGTAATTGCTACTGGTGGGTCTGTTCTCATAATCTCCCATCTTGGAGATTACCAAGTGTGAACTCTATGAGAGAGAGTCTCATCTTCTTACGAGTACTCTCACATGACGGTCTGTATACTATGTGTCCTATCATAGTATGTCATCCAACCATATAACATTATTTAATAATATTGTTATAGAATTTCAAGGTTATCATCATAGGGGAGATCATCCATGACATTATTAATTCAACAAATATTCCAAGACATTATTATATTATAGTCATTCCAAAACATGAAAAATATATAATAAGTGAACATTCATGTCATAAAAGTAAAAAACAATTGGTTCTCATGACACTAACCCTTACAAACTCCCACTTGGACTAGAGCCAAATACTTACAAAATTTAGTCCGCTAAACCTCACATGATAATCATGTTTCTTCTGAGACAAGGCTTTAATCAAGGGGTCTGCCTTGTTGTCTTCTGTGGAAATACTGCTCACTACCACTTCACCTCTCTAATAAAAATATCTCAAGAGATGATACTTCTGAAGTGTGTGCTTTATCTGCTGATGTGACCTTGGCTCTTTTGCAAGTTCCACCGCTGCATTATTATCATAATAGAGTGTGATAGGATCTTTACTGCTCGATACAACATCTAGATCTTGGACTAATCTTTGCATCCATACTACTTCTTTAGATGACACAAAAGCTGCGATATACTCAGACTCCACTATAGAATCTTCCACCACACTTTTCTTTGATCTCTTCCAGCTCACTGCACCTCCATTCAAACTGAAGACAAATATAGTCTGCGACTTCATGTCATCTTGATCAGTCTAGAAACTAGCAGCTACATGTACTATGATGACTAGTTATTCATCACCTCCATAAACCCGGAACATATCCTTAGTATGCCTCAGATACTGAAGGATAGTCTTGACTGCCATCCAATGGCAGTCTCCTGGATCATCTTAATATCTTCCTACCGCACTTAATGCGTATGAAACATCTATCTTCATACATAGCATATCATACATGACTGACCCAATAAAAAATGTGTAAGGGATACTTACAATTCACTTTCTTTCCTCATGTGTCTGAGGACACAGTTTCTTGGAATGGTGAATTCCATGTGACACTGGAAACAATATCCTCTTGGACAGTTCCATACTGAATCTCTTCAGTATATTTTCAATGTATGTATTTCGACTCAAGACCATCATTCACTTGGATCTATCACGATGGATCTTGATTCCAAGAATATATGCTGCCTCGCCCAAGTCTTTCATGAAGAAGCATTTACCTATCCATACCCTAACTGACTGTAAGACAGGTACTTCGTTTCCAATTAGTAATATGTAATCGACATATGCAATTAAGAAAATGATTGCACTTCCACTAAACCTTTTGTAGTCACAAGGCTCACATTCGTTCTTAACAAAGCCAAATTCTGTTGTATCTTCATCCAAACAAATGATCCATGACCATGATTATTGCTTTAATCCATAAATGGATTTTTACAACTTTCATACCATGTTGGCATCCTTTAGAGTTAAAAACCCTTCAGGTTGGTTCATGTAGACATCTTCCCGAAGGTTCCCCTTAAGGAATGTAGTTTTGACATCCATTTTCCAAATTTCATACTCATGGTAAGCAGCAATGGCCAATAGGATTCTAATGGATTTCAACATCGCCAATGGTGAAAATGTTTCATCATAGTCAATTAATTGATTCTATCTAAAACCTTTTGCAACCAGTCATGACTTATAGGTGCTGACTTGCCCCTCCATGTCCAGTTTCGTCTTGAATACCCATTTATTACCAATAGTTTTTACATCAACTGGAGGATCTACCAAAATCCAGAATTGGTTTTGGTACATGGAATCCATTTTATAATTCATGGTTTCTTGCCACTTGTAGATGAATATGCCTTCAACTACTTCCTTGTAGGTAAGAGGATCATCATTGTCAAGCAATGAAGAGTCACCATCCTCGGTGACAATAAAACCATATCGTTCTGGTTCTCTCACCTAAATCATGCTCATACGTTGTTCTTTGTGCCTCTAGAAAGTGTTTTCTTCCACAGGGCTTTGTGGAATCTGTTCTTGTACCAACTCATATGTTTCTTGAGCCTCGACATCATTAACGTCTATCTTGCTCCCACTATCTCTTTTGGAGATGTGATCCCTCTCAAAAAATATGGCATTTCTTGCCACTAAAACCATTTTTTCATGAGGGGTTGTATAGATAATATCTATTGTTTCTATTGGATATCCTATAAAGATACACTTTGTGCCTTGAGGTGTATGTTTGTTACCTAAATAGGCCTTAACAAATGCTTCGCTACCCCACACATGTAAATTTGATAACACGGCTTTTCGTCCACTCCATAACTCATATGGAATACCATTTATCGATTTAGTTGCTACTTAGTTTAGTATGTGTGATGTTGTTTGTAATTCATATCCCCAAAAGGATAATGGAATACTCACATGACTCATCATTGATCTCAACATGTCTAATAGGGTGCGATTCCTCCTTTCACTTACACCATTCCACTGAGGTATGTAAAGAGGAGCGAGTTGAGATAGAATCCCAAACTCCTGTAATGAAATTAATGAAGTCATGATTAATATCTTATCCTCCTTTGTATGAACGAAGTTTCTTAATCTTCTTACCAAGATGGTTCTCAACATCAGTCATGTATTCTTTGAACCGATCAAAATAATCTAAAATATACCTCATTAGGTAAATATATCCATATCTACTAAAATTACCAGTAAAAGTTATGATGTACGACAACCCCCCTTGCTTCAACTAGAAATGGTCCACACACATCTATGTGAACTAATTCTCGAAGCTCTTTAGCCCTTTCACCATTCCCACTAAATGGGGATTTGGTCATTTTTCCTTGTAGACACGGATGGCATACACCAATTGGTTTTTGTTTGAAAGAATCTAAAAAACCATATTGATGTAATTTTTTCAAACGTTTCTCATTGACATGACCCAGCCGGTGATGCCAATGTTGGGAGTGGTATGGGTCATGTGAATTGACTTTGTTATCGATTTCCATTACTTGGTTTGTGTAGTCTAACACATAAAGTCTGTTATATAAATGTGCCCTACCAAAACCAATGCTATCTTTATAAAAGTAGAAACATTCATTTCCATATTTGAACATGAATCCCTCAGTATCTAATCTAGATACTGAAATAATGTTTTTAGTAACATAATTCACATAATAACAACCCTTTAACACCAAGGTCATTCTAGTTGGAAATGTAAGGTGGTAGTCCCTGATAGCTACAATAGCAAGTCTGGCTCCATTGGCATCTCGTAGATCTATCACACCTCGATTAATATTTTTGAATCTACTTGGTTCTTGTATTTCGATACAGATGTGATCACCACAAGAAGTATCTAATATCCAATTAGTAGAAACAGATAGATTTCATTCGATAACAAATGCACTTGAAGCTTCCCCTTGATTTTTTGGATGGGTACAGTTTCTCTTCCAATGGCCCGTCTTGCCACATGTGAAACAAACAACATCTTGTTCCCGTGCCTCCCAATTGATCTTATTTTTCTTGGAAGGCCTTGAAGATTCATTGGGCATAACGCCTTTTTCCTCCCTTTCCTTTTATTCACCATGAGGATAGAAGGATTTTCACGCTTCATGTCATTGTCCACTTGGAGAATATGGATAAGAATATCAGACATATACTTCTCAATGTTGTTCATGATGAAGTTCACAACAAAGATTGAGAAGATCTGGGGGAGTGATGTAAGAATGAGATCAGTACCTAGTTCTATGGGGAGTTTAAAACATATAACCTCCATATGCTCAATGTAGCCAATGATCTTGACTACATGAGGCCCAACTAGGGCACCCTCTCCATGATTTCTCTGAAATAGAGCCTTGGAAATCTCAAACCTTTCCTGTCGTGCTCTCTCCTGGTATAGACCACGGAGGTTCTCGAGCATGTTGTAGGAATCCATGTTTCATGATTCTTCATGAGCTCACTAGACATAGATGACAACATAAAACATTGAATGTCGAGTGCATCACTCAAATGTTGATCATAGACGAGGAAATCTTCATCACTCTCCCCTTGGGTAGGGGGATCATGAAGTGAGGACTCCATCACGTAATACTTTCGTTCATGGCGTAGGATAACCCAAAGGCGCCTAAACTATACCTAAATGTTACTACCGGTGATGATGTCGTCTTTATCCTGAATTGATTGTAGAGAAAAGGTGGATGATGAGTTTTTCATTTCAATTCTAAATTTATAAGAGCATATTTATCCGTACGTTCTTGATTACATTTTATAAAAAATAATAAATGAATTTATTAATTCTCCCACTATTTTATCAAGTCCCAATGGACCTCACCATTGAAATCAGAATGTACACTTGCTTTGACATTCAAGTGGAAATGATCCATATTCCCCTTCGCATAACCCCAACAAGTGTTGCTCAAGCTATTTGGCAGTGTTTAGGTAGGAAGGTCGTTGCTAACTGGGAGCTTACAGTTCCTTGATCTGTTGAGTGGACTCCCCAATCCTGAAATCATGACATGGATTTCCTCAACTCTTCCCTCTAATATTACATCAGTCTAGAACGGGCTACTCCTCTTGATGTAATATGGTTAAATCAACCAGAACCCTTTCATAAGGGTTTCCATTATAAATGTAAGTGTCCCAACAATGGTTGGTCAAACACATAGTTTTATTGAGTCTTTCCCTTAATCAAGCAACGGAAGGCTTGGCCTGACTTAATATGGAATTTGAGGGAATTTATTCTTTATGAGTAGTTTTTCATTAGCACATTATTGTTAAAATTATGTGATGATTTCTTAAGTGATTAACCATGTTTTGATAATGATTACAAATAGACCAGTTTTTATTTCATTCCATCTTTGCATTATTGTTCATTTTATTAATTATCTGACCATGACAACACATTCATAATTAATAAAACCATGCAATCTGACTGAAATAAAATAATATGGCATGATCATGAGCTTTTATTGGTTAGATTATCAACCAATTTTGATAAGCTAACCCAGACCTAGGGAAAACACCTTGAACCCGATGGTTCGTGTTTTGCATCTCACACATGTCCACCTTTGTATCTTGTTGGGTGGGTTTCACCTCACCTTCATATTTTGAACCGTCTCCTATGTCTTGGGATATCCTTCATTACATGGGGTTTACATTGAAGAAACCATGGGCACACATGCCCTACATTTTATTGGAAAAAGGCTTACAAACCAATGAATTCAATTTAAACAAATTTAAATGATTCCAAAAACACATACAAAGGGTCTTTGGTCTAGATCATGATCATCCATAGCATGCAATGACATTTATACATATTTTGAATTCAAATTCTTTTAATCTTTCTATTATTCAAGATAAGTCACGGTTGAATTCAATTAATTATGATCATATAATTAATCAACTATTTATCATAAATTCCTTTCTGAATTTCCTTGAGACTCATCCCATCCAAATCCCTTGCACAGGTCTTTGTACCTTTTGGAGGAAACCAATTGAAATTTCTGGAAAGAACACGACGTGTAGTTTATATTTACACATTGTGTATTTCTCTGCACATTTAATCCAATGTACACGCCAGGGGCTTTGGCATTATTTATCTACTTTGGAAATTTTGGAGTACATGGCGTCTAGATTAATCATACACGGTGTGTACTTCCTTGGTACACGATGACCGTCCTGGCGATCCTGGGTACATGGTACACAGATTATCCTTTGTACACGATTTCCCTTGGGCTGGATCAGACTACACGACATGTTGCTCCAAAATACACGCCGTGTATTCTAGTTTTCCACGTGCCATTCATTTCTGGTCAACACGGGGTAATAAATTCTTAGGAATACTCAATTCACATGGCATGGTTTGGCGGACCATTTCCGGTTCATTGAACTTAATTACACGACGTGTAGTTTTCATTACACGTTATGTATTCTCGTGTTGTCCAAACAGAAAAAGCAGCTTCTCCAAATGAGTTCCTCAATTTTATTTTTATCAAAAAATTAAAATTAAAAGGTCATTTCTATGATATGAATCGATAAACATATGAGGAAGAACAAATCCATTTATTCAGATAATATAATGATTTATTTTGAATTGAATCAAATATACATGCATAAATTATCAATGAAAATTAAATAACTATATTCAACGTTATAACCTCACTCTGATACCATTTGAAGGTTCCATACGCAGAGGAAGCGCATGAGTGGTTGTAACCACTTGGCTCTTTGTCATTAATAATGATCAATCCGGGATCAATATGATGATAAACACCATTTTCCACTGATAGAATCATAGAAATACACAAATAAACGGAGAGTCTCGTAACCACAATGTAGGATCGGTATAGATTGATTATAATTAATTTAATAAATTTAAAATAAATACCTTTTAGATGTTATTTCTTCATTGATAATATTGATCACATTCTGATGTGATTTGTTGTTGCTTCGTAGAATCCATTTGTAGACTTCCTCTAGCGGTGATATACACATGTACCTCATATCTCGGGATGTTGCCAAAGGAGTCTCCGGGTGCTAGCGTGGAGAAACCTTTTCTTGCATTGTCCGCCTTAGATCATCTTGATCTGATGGATGAGGATCTCTCTCATTCTTGAGAGCGTTCTTTGAGAAAGAGGTTCTTTTGGCCTTGAATGATTTCTCTAGAATTGATGTGCACAACGATTCTCTTGTGTTAGGAAAAGAGTTGGGGTTGTTAGGATATTTGTAATTGGGTTTGAAGTTGTAGAGTTATGACAATAAATAGACACGTTACGTGTTTTATTTATTTCATTAACTCCCTTTTGAAAACCCCATGTTGGGTCATTAATTCCTCGACATGCGCCCAAACTTATTATAATAAATATCACTTAATAAAATGATATTTCTTCAAAATCAAGACTGGAAAAACTACACGGCGTGTTTTAATAAATACACGGCGTTTGATTGTTTTTCATTGAAAACTACATGGCGTGTACATTGAATGTACATGACGTGTATATATTATTTCCATTTATTCATTTCCTTTCAAAAATGAAAACTACATTACGTGTACATTTAATAATACACGGCATGTACTTGTTTTCAAAATATAAATTACATGGCGTGTTATAATTAATACACGACATATACTTGTTTTCATTATATTCTTCCTCCAACATTAAAATGATTTAGGCTACCTGGAATAATTAATAAACCACATATGGGAATAATCTTTTTTCAACTTGAGATACTTGATTACACTTAGTGTGTGACCCTTTATACCT
This sequence comes from Viscum album, assembly GCA_963277665.1. NCBI lineage: Eukaryota > Viridiplantae > Streptophyta > Magnoliopsida > Santalales > Viscaceae > Viscum > Viscum album. Next base: position 322,108,676 of record OY728161.1, read on the forward strand.
CTTTATCATTTGCATTAGGTGGGCTTGCCTAAAGTCTGAGATTACTGTCTAGCAATGGGTCAAGGCACCCAAGAGAAAGAAGTTGATGCCTCATTGAAGTATCACCTCATATGGATACTTATTGTGTAATTTAATCTCTTTGTCTCGATATCTCATCAAGCAGGTTTCAGGGCTGTGTCATAAACCTATATGCTTGATCCGCCGTTCTTTGACTACAATAAATAAATGCGTCCATTACACCATGGCCATTGAATTTAATGCGATAGTTCTATTTCAATCAAAGGGCCGAGATATCAACTTCCATAAATGTAAGGGACAAATCCTTCCTCGACTTATCCATTAACAACATGTCACTCGTGACACACCAAATGTACCCTACTTCCTACTAACTGTCTACATGATGGTTTTCTTCAGTAAATCTAAGTGTGTGATTCATGAAATGAGTTAATTATAATCTTTCAGTCTATAGACCATTACACACACTCGTAGATAGCATTGTCCGATGACACCAAGACATGCGGAATCGCTACTGGTGGGTCTGTTCTTATAATCTCCCTTCTTGGGGATTACCAAGTACAGACTCCATGAGAGAGTGTCTCGTCATCTTACGATTACTCAAACATGATGTTCTGTATACTATGTGTCCTATCATAGTATTTCATCCAACCATATAACTTTATTTAAGAATATTGTTATAGTATTTCAAGGTTCTCATCATAGCATGGATCTGCCATGACCTTATTAATCAAACAAATATTCCAGGACGTTATTATATTATAGTAATGCAGAACGATGAACAATATATAATAAGTGGAAATTCATGTAATCAAAGTACAAAACAGTTGGTTCTCAGGACACCAACCCTTACACGCGATGTGGTAGTCCTCCGTATAGATGAACAATGATTTCATAACTCATTTTATTTATTTAGATATGGTTTGAAGTCCAAAAAATATTATAAAAACATACCATTACATGAATGATAAAAAAAATATTATACCCTTGTTTTGTAATAATAATTCAAGATGGTAGATAAATAAATTAAACAAAGACGCTCATTGAAGAACCTGTCCTCTTATAAGGGAATCCCCTAAAATTTTTCACCAAATCCCTTGGAGGATGTATTCATGGACAAAATAATGCTTCTACGATAATAAGAAGGAAGTAGTGCGGTTTTTTGGATTGGGTCATTATGAACAGTATATTTTTTATAGTGTGAAAAATATGGGAGGGGAGACAATTTATAAGTGTGGTGAGTTGCACTCTTTTATTTTTTTAATTATTTAATCACACTCATGTTTTTTCCCTTCCGAAAGAACCAATAACGGTACATTCAAGAACCCAGAATATATAAGGTAACAATTTTTCTATCCAATATGTTTTTTAAACGTTTTTTGAAATTTTTTAATTGTTATATTCTTAGTTTTACCTCATTGTATATACACATTTACCTTATCAAAGGTAATTAATTTTAACCAATTTCAATATATATTTTAGTGAATTTATTTACCTTATTAGACATTATTTATTATTATTATTCAAAAGTTGGAATTTTTTTTCAAATATTATCTATATAACTGATTAAATTTAATTTTAAATAAGTCCCGGATATTTGATTAGAAAGCGGGGTTTCAATGAGTTTTATTAAAATTTATATAGTGTTTTCAAATAAATATTTGATATAAAACTGATTCCATGGAAATAAATTGGATTAAATTATATATAATTGAAATAATTTTACATTAATCCAATTAAAAATATTATATAAATTTATAAATAATTTAAAAAGAAATCTAGTATTGAATTTATATTTCTTATTTTCAATAAATATAATATAATTAATAATTTTTGAATCATTCAAAAATCTCACCCTAACCTAATATTGATATTCCAATTTAATTAATATAATTTAATATTATCTGTATAAATTTCATGAAGGGGTTCAAAATAAATTTCAAATTATAAGGGATAGAAATAATTAAACAGTCCTTTTAAAAAATGTTGTTAGTGAAATTTCATTCATTTAAATCATTCTTATTTTATTTAAAATAATTATCTAAAAAAATCACTTGTAAACTATAAATTTAATTTATTTTTTACCCTTATTATACCAATTATTCTACCAGCTTAGTGTTAATGATCACATTAAATAATTTTTTTTATTAATATATCAAATTATTATTTAACTAGGTGTTTCCTTTAATAAAATATAAAATCAATGTTTTATTCAATTAAATTTAATGTCATTTTTTCTTGTAACGCAAGATAAAATCAGTGTTGTATGTAATAAATCAGTTGAATAATATCATAATTCCTCAGGGTGTTATATATTCTATTAATATTGGTGATGTATGTCACATACACTAGCAAATATATTGTTCTTATTTTATATTTTTAGGGTATTAAAAATTTAATTATTCAGTTAACCATATACGAATTTCTATAAAATGTTTTATTTTGAATCATTAATGATTTACATGAGAAATTATAACTAAATATTTATTCTTTAGTCAAAACCTATATTTATTGATGATGAATATTATTTATAAATTAATTCTATAATTTAATATATGAGGAATTCATTTGAAATGTAACGACTGGGGGGTGATAATAAGTAGAACTAGGATGCATCGATAAGTCTTATGAGAAAAGTAGTATCCCAAATTCAGTGTGGTTTTTGGTAAACACCTACCCATCGTTTTAAACAATCTTGTAAGATAGAATTGATGGTATATATAATGATGTCTATGGTAAGGACCAACAACACTAATATAATCCTTATATGAGAATTCAATTGATATTTTGCTATATATTTTTTATTAGATATTATATAAGGATTAATTTCCATGTCAATTTAGTGATTAAATGGAATGTGTTTTCAGTTATATATAATTCCATGTTTATTATACATCATATACTCCTGATATATTCGATTTTATTTAACCACAATAGAACTTTGTTCCAGCCCTTTTATATATTCCCTCCCCATGTATATAAAGAATAATTAAATGAATTTTTATAATGGATGTATATGATTTTAATTTATTTTCTATTATATTATTTTTTCAATGTAAAATGGGTATAATTTATTTATCTAGATCTTCAATACTAATAAATTGAAAGATTCTTCAGGCTTAGAAACCATGTATCTATTCCAATGTAATAATGTGAAAATTTTCATTTGGTCACTAGATTCATAATTATTATATTATATTTTTTCATTCATTAGTAATGAATATAATTATCAAAATATAATCCTTAAAACGTACAATTGAATGTATAAATCCATTATAGTGAACGAATAAATAATAACATCATGGGAGGATAATCCAGGGATCCATGAAAGATGTTACTAATTAAACATATCTAGTGATATAATTGTTTTGGTAATTTTTATTTTCAATCATCACTGATGTTTCACTTAGTAATAAATGTATCTTCATTAATAAAAATTTTATATACTGTGGAAAAAAATTGGAACCAAAAAATGATATTGGGTTGATGTATATACTTCCTAATGATTAATAACTCATTATTTCATGGAATGAAATGGTTTTTAAATGATATATAATCTTAGTCATACGGTCCATTTTGGTTCTATAGTAACTATAGGGTACAAAATAACAAGTAATATGTTTCATGTTGGCGATTATATGAATTATATTAATTTCTTATGAGGTATGGGAATGAGTTATGGAATAAAAAATGTATTGTGAGTTAGGGGAACATAAATGAGTATACTTATACAGAATAAGACAATTATCTTCCATTTCTATTAGATAAAGATAATGTATTTGATTTATATACCAAAAAAGTAATTTTTTTTAAATATCATGTATTTTGGTGGTGATAAAAACTTATCACCTAGTATATCATAATCAATCCTATATTTAATGCACATCATGGAAGAAATATTAAAATAGAGCAAATTAATTTAATAATTATTGATGATTTTAGTAATGTTATTTGTATAAAATTTAAATCACATACATATGAGGTGCGGATACTGATCAATTGACATTGGAGATATATTAAATATAAAATATTTTATCTTTGATAACAATTTGAATGAATAATAATGTAAATTTTATAATAATAAAATTCGATTATTTTTTTTAAAATAATTTTTTTGATATAAATTTAGTGGATCATAAACCATATAATAATGTACCCTCACTAAAAGGAATAATAAATTTTTATTATAAATGTATTGATTAATGATACTGTTTTATAATTATCTGTAAATGATTTGGAGGCAATATGTTGATGTAACCATTCATATCATGAAATGATAATTATATTTCACCATTTATAAATATCATTTTTTAAAATATACTAGTGTAAATATCATTAATTTTTTGACATAATGGTGTTTTATAACTTATTTTTTAATAAAGGTAATGTTGAAAAAAAAATATTTTTTAGAGATGTATTGGTAGAGTGTTTCTTTATTATACTAAAAATATAATGGGTAATAAATTATTCTAATATAAAACATAGATTATTTTTGAAAGTGGTAATGTGATTGTTATATAATATTATTAGAATAATAATGGAAAAAAATAAATATATTATGGTAATAGAAATGTTGAAGGAATAATCTGATGAATATAATTCTTGAAATTTTATAGATATCTATATTTATAGTATAAAACCATTATAATATATATATATATATATAGACTCATAAAACAAGGATATGCATTAAATAAGTTCAAATTATCATGGATAATTAATAATAATGTATTTAATATGTTAGACATAAAGGAAAAAACTCAAACAAAATTATTTTGACAATAAAACAATGATGTTTACTTAATGATCTAAAATATCCAGAAGAGGTGAATACCTTTAGTAATGAACTTGATCCTGTTGGGATGAAAAAAATCTGGTAGTAGCTACCTTGGTATCCAGAAATAATATTATAGTCTCAATGTTGATTTTCAGTAAAATTTTGGATGTAATGGGTGACTTGAGGAGGAATAATTCAAGGTTAATTTATAGAGCTTAATATTTTATCAATGATATGGAGATTCATTCATTATAGTTAAAATAATATATATATATAAATATTTATTTTATCTAATTACTTCCACTCAAGGGTGATACATGATCTTCCAAATAGATTTCATGTTATCCTTTATCAATGGAAAAAAAATTAAAATAATGTTTACTTATAGAAAAATTATTGAATATGCCTAAGAGATAATGATGTAAGAGTTTATATAATGTTTTAAAATTGATATGGGTTAATACAATATCTATGGTAATTTTAATTAATATGTGACTGATCCACGGGGGAACTATATTTTAATATGAATATATAATAAACATCAACATTATCTAGGAATATATCGTGGTATTGGAAAAGGACATTTTCTTTATTAATGATAATAAATTTCTAATAATTAAAGAGATATTTTTAATTAGTTTTCCACTTGAATTTTTATGATTATTAGTTGTACATTTTGGGATAAATGTATTAGATAAATGTTATTCCAATTTTAAAAGGGATGTATTTCATTTTACAATATTAAAAGATTTATTTATTATAATTATTTATGACTATTGGATTCTAATATTAAAAATATTTTTATAACCCATTCTAAATTGGAAAATATATTATAATGAAGGTTATGGTGTGGGGGTAAATTAATTGGAGTTATGAAATCACTATTGATTATAACAATATATAAATAATTAAAAATTATATTTTGAATGTAATGTTATATTATATACATGGTATCAATTTTATATATCAATATGTAATTTTTTATAGCGTAATGAATATTAAATTAAAAAAACTATGTTAAATATTTTGGATTTAAATACAAAATTAAAATACTGTAAGAATTATATAAATAATGTACTGGTGAACTGAATTGAAGCATGAATGAAATTATCTCTAAATCTATTAGAGTTTTATTGTTAGAATAGATGTGTATATATTGTAAAATTTTATGGAAATTTTCTATTATAGTAATTATAATAAAAGTATTTTATATTTTTGTAAATGAATAATAAATCCATTCTATATTCAAGAGGAAATCATCTACAAAATTAAAAGTAGATTTGATGTTTTCAATTTTCTTGGGTATTTATAATCATAAAGTAATAAATTTAAAAATAATCATATATAAAAAAATTTCATTATATCACATATATATGGTGTAAAATATCTTATAAGATATTATTAGGAATTAAGGGGTGATATTTATGATTATTTAACTCTATATAAATTTATATATATCTTTAAATATCCCTTATGAAATGATTGGTTTCCAATTTTGAGGTTAATATTTGGTGTTAATTATCATTATTCATAATGATATGTTATGGAATTCATCCCATTACTTAATGTAAAATATTTTTTAGTTTTATATGGGGAATAAAAAATAAAAACTCAAAACAATATTTTTTCACTTAATTTTTTATTATATATTTTGCTGGGTTTTTAATATAATTACAAACAAGTGCATCATGACTGGACTTGTTAGATATGTTTGATGATTTATTTTTTATTTTTTTTATTTTTAAATATAATTTTCCTTAGAAACTGAGCTTTTTCATATTATTTTTTAAATAATATTTTTATGTACCGATATAGAAATGAAAATAATTTTTCCAATGACGAATCTCCAAGATCCTTAGTCATGATTCGTATTTTCTATTCTTAGAAAAATAATATAATATTTTACTGATATAATGATAATTATAAAAAAATAAGGATGACCTCTGTAATTTTTTTAGGAAAATATCAATTTCATATTATTGGGAAAATTTTGTTTTTATTTTGAACAAACCCAATATATTGTGATTATCTCAAACAAGATGATTGCCCAAAAATAATTATGTATTTAGTGTGATGTGAGATTTAATGTTATTTATTTTAATTTGAAATCTTCAGCACTATTCTGAAAACATTTATCATAATTAAATTATAACATATCATGTGGATTTAGCTGATGTGTAGAAAAAATGGATGCTTGGATGATCTTGATAAAATATAGTGTTAAAAATTTAATTTTTCAAATAATTTGATTTTCTAATTGAAAATAACACTGAAATAGTTTATGTAACACCATAATTTTCTAATATATGAATAAATATAGTGAATTCACAAAAATTCTTGAAATAAAGAACAATTATCATGACTCAATTTAGTTTTAAAATTTTAATATTCATCCAATAGTCTATTAGAACATTAAGATTAGGTGTCCATGTTAATGTTTATATTACAAGTGATTTTGTTATTTGGTGTAGTGTTTTTTAATACACTATATAGTGTAATATTGTTTTCATATTACTAGTGGTTATTCCAATTTATATATGGTATTGATAATTCTTATTCTATCTTAATTTAAGGATTGATAGGGAACAAAAAAATTAGAGTTATGAGGCCATAATTCCAAATCATTTAGAGTAATAGGGATGTAAATTGTGTTTGAAGCTATCCCACTACAAAATATTTTAACTATTTTTACCTTGATAAACATGGAAGTAATACAATATTATTGGTCATGTAATGAGTGGATGGAAATCCTAGTATTTAGTTAAAATTTTCATATATATATATATATATATATATACGAACAAAGGGATTGTGAAACTATATCTCCAACAAAAACACCACATGGGAATAGAAGATCCTGATTAATCCAATAGAATTAATTAAATTGATAATAATATTTCATTGGTGTAATTTTTTCTTAAGTTGTAATTTAATTTCTAATGATTGGGTTATAATACTGGTGTGAAAGATACTAGAACAACAAGTGATATTGTTTATATAGAATATAATGACTATATTTTGAGAGATTGTGTCTGAAGTTGTAGAAGAAGAATAAAACAAAAATAAAGGATATGTGTTGTGAATACTGTTCACAATAACAAAATATCTTAAAAATAATATAATGTAACGATAATTCATTCTCTTGAAGGGGGAGAATGGTGCTTTGTTATATTTCATGAAATTATATGTATATTGATAATAATTTATGATTAGATGTTTATCTATCTTCTTGAAAAATGAGTGATGTGTTTTTGATGATTTTGCGATTATAATAATTAATATAACTTGTTAAATTGTGACATTATCTATTTTTGTATCAGATAAGTTATACTTGTAATCACTTGTAACCAATTAGAATATATTACTTTATAATAATTTTTATAATTGTTTGGAAATTAATTATAATTTGTTTATTATGGTGTATAATAATACAACTAATTTGAGAAGATTGTATAAAAATATAGACTAAATGTTCTTGTTTTTATTCATGTCAATTATTAGATTATGTGATCTGATGTATTCATTATCATGATAGGTATGTGTCTATTTTTTTAGTCTATAAATTCACTCTAAAACATTTATTATGTTTTTTGATGTCAAAAATTTGATAAGGATATAAAATTCAATCCAATTTAAGGGTGAAAAACAGATTTCCAAGGTGTAACATGATTTGAATAATTTCACTTCTCTCTTTCCCCTCATTGAATCCCATATGTAGATGACATATATTGGAAACAAATAATTTAGAAAAGGTTCGAATGGTGAAAAATATTAAACCATATATTGAGATAATTCATTAGTAAATAATAATAAATTCACTGAACTAATTAAAAGATGATGAAGTTCTATAGTAAAAATAATGTGTATGAAATATTTTTTTTTCAATAATTACATTAAGAGATTAATAAATGTTTAAAAGTAAAATATAGGAAATACTATAAGATAATTATTTTTTCTAAAATTGTGGAATTTTGAGAATGACATGACTGACGTTTATATGAACATTATTTTTTTATAACGATCCAATTATATTAAAATATATGTTTCTCTAATCTTCCGAAATAATTTTCTTATATGATCTAACCATAATAAATAATATAAAAAATATATTTAAAGAATGATAAATATAAATATGAGTCATATATTGATAACTATTTGAGAAAAACATATTTTACTAGTGGATCCATAATGGATTCATTTTTTTCAAATAATTTTGTGATCGTAACATCTATGAAGTATTGATCATTAACATTTTTGTTATTTCATTACTTTAGGAATTACATAGAAATGTTTTGATGAATTCACAATGTCTCAAATGTAATAATCTAATGTGAATTCTGATATTGATAAAATATTTTATAATAATTCTTTATTTTATTTATAAATCCCTCAAAATAAAAGGATTTTATCTAATATTTAAAAAAATAAATTTCCATCTTGATTGAAATTATTTATAGAGGTCCTGAATTTATTTTAAATATATTAGGTTCTATAAAATTCATGTATTTAATTTAATCCTTCTTCATCATGATTAGAAAATAACATCTTGAAAATTATTCTTATTCCATGATGGTCATATTCCAAATCCTCTTACACCATTAATATTATTAATTTTAAATTTTTATTCCTTAGTGTCAATTATGTTTATATTAAAGTGTGATTCAATATAATGTATATTATCTTCATATAAGTTTTATCATTAACATATCATATCATCAATAAATTATTATTATAGGTTGGTGTTGGTTAAAAATTAGTTTTTAGATATATTTTATCATAGATTACATATTTGATATATTTAATATTTATTCATTTATCCAATACTAAAAAATTATCAAGGTTAATAACATTTTTTATCATTTTATGTTTTAAATTATTATTTATGCACATATTTGAAGACATTATTTACTTTTCATTTTTATGTTGGGGTCTTTGAATAATTTTAAAATAATGAATTTATAAATTTATTTATTATATTTTCCATGAATTATAAATTTGGCATTTCTTTCACTAATGAGATATATATTGATTTTAATATAAAAATATGATTTCCTATTTATTACTAACACAAATATTTCTATAGTTTGAGACTTATCTTATCCATAGGTTGGTACTATAATATAAAAAATCATTCACATAGGTTTTGAAGAATATCTTAAAAAATAATATTAATATTTTATACTGAGGATAAAATTAATTTTTTACCCATAATTATTAATGAAACAACTAAAATTAATTATAGTTTTTATGATAACTACATGATTTTGGGCATTACGTGAGTTTTTTTGAAAATTAGTTTTACACACACATTGTATATTTATTTAACAATTATTATTTCATATATAGATTTATTAAGTGTATATTATTTAATAAAATAAATTTTAATTAAAGACATCAATGTCAAATTTTCATGGTAAAGAAATATTTCTGACCTTAGTAATATAGTAAAATGATAAAATTGAATAAAATAAAAATACTAATGAAAATTTTGATTATAATTTATTTATTTATCTATGATGAATGTTTCATAGACAAAATAAACCCTAATATGAATTATTATTCAATTTTTTATCCATATGAGTCATGTGATACCACCAAATATTTAATACCATCGATTATTTAAAGAAATGTTACATTTCATAAACTATAAAAGTGAACTCATGGACCTAACTTATTATCATCGAAAAACCACTCTCTTTCAGATAGTACACATAGAATTAAATTTAAAAATTACATAGCCTCATCTTAGAATAATTAATTTTGGAATAAATTCAACAATTGTAGGCCTTTTTGAAAACCTAACGTGGATACCGAAAGAATTAAAAATGTTCAATAACTGTTTTTATTTTAATTATCTCTAAAAATATATATATTTTTTTAAAATCATAATTATATAATAAAATCCATATGATGAATTTAATGATATGTTTTTTTAATAATTTAATGCCCTGAAACTATGTCCCCAGCCATCAAAATTTCTCTAACATCATTATTTGTCTATACGTTGGACTATTTCCTTTAAAACTAATGATGTTCATCATTCAATTTCCATCTATCAAGTTTTGGTATGGTGATGGATCTAAATTATATTTAATTTATATGTAATATAGTTATAAATATGTGTATACGATAATATATATATATATATATATATATATATATATTCTTCTATTACAAAGAAACAACAATAATTTCATTCTCATGTATGGTATACTACTGCCTCGCTAAGTGATGGGATTCGTCTTCTACCAATTCTTCAAATAGAATGTGATAATGATAATTCTAATTATTATATGGGTAATAAATGACATAATATGGATATAAATTATATCTTTATAATTATTTAAGTGTAATATATATAATTTTAATTATTTCATTTCCACTCACATTAAGAATATAACATCATTCATGTATGTGCATACTACCTCTTTAACGAAGCAGTGTTACATGATTTGAATCAACATATCACATAGATGATATATATATATATATGTATATAATATGATATTTTTGAATTTATTATAATTGTTTAATGGTAAAATATTACTTACTTCATTTCTATAATGATCATTTAAAAAATGGAATTGTTACTTATGCGTACGTATGGCAGACCGACTCTATGATCACAATATACTTCATTTTATATAACCATCGGTCATTATTATTTATAAATTTATAATTACAATGAAAATATTTTATTTATGTAATGACTAATATTATGGAGATTATTTGACAACATTGTATATGTAACACCCCATGCTTCCATGGTACACTTCTCTTTGAATAATAAAGTAGTGTGTGTTGTATGCAACTTCGAGTTCTAACACACCACAATCAATCAAACTAGACATTATAAATAGAAATACCCACCTATAGAAATTTTATCAATTTTATCTTTCAAAACGAATGTCATTTTGTGATTTAGAATATCGAAATTATCTTAGGGTGAATTTTTTGTATTTTTTTTAAACATTAAATTCTTGATGAATTGTGAAAAACACTGAGTTATAGTTTAAAACATAATTTTTAATTAAAAATTTAGTTATTTTAGTTAAATTTATATTGGTCAAAATAGGAACTTAATACCTATATATGGTCAATGTAATTCATTGGAGTCAATTTATAATAATTTTAGATATATAAAAATGTTATTGAACTTTTCACCGTCTTTTACCCACCACCTTGGAGAATTCTCAAATTAAAATAAAACATAATTTTACCATTTCTATGAGGGGAATTTCAAAAATCCAAGAGACACAATTGTTATCTGAAAGTAAAATTTGGTTCAATATGATGAAAATATTTTTCGGTGAATAGTAACTTATTACTTTTATTTTCCACGCTTAAAAGTAAATAGTGTAATTTAAATTAAAAATGAAATTATTGTTAATTTAACACATATCCTAATTTTATTGGATAAGTATAGTTTGACAAAAAACAACCTTATGAATAAAATATGAACCTCTTTGGTCCACTTGGATTAGATTAAGAAATTTATTATTATTTAATTCAATGAAGAGTAATCAAAGTTAAAATCAATATTTAATAAATAAAACATTTTAAATATTGGGTTATACATAAGATAAATTAGACTATAAAAATTTATTATAAATATAAATATATTTCATACATAATTGAAATTTATTTATATTATTTAGATATTTAATAAATTCATTTATTTATGACACAATTATGATGCTGTAATTACCAAATTAATGAAAAATTAAATTAATTGATATTATAAATATCCAAATAAATGTAATATGTGACTTTTTATGAATTAAAAAATATTTCTAGGTTAATATTACATGTTATGGTGGGTATGATGAATTATTCTTGATTTAATAATGATTTTATGAAATTAGAAAAAACAAAATAGCAAATATTGTCAAAAATGTCATAAAAGAGTTTTTAAAAAAAAAATTTATATTATTATTTGAAATTATATTCTTAAAAATCTAAGGATCAGAAAAAATAAATTATATAATGATAGTTGAATCATTAATGAACGACTTGGGGTTCCCATAGAAGTATATACTATGTTTATTAACCATATAATATAAAAATACAAAAAGACATGGTAAATGTCAAACTATTTTACTAAGAGTTAAATCTAAAATATAATGTTAATATATTGAACCATACCTATACAAAACATATTTATTGAGTGGTTTTCGACCCATCCCCACCATATCCTTTGAATAATCCCTTTTGGAGACATTAGAAATGGATAATAATTTTATTATATAATAATATTTCTAGCTTTTCTTAAGGTGCCCCTCACCCCTCTTATAAAAGGGAACTCCCCTTTATCTCTAATTCACACCATCAAAGCCATTGGGATAAACCAACCACTACCCAAATACCCTCTCAACTGTCCTCCCTTCATCATAGAGTCATTAATTTTATCAGAAAGCCAACTTAAGGTTCCCTTTTCATCAAATCAAAAAGAAGAACCCGAAAATGAGGTAAATATCTCACCACCTCTTACAAGTTCCTTTCGTTTTCCACTTCATTTTTCATTGTAGTTTCCATTATAAAATAATAACTCTAGTATATTTTATATACTGTGATGTTATTTTAAAAATGGTACAACCAAATTTATTATTCTATCTATCCTTTGAATAACATGTCACCATACGTGCGTACATACGGCTTACCGTCTCCACGTCGTGGTGTAATTGTTATTCAATACTTGATTAATTAAATGGTTATAATATTGATGTGTATTTGATTTAAATAATAAATATAACGTGATAGTGATTATGTATATATGATATAACCTCCAATTATATATTATTTTAATATCAAAAGAATGATATTTTTGCTCCTGCATAGGTACAGATTACCGTCTCCACGAACACGATGAGATTCATTCCCCATCGTATTCATTCAAGACTAATTTCCATTAGATATTTGAAAATATTTTTTAAATAGTTGATATAATTTTTTATATGAATATGATACATCCCATCCATATCTATTATGACTCACATAACAATAAATAGAAAGGAAAATGAATCTGTTAAAACCCGAAACAACGGTAATACTAAAACATTAATAACAAAGAAATTTTAAAAGATCATATATGATATAATATTATTGTATACGATTCTTGTATAATTTAATAACAATTATTTCACCCTTATAAAGGAGTTTAATCTACCATCGACCAAGGAAATTTACAAGGTAAGGGTTAATTTCACAATCCCTTAATTATCTGATGTAGTTTTTACGTAAGTAGCTACTGGGTCCTCTTTAACATCCACATCAATGTTTCTTGAAAATGTATTTCAAAACATTTTTAATATTTAATGTACTATGGGTTAAAGTCTTTTATACATTTTATTTAATTTTTATATGATATTTTTAAATGAATCATTTTGTCGTTTTCCAAACAAGTTCATTTTTATCCTTTTCGACAATATTAATGATAGAATGTCTTTTTTTAACTTATACGGAGGGTGCATCTATTTTATACCATTATAAAATCGTCAAAGCTTCCCTTACAAGCATAAACGAATATTTTCATTGTAAATGTTTTATTTTATAATTATTTTACTTTTAAATGAATTTTGAAAAAGGAGATATCTATCTCAAATAGTTTTGATTTCATCTATGTCAACATCATTTGATTGATTTTAAGCTTTTTTGAAGTTGATTTATTATGATAAATTACTTCCATTTAGTATCGAAGGTTTTGTGATATGTTTGAAGGTAGATGTGTTATTTTTATACCATTCATTTTTTGTGGATATTGTATTGAAATTTCATATGCTACTTTTAATACCAATGATTATGTTCTGTTTAGACATGTTAATATATGGAATGCATTGTTATTAGCAAGTGACGGGTGGAGCCCGATATAGCACCCTGATGCATCTGTTGGTCTCATGAGACAAATTAGTGTATTGGAACAAGGCTTTGACAAAATCTTATTTGTAGTCTTGGAACAAGGCCTTGACTATGTGGTTATGATAGTTTGGAAATATGTATTCCAACATTATGAAAGTGTTTATTGATATTTAATTTGATTATTCAACTAGTAAAATATTGTTAGGTCCATAGGGTTAGATACCCTAAGAGGGGGGGGGGTGAATTAGGGTATGACATATTAAAACAACTACCCCTATTGATCTTCTCTCGCTGTTAAGGAAGACTCTCTTCTATCTCTTTCCTGCAGGGAATTATAAACAGAAACTAAAGCATGAACATGACACAACAATTTTTACATGGTTCACCCTCACTCGGCTATGTTCAAGGAGCATACACCGGTGATGTGCTGATTTACCAATTCCACTAAAAATGCATTGTTGTTTACAATGTTCGGGATATATCACTTCTATTCATAAGCTTGCTGCCTTTACAATGTATAGGGTAGGTCACTGCTTTCCCAAGGGTCACTCCTTGTCTCTCTCTATGGCTCACTATCGATGGAGGAGATAACCTTCTTCCTCTTACATTTTTCATTACTTTGGAAACGATCCACTCACAGTTTATATACTTTTAGGTCTCATCATTATCCCTAATTAATACATCTGATGTTGTATGTAGATGCTCTGTTGAAGTCCAACATTCACTCGTACATGAATCTCACTTTGCACTGAAGGTATCAGGCAACTTCTAGCTTCCACGCAGCCATGAATCAATATTGTGATTCTACTATACCATGCGCCCTTCTCCATGCTGGCATGAAAGTCTCAGTTCACATGTTCACCACAACCACTTGAGCAACACTAGCTTCTGCAACTCCAAACTTGCGCGACTCGCACCCTTGTACGCCCAACCCAATTTTGGCATGCAACCATCAACTATAATGCTTCTTCAAAACCTGTCGTGCAAGTGTCACCAAACCTCTTGTGCAACACCCCCTTCTTCATCTCCAAACAAGGGAGAATCCATTCCTTTCATGCCCAAACACATCTTGACGCACAAGAAACAACTAGCACACATCTTCTACTTACAAGACCACACAACCACTTGCGTGACCACCACACCAGTGCGAAGGGAGATCTGATTTTCACTATGTGATGAACTCTTTTCAAATGAAGAGGGATCGACCTCTATTTATTGGCATTTAGACACCCTTCGTTATGGCGCCCAAGTCTCCACTTGGGGCGCATGTCTCGCCTCCCTAGTCTCAGTCACGCATGTCACTTTCTCAACCTACCATAAAACATTGGTGCCCCTTTTCCCTTTTCCAAATTATGATGTTCTGGTCTTGAAAAAAATATGGCGCGGAAGTTTCCAATGCTTCAAGACACCAGCGCACAATTCCATTCATTTGTTGACATTCTAGAATCAAAAATGGATCGTTAACCACATCCCTTGAACTCTACATGCCCTCATGAAACCCCCTTTGTCACCAAATTTGTATGTCATGGTTTTCATTGTCAACAAAAACAACACATATGTCATCTTTTTCAAAAAAAAAATCACCTAAAAATTGCTTCAATGATACCATGATAGATTTTTTCCCAACAAATATCCATGTGAATAATTAAATGTCATTATTTCATTTTATTTTTTCTATATTATGCTAATGTTCATGTTTAAAAGGATTTTGTTTTAGTTATAAATTGTCTTAAATGTTTATTTTTATTTATGAAAGTTTTTGAGATATTGTTATCCTTACAAATCATCTGAGCTCACCCCTTTCTATGTTTTAATTTTCCCAGGATGCGAAGAAGTATTTTATGGCTGACCTGCATGGATAGTCTGAGGGGTTATGATTGTGAATTATGAAGACTATGTTGTTGTAGGTTTCACTTTATCATTTAATATAAGACTTATGAATGTATCTACTATTTAAAAGGCTACTAAACTAATCGGTCTTTCGATACCTAATTTTTCATGATCATTTTAATGTTATGTAATAATGCACTGACTTTGGGTAACTAAGGTCTGGGCGTTACAGTTGGCATCTGAGTAAGTTTAGTGAAAACCATGGAAACTAGATTTAGATAAAATATTATTATTGCACATATCCCTAACATATAATTTGAAGATTACTATAGTAGAACGTTGTAGAATTTTGTTATTGTAGGGATTTTGTGGGTTTTATGAAGAATACATCACTTTCTGGATACGAGATGGTAGAAGCGGCTCTGCACAGATGTACCTAGGAGTGAAAACTATGACAAAGACTTTTAGGCTTGACTTGGGGTATCCTAGTACACAACAACATGCCTTGCTGCACTCTTGGTTAAGACACTCTAGGGGGATATGCTTAAGATAATTCTAATTTTCTTTAAAAGCCATTATAAAGGGTTTATAAGTATATACTTATCAATTAATTTTTTTTATGATTATGGATTATATCTATCAACTGTCCAATTTATGTTAAGTGTTTTAGAACTTGGAATTATATATTTTAATTCATCAACTAATCTAGTTTATTCCATTGTTTTCAAATGGAGCCTAGTGAAAGGAATGGAAGCTGTATAAATGCACACACTACATGTAGGGATTTTCTTCCATCTCAAGATAATTATAATGGAGCTAGTGATACAACTGGTGTTGATCAACTTATCACAATATTGTGACAACTCACTCATTTTTTGAATAATAGCCTTACCTTTATGGAGCACCCTGATCCACAGTATGGAGGATCAATATTAGATCGCTTCCTGTGGAAACAAGCACCAAAATTCAATGGGAGGAAAAATCCATTAGCAGGAGAGAATTGGATAAATTCCATAGAGAAATTATTTCATGCCTTGGGGAGTAGTGAAAGGGAAAAAGTTATCATGGCAGTTCACCACCTCACTGGAGATTCTGATCAATGGTGTCCATTGATTCAAAACAAAAAGGTAGATGATGAAGTATCAAATATGGAATGGAGGGAATTTAAATATTATTTCATAGAAAATAAATTCCTCATGACCATCATGCACATATCGAAAGGCAATTTATGAGTTTGAGTAAAAAGGAGGATAATAATTTTGAAATGTATGAGGCTAACTTTAAAACGTTATAAAGGCATATTGCATATTATATACGTAAACCGTGAAGTAAGATTGATCATTTCATTGATCGGTTTAAACCGTTCTCCATCGATCATTAGGCTCGCAATC
Source organism: Viscum album (assembly GCA_963277665.1). Classification (NCBI taxonomy): domain Eukaryota; kingdom Viridiplantae; phylum Streptophyta; class Magnoliopsida; order Santalales; family Viscaceae; genus Viscum; species Viscum album. The sequence goes on from OY728161.1 coordinate 322,126,544, forward strand.
CCTCCCGTCATATGAAGATATTGTCTCATGCGCTATCAAGACAAAAAAGAATTATCTATGTCATATGAAATTAAATAAAATAAAGAGAAGAAGAGATCTACTGATCACTCTAGAAATGGAAATATGGGGAAGAAGAGAAAAGTTGAATATCCATCCTGTAGTAAATGTGGGAAGAAAGATCTTGGTACTTTCATGAAGGGAATGGGAGTCTGTTACAAGTGTGGTGAAAAGGCCACCAAACTTTTGATTGTAGAGGGAAGAAAGAAGCTATAGATGTTCAATGCTACAACTGCAGGAAGATGAGACATTATACAAATGAATGTCCTAAGCATCAGTGGAGGATACCTCAGAAAAGGGCATGGGATCAAGGAAAAGATTATGTTGTCACTACTGCAGAGGTAGAATCTCCAAAATATGTGGTGGCAGGTAATTTAATTGTTTCTTTATGTTTAGCCGTTGATTTATTTGATTCTAGATCATCACATTGTTTCATATCTTCTGAGTTTTCTAAGAATATTATATATTTAAAATTTTATTTTAAAAGGGAGTTGCCAGTTAAAACTCCTAATGGAATTATCATTGCAACAATGATTTGTGAATATATTCCCATTAGAGCATATAAATGTTCTTTATCTGCTAATCTCAACATCATACCCATGATTGAATATGATTTAATCCTCGGTATGGATTAGATTTTGGACCATGATACGGAAATTTATTTAAAGAAGATGGAGGTTGAGATTTATGATGATGATGATAAATAACACCGTATCTTTTGAGCATAATCGTCACCACCTGATTCTCATCTATATCCGCCCTCAGTAGCTCAAATAAATTCAATTATTGGGCATGAAGAGAATGAAATAACTATGGGTGAGGAAATAAATTTTCAAATAGTCTATGTGTCTATTGTTAATGAATATGTTGATGTATTTCCAGAAGATATACCATGAAATCCTTCAAAATAAGAAATTGATTTTTCCATTGACTTAATTCCTTATTCAAGGCCAATATCGAAGACCCCTTATAGAATGGAAACTATGTAATTAGTTTAACTAATAAAAAAATAGAGTAATTTAGTAATAATGGATTAATTTTCCTTAGTGTTTCTCTTTGTGGAGCCCATGACCATTTTTTAAGAAGAAATATTGATCTATGAATTTATGTATCAACATCAGGGTAACCAATGCTATAACAATAATGAACAACTATCCTCTACCTCGTATTGATGATTTATTTGACCAAATTCATGGAGCTCGATACTTTTCGATGATTGACATTCTATATGGATACCATCAGTTGTGTGTGAAGAAGGAATACATTACGAAGATAGTATTTCAAACCAGGTACGGGCATTACGAGTTTACAGTAATGCCTTTTGGATTGACTAATGCACCCTCTATCTTCATGGATCTAAGGAATAGAGTTTTCAAATAATATCATGATGATTTTTAGTGGTATTTATTAATGATATCTTGGTATACACTGAAAGCTACGAATATCCTGAAAATTACTTGCTCATTATCTTGAAGACTCTGAGAAGACATAAATTATATGGGTTGTTTAGAAACTGTGAATTCTGGCTTCATGAAATTTCTTTTCTTGGCCATATTGTCTCTAAGGATGGAATTTCTTTTGATCCTTCTAAGACAAGAGCAATCCATGAATGGCCAGCACCAATGAGTATAACTGAGGTACGAAGTTTTATTGGTTTAGTAGGTTATTTTCAACGTTTCGTCTAGAATTTTTTCCAGTTGGATAACCCATTAACAAAGCTCACACGTAAAGGGGTTAAATTTGTTCGGACCGAAGAGTGTGAAAAATGTATTGAAGAACTGAAGAGAAGATTATTAACTTCTCCTATATTTACTCTACCATCGAGGAATGATGTGTTCGTTATTTATAGTGATGCATCGAAGAAAATACATGGTTGTTTCCTTATCCAGAATGATAAGGTTATTTCCTTTGCATCACGAAAACTAAAAATTCATGAGCAATACTATCATACTCATGATCTTGAGATAGCAGCTATAATCATTTCTTTGAAGATTTGAAGACACGATCTCTAAGGTGAAAAATGTGAGATTTATACATATCACAATAGTTTTAAGTATATTATCTCATAGAAAGAACTCAACATGAGGAAAAGGATATGGTTTGAACTACTCAAGTATTATTATTGCATGATACATTACCTCCCAGGGAAGGTAAATAATGTGGCAGATGCTTTGAGCTGAGAAGATCATGGAGTTCTGAACAAGATGAGAGTTGAAAGGGATCCTATTTACATGGACCAAGTAAATATGGATATGAGAATCACCATGAAAGGTGAAACATCAATAATTTCTCAAATCGTTGACCAACCATATTTACTAAAAAGGATAAAGAGTTCTCAGATTGATGATGAAGAGTTTAAAAAGAAGATTAAACATGTAAATGATGGGAGATTGAGTGAATTTGTGTATGAAGATGGAATTTTGAAATTTGGGAAGAGACTTTGTCTTCTCAATATACTTGATCTAAAAATAAATTTTTTGGATGATGCTCATAGTTTAAATTTCTCTATATACCCTGGTATCACTAAGAATTAAATAGATTTGAATGAACATTTTTGGTGGGACAACATGAAGAGGGACATTGCTTATTTTCTGTCAAGATGTATGGTTTGTCAACAAGTGAAAGATGGAAGGAAACATCCTGGAGGAGTATTGAAACCTCTTCAAATACTTGAGTGGATATGGGAGAATATCACGATGGAAATTGTCATGGAACGACCAAAGATTACTAGAAGGAACGATGCAATATGGGTCATTATTGATCGTCTTACCAAGTCATCACTTTTTCTTTCTATAAGAGAAGATTTACCACTTGACCGTTTAGAAAGACTATATATTAATGAATTCGTGAGACATCATGGAGTACCCCTATCGATTGTTTCTGATCATGATCCACGTTTTACATCACGATTCTGGAAAATTCTTCAGAAATCCCTGGATACTAAACTTTGTTTGATTACTACCTAGCACCCCCAAACTGAATGACAATTAGAACGAACTATTCAAACCTTAGAAGACATGTTTAGATCTGGGTCACATTACTTTCAGGGTATGTAGGATCAATATTTACCATCGGTAGAATTTTCATATAAAAATTTCATCCATTCAAGTATTCAGATGGCACCATATGAAGTTTTATATGGAAAGAGATGTTGCACATTAAATTTTTGGCATGATTTTGGTGAAATAAAACTTGTAGACCCATAACATTTTGAGGAAATGATGGAAAAGGTAAAGGTAATCCAAACCCACATCAAACTGCTCAATGTAGGCTGAAGAGTTATGCCGACAACCGAAGGAAGGATTTGGAATTTCTGGTGGAATATCACGTTTTCTTGAAGGTATCTCTATGGAAAGGTGTTATATGTTTCAGTATGAAGGGTATATTTAGTCCCGGTACATCAGACCTTTTGAAATTCTAGAAAGAATTGGGGATGTAGCTTACCTTTTGGAAATGACACCAAGTATCTCCAATGTTCACAATCTGTTCCATGTATCATTATTGAGAAAATACATGTCGGACCCAACACATGTACTCACCTATAAAAAATTAGAGCTGGAACCTGATATGTCTTATTGTGATGATCCTAACAAGATTCATGATACAAGAGATCACATGCTGAGAAACCTAAAGACACATCTTGTAAAAGTTCTATGGAGAAACCGTATGATGGAAGAGGCAACGTGGGAGCCCCATGAACTTATGATGAAGAACCACCTGAGTATTTTCATGCATTAGTATTCTAGAAAATTTTAGAACAAAATTATTTGAAAGAGGGGAGAATGTAACACCCCAAGCTTCCATAGTAAGCTTCTCTTTAAATAATACAGTAGCATATGTTGTATGCAACTTCGAGTTTTAACACACCACAACCAATCAATCTAGCCGTTATGAATAGTAATGCCCAAATTTTGAAATTTTATAAATATTATCAGATGAAATGGGATTAATTTTTGTTTCGTTATATATATATTAGTTTAGGGTGACTTTTTGGTATTTTTATGAAAAATTTCAATTTTTCATAAATAGTGAAATACACCGAGTTATATTTTAGAACCAAGTTTTTTTAAATAATTATTTATTTTATTTAAATATATTTTAGGTCCAAATATACACATAATACCGATATATGTTCAATGTAATTCATTGGAGTCAATTTATAATAATTATATATAATAAAAGATTTTTATAGAACTTTTCACCGTCTTTTACCAACCTCCTATGAGAATTTCAAAATTCACAGAAAAAATAATTTTACAGATTCTATGAGTGGAATAACAAAAATACGAGAGAAATAGTTGATATTAGTATGTAAAATGTTTTTCAATAAGATGAAAATATTTTTTTGATGAATTGCAACTTTTAACATTTATTTACCACAATTAAAAGTAAGTATGGTAATTAAGGGTAAAAATGACATTAAAATTACCCAAACGCATGTCTTAATTATATTGGATAAGTATAGTTCAACAAAAAACAACCTTATGTATAAAATATAAACCTCCTTTGTCAAATTGGGTTAGATTAGGATATTTATTATTATTTAATTCAAAGAAGAGTTAAAAGAGTTAAAATCAACGTTTAATAACTAAAACATTTTTAATTTACGGTTACACATAAGATAAATTAGTCTATAAATATTCATTATAAATCTAAAAATATTTCATAAATATTTGTATTTTATTAATATTATTTAGACATTACATAATTTAATTTAGTTCTGACACAATGATGATGCAGTAATTACATAAATAATAAATTTTAAAATAATTGATATTATAAATATCCATTTAAATGTAATATGAGTCTTTTTATGAAGTAAAATAATTTTCTAGGTTAATATGAAATGTTAGGGTTGGTTAAATGAATTTTTTTAGTATTAATAATGTTTTTATGAATTTATCAAAAACAAAATACCAAATAGTGTAAAAACTGACATAAAAGATTTATTAAAAGAAATATTATATTATTAATTGATATTATATTCCTAAAAATATAAGGATATTACAAAGGACTTATATAATGATAGGTTAATCATTAATGGACCACTTTGGTTCACTTGGATGTATATATGAATTTTATTAACCATATAATATTAAAATACGAAGAGACATGATAAATGAAAATATTTTTAACTAAGAGTTGAATCTAAACGATAAAGTTAATATAGTTCCCCAAAGCTATATAAAACCTATTTTTTGGGTTGATTTCAATCCATACCCACCTTATCCTTTAAATAATACCTTTTGTATATATTATCATCCAAAAATAAGTTTCTGAAAAAATAATATTTCTATCTTTTACTTACGTTCCCCTCACCCATTTTATAAAAGGGAACTCCCCTGTCTCTATAATACACTACTTCAAAGACATTTATCTCGGCCAAAATCGGATAAAATACCCTCTGAAATATCCTTCCTTATTCCTAGAGTCATTACATTAGTTAGAAAGCCAACATAATGATCCATTTTTATCAAATCAAAAGGAAGAACCAGAAAAAAAAGGTAAATATATCACCACCTCTTTCAGGTTCCTTTCATCTTCCACTTCATTTTTCTTTGTTGTATCCATTATAAAATAATAAATCCAGTATATAATATATACTGTGATGTTATTATAAATATTTTTCAACCAAATTCATTATTCTATCCATCCTTTGAATGACACGTCACAATAAGTCTGTACGTACGACTTACCGTCTCCACGTCATGGTGTAATTGTTATTCAATACATGATTTTTAGAATGGGTATAATAATAATTTTTATTTGATGAAAATAATAAAAATAACATGATAATTACTCTTTATATATGATATACCATCCAATTATATATTATTTTAATATAAAAATATTGATATTTTCACTCGTGTGTATGTACGGATTACCGTCACCATGAACGCGATGAGATTCATTCCCCATCGTATCCTTTAAAAACTAATTTCCATTATATGATTAAAAATAATTTTTAAAGACATGATATCATTCTGGATATGAATAAGATACATCCCATCCATAATAAATAAGACTCAAATAAAAATGAATATAAAGTAAAACGAATCTGTTAACACTCGAAAAAATGATAATACTAAAATATTATTAACAAAGAAATGTAAAAAGGTCATATATGATATCATACTAATGTATATGATTCTTATATAATTTAATAATAATTATTTCACCATTATAATGGATTTTAATCTACCCTTGACCAAGGGAAGGTACAATATAAGGGTTAATTTCACAATCTCTTTATTATCTGATGTTTTTTTACGTAAGTATCTATTGGGACCTCTTTATCATCCACATCCATTTTTCTTAAAAATATATTTGAAAACATTTTTAATATTTTATATAATATGTATTAATGTCATTTATAACGTTTTTTTAATTTTTATAAGATATTTATAAAATAATCATTCTGTCATTTTCCAAACATGTCCTTTTTAAACTTATCGACAAAATTAAGGTATGAATGTCTTTTTTTAAAATTTACGGTGGGTGCAGCTATTTTTTGCCATTATAAAATCTTCAAATCTTCCCTTAAAATCTTAAAATAATATTTTCAAAGTAAATGTTTTATATTATAATTATGTAACTTTCAAATGATATAAAAAAGGGAGATATTTCTCTCAAATTGTTTTGATTTCATCTATGTCAACACCCTTTGATGGATTTGATGCTTATTTGAAGTTGATTTATTATGATACAAAACATTCATATAGTATTGAAGGTTTTTTGATATGTTTTTCTATGGATGTGTTATATTTATACCATTCATGGTTTATGGATAATGTATTGACATTTCATATGCTAGTTTTAATATGAATGTTTTTGTTATGTTGAAATTTGTTCATATGAGGAATTAATTGGACTTAGTAAGTGAAGGGTGGAGCCTTCTATAGCTCCACGATGCATCGGTAGGTCTCATGAGACATACTATAGTATTTATAGAAGGTCTTGACAAAATCATATTTGTAGTCTTGGCACAAGGCTTTGACTATGTGGTTTTTATAGACTGGAATAATGTGTTCCATCATTACGAAAGTGGTTATTAATATTTTATGTCTCGACCCATCCCCCGGAGCACGTATCATGACTACCCCATGCCCGCCTTCCATAGGCTAGGGGATGGAGACTAGAACCAAAGGCATAATTCCCTAAAAAATGGGAAGGCATTTCCTTTATAAAACGTAACACACACTACTTGAGTACAAGCGGAAGGAAACACTAAGAAAAGTTTTATAACATGTGAACTGAAAGTAAAGGGGCCAGAATACATGCCCAACTGTATAGTACAAATAAAACTGAAAGAAATTACAAATAAATTTTACAAACAAATGAAAGGTGGATGTAGCTCCAGGGTCATCCTCAGGGTTTCCTACCTGAAGGGTAGGTCCAGATGGAATCCTCATGACTCCACGTCTGTTATACTCTACCATGTACCGACACGTCATAACATCCACATCTGGGTACTATCCAGTCCTGGCGCTCTCGGCATCTGTTAGTATTGTCTGTCGTCTACATCCAACACAACGAGGTGCGGGCATAGCCTGTGCAGGAGTGAGTATAACGATATTCATTAGGGACCCCTAGACCCTCAAGGTCTGACAAAATGTAACAAGTATGAACGACGATGTAGGATTTCAATGGATAACAATTACTTTGGTATATTCCCATAAATATACCTATGTTATCAATTAACCCATCTCAATCATGATGAAAACACAAAGGTCATTGACTCAGCTCAAACCATGATTTCATTCATGATGTTGAAATGACGACTGTTGGAGAACTCCTCTGTCGAGCACAATATTCTTGTCGTGACTCCCAGATTCTACTTACTATCCTTAGAATACTGAGATACTCCTCCTGTCGAGTACCATGAGTATACCGCCTCACACTGTAGCGCTCCCCGCCATGGGTCTACCACCTCACACAATAGCGCTCCCCCTAAAAGCATATATAGGTACTTATCCTGTCAAAAACCACGTGTCTGCTGCCTCACATAGTAGTTCCCCACCACCATGGGTCTTCCACCTCAAACATTAGTGCTACCCACTAGGCTAGTCAAGTCACTCTAAAACGAATTTGACAAGAAGTCATCACGTCTCAGCCAGCCACTATGTCTCCATACTCTGTATGTTCATCTCTGGTAGGATCCTCTCCACGATCTACTAGTCGATACTCCATGTGCCAAAAACTCTCAAGTGCAAGTATCTCAAAGGACTGCCCCGCCATAGGGGTCTCAACGCAACAGACGACGCATCAAGCGAATGCTCAGTCTGTGAGTTATTATCCTTTTTCCCCAGGGGGCTTGGTTGGTTTCGTGTACGAACCAACCCGGACGTATCTCAACTATAATCCAAACTCTCATGAGGTATACTCAAAGGGACCGTTTTTCAACAGGATTACAAACGCCACTAACGTTTCGTCAAAGGGAGGTCCGGTCTGAGAGTTATTGGCTTTTCCGTTCAAGTTTCACTGTTAAGCTAAAACCAACCCGACCGTACTCCAAATGAATCCAAACCTCGAGATTAGAATGACAAAAGAAAAGTCTCATCAAATAGAAACCAACGTAGTTGATGGTACATCAATTGGGTGTTCGGTCCTTATGTTATAAGTGTTTCCACTCCGAGGGCCCGGTTGGTTTCCAGTTCGAACCATCCCGGCCATACGCAAACTTCGCCAAAACATTGAGTGTAACGAAATGACCATCTCGATCCGAGGAATCCTACATGACTAACAATGTGTCTATCGTAGGTTTGTATCTCATGTTATCAGTGATAAACCAAAAATGGTCTGAAGAGGGGGGGTTTGAGCCTTGTCCAACACGGCCCAACCCTCCCTTGGTCGGCCCAGTAGGGCATGGCTCGGCCCGGCGGCTGGGGCCCGGCCCACGCTTGGGTGGCCCTCCCCATGCAGTAGGAAGCCTGGCCTGCATACAAGTGGATTAGCTCGGTGGCCTGTCGCGGCCGCCACCTGGCCAAGCAGGGGGGGATTCTCCGTAACTATGGCGCCCGGCTGGCGCCGCCCAACCTCCACAAAACCCATGCGGTGCGAGTTCTTCTCTACCGCCACCACGAACGGTGCTACGGCAGTCTTCCGCTGGATGTGCGCTAGGGTGCCGCTGCCCCTAGGCAGCCGGCTGGTGCCGGTCGCCGGCGCCGCCGCACCTCCGCGATCTTCCACGGGCCACTAGAGTCATTCATGCGGTCCGTTATCGCTCCCATCTATGCCTCCAGACTCCTCTGGTCCCTCTTTTTACTAAGACGGCCAAAAAATGTTGTTTCCCTTCCATTCACCTATCGCCCAACAAATCGTGCATTACGATCAAGTTGGCGGTGGGTCTAGACTTGTTTGTTAGCCCGTACCCACCGCGTTAGTGGTTCAAACAATGACCCAAAAAATAATTTCCCACGTTCGAGAGTATAAATAACATATATAGAATTATACAAAAAATACCCCTACCTTTTTTATTTTTGGGTGTTCATTCGTCACAGGGGAAGATGATGTTGTCGTCGTTCGCCATACGTTTCCACCTCCGAGCTCAAGCTTCGGTCCGTTGATGACGAAGAGGAAGGTAGAAGAGTCGTCAGAGAAGTCCCTCATCGGAATGGGTTTCTAAGGAAGTATCCAAGGAAGAAGCATCGTCGACATCGTCCTTGGGTACTACGTTGGTGGATATGTTCCTCCAGTAGCTCATCTTCTCTCAAGATTCCACCAATAAAAAATAAAATAATAGATCACCTATTATTTAATTTGTTGGCATGAATTCAAAATATTTCATATTTTGGAACTTTATTTATATAATCTTACTCACTTAATTAATGGGGTGGGTTGGACTATTAATTTGGGAGAAACACAAAGGACTCCATCACAATTAGGAGGTAATAAATGTGAGGAAACCCCTTTCCACCTCCCTCATTAAAGGGGTAGTTCATGAGTCAGGTGGTCCCCACTCATTTTTAATCCTCCCACGGGAGGCTTTGCTCTGGTGGTCCCCACAACCATAACCTCCATTGGGAGGTTAGGGTGTGGTGGCCCCCACCTCCAACCCCCCTTGGGGAAAACAACTACCCAACCTTCGCATGGCGGATAGAAAAGAATAATGTTTTAAACATATTATTTTATTAATTTTTTTATAAATCCCCAAAAAACTAGCTTCCGTTCTCGAATGAACGCAACTACGATGAAGGTCTCCTTAAGCAAATACTGGTGGTGCAGGTTCAACGGTGCCCTCAGATTCGAATTCTGAGCACCCGTTCAAAAGATAGAAAAGTTTCCATGTACGTTTACTGAACATACCCGAAAAAAACTTCTGAAAATTAATCTGGGCACACTGGGCGTCAGAATCAGGTGCCGTCCAAAACTACAGACTCATAAAATTACAAAGAATTTTAGAAAAAAATTTCCTTGAAATTTACGGGTCCTTAAATTACCCCACCTCATGGATTTATGTCCCTATAAAGCTACAACATACACTAGGGAAAAAATATGGTACTGAGCACGCATCTGAGACTCCCTCTCCAATGAGTTCTCCTGGAGGTTCCTGTGATGCCAATGAGTGCGCACCAGAGGAATCGACCATCCACGCAGGACCCGCTTCTGTCGATGCTCAATCTCCCCTAAATCCTCCATAAAAGTTTCCCCACACATCGATGTCCATCTCCCTATGGTCGATGATGTGGGATGGGTCGTGCACGCATCTCCTCAGTTGAGATACATGGAAGACATCGTGCACCTAGTGTAACTGAGGTGGAAATGTTAGGCAGTAAGCCACCTCGCCTACTCTACTAAAGAATTGGAGGAGTGAATGTAGATAGGCTGCACATCATTATCCACAAAGTATATCAGCAATGTGGCCAGCTACTCGGTCGCCTCTCCAAGAATCCGAATGTATGATCTCTTGCTGCGATCATCCTCTACTACGTTCCCCTTCTCAGGAGTATAGAATATCTCAAAGTCATAGTCCTGAAGGATCTCAAGCAATCAATATTATATCATGTTCAGATCCTTCTGAAAGAAGATAGACCTGATACTATTGGGATTTGTGTAAACCATAGACCGTTCGTTCAACGAACTATGGGTTAGACTATCCAATTATAAGAACTCGAATTCACCCTTCTTCGCCTATGTTCTATAAGAGCTACTAAGATTTATCCTTTGCTAAAAAGGTAAATCTGGTCTCATCCCCTAGTTGAACCAAGTCCATTTCCTAATATATTCAATCCTGGCATGAATGATACTAATTCATGTCATGGACGACTTTGTAATTCCTCGACGCTACTAACAAGAGATAAAATTGTTACTCTCTCCTCCAAGGGCTGAGTCACACTATCGGCATCCGTGTGTGGTCACTGTGTCTCCTCCATGAGAAATATCATAAGTGAGGGTCATTTCAACAGTTTAAACCAGAACCTCTTAGTATTAACCACACAAAAAGGAAGGAACGAAAACTTAACAAGGACATGTTCATTTTATTACAGTATCTCATGGTACAAAGACACAAAGGAACCACAAACAACAACATTAAAAAAGCTATATGCTTCATGAACAAAGGAATCTATGATTGGAACTAGTCCCGATCTGGTCCACCTGCTTCCGGAGCTCCATATTCGTATGCTTCAGCTACCAGAAGATGTACTCTCTCATGTCCTCTCATTCCCTGCGGTCGTGGTGGACCTCCTGGTGGTGGTGGTGGAAACACCTCGAAGCAACTTCCACGACCAACTACACGGCCAGATCCTCTGCCTCGGTCTCGTGCTCCTTGCAGTCCACCTTGTTCGAACCACTCCCTCAACTAGGGAGGTTATTCATCTATCTACTAATCATCTGAGCAGCGGTTCAGACAGAAACAAGCCATGTGACCCTGTTACCCGCATGAGTAACACTGCCAGGAAAGTTTGGACTTGTCTCCACCATTAGTGCCCCGCACTACCGACCCTCAGTCATGTGGTCAACAACCTATATGTCGGGTCCATTTGGACCTCTGCGTGATCTATCTACTACCTGCTGTAGAAGACTTCGCTGCATGTTGGCTAATGGTGGGTCTCGTTGCAGGAGAATACTCAGCCATGAAACTCTCCACTAAGAGGGCTCGCTCTAACACCCCGGTCTGTGTCGGGATGCTGTGAGAGATAACTGAAGCTACAATCTCTCTCCTGAGACCATGCTTAATGTTATGGGCCCTAAAGAACGGGTTTCGTACCATATCAGTGAAGTAGTGTGAGATATCAGTGATCTTCGATGAGTATTGTGCCACCATCATGCTACCCTACTGTAAATGCAGCAGCTCCTATATCTACACCGCTCGAAGGGTGGCTGGTACAAACTCCACCCGAAACAGGCTCTCAATGTCTTCCCATATAAGTGTTGCCCCATCATGCATCTGGAGCATCAGGCTCTAACATCTACATGTTGCTGCCAGAAGGAGGCTGGCAGCAATGATCACCATGAAGTCAGCTGGAGTTCCTATATTCTTGAAAACTCTCACCACAGCCTCCATCCAATCCTCAACCGCCTGTGGGTCCATCTATCCCCATAACCTGGGTTGCCTCTGGCATTGGAACTCATGTAGTGCGCTAAAGCGTCGTGCATCTCCTACTACTGGGGCTGGTGGTATCGGTGGCCCAACAGGTGGTAGTACTGTTGGTGCCTCCGCTGGTGCCTCAACTGGAAGAGGACCCTGTACTAAGTCCTCATCGCTCTATGGGTTGTCAGTACGTACAACTCTCGGGGCCCTAGCAGGTCGTCTGAGGGTAGGAATCCTGAATGAAATAGATGAGACACTGTCAAAGACTATACCTGGTGACATGAACTAGTTTGATATGTCATAAAGAAAAATTTTGAAAACACACATGCAATTTGTGTTTTTGTACACTGAGTCTGAAATCAGAAGTCAGGGTCCTGGTGTATGGATACGCCGGCTGCCCACACCAACACTGGACTACCTGAAATAAAAACCACACATAGTAACCTTAACACTATTGCTTCACAGAATGTAAATATCAGAGTCCTAAGTTCTGTTGTAGAACCGACATCCTTTGATACCAATTTGTCATGACCCTTCCCCAGGGACCCATATCGTGACTACCCCAAGCATGCCTTCCATAGGCCAGGGGCTGGAGACCAGACTAAAGGTGTAATTCCCTAAAAACTAGGAAGGAATTACTTTTATATAACCTAAGGCACACTAAAAAAGTATAAGATGAAGAAAACACTAATAAAAGGTCTATAGCAAGTGAATTGAATGTAAAGGGGCCAGAATACAAGCCCAACTATATACTACAAATTCAACAGAAAACAAGTACAACTAAAATGGACAAACAACTGAAAGGTGTTTGTAGATCTGGATCATCTTCTAGGGTTCCTACCTGAAGGGTAGGTATAAATTTCCACCTCATTACTCCACGTCCATCAAACTCCACCGTGTATGGACAGGTCATAAGGTCATCCCCCGGGTATTGTCCAGTCATGGCGCTATTGGCCTCCATCAGTGTTTTCCTTCGTCTGCATTCAATACAACGAGGTGTCGGCATATCCCATGCAGGGGTGAGTATAACGATACTCAATATGGATCTTGAGACCCTCAAGGTCTCACAAAATCTATCAAACATAACCCACAAAGAAGGATTTCAACAGATAATAATTAAATAGGAATATGACCATACATATACCTATGTTATCAAATAACCCATCTAAATCATGACGAAAACACAAAGGTCATTGACTCACCTCAAACCAGGATTTTATTCATGATGTCGAAACCACAGATGTTGGAGAAATCCTCCTCTGTTGAACACAGTAGTCATTTCACAGCTTCAAGATGCTACTCACTAACCATAGACTGCGGAGATACTCCTCCTGTCGAGTACTGCGGGTCTGCCGCCTCACACAGTAGCATTCCCCACCATGGGTCTGTCGCCTCAAATATTAGCGCTCCCCCTGATAGCCTACAGAGTTACTCTTCCTGTTGAGTACCGCAAGTCTTCCGCCTCACATAGTAGCCCTCCTATGCCATGAATCTTCCACCTCATATATTAGTGGTCCACACAGGTCTAGTCAAGTCACTCCTAAACGAATCGGACAAGCAGTCAACAGGTCTCAGCCAGCTACTAGGTATTCTTACTCTGTATGCTCGTCTACGAGAGAATCTGCTCCACGAGCTACAGGTCAATACTCCATGTGGCACGAAGTCTCAGGTGGAAGTATATCAATGTACTTCCATGACATAGGGGTCTCAACGCAACATACGGCGCATAAATCAGACGTCTGGTCTATGAGTTATTAGCCTTTTTGTCCCGGTGGCCCGGTTGGTTTCGTGTTCGAACCATTCCGACCATATCTCAACTATAAACAGAACTCCCATGGGGTAAACTCAGAGGCTCCTTTTCTCAACGAGACTACCAATTCCGTTAACGGTTCGTCAAACGGACGTCCGGTCTGAGAGTTATTGGATTTTCCATTCCAGGGGCCCAGTTGGTTTTTAATCTAAAGCCATCCCGAACATACTCCATCTTCGTCTGAACGTTGAGTGAAGTAATCCAAAATAACTGTCTCATAAAATGGAAACCAACTTACTTGACGGTACATCAATCGGATGTCTGATCCTTATGTTATAACCGTTTCCACTCCGACGTCCCGGTTGGTTTCGGGGTCGAACAAATCCGGTTGTACCCAAACATCGCAAAACCATGAGTGCAATATAAAGAAATGACCTTCTTGATCTGAGGATTCTTACACAACCGATGGTGTGTCGATTAGAGGACTGTAGCTCATGTTATGGGAGATTAATCGATAATGGTCCGAACCGGGGGGCATGGGCCCGGTCCGACCCGGCGCATCCCACAATGGGTCGTCCAGAATCGTGCAGACCTGACTCGTGTCAGTGTCCGGCTTGGGACGGCACAACTTGGACTGATGGCTGGGGCCCATCCCACGTGAGGGCGGCCCGACCGGTGTGGAAGGCACCCCGGACCACGCACAAGTGGCTTGGCTCGGGGGCCGGCCGCAACTTCCAGCCGGCCGCACATGGGTGGAGGGGTTCTCCGTAATGGTAGCGGCAAGCTGGCGTCGCTCGTCCTCCCCGGAACCTAGGCGGTGTGGGTTCTGCTCCAGCTGCCACCTCTGGTCGTCGGTGTCGTCGCTCCAATGACTCGTGCCGTTGCGATATTCAGTAGGCCACCAGAGTCATTCTGCTTGTCTGTTTTTGCTCCCATTTGCACCTACGGCCTCCTCGGGTCCCAATCATCACTGCGACGACCTCAAAATGTCCTTTATCTTCCGTTAACTGGTCTCCCAACAAATCATGCATCACGAACATGTTGGTGGTGGGTCCGGACTTGTTTGTTAACCCGTACCAACCGCGTTAGTGGTTCAAACAATAACCCAACAAATAATTTCCCATGTTAAAGGGTATAAATCGCGTCTATAAAATTATACAAAGTCACCATACATTTTTAATTGTTGGGCCTTCCTTCATCACGGGGGAAGCCGATGTTGTCATCATTTACCATACGTTTCCACTTCTGAGCTCATATGTCAGTCTGTTGACAACGAAGAGGAAGGTAGAAGTGTCATCAGAAAAGTCTGGCGTCAGAAGGGGGTTCTGTGGATGAAGTCGAGGAAGAAGCGTCATCGTCGGAGTCTTCATATTATTTGTTGGAGGATACGTTCCTCTTGAAGACTTCGTCTCCCATGCTTCCACCAACAAAAATGAAATAATAGATCACCTGTTTTTTAATTTGTTGGCTTGAAATCAAAACAATTCATGTAGTGTATATTTATTTAAATGAGCATACACAATTAATTAATGGGGTTGGTTGGACTATTAATTTGGGAGAAACTCAAAGGAATCCCTCACATTAAGGTGGTAATACATGTGAGGAAACCCCTTGCCTTCTCCCCCATTAAAGGGGTTGTTCATGAGTCGGGTGGTCCCCACTAATTTTTAATCTTCCCAAGATAGGTTTTTATCTGGTGGGCCCCACCACCATAACCTCCCATGATAGGTTAGGGTGTGGTGGCCCCCACCTCCGACCTCCCGTTGGTGAAATAACTACTCAACGTCCACATGTCAGATAGAAAATAATAAAGTGTTAAACAATTTATTTTATTTATTTTTTATAAAACCCCAAAAAAACTAACTTCCCTTCTTGAAAGAACAAAACAGCGATGAAGGTATCCTTATGCGAATATCGGCTTTGCAAGATCAACGGTGCCAACAGATTTCAATTCAGAGCACCAGTTGAAAATATAGAAAAACTCGCATGTACGTTTACTGAACATACCCAAACAAATCTTCTGAAAATTATTCTGTGCACACCGGGACTCGGAGTCATGTGTCGTCAGAAACTACGGACTCATAAAATTCAAAATAATTTTAGAAAAATATTCCCTTGAAATTTACAGGTCTTTACATAACCCCCACCTCTGGGCTTTACGTCCCCGTAAAGCTAACAACATACACTTGGGAAACAAAAAAGGGTATTGAGCATGCATCTGAGCCTTCCGCTCCCATGAGTTCTCCTGGAGTTTCCCGTGCTGCCAGTGAGTACACACTAGAGGAATCGACCGTCCATGGAGGAACTGCTCCTGTTGATGATCAATCTCCACTTGAACCTCCATGAAAATCGCCCCATCATCGATGTCCAGCTCCCCGTGGTCGATGTTATGGGATGGGTCGTGCATGAATTGCCTCAGCAGAGATACATGGAAGACGTCGTGCACCCGGTGCAACTGAGGTGGAAGGGCTAGGCGGTAAGCCACCTCACCTACTCTGCTGAAGAATTAGATGATTGACTATAGATAGGATGTCTATACCTATCCACAAAGGATATCATCAACACGACCAACTACTTTGTCTCCTCTCCTAGCTGCTGAATGGCTGATGTTCTCCTAAGAGCATCCACTAATATATTCCCCTTTCCAAGAGTATAGACTATCTTCAAGTCATGGTCCTGGATAAACTCAAGCCAACACCACTATCATAGGTTCAGATCCTTCTGAATGAAGACACACTAGAAACTATTGATATTAGAGTAAACCATAACCCATTCAATCAACAAACTAAGGGTGAGACTAGCCAATTTTAATAACTCGACTTCACCCTTATTCACCTACGTTCTACAAGATCTTATAAGATTTCTTATTTTATAAAAAGGGAAATATGGTCTCATCCCCTAGATGAACAAATTCCTTTTCTTAATACAGTCAATCTTGGCATGAATGGTACTAATTCATGTTTGGTGTGATTCCGTACAGCCTCGACACTACTACTAAGATATCCAACCATTACTCCTCCCTCCAATGTTTGAATCACACTGTCGGCATCAGTGTGTTGTCCTTGGGTATCCTCCAGTAGAAATCTAAAAAGTGAGGGTCAAGTCCACAGTTTAAATCGGAGCCTCTTAGTATTAACCACACAAAAAGGAAGGAATGAAAATGTCACATGGACAAGTGACTTTTATAACCGCAGCTCAAGGTACAAAGACAAAATGAAACCACAAAAATGACATTAACAAAGCTAGATGCATCATGAAAAAGGCCTCTATGCATGGAACTGGTCCCACTCTTGTCTACCTGCAACCAAAGCTCCATAGTCGTATGCTTCAGCTACCTGAAGCTGTGCTCTCCCCGGTATACCCATTCCCTGCGGTCGGGGTGGACCTCTAGAAGGTGGTGGTGGAAACACCTTGAAGCGTCGTCCAACACCATATGCACAGGGAACTCCTATGCCTTGGTCTCCTGATCCTTGTGGTCTGCCTTGATCAAACCTCTGCCTCTATCTGGGAGGTCCTTCATCTATCTTCTGATCATCTGAGCAGCATGTAAGATAGTCATGAGCCGTGTGACCCTGCCCGCCGTATGAGTAACACTGCCTGGCAGGTCTGGCTATGTCTCCACCATGGGTGTCCCGCACTATTGACCATGAGTTGTGTGGTTGACCACATGTATGTCTGGTTTTATTGGACCTCTACATCATATGTCTACTTCCAGCTATAGAAGACTCTACTGCATGTCAGCTAGTGGTGGGTCCTGGTACTGGAGACTGCATAGCCACGAAACTCTCCACTTAGAGAGCTCGGTCCAAGACACCTGTCTTTGTCGGGATGCTATGCAAGATAACTGAAGCCTTGATCTCTCACCCAAGACCATACTCAAAGGTCCGGGCCCTGAAGAACGGGCCCTATACCTTACCAGTGATGTATCACGAAAGGTCAGTGAACTTCGCTGAGTACTACGCCACTTTCATGCTACACTACTGTAGATACAGTAGATCTTGTATCCGCACTGCTCGAAGGGTGGTTGGTAAAAATTCGCCCGAAATATCATATCAAAGTCTACCTATAGAAGTGTCACCTCGTCATTCATCTTGAGAATCGGGCACCACCATCTGCATGCTGCTTCCTGAAGGAGGCTGGTAGCAAGGATCACCATGAAGACTGCTGGTGTTCCTACTAGCCGGAAAACACTCACCACAGCCTCCAGCCAATCCTCATCTGCCTGTGGGTCAGTATCTCCCTGTAACCTGGGAGGACTCTGGTGCTGGAACTCCTGAATCACGCTCAAGCGGCATGTATCGCCTGCTGTTGGGGCTGGTGGCATCGGTGGCCCAACGGGTTGTAGTTCCGCTGGTGCCTCCGCTGGTGCCTCAACAGGAAGGGGCCCAGTACTGAGCCCTCATCACTCAACGGGCTGTCAGTACATACAACTCTTGATGCCATTGCTAGTCATCTGCAGGTATGCATTTTGAAAGAAACAAATGTTACAATGTCAATGACTATACCTGGTGAGCTGACCTGGTTTGAGCTGTCTTAAAGAAAACATTTGAAAACGCACATGCAATCAGTCTTTTCATGAATTGAGTCAGAAATCAGAATTCAGGGTCCCGGTGTATGGATACATCAGCCGCTCGCACCAAAAATGGACTCCCATAACTAAAAACCACAATTAGTACCCTTAACACCATTGTTTCACAGAATGTAAATACCAGAATCAAAAGTTCTGCGATAGAATAGATGTCCTTTGATACCAATTGGTCAGGACCCATCCCCCAGGGCCCATATCATGACTACCCCAAGACCACCTTCTATAGGACAGGGGCTGGCTACTAGCAGAAGAGGCGTAATTATATAAAAACTAGGAAGGAATTGCCATTATAAAACATAACACACAGTACTAGAGTACAAGCAGAGGAAAAAACTAAGATAAGCAGTGTAAAAAGTGAACATAATGTAATGTGGCTAGAATACCATCCCAACTGTATAGTAAAAATACAACTGAAAGCATGTACAACTAAAAGGGACAAACAACTGAAAGGTGGAAGAAGATCCTAGATTGTCCTCCGGAGTTCCTACCCGAAAGGTATGTACAGATGGCCTCTTTATAACTCCACATCTGTCAAACTCCCCCGTATACTAACACGTCGTAAGGTCCCCCTTCGGGTATCGTCCAATATTGGTGCTATCGGCCTGGATTAGTTTTGTCCGTCGCCTGCATTGAACACAATGAGGTGCAGGCATAGCCCGTGCAGGGGTGAGTATAACGATACACAGTAGGGACCCTAGACCATCATGGTCTCACAAAATCTAACAAGGATAAACCAAAAAGTAGGATTTCAATGGATAACCATTACTTTGTAATATGCCCATACATATACCTAAGTTATCATGTAACCCATATCAATCATGAGGAAAACACAAAGGACATTGACTCAGCTCAAACTAGGATATCATTCATGATGGAGAACCATGAGTGATGGAGAAGTCCTCCTCTGTCAAGCAGAGTAGTCCTGTCACGACTCCAAGGTTCTAATCACTAACCTTAGACTGCTGAGGTAATCCTCTTGTCGAGTACCATGGGTCTACAGCCTCACACAATAGCGCTTACTGCCATGGGTCTGCCGCCTCACACAGTAGCGCTCCCCCTGAAAGCCTACAAGGGTAATCCTCTAGTCGAGTACTGAGAAGAAGCCACCTCACATAGTAGAGCTCCTCTACCATGGGTATGCCACCTTACACAGTAGTTCTCCTCAAAGGGCTAGTCAATTCTGTCCAAAATGAAGCGGAAAAATAGTCATCAGGTCTCAGCCAGCTACTAGGTCTCCGTACTCTATATGCTCATCTCAGAGAGGATCCTCTCCATGAGCTACTGGTTGATACTCAAAGTGCCACTATGTCTCAGGTGGACTTATCTCAATGGACTGCCTTGACATAGGGGTGTCAACACAATAGATGGTGCGTCAATCAGACGTCCGGTCTGTGAGTTATTAGCATTTTTGTCCCGGGGGGCCAATTAGTTTCGTGTACGAACCAACCTAACTGTATCTCAACTATACGATGAACTCTAATGGGGTATACTCAGAGGTACCGTTTATCAAGGATATTACCAACGCCGCTGACAGTTCGTCAAATGGACGTCTGGTCTGAGAGTTATTGGCTTTTCCATTCTAGGTGCCCTGATGGTTTTTAAGCTAAAACTAACCCGACCGTACTCCAACTTCATCCGAACCATGAGTGGAGTATTGTAAAAGAACCGTCTCATCGAAAGGAAACCAACGTAGAGGATGTTACGTCAATGGGATGTGTGGTCCTTATGTTATAAGTGTTTTCACTCTCAGGGCCCGGTTGGTTTTGGGTTGGAACCAACCAAGCCATACCCAAACATCGCCAAAACCTTGAGTGTAATAAAACGAAACGAACGTCTTGATCCGAGGAATTCTACACAACTGACAGTGAATCGATCATAGGTCTGTAGCTCATGTTATGGGTGATTAACAGAAAATGGTATGAAGAGGGGGGGTCTGGGCCCGGTCCGACCCGGCCCGACCCACCCTAGGTCGGCCTGAACCGGGTCCGGGTCTAGCTCGGTAGGGTGTGTCTCTGCATGACGGTTAGGGCCCGGACCACGAGAGGGAGGCCCGGCCCGTGCGGTAGGCAGCCCGGCCCGCGCACAAGCAGCCCGGCTCGGTGGATGGCTGTGGCCACAAGCTATCCGAGCGGGGGGGGGGGGGGGCACCGTAACGGCGATGCCAGGCTGGCGGTGCCTGACATCCCCAGAACCCACAAGGTGTGGGTTCCAGTCCACCTTCCTGGTGGCCGGTGCCACAGCGGTCTTCCGTCGATGGCGCGCTTGGGCTCTGCAGCCCCTAGGTAGCCGACCGGTCCCAGTCGCTACATCCGATCACTGGCACCGCCCCGCTAGCGACCCACACCGCTGGGATCTTCTGCATGCCACCAGAGTCATTTAAGTGGTCCATTTTAGCTCTCGTCTATGACTACGGCCTCCTTGGGTCCAACTCTTCACTATTCCGGCCTTAAAACGTCGTTTGCCTTCCATTCAACCATCTCCCAACAAATGACGAATCACAAAGAAGTTTTCGGTGGGTCCGGACTTGATTGTTAGCCAGTACCCACCGTGTTAGTGGTTTATAAGATCACCCTACAAATAATTTCCCAAGTTAAAGGGTATAAATCACATATATTAAATTATACAAAAAACCGCTACCTTTTTAATTATCGGGAGTTCGTTCGTCACGGGGGAAGACGATGTTTTCGTCGTTATCCGTACGTTTCCACTTCAAAGCTCATGCATCGGTACATTGACGACGAAGAGGATGGTGGAATATTTGTCGGAGAAGTCCCGCGTCAGAAGGGGGTTTCGAGGAAGAAGCCAAGAAAGAAGAGTCGTCACCGGTGTCTTCACGTTCTTTGTGGGAGGATACATTCCTCCGGTAGCTCTTCCTCTCCGATTCTTCCACTAATAAAAATGAAATAATAGATCACCTATTATTTTATTTGTTGGAATGAATTCAAAATAATTCATATTGTGGAACATTAATTAAATGAGCATACTCACTTAATTAATTGGGTGGGTTTGACTATTAATTTGGGAGAAACTCTATGGAATCCCTCACATTAAAGAGGTAATAAATGTGAGGAAACTTGTTGCCTCCTCCCTCATTAAAGGGGGAGGTCATGAGTCGAGTGGTCCCCACTTCTTTTAATCCTCCTGTGGGAGGTTTTGCTCGGGTGGGCCCCACGACCATAACCTCCAGTGAGAGGTTAGGGTGTGGTTCCCCCATTCTCCAACCTCCCCTAGGAAAAAACAACTACCCAGGCTCCGCATGGCGGATAGAAAATAATAAACTGTTAAACACTTTATTTTATTAATTTTTTATAATACCCCCAAAATCTAACATCCATTCTCGAAAGAACGCAACTGCGATGAAGGACTCCATAAACAAATATCGGTGCTTCGAGTTCAATTGTGCCCTCAGATTTAAATTTCAAGCACCGGTTTAAATGATAGAAAATCCACAGGTACGTTTACTGAACGTACCCAAAAAAAAACTTCTGCAAATGATTCCGGGCACACCGGGCCTCAGAATCAGGTGCCGTCTGAAAGTGCAGACTAGTAAAATTTAGAAGCATTTAAGAAAAATATTTCCATGAAATTTCGATTCTGTTACATTACATATGATTATTAAACTACTAGAATATCCGTGTGAATAATTAAATGAAATTATTTCATTTTTTTATATTATTTTTAAGATCAAGATTAAAAGGATTTTGTTTTTGTTATACATTGCCTTTAATGTTTATATTTATTTAAGAGAGTTTTTCATATATTGTTATCCTTACTGAGCTTCTGAGCTCAACCATTTCTATGTTTTATTTTTCCCAGGATGCAATGAATTATTTTATGACAGACCTACAGGGATAGTCTGAGGGATTATGAGTGTGAATTATGGAGATTATGTTATTTTAGTATTTCAATTTATCATGAAATGAATACCTTATGAATGTATCTAGTGCTTCAAAGGCTACTAAACTAATCTGTCATTCGAGAAGTGATCTTTTTTTATCATGCCAATGTTATGTAATAATGCACTGACTCTAGGTGACTGGGGTTAGGACGTTAGAGTATATATATGAAAAAATTATTTTACGATGAAACACGCTTGAAAAGACATGGAAATTATTCCATTAAATGATTAATATAATGAATGATTGTTAATGAATGGAAATAATAAATTAATAATTGATCATATACGATATTATAATTATTAATATGGTTCTGGAATAAGTTAATTTATTGACTAAATAGACAATACAGTTTGCTAAATCATGTTAAACCAAAAGGGAGCATAATGTAACAGATTATGCCTCAAATTCATTACACTGAGGCATTTTATAATGTTATGCAGACAATTTATTTCATATGCTGCATATAAATCAAATTTAACATGAAAAAATAATGGATACATCATTATTCATTATAATTTATGTATCAATTTAAATTATTTCATTGGATGGGATTTTAATTATAAGTTTCCATGTGTCACAAAAAATTAAAACTCATATTCCTTTCATTCGATTATATTAATCCATTATTTCAATTAATATTAATTGATTATCATTGCAATTAATAATCAATATCTCTGTTTTTATTTTAATTTTTTTTGTGGATCAATATTTGGTACATATAATTTATTCATTAACATATTCTCAATTCAATGTTATGATCATTTTAACTGTTTTTTTAATAAACCAAACTATTTTATTATATATTTTTTATTATTTATATTTTAATATAATGGTATCATTTTTAATCTCATTGGTTGTCAAAATATTTTGTAATTTTTTTAATGAAAATATGACTTCATATCTATCATCTGTCAGAAAAATATCTTCCATAACAATCGTTTTTTCAAAAAACAATTCTCAAGATTTTTTTACAACCATTAAAAAGGATTTATAAAATATATTCCATATTTATTGTTTCATTTTTTAAAAAATCTATTTTTTTAAAAAATATTATCCAAAATATTTTCTAAAAAAATATAATTTTTTTCACAATAATGATTTAATAATATTTTATTTTGAATCTACTAATAAAGGATAAAAAACTATTTTTACTCCACCTGGGTTATGTTGATACCAACATTATTCTTTTCTAGATTTGTTATGATTATTTTGACCAAACATAGTTTGGAAACTCACTTCTAGTTTTTTTTTGTATTTATTAACACCACCCCTGAAATAATCCCATTTTTGTGATAATTGGACATTAACTTTACTCAAAATATTCATATTATAAGTCATAGTTATTCATATTTATTAAATATTAAATAATTTTAACAAAAATTGTATATATTTAATGATTTGTGTTTATTTGTGGAAATATTCATAAAACATAATTCTTTACTCAATATGGGTATTTTATTATAAAGAATATTATTATGAATTAAATCAATTATTAGATATATGAGGATTGATTTCGAACTAAGGACATGTGAATGGTCTAGTAAATGATAGTTTCGTGACGTATATATAGTATGTGGGGACAAATCTGTTATCTAAACTTTTAATACTAGAACTATACAGCCTAGTTTTCAATTGTATTGTGAATGGTTCTTAATGGTAAACATATCATGTTACTAGGAAAAATTTTGCCTAATAATAAATAATTTCATTCATTATGATTTCCCTTCTTTATATAAAATATTTTAGTTAAGATATTATCTATGGATGGATTTCAATTATTGTTGAAATATTAATTGGCTCACATTTTCATTTTTTTAACTTTTCAAATTTAAAATTTTTATCCAGTAATTTAATTGAAATAGGTTTTTTGTTACTTATTTTTTCATATTGATTATTACTTATCCTGTTATTTAAATACCATTAATTCTTAGTTATTTACCCTAAATTGTTGATAGTGATTATGGATTAATGGTAGCTTCCTCGGTACTTAAACATTACCGATCGTTTTTGCTCACCCATGTTTTGTTAACATTCCCCATGAGTATATGAAGATTGCTATGAAATATTGTAGGTATATTCCAGGTGGAATAAATTTATTCATGAAATAAATAAAATTATGGCATATTTTTTATATTCAATTACAATTAAGGTCTCTATTATGTAACATGTTTACCATGATTACAAAACTATTCTATAATTATGTATGTGATTACATATATCATATGCCAATATTATAATGATGTCACTGGATCCAGAATACATATATGGGTTCCTAATAGTTTGTATGATAGGGTATTTAGTTGAATCATTCTTAAGAAGATTTAGGAAAACAAATATTCAGGAACACAATGTTTTGATGAACTACGTGGATAGGTGTAGAAGAATATACTATTTATTGTTAAGGGATGGATTATGTTATTATTTTTATAAAATACATTCGTATATAGATAAAAATGTGTATATGGTTCAAGAATATATGTTCCTAAGATTAATAAATCATAAAATCCATTCCATGATTCACTACAGTGTTACATGGTACATGATGGTTGGCCTTATTGGGCACCTAGT
The DNA here is from genome assembly GCA_963277665.1 of Viscum album. Lineage (NCBI taxonomy): Eukaryota > Viridiplantae > Streptophyta > Magnoliopsida > Santalales > Viscaceae > Viscum > Viscum album. The sequence continues at coordinate 322,151,938 of OY728161.1, forward strand.
TTGACACTCTTGGGGGATATTTTAAGGCTAAATCAAATTTTATTTAAAAACCATTATGATCGATATAAATAGATAAATATATTTAAATACCTAGGTAAATAATATGATTTATTATATTGAAAAAAATCATTAATAATTTAGGAATCATAAAAATGGTTAAATTGTATTCCATAACAATTATATTTCTCACAAAACAAGTTTTGGTTTCAGTAAGTGTCTTCAACTAGAATGAATATAGTCAATATTCAATATTTACTTTAAGGTAATGATTATGAGAAGTAAAATGGGATTATTATATGAGTATAAAATATTATAATTATGCGAAATTGGTTGTCCAAAAAAAGGATTATCATCATATTCCAAAACCAACTATCGAACAACTATAATAATAGAAGGATAGAGTTCACTTATAGATAGAGTGATAAGGACCATATATTAATGAAATCTAAATTTCATTCATTTATTAAATTTAGAATGAGACACAAAGGGGGGAGTTTGAGTGGAATGGTAAAATTAATTATATGTGTAATGGAAGGGAATCAAGAAAATAAATTATGTGATCAAATGAGGAGTGTGTAGGGATAAAATAAATATCATCCAAGGATTCCATATACAGTAGTTTATTTTAAATGTGATGAATCTACGAATTATGTGATTGAATGAACTTATCTAAAGACTAAATTGTAGAAAATGGAAGGATCTATGTTGTATTAAAACAAATGACATATCCATGTATTGGGATTCATGAATTATATTCTATAAGTATTTTCTAACAGTTTCTTCGTAATACAAATCATGAATGATCTAAAGAAATTGTAAAAAAAATAGAATATTATGTGTTTTCATTAACTCATGTGTCATGGATATCATCCTGGGATAAGATTTTAAGGCTGTTCATAAGTTCAATGTCTTAAACCCAACTTTTTACGATTTATCTGATGGGTGTCTCCCAATATTAAGGATATTTTTGAGAGATTTATGGCCAGTATTTGTTACACTATAAATTTTATTTGATGAATAAGTTTTTTCAATATTATAGGCAAATTTTTAAAGGTATTAATAACATTTTTGGTCAATATTCTCATTAATGAAATTATAATAATAGTTATATAATATTATTATACTTTGTGTAAAAAACTATTTTGTTGAAAACCATAGTAAATAGGTTATTTGATGCTTAATAGGATTTCAAGGATTTCCATCATATGTTTTTGGGAACAATAGATGAATTATAATTATAAAGGTGTATAAAAAGGAAAAACAACATGCCGGGTGAAAACCAAACATTTCTAGTAAAGATATGGGACATGATCCCATTAATGATTGACGATATTGTTTTTTATCCTACCATGGCCATATATGATGCAATGATTAATATGTGAATGCTTTAAGGATAAAAATTAATTTTTTTTTCTATTAGTGGTATTATTTTTTTGGACTAGAGATTAATTTTTCATATTTTATAATTTTATCTAACCATATTGTATTTGGAATAATTTTATTGAAATAAAGAAATACATGTCATGTTTTTATGAATTCTGTGATCACATAAATGTTATTTTTCTTACATCAAGAATAAAAATAATCAATCTTTGGTAAAAATTTTTTTGATTAAGAAATTAATTTGAAATTGATCAATGAAAAATGAATGGATGAAATTGTGATTAATAAATAAAAAATTGCAAGTACTTATATTTCAATATATTAGTATATAGTAAAACGAGTACTGAAAATTATTAAAAGGTTAATGAAACAATATATATTCATATTTAATTCATATCCTATAAAACATATTTCCTTTTAAATCATCAGATATTTATTGTTTTGGGGACCTTAGATTTATGTAGATCATTCAATTTTTAATGTTATCAATCATCTCAACCACACTCTATAATTTTTTTTCATGTCTATATATTCAATTTAAACTAATGTCCTCTTACATTGAAACGAACTTATCTGTTGTTCTGTGTGACCGTTTACATCCCATTTTCTCTTAGTTGGAGTTTTTTTACAAACACTTTTATGATGCGTGTTTTCCAATAATGATATTTCCAATTATCGAAAATGGATAATTTAATGAATGATTAAATATCTTGTGATAAATATATTCAAGGTGGGTATAATGTAACACCCTAAAATTTTAAAATAAGGACATTTTATTTAATAAAATGTTTGACACGCAATAGAATTCATAGAATAAAATTTAACTCCATGAGGATTAAAATATAGTATCCTCAATAGTTTTCATTAAATGAAATGAGGTCTTTTTCTTTAATTACAAAAATCAAATGATATGAGATCATTCTATATAAAACTCCATGATTATCTTATGTTACAATAAAATCCGATTTTTTCTTTCGTTACACCCCACATTTATTTTTACATGCATTAAAAGAAACATCAATTTTAAATGAAATGTGAAATGCTATTAAATATTATTATTTAATATAATAGTTAAAAATTAGAAATTCAACCAATTGATATTAATATAAATTACTAGAATATTAAAAATATAGTAATATATTGATTAGTAATAAATATAAATTCATTTAGATGAAATTAAATATTTTCAGATATAATTTTTTTATAAATGATTGTTTAATCATGATATTCACACATAATTAAAAATATAAATTTAAATAAATATGAAAATTATTTTTACAAAATAATATTTATTTATCAAATTGTATCATTGAAATCATTTTAAGGAGAAATTTTTGGATTCTTTTCGTAAGTTTTTCTTTTTTTTATTAATATTAAAAAATATTGAATTAAAATATAAAATTACATTTTTTCAAATAATTTATAATGTGAAATTAATTATTTAAAATATTTTAAAGAAAAATAAGTTAATTTTTAAGTCAATTATTCATATTTTGTTCATTGTAAAATTTTTCAAATATAATTTTCATATATAAACATTGTATACTTTTGAGCATTAGTACTTTAAAACTGCATTTGGTTTTCGCATCCATTAGATTAATTTTCAAATTAATTCATTTAGATCTGCGACTTAAATTTGGAATAAAATGATTGGTAATATAGAATCATAATTATTTATACAATATAATAACGTGAAAATAATTTTTTTATCATTATTATTACTGAAAATAGATAAAATTAATAAACATGATTATGGTTAAACTAATTTTTTCTCAATTACGTGCATATTTATTAAAATAAAGTTAAAGAAAAATTATATTTTTATTGAAAAAAATTATTTATTATTTAGAATTATTATTTATATTTTCTATTATATTACTCATTTTGTTTTTAGAATTAATTTTTATATTACCCTGTTAAATATAATTATACATGTTAATATATTAAAAAAATGGTAAATTGAGTAAAAATTTAGACTATGTACTAACATGATAAAAGAAATTTATTTTTAGTATTTCGATATTTTTTAAGAAAAATAAATAATTACCTACATTTTTAATCTATTTGGATCCACATGTGGGAAGTGATACCTCCAAATAGTGAATACTTTCGAGTATTTGCAAAATTACTACTCCTCCTCATATATAAATGGGAACTCGCTCCCCTCACTTATTCATATCCCTAAACATATTTTTTGACCAAGAAATACCCAAAAAAACATTCCAAAAACCATAACCAATTCTATAATCCTTATTTTATTCTGAAATTGAACCTTCTATGGAATTATTGGAATCCTAAGGAGGATATCCGTAGAAGAGGTATTTTTATTCAATAAGAGTTTTAATTTTACTTATTTCTCTAGCTCTATAAATTTTCATTAAACCATGATGAAATGATAATACTAGTAAATTTTTTATAGTTTGGTTTGTATAATAATTTAATTACCAATACCCACGTCCCCTTCAATCAATTGGGTTATGAAATCATAATTTGTGTATACAATGTACTACCTCCTTTGGATCATACGTCATTCAGTTTTACAATTTCCACCTATCATGGTGGGGTATGGTAATTGATATAAAGTATATATAGAACATTTAAAACATATTTATAACTACAGTTTAATTTTATCATATATATATAATTTTTCATTCCGTTCAATAAGGGAGGCTACAACCTCACTCTGGTGTACATCATAGTACCGCCTCATGAAGCAATGTGTTTTAATTTTCGTAAGTGTTCCACGTGGAAGGTGATGAAGATAATGTTTATAATTATATTTGATTAAAATTAAATTATAATTATATTAAAATCAAATTCACCATTCGGTAAGGATAATTTATATCATTTTATTTAATTCCTCTTCATTTATGTAACGATTATAACATCATTCGAGTATTTGTCGACTACCGCCTTCATGAAGAGATTTGACTCTATTTTCATCACCACAGGAAATGGATGATATAAATATACTCTCATATAATATATATGATATTATTATAATTATATATTCATAAAATAATCCATCAATTATTTCCATAATTCTCATTGGAAATGGAAATGTTACTCATGCATATATACTGCTTACCGTCACTATGATTGTAACATACTTAATTTTTCATAATAGTCAATCATGACTAGTTGTAATGGTAAATATATTGTAAAAATATATTAATAATTTCCATATTATATTATTAATATGATGTGTAAATAAAATATACATAATAACAAAATATTTCATGACTTAACACGCTTAAAATAATAATAAAATTATCATCCAAGGCTATAGAAATAATGAAATATTATTATTGAAAGGGTAATAAGATATTATAAAAGGATAATATATGAAATTATTAATATTTATATATTTTTTTAATAATATAAAAAAAAATTAAAAAAACTATATAGGAGAAAAATATGTGTTCAACTAAAAGGGAGCATTATGTGAGGGATTTTTTCTCAATTTCATTTTATTGGGGAATATTATATTTAAATTAAAAGAAATTATATTATATGGTGTATATACCACCCATATATAATTTAATATCGTGAATAATTATTTTATAATTTTATTTTATGTTTTTATTTGAATTATTTAATATAATTGGTTTTGAATAAAGATTTACCATGTGGAATATTTTTTTATAACTCAATTTCGTTTCATTGGGTCATATTACTTTTTCATATTCATTTATATTCTAGTATTTTCTGTGTAATTTTGTTCAATTATATATTATTTAATATACATGTATTTTATGAGTATTTATAGTAATTAAACATAATCGATTTATTGAATCATTCTCAGTTCAATGTTATAATCATTTTTATTATTTATTTCCTAATCTCATTCTAATCATGATTAATTATTCTAAACATTTAGTTGAAGGAAATTATTTTATATGTTTACAATAAATATATTTAATTTTATTATAATATTTTTACTCATTAAATTATAATGTAATATTACCTATTTTTAACATTTATTTACTAAAAACGTTTTAGAAAATTGTTTTATTAAAATCCAAAATCATTTTTTTCTTGGACCATAAAACAAATTTTTTAAAACCATTTATTTTAAATAATCATTCAAAATGTATTTAAACATTTTAAATTATTTTTCAAACTATTATACATAATTTAAAAAACTTTTTATTATTATTTATTTTCAATTATATGGATTACCAAATTATATATTGAAAATTAACATTATATTTTTCTTATGAATGTTTTTAAATATACTTTTTTATATTTATATTCATTGATAAAAATTAATTTTTTCATACTCTACTAGGGATATTTTTATTGCATCCTCCTTCATTTTCTTATTGGTTTATTATATTTTAAACCATATATAGTATTTAAAATAAATTATAAGTTTAATTTTATCATCCTTATGATCCCCTTGTTATATTTACATTGCATTAATTATTAGAAGTTAAATGTACAATAATGTACCGTATTAATTATTATGGATATTCTCATTTTAGAAATAATATATTACTTCAATATGTGATGATTACATTTAATGTTATTTTTTTATGTGGGAAAATATTCGTAAATAGATATTCCATAAATAGTATGCATATTTGCTGATGAAGAAAAATGTTTATGAAATAAATAAATTATTTAATATATGTGGAAGGATTTGGGACTACATGGTGGTTTTTTTCCTTGTTAATAATATATAATTGATTCATCATTAGTCTCATGAGATCAATCAGTTCTATAGATAGTGTTTAATAAGTTTCAACTCATTCATTTTAATCTTTCCCAAGAATAGTTCCTGTTGGTAAATATATCATATTCATATGAAACATGGCTTCCAATAAATAGTATATGATTCCATGACTACAAAAATATTTGGTACTTTGGTATGTGATTCCATGTATCATATGAAAATGTAATAATGTAGGCTTTAGCTATATGCTATTGGGGTTGAGGATGATACCATGATCATAGACATTAGTTTTATAATAAAATCAACTGATTTGTGGATTAAAATATGATTTTATGGGATTAATTAATATTATGTTCTCTTGTATGAAACAAGATTCGAATAACATGTTTGGTTTTTCAATTAATAATCTTGTTCAATTAATAAAAAGCTGAATTTAAAAAGATCATAGTGTACATGATTCCATTAATTTTGCGATTTCAGGAGTTGAACTTAAAACCTCTAGTTAATTTTTTTTGGTATGATAAAATCAATTGTGTTCCTTGGGTTAGATGAAATTAACCAAAAATTTGTAATAATATATTAGAAATAAAATTCCACTGGGAATTATTTCTTAGAATAGATATTAATATGGTATTGATCATTGAACATGATAGTGGATAATGGATAACCAATCTGACTTGATAATAACATTTGGTTTTTATAGATTAAATTGTTATGAAGTTTTAGGTTTATTGTTAATAAATATATTAAAATGTCCATGATGGATCAATTAATCCCATATTGTAATGGGAAACCTTGAATATCAATCATCTATGTTTCAAAAAATTATTGAGAAATTTATAAAATATTTTGTTAAATTTTTATATGGATTTTGATATCGATTATAAAATAATATTCCAAAAATAATATAGAAATTTATTAGATCCTAAATTAGAGTTTTTTTTTCGATTCACATGGTGATTAAAGATGAAATCAAAGTCTATATAGATGATTTTTTAATTTAAAAATAATGTTATAAAATGTGAGTTTATAATTGTATTTCATTTAAAAAAATATAATGTAGGGGATCTATTGTAAAAGATACTCTTATAGCCTTCAAAATGATTATTTTAAAATGTTTATATATATTTTTTAATAAGGGTGTTTTTGGTTCCATTTTTGATATTTTAAATAGTATTATATTCTCTATATCAGTAGAATATGTATAATCCCACAAAAAAGTGAATATTATTGGCTGTTTTTACCTGATTAATTCCCAAAGAGGATAAATTGACAAAAATTCATAGGTTTCATTATTTGGAAACCATTCTCACTTTTATGCGTCCTTATAGTAATTAGTGGAAATCCAGTACATAGTTGAAACATTGTACCTGATTTGAGGAACTATGCCCAGAGCCACTCATCTTATAATACATGATGATATGGATGATTCCCTATAAAGAATTTATAGATATGATGTTTCTTCAACATGGTGTTTAGGAATTCAATGACCTTTGTTCTACAATGTGGGGTGAACTAGAAAATAGTGCATGGGGACCACAATATGGACGACGTTAGAAATACTTTTTTTTAAAAAAAAATTTAAGATTAATTTTTTTATCATTGATTTTTAGTGTAAAATTAAAAATTATTCTCCAATTTAGTGTCGCTAGAAACCATTCGTTTAATATAATAAAATACTACCCTTCTTTATTTAATTGATTTCATATACATGGTGATATTAATGAGTATATTAATGTTAATTATACCAATTTTATATTATCATATTTCCTCTACAAATTCCCACATACCTTTGTCCTCTCCCGTGAACCCTATGAGCTTTTATGAATATTATGAGGCTTCTTGGTGGATATAAATATATTTTTTTTATTTCTAGAATTTGGTGATTGCATATTTATACTTTTTATGGATTTGACAAACATATTTGGATCATTATGATTTCAATTAGTCATTGAAGGTTGTTGGTGTTTCCATTATCATGTTTTTAATTTTTTTCAGGGAATGATTAACCAATTAAATTCATGTTTTATAGAACATTTCATAGGAATGATACCTATGATGAATTTATAAAATTCATATCATTGGATTTCAAGATTTTCATAAAAGGGTTTTGTTATGAATTTTAATAAATATATTAAAATTTTTTGTTTTCACACTATATTACATTATCGGTTTCCTTAATAGAATTATTTAAATTATATTAGTGGAAAATAGGGTTTATGGTGCTTATTTTTATTCACAAAAAAACTTATTTTTATATATAGTGTCTCTTAGTTTATATGTTGTGTTTAATAATAAATGGTTTCTTTAGTAAAGTATAATTATTATTTTAAATGTACGTATTCATGAAATATATTATTTTTTTGGAATAACCAGTCCAATTTTTATTTTGTCAAATTTCACATGATATGAAATAAATGGTTGATGTTTTTATAACCCATTGTTATCCCTTTTTATTACTTTCAATAATTAAGAAATTAATGTTATTAGTTGATATTAATATTATTTGGAAAATGGGAATATTTCAGATGATGGTATTATATGTGAGATAAATTGATAATTTTTTTATTTTATGTATATGAATTTATTATTTTCTAATTTTTTATTATTATATAAAGAATTGACTATTCATGGTAACTTCTATGACAATATGGGAGATATTTATTAATCCTGTATGCTTTTGTGGATAGGAATGTAATTTTCCCCATGATATCTTTTGGTGATGATATGAGGGTAGGTAAAATTAGGATGATGTTGGTGTGGTCTAGTTAAAAGGATTGTGTTATTTTAAAATGAATCATTGTGAATATATTGATTTTCAATGTTATAGAAATTTTTGGATTGTCTCCTTGTAAGACCTAGGATGTAGCCCATGATTCGTCTTCCCTGATTACTGATTCTATAAATGGTACTCCCATTTCATGCATATCATATTCAATTATACTATAATCTATTGGGACCATATTCATTGCTTACATTTATGATTTTACATCGTCTTGAGGTTCTTCTTTATGATGTGTTTTATATGTTTATGGTCGAGCAAGTTTCAAAAAATGATTATAAAAAAATATGGGAAATTAATTTGAAATGATGTTTTATATAAGTTAATGTTTTATAGATAGAAATTCATATTGGTATTTTTAAATGTAGAAAATATTTTTTTGGTTTTCTTAATTTTAAAGGTCCCCGTTATGGTTTTAAATTTTATTTTCATTAATGGGAAGTCTCTATGATATTTTCTATGAAAATAATTATACTAATAATTTATAATATTGATTTTGGTTTGGATTTACCACTACATTATGGATCCTGAAACTTTAAATCCTTCTTATAAATTATACTATTATTAATGGACTATTTAATGATAGAAATTGAAAATTATCTATAGTGAGATCAAAATGAGATTTTAAGATGACACCATATATACAAAAATACATATATGAGTCTGAATCTATCATGATTTATATATATTCCATGTTTATTCTGGGTAGGTTAGCATTTTCTTAGGCTGATGATGGTGATTTTGGATATGTTGAATGAATATTTATCACAAACCATCCTTGATACACTAGTAACCTAATAACTAAGGAATTATTGACAAATCCAAAATGATATTCCTGATCCCCATAGGTTGGAGACTAGAAATAGACATCCTAAAATATGAATGAGGGAATGAATTTTCATTAAACACAACGGATGAAATATAAAAAAGTCAATATGAATAAAAGAACAATGTTATGGGGTGAACTATACCAAAATTAAAACAAGTATGATCAAACTAAAGTACAATAAAAAATTACTAGAAATTAGGATAACTACCCATGTCCTAGTGGACGAAACTCCCAAATCCCATGAATAACAAACTATAAACACATCCAAGTGGTTATTAAACAATTCATAATCCTATAAGAGAGATCATAAAAACACAATAAATAATAGGTAGGGTGAGTGAAAAAAAACCCAATACTGTCTCATAATAGTACGAAATAAGATACCAACATTTCATTAACCAAATAATGCTTCTAATATTAAATAAATATTCATGGAAGATAAAAAAAACTAAAAATAATTCATGAATTTAATTTCAAATGATGGTCATACATTAAAAAATGGTTTGATATTGTAAAATAAAATAGTTTATATCGATTCAGAAGGCATGTGTAAAACAATTTAAATAAAGGGAATATATTTCAAATAAAACCAAAGAAAAATATGTTCAAATTCTAAAAGGGTATGATAGTTCTCTGATATGTGACTAAATCAAAAAATAATATTTATCAGGAAAATGTTTGTACACATTCCCCCAAACACTATTCAATTGGTAACCCTTCAACCTCCTATCAAGAAATTGCCCTACATGATATGTATTTTTATTGTTATAAATTTTTATTATAGTGATTGAATGATAAACTCACTAACTTCAGAGGATTTTTTGTTACCTAATAATAATTAGTAAATGGAAATGTGTATTAAATAATTTTAATGTAAAATTGAACTCATTATTATATTTCAAATATTAATTTTTTTTAAAAAAAACCCAATACATGGGGGTTTTATCAAATAATTTCTTTTTCCAAGATACATCCAATGTATTTAAAGAATACCCATTTTAAGGAAATTTTCACAAAAAAACTTTAATCACTTTCATGAAATCAACATCATATATTAAATTCAAATATTTATATCTCACAATTTTCCATCAATTTAAAAAACAAACCCAAAATTATTTGAATTTTATGTTTATCATAGATTTATTCAAAATAAAATCCAAATCTCCATTTCATTAGAATTTGGTTTTCAATAAAAATTTTTATTTTTTAATTTAAATAATGAAATTATATATATATAAATTAATTTAGGTTTAATCAAATTGGACTTCATAAACAGATTCACCTCCCTTGGGGTTTGGGTATCTCGAAATGAAAATCCCTAATAAGGAAACTCCAATGAAGAACTTATGTAATGAAGAAACAAGAATAAAAAATAGAATCATGAAATAAAAAATGGATTAGATAATATAATAAAACATAGATCTATTAAATCCTATCATGGAAAGGGGATAGGGATGGAAAAATATAATTTTAGAAAACATAACCCCAAGAGATTGAACATTTTTCACATATAATTTATTATATTTTTAATTTGTTTAAATAGGGAAAAAACCCCACATGGGAGACTGCAAGGAAGATGAAAACATAATAAGTTCAAATGAGCCCATTAGGTAGTTAAACTAGGGGTTTTTTCATTTTAAATCATATATTTAGATTAAAAATACATCTCTTTCATGGTTAGTTGGGAAAGACTGTATGGTTAGAGAAACTGGGTTCCCTAAGAATGTTCCCCATTTCCCAAGATTTATTGTTATTACTAAGAAGAAAAATTGTTTTCCAAACTATGGGATAATTGTGTTGACAACAACATTTTGTGTTTATATAGTTTTCACTGAAAGGGTGAAGAGTTTGAGAAAACTGTGATCTAACCATGAAAAACCCAACATTCATTAATTCCAACGATATAGCCAAAAACTATACATGAACCAAAAACAAATATTAAAAAATGATGGGATTAGGAGTGCAAAAAATGGTTACAAGATGTTACACCCTACCAACAATTAAAAAATTTTCGCTATAAAGTCTATTAAGAAACATCTATGTGAAAATGATGAGGCCACTACATTCTCATTAGGGCCTCACACTCCCATGAATTAAAAGAATCAGAACACTACATCAATAAAAATCAACCCAAATGTGTCATTATCCCATGATGTACCATAGTGTCATAATATAATCTCCTAAGTATATACTCTATCATAGATAAATCAGGTTCAACATCAAAATATGTCCAACTTATAAAATGAGATCGATCAGAAAGATACCTCCATTTGTGGGATATGAAAAACACATCAGGTATTGATGATGGTTCCAGTGGATGTTTTGAATGGAAATCCATCATCCTCACCTTCTAAAAAACATCAACAGTTACCCCAAAATGAGGATTTTTTTGTCATTTCCTCCTAATCCACTGATAACCTAAAGGGCATGAAAATTTCATGTATAGTAGATCAGATATAGATAATTATAACTATTTATAAAGAAGATAAATCTAAGAATTTTATCTAATATGTTCCATCAAATTTATCATAAGATTCTAATGAATACTTAATGTCACCTCTTTGGGAATGTTCTGTATAATAATGTAATTTTCACAATTCCCTAACTAACAAAAAATATATATACATTTCCAACCACACAGGGTCTCAAAAATATCCATTTTGATTACATAATAGTCACTATTATTATAAAAAAGTCAACCATCTGCATATATTCATCCTATTCCCGACAAATTTCAAGAATTAATGATAAGAGAATATACTTTATAATAGTGCCACTCTTTCTGTTTGGCCATCTGAATATTTAAGGTATGCCATGCTCAAATGAACCCGAGGCTTGACTTCCTCTTAAAGGACACTCTATTATTGATAAGTAAAGTAAGGATCTTAATTAAAGAACACAAAATATATAACTCATTGAAAATGTATAATCACTTTCACATAGAGACTTATGAATAATTTAACAATAGTTTGTTCATGAATGGGTATATAGTGAGCTGATTTAGTATAACTATTGATCACAACCCCTATCTTATTTATATTACACTAGATTCATGAAAACCAATACATGCATTTCATTAAGATCACATCCTCCTTCAATTTATGATGATTATGTGGATGAAAAATAATTAATGATATCTGGTGATTGGCCTTGACTTGATGGCCCGTATAACATTGAAAAAAATAACAAATTCCCCATCTCTACCTGGAAAACAAACTAAATACGAAATTTCCTTGAAAATCATTATCGTTCCAAGGTGCACAACCCACTAATGATGATATAAATCTCTTAAATATATTCCATTACCAAAGACGACACACCAATGTGATTCAGAAATCAATAAATACCCTCTAGGGTGAACGACAACATATCGATGGCATCATGTCCATAATGAGAGACTATAATGCTAAAAAATTAACTATAAATCTACTTATCTGATTGAATAAACTCAAAAGGATTTTATTTAAACATAACATGAGGCTAGGAATCCTCTAACTAGGATTCTCAAACTCTAATATGATGCTGGGAAAATATATCAATCATGTTCCACTCTTTTGAATAATCATTCAAATCGTGGTGCAGAACATTACTTCAAAAAGCATCTATAATAAAAAAACTTCTTTTGGGTATATTGATATTTTAATGTTTAATTATTATAGTTATTCAACAAAATTACTTTACGAAGATATTGAAATCTTTTTCAGATATTATTTAACTTAGACTATTGTAGTTGAAATACATGGCGATCATTACTCTGAAAAGGTTGTTCCACCAACTGTCAGGTGAATTCCTAAAAACATGAAGATCAATGTTAGGGGTCATATAATTCATTTAATGTGGTCTATGATTATGAGATACATAGGGAGAAACATGATCACATTTCATAATAATGTAGCACAAACAAAAACATAATGCATCATAGAAGACCATAATGACATGCCCAACATCTAGAAGAGACAACACCGGCAAAATTGTTAAAATAATGTTTTTCTCAAAAAAATAACATTGTAATTTTTCATCCCAATATGAAATTATTTCCTTTTGAATTAGTTATTTCATCAGAGAAGAATACATTGAGAAGACCATATCAAACCACCAATAATATCTATTAAAACCCAACAACGTTCAAATATGAAAAACATTTCACAATTTTTTCACTATCATAACAAACATCTCCATTTCTAGATAATATGAAATACCATGTTCATATGCGATGTGTCTCAATAAATTCGCTTCCCAAACCAACAAATCACATTTCTATAGCTTGTAATAATGTACGTAATTTCATGTAAATTCTATAAACACTCAAAGATGATGCACATGATCCTCCTCAGATTTATAGTAAATAAGGATTTCCTCAACAACAAACACCACCAATGTGTCATAATACACCTGGAAAATAATAATCTTTATATATATAAATTCTTAATGAGATATGGTTAGTCGAAATGGAATGATAAGGTTCTTATAGTGGTCATACCATCTCTGAAAGGTGGTTTTATGAATGTTAGATTATATTTTTCATTAACTCATGGTAGTTAGATCTGAGGTAAATCATTAAAAACCAAATTTTCCTATTCAACTAATCATACTGATAATCAATCCATGGAAATTAATATGTGCTCTTTATAGTAACTCGATTGTGTTTTTAGTAATCGACACAAAGGTGAAGTGAACCATCATGTATGTTAATAAATATGACTTGAATTTCATAAGGTGAACCACTCATACATATCAAGTCGTTATCTATAATATAATCCAAATAATAATTCATATATTTCATCTCAACTCATTCCATGCAATGGGATGCAATATATAAAGGTAATTTTCATAGTATTAAATGGATAAAAAACATTGTGTGCCATTCCAATGGAAAACCATAGAAGTTAGCAGAAAAAATAGTATGAAACACAATGAGAAATACACATAGATCACCTATCAGCGTTTCCTTCTCTAGATGAAAATTGAAAATTAATATTACACTCTCTAACTATGGATAGTTGTTCAATCTCTACTGGACCTTGGGTCCCATCCTCCATAATTGATATGACACACCCCAATGATTGTTGTATAGGAGACACATCAATGATAAAAACCATTGAAAACATTATTGGAAATGAACCAATCCATCCCATGTATGAAATAAACTGTATTCATATCAAGAAACTATAAATAATAAGCAAGAACAAATTATGATAAAGTGAAAACCCAAGAGCGTCTATGGAGACCTTTATAACAGTTTGTTCGAAAGAGTTTAATAATATCCTTCATATAAGATAAAATCTCCACAGAATGGTTTAGAATGATAATGTTATGTATTGAAATAAACTAATGAGATGCATTTATATAAAATAATGTATTAAATAACGAGGACACTATGGTGATGGTACCTCTCACAATCATTGCGACTATAACTGCATCCTCTAAGGGCTCATCCACATTGTGACAAATTATCATTATGGATGCCAATGTCTAGAACCCCATTATATGTGATGAAACTGAATGAAACCCATATTTAGTAGGCATTAATGATCTTTTTCCACAATGAGGATTGGATAAGACATGTCAAAACTTTTTCAAGTGACTTGAGTATCTGTCGAAACCTTATATGTTGAGTTACTTTGTGAAATCCCTCTTTTTTTCCCTGTATTTTCAGAGTACTAGAAAATTAAATATCATCTTCCAAGAACTACAGAATGATTAGAAAAATCCATCTATCGAGAACCACCATTAAAATCATAAAGGTTCCTATTCTCGTTGGTGGAATTCACAAAACCACCACTGGGAGAAAAATATCTCAAGTTAACCAATTCATACTAGCCTTGTCCACTTCAACCATTAATGATCTATCCAAGACATCATAATGAGAAGAAATATTCAATATGAATACCAAATAATGAATATTAGTTTGAAATCCCATGTTGAACTATAGAGACTTCACCATATAATTTGATGTTATCTCATTTGAAAACTACAATAGTTCAATAAACCAATTTTCATATTTGGTCATAGTCCTATCAGCCTTCTCAATTTTAAATAAATCAATATCCTTTTCCAACACAATCGACTCTTGATATAATAGTTATGTGAATAGATTTTTAATGCCTTTTCATTGAAAGTGATTTTACGTATACTTCATCACCACTGTTTCCCACCATCTCCTACTTGTCCCATCCAACATGAAGTTAGAACACTTCCCCATGATTTTATTAAATGTTTACAATAACTCAATCAAAATCTCAATAAATCTCATCCATTATTTAGACTCTTGGGGTTCATTGGGGGCATTTAAAGCTAGTGGGTTCTATAGGAAAGACTCATAATGATGATTCAAGATTACATCCCTCAATGGTTCCAATGTATGAGCCAGATCAAGAACTGTTTTTTGTTGCCTATCCAATACATTAGATAGTATGATAATTCTTCTCAAATATATTCGAGTCTATTGGAGGATTTTCTCACTATAGTTCATAAGTAACATTATCCATGACTTGACTCACATGTCTTATTGGAGTCCTGATGCAACAAGACATCATTAATCAATAGCTGATACATCTGATTAACAATCAAACAATGAAACAATAGAAATTTAATCCCAAAAAATCTGAAAAGATGATTTGGATTTCATACCATCCAAATCTAAAAAAGGAAATGACTATAATAATCCTTACCAAATCATTCCAAAACCACCCCATGTTACTTATTCTCCATTGTGGTGTGAGATATCTAGACACTCAAATTAAACTACCACCCAAATCCCAACAAGATTACACACCCACATATTGACATCAATGTAATATGAAAAACAAGGACCTTTTATACTAATTTATAAGAAACCAAACTGGATACCCAGGTAACCAGATAACCAATTGGGTCTTAACATATCCCATTGGGAGTCTATAAACATCAAAGGTAGGTTTCTATCACTTGGAATCCTAACATACGAAACTAGGAACAAATCTACAAAAAACACAACAAAAGAATGGTAAACAAGACAATTGGCATAAGATAATAAATCCACACTGAGAAATGTACCAGAATTCAACATAGTATATAAAATACATTGTAAAACAACAATTTACTAGAATGTATGATTTTTACCCAAGTCCCAGTGGACACAACCATCCATGCCCATTGATTGAAAACTAGAAACCCATCCTAGTGTCAATTTACCCATTTTCAAATATATGAGGATACAATCTACAAACACTTGAAAGAAGAGGTAGAGTGTGGGATAATATCTAATTAGGGTCTCCCAATGGATTCAGTAAAAAGATACTAATAATTAATTAACCAAATAAAACTTCCAATTTTCAATAAATAGTATTTGCGGTTCAATAGAGTCTTTAAAACATTCTATTTTTTAATTTTAAAATAACATAAATAGTTTTACCAATATTTGTAATAAAAAATATATATAAAGTAGTTTATATAAATTTAGAATGAATGTGTAAACAAATTTAAAAACAAATGAAAATATTTCAAATATAGACAATGAGAAGCATGGATATCTACAAAATGTTATGATAGATCTTGGATATGGTACTTCCTCGCACTAAAATATCTATAATTGAAATATGTCTAGACAAGACCCTTGGACACTAGTCATAGAGTAAGCTATCACTATTACATTAGGTATGTGACCTTCTATATATGTATTGTTAGTTTTATAAACCATATACATTGGGATATCCTAAATAAACTACGAAACACATATGCTTTCATGTGCTCAAATAACAATCAGTGATGAGAAATTAATATTAAAACTATTTAAAAAAATCAAACCATTCATCTGTTTTAAATATGAATTTTTTTATAAAATAAATGAATTTAGTTAATCAAATATTTCTTTTTTTCATGAAAAAAAAATTAATTTCAATTAAAACCATTTAATGAAATGTTTCTCAAATAAAAACATGAAATAAATTTAAACAAATAAATTTAAAAATTTAAATTCAGTAATTTAAATTTCACTATTTCCAATTAATTTTAAAAACACACCCCAATTAATTGAAATTTGAGGTTTTCCCCAATTTATAGAAAAATCATATCCAAATCCCCAATTCACTAAAATTGGGTTCATAATTAACCAAATGAAATATATTCAATTAAAATAAATAAATTCAATCTCAATAATGATATATTGGGATAATAAAATTTTCATTCAGAAATGGAACCACATACCTTGGGATCATGGGATTTAGAAACAAAAAACCAAAATAGGGAAACTATAATAAAAACATAATTTGTGAAAATATGCGAATAAAACTATGATTCATCATCTAAACCATATGAGATTTGATACTCCAATAAAACATAGACCATAAAATCTCATGGGAGGTTAAATTAGAGACCAGAATAAATAGAATGGGAGGAGAAAACATAATGGTAAGAAATCATACATCATTTTAATATATTTGATTCAAATTAGAACGGTTTTTGAGGAGCCAAAATAGCATCATCGGAGATTCCAAGTATCAAGATATCGTAATAGGGTCAGATGAGCCCATTGAAAAAATAAACCATGGGATACAGGATTTTCAAATTAACTTTTGGATTGAAACATTACTGTATGCATGGTTAGCAAGGACATGCCACACAATTAGACAACCAATTCTCAATAATTTTGTTCTCCTATTTAACAAAGTGCATAGTTACTACATGGTTTTAAAATAGGATTTCAAACTATATTCATTCAATGAAAACTCATACTATTTGGTTTTTAACTATTTATACCATGAGGGATCATGGATTGCAAATAATGTTCACAACCCATTAACATTAAATATTTAAAAAATATTAACAAAAAAATCATAAGTTTTTCCTAAAACAAATCTAGATAAAAAAGTTATGGTTTATTATTACCTAAAAACAAAAACATGATGTGACACCATATTTAACATGAGGTTATTATATCAAAATGATCTGTATTGTGGATTATTTTTTATGGAAATTAATGTATTATGTATAAAAACTATTTTTATGTTTTTTCATAAAAATGTATTGTTTTATTTTTAATTTTAATGAAGATGGAATTATAATAAAAAATATTTTAATCACATTAATTTTGTATGGGTTGTTTTGTTTCATGATTTTATATTTATCTTCTTACACATTATGCATCATAGAATAATTTTCAAAGGCGTCATGTAAGATTTGTTGTTAAATATCTATTAAACATTTAGTCGGGTTGGAAGGAGAAATTTTTCAATTGATTTATCTTTTTTATTCCCTTAATATTGTATCATGTAAATGGGGACTTCATATCCCTTTTGGGCCTCGTGATGGGACAACCTATGTGTCCAATTGAGGCTGGATCTCTACAAATTATTGAAAAATGGTGTTAATTCCAATATTCATTTAATTTCCAATTGTTTTTAAAGTGTCCTATTATTATTTATGTTATGTCATGGAATTTTTTATATAGGGGTATTGGGAGTCAAATTGAGTGCATATGAAACTTCTCATCTAACCAGTGTGATGAACATCATTTTTCCTTGTGTAGATATGGTTTGGATCATTGTTTTTAATTTCAATATTGACTATTTTTTTGATTTTATTATGTTTAGATGGTATTTGGAACCCTAATGAGTTATATATTTGTGATCGTGGTGTTTTATAAAAATTTTGGTGATACTCTAGAATGTACTATTCAATTATCCCATTTTGCTTTTAAAAAGGACTGAAGCACATTAAAATTGATATGTGAGCTATTTAGATTATTCTAAATAGCTTGAACAAAAACATAAAAACTGCATACACAATATTTTGGATACCCCCCATACCTATTGAGTTTTTTAGTTTTGACTACTTTTGAGTCCTAATTATTTTTGAATTATAATCAACTTGATGGGTGTAGAATAAAGAGGGTATAGATAAGGATTTTACACTTTTCATAAACATTTATAATTGTTCATTTTGTTAGATGTTTTTGGAAAAATTTTATTAATGGGTTTTTTTAGAAAATATAAGATTTGTAAATTGTGTCACTTTAATATTAGTATTGGTGAGTTGATTTATAAATGATATCCTTTTTCCCCCAGAGTATATTTTATCACGTGACTTATTTTTGAATGGATCTTATGAAAGTATTTGAAATCCAAAATTTTGTGTAGCACCCCAACAATTTAAAAA
This sequence comes from Viscum album, assembly GCA_963277665.1. NCBI lineage: Eukaryota > Viridiplantae > Streptophyta > Magnoliopsida > Santalales > Viscaceae > Viscum > Viscum album. The sequence continues at coordinate 322,171,744 of OY728161.1, forward strand.
TAAAATTTATATAGAATGTATTGAATGCAACAATGAGTCTCTCCAAAATAAACACGTTGTTAGTGTTACACAGCTGTTAAACAAAATTATTTCACCTATGTGATATCAATATAAAAAATTGGACATACATTTTTGTGGTCTATATGATATTTAGGGTCTCATTAGATCAAATTACATTTTAGTGAATCGTATCTTGACCTTTGGAATAATAACATGATCCTTGTGAATAGTAAATCAACCTATTTATTACTAACTAAACCCTGAATGTAACTCCTTTTAAATAAAAAAATGGTATAATTATTTCATGGTATTTGTAAATGAATATTTAAAAATTAATAAATAAATTTTGGTATTTTTATAAATAATATATATTTAATTAAAATGATAAAATTTATAAAATTATTTAAATGAAAATTCATTTTTATATGATGTATTCATAAATCAACATTTTTTTCTTGTGATTTTAGAACTATTAAATATGACCTTAGATAGATTTTTTGTGTGTTATAACATCTGTTTTAATTTTAAATACTATATTTTTTTAGAAAATCAGGATTTTAATTAAAAATTAATCATATCATATTTTGAAAATTATATTCATAAAATAGAGTTGATTTTTTAATTCTACTTGATGTAAACTATATTTTTTTTGGGGGGGGGTTTCTGAAATACATGAATGTTTAATGAATATTAAAATACTGTAATTTAAAGTGGAAATACATTATATGTTAAATATAGTATTAATCATGTCCAGGATAATATAATGACCCCTATTTATATATCACATGAACATATTATAGTATTTATTCAAAGGAATCTACACTATTGGTTTTCTAGAGAAAAAAAATAAAATAATGAATTAAATAATGAGAAATTACCCCTCTCATCAACAAGAAAACATCCATCACCCCCTCTTCTATCCATTCCTATAATACTTTAATCCTACCAAAGTACATCCTAAATCAACTTCCCTAGTCTCTCTCAATATCCAAGAGAAAATGGTCTTTCCAAAAGACCAAAAACCCTTACCATAATGATGTTTTCATGGGGGATTATGAAAGAGGTAAAATTCAATTCTTTTTCTATTTGGTTTCTTTTCATGTTATTTATTTTATTATTATCCCCTCACATATTATATTAAAATTATATTTATAACTCTAGTATTATTTATTTACTAGAATTATATCATAATAATGAAGAACCATCATCAATCTCTTTATTCTCTCTCTCCCCCTTTTCTTAAGAATGAAATTTGCATTCGGGAGGTGTCGTTTACAATCGACATGGATGATGAATATTTATTCATCTATTTATTATCCATATCTGTTCATGTTACCATTTTTATGGTCCTACCATAGAATTATATATGTTTTATAACAAATTTTATGTCATAAAACTAGTTTATATACATAATACTAATCCACAAAACAAAATAAGGTCGTAATAATCAATGTCCACCGTAATAATGAAAAATATTCTCCATAAATGTATTACCTAATGATTCATCATCATAACATAAAATTAAATGATATAAATTACCATTTACACTTATATATATTCATTAATATACTTAAAATTCTGTTCTGGAGAATTATTCCCTTTCCATATTACGTTCCATGCTCATATACAAGTATGTTGATCACGAAAACCAAGGAAACGAATTCCCCCAATCAATAAAATTGTCTCTTATAACTCAAAAAAATGTACATAAATGAATTTAATGAAATTATAATAAATAAAATACATGTATATAATATTTATAATTAAATAATTAATTTATTTAATTTCACTATCTAGGAGTTTAAGGTCATGTGTAGAACTCATTCAGATATAAGGTAAGGGTTTCTACCTGAACCTCTATTTTTTGGATTACTAATTTTCACTCTTTACACTAATTAAAATTTTAATTATTATAATGTACTCATTATAATTCTTTGTGATTGTTATATATATATATACTAATCATCATCCATATTTTTTTAGGGAGTTACATGTTTTTGAAATGATAATTGTCAAATTCTCCCAATAATCAAGCTCGATTGAAGGGAAATTCTCAAATTCTTTCATATTTTCTAGTGAAATCTATAATCTATTTTAAAACCAGAATATTTTTATAAATTATCAAGTATTATTATAAAAACAACTATCAGATCTCAAATATATTATTATAAAATGATTTTTCCAAAAAATAACTGTTCCATTCAAAGTAAAAAATTTATTTCTCTCAAAAAAAGTAACGATTTTATAAGCGTATTTTCATATATTTCAGTAAAATTGTTTCATATTGTGTTTAGAGAGGATTAATTTTTTATGATATAATATACCATGTTTTATTGAATGGTTTATGATATGTTTTTCTGTGGATGTTATATATTGTTACCAATCACCATACTACTTTGAATGGTTGATTATCATGTTTAGTGATTGGAGGATGTTATTTCCACTGTAATTGTATATAATGTTTATGTTTAACAACATTTTTATTTGAAATGAATTGGAATAAGAATTAGATGTTTGGGGCCTGCTATATCTTTTCAATGCATTGGAAGGTCTCATGAGACATGATATATTTGGGTTCTGGCTAAAGCCCTTTCCTTAGTATTTCCAGACGTCTGGTCCTAGGCCTTGATAATATGTTTTAGATGTCCCACCTTATGCATTCACTCATTATTATAATATTAATTGATAAATCATTTGATCATCTGACATGTAAAATATCAATGGTAATGTTTCATTTTCTATGGATAATTTATATTTCTTTATTTAATCACCTTTATTCCATCAATATTATGGTAAAGTAAAATTTTAAATGCATGAGTTTACAGTTTTTCACCATGAATACTATTTTTTATGATATCTTCCACTATATTTAATACCTTTATAGAGCTTATTATATCACCTATTTTTATGTTTTATTTTTTCGTAGTATGTGAAGATGAATATTATGAATCACTTTTCGGGTTATCCTAAGAGTTTTGGAGGATTCTAAAGGAATTTCAATTTTTATACTTGTAATAAAATAACTATTTTTTCATATTGTTTTCCAAAAATACTAAACTATTTGGACCTTCTAGACACACATTTCATGGAATCATGCCAATTTTATAAAATAATGGTCCTACACCGGGCGACTGGGGTGGGGGAATTAAATAACCTATCAGAATACGTATAATATAAAAATTGGAACCATATTTAAAAAATGTAGATTAGGGGAAAAGTTAATAAGATAGAAATTTATTATATTTTTATAAAAACATCATTGAATTTTGGTTATGAATTTATTATGTAGAAAATCCTTGAAATACATCCCTATCTTGATATTACAAGTGGTCATGGTTCTGGAATATACATAACTAGGAGTAACAACCCAAAAATGTTGTTTCAGGATTGACTAAAGGAAACTTATTACCCCATAACATTGTTTATTTTTCCCCTGGTTTGAAACACATGAAAGCTATCATTAATAATTCACATTTTCATTATAAACCATAATAAAGGACATAAATGTAAATAGATTCTCAATGTAATCAAGCTTATGATTTTGAGAATTTACATAAATAATATTTCAATTTGTGTTATGTGTTTTTCTAGTTCCACAATATACATTATGATTCCTAACCAAATTTATTGTATTTGATTATTTAGAAATGGATCCTAGTCCAATGAATGGAAATTGTATGAATTTCAATATCCCATGTAGGGGATTCCACTGATTCATTTTAATTATGTTGGTTCTAGAGCTATGAATAATAATGCAAAACACATAAGTATACTAGGATAACTGACTTAGGTTATGACCAATAATCATACCCATATAAAGAATCCGAATATACAACATGGAGGATCATTTTTAATCTACTTTATGTGACAACATCATGCATCATTAAATGAGATTATTACCCAATTTATTATGGACAAGTTGATAATTTCTATAGAGTATAAATTTCTCACTATTAATGTAATGAAAGGGATTTGGTTTTCCTGGATGTTTATTGGCTATTGACTGATTTAGATAAGTGGTTGCTTTTAATTCAGACCATGAAGGAGGAAGATGTAATTGTTCAAATTAAATAGAGTTATATTAATGAAAAAGTATTAGATTTTTTACATGAATAAGTAGAACATATCAAGAGGAATTTAATGATATCAAAAAAATAGGATTTAAAAATTTCAATGTATGAATGGTATTTTACTATGATAGAATGTCATGATGTATTCAGAATAAGTAATACAAGGAGAATGACTGATCAATACATTGAGGATTTGAAACCATTCCTCTGAAGGGAACTATTCTCCCAAACCTTATCATCATTTGATGAGAACGTCTCATGTGATATCAAGTAAGAGAAATAATTCATATGTCATATGAATATATATAAATAAATATAAGAATAGAATGGAAGAGGAAGGAATGTGTAAAAGGAAGACTAAAAATGTGTGTTTTCCAACATGTGATACTTGTGTAAAGAATCCCCCCATGAGTATTCATAAAATGAAAATGAGATTGATAAAAATGTAGAGAAAGAGGCCACCAATATTATTCTTACAAGGGAAGAAAATGCACTCCCCATTATTAATGCTACGGTTTTAAAAATAAGGTACATTATGAAAATGATTACCCTTAGGTTCACTTAAAAAATCCCCAGAGAAGACCATGAATGAACGATAAATATTATGTGATCAAAACTATTGCAGTTTTAGTTCATAATGATGTTGTGTTAGATACATTAATCATTTCATCAAAACACATAGTTCTTAAATTGATACTGGATCATTTCATTGGTTTTACTATTTCCATTTTTTTGGAAAATTAGATACTTAAATTTTGATCTAATAATGTAGTTGGTATTTAAAACTCTTAAGGGAAGTATCATTGCATAAATGATGTGTTGACCGGTCCACCTTATGGCTTATAATCATGATTTAGTCACCTGCAAAATCAACATACCTATTATTTAATTCAAAAAAATTATTTTCATACACTATATTCCATGATATGATGTGAAAATATATTAAATGAATAAGACTTTACAATTTTTTATAATAACGTGGAATCATTTATCATTAGATAAAAAATCTCATCATTCGATTTTTTTTCTAGACCCACCCCCAGTAGATCCACTGAATTCAATTCGTGTAATGGCCCGGATCTCTCCGGCCCATTCCTTTGTCAAAAAGAAGGTCACGAAGTGTTCTGGAGGGTAAAATGGACTTTTCCCACACTTTCCATTATTTTGAAACTACACGCTGTGTAGTTTGAGTACACGCCGTGTACCACCTTTCTAGGTATACCACGTGTTGCAGGCCGTGTGAAGTAAATGAGTACACTCCATGTAGTGTAACTACATGCCGTGTACCACCTTGCTGGGTATACCCCGTGTTGAAGGTCGCGTCCTTGATGTGTGAAATAATTGGTGCACGCCGTGTTTCCAGTTCTACACGCTGTGTAGTCCTTCCCCACGTACGCATTACCAGTCAACGGATGTGTGCCATGTTGGAGCCGTGTCCTTGCCGTGTACAATGAATGAGTACACACTGTGTTTCTAAACAACACGCTGTGTAGTCTTTCCCCACATAAGTGTTACCCTCAAACCGTGTGTTGACCAGTCAACGATCACGGAGCCATGTTAAAAGCCACGTGGATACCATGTAAAATAACTGAGTACACGCCATGTACCATAAAGTACACACCATTTACTTCTCCTTTTCTCGCCTATAAACGGAGGGGTCCCCTCCTCCTTTCAATTCACTCCTCTCCTCCCCTTTCCTCTGAGCAGAGTTCTCCCAAGAGACTCGAAGGCTATTTCTTCCATAACATCTTTTTCCGAGCTCTGATTTACGATCTATCAGCGGCCACTGGATTGTAATGACGAGGCGGAACATCCGAGTTTGGATCTGTTGTCTTTCCTTCGGGCTTTCCTTTCCGAATTCCACCCGAGGAGGTTTTTCCGGGACCCGAAAAAAGTAACGGACGCCAACAGATGTCTTCTAAGGTTGATCTGGGGTAGCGTTGCGATCTGAACCTGTTGAGGTAGGGATATTACCTTTGTCTATCTAATTTGTGCAACATTCGGGGTTGGTGTCCTCTTTCTTATGTGAATCAATTTTGAACCAGTTTAATAAAGATAATAATTGGCTTATAACGGGGTTGGAAAGTTTGTGATTGATGTTACTTTATATCTGGTGATATTATATTGTGAATTGAATGAGCTTTTACTTACTAAAAGTCACGGTCGTTGGGGGACTTTTCTTATGCAATTAAATGTTGCCCTCTCCTTCTGTATTTTATTAAGGATGTAAACTTTGTGGAATGTGGAAATTGGTTAATCACGTAAAGTTCACTATTTAAAATCTGGAACCCTTGTGTGATCAACCCGGTTAAACAAAAATGGAATAATGAACATGTGGGTGTTGTCTTGGAATGTGGCATGTGATGGGGGAGGTTTATGGGTTGTTGTGGATAGGGTGAGGAGAGGGGCTGCGGTTGGCTTGGATGTGGGTTGGTGTAAATGTTGTGTTGGTAACGGGCAGCGGGGCTGTGATAAGTGGTATTAAAGGGATAATGATGTACGGGTTTCAGTGCGGTTGTGGTTATGGTGGTTGGCAGTAGGGCTGTGGGGATGGTTTGAATATGAAAGGACTATGGGTTGTGAATAAAAAATAAAAAGTGGAAGAGTTAATGAATGGTGTGTCATGGAAATGGAACGAGATTTAAAATCAAAGGGGTCGGTTGGTTGATATGAAGGGTTTGGTTGTGTTTCTTGTGTTTTCCTAACTTGATTTTTGGATGGCAGGGATATGTTTATGAATTATTGATGTGGTTGGTTGTGGATAGTTTCCAATTAGTGAAGGATCTAAATAAACTAATTCTGCTGAAACGTGAAAACCTATATGGGGTTGGGGTTGTTTGTTTTATGCATGCTTTGTAGTAGTAGTGTCGAGGCACGTGCTCAGTTTCTCTATTTAGAAGCCATATGTTGGGCTGTTTGTTTGGTATATATATATATATCTGTATCATTTGTGGTTTATCGCACCCCACCCATGTTGAGCACTCAGTGCCGAACACTCCCATTTCATTGGAGATGGTGTTTTTCCCTTAGTTACTATCTCCTTCCTGCTCCTTCTCCACTAGGTTGTGATGGCTTGAGGCGACCTTACACCTAAGACTTTTCAGGTAGGTTTTGATTGGGGTGGCTTTTGCCCAAGACTCTTCGGGCAGGTTCTACTGTTTCCCAAGAATCTTCGGGATGAGGCCCAGGTGTGTGCAGGCGGGATACGTGGTTGTGAGGCCCAGGTGTCTGCGGGCGGGATACGTTGTTGTGGGGCCCAGGTGTGTGCCAGCGGGATACGTGGTTGTGTGGCCCAGGTGTGTGCTGGCGGGATACGTGTTTGTGAGGGCCAGGTTTGTGCGGGCGGGATACGTGGTAGTGAGGACCAGGTGTGTGTGGGCGGGGAGAGTGTGGCAGTGTTAGGACGTTCTCCATTAGGAAGAGCATCTAACTAAAGGGAAATGGTGTGGGGTACCCAATACTCTTGTTTCTTATAAACTACTACATGTTGTGCATTTGTTATGTTGAGTGTGGCTGGTGAGGTTGGGTGGATAGAATTCCTTTCTACGTTTCTTATGTTGTTCTCATGGTACATTAGGATGTCTCCCCACATGAGCATGAGAGATTTAGGTTTCCCTACTGATTATACATGTATGCTCACCCTACATTTACTTTCAGGTTTCCATGAGGACTAACAGGGTCGTGCGGGACCCTACTAGTCAGAGAGTTGGAGTTGTTGCAGTGGTTGTTCTCTTTTTTTCTTTTGGTATTGTACTTTGATATTTCTTGTACTTTTACATGTACCTTGTTATAAAATTATTTAAACATGCATGTGGGCTTGGTTTGGGTTTATTTATATACACTTGTTCTTTTCCTTTTTGGTGGTTGACATGTCCTATTTCCCAATCCTAAATAAATAAAAATGTTAATTCCTCCCATATTTTTGAAAAAGCATACCCTTGGTGCTAGTCGCCACCCCGGGGCCTACTGGAGGCGGGATTCGGGGGTCATTATCTCCCTTTCACCATTGCCAGATCAGTAGGGGAATCTTTGGTGGGAGGGGGTCACGACAGAATGGTATCAGAGGCAGGTTGACAGATAGGATGGAGCCTGAAGTTAGGCACAATGAGGATTTCATGGGATGGTATGGTAACAATGTTAGTTAATCTTGGTGTGTGACGTAGGCCAGGGAAGACCTGCTAGGACACGAGATTTTTAGGCCACCCCGTGATCTGATGAAAGGTCTATATGCCTACCGAACGACCAAGTTACACTACATTGATTGCTTGGTAGAGACCCTAGGGAAGGTACATGCATCATCATGATTGTGTTTTACTTGATTTGGGTGTTCTAGGAAAGAAATTGAAATAAAATGAAGAAATAAAACATTGAGCTTTTCGTTACTATATGGGCTTAGGCGATATTTGTTTACCGTATAGCTATGGCACCTAGACGTCATCCCCAGGTGGCTCAGAAGGCTGAGGCCCAGCAGATTCAGGTGGTGGATCAGCTGGGGATTGACTGAGAGGAGGAAGATAGCCAGTGGCTGAAGACTCTCTGTTCATTCCAGCGGCAGACCCTCAAGAAGTACGAGGGTAGTACTTCGGATATAGAGACGGAGGGGTGGCTTTAGGAGATAGGTATCACTTTTACCTTGATCCGTGCTCCGAGGGAGTACTGGGTTCCCCTAGAAGTCAGTCAGCTGAGAGGTGCGGCGCGATAGTGGTGGACATTATACCTTGGAGAGAGGATAGAGGCAGAGGTTCCATGGGATGACTTTGAGAAGGAATTCCAAGAATAATTCCTTTCTTCTATGATCAAGGCGGAGAAGCAGTAGGAGTTACTCTCCCTTCACCAGGGGAGTATGTCAGTACGAGAGCTACGGATCAAGTTCAAGGATCTCCTGAACTTTCCTCTGGATCTCTTTTCAGATGATGAGTCTCGGGCGAGACGTTTGGTGGAGGCGCTTCGTCCTTCGCTCCAGTATGTTGTCACCCCCTTCACCCTTCCGACGTACATGGAAGTACAGAATATGGCATAGGTTTTAGAGAGGATTTACTCACTGGGAGGTGCACCCCGAGAGGGGAACCATCTAGGCTCGTCAAATGGGAAAGCAGTCAGCAGCGTTTCTCCTGCGACGGGACCTTCCAAGTTCAGGCTAGTGGGGAGCAGGCCCCAGCTGTTCTAGTTCAGATCTTTGGGTCCTCGTCCCTTTTTCACGAGCCCAGGACCGAGGTGTTTTTCGTGTGCATGTTTTGGGCACGTTTAGAGTCGGTGCCCGACGCGAGCTTAGTACGATGGAGGTGGGCAGGTTCAGCGCCCACCTCAGCAGCACTAGTTTCCGGCGAGGCCCTTCCAGCAGCAGCACGACCATGCTCCTCTGAGGGAAGACTTTGCGGGGGGATGCTGACCTCAAGGTGCTCCTCAGGGACCACTACCAGGGTGTGGTCGGGGAGGTGGATGACATCAGAGAGGAAGAGGAGCTGGGCATGGATAGTTGCACGTAGTAGAGTTGACAACTACGGCAGGACCAGAGGTGGTGCAAGGTATGATTTGTTTGTTCAGTACTCTTGGTTCTTATTTGTTCAATTTGGGAGCTTCGCACTCCCTTGTTGCACCTAGTCTAGCCCATGCTTTGGGACTCGACGTAGAGAGTCTTTCCGTACCACGGGTGCTGAGTACACCAGTTAGAGGCCAGAACAACGTATATTATGTTTGCCAGGGATGTGGGCTGACGTTGGGACCACATCGATCTAGTGGGGACCTTCTTCTGTTACAGATGAAGCCATACGATGTCATCCTATGAATCGACTGGTTGTATTCTGTTAGTGCCGTTATTTACTGCTTTCTGAGAACAGTCATGTTCTCCGATGTGGACGGGCAGTGTGTAGCTTTTGTTGGCGAGAGGAGATATCAAGTGGGAAGAAGGTGTGTGGAGCCTCTCCTTTCCTTGTTAGGTGGGCTATCAGTGGTTTCAGCTAATACAGAGATGATGGATGTCTCGGAGGTTGTTGGGGAGTTCCTAGATGTTTTTCCTAAGGAGGTAGTGACTCTACCCCCCCCCCCACATGACGTTGAGTTCGGGACAGACTTAATGCCTGGTGCCTGTCCGATTTCGATGGCCCCTTATCAGATGGAACCTTAAGAGTTGCGGGAGTTACGGATTCAGATTGACGATCTGATGGAGAAGGGTTTTCTTCGACCTAGAGTATTTCCATGGGGTGCTCCAGTTTTTTTTCATGAAGAAGGCAGATGGAGGTCTCAGGCTATGCATATACTACCGAAGGTTGAACCACGTAACGTTCAAGAACCTCTATCCTCTCCCAAGGATAGATGATCTCTTCGACCAACTGAGGGAAGCAGGTCGGTATTCCAAGATTGATCTACGATCTGGATATCATCATCTGAGGGTAAAAGACAGTGACATCTCGAATACAGATTCTAGGTGCGGGTGTGGGCACTTCGAGTTTGTGGTGATGCCATTTGGAGTTATGAATTCACTGGCTGTGTTCATTGGACTTATCAACATTGTCTTCCGGGAGTACCTGGATCGGTTCGTCGTTGTGTTTATTGATGACATCCTGATCTACTCAAGGTCAGAGGAGGAGCATGTAGAGCATCTCAGGACAGTCTTGGAAGTCCTTCAACATCATCAGATTTATGGGAAATTGTCGAAGTGTAAGTTCTTGAAACAAGAAGTACACTTCCTCGGGCACGTGGTGTCTCAGCATGGAGTGTCAGTGGACCCGTCGAAGGTGGAAGCAGTTGTTTCTTGGGAAGTACCTATGAGTGTGGCAGAAGTTCATAGTTTCCTGGGGTTTTCAAGTTACTATTGGATGTTCGTTTCAGACTTCTCTCGAGTTTTTTCTCCCTTGATAGCTTTGACAAGGAAGAAACAGGTCTTCCTAAGGACCGAGAAGCGCCAGAATAATTTTGACTACCTGAAGGAGATGTTGGTCAGTGCTCCTATACACAAGTTTCGAGAGGAAGGGTTGTTGTATGAGGTGTTTTGTGATGCTTATGGCCTTGGTATAGGGTGCGTGATGATGCAGAAGAAGGGAGTGATCTATTATGGGGCTAGGAAGTTACGCCCTCAGAAGTATAACTATGCCACCCATGACCTAGAGCTTGTAACAGTAGTGTTCGCACTGAAGTTATGGCAACATTACCTCTTTGGGGAGCACTTTGTGGTCTTCTCAGATCACAAGATCCTGTGTTATATCTTCTCCCAGCATGATCTGAACCTATGGCAGCGGAGATGGGTCGAGTTTCTCTAAGACTATGACATTGAGATCTCTTACACTGAAGGAAAGTGAAACGTTGTGGCTGATGCCCTGAGCAGGAAGTCGCATCAGGAAGTAGTTCGGGTATCCACTGATGCTTAGAAGGCGATGTGAGAGTCGGTTGCCCTGTACATGGATGCCGGGGTAGAAGGTGTTAGAGGCTGTTTGTTTCAGATGATGGTGGGGTCCTCCTTGTTGCAGCAGGTGGAAGAGTCTCAATGGGGGGACTCCGAGATGGAAGTGATGCGGGATCATGTCGATCTGGGGAATGCTCCAGAGGGATGGTCAGAGGACAGCCGACATCAGATGCTTTTCCATGGAAGGTTTGTTGTCCCTGAGATAATGCGTGAGGGAGTTCTCAGTGAGTTCCATAGCTCAGCCTTGGAAGTACATCCAGGAGTTTAAAAAATGTACCAAGGCCTGAGGGAATAGTTTTGGTGGCCCGGGGTAAAACGGGAAGTGTCAGAGTTTGTGCATAAATGCCTAGTGTTTCAGCAAGTGAAGGATAAACACCGTTTTCCCAGTGGTTTGTTGCATCATTTAGATGTCCCCGAGTGGAAGTGTGATGACATCTCAATGAACATCGTCAAAGGACTACCCAGAGCTCAGGGTGGATATGATGCTATCTTGGTAGTGGTGGATCATCTGACGAATCATCTTACTTTTTAGAAATTAAGGATTGAGGCCCATTGAGTACCTTAACACAGAGGTACGTAGATGAGGTGGTACGTTTGCATGGATTTGTAAAGTCTATTGGCTCAGATCGGGATACTCGATTTACCTAATGAGACTGGAGGGGGTTACAACATGCTTTTAGCACCCACCTACGCCTTAGCACAACTTTCCACCCTCAGACCGACGGGTAGATGGAGTGGACTATCTAGACGTTGGAGGACATGCTTCGAGCATGCGTTCTAGATTTCAGAAGATCATGGGTATGACACCTGCCTTTAGTAGAGTTTTACTACAACAAAAGATTACAATCTACTATTGGCATGGCACCGTTTGAGGATTTTTATGGAAGGCCATGTCGTTCACCCATTTGCTGGGTAGAGGTTGGTGGGACAGGTGCTGATGGGCTAGAGGTAGTGCAGAGCACCACAGAGAGAGTTCAGCTTGTACGTGAGAGAATGAAAGCGGCTCAGGACCGACAAAAGTCTTATGCTAATCGTCGGAGGAGGCCCTTGGAGTTCAAGGTGCTAGATCATGTGTTCTTGAAGCTTTCCCCTCGACGGGGCGTCGAAGGTTTGGGACGGGGAGAAATCACTCACCTATGTTCATCGAACCTTTTGAGGTGTTGAGGCGAGTTGGCGTGGTGTCGTATCTGCTTGCCCTACCACCTCAGTTGGAGAAGGTTCATGACGTCTTCCACGTCTCCCAGCTTCGTCGGTACTTACACGACGACTCCCACGTTATCGATTGGGGAGAGTTAGATATGGTAGACGACGCGACATTCGAGGAACGACCAGTCAGGATCAAGGATCGTAAAGAGAAGGTGCTCTGTGGACAAACCATTTCATTGGTTCGTGTGTTGTGGAGGCATGGCGACCTCAAGGAGTGAACATGGGAGCGGGAGACCCATATTCATGCTCAGTACTCGGTGTTTTTTTACTTGTTTTTACCTTGTTCTTCTGATCTTTGTGTTGATGTTGTACACTATACCTTTAATATATGGAATGCCTGGATTTTCGGTTGTGAGACATTTTGTTTCCTTGTTCCTTGGTAATGTGTTATATGTTCGGATGTGTGGGGAAAGGGAAAACCTAACCTTTAATCAAGACACATTAATAAGGATGTGATTGAACCCATGGGGGTGAGTCAGTGCCGCATAAAGCATATAATAACTCGACATAGGAGAAGGAATTTCCCAAAACCACATGTTCAGGTAGTGTGTTGGTTGTGTGGTGTTGGGGGTAGTACGAGTTGAAAAAGCCTAATGTATGAAAGTGGGGAGACCCAATTTTAAATCGAGACGCATTAATGAGGATGCGATTAAACTCGTGCAGGTGAGTCAGTGCTTCCTAAAGTGGATAATATCTCGACATATGAGAAGGAATTCCTAACACATATGATTAGGGTTGTTGGTTGGGTTCCTATTATAACAAGAACCCTAATAGGTATCTTGTTGGGTTCCGCTGGGTTGGTTTATGAATTCTCGGGGATGAGAATATTTTAAGAGGTATCTGATGTAATGGCCCGGATCTCTCCGGCGCATTCCTTTGTAAAAAAGAACGTCACAAAGTGTTCTGGAGGGTAAAATGGACTTTTCCCACACTTTACAGAATTTTGAAACTACACGCCATGTAGTTTGAGTACACGCCGTGTACCCCCTTTCTAGGTATACCCTGTGTTGCAGGCCGTGTACTAACTATGTGAAGTAAATGAGTACACTCCATGTAGTGTAACTACACGCTGTGTACCACCTTGCTGGGTATTCCCCGTGTTGAAGGCCGCGTCCTTGCTGTGTGAAATAATTTGTTCACGCGGTGTGTCCAGTTCTACACGTTGTGTAGTACTTCCCCATGTATGTGTTACCAGTCAACAGTAGTGTGCCATGTTGGAGTCGTGTCCTTGCCATGTACAATGAATGAGTACATGCCATGTGTCTGAACTACACGCCGTGTAGTCTTTCCCCGCATATGTGTTACCCTCAAACCGTGTGTTGACCAGTCAACAGCCGCGAAGCCGTGTTGGAAGCCGCATGGAGACCATGTAAAATAATCGAGTACACGTCGTGTACCATAAAGTACACACCGTGTACTTTTCCTTTTCACGCCTATAAAAGGAGGGGTCCCCTCCTCCTTTCAATTCACTCCTCTCCTCCCCTTTCCTCTGAGCAGAGTTCTCCCAAGAGACTCGAAAGATCTTTCTTCCATAACTTCTTTGTCCGAGCTCTGATTTACGATCCATCAGCGACCACGAGATTGTAACGATGAAGCGGAACTTCCGAGTTTGGATCTATTGTCTTCCCATCGGCCTTTCCTTTCCGACTTCCACCCGATGTGGTTTTCTAGGACCCGACATAAGTGACGGATGCTGAAGGACGTCTTCTAAGGTTGATCTAGGGGAGAGTTGCGATCGGAACCTGTTGTGGTAGGGATCATACCTTCGTCTCTCTAATTGTTTCAACATGCAGGGCGGGTTTCCTCCTACATACGTGAAACAATTTTGAACCGGTTTAATAAAGATAATAACTCGCTTATAACGAGGTTGGAATGTTTGTGATTGTTGTTACTTTATATCCTGTGATATTTTGTTGTGAATTGAATAGTTTCTACCTACTGAAAATCACGGTCGTTGGGGGCCTTTGCTTACACAATTAAATGTTTCCCTCTCCTTCTGGATTTTCTTATGGATGGAAACATTGTGGAATGTGGAAATTGGTTAATCATGTAAAGTTGGCAGTTTAAAATCTGGAACCCTTGTGTGATCACCCCGGTGAAACAAAAATGGAATAACGAACATGCAGGTGTTGTCTTGGATACGTGGCATTTGATGGGTGTGTTTTGTGGGTTGTTGTGGATAGGGTGAGAAACAGGGCTGTTGTTGGCTTGGTTGTGGGTTGGTGTAAATGTTGTGTTGGTAACGGGTAGCGGGGCTGCAATAAGTGTTATTAATGAGATAATGATGTATGGATTTCGGTGCGGTTGTGGTTATGGTGGTTGGCAGCGGGGTATCGGGGATGGTTTGAGTATGAACAGACTATGGGTTTTGAATAATAAATAAAAAGTGGAAGAGTTAATGAATGGTGGGTCATGGAAATGGAACAGGATTAATAATCAATGGGGATGATTGGTTGATATGAAGGTTTTGGTTGTGTTTCTTTTGTTTTCCTAACATTATTTGTGGATGGCAGGGATATGTTTACGAAAGATTAATGTGGTTAGTTGTGGATTGTTTCCCAATAGTTAAGGAACTAAATAAACTAATTCTGCTGAAATGTGAAAACCTAAATGGGGTTGGGGTTGTTTGTTGTATGCATGCTTCATAGTAGCAGTGCCGAGGCACGTGCGCAATTTCTCTATTTAAAAGCCATAGTTTGGGGTGTGTTTTTGTTTTATATATATATATATATATCTTTTGTGTTTTATCACACCCCACCAATGTTGAGAACTTAGTGTCAAACACTCCCATTTCATGGGAGAGGGTGTTTTTCCCTTAGTTACTAGCTCCTTCCTGCTTCTTCTCCACTTGGATGTGATGGCTTGAGGCGACGTTACACCTAAGACACTTCGGGTAGGTTTCGATTGGGGTGGATTTATCCCAAGAATCTTCGAGAAGGCTCAAATGTTTCCCAAGAATCGTTGGGATGATTCCCAGGTGTGTGCGGGTGGGATAAGTGGTTGTGAGGCCCAGGTGTGTGGGGGTGGGATACGTGGTTGTGAGGACCAGGTGTGTGCGGGAGGGATAAGTGGTTGTGAGGACCAGGTGTGTGCGGGTGGGATACGTGGTTATGAGGCTCATGTGTGTGCGGGTGGGATATGTGGTAGTGAGGACCAGGTGTGTGCGGGCAGGGAGAGTGTGGCAGCGTTAGGACGTTTGCCGTTAGGAAGAGCAGCTAACTAAAGGGAAATGGTTCGGGGTACCGAATACTCTTGTTTCTTATAAACTACTACTTTTTGTGCTTAGGTTTTGGTGAGTGAAGCTGGTGAGGTTGGGTGGATAGAATTCCATTCTAGGTTTCTTCTGTTGTTCTCACGGGACATTAGGATGTCTCCCCACTTGTGCATGAGGGCATTAAGTTTCCCTACTGAGTATCCTTGTATGCTCACCCTATGTTTACTTTCAGGTTTCTAGGAGGACTACCAGGGTCGTGAGAGACCCAACTAGTCGGACAGTTGGAGTTGTTGCAGTAGTTTTTCTCTTCTATTCTTTTGGTATTGTACTTTGATATTTATTTTACTTGTACCTTGTTATAAAATTCTTTAAACATTCATGTGGTCTTGGTTTGGGTTTATTTATATACACTTTTTCTTTTCATTTTTTGTGGTTGACTTGTCCTATTTCTTGATACTAATTAAATAAAAAGGGTAATGCCTCCCATATTTGTGAAAACTCATACCCATGGTGCTAGTCGCCACCCCGGGGCCTACAGTAGGCGGGACTCGGGGGTCATTATCTCCCTTTCACCATTGCCAACATAGGAAGGACATCTTTTGTGGGAGGGGGTCGTCACAATTCATTGGGAGGAATATAAAATAGTATCTATGTGTGATGAAATAGAACATTAAATTTAGGAGATTCCAATTGTGCAAGAATACATTGATATATTCCCATAGTATTTTCATACACATCCTATAAGGAATAAAATTATTTTTTAATTGATTTAATTCCTAGTGAAAGTCATATATCAATTACCCCTTATAGAATGTCCATAGTGGAATTATTTGAGCTAAAAAAACTTGGGGAATTGAGTGATACATGATTTATGGGCCCTACTGTTTCTCTATGTGGAGCTCCATTTATTTTTTAAAAAGAAAGAAGGATATATGTGACTATTCATTGATAATAAAAAGAAAAATTATATTATAATATATAAAAAGTGTCTTATTCCTTGCTTTGATGATTTATTTTGTCAACATAATAGACAAAAATATTTTTTTACGATTTACCGTTGATCTAGATACCATCAGTTGAGTATGAGGAAGGATGATATCCTAGAGATAATATTTCAAACAAGTTATGTGCATTACAAGTTTACAATTGTTCATATTGGAATGAATAATGAACCCTATATTTTCATGGATATAATGAATAGTGTTCTCAAGGATTATCTTGATGAATTTTTTTAGTATTTATTTTGTTTATCTTAGAATACTCCAAAATATGTGGAGAAAATGTGAACCAGATGTTCATTATTGTACTGTATCTTAGAAGAAACAAGATTAATGAGATGTTTATAAAGTGTGAATTATAGCATCAAACTATATCTTTTCATTGCCATATTTAATATATGGATGGAATCATAGTAGATCCGGTAATGAAAAATGTGGTTATAGAATGGATTACAATGACGAACATAACTGATGTATATAGTTTTACTGGTTTTTCATGTTATTATTGTCATTTCATTTATAACTTCTCCAAATTAGTAAACTCGTTAACAAAGATTTCTTTTAAAAGGGTAAATATCATATGGAGAAAACATGTGGGGAATTTGTTGAATAATTGAAGAAGATGTTAGTCAATACTCTAAAATTTAATCTACCATTAGTAAAAAGTGGATTTTTTGGATTTATAGGGATGAACTAATTAAAGAACATTGATGATTAATTATGTAGAACGATAGAGTAATTACTAAATCCTCGAGGAAATAAACATTCATGAATAGAAATATCCAACACATTATATTGCGTAAGAATCTATAATCATTTCACACAAGACATAGATAGAAAATCCATGTGGTGAAATATGTGGCTTATATAATAATCATACGAGATTGAAATATAAATTCTCACAGAAAGAAATCAACATGAGTTAAAGGAGATGGATTTAGCTAATCAATGATTTTGATTGTTCCATAAACTACCATTCATGAATGGAAAATAAAGTGGAAGATTCAGTGATCAATAATGATAAGGGATGAATGATAAGGATAATATGTACATCGATCTAGCATGGATGGGTATAGTAATTATCAATTCAGGTCAAACATAATTACTATTTTAATTAGTTTACCATCCATATTTTTTTTATATTAAATGATATCATCATGATAATGAGAATCTTCAAAATAAAATTAATGTTGTGAATGATGGGAGTATGGTAGAATTCATTTATGTAGATGGAATATAGAAATTTTGGTTGAGGATATGTGCCCCCTCTACTAGAGAGTTAAAAAAAAGAGTTATTAGATGATTCCAATTGAAAATATTTTTCCTATAACCCCTGGTATAACTAAGATTTGTAGATATTTTATGGAACATTTATAGTGGGATAACATGATTATGGAAATTCATGAATATGCATCAAGATGTTCAGTCATTCAACATGTGAAGGCTGAAATACAGCATTCATAAGGAGACATGCATGCTCTTCCAATTCCTATGTGATAATAGGATGAAATCGATATGGATTGTATCACACGATTACAAAAAACAGTATTAATTAATGATTCAATATGGTTGATAGCTAATAAACATATCAAATCAGAACATTTCCTCGCTATAAGGGTGGATTTTCCACTAGGGATCCTTGCACAAATCTATATCAATGAATGTGTAAGACATAATGAAGAACCTCTCTAAACTTTTTCTGATTGTGATCTATTATTTACATCAAATTTCTAGAAAATTTTACAAAAATATTTAAATAAAAGATTAATTTGAGTAATGCCTATCATCCACAAACTGACTAGTAGCCAGAAGAGGCGATCCTAACAATAGAAAACATGTTGAGATCAATATCACATTATTCTGTTGGTATTGGGGATAAATATTTACATTTGTTATAGTTTTTATACAACAATAGTTACCATTATACTATTCCAATGACATCATATAAAGCACTATATTAAAAATGATGTTGTACAATGACATTTTGGGATGAACATGGTGAAGGAAAGAATGTTAGCACAAATCTTGAGGAATACACAATAAAAATGGTAGACTATTAAAATCCATATTAATGCGGTTAAAAGGTAGAAAAAATATCTATTTTTATAATTGAAGGAAGGATTTTTAATTTCATGTTTGAGATCACATTTAATTAAAAGTATCTCCATGGAATGGTTTTATATGATTTGGGAACAAATGAAAAATAGAGCCCCATGTACATTGGTTCTTTTTAAATTATGTAGAGAATGATAGATGTGACTTATCATTTATTAATAATTCCTATCATTAGTAAGGTAAACAATGTGTTCCCTGTCTTTTTATTAAGGATGAACATACTGGAACCAACACATATACTCAATTATAAAGGAATGGAATTGGAACCAGACAAAACATTAAAAAAATTCCAATTCGAATTTTGGACACTAAAGAATAATTTTTGAGGAATCAGATTATTTATATGGTAATGGAACTATGGAAAAATAATAAAATTCAATATGTGACGCAATATAATGAATATCATTTGGTGATGTCCTTCCCAAATAATTTTATGAGGCAACATTCTAGAAATTTCGAGGATGGAATTTTAGTATTGGGGAAATGTTAAATATTAACACCCCAAGATTCCACAGTGCAGTTCCTTTTAAATAAATAAATAGCTTGCGTTGTACGTAACATATATTTCAAGCAAACCATGACCTATAAATCATTCCATTTAAAATGATTTTATGGATAATATTAAATGAATAATGAAATTTATAATTTTTATATTTCAAAATAGACATATTTTTTCAATTTGGAATATAAAAATTTGTATAGGGTGATTTTTTTTTTGTATTTTTATGAAATCTTTCAAAAAATATTTATTGTGAAAACATTTGTATTGTTGTTAAAAAATAACTTTTTCATTTAAATAAATATTTTCAATTAAAATTATTTAAAAGTCATAATAGATTCATAATAAATATATTAGTCAAATATATATCATAGGAATCATTTTTATAATATAACTAGATATAACGTATTTATAAAACATCTAAAGGTCTCTTTTAACCGCATTCAAACCACATATGTGAATTAGCATTAAACATAATATTACATATTCAATGAATTGAATTTTGGAAAACGGACATAAATTGCTGTTATATGTATGGAAAATGTGGTCAAATGGGAAATTTTTTTATGTCAATAGTAACATTTGGATTTTATTTACCGAAGTTAAAGCTAAATTAGCTAATTATAGGTAAAGATAATATTATAATAATAAGATATTACACTATAAATTTTCATAATAGAGTTTTATAAGTATAATTTTACCAAAAACAACATTAGGTTGAATATATTATACTTTTTTTCCACTTATGTTTGATTAAGGATTTTATTATATTTCATTTAATGAAGTGTTAAAAATGATATAATCAATGTTTAATAAATAGATTATTTCTACTGTGAGGATATATAAATGATATTTTGGAATATAAATTGTCTTTATAAATATAAAAGGATTATATAAATAATATAAATTTATTTATAATTTAATGAAATAAATAAATAATGAAATTTCTGACACAATAATGATGTAAAAATCGAATTATTAAAGTAATAATCAATTGAATAATTTGAAAACTATTTAAAGAAATATAATTTAAATAAATAATGTCAAAAAAATATTGTATGGATAACCTAAATATTATATTTAATTATTTCAATTATTCTTTTGATGATATAATGTTTATTCAATATTTTTTAAAATGAAATTATTGATGAGTATCATAATTGAAAAACATTATAAATTATAGTAAATAATATATAATTAAATGATATAAAATTTATACAAATCATAGGGTAATAAAAACAAACTATTATAATGTCATAAATCTCCAAAATGATCCAATTGGATTTATTTTTAATTTTTACATTAATTATATTGACAATATATTATAAAAGTACATTTTAAAACGGTAAGAGTTAAACTATTTAACTATTTGTTAAATCGTAAAGATAATATACATTTTGTGACATTAACAAGTATAAAAATAATTTTATGAGATTATTGAGACCCATAATAATAATATACTTGGAATAAATCCCTTTGGATCTATTTGAAAGCCAAATTAAACTTACAATAAGTTAATATTTTATGATCATCCAAAAGTTCCCCTCACTTCTCTTATAAAAAGGAACCATTCATTATCATTTATTTAGAGATACAAATCACTTCATTTCATCCATCCTATACCCATCTAGCCTCCAAAAATAAGTAAATTCATCCTATAGGCCATAAATTTGGCTGAAATCCATTCAATGGAGTAATTTTGTAATAAATAATTGCAGATACATGAAAATGAGGTAATTGATTTATCACCTCATTCAAAGTGGATTCCATCTTATACTCACTCATTCTATGACTTTTCCACATTAAAAAAATACAACATCATAAATATACTAATATGTTATTATAATCATTTGAAAATCATATTTCATATTTTATCAATCATATGATTAACAATATCACCATGCGAACATACATACAAATTAACTTCTCCACATCATGGAGTAATTTTTCATTCAACACTACATTCGTTGGATTTGTATAATGATGAGTATAATTGATATAATAATGAATATAAAATTATAATGATTCTATATAATTTATATACCATCAAATTCCATACCATATAACCATCAAGGGAATGATATTGTCACTTGTGCGTGCGTACAACATACCATCTCCACTGCGCGATGAGATTTATTATCAACATTAACCATTCAAGAATGATTATAAAATTATTATGATGAGTGAATATAATGTTTATTAACTTAATAAGATTATAAATATGAATAATAAATATATCATATCTTTAAAAAACATTACATACATGTAAAAATGTTAATAAGAAATATTAAGAAAATAACACCATACACAATGGTAATAATGAAATATTATTAAAAATACGATAAAATTGGAACATATATGATATCATAAATATGGATCTAGTATGGTATAATTTAATAACATACATTAACCCTTATACAGAAAGTCAAATCACTCTTTATTGATATAAATTACAAGGTAAGGGTTAATTTCACAATATCTTTATTATCTAATATTTTTTATATGTAAGTACCTACTATGACATCCTTATCCTCCATGTCCACGATCCATAAAAAAATTAAAAAACTTATCAACATTTTTCAAATCCATTTTTACTAATGGTGTACTTTTTATAAAATTTTTGGAATAGAATTGTTCCATCATTTTCCAAAAGTGTTTATTTATGAACTTTTGGACAATATAAAGAAATAATGTTATTTAACTTATATGTCGTGAGAATCTATTATCCACCATTATAACTACATAATCATATGAAGATTCACATACAAGTTTACAATATTATTTCCAATGAAATTTTTCCTTTTATAAATGTTCATGATTTTGATTTTTTTCAGTGGAAAAAGTGTTATTTCTATACATTATTTTTAACGTTTTTATTATATATTTTTTATCTATTTAAAAATACATTGTTGGATTTTATGGTTAATTGATTTTGATTATTATTATAAAATACTTCATATTTTATTGATGGTTTTATGATATGTTTGGGTGTTGATGTTTTATTCTTATACCATTAATGGTTTATGGTTAAATTATTAACATTTAATATTATAGTTTTAATAAGAATTTTTTATGTTAGGTTTCTGCATTTTCACAAAAAAAATGAATTAGACATATAAAGTGTTAGGACAAGCATATTATATCCCCTAGATGCATTGGTAGGTATCATGAGACAATGTATTGTATTGGAACACATCATTTATGGTATAGTTTGGTACAGTTTTGGCACGATTCCTTAATGGTATTGTTATTATGTCTTGAATTATTCATTTCATCATTATATGATTAGATATTGAAATTACATGTGATTTTTTGACTACTAGAATATCCATGTGAATTTTTAAATGGAATTATTTAAATTATTATTTTTATATTGTGTTTAATATTGTCGTTTAATGACGTGTGTTTTGGTTTTATACCTTGCATTAAAATGGTTTGATTATTTATGATAGTTTATTATATATTGTTTAATTTTGTTGAGCCTATATGGTCACCCATTTCATATGATTAATTTTTGACTAATATGTATTTCCAATAGGATGTGATAGGTTTAAAATGGGATAATGTGTTGTATTTCATTTTATCATGTAATTTAATACATATGTGGGTATCTATTTTTTCCATGGATACTAGACTGATCGTTCCTTTATTATTTGATTTCATTTGATTATGCCAATGTAATAAAATAATGTACCAACTCAATGAATCTGGTGTTGTTAAATTAATGTGAATATCGAATGATGTTTATTAAACACCCATGGAATCTAGATTTGGAATAACCATGATTAGCGAACATTACCCTACGATGGACATTGGGTAAATGTATATAATAATACCATAGAATTTTGTTAACGTAGAAATTATGTGGGTGTTCCTAGAAAACACAAACATTTTTGGAAACCACATGTGGATATTGTTCTGGAACAAATGTACCTAGGGGTAATAACAATGAAAAACTATTCTGGGCTTGACTCAGGGTAACCTGGTACACATCAATGGGCCTTACTGCGCACTGGAAACAAAACTATCATATTTTTAGGAAAATTTTTACCAGTGTGTGAATGAATAACTTCAATTTTACCCGGCTGTAGTCCACACTTCGTCAAAAAATCATTCATATTTAAGAAAAATGAAATCTATAAAGGAATGAATTATAAAATAATTATATAATCATAATGAAATTATAAATATTATTTATATATATAAATATATTAAAAAATTGTGTTTATCATAATTACCAACCTGAGCAGTGGTAAATAAAAAACAATTTGGGTGGTGGTTGTTTGAAAAAAAACTCAAAAACAGTATGTTCATTGCCCATTAGAAGGAAATGTGTGAATGTCTAGGTTTGACCCATAACATAACAATATATCAATATATTATGGATTATTTTGATTTTTTATATGAATATAATAATGATATTTGTGGTTCTAGAGAGACAATAAAAAAGAATGGATCATGATGGGGAGTGTTACATCTTCCATTGGTAACTTCATTAGGTTTTCACGAAAAGGTCAACCATGGATTTAATTCTTACCAATGGAAGGATTCAAGGTGAAATGGAAGTATTTTCATATTTTTATTGGTTATATCTTCTCCAATCCTATGTAGATAGGTAGGATTGAAAAATTTGGACAATAAAACCCCCAATCCTAGTTTCCTAAAGTCGATGCCTTATTTCATTACATTTTTATGATTACAAGGAATGACTCCTCAAAATAATTAATAGTTTAGTATAATTGAAAATAATATACATATATGATTATTACATTAGAAATCTAAATAAAATACAACATATAAACTTCTCATTAACTCTTATATTATCCTTGAATGTCGTTCATAATATACACATCACATCCGGGGAAAAAATAAAACATAACAAAGAAGTGAGATTATATGCCCACTAATGGTATATAATACAACAAAATCATATATAATAAGGCATGGTAAATAAATTAATGTACAAATTACATTAAAATATAATCTTGATAATAATATTTTAGGAATAAAATATTAATAAATAATTCCATAATAAAAAAATAACGACAGATACTCTAATTGTTTAATAATCACATGGAATATTACTAAATATTTTTATAGACATAAAATTCATAACATTGGAAATCAAAATGATATATGAAAGGGCTCATCTATGACACCACATATAATAATTATAAACTAATTCTAGTTTTCCACATGAGACAAACTCATGCATCAATGGGATATAATAGGTCTCGCGTATCCTTCATTATGTAAAATACACTGATAATATTATAGGGGATAATCATAATCACCTTATAAATTCATATTTAAACTATCATATATAATTTAAAAAACATTCTCCAAATTATTAATAAAACCACTATCAATTTGGTGTTAAATGGTTAATATTATAAATATAAAAAAATCCACTGTAAAACTAATAAAAAAAAAAATATGGCATATGATATCAAAAAATAGAAATACCAATTAAAAAAAAAATCAAATATAATGTTAAAATAGATGGGAATATTTATGGAATGAAGGATGTGAATCATTATCTCCATGACGATCTTTTCATTTTATATATAATATATAGAGAGTAAAATATTTATTATGGTAATTCCATGAAAATTATATAATTATTATATAAAAATAATACAAGATTAGTCATTATCATTTTAGTACAGAGGATGTGAAGAGAGAACACAAAAGAACTGGAAAATAAACCAAAAGGAAAATTAGAGAGCGTTTTACCTCTTGAATAATAATCCTAGAGAACCTCTTTAAGGTAAGGGGTTTTGGTCTATTGGAATGAACAAGAGATCATGGATTTGGGGAGAGACTAGGGATGATTACTTGGTAAGAACAATGATAATATTCAAGGAATCATAAAGTGAAGATAGGGGGGGTTAGGTATTTTTTTATAAGGAATGAGATGTATAATTTCATATAAATCTAAAAATTAGTTTAATAATTTTCTCATGGAAGCCAATAGTTTTGATTATTCTGACAAAAAACTATAATATGAGCTTGTGATTTTGAATATATGTGTTCGTATGACTGCCACTCATCATATCTGTCTCAAAAATTATTTATTTTTCATTTATCATTAATTATATTATTTTAATATTAATAAAATCCAATTAATTTACAAAAAAAAAATAACGTAAGCATTTTCAATATATACAATATAGAAATGGACTCCATTTTATCATAAAAAATTTTTAATTATGTGAAATTTAATTATTAAATAAATTATTAATTTACTTGAATTTTTTTTAATTTAAAAATTATTTTAATATACAATCAAATATTTAATGAGGAATCATAAAATTATACTGAAATAATATAACAATAACACATTTATTTTCAAATACATTATATATATTTTGTTTTATTTGAAATGATTTTATTAATTTGAAAATTATATTTATATATTTATTACTCAAAAAATACCAACCATTAATTTTACTTTTTTAAATTATTGACTCCCATTTATAATGTGGATAATTTTTTTTATACAAACAAGGGTGATGTTAATATTCATAAGGTTAATATTACTATTCAAAATGGTGAATTTAAATTCATAGTTTTCGTGTTACTATTTTAAAATTTTCAACTTAATCATATCAGTCTCTAAATATTTAACTTATCGCAACTATGTATGTCTATTTTTTTTAAATTGAAAACACATAATTGGAACAAATATGTATACCAGATAGGTTCTAACTTACTCCAATAAATAATATAATGTTTATTTCATAGATACACAATGTTTCATGCATTATATATTAAATTATTTTGTATATAATTGGGGTGTTACACTATTACCTTCACAAAAATCAGTATTCCTTGAACATTCAATAATGTTACAACATAAAATTATTGTGTTGTTCTTCATCATAATAACCTAATGATCCAATGTCGCCTCTTCAATATTTTTATTTTTAAAAGTGTAATTTCCATCTGAGTCATCTGATTCCTCAAAAAAATTTCATTAGTTTTCAGAATCTAGATATGCTCTTCCTAGTAAAATCAGTTCGTTTCCATTTCCATACATTCAGAACTAAGTACATGTGATGGGTCTACCAAGTAATTTCTCAACAATGAGACATGGAAAATATTATATTCCTTAGAATTTCTAGAAGTCATTGTCACATGATAATACATAACTCCAATTCAATATATATTTTGAAAAAGATCATTGTACATGGTTATTAGTTTCACATTCCCCCAGAAGCATATAAATCTATTATGGGGAGATACTTTTATGAAAACATGATCTCCCACATGAATTTACAAATAAAACATTGGTTATCAGTATATATCATTTTCCTTCGTTGAGATTATTTTATATGGAATTTAATCATCTTTAATTTCAAAACTGTTTCCTCCACTTACGCTGGCCCAAAAATCATCCTTTAACCACCTTCGTCCCATTATGTTGGTGTATTACATCTCATTCCATACAATTATTCATAATGTTCTATTTGAATACCTGAATAGAAACTATTATTATAGTAAATCCATAGAAATGATAAATATATATCCCACAAATAGAGAAAGTCGAGAGATCAATATATAAACATGTCTTCTGCGGGTTTGATCATATTTTATGACTACCCATCAATTTGGGGATGATAAGAAGTACTCAAATGAAGCTCAAGATTCAAAGATATTAGTTGACATTTCCATAAATTTGAGGAAAGTGGTGTATTTTGATAAGACCCAATAGAGAGAGGTGATACACAATGTCTAAGGACCTCATTAAAAAAGAGTAGTTCATAGTTATCTAGTGGAAAATTTTCACTTAAATCAAGGAAATTTTCACATTTGGTTTGTCAATCGACAATTACCCAAATTTCATTATTCATTCTAGGATTTTGGGTAATTTGGTGGCAAAAATCATTGAAATGTAATCCCATTTAAATGTAAGAATGTGAAGAGGTTGTAGGAATCCCATAGGATGTTCTCATTCATCCATCACCTATTTTCAACATAAAAATAATAATAAAAAATCTTCAATGTCTCCCTCCATGTTGTCCCACTAGAAATGATCTATAAAATCACTATACATAATAGTGATACTATGGTGTATAGGGAAAATTGATCCTTTTGATTATAAAATAACTCCCTTTAGAGATTAGGGATAGTGGGAACACAAAGCCTCATCCCAAAATTCATAATTCAATCATCATACATGAAGTATTCCAGCTTCCCATCAGTCATTGCCTAAATTTTCATTGAATATCATCCTTATCTGGGTTTGAAATTATAATCATTTCAGGTAATGATTGTTGGGAAAACAAAAGGAAATGTATTGATGTTTCACCATAATTGATAAGTCACATATCAATCATCACTAAATAAATATACAAAAGATCCTTTTTATCATCATTTTATTTATAAGTCCATGATTCTTCCTACTCAATGCATCAGCCACCATATTTTCTTTCCCTTTGTGGTAGTGTATACAGTAATCATAATCCATGAGTTGTTTGATCTATCATCTTTGACTCAATAAAGATATGTTTATGTAAAAATATATATTTCAATATCACCTAATGTATATATATCACCCAACATTAAATATAAATATAATTTATCTATTCATTGAGGGAAAATAACACTACTGCTAACTCTACATCATGATTTTGGATAGTTTGGTTGATTAGTTCGTAACTTCCTTGTTAAATAGGAAATAAATCTATCAGTCTGCATAAGGACCCAATAATATTCATTCATTGATGTATCACTATATATCACAAATCCACCATTTCATGATGGTGGATTCAATGTCATATGATTCAATAATATCCTAATAATTATTCAAAATATTCTCCATGTTCCTTTGTCTATCCCAACATAACCATTTACAAGTAATTTTTGTTAAGGAGTTAGATAATCATGTGATGTTAAAAAAAACCAATAATAACAAATAATACAAATAAAGAAATGTACCTTAGGTTTGTTTTTTGGAGTATTCCATTCATGAACTGGATTTTCCTTTGTATGATCAACTACTATTCCATAATAAATGAAAATATGGAAATAATGTGAAACTCTTCGATGCCAGTATTCACACATGATAAACCTCCCATATAACTAATTTCTTCTATGGGGTTTAAATATAATTTCCTTCCTATCCTCAACAACTTTTAATATATTATAGTATATGATTATTTCATAATTAATTTGCAGGTCATTGCGGAACCATGAAATCGGAGGGGTGAATCAGGACATCAATTTTTTTTAAAACAAAATGCATCTTGATCACACATTAGTAGGAACTTATTAAACCTATAAGAGGGATAAAAATAGAAATCAAAAAATCACATTAAAAGAGGCTACATGACACATTTACTTGGTTCACCACAAATGACTATCTACATGAAGAATAATCCATCATTGAGTTGGAAATATTAAAATCCACAAATCATCACTGGCTATGTAATATTGGAGTTCGATCATAATCACATTGTTCCCGGATCACATCCATTACAATATTTTATTGATAGCTCACTAAATCTATTGGAACACTTCCATAGACTCCCCCTACCCCACTACTATGGGAGATGTGTTACTTAGTTTAACAATATAAAAGATCATCAATTTAATTTCATTGAATTAAATGTCTCCTTCTAGCATGAGACTCTACTTGTATCGTAATATTGATTCGATGCATACTGGGAAACCATCTCTACAAAAATATAATATTCAAATTTTTTTTCACAAAGATCATTCGTGCATCTCACCCATACACAAATTTTACTTTTTTTATGATCTCACTCCTTCACAATTATCACAACATCCCAATGAAAACTACTTCTTAAAGATCCTAACATATTTAGGGACAACATGAAATCTCGAAGCACACTTCGTTCATGTATAAACCTATCTTAATAAAGCAAAAAACATTCATGGAACAACCTCCCATCAGGAAGGTCGCTAAGACAATGTGGAACATCTCCTCATACTGATGCACAAAATTCACAAAATCATTGACATTGGTCTATCTATAATAGTCTTTTGGAAAAGGTCAAGATCCTATAGAATCTAATTGTCGTTGTGCACCACTTTCTTTGCAAAATCCGTGTGATTTTGGATATTATATGAAACGTTTCGTTAAAAATGAATAGGGATTTCCACCAATTTATTGGCACCGCTAATCATGAAGCTCCACTAAGTCCAATTCATTTAATGGATCTATCAAACCATCATTTTGGTGCTCCTTTTTCACAAATATCAACTAAAATTCATTGTTCGTGAAGCTCATTATAGTCGTAGAGTCTTTAGTCGAACCATGTATTATTCATGATGCTCACTCACAATGATTCATTTCTAATAATTATAACGAAAAATCTTATATTTATTTAATAATTTTCAAAATGTAAATCATGAAGCCAATCTATTTAAAACTAATTCCATTTCCATATTTTCATATTTCCTTCAAGAAAAACCAACTTTCGCAATGCTTTCCATTCTCAATATTTTTGACATAAAAAATATGGCAAACACTTTGAAATGATGCCACAAAAAAATGATTATGTATTGAACTATATTATCAATTTTATTTTAATCTCCATAATCAACCATGATAGTATTGATAACAAAAAAAACCATTTTCCATTTACAACAATGTAAAAAATTTGATCCTACAATATCTCAACTTGGATTTGTTGGAAATATACATATAAATTCAATAGAGAATTAACCACAATCAAAACATGATACACTATAATAAACTCATCCAACACTAAAAGTATACGTAAGCAATTATTGGTATAGAAAACAATCTATAAGATATGAATTGTGTTTTTTTGTGTTCTAATGAATCCTATGATTGTTTCCTCATAACACTGGAATGTTTTATCCATTCACATTATCCCCATTTTAAAATAATTAATATCTCTCTAATCACACATTAAAGCATTTATGACATTCTCTCATTTCAATCATTCCAATAACTAGAAAAACATTTCATTCTAATCCATTGAGCAATTCATGAGTTTTTATTTTCTCTGCCATTGTAGCATTTTTGACTTCCTCTATTTTCCATCATTTATATAACTAGAAATAAAATTTATTCACATAATTTGAGCCATTGAATTTATATTTTATACATCATTGTAAATAAACCAATAGAAACAAATCATGATGATTAGAGCTCAATAACATTTTTACCATGGATAATATCTCCCTCATAAACCTGTTTCATTTCCACAAACATATGAAAATAGTTAAATATCAAGGGAGAGGGGATAATCATGAACTTTTTATGCAGCAGGAGGAGGTATAACACAAAGGTTCAACTGATTATTCTTAATCCCAGCCACTGCCAGTGGCTTGGTTAGAATATCAGCAACATGCTCATCATTTCCCACGTGATTCATTTTAATCATTCCACATTAAATCTTTTATATTGTATTGTGATATCTGATTTTAATGTGTTTTACATGAGAATACATAATATGATTCTTTGTAAGATCAATTTCACTATTAATTTCACCGTAAATCACCATTGGTTGATTCAACTAAACATCAATATCATTCAGTTGTTACATCATACACAGTTTTTAATTGAAATACATTGTAGAAGATATATACATGTCATAAATTGTACTAAGATATGTACATACTTTTATTCAGTCAGCCGTCCCACTATTTCATCCCAATAAATAATGCTCTACCACTAGTGGAATCTATGTCCACTACATCTCCAGCCCAGTTTGATTCAGAAAATGTTGATTGTTCACTATAACTTCATACAAAAAATTATAATCCATAATTGTGAGAACATTGAATGTACATCATGATTTTTTTACTATAGCCATAGGTTCTCCCTTCAGGTTTCTCAATATGTGAGAAACTAAGCTTGATGCAAATACAATATCTATTCATCAAACTGTCATGTATAGTATGCTTCAAATGATTATCTCGAACATTGTGTGATATACCGATGTCCCATCACCTTTATTTCCTAGTATTATTCAAAACACAATAGAAGGTGACATTAGTTTGGAGTAATGCATATTAAATCCATTCATCATATCTCTTGAATAATTTTCCTATGAAATAAATGTGCAATCCTTATTCTAAATAACTTTCATCCCTATGAAATATGTGATTTCTCTAATTATAGACATTTCAAATTCCGATTTCATGTTATTGGAAAATTTATCCACTGATACCCACCTTCTTCCTTCAGAAATAATGTCATCAATGTACACCAATACCACAAACTCATAATTATGAAAATTATTCACATAGAGATTGTGATCAGATCCTGAACTTTTGAATTAAATAATTTCTAGATAATAATATTGACGAGTGTACCAACCCATGGCTCCTATATCAGACCATAAAGAGTATTCTTCAATATAAAAACCTTTATTTAATTATGTCCAAATATAAAACCACATATTTGTTCAATGTAAGATACTTTTTCATGATCATCATTTAATAATGTTTCCTTGACTTCCTATTTATACACTATATACCCTCTTTGGATTTCAATGGACTGAAATATTCACATTGACTCCATTCTAGCTACGTGATCTTGTGTTTCATCATCATCAATGCCTCCAATATGTGAATATCTTTTACACACATGTCACAAATTATTTCGGATCACATTAACTTTCTCATTAATATTTGTTCATAAAAATTCATTGTGTACCAACTACATCATGACATTCAAGTCTCTTAACTAGATCACATGGTTGGTTCTTTTAGATATGGTCCAACTCTTCATTCATGGCTTTAACCCATTATTAATCTTTTTCCAGCTTCTTCAAAAGTAGTTTGTTCGACAACATAATGGAATGAAAATTAAGCATTATTACACATTCTCCTTATTTGTGTGGGTTAAGTTGAATACCTGATGATATTGTATAGATAAATTTTTTCTCTTTGATTTCTCCTATGAGGTTAGTGAGGATTTACTTCATTCACAGTTACTTATTTCGATCATTTATCTGAATTCACGCCATTTTGTGACCTTTGAATGTTTTTTCACATATTCATAGACTTATTCATTTGAATTTGTTCCATTTACACTATCTTATTCATCAATCATAAAAAAAAATATCCCCCCATGGTATTTGTGATCTTGTCTTCAATTATCATAAAATAAATTCTTTCCACAATTTATCTAATGCATATATAGAATAAATTTTAGGCTTTAATATTCATTAAATATCTGAGGAATATTCTTCTATCTACCACATCAACATATTTTCCTTGGTTTTTTTCATTGTTTATGATAAAGAATTTACGTTCAAAAACACAAAAATACATCAAAGTGGGATTCCGTCCATGAACCAAAACATATGATGTCTTGGTTTCCCCCATATAAATCCCTATTATATTTTGAATATAAACTGGATGTAGAATGATAACATTCATGTAGTTTCGAGGGATATTACTGAAAATCATCATAGTTCTAGATATATTTCTAAATTGTCAATTCATTTCAATGACAACACCATTATTTTGTGGGTTCATAGAGAATCCATCACATGTTTTACTCCATGATTATCCATGAAACATTAAAACTCAATGGATTTGTATTCCCCTCTATTGATATACTATTGAATATTTACTGTCCGTCTAGTACCATTCCCAACGATCCAGCAATATGTTTTCATGCTGTCAAGAACAATCCATTTCCTAGGTAAACCATTACACTATAAATTCTACTATAATCATCAAAAAAAATATCAATGTACCTTTATCTATTCATTATAGCAACATTTATCAAGACACATATGTCAGTATGGATGATATGAAGAAGATTTGATACCTTTTCTTCTTTGGCTGAAATGTTCAACAAAACTACATTCATAGTTTTTATAAATATAACTTATATTCCCATTCATTTTTCACATTGGGGATATCCAGGACTATATTTATCTTAAATATCATTTCCATATCTTGTTGATTAATATTCCAAAAACACTAATTCCACAATCCATTTTATTCTTCACCAGTTAGATACAAAATATTCTCTTTACTATCAACCTGGTATATGTTTGCATATGTCTAGCATTATTACATGAGAGACATCAATGTCTGTCACTTTATAGAGCATCATTTTTTTATCAAAAGATACTATATGTCTAATGTCATATATTCTAATCACATAAGGATATTGTGACGAAATCCATACACACTAAAAACATTAGTATTCTTTGGATCTCTATTAGGTTGTCCAATGCTTGAATTGCCTTTATTATTCAAAGAAACATCATTACTAAATCATACGGTACTATCATCTTCTTTCATCATATTATTTAACAGTTCTGCATTTACAATCATATGAGATGAGAATCCACTATCAAAAATCATGTAGCTATTACACTTTTTTATCTTTGAGTGCTTCTTCTTCATGGTTGTTCATTTAATTTTATTCTTTCATTTTTACAAGATACCGGATTGAGTGTAGGACCATGATGGAATTTAAATCCTTTCTTCAACATAATACTGGTATCCACACAAATAGATTTCTTATAGATGAGAAAATTTATTCTTTAGAGAAACACTTCCAAGTTGATGTGGATTTACTTGTCTATGCATTCAGAGTGAATTGTTCTTGCCTTTTGTCTACAACAAATAAACAAGTAAATGAAAAAAAATAGAAACAATATCCATAAAAATTTTTCTATAATATGATGAATAATTTGAAATTTTTATCCTTTTTTTAACTCCATATCATACTTATTCAAATATATCCTTGAATATTCAAAATATGTCATGGTATGTCCTAAATTTTTATAGAATTAACATTCCATAAGTGGAAATGTCATCTCATTTAGATTCTTACTCATGAATCCTTCCATAAGAAAATGGTTTGGCTACCTATCATTTATGGATACCTGAGGATAGTGTTCGGATCTTATTTCGGTTTGTATTGAATGTTTCATCTTCATAACATCAGTTTAATTTTCAATATGTCCAATTTTTTTCGTTTGTTTATTCTTGACCACTTTACTTTAACCATTTGATTTTTCTAAATCAGAACCAATTCCACTATTTCCCATTCATGTGGGTCTTTGATCATTTAATATATTTTCAACTCCATTTGAACCACGTTTCCCCTCTCTAGAAACTCATCATCTATGAACATTACAAACTATAATTTCATCTCAATATCATTTTAAAATGATTCAAATAAAGGATTACACCAATATGTAAGAAATTATTCTTCATGACACTGAATACTCTTGGACTTCACTTATAGTCATTATGTGAGATCATTGATGTCCTTTAATTGATCATCAATTCATATTTTCAGTTCAACTTAATATTTTGTAAATTATATCTACTCCAACTGAAAATTCACCAATTCTTCCAATCATTCTATTTCATCTTGTATATGATAATTATATTTTGAGGATTCATCCACCATTTCTACCATCTTTTTGCATATGCAACATTGAATTTCATTATTACCAAGAGAATCCTTATAATGGAGATTTAGATAAACATCCTAAATTTACTAATGATATCAAGCATATCTTTTATTGTCTATGAATTCACAACAACAACCATCATTGATAATTGGATTCTATAATTAATCATTGGTTTTTATTCTTTAAATAATTCATTATCATCGCAATATTCATCACATAAAAACTTATTTTCTATTGTTTCTTTCTAGATTTTATGTTTCACTTTTCTGCAGTCCTTTTCGGAGAATTTTGTGTATTTCTAGCTTCACATACATCATAATAGAGCTTCCTTGAGCACTGAGAAGCAATGTTCCCAACTCAACAACAATGAAAACATGCCAAGAGAAACATTCCTTCAACTCTCCCATTTGTCATTTTTAATTTCATGAAACAATTGTATAAAATTATTCATCCTCATTATAATTAACAACATTATATTATAAAATATATAGTTTTTTTGTCTCTAAAATCTATTTCCTACTTTACACAAGTCTTCGCATCTTCTAGCTTAACTCTCCTTTAGAATCCCACAAGTCTTTTCAGATGATCACGTAGAGACTGTTTATATCGATCTATTTTAAGGGATGACACATTA
This sequence comes from Viscum album, assembly GCA_963277665.1. NCBI lineage: Eukaryota > Viridiplantae > Streptophyta > Magnoliopsida > Santalales > Viscaceae > Viscum > Viscum album. The sequence continues at coordinate 322,207,274 of OY728161.1, forward strand.
GGAATATATATCGGTGGAATCCTTCTCAAATCCTTCTTTATTATGCCAATGTCTAAAATTTCTTCCAGGTCCCTCTAATATCTCCTACAACAACAGTAATTCGATTGAAGAATGAATCTACATTCTTATCAGGATGCATCTCAAGATCATCAATCCAAATGTTCATTCCTTGTAGTTTTTGAAACCATCACTTTCTTATCTCCATAATTTATATTTTCATGTTTATCCCAAAATTATTTGGATGAATTGAAAATAATTACATTGAGATAGATCTAATCAAGAAATAGATGCAGTGATACGATCATATGCACTGCCATCTTCATCAAGAATTTTCAAATAGATTTTATTCATAGACATCCTAGTAGAATTAGTGACATATGTTACTTGTGATGTCGAAAAAATACACTCATTCCTTTAGATCTTTGATGAGATATCATCATTTTTTCCATATCTGATGATTTATTCCATCCAATAGGGGCACTCACATTGCATTATTTGAGTTCTCCACGACATAAATGATTGAAACATTTAACATCAAAAACCACCCATTGGTACAACTTGTAATACATCGGGGCACACTATGAGTGGAGAGGAGGATCAATGGGTCAAATATTTCTTTTCAAATAAGGATCTTTCTCCCACGTTAGTAGGAACTCGTTAAACTAGTGCGGTGGGATATGAATAGTAATCAAACAATCACATGCAATGTGATCAACCAACAATTTTACATGGTTTACCATTATGGACTGTGTCAAATGATCTGTAATATCCTAGGAAATTAATAATATGGAAGTTTTCATATTTATCAATTTTTGTGAATTAATTATTGAAATTACTTTAAAGAGGATTCTATATTCGATGGCGTACGCGATACACAACCACATGTATCTTTAAAATCATACGATGCACACAACGTTGAGATATACCAAAAAATAATATTATAATATTATAATTTTAAATGGTTGTTATGGCCTAGTTGTTGTGTTGGCTGTATTAACCATAACAATCTACAATATGATTTCACATTTTAATTAAATATTATTACAGTTATCTAATAATTGTTAGAGGCTTAAAATTTGAATGAACCCAATTGTAAGCATAAATAATATAATATTCAATAAAAGGTCAATTCACCACTTTTTGATAGATAATAATTTCTAAATTATGTTTTTTTTTTCACATAAATATGTTCTATTTGAAGAAGAAATATTCTTTAGAATCTGTAAAACAAAATTTGATTTGGGTGAAATTTTGGTATTTTTCAGATAATGATAGTTTTTAATCAATAGTGAAAAATACTACCTGAGCCTGAATATCTCGAAGGCCTTATTTTTTTATTATGGATACAACGCCATTTAAGGGTTTATGTGGAACCCTTACATGACCAAAAGGCTCAAGGAAAATGGCCAAACACGACCCGATGTCCAATTACATGACCTGAATGCCTAGAGGCACACATGCCCATAACATGACCCATATGCCCAACACACTCAAACAGCCCCTCCCCAGCATCTGCATCATTGATCTCCAAGCTCCAAACCTTTCACTTATCATCATAATGAACTTGCCCATGAAATGTTGAATGGTTCCTAGTCTTGATGGTGGTTTCTTTGACCTCTCATTCTTCCAATCTAGATAGCTCCACTTTAGTGACTCCAACATGAGCTGTTATCCTCATATTAGGATTTCACTATTTGACCAGGGATAATCAGTGGATTGAATTCCTTAGGGACCTGAATCCCAAATCCCATTGATGACCCAAAATTCCGATGAACCGTAGGCCCAAAACGGTGGGTTAATTACACAAATCAGGTGAAACGTTTTGGAACATACAGTACTGAACAGTGCATGCTACAGTAATTCTATAGTGACTGCTTCAGTACCTACTACAAAACCTGTTATACTACAGCTACCAAACCTAATACTATAACAACTTTAGGATTTCTATAGTACTACTACAGTACCCTGAAATTCACATCAACCACGTCTTTTGAGAGTTCTTAATTCATAAAAACACGTTTTTTTTTGTTTTCACAACACAAATTAATTTTAAATTAATTTCAATAACATATGTTTTTGGAATTTCGAAAAAGTAGATTCCATATTTGGAATCAGTATGTCCAAAATATGTAAATAAGTATCTTTTTTTAGATATTATGTACAGTTGCATTAGTAAATATTTTATTTACCATGGTAATAGGGTTAATACGGTAATTTAGGGTAAAATAATATTATAATAATATTAAATTACCATAACATTAGTCGTAATCCTATTGGATTATACATTTCAAACCATGGAAATATTTGGGTCAATTTTGGGACCCCCTAGAGCCACTTTTAAGCTTAAATGACACTTTATAAAATTTAATTTAATGTTAGGGAAACTGTAACATAAACATATATCAATTAGTAAAACATATTTATATGGGGTTATATAAGAGATAGTTTGGACTATATATATTCATTAAAAAGATATAAAATTGAATAAATCATGGTAATTTGGTTATAATTTTTTTGAATTATATAAATAAATTGAATTATGACACAATGGGGATGTAGTAATTTCTTCATTAACAAAGGATTCAAAAAAATTAGTTCAAATATTAAAATACATTAATTTTAAAACTTTTTTTACCATAAAATAATATTAGTGATACATATGAATTTATATATTGTAATTAATGAAATTTTTTCGATTGAATCATGTTGTTTTGGATTTTTAAAAAATATCATGATATGAATAGTATATCAATTGACATAAATGTGTTTTAATGAAATAATATTTTATCAAATCATAAAATAGTCCTAAATATATAATGTTCAGAAAATGGCATATTTGATGTTAAAATTTTCATTAATTAACCATTTTGGGTCTCTTTTATTATCATAATCACTATATTAACCATATAGTATGAATATTCAAGAAGATATTGAAAAAGATAAATTAGTTAACTGAAGATTAAAGAAAAATGACAAGGTAAAAAATGAAACCAAAACATGTCTAAAACTTATTTGTTGAGAATATTTTGATTAATAATAACAATATATTCTAAATAAATGAGTTGGGGTCATTTTTGAAATCTAAATTTATATTATAATAAAACAATATTTTCAAACGTTCTTAAATATATCATCCTCCCCCCTAATAAAAAGCCATCATCTCTAACCAATTACACAAAATTGTCAAGCCCATTATTCCATCCAATTCTACCCAAATTGGATCTCAACATCCCTATATTCTTTATTGAAGCCTTACCTTAAAAATTATTTAATTAAATAATACCTTTTGGTACAAACCGAAGGGAGTTACCTGATTTAATGGTAACATCTTCCCTCAAGATCATTTCTTTTATTTTATTTATCCATCCCACTGAACTCTCATTTCCCATTATTTTAAAAATAAAAAATTATCCTAAATATAATAGGTACTTTATATGAGATTTACTAGAACTACACTTATACACAACTCCATTTAATGTGCATAGAACATACCGTTTCTAAGGATTACGAACTATTGCCTCGCGAAACGATGATTGTTCAATCTTCTCCTATAACCTCTTATGATGGATATTACTAAGGAACTGAAATTATATATGATATTTATGATTTTAATTTAATATCTATGATTATTTAATTATCTTTTCTAACATTCCTTTATTATTTTCATGTTGTATATATATGGTAATTTCATTTTAGGAAGTGCGAACTACTACCCCCTCAAAGTGATACGATTCATTCATACCATCCAAGGAACGTATTAAAGAGGGTGATAATGAACTTATGTAATGTATATAAAATATGATATTATACTATATTAATAATAACAATATGTATCATTTGGTTTTAATTCATTTAGAAATGAAAAAAATGAAATGAATGTAGAATTCATGCGTACGTAGGGCTTACCATATCCACGAATAGTAGATTTCATTTTCATATATACAAATCATATGGAATATTAGAAAATAAATTTATAATATATATTTATATATATGACATATATTATATCTAAATCATGAATATAAATCTGGAGATAATGGACCATTAACCACATAGACATTTTGTAAATATAAAAAGTTCATTTTTTGACCCACGTTCCAAACATCAACAAATGTACAATATGATATAAAATAATTATTTAATTGTTATAGAAAGGGAAAAAGTGACATAGAACTAATAATAAACATGAAAATGGTTCTTAAAGAAGTATAAATTAATAAATGTTTATTGTTTATGAAATTAATGAATGAATGATTCAAGTCGTATAAGATGAATTGGACATTGTCTCAATCTCATTTCATTGAGGCATGTTTTTACAATATACAACTCATTCTTTTATACGGTGTATAATAAACCCCTTTTACTTTTAATTTCAATCAAAGTTAATATAATTTTTTGAACCATCTTCCAAAATGAAAACTGAATTTTTTTTCTACTCTATGCAGCAATAATTATCTCTTTTACACCATAATCATTATTGTGTTTCATATATAAGCCTTATTTTTTAAAAATGAAAAAGAATCCCTTTATTAAGTATTTGGGTGTTTTGGTATTGAAAATGGTTTTTGAAATGGATTAATATTTCAATATCTTTAAATGATATCTTATGATTACAAATTAAATTTTATTACAAAAATTTTGATATTTTCAGTATTTTGTGTGTTATGATTATGTAATGGTACATGGACATTTTATGGGTGGTTACCTGATAAAACAAATGATAGGTGGTTCTGTGATAAACAAAGGATGGGTGGTTTTGTTATAACCTCCAATACATTTTGTATGGAAGTGAGCTATATGGATATTTTATTTAGTTATGTGTGTGGATATTGACCATATGGTTATTGCATTTTAGCATGTTTATGTCTCATGTAAATATTATTTTTTATATGTTTATTCATATAGGATTAATGGTAATATTTTGGCTACAAAAGGGTATATAATGATATCTTATTCATTGAATAGTATTGACTACTTCATAATGGTGAAAAGTCTTAATTATGATAATGTATTCATGGTTTATTTGATGTTTCAAAAAACAAACAGTTTTCCTAAAATTTGTATCCCTTACTGAGCTTTTTTATGCTCATCCCATGTTTTTGAAATGTTTATCACAAGAAATATTGTGGAATAGAGTCAATGATGGGATCATTAAAAGGTCACAATGATTAAAACAAGGAACTAATCATGATTCTTTTCTTTTAAGAGTTCTTATTTTGCTAAAAAAATGGATACTGGGTAGAAGTTTCATCACATAGTATTCAAATTGTTATGTATATTTTATGACATAATTAACTAAATCTATAAACCTAGAAAGATCCTCTAATTGAATTATTAACATAAAACATGATTATGTAATATTTAAGGATGAGGCCTTATAGTTGGTATCATAGTCCGGTTTAGATGACTATAAGTGTTAAGGAAATGTTAAATTAATATCCAAAAAATATTTTACGGTAATATTGATATGATATAGCAATTATAAACTACAGTGTTGCTTTGCATAATATATTTCTATGGAATGAATGGTTTTCCACTGAAATAACCGGGTGGCTATTCTGGGAAGGCATTGAGAGGAGAATAACCTTCCAAATCAGGATCATGAGATAGTCAAAATTAGAACTAAAGAGATTGTTGTACTGATGGATTAGATGAATCAGTTGATAAATGGTGGTCATATACATGAACGAGACCAAATAGATCAAAAACAAATGAACAAGTCTATAGTAGATAATTTCACAAGGCATCATCCCCCATCATTCAGAGGATCATCTGGTCCTGTTCAAGCTGAAGGGTGGATCAAACCACTAGAACTGATTTTGGATGTCATGGGTTATACTAAAAATAATAAGGATAGTCTTACTATTTATCATTTTTAAGGAGAAGCAGATCAATGGTGGATGATTATTTAAAATATCAGAGATAGTGCAGGGATTCATGCTTATGGTTGGGATGAATTCAATGGTATACTTTTTGAGAATATTTTCTTTAGGTAGTTCATCCCGGTATAGATAAACAATTCATGGAATTGAGGCAGAATAATGACTCAGTGGCTACTTGTGAAGAAATATTCACACGACGTCCAAGGTATAAACCAAATTTCATATGAGATCTGGATAGAAATATTTATTCACTATACTTAGGAATGAAGTCGCGATATCAATGAGAATTATCATATTTTAAATTTAAAAGCTTTGGAAAACATGCTAGATGAGATGAGAAGATAAGAATGGAGTTTTATGATGATCAGGTGTTCTAATAGAGCATGAAAAATAAGTGGTTCAGTTGGCATGAAAAGTGAATAAAATCATCAAAGAATCATGGAGGTACGAGAATTTAATATCTGCCTTATGAGAAGTGTGGTTAAAAGTATCTTGGAGAATTTTTATTAATTTTTGAAATGTTCATCAGGTGTGGTAAGACTATTCATAATTCTCATAACTATAAGGAATATTATTAAATAGGAAATAAATAGCCAATGGTATGATGTTTTAGATTCAATGTGTTTGGTAATTATGCTGATGTGGGTCCAATGTTGATTACCCATGATGGAAACCATACAGATTTAAATCAGAATGGTGGGAAAAAATCTTTTCCTACTACTATGGTTGATGTGGGACCATCTAATGAATTGGTATCAAGTAATTTGTCTGTTTTTTCAGATTATTCCAATGTCTTATTTCATTTAGGATCTACAAATTCATTCATTTCTAAGAAATTTTTATTAAATTGGGAAATCTATCGTGAGATATGAATCATGATCTTATTGTAAAAACAATGTATGAAAATTATGAGACAAAAATAAATTATAAGAACATTCTGGTCCATATGTTCAGAAAAAATTTACCTACAAACATTATTTTTTTCCCTCTAGTAGAGATTGATGATATTTTGGTTATGGATTGGCATTCTATTTATCTTATAAAGATTGACTACAAAGCTAAGGATGTTTCATTTCAGAAATAATTTCAGTTTGTGTAAAAGCAAGAACCCATTCTTTTGATAAAATATCAGGAACGTAAGAAACTAGTGAAATATAGAAATCAATGTTACCTTGCATATATTGTTGAAAAAATAAATTGATAGGATTAATTATGTTGCAGTAGTATATGTGTAATGTGATGATTTTCCAGATATTTTCCTAGTATAATACACAATAGATATGTTGAATTTATTATTTAATTAGATCCTGATGCTAAGAAAATTTCAAAACCTCTTCTAATATTGTCTAAATTTTTACTTTTTTAATTAAAGAACCAATTGTAGGAGTAGATAGATTAAGGTCTCATTTGACCTAGAACATCGCAATGGCATAATCATGTCTTTTTTGTTAAAATGAAATATGTTTCATGGAGGCTTTTCATTTATTATATATCAACGAATAAAATACCTATTAAGAACATGCATTATTTTCTTCATATCAATGATTTGATTGATCGAGTAATGGGAGCTCTGTATTTTTCGATGATTGACTTGAGTTCGGGGTACCATTTGTTTATAGAAAAGGAATCAATCATTATAAATAAAATGTTTCGTACTAGATATTCCCATTAGGAATTTGTATTTATGCCTTTTAGGTTAACTAATGCACCTGATGTATTCATGGATATTATGAATTTTATTTTTTGTGAGTTATTGGTTATGTTTTGTGTTGTGTTTTTTGAAGATATTTTGATTCATTTTAAAATTAAAGAGGATCCTGAAAGTAATTTGACGGTTGCATAAATATCCTTATAAGAAAATAAATTTTATGGTAAATTAAGAATTTATGATATTGGGTAACAAAAAATTTCATTCCATTTACATATTGTTTAAAAAATGGCATAACTGATGATGCTTCAAAAACAAAAGATGTGGAAGAATTGACAATACCTACAAATATAAACATGATTTGTAGTTTTCTTAGTATAGAAGGCTATTACAGAAGGTTTGTTGAGAATTTTTCCTGGTTACCTATCCCACTGACTATGTTAACATGAAAAGGTGTTAAATTTATCTAGGAAAATAAATGTGATGATTGTTTTTAGGAATTGAATAGAATATTGGATAATGTTGTAGTTTAGGCACTGTCTTCCAGAAATGTGGAGTATCATATCTACAGTGATGCTTCATTGAAAGGAAAAGGCTGTGATTTTATTCAGAATGATCTGTTAATTGCTTATGCTCCATGTCAGTTAAATAATCATGAGATCAATTACCCTACACATGATTTGGAATTATTGGTTGTTTTTTTAAAATAAAAATTTTTCTACATCATCTGTAAGGAGTAAAATGTGAAATATCCACTGACCACAAATGTTTGAATTATATACTCACTCTGAAAGAATTGAACATGAGATAGAGGAGTTGGAGAGAATTAATCAATGATTTTGATTGAATGAATCAGTACCATCTAAGTAATGAAAATAATTTGGCAGATGCATTGAGTCAGAAAATTAATTCTACATTAACCTTGTTACATTTGGAATAATATCCTTTGATTACTGATTCCATGAAAATTGTAATAGATGTTGTTGGTACAGAAAATTACTTTGTTTTGTTCTATGTGTCAGTGAAATCATCTCTATTTGATAGAATTAAGAAAGCACAGAATGAAGATAATGAGTAGTAGAAAATGGTAGAATTGATTCAGAATGGTATTTTACCTACGTTTAATATTGATAGAGACTTTTTTTGAGGTCTGAAAAGAGATTATGTGTACCTTATAATTCATAGTTGATGAAATAGTTGATATGTGAAGCTTATAGTTCTTTTTTTAGATAATCATAGTATTACTAATATGTAGATAGATCATTTAAATTATAACTTATGGGATATAAGGAAAAACGATATTTCATAATTTACTATGATGTTTTTGACATGCCCACAGATTAAAGTCGAGCAATAGCTAACGAAAGGGATGATTCCACCTTTACCAGTTCCCGAATGGAAATGGGAAAATATAATCATGGAAATCATGTTTAGATTACCAAAGACATATTGAGTAAACAATACAATCTAGGATATTGTGTATTATTTTACTAAATATGCTCATTTCATACCTATTCGAGATACATTGCCTCTAGATCAATATTCTTAGTTTTGTTTTAAATAAATAGTTAGGTTTCATGGAGTTCCCCTCTAATTTGAATATGATCATGATCCCGGGATTACTTATAACTTTTGGAATGGCATTCAAACTTCGTGGGGTACTGAATTAATTTTTTATATAACGTTTATTCCATAATCAAATGGGATGTCAGAACAAACCATTCATTATTTGGAATATATGATATGTACTTTTTCAGTGGATTACAATTGGATATGGGAGAAACATATTTCATTGGTTAACATTTCATGAAATATAAATTTTTATTATATTATACTGATGGAAAAATTTGAGGAATTATATGGAAAATGGTATCGTACTCCATCTTTTTGGGATGATGTAGGTGAATGAAGTTGATTGAACCAGAATTGGTAGAACAGATGGCAAGGAAAGTTCAACTGATTTAGAAGAACATGATAATAGCTCAGAGCAGGAAGAAAATTTTTGTGGATAACAAGAGGAAGGATCTTTCGTTCGATGTTACTGATCATGTTGTTCTCAAATTTTCTCAATGGAAAAGTGCAATACATTTTGGTAAGAAGTGAATGTTGGGTCCGAGGTTCATTAGACCCTATTTAATCCTATAAAAAGATGGATCAATTTCCCACATATTGGATTTTCCTCCATGTTTATCCCAACTAGACAATTTTTTTCATTTTTCAATGTTGTACATGTATATTCAGTATCCATCTAATGTTTTTAGTACAGAGGTAGTTCGTTTGGAAGAGAATATCTCTTGTGAGGAACAACCATTCCAAAATCATTACTACAAAAAGAATGTGTTGCGAAATAACGTAATACGTTAGGTAAAAGTTTTATGGAAAACCCATATGGTTGATGAGGCAACATGGGAATTTCAAAATTTTATGAGGGATAAATACGCCCACTTATTTGATAAGGGAAAAACATTGCTTGAAATAAATTCCCAATAGGGTGGAAAGATGTAACATACCAGGAAAATATTGAATATGAAAAATTTTATATGTATCAATATTTGTGAATAATATAGTAGTTTTAATTTAAAAGGGATTCCATGTTTCATGGCATACCTGAAACTCAACAACATGTTTCTTAGAAATCATACATTGCACACAACGTTGAGTTATACATAAAAATTATATAATAATATAATTAGTTTAATTGTTAGTTAACACATAGTCTTTGTATTGGAGGGAATGGACAAAACTAACAAATATATGATTATATATGTTTTTAAATGTTTTTACATCTATAGAATAAACCGTAGAAGCTTAAAATGTGAATTAATCCAATTTTAAGCATAAATACTCTAATATTCTTTAAAAGAACAATTTACCACCTTTTGAAGGAGAACCATTTTTAATCTTGTATTTTTCACTTTTATATATTATATTTGACAATGTAAAATCCTTATTTAGATTCAAGACATAAAAATTTATTTTGGAAGACATTTTGGTATTTTTCAGATAAAGTTCATTTTTTAAATGAATAGTGAAAATAACTGCATTTTAATTCAAAACTGCCATTTAATATAATTTATTTATATAGATATATTAGCCTATTAATTGGTTGTATTGTTTAATAATATTATATTTTTACTATATAATCAAATATTGGAGATTGGATGTAATTTCACTTCGAAATTGGGCATAAACAACTGTCTATCTTTTGATAGTTATTATTTCTTAAAAACACACATTTTAGTTTTAACAAAGGGAAATAATTTTAAATTAATTTAGGAAACATCTATGTTTTTAATTTGGTAAATTTTATTCCATATATTGAATCATGAGGTCTATATTGTTTAAATTGGTAACTTTTATTTTTAGAATTTATGAATAGTAACTACAATAAATATTTTATTTCCCTTGGTTAATGATTTAATACGGTATATAAGGGTAAAAAATATTTTTATAATAATATTAAATTACAAAAACATGTGTCATAATCCTAAGGAATGAAACTTTTACATCCATGGGAATCCTTGTGAAGATTTTGGGACCCCATGGAGCCACTTGTATGTTAAAATTATACTTTTTTAAATTAAATTTAGAGTTAAAAAATATAGTATAAACATAAATCTCATAATAAAAAAAATTATAATAGGATATATATATATATATTTGAATTTTCTGAATATAAATATTAATTATATATCTAATGTTATTTCCTACATCATTTTATATTATTTATAATTTTTATAAGTTAAATAAATAAATTTAATTATGACACAATTTGGATGAAATAATTACATCGTTAATAAATGATTCAAATAAATGATATTCTAAATATTAAAATAAATTTATATTGAAACATTTTATTCCATAAAAAAATTTTAGAGATAATTATGACATTTTAACATCCATTTAATGAGTGTTTCTCTAAATAACAAAGTATAAAATTATGTTTTTAAAAATTGAATGATATGAAGAGTATATATATTGACATATATTTGTTTTAAAAAAAATATTTTATTAAATGATAAAATAATCATAAAAATATAATAATCAGCCAAATGAAAAGTATTATGTTAAAAAATGACATTAATGACCCCTTTTGGGTCACATGTAATTTTATAGTACCTCTATTAACCATATTATAGGAATATAAATGATGACATGGTAAAAGATAATTTAGTTAAAAAACGACTAATGCTAAATGTTACGGTTAAAAATGAAATCATAACTAGTCTAAAACCTACTGTATGAGATGATTAATAATAATAATCACCTTATTTTTGAATTAAATTAGTTAGGGACCTTTTCAAATCGAAATTCAATTTATAATAAAATAGCATTTTCAAACATTCGTAAAGAACCCTCCCTCCCCCATATAAAATGACATCACCAATAACCCTTTATTAACACATATCAAACGCCTTGTATCATCCCAACTCTATCCAAATAAGATTCCAATATCCCTATATTCCACCTATATTTCTTACCTTAGGCATATGGTTTTTCTATAATGCCTTGTGGATCAAGCCGAAGGGAGTTACCCGATTTTAACGTAACATTTTCTCTCATGTTCTTTTCTTTTATTTTCCTTCTCCAACACCCTAAACTCTCTTTATTACATTATTTTATAACAAAACATGTATTATCAATATAATAGGTTGTTGTTATGTGATTTATTCTAACTAAAATTACACACACCTTCTTCTTAATGGTTATAGAACATACTATTTCTATGGACAGTGAACTACTGCCTCACGAAATGATGATTGTTCAATCTTATCCTACCATCAATTATAGTGTCTATTTTGATGGAACAGTAATTATATATGATATTTATGATATTTATTTTATCCATTTTCTTCTTTAATTCAATTTTATAACATAAATTTATGCTTCCCATGTTGTATATATATATTAATTTCATTTGAGTAGGTGGAGACTACCGCCCTCTCAAAGTGAAATGGAATGTTCATACCATAAATTGAACATAAAAAGTATGGTGGTAATGAAACTATATAATGTATATAAAATATGGTATTATAGTTTAATAAGAATATACATATGTTTTAATTTTTTCATTTAGTTAAAATTGAAAAAAAGAAATAAAGTAGCATTCATGCGTACGTACGACTAACCGTCTACGTGAATGATACTTTTCATTATCATATATAAAAATGATATAGACAATTATAAAAAAAAATATGATGGATATATATAATATATATTATATCCATGTCATTAATATCATTATTATGATAGTGTACTTTTGACCACATAGACAATTTTTAATTATAACAAGTTCAAATTTGACTCAAGATCCAAAAATGAACAAAATGTCCAATATGAACTCAAATAATTAACTGATTGTTATATCATGGTAATATGTAAAATAAAAGGAATAATAATGTTTAAAAATTTTCTTATTAAAGAATAAATTAACATATGATTATCATTATGGAAATTAATTATCAAATGAGGCAAGTCGAAGACAAGGTAAGAGACATTGTCTCAATCTTTTTTCATTGATGAATTTTTTTGTTAATATAAAACTCATTCATTAATACAGTGTATAATAAACCCATTTGAATTTTATTTTCATTCAAAGGGAATATTTTACTATTATTAATTTTATTAAACCAAAAAATGAATGTTTTTTAACGTATATGTTGAAAATGACATATCATCTACCATAATCATTATGTTGATTTATCTATAAGCCATAATTTTTTTTAAAAAAAAAGAAAAAATACTCCATTATTTTGTTTTTTTGTGGTTTGGTATTGAAAATGGGTTTTTAAATGGATTTAGTTTTTCAATATCTTAAAATGATAACTTATTATTTGAAATTAAATGTTATTATCGAAATGTATATGATTACAATAATTTATGTGTATTGATTATGTAATGGTACATGGACATTTGAAGGGTGGTTACGTGATAAACCAAATGATTGGTGGTTCTGTGACAATCCAATGGTGGGTGATTAAATTATAACATCCAATGCATTGGGTATGAAATTCGGTCGTATGACTATTACATTTAGTGATATGTGTGGAAGTTAACAGTATCGTTATTGTATTTAAGTATGTGTATGTCCCACGTTACAATTATATGCTATATGTTACTCCCTATGAGTTTTATTGTAATATTTTGGATCCCAAAGGATATTCAATGAGATTTTATTCAGTTAGGAATATTTAATACTTCACAAACATGAAATATATTACTTATGATAGAGTATTCAAAGTTTATTAATTGTTTTGAAAAACTCACAATTTTCTTACATTGTGTATCCCTTACTAATGTTTTTACACACATCGAATGTTTTTGAAATTTTCATCACATGACATATTGTGGAATATGATCAAGGATGGGATCATGGAAAAGTCATGATGTTTAAAACATGTAAATAAACACATTTATTTTCTTAAAAGTGTTTTTATTTTATGAAAAATGGATACTAAGTAAAAGTGTCCAAATGTAATATTAAAATTGATAAGTAAATGTTACAATTTTGTTTTCTAAATCTCTACTCCTAAAAAGAACATCAATGTAAATTATTCACAAAAATCAAGATTATTCAATGGTTTAGGCTGGGGCCTTATAGTATCATATGACAAAAGTGATTCGGTCATACCAAAATCCCCTAATCTTTATTTACTATGGAATACAAAGGATCAGTCACAGTCACGCTATAACAATCTCTCTACCATTACGAGAGTTTAGGGATAGTTAATTTATCCCCCATAAAACATTCTTTGACTCCCCTAGATCAGTTCCATGGAATATGTTTTACTTATTTTATCGATATAATGGTCTCTTGATTTTATTTTCACTGAAATAATTTTCTCTATCCTTCTTGAGACTTTTCTTTAATCATAATCCAACAATGATGCACACTAAAAATATTGTCTACTAAAATCTAATATTCAAAACTACATTATCTAAAATCCATTTCATGGTGTTCACATATTTCTATAGCACAGTCATTCATAGAGATCAATAAATCCCATTTCTCACAAAATTGCGCAGAAATCCACTTCACAGAAAATATTCCCTTTTGTGGAACAACCTATCGTTGTGAAGCACACATCCTTCACAGAGCAGGCTACATTAATGAAGAAAAATGACTTTATAGAACAATACTCCTTCTTGAAGCTCACTGATCCGATGTCGAACATCCGATATTCATCAATCACTCAACACATATAATAATTGAATTGAGTCAATACTATAATGGTATTTTCATGAATCTCAATCTCACATAAAATAAAAGTTTCATAGATCACCCCATGCATCATGAAATCTGAGTGATTATAGATTTCATGAATTTTTTTGACAAATAAATATTGTAGCCTTTTATTATTAAGCACGACCAATCACGAAGCTCTGCCACCTCCATTCCATTTTTTAGATTGATCAAAAGTTCTATGTAGGGCTCCTCTATTCATAAATTTCCACTGAAACTCACTGTTTTTAAAGATTGTCATAGTTGTAGAGGGTTTCGTCAAAACATCTCTCATTCTTGAAGCTCAGTCAAAATTCTTCATTACTCATAATCATAAATAACACCATCCCAATTATTTATCCCTTTACGAAACACCAATCATGAAGCCCAGAAATTTATCACTCATTCCTTTTATGTATTTTCATTTGGATATCATGAAAAATTACATATTACAATGCATTCCATTCCCCATATTTTGGTCCCAAACTGTTTGGAAAATAATGGGAAATGAAGTCACCTTCGATAGATTATTTGGCTGGAACATTAGTTCCCATTCCACAAAATATCCATGATTGTCCATTAGAGGGGTTACAACAAATATAACTATACATAATTTACAGTAAAGAACACCCTTAGTTCCAAAATAAATACCACCAAAATTCCATCAAGATATTCCATGAAAACTATATACATTATGTCTATGATTGTAAATGGTAAATTAGTTAGCCGAAAAGGAATTACAATAATTTCATAATCCCCGTACATTGTTCAAAATGTGCTCTTTAGATAAATTATTTCCCCTCACTCAACTGATTATATGCTGATCAACGGCCAATCATTGAAAAATATTACGATCTATGAAGGTGATAATATAAATCATAAATCAATGAAGATGATATATTTTTTATCATAATATAATTTATCTCATTATAATCAATACAAATCCTCATAGATCATTAGTTATTCATTACTAAAAGAATATGTTTTCCCAATAGAGAAACACTAGAGAGGATACATCCTTTATAACTAAATTCCTCTTTTTATTTATTCTTTTATACTAATTCAATTGTGGACATTCTACATGGATTAATAGATACATTCCATCCAAAAATTACTAAATAAATAGAAAACCCATTTTCCCACATTGGTTGATGTACGATTAAATCATCTAGACACACATCAATGTATTTTTTAACAATAGGTATATTCTAAATTTGAATATTTCATTCCCCACCCATTGAAATTGTTTTGTAGTCCAAAATAATAATTGAATTCAATAGGGATACGTGGGGTGGATCTACATAGGAATAAAATTTTGAGGATTATCCTTTAATTAAAAGGGATTCTAATCCATCCTCATTGTAATATATTTTTTCAACATATTTTTAATTCCAATACTTAACAAGGATTTTTTGAAATTTGACCATAGCTATTAGGATAAAATTAGTACATAAGGCATGTTTATATTCCATAATTGGAATGAAATGATGCATATTTATTGAAATGTGACTTCCATTAGGGGTTTTGACTAAAAACTCCCTTTTTAATGAGAAATGTAAATATATAATTTTAAATGAAACGTGGAAGATAAAATGTAGTGGAATGATCTAGAATTAAATAAGGATATAACTAATTTTTGGGAGATTATTAATGTTCCTGGAACCACTTCTTTAAGAACATGATCCTATGATGTTGTGAGCACATAAGAATGGACATTATCCCCTACTCTTCTCTAAGGAAATGTTCATAGAGATTTTTTACATTGATATTCATAATATATCATCTCTATCCATTTGTAGAATTTAACATTGAAATGTACTTTCATTTCATTTCAATCATGTGCTTGGTGGCCTTTTTCACTACACATGAAACAAAAACCCATTACGTATAGGCAAGAACCATGGTTTTTCTTCCCACAATAATAATATGATGAAAAATGATTTATTTATATCTTCCCATTTTCCTTCATTCCTTTTCTGTAGTGTTTAACAACCCTATTCATCTATTTCATTCTAATAGATTCATAATACATATATAATTATTTCCCATTATTGATAGAACATGAGATTATATTTTATATGAATGGGAAAATTTGGGAGTATAGTGTACATTGGATGAATGGTTTTAAACCATATACCAGTCAATCTATCATTCAACATGTATTATCTATGTAGTCTGAATCATACATTCCTAACCTTCTAAAGATAGGATTATACTTTTCAATATAATCACCCTATTTTTGCCTTAGTCTTAGAAACTACCTTTCCAAATTATCACATTGTTCTTGAGAGAAGATTGTATTCAATGAATATTTATTTAACATCCCTCCATTATATATTTTCAATCACTCCAACCTTCTTTTTTTATTTAATTAATGATAAAAAACTGATCATCCTATCTCGATAGATGATAAACCACTATGAAATCATTATCCATTTTTTTACATCCCAAATTGAGAAATATATTCTCGATTGAACATATCTCGTTATATATTATGAACATGTTTCTAGATTTAATGACACGTTCTTCCATGTAATCCCTTGGAAAATATCAATATATATTTAGAGATTAACCATTGATATGGAATGTGATTTTGAGGCCCATTTTTTCCTTGAAATGTTTTATAAAAAATATTAAATATATGTTAAATTATGTACAATAAAAAAATGGGATAAATATTAAATGATAGGTTGGGTCCAAACTATATGGGAAGAGGGGATTCTAGAACATGGATTTTACCCTAGGTGGCATATAACTTCTGTCGGTGTGGGTCATCTAAAGAAAATTCAACAGAGGGTGTGACCATAAATAAAATTATTTAATTTTGGAATGAAATTCAAATAAATTATTCCTAGAGACTCATACTATAAATCCAAGATCCATGTGGGGTTTGTAATGCGTTCATTAACCTAGGGACGATCTCATGTGGGATGGCGCAGGAGGTTTGTATTCTATGATTGCTTGCATATTTCACGAAATAGGATATTAAGTAAATGATATATGGTTTGTATCATTTCATCCAATAGTAGATGTAGATACATCCACTCTTTCCGACGGTGATTTCATGCTGAATTCTCGGTGGATCGTGATGAGATTGAAGTTCTTAGCTGATCAATTCCTGGAGAATGCAACAGCAGATCTAAAATCATGGTATGATTCTTCTTTTGGATTTTTCATTACCCAATTAATGATTTAGTTTAAATAATTTAGATTGTTCAATTTTTTGGTTTGTAAAAATTTTATAATGTAATGCTAACATGTCCATCAACTGTTTCAATTCTAAATCTCTTGTTCTTACTATTCTTCATAAATTATTTTCTATCTGCATCGATAAATTCTTAGACACATCAAAACAAGTTCCAATATTTTAGGGAAATATAGATATTTGAAGGTAGTTATCATAGGATTCAAAATATATAAAAACATTTAGTTTCTAACACCAGAGGAGGAACTATGGCATGAGTAAGAGCCACCCAGATTTTGACGCATTGAAACAAAAACAATTTGCTATGTAAAGTATGAGTCTATTAAGATCTTGTCTTGAGATGAACAGATATGGACATGAGATAATTTTTTGGAAAGTATATTATTTATGGTTGTTTGTTCAAGGAACGTCGATTCACTATGGTCCACATAGCCCAGTGGAAGAAACCTACGGTGGTGGTGGCTAGCATGGTTGGAGCTTGAGGCTATAATGTCGACTGCCGAGCAGTGTGTGACGCAGGGCACACAGAAGAGTACAAAGTGATATACGGATGAGCTTGTTCATGAGGGTTGCTAGGATGCAGATATGGTGGAACAATCAGTGTTTGATGGGGTGGCCTTGGAGGAGCGGACCCTCTGAAAAGAGCCGGATAAGAATGAGAAATCTAGTCCAAACAGAGCGGGTCTGGTCAGGATGATTGGAATTGCAACGCTATTATCATTCAAATCTGGAACCCATATATCATTCCATCTATTGAAACATGATCCCATATTTATGGGGGACCTGTTTTTATTGTGTTGTGAGTTTTAGGTCTCATAGATGTGGCTCGGCCCCACAAAATTAACAAAAAAATAGAATGTTTTATTATTATAAAAGCTTTGAAAATAATAAATTTCCTCATACGATTTCCAATCAAAATTATTTCAATAGTGTTGTGATCCAATATCTGAGGTACTTTTGTGAGACCAATATTTGCGATATTATTGTAGGATTAAGGAGTAGGGCCAATGTGGACCAGTTTGGTCAATTTATTTGAAATGTGACCCTTTCATCGAGAGTTATTTTAGGGAAAATTAATAGTGGATTATCTGCACCAATCCACATGGAATGAAACAACATGATTTATTTCAAATCTGAGGCTATATGAGGATGCCATCAATGTTACTTTTATTCTCTTTTAGACCGTAAATGAGCAGTGTTCCTTCTTCATCCTTTCATCTGGATATTCCGTTTATTCTAAGTGTGTAGTGGCATGCTAAGGGGTACTTGTATAATGTATAGTAACATAGTATGGATAGGTACATGTCTAGGTGATGTGGTAGGGTTACCATTCATGTAGGCCACACATGTTTTTTTACCATAGTATGAATGTTTTACATCTTTAATATCCTTTATTAAACCTGGATTTTGTCCCATAGTTGTGTATCATGAGTGTTTTTCTAGCCAAGGAGCATGTACCCAAGTGGTATAGGCTCATACTTGGCATTCAAAAGACCTAGGATCAAATCTGGATTGGGAAAAATAATCAGGTACAATATAGGAACTGTTTTAGGGAACTATAACAATATTTTAGTAGTGAATAACCTGTTGCAGCAACAACACTATTGTAGCGGAGGCACTGTGTAGGTACTGTAGTGGTGGTGGTACTACAACATGAACTGTAGCAGTGCATGCAATGTAGTAGTACTGTTCACTGATGGGTCCTCTGGGCCAAAAAATAGGCTTTCAAGACTTGTATTCAGGCTACTTGGCTATGTGCTATTAGGCTAGTTAATGGGTCTCCCTCTACCCAGACATAAAGATGTCATTTCATTAAATAGTAAATTGAATCATCAGCCACATCCAATAAAAAATTATTGTTCTTATACATATAACATGATTGTCCCATTTCGAGTGGAATTTGAGATATTATGTGAGATGTTTTGAGAACACAACCTATCAGAGTTGATGCTTGAAAATAGATGAGATTGGGCAGAATCAACATAGGATTATTCTTGAGTGGAAATCTACATAAGAATGGGAACACGTCATATATAGTTACTTCTACATAGAATTCCATGGCTAGGTTGGGTGCATGTATTTGATAAACAATAGTGCAACCACTTATGATATCATGGAATAGGTCCCCAACCTCGAAGTGGAACCCCCATCAGTATGGACGCGAGTCCTCTACGACTTCTATCTATGTGAATATTCCTTGATGCACTAGGGTTCCAGTCCTCAATGACCATTCTATAACTCCCTTGTAATACTAGAGAAAATGTCCCCATAACAGTACAGTGAATCCCCCTATCATCATGGACGTGGTTCCATTATAGATTCATTGAAATTGAACCGCCCCCGCAAACACAAACTAGGGAACTAGTCCCCTAATACAAGAGTGTGATCCCTCGACTTTGTTTCACAATGATGTGATGTGGTCTGATATACCATTGGACTCTAATGAAAGAGGGAATCTCTCCACCCTGTGACCCATCCATGTGACACGACTACAATCTGTGAGGGAGAGAGAGTGGAACCTAGAGATAATAATATCATAATGTGGTTATTGAGACCATTTGACTAGCGTGTTTTGGGAAAATGTGAGGGATGTTTTAATAATTTATGGACACATCCAGAACTATTGGAGACTCTTTTCTTGGGATGAATTATGAGATGGATATGCCCTTACTCTTTCATTTGGGATTATTTGGATGAACACACTCACAAACAAACACACACACACACACACACACACACATATATATATATATATATATATCATATATGAGTAACCAATCTATTTTTTTACTCTTCTTCCAATAGATTAAAATATGATTAGGGTATGCCACATTGTTTCTGTGTCTACCTTCTCATGGTTGGATGAGTCTACATTCCCATTATTGATAATACAGACTGAACAAGAAATTATCCTTCTCAGCATGTTCAAATCCTCATGATTCCATGGGCATATGAAAACTCTATCATTCGGGTGAGCTGTACTATTTACTATACCTTTCCTTTTATATTATATTCATCTTCATTTTTATCTCTTATTACTCCACTTTCTCATTTTAGGCAATACTACTGAGTATTTATATACTCAACCATGGATGGGATTTTACATCGTGTATCCTTCCATATGAATGTGATAGATATGTTGATCATGACATTAGAGGATCTTCGGGATACAAGATTCTTGGACTCCGCATGGTGGCCATTCCTTGGAATCATGCAGTGGGGCACTCTTATCATTTTTAGTATTCAATTAATATTGAGTTGTGAGACTTTTTTTGTTGGGAATATATTTTTTACATTTTCCTTTTTGTTTACAATTCATTACTCATACATTATTTTTGTTAATTCATGTTTATTGTTTATATATATATGTGTGTCTGATTTTCATTTTCTTCATTTCCCTATGCAACATTAAATTGAGTTAGCTACATGAGTTTTTAGAAACTCTTATGAAATGGCATCCTCACGTTTATTGTAACATAGGTGGTTGTCACCACTACCTAGCCAACTGAGGTGGGATTGGGCTAGTTTCAGATCGAGCCCTTGAATGGGCCAAGTCATGAAAAAGTGGTATTATAGGTGGATCGACCATTGCAATGTCATTCAGACGTTTACCTAAAGTTGGCCTGGTTGGGTTTAGGGAAACAGTGTTAACATGTCTTGAGAGCATCTCTTAGGCCTTGGAGTCTAGTTATGGTGCGATAGCAGATGTAGCCATTCACCAAGAACATGATTACATGATTGTCGAATCAGCATACAGATTCATTCAATTTAGGAAAATTTTGTACGTACATCATATAGTATTGATTCTTTGATAATCATTTTCGAGTCAAATCCCCATTTTTGTAGATATATATATATATATATCTCTGTGTGTGTGTGTGCTAATTTTTTCATGTTACTCCATGATATGTATCAAGTCTCATCTGTTAAAACTACCATCCAAGTTAATAGCTATTTTTTATGATGATTAACCTACCAGTGATAAATCCTCAGTAAATGATCCATCATATTACCCCCTTATTCTAGGTGGACAAGTAGTAGCACCTCCATCTATTGATCATTAGCTTGTCCCAACAATGCTGGTAGAGGAAATGCATAAACGATGTGCACTCTGTGATTTCCATCAGCAGTGACCCTTGAGGTTATGCAGTGAGCTAGATCCTCAGCCAGTAGTGGTTGGTCCAAAGTCAGTGGTCCACCTATTTAGGATTTTTCAGACACCCATGGATTAGATGAGGACTTTGGAAGCCAATTTTTTCATAGTGTAGATGAACCATCAGGGAGTCTATTTACTCAACTTCACAATGACGTGGTAGTCTCATCGAATGACATTCAAAAACTATTCAATGAGGAGTACTAGCCATCCTTTTTATTCTTCATTCAGATTCTGAATCTTCTGCATCATTGGAAGGGTGGGATGAACATTTTAATGTATGAAACATGGTTCGTATATCATACATGGTACACACTAGACATGATCTGCGATGAATACATTCAAAAAATAATGTTTTATTTGGGAATACAGTGAATGAACTATTCCAACAATGTTCCCTTGTGCATCCCCATCTATACGGTGGTTTTGTAGCCATAATTGATGAATGGGAGATTTCTATTAGAGTAACTATAGTTAGCTAGAAGTAGATGTGGGTGGACAGATCAAAGATGTCTATCACAGGAAGTGAATGTGAGTTTGCAGGGCCTCGACGCACAACGCTACCCTATTATAATATTTGTGAACATGGTTCGGTACAACATAGAGGACTAGGATAGAAAAGGGTAGTCCAGTGATATTTTTGTGATGATCTAGGTCACATGACAATTGTCTACCCAACCATTCGTTCATACCATTCAGGCATGATGCTAGATGGACCACCATAGTAGGGAGGACACCATGATTAGGGAACACCTTGGAAGGGATATTTCGGTCCCCATTAAGGTGAATCTGGTAGAGGATCCTGAGGATTTTTGGTTAGTGGACGATGCAATGTGATTGTTCTACCACCCCGGGATACCCACTCAAGGATCAGGGACATGGAAGTTAGAGTCGTGGGAAGCTATAAGCTATAGATGTTTGTAATCCTGCAGCGTACGAAATAACAAGAGCTAGACCCTTTGTATTTTCTAAATTTTATAGTATTACTTGTATGATATTTCAAAAGTTAATCATCCCTCTGCTTCGTACTTGAATTTTTAGGACGATGATGTATGGAATTCAGGATACACTATTCTGGGGTTGATCGAAGTAGCTTCTAATGCACAAGGAAGATGGGTCCTTCCCCCACCGAGACACGTTTTTCTGAAGCAATAAAAACTATGAGGGTGTTTTTGTGATTCCAAATTTAGATAGAATCTAGGGGTGGTGGATAAGTCCCTATCACTAATGCATTACAAGGATGTTGTGCAGTGGAGTGTCAGAGAAGATCCTTGAATTTCCATTAGAGTTTTTCTGCATGACCTCATTTTTCTAGGGATTGTACTACTATGTGTGGAAGAGTGTCTAGTTTGGGGTTACTATAATTATATGAGAGGTGAAGACATATAGTGTATGAATAGTGATCTCTATGTTAACCTTCTTGTGATTGGATATGTTTACTCACCTACCTTGTTCGTATGTGCATTGTGAGATCAATTCCCACCGTTTTATAGTATTTATCAAGTAATATTTGAGGTGATATAAACCCCATGAACAAAAAAACAATACTACCTACTTGGTTCTGACTTTAGTCATTTCTCATTGGGTATGCGATGAAAATACCATCTGGGAGAGTGATTTGTGGTTTGATCCGACCACTAGAGTCTACAATTAATCTTCGCCTGGAGAGACCTGAACTTAAGGCGGTGATGGTGGCTAAAGACCCTAATGGACCTCTTCTTCAAGATATTCTATACTTATTGGAATGGTATCATTATAATACATTCACATAGATTGAATTCAAAGAATCACTTATCAGTTAAATTTTATGGAATAGTTATCTTATTTACAGTGGTCCCATGTTGAGAAAGTGGGTACAATTTTTATTCAGCTGATTGTATTGTCTCATTTTCTTGTCAAGCATGTGACAAAGTCTCAGCTACGAGACATTCATTGATAGACTATTTTGATAATGAAATCCACATGTGACACACCAGATGGATTTTGTGAAAAAGGGAATCATGATAACAAGTTCAAGTGATAAAAAGTGGTTGTCATTTCAATGTTAGAGAATGTGTTGTGGGAGTTCCATGAATCCCCCTTTGTTTAACATCCTTGTATGTGAAATATGTACATGGGTATTCATTGGAATATTTGTGGTCCAACATGAGATGTAGTGTATAAGAGTTTGTATCAATATTCCCCACATATCAGTTGTTATTGTATTAGAGCTAGGTTTCAGTGAGTTTGTTGAGGCATCCTGAAAAGCCGATGTAGAAATGGGATTGATTATACATGGATTTCATAATAGGTATTATTCATGTAGAGAATGGTCATTAGACTATCTGGGTGATTGTAGGTCAACTCATGTAGTTTGAAAAATTCCATTCTATTGGGGACTAGAGTTTTGGGGAGTATTTTGGGCTATTGTACAGGAGGTAGACTGTACGCCATCACATGTTACCCTCATGATTTTTTTTGAACCATGATGTGAAGAAAACTGTGAAGGTTTTTCGAATGAGGAACTGAATGATATGGGAGCTGAAATGAGAAAACATGTGGATATTCTCAACCAACTATCTGGAGTCAGGATTGACCACCATAACCTTAGTGATCATTATAAGGCATCATATATGTGAGAAACAAATCCCTACAGAAGTTCAGGTAATAATCATAAAGGTATGTGTGTTCAAAAACCTAAGTGTCAATGATGTTGAATGAAACACATAGTAAAAAGTTACAAAGGGACCAAAAGATGCTCTAGATGTGGAAATGATGTTCGTAAATCAAGAACCTTCCATGGAAAAAATAATCATCTAGTTGTCTCTAGGAAAGGGAATGAAGTCCTTTCTAGGGGATCAATTGAATGTTTTAAATGTGGTTTGCATGGTCATTATACAAACACATGTCCTACGAAGATGTTTATGTAATTGGATCGCCAGGATCGTACATATATTAATTTACCAAAACCTAATGAAATTCCTATTGAAGATGATGTAAATGAAAATGTCCAATGTATGGTATGCATTATTTCTTAACATATGTTTTCCTATTTTTGAATATTAGGATATGATTCAAGATTTTGTTTGTAGGAAAGAGGTATTTCAGAATAAGTTGGAAAGGAATGGTTAATGGATCATGAAGAATATTGAATGAGTAAAAAGTCAACATATAAGGGATTAAAGAGATATGGTATATTTTATGATGGTGAAATGCATAAAATTATTAAGGCTCTTTTGATGATGGGATTACATTAAATGAATTTTTATAGTATGTATAACCATGATGATTGATATATGACACTTTTTTTCAAGGAATAATTATCATTTATTTTATTTATATAGTTATAAAGAACCATTTTGGTTTATATGATCTTTGAATTTGAGGTAATTAGCGGTTAATACATTTTGGGATGCAAAACAAAAGTTATTAGATGAATTTTTTGGTTAAAATATTTTTTGCTTATTTTTGATGAATTTATCTCTTTTTGGGAATGTTATAAAATTTTTCACTTTTTTAAAACAGACAACACGCAAACCATGTGACAACCCATCATGTTGGACAAAGCTAAAAGAATAGAACCCAAAAACAAAGTGAAAGTAGTATTTATCGCCTACCAATGGACTACGGGAAGTCCCTAATTAGTAAGTATAATTATTTTTAGTTAGATGATCTTATGAATTAGGAACAAGTTGATTTTGGGTTATCTATGGAAATGATTAACGTATCGTGGAGGATATGTATACTAGGTGTATTAAGGGTAATGTATGTTCCACATGGTCATATTTTATCTTGATGTTACTACACCATTGTCGATATGTGTCAAGGGTATCCAACATATAGATTAATTGGTCACACTCACTTGGGTCACGCCCCTCACGGTGTTCATATATCACATGGAATTACAAAAATAGACTCGAAATCAATATTTAATGACTAGAATAAGTATGATAGTTCACCAGGTGAAAGTGGCCTTGGATATTTCTCTGTCTTTTTTAGGATATTAATTTAAAATAAAACAATTTGATTTAATAAAAAAATTATTTATAAAAACATTTATTATTGTCACATCCATAGTGCATAGGCATGTTTTGGATTCACAGCATCACTTGAAAACAATAATAGGGTATGAACCATGGTCTAACTACCTCCAACAAAACATTCCCAATGAACCTATTGCCCAACATATCATTCTTAATACCGTCATTTCTGCCCCAGCTAACAACAAGCCCCATGAGGCCTAAAATCACTCCACAGAAAATTTTAATGACAATTATAATTAATTAAATATCATTGTTCAATAAATATATAAATGATTAAAACTCACCAGATGGCCACTCCATGATAGCATTATAACCAAGTGTCCATGGATGGTCCCATAAGAACCCCCAAAATAATCCCCTACCAATTCCATATGAACCACCATAATATATAATAATTTATAATTATGGGAAATCCTCAAATAATTTTTTTAACGGTATACCATCAGGAAAAAAACAATCAACATCATGAATACAACCCCTGAGGATACCCGATTCCAAGGAAGCGTAGAATCCCCTTCGATAAATGGAAATGTTCCCATTATATAGATAAATTATTATTATTATATAAGTAAGACAAAGAATCTAAAAATTAGTATTAGATATAAATTCATAGGAAACAATATTGGATGGTTATCTCACAATGGATTTATCATGACACCATATAAACATTCACTTTGTTGGGAAATCATGGCAAAAACCCCTAAAACGGTAGGTGAATCATGGTATGATAGATTAAATGTACAACCCCTTTATATTTTTCTAATTCAATATAAAAATTTCTTCTTTTATTCTTTCATAACAATGTAGGAACATAAATGAAATCTTGAACATCACACATCAATTTTACTTGTTTCACCCTCACTAAACTATATACAATAAGAATAAAACAATGATGTGTTGATGTACTGAATCCACTAAATCTCACATCCAAAATAAAGTACCCAGGAGAGATCTCATCTAGTCATAGGATCACTAACTTTAAATGATTTAGGTATATGTCACAACATTCACATGGGTCACTCCCAGATTCACTTTCTCTATCTCACTACCGGTTGAAAGGAATATATACTTTATCCTCATTTTTTAACATCTCTTATAAGTGAATCAACAATAGTTCATGGAATTGAAGTTCCCATAATTTTCACTATCGAATACATCCAAAATTTTATATAGATTTTCAGATGAGGTTACAATTCTTTCAAATTTTTAATACCACTTTAATATAGTTCACTGGGCTATCCCTTTAAAAACACATTATTGATTTTAGAATCCTTCACGTAGCTCTTACATCCATGAATCACATATAGAAATTTTGAATAATCCATATTTTCGTGAAGATAACTTATTTTATGAGGATAACATTCATTATTGAACCTCAAAATATTCAGGAATATGTTTATATCCTTTGCAAACACCAACACTTTTGTGATGATCAAAACATTCTGGTTGCTTTCATAACCATTGTGAACATTATCACATACAAAACATTCACAAACCACCTTTTCGAATCCAAAGACTTATTATTTTCATTATATCTCAATTCTTATTGAAAGAGGGTATATTTCTATTTATAAGCATATCTACAGATTCCAGATTATTCCATCCATGTCATCACCATTTTTCAATGCCCCCTCATTTTCTCCACGATGATATCGGTTTCGCTATGCCCTAGGAAAACATTGTCAGTTGTGATTCTCATTGATATCTTAGAGATTAGATTCATCATCTTTGATAATTCACAAAACCAACTGTAGTGTCATGTTTTTTACAAAAAAAATTACACAACTTCTAGGAAATCCCTCAATATTTATTGTAGGTTTTCCAATATATCAAATCAACATTTTCTGGGGACACTAATACATTCCTAGGGAACTTTCTATATCAACAAAAAAAATCATCCCAAAAATATTGAAAAGTTTCATTGAGGGATTATATACCAAAAACATTCATGAGGGGGGGGGGGTCCAAAATTATTAATGTGGAGTGATTTTTTTAAGAAAAGTCCTCTCATCATAACCAGTTATTATGAAAATTGAATGGCGGTTATATTAAATTGATGTTTATTATCCTAAATAGAAAATATATAACCTCAATCGGTGGGCTATCAAAGGTTATTGACCTATATAATGTCTATCGTTCAGCCGATGTTGGGCTCATAGGCTGCTCAATATGCCTAGGGGGACTATAGAAGTATTTCATAAGTCACCTTCTAGCCACTAGACTAATAATTGATATTTAATGTTCTTAAACTATTGAATCATCCACCTATTAATTTTCATTGTGCTCATAAATTTCTTAATGCCATATTATAAACTACATTCCTATGGAAAAACACTTTATTGAGGTTCTCAAACTCTTAGAACTATATATTAAACCTTTTATCATATTGTTTACTATATTATAATATAAAATATTTAAAAACCTACTAATATTCCAAACTCATATGGATAAATGATATTATAAAATACACACCATAGCACATCTTATATTAATTATGTTTCTTTAAGCATTCCATCATTGATCCTGACCTACTATGTTCACAACATCATGCTCATCATGTCATGTCCAAACCATAATAAAAAATAATCCCCCAAAAAAACATTAATAATAATTTTCTTGATCTCATAATAAATGATCCTTAATTAAAATCTGTATCCCAAATAATATTTTAATCACCCAATATAGTTTTCTTTAATACACTAGAGGTTTACTCATCAAATTTATCATTAATCATACGCTACAGAATAGTATATATGTCAACCGATGTAAATCAATTTCCATAGATGGTTATTTGATCCACTTGTATATCCTATCTAGAAACTCATTATATAGTTCCACTATCTCGATCGCTCTGTTTAACAACCCATATTAACCAAACGTTCACAAGAACTCAGTTACACATCCTGGTTTTTAAATCCCAAAACAATATGGCAGAACACTCATTAAAACAATTAATGAATATGAAAGATTTTATTTATAAAACCACATCAAAACTACCCTCATGTATAATTTAGATCTTCAGAGAATCAATAGATACCAATTTGGGACCACCAACCCCAATTAAAGACAAAATCATCCATCAAGACACATCTAGATGACATGTCTCAATTAATCCTGGAAATATCCATTGATAACCTTACATATTTCAGGATATTGATTTTTTTGTTCATAAAATCAATCCCAGAAAAATTTCATTATTCCCCAGATTTATTATCCAGAATATAGAGAAATTTCATTGATGAATCACTAATGAGAAAAACTGACATAATTCTCTCACATGAGCATTGATGAATTCATAATAAAATACATTTAAATCATCGTAAACCTTCCAAATCTATAAGACCATTCTCATATAACAAAATTTATTATATGTGAATATATAATAGGAACTCCATGAATAATCCTGATGAATTTGGATCTATTTTATCTTAGATGTTCAAATTTCATCAGTATTGTCGACTAACCAATCTCAAAAAACAATGACCATACATGTATGTGGGGTTGTATCAAAAAATTCCGTAAACTCCCTCTCATAAATTAGACTATCTATATCATATCTCGAATAATCCCAAAAAATGATAACCATATCCCATAATTCATCACTAATGAATCATAATGATCGAATGTGACTAAACCAACTCAAACTCAAGTGCTAACCATACATGAAATTCCATCAAAAAATAAATTTTCATAATAAAAATACTTAATTATTTCATTCTAAGTATCAAATGAAATAAATTATTCCATGGATATATCATTTCACCACACCTAATTCATTTTCAAGATATCTCTTTCCATTAGGGAACTTCTCATTTTATCCAAATCCTCATGAAACTAACGGTTTTATCAAATTAATATATTTGGTACTATTTCCCTTCAATTGGTATAATGGGTAGAGTGTAATTTCACAAAAATTAACATATTAAAAGAATTGAAATATTTAATGAAGTGAAATTCTTTATGAGGATCATTATAGCCATTAAATTTGCAGAAATATGTAGTATTATCTACATTAAGAATTCATATAATTAGAATATATTTAGAATTTTAATTTCACTAAAATAAATTAATTTTTTGAATTAGTATATATATATTATCTTTTGTTAATTGTTTAATTTTTTTGTAAAATATTATCGTTTTAGTCAAATAGTGAAAATACTAACTAACATCAAAATTTAACATTTAAAATAAAATAAGGACCTAATAGATTATGAAACCCATTTTATTTATAAAAATATATATTTAATATGTAATATATATTAATTTAAATTACATTGATGAAATTTAAAAATAAATTTTTATGTTTTTTGAATTGTTTATAATATCTCCCAATAACAAATGTATTCAAATTCTAATAATAAAAATTAAAACTAAAATTTTTTGGAAATTAAAAATAAAAAAATTCCATTAAAATTTGAGTTCAGAATATAAATATTAAATATCATATTCAGTTTAATTTTTAGGTAATTCTATAATATTTTTAGTAATAATATAAATTACATTGATAATGGAAAAAAAAAATTTAAATGAATTGTTTTAATAGAATATTGTAATTTTTCTTTAAAATTTAAATGCATATAAATTTAATAATGAAAATAATATTATGTTTAAAATTATATTAAATAATAATTAATGTGATTGAACTGGTAATCAATACTAAATATGATTCTAAATCAATAATGGTAAAAACATCATATTTTTAATAAAATAGATTTTATAATAATTAAATGTTTTGATTTAATTCTAATTTTAGGATATGTTGAAACTGAATTGGTTTAAATATATGTTATATATATTTTAAAAAAATTGTTATTTGTTTACATTTTTATGATCTAATTTTAATAAAAAATAGAGGTTAAAAACTAATTACCTTGTTTACAAAAGAGTTAAAAATTTAAAAACATAATTTGAAAAATAATTTAAAAATTTTAAAAATTTAACAAAGAAAAATATTAAATTTTATTATTCCAAAGTCACCAAAACTCCATTAATTCTAATTATTGTTTCCATGGTCCTTGTAATAGAATCATGATGTTATTACATTATAAATGCTGTTTTAAAAGGTTTCTTTTTCCTCTCTTATAAAAAGGCATTACATTAACCATGTAAAACATACACTCATATTCAAAACATCCTTAAAAAACTAAATAAATTACAACTAATAAAATACACTCATAATTTATTAATAACCTGGTAACAAAAAGTTTTTATATTCCTTTCAATTCAACATAATTTTTTAAGGAGAGATCATCTGTACAACATAAGTATTACCTTCATCATAACTATTTTCACAAGAAAGTGTCTTCCAAATGTCAAATATACCTAAAAATATATTTATATTAGTATTATTATTACAATAAAATGATTCTATATCATGGTAAATCTGTTATTTTCTGCTCTACCCCTTCTATGAAAACCCTAATCATTGTAAGTGAATTACCCAAGTTACCAGAAGAGAAAAGTGACTTCTTATATTATACAAATCCACAATTCATGGATGATCAATTAGGTGTAATAGTTGAAAAAATATTATGTCAATAATATAAATATAATATTAATATTACAAATTATTATTTACAATATACTAACATCATTCATTGGGAAACAAAAACATTAATTTGGAACATCTGTCAATTATCACTTCCACATGAAAAAGATAATTAGTTTTAATCTAAATAAAATAGGTTATATTAAAATATATATAATATATAAAACATGTTTTCATGAATATATTTATATTATGAACATTATAAAATTATATTATAATTATTTTTACCTAGATATGCATACATAAGGATTTACAAATAATAGGCTGAAAAACTACTGTAAGAGACGTTTCTAAGAAGAAAAATTATAAATAAATGAAATATGATAGCTAACGGAACAAGGAATATGAAATAAATATTTAAAATTCTAAAAATTAAATATCTAATAATCCAAATTTTGTTATTCCAAAAGATATTTTTATCCACATAATGAATTTGGAACCTAAGGATGTGGATCATTCATACCTCCATCATGACTTGTTAGTTATAATTCCTCTTTAATTTTCAATATTTTAATCAATAATAATTTAAAATAACTATAATATATTTGAATATATGTCCCATCTTTATACATATTTAATATGAATTTCATATTTTGGATTTTTTTTCGCTTCGAAACTGCAACATTTAATTTAACCCGATTTTCACAAACATTACAATTTATTGATTCAACTCAAGGTTCACCCAAATATAATATTTTTAAGCCATGAATATATTTGTAAAAAATAATTATTTATGTATAACCATCTTTTATATATTTTAGATTACCAAAAGCTATAAATTATTTTTTAAATTTAAAATATCCTTTGCTCATTTTACAAGGAACTAACCAATTGGTTCATTTTTTTTCTTTATTATCCTAGATCACTCCCATGAATATTCTACATTGGATATGAAAATTCAAGAAAAAGGTCCACTTTTCAATTTTTATGTTAAAATCATTTCCATTATTATTTTCTTGGGATTTTATTGGATTTTTCCTTCCATTATCCCATAAATCAAAAATGTGAAACCAACTTACTTATAATGAGAATTTTCATTATAATTATTCATACATTGTTTATATTCTTCATGTTGAATGCGTTTGTCTGGTTTTTATTTTATATGGGTGTTAATTAAATTATATATCCCACTAATTCATTGGGTAATGATTTATATCTAATGATATGTTGCGAGAGGGATTAATGAGTGAATCTAAATCCATTATGGGTATTTGGGTGCTGTGAATGGTGAACAGTTTCATAGCCATAAAACATTATGTTATTTTTGAGTGGTCCCAAATTATATATGCCTTTAACATATTGGGTAATGATTTATACCTCATGAGATTTTATATATGGGAATTTGGAGTGGGCCAAATACACAATGGTACATTGTTTACTTTTTGATGATAGATCTTAGGATTGACCCTTGACATATGTTAAAGATGTAATGTCTTATTTTTCTTCACTATATACAATGATTCCATGATATTTTAATTTCATTTCTTTATTCCATGTTTTAATGATTATGAAAATTTTATTTATGATATCATGTAATGCCTCTAGAATCTCATTTTATTATTATTTTTACATGTTTTAATATTTATCTTATATACATTTTTAATTTCATGTTATGCATCATGAATCTTATGTTAGGATTTTATTCCTTGTTTATTACCTTTCCGAGATTTATAGATCAACCATTCCCTTTTTTATTTTCCACAGGATATCCTATACATGGTGAAAAGATCCACTGATGTTAGGATCACTATTTTATGTTTTAAATTAAGATATTGGTTTCATATTTTTGTTAGTATATCTTCATTTATAAAATAAAAAATACAATATAATTATATTTCAATGGAATGCATTGTTTGAAAATAACTTTATTAATATTTATTTACTTTTTTCTTATTTGGTCCGACTAGTTTTTATAATATACATGTATTTTTTTTGGATATTAGTGTATCAAAATAAAATAAAAACCCCTCGAGATATGTCTAAGGGAAATGCCTATGTATTAGGGAAATCAGTAAAAGTTTAGTGAAGTGTATATTTAGTAGTTTTATATAAATAAATCAATATTGATAAACTATAATTGAATGTGGATTTTTCCAAGATACATCTATGTATAGTGACACTAAAAATACTTGGTATAGTTTATCATGACCATCTTTTTGGTTCATGAAGACTGGTACCATACCACACACCTCATTTGATACTTTTTTGGTACATAAATTTGACAATTCACTTTCACTTTAAAAAACATCATGAAGTATTTGACCATATTTTTTATGAATCATAATTTTTTTAGAGAAACTAATTTGATGAAGAATATGAATTCCATAAATTGAAACATATAATTTCATAAGTTATATTTTCTACATCATATACTAGTTACTTAATCTATATTTATGGTTCATCTTCTATAC
The DNA here is from genome assembly GCA_963277665.1 of Viscum album. Classification (NCBI taxonomy): domain Eukaryota; kingdom Viridiplantae; phylum Streptophyta; class Magnoliopsida; order Santalales; family Viscaceae; genus Viscum; species Viscum album. Next base: position 322,241,365 of record OY728161.1, read on the forward strand.
TAGTATTTTTCAAATTATTTCTATAAAAAACTATAACTAATTTGACTATGTGGAATGAATTATGAGTAAATTCGTTATGACATGTGCAATGGGTAATTTCATTACTATCCTAATGAAATTGAAAACATCATTGGAGAAGGATTTGAGAACCTTTTTCCAATAATCAGACTACTAACTCAAGATGTTAATAAAAAATGTATCACATGAAATGACATCCATGATAGAAATTGGGGTTGAGCCTTTTATATATCAAAAAAATTCAACGTTTAAATTATATTCTAATACAATAATTGTAGAATGATATATTTGATCAATTGAGATTTTATTATCAATAATTAAATGAATATAGCATGATATGACCATATTATATTTTTTTACTACATTATGGGAAATTTTTATTAGTAGATGTAACTAATTAGGAATAAAAAACCTATGAAAGAAATATAATTTATCTATTTGTATTAATTCAACATGTCATTTTTCAAAAAAAATATTTTCATCATACTCTCCATTTGAAATTGATTTAGTTTACCCGGAATTCATGAAGAATGAAGAAAACACAATTAAAAAATAGAAAGATATTTTTAAAAGGGTTATTATGATTATCATATGGGTTTATCATTAACACCAAATCTAAAACCAACTAATTTATTAGTGGCATAAGGATTATTATAAATAGAGATTTGGTAATTCAGAACATTAACATATATTAATATTTTTTTGTTGCTCTCTTAAGGTACAGTTGGAAATGAATTATTCTTACTGATTAATGGAGAATAAAAATAGGGAGAAGAATATATAGTTTTACTCCATGCTATTACTTGATTAAACTCATGGATATACAAAAATAAAATATTACACTTATAAAAATTGTGCAATATCGATTTTGGAAACAGTATCGAGGGGACTGAGAAATTTTTCATGTTTGTAATAGAATGAACTAATGCCCACACATATTGAATGGAGATATTGAATCACAGTAATTTGATATATGATATTACTATCCACATTAATCTCAAACCTACAATCCAATTATTCATCTTTATGTAATATAAAATATATTAAAACTAATGCACTACTCCATGAGTTTTTATAGATTACCAAAAATAAAGACACATATGTTAAAGAGATCATGGGAGATAATAAGATATTAATATTATAGAGGTGGATCATTAAATGATTTGGGGATAGGTACACTATTCATTTATTCAGGAATATAAAACATGTTATTTGAATCATGTTCCAAGAACTCTTTTATATCAAGGATCTTTAGTATCACTATTCAAAACCAACCACAAAACATAGAGGTGGATTTAACAGTGGAAACTAATAATAGAAAATTTTTTGAATATCATATACATTTTTATTCCTTAAATGATATCTCTATGAGTAATCACTAAAAAACCCTTATCCTAAATAGTTTAATATAATTTGGCGATGTTCAATGAAATGACTAGTTGAATTTATATACAGCTCACATTGACTTCTAGAAGAAGAAAATAAAATTATATATCCATGATTACCCACTGATTTAATTCAAGTATTTGGAGGATAAATATCATTTGTAATATTAATGAGAAGAATGTATATTTTTTTCATTATGAAAAATTATATTTATCATAAATGATTAAATCAATTGAGGGTCCCACACATGAGTTAATTACCATTGTAACTGATTATACAGATGTATTTTATGAATAATTTCATATTATTTCACTTGACCAGGTGGTTGATTTCACAATTAATCATATTATATGTTCTTTTAAAATATCCAATACCCATATTGAATGCCCCCATTAAACAAGATAAACTGAAGAACAAATTAAAAAATATATGAAAATTAGTTTCATACTGGTAAGTGCTTTATAATAGGGTGAACCAATACTATTTTTCAAGATCAATGACATTTTTATCAGTAATGGTATCAATTATTGTGAACTCAATGTGATCACGATAATGATAGAGTATTTTATACTATGGATTGAAAAAAAATTTGATTAGCTATATGGATATCAATATATCTATAATGTGGAACTTCTGTTATTATATCATCTTTTAAATGTAATGAAGAGGTATATTCCCCAGACTACATTTCATAAAATGTACAAACAATATGAATCCACAGTTATTTTATCTATAATATCAAATGATCAATGAAGAATTAAATATTTAATGAATAGATTCTTTATATATTACCTAAATAACATTATGGTATTCTATATAGATGATATTATAATATAACCTAAAATATGGTAGGAAAACCTAGGGTACTTGATTGTTTTGATACAGACATTTATAAAAGTTTTTTAATATTAAATGTATTGTAAATAATATTTTTGGGTTGGGAAATTTTCATCTTTTGGGAATGTTATCAATTGGAAAAGGAAAAATGTGAGACCTATAAAGACTAAGTTGATTTATGATTTACTAGACCATCATTTGTGATAAATATTCATATTTATCTCATAGTATATAGGTTATATCAGAAACATTTTAGAAAATTATAAAGAATTGAAAACCTATGATGCATGATTTCACAAAAGGATGTGAAGCATGTCATGAATGATGAGTGTGATGAGAGAATTGGGGACCTAATGAATAGATTAACCACTGCAATTGTACATACGATAACCAAACGAAAGGATCGATTTATGGTTTACTATATTGCATCGAAAATAGGCTTCATTTGTGTAATCATGTAGAATGCTAAAGTGAAATAATGTACAAAAATATTGTTTAGGGTTCATGAAAAAAAAAACTATCTGATGCATGATCATGAGATGGGAAATGAAATATTCATGATGAAAATTTAGATACATTTTCACTATAGATAGATATATGATAAATATATAGACCATAGGAACATGAAATATATATTCATATGGATTGAGTTCAACCTGATCTAATAAATGTTGTTAGAGATGATAAAGGATAATGATTTGTTGATCTAGTGCCATCCATGGATGGAATAAATGTGATCGATTTTCTATGTAGAAAATATAGGACAACATGATCAATGATAAGGATTGAGAATGATAAGATATGCATGGAAATACAAATTATAGATATTGTAATCATGAAGAAATGAATATCATTCAAACATGCTAAATAAATTTTCATCTTTTAGTACTTCAGATGAATAAGAATGTTGAGAGGGGTGATATAGAGATATGGAAGAATATATATTCCATATGAATGGGGAAACAATTATCTTCTAGATTGAGATGATGCATTTCTGATATTTTGGAATGAAATTTGCATTGCCTTAGATTATCTTATAAAGAATGAAAAAAATGAAGGATCCTCGCATCGTGGCATTATCCATTTACCTAGAAAACATGAAAATGTATAGAGATATATTAGATCATTGTTGGTGGGATAATATTATGAAGGTGAATATATATTATACATCAATTTTCATTGTTTCTTTTCATGAGAAGGTGGAATGTAAAATTCATAAAGGGTCAGATACAACCATATCCCACACCAATATGGAATTCTCAAAAATTCCCCCTTATATTTTGTTAAAAATAATTCTAAGGAAAAAGATTCATATAATATATATGTGTTTAAATGGACCATGTTACAATGACTGATCACTTCAATTCAATTCAAGTGAACTTTTAACATGATTACATGGTAATTATATAAATAAGATATGTTGTAATTTTTATAGAAACACCACTATTGATTGTATGTGATCATGAATTTAGGATCACCTTAATGAATTGTTTTAGCCTTGTATATAGTCTATTAATAGAGTCAAACATTAGTATAACCCATCTAACCTAGATATATTACCAATATGAAATGATTATTCAGAAACATGGGGAAATGTTGAGACATTTATAAAGGGAATTAAAGGGCTGATGGGAAAAACATCATTTAGTGGTAATGTTCTCTTATATCAGCAGTTTCTACTAAATCCTATTAATGGATCCAAATGATTCCCTCAATGGGAAGAGATACAATAAAACATATGTTTAGGGATATTGTATGTGAATTAATGTTTATAAAACATATTATGGTCAACTAAATTGTTGAAATGGTCACGACGACTCAAAAAAATTCAAATTAATGTAGATTCTATTGAAATTTTATACATGATACTATTGAGTAGTTCTGGAGTTTTACGTTTGATATAATGTATTTCAATACTTATTATTGTGGAGGAGTGTTATGAGATTTGGGAAGAAGGGGATGCTACATCTATGATATGTTCCAAAAATTGGTATAATTAAACACATAATATATACATATATGATCAACTTTAAGTACCATTAATACTATCATATGTACAAGAAGAGTTCAACATATCCCTCTTTAGGATGTTTGTACTATATAGTGTAATGAATTAAATGATGTTATAGTTGGAAAATTATCTCTTTTACGGGGAGAGGTTATTGGAGATCATAGATCATATATACAAATTTATTCAAAACACAAAAAAACACATTTCTAATGTACATTAAATAAACCATATTTCTAAAGAGGCAATGTGGGAACCTGAAGAGGACATGGATCCAAAATACCATCACACTTTTCATCATAGTGTATAAAATCCAATTTCTAGGGGTGATTTCTTAAGGGGACAAAATTTAATTAGTGAATATAATAATGATTATTTACAATTATAATGAATTGTGTTCATTATGTTATTATACATTCAATAAAAACCTAAAAAACTCTGAAAATTTAATAAAATTTAATTATTCAAGAAACTAATTAGAACTTATAAACTACATGGAATAGTTTATAGTAATAATACATTGAATTTAAATATTTATAAAACATTTATAATATTATTTTTACCAAATAAAAAAATTTCCTTATATTTAGTAAATCAATATTATCTAAGATGTATTATTAATTTATTTCTAAAATATTTTATTATTAATTGAATTGTAAAAATAATTTAATAAAGCCCAAATTCAAAAAAAATAGAATGAAATAATGTATTATTAAATACTATAATATAAAAATATATATTTAATAACATATATAAATAATTAAAAAAAATACTTTATATATCAACAGTTTATCATTTTTGTATATAAATTAATATTTTACACTAAAAACGTTTTTTCATTCTTATGAAAATAATTATACTTTATAAATTTTTGTAATTAATTATTTTTAATTTTATTTATATATTTCTATATTTGAAAAAAAAATTAAATTTCATTTTTTGGTATAATGATTATATTATAAATTTTATTGATGATTAATATGATAATGGTAAAATAGTATTGTAAAGGAATTTATCATTTATGTTATAATTTTTTATTTAACCAATTAAATTGATCTAATTTTAATTATGAATTTAATATCTTCTTTCAAATATATATATACATATATATATAATGATATTAAAATTAATTTAATTGGTAAAAATTACAAAATATTTTTACTAATAGTTAATGGAAAAATGTCATTTTTTGACTACAATAGTATTAGACAAACAACTTTTTTATATTTTCATTATATTATTAGGATACATAGAAATTGAATAATATTAAATATTGGTTGATATTTTTCTAGGAACCAATATTTGATTATATATTTTTTGTATTATCTATAAAACCTAAAACCATAGAACTAAAAACTATCCACCATGTTAAAAATTAAAAGCGTAAAATGTAAAAACGTAAATGTAAAAACCTATATCATATTTCATAAATGTGTGAAATTCCTTGTGTTAGTCATTATCGATCAATATACACCCCAAATTCCATGATATTGGATATTTGGTTCCATTAAACACGAAATAGATTCATGAAATTATATAAATAAAAATGGTGTTTCAAAAAGTGAACTTTTCTTATCTTATAAAAATTAATCAGTAAAACACATCACAATATGAACCTACCATTGGAAATTTTTATTAATATAAGATCAAATATACTCCCCATTATGCCCATAACACTATATTAAACCCCTAACTGTTCTATTTTATCTTATTCCCACCAAAACCAATTTGTATTCCATGGAAATATATAGTCTCCAATGTAAGTATTACCTTCTTCATAAATTTTTATAATTAAAAATTATATTAATAATATAATATATACAAAAATATATAATTAAATTATTATCCCTAATATATTTTTGTGATTAGATTAATGGAAGAATCATTAATTATTCCTCCACACATACAATGATAAAATGCATCATTAGGGCGTTGCATAGATTACCTTCTCCAAAATGAGATATATTCCATCATAATTGTAGAGACTCGAAACTTGACGTACAAGGACATTACATTACATTTGCGGAATACTTATTATATAACAAAAACAAAAACACAAGGACCGTAATAGTTTATTGTCTTTGGAAACTCGGAACGTAATCTTCTAATCATGGTGAAAGATCTTCATCATCTCCCATAAAGATATTCCTTTTTTTTCTTACCTAAAACTTTTCTTTATATCCTAGGGAAAATAAAACATAAAAGAGTGAGCTCAAATTCTCAGTAAGGGTAAAAAAAAAAATATCAATCACATCATATTCATAAGAACATAACATTTGGAAATCTTAACCTATAAAAGAGAGCATAATTTCATAACATGGGATAAATCATAGTAGTGAAATGGAATCCCAATAATCATAACATAAACATGAAACTTTGTGGCATACACACATAATCATAGAGAATCATTTCTTATTAGTCAAGACTCATTACCAAGACTATCTTAGTGGACAAAGTCCATTTCTGAACCGAGTCACCCTCGTTTCAGTCATGTTTCACTGGACCGGTATAACCTACCATTCCAGCCATGTCTATCTCATGAGATATAAAATCTTTACCCCATGAATTGGAGGGAGATATAGGTCCCACCCATCTTATAATGATACCATTCTTATGTGTGCCACATAATCATAAACCATACATCATAGCATAACCCATGTAATAAAAATGGGAATCTTAAACATCGTGACATCATAAAACAACTCATATAAGATAAAGAAATTCATAAAAATATTTTCATCACAACATAATCAAATCAATGAAATAATAGGGATAGAAACAGAACCCTATATTATCATAGATGGAAAATAATTTTGATAAAGAACTTGAACTTCATTCTTGAGGAAAATATCATTTCTACTTCAAAAACACTTTTCCTTGCGTATAATGCAATCTAATACAGTGTTGCGTATATCGCAAGGTAATCTTGGTGTAGAATAAAACATAATACATTAATGAAATTAAAAGAATATTTTTCAGAAAATCCCGGGGTGTTACATTCTACCCCCCTTAAAATGAATTTCGCCCTCGAAATTTGTCGGGGTTATAAATGGTTTACTACTCGAAAGTTTGTTTAATAGAAACCCACATAGTAAAAAGGAATACCAAAACATTGCTTTTAAAAACTAAAGTATGAAATGTAACGGTTACCCAAATTAACTCATCACGGGGTTTCCACGTAGGAGAAAATATGTGAAAATATCGATATGGGAGAAAAATCATACCATCAAGTTCTGATTGAGAGTGGTAGAGAACATGGCTATGAAAAAGCCAACAATCACAAAGCTATTGATTTGTGATGATCTAAGGTGCCATCTGATTCATCGGATATAAGGAAAATATGACAACATTTTTGGTTTTCAAGATCATTTCCCTAAAGTTGATGAATACTTGTATGATTTTGGTACAATCTCACTGTTGTTCATGAATTTAACAATTTCCACTTCAACCCTTAAAGAACTGATGTTAAATTTGTTATTCCTGATGTGTTAGAAAATCATGTGATAGAAGGATGGGGCATTCCATATCTTTCAAAAAAAAATGTTAGAAAAAGTTATAAGTCCATCTTATGGTTAGATTAATCTTATATGGTTCGAAAAATTAACTTATACTTCATATATCATACCGCTTAATAAAATAAATCTCGTTTATACTAACCAGGGACATCCTGTAGGCCAGTGGTAGGCAATAAAGGACAGTCACACTTCGGTTGTGGGTTCGATTCCCACGGCCTTGTCCGAAGTGATGGGTTGTCGCCCATCCTACAGGTTGTCCTTTTTCTAAAACTATATTTCAATAACATCCCATTAATAATATCGAAAAAACTTATATCCTTAAAAAATACTAACGTATGTCCAACATAATCCATTCCATTATTTAAGCTTACCCATAATACTGTAGTCCACTCTCATAATATATTGAAAATGATTACCAGAGATTTAATACCATCGTTGATCCCCATATATCATAAGATATGTCTTGTTGGTCACATTCTAAACATTCAAAGTCCTTAATCATGTATTCTCTTGAATACCCATTGAACCTTAGTGAAAACATGAATGTAGTTAAACGTTAACAATTTCCAGATACCAAAATCCTCAAAATTCTATATACTGAAACCATGATATAACCTTCTCCTTATATCAGCCATGAGCTCATTAATACTATCAAACATTTAATTTTCTCCTTATCCCTTCATTATACGCATATCATCTACATTCCAAAAATATCTGAATAACCATTCATGGTTACTGGTAACATTAATCATACAATTTATAAACTCAAGGAAAGACAATAGTGTAACCATCTTTAGATGTCTCTGTATTCCATAGTACCATGAGATTACTTATACAACATTACACATGATAAACATGTAATCATTACACTACATTCTTAAACCATTGACCGAGCTTCAACAATTCTTTCATCTCACATATCATTTTTAGTCTCTTCATCATCATCCACATAAATACTACCCATACGACCATATTGATTCTCTTCATGAGACATTCTCTTAGGGCATTGGTTTGCATAATGCATGTACATTCCACATTTAAAACATATAACCATTGTTGATGTCGTAGCAATACCATTATCCTTATCCCTGGTGTTAACTGAACCTTTTCCTTTGCACTTACTAGCATTGTGTCCTTATTTTCCACACCAAAAGCATCTTCCAGTTCCCTTGAAACATTCCCCTTGATGCCTCTTCCCACATGATTTACATAGGGGAAATTGAACATTATTTCCTCTATGATCATCATGAAACTCCATCTTTCTCTTATTAGCCGAGTTAGGAAACTTACCAAATTTTACTTTATTGATCAAATTATGAGATTGATGATTCGGCATAATAATGATGTTTGGAATTACAAATCCCATTTCATTTGGTTTCTCATGAATAATATCATTCCATTGTCCATCATATCCTCCATTATCGTGAATCATCTTGTTTCCAGCCATTTTCTAAAACCCAAAAAGAATAGTGTGAGAGGCAAAAATCATAATAAAGGGGGAGTAACTTCAATATCTAACATCTTTGGTTTAATATAATATCATTACCATAGTTCTTGGACTATTTCCTATACGTATACTTATCCTTAGAGACCTCCCTAGACATACCTTAGAAATATCTCTAGGGATCTCACTAACGTTATCGCATCCTAATTTCCAAAGGTTGACTAAACCTTTCCTCTGATACCAAATGTAGAGACCTGAAGCATGACGTACAAGGAAAATACATTACTTTTTCAGAATACATATTACATAACAAAAACACAAACACAAGGACCGTAATAGTTTAGTGTCTTTGGAAACTCGGAACGTAATCATCTAATCATGGTGAAAGATCTTCAACATCTCCCATAAAGATCTTCCTTTTTTTCATACCTAAAACCTTTCATTATATCCTGGGGAAAATAAAACATAAAATGGTGAGCTCAAATGCTCAGTAAGGGTAAAAAAAAGAAATATCAATCACATCATATTAATAAGAACATAGCTTTTGGAAATCATAACCTGCAAAAGAGAGCATAATTTCATAACATGGGATAAATCATAGTAGTGAAATAGAATCCCAATAATCATAACTTAAAACATGAAACTTTGTGGAATACACAAATAATCATATAAAATCATTTCTTATTAGTCAAGACTCATTTCCAAGACTATCTTAGTGGACAAAGTCCATTTCTGAACTGAGTCACCCTCGTTTCAGTCCTATTTCACTGAACTGGTATAACCTACCATTCCAGCCATGTCTATCTCATGAGATATAAAATCTTTACCCAATGCATTGGAGGGAGATATAGGTCCCACCCATATTATAATGATACCATTCTTATTTGTGCCACAAAATCATAAACCATACATCATAGCATAACCCATGTAATAAAAATGGGAATCTTAAACATCGTGACATCATAAAACAACTCATATAAGATAAAGGAATTCATAAAAATAATTTCATCACAACATAATCAAATCAATGAAATAATAGGGATAGAAATAGAACCCTATATTATCTTAGATGGAAAATAATTTTGATAAAGCACTTGAACTCCATTCTTGAAGAAAATATCCCTTCTACTTCAAAAACACTTTTCCTTTCGTAACTTGTCATAAAATTCTAAACTAAAAGAAGTTGATTAAAAATAAACTTGAAAACATGTAAAGGAATCTTCTTTGAAATAATGTTTTAAAAATTCCATTCATGACGTATAAGTTAAAAGAAAACAGTCTTCTTGTACTTTTGTCGGAAAAGTAAAAAAGTACCTTGTACGAAAAACGACAAAATATTCCTTTCATATCTTTTAATAAAAACTCGCTGAAGGGTAAAATTGGATATAAACTATTGTAAAAGGATATAAATATTACATATTGAGGAAACATGTATTTGGATGATAAAATACACCCCAGTAAATTTCAAAGTATAAACAATCTCGGATAAAAATGAGATTGTGATATTTCCCTTACCTTTGGTCCGATATGCTTTGTACGTGTCCGAACCTCCTGTATAATGATTTAAATAATGTTATTGACTTATTACAGAATCATACATATTTTTATGATATCATATATGGTCATATTCATGGCTTCTTAGTAGTAATATTTCATTGGTACTTGTTATTCGGGTGTTTATAACTTTTTGTTCTTATGCGTGTTTTGTCGAATAAATTCTAATTCTTCTCTTTAGGTTATAGATACCTCATTTCCAGAATGGTAATAGTGTAATATATATCATATTCATTCCTTCAATTAATTTATATAATCATTATGAAATGAAGGTCATGTTGAACGAGTCGCATCACATCGTGGAGACGGTATTCCGTACATACGCACGAGTGATGATGTCGTTCCTATGATCATGGAATTGTATTGAGTGTATGTATACTATTTCAGAATCAGTATCACTTTATAATAGTCATATATAGTCATTATTTACACCATTATACCCAACCAAGTAAGGTGGTGGTGGAAAATAGATTACACCACGGCGTGGAGACGGTATTCTGTACGTACGCACGCACGGTGATTTCATTTTTCCGTAGGATCGATAGAAGGTTAATTTGAGTTGTTTAATATTTATAATAACATATCAGTATATTGTAAATAATGATGTTATTACTTTATCATTAAAAAACTAAAGAAGAAGAAGTTGATGAACAATGAAATTGAAAAAGATCGGTAATGGATATTACCTCTTTTTGACGCGCCTTCACTTAACCTCCATATAAAGAACTTAGGATGGTATTTAGAGAAGACCAGGACCTATAGGATGATACTGGGGAATTGGAGAAGATATTTTGGCCGGGGTTGGCCGATCTTGAATGCTCAAATTTGTGTGAGGAGGAGAGGGATGAGGTGACATTTTATAAAGGAGGAGAGGGGTACCTTAGGAAAATCTCAAAATATTATTTTATATTAAGGACAAATTCGGTTTATAATGGTTACAAAGGGTCTTATTTAGAAGATAATGTGGGTATGGGTCTAAATACTCATATAGAATAGGATTTATACAAGTTTAGGTTATTATTTTAACCTTATAAATTATATTTAACTCTAAGTTAAATAATTTAACATTTAACGTTTCTTTTTGTATTCTTACACTATATGGTTAATAAACTTACAATAACAAGCCAAACGAACCCCAAGTTGTATATTATTAATACATAGTTCCTTATATAAGTCATTGTTCCAATACTTAGCGTTTTTGGAATAAAATAACATTTAATAATATAATATTTGTTTTAAAAATAATTTATGTCAATTTTGACACTATTTGGTACATGATTTTTATGAAATTCGTAACAGAATGATAAGTTCTAAAAAAGTTACTTAAATCAACTATAACATGTCATAGTAACCTATAATATTAGTGTATGTCATAAAAAGTATCAATTTACATTTTTTGGGCATTTATAACTTCAATTATGTCAATATTTTATTAATAAGTCAATTACTGCATCATCTTTGTGTCATAATAATTGATAATTAATTAATCCATAAAAATTCTAAATAAATTCTTATGATGTAGATAATTGTATTAGAGTTCTGGATACTATTAATTTTCGAAGTTTCATGAAGATTATCACTAAATTAAAATTATTATACTTATACAATTTAAGAAAGTGACATGTTGTCACATTCTTTGGTTTTAATAATAATTAAATTATTTTCATGGCCAAAAGTCCATAAAATGAATCTAATCCGACCCTTAGGTTATATGGGTCTACTTTTAGCCATTCAATAGGATTTTTCCATGTGTTAGGGTAATTTTATAATCTTATATTTACCCTTAATTACCCAATTTACCTTTAACTATAGTAAATAAAATTTACTGTAGTTACTATTCACAATGCCCAAAAATAAAAAGTAGCTTATTAACATAATTTGCTTCCACTGATTCAAAATATGGAATCCATTTTTCCAAATTCAATACACAAAAGATGCAGAAATTAAATTAAAATTAATCCCGTTGTTGAAAGAAAACAGGTTTTTCTTTAAAACATTTCAAAATATTGAATTGATTTAACCTACGAATTCAAGGTAAAATCAATGATAATGACATACATTATATTAAATGGTTAAAATATATTCTATTTATACTTTAAAACCATTAAATATTATAATTTAACCACATATGATATTACGATGAAAAAATTTGTTTTTAATTAAAATATAGCGTGTTTTTACTATTCATTAAAATATGAAAGTTATCGGAAAAATATCAAAACTTTATCTAATATAAATTTTTATATCATGATTCAAAAGAAAAATTTTATTTTTTCAAATTGAACTTATAAAATGTCAAAAACTATATTTAATGTGGGTACACCATCAAAAGGCGACAAAACTGCATTTTTTTAAAAATACTTATTTTACCCGAAAAATTTATTTTGTTCTTGTACCATGTTCTAGAAAATGTGTAAGATGAATAATAATGTAATCAAATTAAAAATTTAGTTAATACTATTCATAATGGCTAGTTCATGACAATATTATAATAATATATTGTTGTTTATTAAAACCCAGTATTGTGTACAACACACGCTATCGAGGAAGGTCGCGATTGCGTGTAATGCAAGCCATGTCAGGGTTGCGTTTTGTGAAAGAATCCTCCGTTGTTTCGTATAAAAAAATCCAACCATATTTCATTTATACATTGAATATATATATATATATACTCAATGTTTCGTAGAATAACTATTATCAAAATTGTGTGTAACACGATCCAAGAATAAAGTTGTGTATACTACAAGCTAATACGGTGTTGCGTATAGCGCAAGGTAATCTTGGTATAGAATACAAAACAAGACATTAATGAAATTAAAAGAATATTTTTCATAAAATCTCAGGGTGTTGCATTCTACCCCCCTTAAAATGAATTTCGCCCGCGAAATTCTTCGGGGTTATAAATGGTTTACTACTCAAATGTTTGTTTAATAGAAAGCCACATCGTAAAAAGGAATACCAAAACATGGATTTTAAAAACTAATGTATGAAATGTAACGGTTACCCAAATTAAATCGTCACGGGGTTTCCACGTAGGAGAAAATAAGTGAAAATATGGATATGGGAGAAAAATCTAACCATCAAGTTCTGATGGAGAGTGGTAGAGAACATGGCTATGAAAAAGACAACAATCACAAAGCTATTGATTTGTGATGATCTAAGGTACCATCTGATTCATCGGATATAAGGGAACTAGGAAAAAAATTTTGGTTTTCAAGATCATTTCCCTAATGTTGATGAATACTTTTATGCTTTTGGTAGAATCTAACTATTGTTCATGAATTGAAGAATTTTCACTTCATCCCTTAATGAAATGATGTTGAATTTGTTATTTGTGATGTGTTAGCAGATCATGTGATAGAGTTATGGGTCATTCCATCTCTTTTAAAAAAAAGGTTAGAAAAAGTTATAAGTCCATATTATGGTTAGATTAATCTTATAAGGTTCCAAAAATGAACTTATACTTCATATATCATACCGCTTAATAAAATAAAACTAGTTTATACTAACCAGGGACTTCCTGTAGGCCAGTGGTAGGCGATAAAGGCCAGTTGCACATCAGTTGTGGGTTCAATTCCCATGGCCTTGTCCGACGCGATGGGTTGTCGCCCGTCCTGCAGGTTTTCCTTTTTGTAAAACTATATTACTATAACATCCCATCAATAATATCGAAAAAACTTCTATGTTTAAACAATACTAACTTATGTCCTACATAATCCATTCCAATCATTAGGCTTACCCATAATACTGCAGTCCACTCTCATAATATAGTAAAAACGATTACCAGAAATTTAATACCATCGTTGATCCCCATATATCATAAGATATGTCTTGTTGGTCACATTCTAAATATTCAAAGGCCTTAATCATGTATTTTATTGAATACCCATTGAACCTTAGTGAAAACATGAATGCAGTTAAACGTTAACACTTTCCACATACCAAAATCCTCAAATTTCTATATACTCAAACCATGATATAACCTTCTCCTTATATCAGTCATGAGCTCAATAATACTATCAATCATTTAATTTTCTCCATATCCCTTCATTATGCGCATATCATCTACATTCCAAAAATATCTGAATTACCTTTCATGGATACTGGTAACATTAATCATACACTTTTAAAACTCAAGTAAATACAACACTGTAACAATCCATAGATGTCTCTTTATTCCATAGTACCATGAGATTACTTATACAACATTACACATGATAAACATGTAATCAATCCACTACATTCTTAAACCATTGACCGAGCTTCAACAATTATTTCATCTCACATATCATTTGTAGTCTATTCATCATCATCCACATAAATACTACCCATATGACCATACTGATTCTCTTCATGAGATTTTCCCATAGGGCATTGGTTTTTATAATTCCCGTACATTCCACATTTAAAACAGTTAACCATTGTAGATGTCGTAGCAGTACCATTATCCTCATCCCGGGTGTTAACTGAACCTTTTCCTTTGCACTTACTGGATTTGTGTCCTTATTTTCCACACCCAAAGCATCTTCCAGTTCTCTTGAAACATTCTCCTTGTTGCCTCTTCCCACATGATTTACATAGGGGAAATTGAAATTTCTTTCCACTATGGTCATCCTGAAACTCTATCATTCTATAATTAGCCGAGTCAGGAGACTTACCAAATTTTACTTTATTGATCATATTATGAGATTGCTGATTCGGCATAATAATGATGATTGGACTTCCAAATCCTATTTCATTTGGTTACTCATGAAGAATATCATTCCATTGTCCATCATATCCTCCATTATCGTGAATCATATTGTTTCCATCCATTTTCTAAAACCCAAAAAGAATAGTGTGAGAGGCAAAAATCATAATAAAGGGGGAGTATCTTCAATATCTAACATCTTTGGTTTAATCTAGTATCGTTACCATAGTTCTAGGACTATATAATATACGTATACTTATCCTTAGAGACAACCCTAGACATACCTTAGAAATATCTCTAGGGATCTCACTAACGTTCTCGCATCCTAATTTCCAAAGGTTAACTAAACCTTTCCTCTGATACCAACTGTAGAGATCCAAAGCTTGACGTACAAAGACATTACATTACTTTTGTGGAATACTTATTACATAACAAAAACACAAACACAAGGACCGTAATAGTTTAGTGTCTTTGGAAACTCGGAACATAATCTTCTAATCATGGTGAAATATCTTCAACATCTCCCATAAAGATTTTCCTTTTTTTTCTTACCTAAAACCTTTCATTATATCCTGGGGAAAAGAAAACATAAAAGGGTGAGCTCAAATGCTCAGTAACGGTAAACAAAAGAAATATCAATCACATCATATTCATAAGAACATAACTTTTGGAAATCTTAACCTACAAAAGAGAGCATAATTTCCTAACATAGGATAAATCATAGTAGTGAAATGGAATCCCAATAATCATAACATAAAACATGAAACTTTGTGTCATACACACATAATCCTAGAGAATCATTTCTTATTAGTCAACACTAATTTCCAAAACTATATTAGTGGACAAAGTCCATTTCTGAACCGAGTCACCCTCGTTTCAGTCATGTTTCACTGAACCGGTATAACCTGCCATTCTAGCAATTTCTATCTCATGAGATATAAAATCTTTACCCAATGAATTGGAGGGAGATATAGGTCCCACCCATCTTATAATGATACCATTCTTATGTGTGCCACAAAATCATAAACCATACATCATAGCATAACCCATGTAATAAAAATGGGAATCTTAAACATCGTGACATCATAAAAAAACTCATATAAGATAAAAGAATTCATAAAAATATTTCCATCACAACATAATCAAATAAATGAAATAATAGGGATAGAAACAGAACCCTATATTATCTTAGATGTAAAATAATTTTCATAAAGCACTTGAACACCATTTTTGAGGAAAATATCCTTTCTACTTCAAAAACACTTTTCCTTTATTAACATGTCATAAAATTATAAACTAAAAGAAGTTGATTAAAAATAAACATGAAAACTTGTAAAGGAAGATTGTTGGAAATAATGTTTTAAAATTTCCATTCATGCCGTATAAGATAAAAGAAAACATTCTTCTCGTACTTTTGTTGGAAAAGTCAAAAAGTACCTCGTACGAAAAAGGACAAAAGATTCCTTTCATATCATTTACTAAAAACTCTCCGAAGGGTAAAATTGGATATAAACTATTGTAATAGGATATAAATATTACATATTGAGGAAAAATGGATGTGGATGATAAAATACACTCCAGTAAATTTCAAAGTATAAACAATCTCGGATAAAAATGAGATTGTGATATTTCCCGTACCTTAGGTCCGATTTGCTTTGTACGAGTCCGAACCTCCTGTATAATGATTTAAATAATGTTATTGACTTATTAAATAATCATACGTATTTTTATTATATAATATATGGTCATATTCATGGCATATTAGTAGTAATATTTCATTACTACTTGTTAGTCGGGTGTTTATAACTTTTTGTTCTTATGCGTGTTTTGTCGAATAAATTATTATTCTTCTCTTTAGGTTATAGATACCTAATTTCCAGAATGGTATTAGTTTAATATATATCATAATAATTAATTCAATTCATTTATATAATCATTATGAAATGAAGATCATGTTGAACGAGTCGCATCACATCGTGGAGACGGTATTCCGTACGTATGCACGAGTGATGATATCATTCCTATGATCATGGAATTGTATTGGAGTGTAAGTATACTATTTCAGACTAATTATCACTTTATAATAGTCATATATAGTCATTATTTACAACATTACACCCATCCAAGTAAGGTGGTGGTGGAAAATAGATTACACCACGAAGTGGAGACGGTATTCCGTACGTACGCACGCGTGGTGATTTCCTTTTTCCGTAGGATGGATAGAAGGTTAATTAGAGTTGTTTCATATTTATAATAACATATAAGTATATAAAAAATACTGATGTTATTACTTTATCATGAAACAACTAAAGAAGAAGAAGTTGAAGAAGAAAGAAATTTAAAAATATTGGTAATGGATATTACCTCTTTTTGACGCGCCTTCACTTGACCTCCACTTAAGGAACTAAGGATGGTATTTGAAGAAGCCCAGGACCTCTATGATGATACTAGGGAAGTGTAGAAGAGATTTTGTAAGGGGTTGGCCGAGCTTGAATGCTCAAATTGGTGTGAGGAGTAGAGGGAGGAGGTGACCTTTTATAAGGGAGGAGAGGGGCACCTTAGGAAAATCTAAAAATATTATTTTATATTAAGGTCAAATTCGGTTTATAATGGTTCCAAAGGGTAATATTTAGAAGATAAAGTGGGGATGGGTCGAAATCCTCTCATAAAAAAGGATTTAGACAAGTTTAGGTTATTATTTTAGCCTTATCAATTAGATTTAACTCTATGTTAAATAATTTAACTTTTACCGTGTCATTTTGTTTTCATACACTATATGGTTAATAAACTTACCATAACAAGCCAAACTAACCCCAAGTTGTTTATTATTAATATATCTATCCTTATCTAAGTCATTTGGCCGAACCTTAGATTTTTAGGAATAAAATAACAATTAATAATATAATATATTTTTTAAAAACTAATTTATGTCAATTTTGACACTATTTGGTACATGATTTTTATGAAATTCATAACAGAATTATAAGTTAGAAAAAAGTTACTTAACTCACCAATAACATGTAATATTAACCTAGAAAATTAGTGTAAGTCATAAAAAGTCTCAAATTACATTTATTTTGGCATTTATAACATCAATTATGTCAATATTTCATTAATAAGACAGTTACTGCATCATCTTTGTGTCATAATAAATGATAATTATTTAATCCCTAAAAATTATAAATGAATTCTTATGATGTAGATAATTGTATTAGAGTTCTGGAAACTATTAATTTTCGAAGTTTCATGAAGTTTATCACTAAATTAAAATTATTATACTTATAAGATTTATGAAAGTGACATGTTGTCACTTTCTTTGGTTTTAATAATAATTAAATTATTTTCATGGAAAAAAGTCCATAAAATGAATCTAATCCGACTCTTAGGTTATATGGGTCTACTTTTAGCCATTAAATATAATTTTTCCAAGTGTTATGGTAATTTTATAATCTTATATTTACATTTAATTACCCGATTTACCTTTAACTATAGTAAATAAAATTTACCGTAGTTACTATTCAAAATGCCCAAAAATAAAAAGAAGCTTATTAAAATAATTTGGACCCACTAATTCCAAATATGAAATCCATTTTTCTAAATTCAATACAAAAAAGATGCAGAAATTAAATTAAAATTAATCCTATTGTCGAAATAAAACGTGTTTTTCTTTAAAACATTGCAAAAGATTGAATTGATTTAACCTACGAATTCAAGGTAAAATAAATGATAATGACATACATTATATTACATGGTTAAAATTTATTCAATTTATACATTAAAGCCATTCAATATTATAATTTAACAACATAAGATATTACAATGAAAAAATTAGTTTTTAATTAAAATATAGCGTGTTTTTACTATTCATTAAAATATTAAAGTTATCAGAAAAATATCAAAACAATATCTAATGTAAATTTTTATATCCTGATTCAAAAGAATAATTTTATTTTGTCAAATTGAACTTATAAACATGTAAAAAACTATATTTAAAGTGGGTGCACCATCAAAAGGCGGAAAAACTGTATTTTTTGAAAAATACTTATTTTACACGAAAATTTTATTTTGTTCTTATACCATGTTCTAGAAAATGAGTAAGATGAATAATAATGTTATAAAATTCAAAATTTAGTTAATACTATTCAAAATTGTGTGTAACACGATCCAAGAATAGTGTTGCGTATTCTGCAAGCTAATACAGTGTTGCGTATAGTGCAAGGTAATCTTGGTGTAGAAGACAACACCAGATATTAATGAATTTAAAAGAATATTTTTCATAAAATCTCGGAGTGTCACAATAATTAAACATTATTAATGGATGAAAGTTTTTTTATAATGGATAAATAAGTATTATTCCAATAATATTAATACTATTATGAAGTCTAAAATCATCACATACCTTCTTTTTATCTCATTCATTCATAAATGGAAACATTAATCAAGTGTATGTGTGAATTATCACCTCCATAAACAATGTGTGTCATTATTCATCTCCACCAACCATGTATTTAATAAAAAATTAATAAAAATATAATAAAAATCAATAACAATATTTATATTCTTTAAATTATGAATCTATTTTATTATTATTTTTACCCAAGTCAACATAGATAAAGAGTTTTGAAAAACATATTCAAAAACATCAACTAACCTATGTAGTGAAGAAAACATTATTATAAATAAATGTCATATGATAGTTAAAGTATTAATTAATACCGAAATTTTTCGACCTCATTATTACATAAATATTTAGTAATATTAAGTTGGTTTTCTTATGTAAATTGTGTTTTATTAATTAATTTGGAACCTGATGTAGGGGATCATTTATACCTACTTCATAAAATTCATATTACCACTATTCAATACATTTATCCAATTTATGAATTATATTTCCCAAGAAACTCGTAATTTTTTTTTATATTTTACTTACATACATACCTAGTCAATATCACTTTCATTTGTGGTGTTATACATGATTATTTTTTCTATTTTAATTCACACATTTCTGTTAACCCGGTTTAATGTAAATTTCTTATTTCTTAAAACATGTCAAGAATCCACCCCATAAAATGTTGTTTAACCCAAAATATATTGTTAAGAACAATATATTTTATTAATAACCTATATGGTTAAATTCTGTATTTACGTATGGAAATAAATCAGTCATTTTTGTAAAACATTTTTTACTTATTTTCCAAAGAACCACCCAAATGGTTCAATTATATTAATTCTTCTCCATGATCATTCTAATTAATTTTCTATATTATCATTCCATGATACAAAACAATGTATATTTTGAAATTATAAATATGAAATTTATTTCTTGCTTTCTCCCTTGGAAATCATTATTATTTATCCATC
The DNA here is from genome assembly GCA_963277665.1 of Viscum album. NCBI lineage: Eukaryota > Viridiplantae > Streptophyta > Magnoliopsida > Santalales > Viscaceae > Viscum > Viscum album. The sequence goes on from OY728161.1 coordinate 322,262,178, forward strand.
AGTTACCCATTTAATCAGATTTATAAAACACACATCATTATCATTGCTTGGATTATAATTATTATTTTTTTGTCGTTTATTTCCCTAATGTGAAATACATGTGTAAAATAAAATTTATTTGAAAATTGAGACTATAAATATATAGCCCAATAATTATTTGAGAAATTATTTATATATGATTAAATATATTGTATGTTATTATAGATTGAATCAGAATCTATTGTTAGACATTGTACATTATATGTGGTGAATGAACAGATAGACTAAGTATACAATCTTGTGTGAAAGGTGGGACTTGAATCATATTACCCACAAATGCATTGATTAAAATTTTATAGCTCGTTATATAATATGTTTAATATTAGAGAGGGAACCTGATTCCCCATGGGACATTGTACACTTTATAATGACATGCCTTGGGAGTGACCCATAACATATGGTAATTTCAACATGTATTTTATTATTTCCACATATTCAATGACTCCAAAATCATTTTATTTTATTTTTTTATACAATATTTTAATTATTATGATAATTATATTTATTATATCATATTATTCCTATTCACTCTAATGTTATGCTTTGTTCACATTATTTCATCTTTATGATTTTTCATATCATATTATTCCATACGAACCTCATTTTTTCTTGTGTGAACATGTTTATTCCATTACTAGGGTTTCAAGGACACATATTCATTATGAATTTTCCATAGGATATAATATAGACGGTTGTATTATCCATGAATATTACAAGCTCCATGTGATGTAATAAATAAAGAACATCTCTTAATATTTATGTTGATGTAGATCTATGACTAATATTTTTGTGACTCTATAAATCTAGATAATTGAAATTTATTTTTGGGATAGTTTTTCATATATAAGTAAATAAAGTATTATTACTTTTTGGTTCCCCAAAAATATACAGCACCACCCGATCTCTCTATATAACTAATGGTCTCATAAGTCATAGATCACCAAAACAAGGCTCGTTAACTAAAACATTGACCATGTTACTCAAGCATGATAGTATTCACATGATAGAGGTTATAGTGGGGAAACAATTTATATTCAATAATCTACAATGTAATATAATCTATCTTATGATCACTCAACAATTGGGTGTCATCCGAACACTAATGTCATGCATCCTTTGTATAACCACATACATAGACACCATATATTTTTATACTAATATTAAAAAAATATACACTTTATTTCAACATGATTTTATCTAAGACATAATTTTAGGGGATATGGATCCAACATATTCACCCACATAAGTACATGATCTATTCTATAAATGACTAAGGAAACCACATTGCCTTTCGGAAACCCCTATATGGATTTCCAAATCCACTGGGAACCTCACATTGGGTCCAATAGATTACCTAAATATATCATTCCTCTACGAAAAATCTTATGGAATCTCATAGAACAACATAAGAATAAAAAAAACAAAATACATTATTGATGTTCAACATCAATAAAACCATGGTAACATAACTTTTTTAGGGATTATTTAATACCAATCTACATGGGAAAACAACATATGGGTTGTTACTAAAATTTTAAATAACCAAAACCCATTAATGATCACCATTTTGTGATTCCTCTCTCTAGAATCATGTACCTACATCGATCTAATATGGTCAACACATGTCCCATGAATCGAAGGACCAAACCATTGTCATTATCAATGACCATCCCCATATAGAATCCATATGATCTGCCTTGAAAAATAACTACATATAAATGTTGGTCTAGCAGAGTAGAATGCCACAAATAATTAAAAAGTGAAAACAGGACATTTTTTATTAACGAATGTTTAAAAATATTAATCTATCATAAATTATATAATCATGAAAATAAATGAATTCAATTAAATTAGAATCTATATAATAATCATGATACATGAAATACTTTTTTCTTGTATGGGGATTGATATGAAAAACAATGAAAATTGTTTTTTTAAAACACTATTTGATGGGAATAAAATTTGAAATAATTAATCTCAAACACCATGTGAGTAACATTAGTTGGAAATCATATTGTTATTGACATCACAATAATAGAATATCAACCCTATCATTGATAACTGAGAAATATTATAAAAATATGTGTTCATGAAAAATTAGTTTGATATCGATCAAAGGATCTCACACAGTACTATATATCCAATATAATGCATCCAAAATATAATGATATGGAATAAAATGATCTCATACAACCGTTAAATGTACCAGAAAGGTTCACATTGAAAATAATCAAGGATGACAGACCTATGCGATCTCTTGAAAACATCATATTATGGATAATAATTCTGAGTATTAATAATTTCCTAGGATGGTTCTATTATGATACTATACCCCCTCATGAGAGCTCACAATACAAAAATAACATCAAACACATTTGAGTATGAATGATTAACAAAAATGATATGAGATATATGAAAAATAAATGACTTCTTTCAGTCATAGAATATAGATCACCCACAAGGACAATAATAAAAATAGAATTAACTAGATAAATAAAATAAAATGAGGCCCAGCTACATCATCAATATATGAAAAAATACATTTTATATGTCATGTAGGATCTACAATAGTTTTTTTAAAGAAAACAAGGGCCTATTCTCAACGATTTTCTATGAAAAAGTGAGTTTTCCAACGTAACCAAGTGTAATGGTGACCTATAAAGTGTGTGATATTTAAAATTAGTTGGCATTGGAAAATGGTGTCCAATAAAAATTGATAATAATGTGATATGTGAATGTTTCAATTTATAACCAATAAAAATGAACTACTAACAATTGTTAATCCTCATGTTCATGATATTATTGACTATATATATATTTGGAAGTGAAGAAATGTCTTTGTTCATGACTTAATGACCAAGTAATATAAAACAATCGATGATCTTTCATCATTGTATACTGGTAATGACCTAGTGTCTTCATCAATCTTCATACATAATTTGATATATATGATTGTGATCTATTAAAATATCACAACCCAAGGATTTTTCCATCCTTGTATGTATTGGTAATAATAATGAATCCATATAGATTAAAATTGCATAACCACTCCAATAAATGACCACACGTGACCGTAAACTCTATGATTGGAAAAAAAATATATTATAAATTATATAACTCACCACCATAAGATCACATAACCCACTAACTACATGTATATTGTTTTAACACTATTTTTAACTGCAAATCAGTGTAATATTATATCCAAATCCGAAAGAGATGCACCTTCAATACCAATGACCTCCATAAAGGGAGTTTCCATAGTCACCCTAAATGGTTTTTCATAACATCATTGAAGGTTGTATTCAAAAACTCCCTATATTGAAAATTAAAAAACAACTTCAACATTGAATTCAGTTTATAATTAAAAAATCCCTTTGGAATACTAAATTTCTTAAAAACTCATGGGAATATTTCTTTACCAATAATATATAAAGAAAAATTGAAATGATTTTTTGAAAACAAAAACCAACCATAAATAACCATTCCCAAGAAGAGAATCTCACTAGGGTTTAAATATAATTGGACACAAACACATTCCACATTGTTACAACTTGGATGTGAGACCTAACATAGTTTCCACATTACTGGTCTTGTATCAGGTCCTAATTCATTTCATAGAGAGAATGATACTCTCACGTGATTTTATAAATATAAAAAACATCATGATCCACAACGATTGTTCCTTAGTTCAACTGTTCAAAATAGATAATCTATATATTTTATCAAAACCAAATTCACTAGTAGGTTCCTTCACACACCTAGACTATCATCAAAAACCAAATGGCCAGTGTATGTGTTATTGCATTTTAATGGGATGGAATATTCCTCCATTAAAATTAAACAATCCTAAGGGCACCATGGGGTCGATAGGTTCATAGAGTCTTTATTTCCAAAATCTCAACCTATATCACCTATATCATTCTGAGATATCTCAAGAACAAAAACAAAATAGTAAAATAGATCACACTTACTCTGGGAACCCACATCAATGGACCAAGATGTGAAAGGGCATCTGAAATATAGTTATGAACAACAATATAAGTAGCTAAGAAATGTTGAATAGTGCACTAGGACAATGTGGCCTTTATTTATTCTCTTTCATTTTAAAGAATATCATTTTAAATTAATAATTAAAATTTACATAGAAAATTTAGTTATAATAAATTATAATAATATCCATACCTCAGTATAGAAAAAACATATACATGCACAATAACTAAATGTGTATATGACAACATGGAAGTTACTAGGGAAACCTTCATAAAAACAAGAATTCAATTTTAACTCCACACTAATCATATATGATCTAATGCCTTCAATAATATAGTGTCCAATATGAACTCATATAATGATCAAACTCATGCCACATCCTCTATATTTTGAAATTTTTTTTTAATAAAATCATTGTTTCTTAATGACATAAACACCGAAAACTTATTGTACAACCTAAATATGATAGAATTTAAATAAAGCTTCCATGGATCGAATGATACAATAAAAATAAAAAATTATAAAATATAAACAATGAATTTGATAGCATTGGTGAAAATCAACTCCAGGATTTAATGAAAATACAACAACCCGAGACTATACGATAAATTTATTTTTAAATAAAATCAAAAACATAAATAGAATGTATTACAAAAAGTTGTTAGTATCTATGAATTGCACATTATAATGTATTTTTGTTTTATTACACACAATGTTGATTTAATCATTTTTTATACATATCACTATGTTTATCTTATGTCACATGAAACACTTAGTTTAAACAAAATATGATATATTATTAAAATATTATTATTTAATATAATAGCTAAATCCATGCCGTTAAACTACATTTTTTTAATATTAAAGAATAATTAATGAAAAATACTATTATTTATTTATTATTAATAAGAATAATAATAATTCAAATGAAAAATAAATGTTTTATAAGAAATTTTTTTAAAGGATGGTTAATCATGCATTTCAAAACATATTTAAAATTAAAACTATACACTTTATAAATATTATTTTTTTTAAAAAAAATCAATTTTGAAATCAGAACATTGAACTTTTGTTGGTGTAAATTTTATGGGATTTTTATATGAAGGTTCATTTTTAGATAAATAGTGAAAAATAGTGAATTTTAATTAATTTTCCATTGATATTGTAATTTATAATGACAAATAATATTTTGAATTGGTTATAATTTAAAATTAGTTTAAATTTATATAAATTAATTCACAAAAGGTAATTTTAATAATCTTCATATTGAATTTGGATATAAAAATGTATAATCTTTTGAACATTTTCACTTTATTAACAATCTTTCTTGTCACATTAGTAGAATTAATATTAAAATAAATTCTTAATATTTTGTGGTATGAACATGGAATAATGGACACTAAATTTGGAATCATCATGATATATTTTATCTAATATTATATGATTAATTTTTGACAATAATAATTATTGAAAATAATTAAAATTAATTTCTGCGATTCAGTTAAAAATAGTGTTTTTTGTATTATATTAAATTGTATTAAAATTAATTTCACTCATAATTTGGTTTTTTAAAATAATATATTTTATATTATATTTATAATAATAATTTATAAATTATTTAATAAAACTCATTTTTAATTTTAGTATTTAAGGATAAAATTACAATATAAATAAAAAGACAAAAGTTATCGGTGTAAAAAACGAAAAGGGTAAAATTGAGTAAACATAAATACAAATGAATAAAATGATAAAACGTTTTTCATGTGTTATGTATGTTTCTAGATACTAATTAAAATCCCCACTCTATTATTATACATTTATAGTGTGAGAATTTTTTTGAGACATTCTATTAGTCAATACTTCTGACTAATTACAAGAATAAAAGATATACTTATCTATAAAAGGGTATTCACTACCCTGACATATTCACAGCATAAAACCGATTTATTTTTTAAAATATGCCCCCAAATAAATTCCCAACAGCCCTAAACTAATAAAAAATGCCTAATTTTGGGAATAAATAAACCCTTTATGGCTTTTTTCAATACATAAGTATGATTCCTGAGGATGTGTTAACGTTCTTCAATAAGGACTTTTTGATTAACTTCCTTCTCCTACTCGATCATTTTTTTGTTAAACCATGATTAAAAAATAACATAAATATAATAAATATAAGTGGATATTTTTATCATAATACTATGGACTAATTAAATCTCCACTTCCATCAAATTTGTTTTGAAAATCTCAATGTTCGGTACGATGATGTATATAATGTATATATATATATAATCTTTTTAAGTTTTTTATTCCAATACAGTCACTATAATATATATATATATATATGCCTTCTATTCTAGATAGCATAGGATAGCGTCGCTCGTTTGTACGACAGACTACCGCTTTGAAAAGAAATGTGATTTGCCGTTAACTAACACTTAACATGGACGAAGATAAATTGATTGTTAATAATTATTTGTTAAATTAAATATTTATTATAATTGTAAAAAGTATTTCATTATTTATAGATAATATATATCATTTTATATCATTTTTGACAAATTTATGGATGATAACATTGTTCGTGTATATGGGGTCTACGAACTTCACGAATCTATGTGACTCCCTCTTCATCACCACACCACATAGATGGTACATATAAGAATATAATATATTATATATCATATAATTTTCAATATTTAATTGAATAATATTACTTATCTTCTATCCATATTGATAATAGAAAAATGGAAATGTCACTCATGCGTACATATGGAATAAAATCTCCATAATTATAAAATATTTCATTTTTCATAACCATCATTCATGATTAGATTTAAATTTAATGCTATATTTATAATATAATTGAAATTTAACAATTATTAATCATAATATTACATGAATATATAATATATTTGATAAAAAAATGATTTTATAAGAAAAAAACATGATAAAACTTGGCAATTACACAAGAAAAAATGAAAATATTGTGTAATTATTAATGGATGAGTAATAAAATGTTATAAAAGGAACAAATATGATATTATAAATATAAATATATTTCTATAATAATTTAATACAACGTTTAAAACCACTATACTATAGGTTAAATAACATTCAAATAGAATTGAGTTTTAAGAAAGGGATTTGGTCTAAATTTCATTTTATTGAATAATACTATAATGATATGAATCTAATTTAATTTATATATTGTATATAATTACAATAGTTTATTTAATTTTATTTATAATTAATTATTCATTGTATTTTAAATTTAATTTTTAATAATTACATATATGTTTATTATAAATAAATGATAAAAAGTGGTAAATAATTCTAGAACTCAACATCTTTTCCCTAGGTTATATTACTCCATATTGATTGATATTAAAATATTAGGTGTGAAAATAATTATAAATAAATACTTTTTAAATTATGTATATTTTATAGGCATTTAAATTTTATTAAAAAATTTTATGCATTCACTCAATCTCACTTTAAAATTATTATTATTTAAAGGGTTTATTTCAATATATTAATGTAGTCGTGATTAATTATTATTGAATTTTCATTGGTGGATATAATTTAATAATTTTATTTGAAAAGAATATAATGGTATTATATTATTGTAATTATTTACATTTTTATCTAAGAATATAAATTTACACACTTTTTAAATTAAATTTTTTTATAAAATGTTCTTAATAAAATATGCCTTCTATTATCTCTTAGTTCCGAAATATTTTTTCTTCAAATATAATATTTTATAAAAGATTATTTTAGTTTTTTAATCCTTTTAAAATTATATGTCAATGGATGTTTTACAATTTATAAAATATTTTATGTTTTAAATTTTTATTGTCAATTAAATGTAATTGGAATCCTTTTTCAAAATGAAACGGATATATAATTCAAGAATTTTATTAACGATATTTTTAGTGGATTTCTATTCATCACTAATAACAAACCATTATTCACAATCCAAAGGGCAAATGTTAATACCTTCTTTATTCCTCATTTGGACAGTTTATGAATAATTTTATAAAGCATACTATTGATATTCACATCAATATTTTATTTTCTAGTCATTAATATCCCTTCAAAATATTCACATTTATGTGATCATTAGACATTAAATTGACCCTAAATATACATATTATTTACAATGGATATTCTTCATTAAAAAATAATATACCATTTTTATATACTATGAATACATTTAATTTTATTTTTTATCTAGGGAAATATTGATAAATTCATATTCTTTAATCAATATGGACATTTGATCATATGTTACATTGTTTTTGAATTAAATAAAATTGTCGATATATGGGTAATGACTTGGACCTCTAGAAATAGGTCAGTACTAGTTAATGATATCCCCTCAATCCATCAGTAGTATAATGGGATGAGTCACCTGGATAACATTAGTTAAATGGGTTTCTACCCATTGGTTTTAAACTATTATGAGATTAATTGTAGACAATAATGGATTCATGTTATTGAGAAATATGAAATCAAAAAATTATTTATTTCTATACTTAAGTGTTTAGTTATTATTATCCAATAAATTTTTATTATTATATAGTCTGTGGATGTATTTATTTATTTTTGATTATATAAATTTTTTTTCTCAGTAATTTACATTATCATTATGATTATTCAGTATCGAGTAAATTAAATGGAAATTTTGTTAAGTTATTTACCTTGGAATATTGAATATTCTATTCCAAGTTATTCAAATGAAATTTGAGATTATTTATTTACATTATTATGATGATTATTCTTATTGATTCATTATTCCATCCAACATAATTAACCCTTACCAAGGAGTTGATGTTAACCATAATTTCATTTCATCATAATGTTTCCATGAATTTTACTATGATTGATATGAAGGGATAATCTATACGAAATAAAGTTAATATCATAATCATAAAATTTCATCATAATTTTCGTATCAAATTATAATTTATATATATAGTATGTATCTATTTTAACAAGACTACTATACTATTAGGTTTTTTGGAATGATATTATTTGTATATTATTTGAATATATTAAATATGGCACTGAATCTACGAAACTAATGATGTGGTCACAATATTTTTTATCAGTGGAGGTTTTTTAGAAACCATTATAACTAGATTATAGAAATATTAGATCAGGAAACATAACTATATGTTGGAATTTTTTAAAAGTATAGATGAACACCCGAATGATTTGGTAAGGAAGAGATTATGTGGTTTCTTTTGAAAAATTTAGGCCTATCTGGACACTACAATTGGACATAGTTATAGATCAAAGGTACCATGGAGTAATTAATCTGAAAATATCTTTATAGGCATTACATCATCATTTACTAGTACACAACAACAACCCATTCTACACACTGGCATTGACAATCCCAATGGATATTCCTTAGATAATTATCATTTTCATTATAAACCATTAATAAGGATTAGAATAAATAATTATGTTGTATGACCTCAGTTAATCATATAGTGTATAATTCTGAAAACAACATATCAAAATTTAGACATCCTATTAATGAATATATGTTTTCCCCCTACGATTATTATTATTTACACTATAAATGTTGGTTTTAGTCCGTGAATTGAACTAAATTTTATCATGATATATCGAAAATGAGGGAAACAATAGTGATTATGATCAAATATATTGGATGGTTATAGGAGTGAAATTTATCAGAATTATGCAATATTAGTTCTCAAATAATATTATTAACAATATATACCTCAACCATATTTCAAACTCCCCAAATAATAGAATGATGGAGTTGTCTAAGAGGTCGAGTGGTTGAGATAACATAGGCATGAATGCTCAATTTCATTAATGAAATATTTTTGGAAGGAGAAATCAGGGGATGTTTTTTGGTGAAATACGAAAATGATATATGTGTGGAAAGGAAGGGAGTGAAGCAAATATTCTCTATGGAAAAACAAAACGTATAAACAAAGGACATAAATCTCAGAATACTGATTAATTTATAGTTTTTTTATTAATATAGAAAAACTGATAATTATCTAAGTCAATTCCCTCATATGGAGTTAATTACAAGACTAAGGAAGTATGTATGTGGAAATGAATCTAATTATGAATTTTTAAATAGGGATTAAATATTTATATTGTATATGTATTTTACCAATTTTATTTGGGTTATAGGAATAGTGGGTCATCTAGAGAATATGCTAACTTTTAAAATAATATATTTATTTAGTAACGTATGATTTATAGATACTATCCTAGGTTATGATTTTAATGTTGATCATAAGTTCGAAGTCATAAACACCGATTTTTTAATGTTATGTGATTGGTGTCTACATTGATTAAGTTAATTTTGAGAAAAACTATTACAACTATGTGTTTTATTGAAAATTTATTTTAGTAATACTGGATTTACATTTTTTAGATATAATTTTAATGGAAATGATAACATTTAAAATTAATATGTTTATTAATCATCATGTTATAATAGTTAAATATATTTTTTAAACATTGTTGGAAAATTATGTTTTGAAAACCCTCGTATCAGAGGTTATTTGATGATTAATTTTATTTCAATGGAGTCTATAATATGTTTTTGTAACATTATCTTAATTAAATTAATATTGTATTATAAAATAGATGACCTTAATTCCTTGTGACAACCAATCATGTTCACAGATGTAGTGGTGTCTGAACCCATGACCATGGGATGACATGGATTTTTAACCTACAACTATCCTATGTTATGTCCTAGAAAAAATTTAAATTTTTAAATTAAAATATTTGAAAATAAACATAAAAAATATTAATCATTAAACTAGAGAATTTCATTTTTGGTTTTATAGATTAAATATTTATATTAGATAACCTTTTCTCACCATATTATATTTGAAAAATATTTAGAGAAAATAAAAAATAATTGATATTATTTTATGAATATTAAAAACCATAAAAAAGAATTTTAGTTCATCGAAAAAAATCATTTTTAAATTTTCATTTCCCCATGTATTAAATGAATTGGAAATTAATTGAAGAAAAATAAAAAATATGAAATTTTTATTAAGAAAATAAAACATATCAACTATTATTATTTAAATATATTTTTTATGGTAAAATAATTCTCTATATTTATAAAATTTATATTCATGGGAAATATCATCTTGTTACATTGATATCTTATAAATTATACAGTATTGATAATCATAAAAAATTTATGGATTCGAGGCCGTTATGATTCCATTGGTCATTAACATTCATGTGATAAATGACATCAGTCACTCTATGTAATTATTTAAATTTTTTCACAATTTTTATATATTTACATTCCAAAAATTATCTCTTAAATGAGAATCTAGTTATGAGTTATTTCCAATGACCTTCATACATTCCTCTGTCTATTCATAAGAGGATGTTTTATTGACCGTTTTATATTGTGGGCTTTTTAATGATAGAATTTTCAAATATAAACCCATTTATTTATGAGACCAAGGAAGAAATTTATTTAAAGAGGGGACAATTTAACACCAATTAAATCTAAAATAAGGATATTTTATTTAATAACTCATGTGACACGCCACACCAAGCTTAGAAGAAAACATAGAAACCCTAAACGTTATGATTTAGTTATTTTGAAATAAATTCAATCTCCTCAATATATTTACATACATACAATGAGGGTTTTATCTTATGTTACATGAAATAACAGTTTTCCTTTTTTTACATGAAATATTTTGGATAGTATTCATTATATACTACACTTAGTTTAGATTGCAATAAATGAAACACTAAGTCAAAACAAAATGTTAAATGATATTAAAATATCATTATATAAAATTATAGTTATAACATAGTCATTAAAATTAGGGATATGAATATTAGTAGAACATTTATGATAAATATTTTAATATTTTAATAATTAATTAAATAATACTCAAATTAAATGAAAATAATTATCTTGTAAAATCTTGATTTTTTCATAATGAGGGATTAGTTTTGGTTATGATAGATAACTTTAATTTAAATATAATCACATTTATAAAATTATTTTTGAAAAAATAAAATAATTTTTAAATGGGAACATATAACTTATCTTATGTTGAAATTTTGGTATTTCTTTTGTGAAGACTTAATTTTCATTGAATATTGAAAGTATTGAATTTTAATTTTAAACAACATTTTCATTTATATAATTTATATTGATAAATGATATTTTGAGTTCGTATTAAAGTAAAATTAGTTCAATTTTATATCAATTAATACATATTATGTTATTTTAATGTTATTAATTTAATTTTTTTTTAAAAATATGTAAAATTTGAATATTTTGACATTAAAACCCAGTTTTCTCATTGGATCAACGAGATTAAATTCAAATTAAATTATTCCATTTATAAGAGGTAAATTTGTAGAAATGTATTAAAAATTTAAAATCAAATTATTTTACATAATATAATTAGGAAAACATAATTTTTTACTATAATTATTAGTGATAATAGTTTAAATTAATTAATATGATAATGGTAAATATAGGGTTTCCTGTATTAAATGGATTTGTATTAAAATTATTATTACAGAAACATTTTAATTTTTTTTAAATATATATTTTATATTTAGAATAATTATGTTCATATTATGTAATGATGTTTATTTTCATTTTATTAAAAAGATAAATTACATTTGGAAATAAAATATATAAGGTACCATGAAATTAAACTAAAAGGGTAAAATTGAGAAAACATAATTTACTATGAGTAATATGGTAGAAATATTATTATTTTTTATGTTGGAGGTTTTTATCAGCCAAATAATGCCACAAATGAGTTAATATTTAATTTTTAACCACATAATATTGGGAGACCTCCCAATATCGAATAAATTTAAGAATTAAAAATAATGACACTACGCCTCAATTATAAATTCGAACTAACTCCCCTTACTTCGACGCACCTTAAATCCAAAATGGATTGGCCAAGAACATACATACTAACATTAAAATTCTATAAACTAATAATATAACCCTTATTTTGGGAAAAATGCATCCTTTTTTCCATTGTAAAAACCAAAAATGATACTCAAATAAGAGGCAACATTCGTTAATTATGAAATTTCTCTAACTTATTTCTGAACAACCATCAATGTTAATTAAAAATTGATGATATTGTAACCTCAGTATGTAAAATATATATTTATATATTTATAACAGTTCAATGAATTACAACCATATCAACATCCATTAAATGGGTAACAAAATGATCATCCATTTTTATGGTAGACTATAGCCTCGCGAACCAATATCCTTTATTTCTCTATTTCCACTTCTATAGTAGGGGTATAATGATATATATAATGTATATATATAATAATTATTACATATTTATACCTTTAGAGTAACTATGTCCTATATATATATATATATTTATCTTCAATTTCATAGGATATGTAATAATATAACATGTCTATACAACAGACTACAACCTCATGAGGTTTTGTGATTCATTGTTCACTAATACGTCACATATATAGTGGCAAATATAAAGTGAGTTATTATATTTTTTGATTAAAAAATAATTATAATATACATGACATATTTATAAATCTATAAATAAATTACAGAACATTTTTTTATTTTATTTTCACTCACATAAAAGGGTAAAATTGTTGTTGTATACGTGGTCTACCAACTTCACGAAGTGATGTCTCCCTCTTTTCATCACCACACAACATATTTTATAAATAAGTATATAAAATGGTATATAAAAATAATTAACTATATTTAACATCACTATATTACATTCACACATTCATTAATGAACATAGATAAATGGAAACACTACTCATGTGTACGTACGACCAACCTCTCTGTGATCGTAAGGTAACTAATTTTTATAAAAATAATTCATAATTTGTTTTAAATTAGAAAGTAATATATAAATGTGTTAATTATGTCATGATTGTAATTTTTAGGAAATATAACTATATAATATATTCATTAACATTATCTTTTAGGAAGAAACACTCTTAAGAGAAAAAAGAAATTAAAAACAAAAATAATTAAAATAATGAGGGATTATTAATGAAAATATAATAAGATGTTATATACTGATGAGATATGATATTATAATTATTTATATCTTTATTTAATAATTTATTAATTTTTTTTAAAAAAATATACCTACTGTTAATAAATTCTAAACCAAAATGGAGCATAAGTTAAGGGATTACAGCACAATTTAATTTCGTTGAGTAATATTGTAATGGTATAAACCTATTTTTTATATAGAGTATATAATTAGCCATTTACATAAAATATCATTAATAGTTATTTATTCTTGTGATTTAATGTTACAATTTTAATTATGTAATCTAATATAATTTAAATTAAATGTATACATTTGTAAAGAAATTTATAACTCAATTTCTTTTAATTGTGTTATATTAAACCTTCATTATCATTGATATTACAAGATTATATGTGTAATATTATTTAAAAATCTATTTTCCCCAATAATTTTATTTATATTTATATTTGATACATAAAATATGTTAATTTACTCTTTTTCCCTTAAATTTTATGAACCTTTTAGGGTTTATTTCTATATCTCTTTCTAATCGTGATTTATTATTCTTTAAATTTAGTTCAAGGAAATTAAAAGTTAATTTTTTGATATAAAAATTTAATTTTATTATACCATATTATTAATTAAATTTTTATTTATTAGTTCACTGTTCCTAGTCATTGGTAATTATATTTTTTTAAATTTTTAAAATAAAATATGACATTATTTCTATTTTCAATCCGAAAAATGTTTTCTTTGAAACAAAAAATTTACTAATTTTTTTTCAAAATGTCTTTCATCCTATTAAAAATGACTTTTAAAGAGAGTTTTAAATAATTATAATATCTTTTATTTTTTAATATTTACTTTCATGGAATGATATATTTAATATATGTATCAAATTAAATAATATATTTACTTCAAGAATGATTTTAATATCTTTTTATTTTATTTATATCCATAAATAATATATTTACTTCAAGGATAATATTAAAATTCACTTCCTTCTTTAAAATCATATATTTAGTAAAATATCTTAAAATACTAACATTCATGTTATCAATAGACATTACATTCGACCAAATAATATATATTTTTATCATGTATATTTTTATTTCATTAACCATATATAACATTAAAAAAATTACATTTAATGATCATTTTTTATGTAATGGCCTTGAAAGGGACTCATTATAGAGTTTTCCAAAATACTTATTCCATCAAACGGTTCCATTGAAATGGTGGCACTGGCCACAGTGGCACCATGATGGTGGCACCGGTCATGGTCACACATCGAAATAGTGGAATTGTGATGGTGGATCTATAGGAGACACACTATCACGGTCACACACTGAAACAATGGCACAGTGATGGTGGAACCGTAGTAGTCACACTATCATATTAGCACATCAAAACAGTGGCACCACACACTGTGTTCCACATAACCATTGTCACTTTGATGGTCACACCACTTATGGTATTCCATTAAACCGGTGACACCATAATGGTCGCACCATCATGGCCAAACCATAAAATATTGGCACTACTAACTATGGAACCATTATGGTGTCTCACCAAATAGTGACCCGCCCATTTTTTTTTTATAGTTTCTCAGATTTTCTTATTATGTAACCAATAACGAATCATTTGATGTAAAATTGGTTTAATACACCTTTTAAAGCCATAAAAATACCAAAATTGATATTTAAAATCCCAAAAGAGTCAGGCAACCCATGAATAACCACAATTTGTGTCCTTTTCATCATTATCAAACACTTTTCTCATACATTCATGTTCCTCCCCTATTATGTGTTTTCCTATATTTAATATTAACCCTTTTACTCATAGAAGTTATTGCCACATCTCTGATGTTAATTATTAAATATGAATTAATTTCATCATGTATAACCCTCCAACTGCATAGATAAACCATGATCCACCATTAATTTTATTGAAGAATTCAGATTTTTTAACTCCATGATCTCACCTTTCATCATTTTGGGAAACATTCTTCTTCTTGGCTGGTCGCAATACATTCTTTAGTATGTTTGGAGTCTGCTTCTCAACGCTAGTGGTGTACACATGCTGATGCCTTTTCGGCTCACTGTTGGAGTCCTCAGAGTTCCTCCTCTATATGTCTTGCTTCCACAATTCTTGTCACATGGAGAAAAACATTGATCACTGATCACTCATGTAAGGTTTTTCATTCTTCTCACTTTAATGTGTATTATGCGGGGTGGGTATGATATTTTTCCTACGAGGATGCAGGAAAATAAACATTATAGAATATATCAATCGTTTTAAAGAATGAAGGGGTGTGTTTGATAATGTTGTTGTACTATTTTTCCTTTTCTTATATGTTGGGAATTGTATGGCTTTATGTGCACGAAAAATTGTGGTTTTTTGTGGTCTCTTCATGTGCACTAATGAATGTATGTTCTCAGGATAATTCTATGATCGAATTTCTATAAAATGAAATAAGGTTAACCATGTAAACTCGGATGATTAAATGGATTCCCAATGAATAAGAACCCATGTGTGGTCACCTTGGTTAACGAAACAGAATGATGAAAATAAAAGAACAATGTATTTAAATCTGAAAACTATATTTCTCTATTGTGGTGATGTGAATGGGTTTTCTTCTTGATTCTTGTGATTTAACATTGATGCGGATGGGTTCACATATTGTGCAGTTTCTAGTTTTTTGATTTGGGGCCATTTAGGGACAATTTTTGGGGTATTATTTGTTTCCGGTATGTCGAGGTATCACACATATCTCTTATTTTTGATACTTTTCATGAAAACTGACTGTGAATGCTTAATTTGCCGCTTTGTTTTTTTCCATCCATTCCATGTGGCTATGATTGTTTGTAGCTCGGAATTGAAGAATTTATTAAATTGAACCTCTTGAGTGTGATAAAATAAATGGTTTCAATGGGGAATTGTTTTCTAGGAATGAGTTGTGGCTAGGTTGAGGATTCTGTGATTTTTTTGAATGAATAGTAATGTGGGTGTTTGTGTGTGGGTTTGTTTTGGAACCCATAGTTTGGGATGAGTTCTTATTTACCTATATGTATAATTTAGTTCTTATGTTTCTTATTCGCAGCCCACCAAAGTTGATCACTTCATGCTGAACACCCCGATTTAATGGGGGAGGGTGTTTTTCCAAAAAATACCTATGATTGGCTAGTTATTATATCATTTTCTTCTCCATTTCTTGAGTAGTCCAATATTCATCAGGAATATTGTGATATCATGAGGTCCATTATATTCAAACATTCTGTAGGTATGGTAGTTTTTGTGGTTTACCATGTTGTGTGTGAGCATCTTGTTTCCCATTTGTCATCTGGATGAGGCCTTGGTGTCTTATGTCGGGGCTTCAGTTGTTCTGGCCCAGGTGTCTGTAGGTGGGGATGTGTGTGGTTGTTTTGGCCCAGGTTTTTGGGGGCCGAATGCGTGGTTTTCGGGGCCCAAAAGGTTGTTGTTGAGGTAGTAGTGAGACTGTAGTGATAATGGTGGGGGAGTTTTGACGTATAGGATGTATTTAATAACCCGTGGGAATGTTTTCTGGTGCACCCAAACAACGAGGTGTTATTACTATTACTTTAAATAAAATTCATTATTTGGGGATTGTGTATTAGTGTGGTTTGGGTTGATAGTATATTTTCTAGAAGATTTGGTTATCTCATTTTCTAATAGGGCATTAGATTTCCTCCCCAAATTTTCACGTGAGCTATTTGTCATCCATAGTGAGAATACATATATAGTCACCATATGAATATAAAACTGTTTTCAGGATTCTAGGTGGAATTCAAGGACCGTGAAGGACAATATTAACTCAAATGCTGGGACCACTAATGTTGCTTCTTTTCTTTTCATTTGGCACGGACCTTTAGAGTTTTCATTAACTTGACGAACATTATATTGGAATATGCATAAGGGACTGGACGTTTTTTTTTCTTTAAAATTACATAAATTTTAGGTGTTTTTTTGGATTAACTATCTATTCTACCAACCCTTTACCAAAAAGGGGTAATTCCTTCCATACCACATGTGATATTATACTCTGGGGGATAGTCACCACTCTATGGTCTATTATATTCGTGCCTCAGGGGTCATTATCTATCCATCAACATGAAGAATGATGGGTCTAGAAGTTTGTTTTCCATTCCCCCATATTCGTGGTGGTGGGTTGAGGTAGAATGGTATCAATGGTGATGTTTTAGAGATAATATGGAGTCCTAGGTTAAGAAAAGTGAGGATTGCAAGGGATGGTAGGAAAAAATGTTAGGCAATCTCAGTGCATGAAATCGGCAAGGTAAGACCTACTAGGATGCAGGAATTTAGGTCCCCCCATGATCCGATACTAGGACTCTAGACCTACCGAACGACAAAGTGTGGCTACACAAATTGCAAGGATGCGACCCTATGAATGGTACATGCATCAAAATGACTTGTGTTTATTTATGTATTGGGTATTTTAGGGATTTAATATAAATAAAATGTCTATTAAGAATTGAAAAGGAATCATCCACACTACTGAGTAATAGGAATTCTTTATTTACCTTTTAGCTATGGAACTCGGATGGTGACCATGGGTAGGGTGGGTGATCGGGGCCCATGAGAATTATTTGGCTAATTGGAAAATGGATGATCAAGAGGGGGGGGGGGATGACTAGTGGTTGAGGACACTTTGTGCCATTCAGCAGGAGAACCTCAGGAAGTATGAGGGACACATCTCATACATGGAAATAGAGATATGATGATAGATTTTAGTTTTATTCGGGCTTTGACAGAGTATTGGGTTCTTCTGGCTGTAATCCAGATATGGGAAGTGGTGCATTAGTGGTGGAGAAAATAACATGGGGAGAAGAGGGAGGCTGAGGTTTTGAGGACTGACATCGAGAGGGTGTTCCTAGATGAATTCCACTCTTCCATGATAAAGGTTGCTAAGTGGTAGGAACTACTGTCCTTTATGTCGGGGAGTATATTAGTGAGGGAGTTTTGGATAATGTTAAAGGATCACTTTCACATTTCTTCAGACTTATTTTGGGACGGGGATTCACAAGATAGATGATTACAGGAGGAACATCGACCTTCTATTTAATATGTTATTAATTGTTTCACTCTACAGACGTACACGGAGTTATAGAAAAGGGATGATGTTGAAGAGAGGATTCAAATAGTAGGAGGAGTTCTTCTAGAGGGGAGGGAGTTGGGATCATTAAAGTAGATGGATGTCAGTAGTAGGCCTCAAGAGTTAGGGGATTCCTAGTCTTGTCCAGTGGAGATCAGGCCCCAGCAGCACCGTTTTCGATCTCCCAATTCTCATCATTTAGTTGTGGGCTAAGGAATGAGATTCTTTTTCTATTACAGTCATGGTAACCATCTGAATCAATGCCCAGACGGATTCCAATGATGTGGGGTGGGCAGGTTTAGCGCCCACCTCAGCCATAATAGTTTCCAACCTATCCCTTTAGGAAGAAGTAGTAGGGATAAAATGCTCACACATCACCAAGAGAAGAAGTTGTAAGAGGAGGACTACCACAAGGCTCTCCTCAGGGAACTCAAGTAATTCATGGTCAGGGAGGCGACAGAAAGCGGAGGGGCAGATGTGCTGGGTGTGGGCAGTTTCACGCTATAGAGGTAACCATTTTAGTAAGGCCCGAGGTCATTCGAGGTACGATAAGATTGTTTAGCACACTTGTATACACCTTGTATTTATTCAAGAGCATCACAAACCTTTTTTGAATCTAGTCTAGTTCCTACATTGGGTCTAGAAATTGAGAGGCATCTCGTTCCCCTGGTTTTGAGTACGCTAGTAGTATGTCAGACTAGCTTGTCTAGTGTATTTTGGGGATGTAGACTGATGTTGGGACCACATCAGTCTATTGGAGACTATATTATTCTGTAGATGATTCCATATAATTTCATTATAGGCATCAACTTGTAGTTATCCATGTGTTACATTATCAACTGCTTCCAAAAAAGGGTCCTGTTTTATGATATGGGCAGACAACGTGTTACTTTCGTCCAGGATCAGGGTTTCTAGGAAGACATTCAATGAGTGTTTCCCCATTAATAATTGATATGTCAATTTTTAGTGGAGTATGAAGATATAGAGATGGTTTAAGTCCCTGAGGATCATTAGTGAGTTCTTCGATTTCTTTTTTTGGAGAGTTGGTGACTCAACCCCCTCGATGTGATGTTGAGTTTGGGATTGACATCTAACCCAGTGCTCATCTGATTTTGATGGCTCCCTATTGAATGTCACATTTTATGTTGTGGGAGATACATATTCAGATTGACGACCTAATGAAGAAGTGTTTTTCTCAACCAAGAACATAACCATGGGTTGCTCTTGTTTTGTTCGTAATGAAAGAATATGGTGGTCTCTGGTTGTGTTCAGACTACCGGAGGCTAAAACATGTAAAAATAAAGAATTGTTAATCCCTCCCAAGGATCGATGAATTTTTTGAACAGTTGTAGGGGCCATGATGGTTCTCCAAGATTGACCTTCAGTCAGGATATCACATGGTGAGGGTGAGGAGGGTGACATATCAGTGTTTTCCTTTAGGTGCAGATATAGGTACATTGTGTTCGTGGTCATGATGTTCATTGTTATGAATGCACAAGTAGTGTTTGATGGGATCATGTACTATATCTTCTGATAATATCTAGACCTTCTCATTTTCATGTCTATTGACGATATCCTAACCTACTCATGATCAGTGGAGGATCACAAAGAGTATATGGGGATGGTTTTAGACGTCCTCTGATAGCACCATCTCCATTGGAAGTTGTCCAAGTGAAAGGTCTGAACATGATAAGAGAATTTACGTAGATGTGTGCTGTTCAAGCATGGGATAATAGTAGACATATCAATGGTTTATGCGGTTGTTTCCTGGGAATCACCCAAGAAGTTGGTAGTGGTTTGTATTTTCCTAGGTCTTGGAAGATACATCCTCTTGAGTGTAACTATGCCCCCCACAATCTAGAACATAGAGTGGCCATTTTTGCACTATAGTTATGAAGACATTAACTTATCAAGGATCTCTTCATGGTCTTCACATATCACAATATCTGGAGGTATATCATCTCCCAGTTGGACCTGAACATGCGGTTGTGGATTTGGATAGAGATTCTTCAGGGATACGAGTTCGAGATCTTATACACTGGTGGCCTATGACTTAAGACGAATATCATAGAAGGATGCACTCCAAGAATCCCCAGATGCTTAGAAGGCGATGGAGGAGATGGCTACCCTACACCCGGATGCATTGGTAGAGGATGTTTGAGGTGATCTCTTTTAGATGATAGTAAAATCATCTCTATTATGACAAGTGTAGAAGTCTCAGTGGGGGACATAGAGGTTGATGTGATGCAGGATCGTGTCAGGTGATGATCTGAGAGGATGGTCGGACGATGGAAGAATCAGATGCAGTTTCATAGGGAGTGGTTCATCCTAGTTGAAGTATGCAAGAGAGTTCTGGTTGCGTTCAACAACACACCCATAAATGTACACCAACGAGTTTCCAATATGTACCAGGGTTTGAGGAGTTATTTTTGGTAACCTGTAGCGAGGCGTGCAATGGTATATTTTGTGGCAATGTACCTCATTAGACACTTGGTGGAGGATATACGCCACATCCCAGGAGGTCTCTTTCAACCATTAGATATCCCCAAGATGAAATGGGATGTCATTTCGATAGATTTTGTCTTGGGACTACCTAGATTTAAAGGTGGTTGTGATGCTATCTGGATAGTGGTGGGCAGGCTGATGAAATCATCTCACTTCTTATCAATCATGGAGTTATGTGTGGTGGATTCCTTATCAAAGAGGTACATGGGTCTGTTGGTGAGGATACATGGAGTTCTATGGTCTATAGTTTCAGATCGGGATACCAAAATTACTGCACAGTTTTGGAAAGGATTTCATTATTCATTTGGAACCCAGTTATGCCTCAACAGTGCTTTCAAGCCCCATACAGATGGGAAGACAGAGAATACCATCCAGAAGTTGTAGGATATTCTACGGGCATGTGTTTTGGACATTAGGGGATGTTGGGTATGGAACATTACCCTGGTAGAATGTTCATACAGCAATAGCTATCACTCTACCATTGGAATGGCTCAATTCGAAGCCATGTACGGGATGTCGGGTTGCTCACCCATGTGATGGACTGTAAGAACCCGGTTCTTATTTTTGAGGTACGAGCTGCTTCTTTTCTCTTTTCCTTAAGTGTTTTTGAGAAAATATGGAAAATGGGGAAAATCCAAAATTTTGGAATGACACATCGTGTACTTGTCCACACGTCGTGTACTTTTGGCCGTGTGGGATGGGTATACGCGGCGTGTATCCATGTCGGAGATGAGGGGTGTAGGAACCGACTACATGCCCTGTAGTGGTACTTTACTAGCCTTGTAGTCAGTCAGCAGGCCTAAACAGTAAGGTGGTGGTGTAGCCGCTAGTTGGGCGACAGTACACATTGTGTACTCGGAAG
The DNA here is from genome assembly GCA_963277665.1 of Viscum album. NCBI lineage: Eukaryota > Viridiplantae > Streptophyta > Magnoliopsida > Santalales > Viscaceae > Viscum > Viscum album. The sequence continues at coordinate 322,284,775 of OY728161.1, forward strand.
TACATGTTGTGTACTCATGTCGACATATGACCAATGTGGCGCTGCCGCCAGAGGAACAGTTAAATGAAGGAAGTAAACGTCATGTACTCAGAAGTACACGCCCTGTACTTTGTTTTTTGGGATTAAAACAGGCAGTAGCCTCCTCATTTGGTAGAGGATGAATTTGAGCCATTTTGGAGCCAAAGGAGGAGGTCGAACCTTTGAAGATCCGCCAGGTGTTCTTCTGGAATCGGTTTCCACCTCGGATGACCCCGTTAGAACTGCACGGGTAAGGGCTTCCATCTCCTCGAATGCTTCATACCAATTATTCTCTTAACAGGAGTTATTTGTGTTTGAACAGTTTTTCTTCTTCGTCAGATCTACGCTATTCATGGGCGTTTTAGTAATCGACGTTCGTGTATAATGCTCCTTGGCGTATAAGGAAGGTGGCTTGGTGTTTTTTTCCGAATTCTGTGTGTTTTGTGCATTTTTTTCCATGAACCCATGTTGGTGTGTCATGTGGATGAGGTCGTTGCTATATTTAACACCTATAATTGATTCGGTATTTAATTATGATATTAAAATAATGGTTGGGATCATTGCCTGGATATGTAACCTCCCCGGGGGTGTGTTCCACTATTTAGCCATTTGTCCAGGACACCCGAGGGTATGCATTTAAATTATTAATTGTAGAATTTCCATGACATGATTTGATTGTTACTGCTTGTTTACCTGTTGTTCATGGCCCGGTTTCCTGTTTAGCCTGAAGGAATTTTTGTCTTTAGCATGACAGTGTTGTTGTGATTAGCATGTGGGAACTACACTATTTATCCTGAGGGTAGTAGATATTTTCGGCCTGAGGGAAAATTCTTCCATGCCTGAGGGAAATAGACTCAATGCCTGAGGGTGACACTATCTATGCCTAAGGGAAAACTCTGTTATTTTTTAGGGCAGATTCTTGTGTTGGGTACTCCTTACCCGAGGGTAGGGGTTTACATGTCAAGGGGACATTAGCTGGTTATTTAGAATATTCACATTGGTGGTATTTTAAATTAAATGAATTTAATGGATGTTAAAATGGAAATATAACTGGTAATTAGATACTTTTGAGTAATGATTACTTTATTGCATTTTACTACTGCACACTATTGTTGCATGGTTACACGCAGTTGGCCACGAGCCTTTAGTGGGTTCCTACTAAGATATATTTCTCACACCCTCTTTGTGTCATGCTTTTTGGACCAAACAGATTACATTTCGGCATGTCTGGATATAGGCACGAGTCCCTATACAGGTACTTGACTGTTGTTGTGGAGTAGGAGGGCATGAGACCGAGACTAGGCTCACGATGCCGCTTCCGACTTTTTACTTTTCTTTGTTGTACTCTGTTTTTTTTCTATATTTTATTCACGTATAACATGTTCTAGCTATTTTTCTTAGAACTTGGGACATGTAGCATCATTATTTATACACTGTTGGTTATATCCACTGCTATTGATTATTTCAGTTGTGTACGGTTTTCTGCTTCCGCTGTCCTTGTATGTTTTATTTCATTCGGATGTTCTACACTTTGACAAATAAGGGCATAGTTTCCCCACAATCAGACCTAGGCCCTCGCTGCTAGTCGGAAACCTCTGGAATTTGGGGAAATGTGCTTGCGGTCACGTGGTGAACCGGGTTCGGGGCATCCCATTACATGGAACCCGGGTTTGGGATGTTACAAAGTGGTCTCAGAGGGGTCATTTTCATTGACTTACTATTTGGAGCCGTAGTCAGTGTTAGAATGAATGGTAGTTGGTAATAAGCTATGCCCTGGTGTATCTAACTCATGTACAGGGAAAAGCCAGTCTACCTTGTATTTTTGCAATTCTTTTGATTTTTCAAATTTTACAGTTGATATGTTTTCACCGTTGGGTGATGCAGTTGATATTGTGTTGTTTATAATTTATCTGTGGGTTCTATTTGGTTTCAACCCGATGAGATGAGGGTATTCCATCGCATTCATCATATAGGCACATGCTAGATATCACATGCCATGCATAGTTTCCATGCCTTGTAGGTGTATTAGAAATTTCATGTTGTTGTGATAGTTGACATTAGAGAAAATCATGTTGTTGTGAGATCTTCTTGATAAATACCTGCTTTGTGATATAGTATTTTTGTTTGAGCCTGTAAATAGAATTAACGCCAATCTTCGGTTTTTGGGGAGTATGGGCCCCCATTGACCAGAATTTGGTGGCTCATTGACTGATTATTTTGTTATAACACAGATAATATGTAAAAAATTGATTCGTGTGGATTATGGGCCCTCACAGGTCGGAATATGACACTTAGCTATTGGTTTCAGTATTTTCTGTGTTCCGGGGAAGTTTCTGAGGCATACTGCCTGAAAACCCAGTATACACGCGCATGTAGAACTTTAAACACACCGTGTATGACCTTCTGTTCAGGAAGAAAAATAAACATTTTGAGTACATTCCGTGTACCCTGAGTACACTCCGTGTAGTCTCTTCCTGTGTCATAAGACGTGTGGCGATGACACTGGGTAGGGAAAGCCATGGGTAAAACATGCCATGTAGATTTTGTACAGGTTTTGTATTGTTGACCCAGTGTCCGGCCGTGTAACTAACAACACGGGTCGGAGAACTCATGTACAGAACACACCGTGTCAATGATTAGCACGCCGTGTAGTGTGTCCTGGGGACTCGGTCGTGTAACTAACAACACAGGACGGTGTCACCCCACCTGCAACATGCCGTGTACCTATGGGACAAGCAGTGTACTCATGTCTGGGGATAGACCATGTGGACATAGCTGTGTAGTGCGAAATAGGGTGGTGTACACAACGTGTATGGGTGTAACATGCCGTGTAGAGTCAAGCCGAGTAGTCGGCCATGTCACAGACGAATGGGAAGATGGAAAATAACACCATACTTGCCGTGTAGATTTTATACACACCATGTAGTTTTTGTTCAATGGGAGCCGTGTGGCTTATCCTTGTAGAAGGACCTGGGCAGTGGAAGGGGAAGTCAAGTACACACCATGTAGTCAATGTACACGTCCTGTAGTATTGTTTAGAAAATATTGAAAGGCCATCTTACTCTTTTTCCCTTTGTGGTTCATTCGCTTCGGTCTTTGGTAATCTTGTTCTAAGGCGTGTTTTGACCTTGTAGTGGAATGTCACCTAGATGACCACAAGTTGTTCTCCATGAGAGAGGCAAAGAGTATACTCTGGAGATGGTGGGTCATGGGCTACCAGTTGATCCACCAACAGAGCCAGATGCGGCACCAACTGCTATAACAGACACAGGCGCGGAGGCGCAGTTCCATGAAGGCTTATTGCGGTTCATGCAGACCTTTCAGGGAGCACCGCAGGCAGCCACATCTATGGCCAAGCTGACATGTATCTATTAGAAGCAGCATTCACCTACGTTTTTAGGGGATGGTTGACCACAGGCTGCAGAGCCTTTTCTTTGAACAATTCAGACTATTTTTTATCATCTTGATACGCCTCTAGGGAAGAGGGTCAAGCTCGCGACTTACATGCTGCGTGATTCTGCCAATAGGTGGTGGAATGTTACCACCCAGTTAGAGCATCATAGGGACCTGGCATGGGAAGAATTTTAGGCAGTCTTCTATGACTTCTTCTTCCCAGATACCCTGATAACAGATAGATCTTGAGAGATCATGAATCAACAGCAGGGCACTATGTCAATAATGGATTATTCTGCTCATTTTATGGAGCTTTAGCACTCTGCACTCATGCAGGTGGGTGATGAGACATTGAGAGCCAGAATATTTGAGGATGGTCTTCGGTCTGACATCCTAGAGATGGTGAATGTCTTTAGGTTTCATATTGTACACTCTATTTGTGAATAGGGCACTGATCATAGAGAGGAACCTTCGGGAATCTAGTGGTGTGGGCCATGGTGGTTCAGCACCAGTTTCTGGTATTATTTCTGCTGGCAATAGGATGAGACAGATGGACTTCTCTCAGGGTGGCAGTACCAGTATGAAAAATGTTTCAGGTGGCCATGTCATGTGCTACCTGTGTTGTAGAGATAGGAACAAGAGACCTCAGTGTTCATTGATCCAGTGGAGTGTTGAGCTTGCGGAAAGATGAGTCATCTGCAGTGCTTTTGTAGGGAATTTCCATCAGCGGCTAGTGAGAGGGATTTTGTGTAGACTTCATGTGTGGGAGCATGACTAGTGGATTCTTACCAGTTAGGGAACTTGAATACATCATGGCGTGTAGGTAGAGATGGTGGTCGTGGCCGTGGTATCCAGACACTAGGATCTCAGAGGCAGGAGTTGTAGTAGGCCCAGAGAAGATGAGGGCTGTAGTTTACTGGGAGCAGCCTAAGAACGTGTTTTAGATACGGAGTTTCATGGGGCTGTCTGGTTACTATAGATGCTTTATACATGACTTCTCCCTCTTAGCATCACCATTGATGGATTTGACTAAGAAGGGTGTGATGTTCGTTTGGTCAGAAGCTTGCGAGACAACTTTTCAGGACCTGAAGGGAAGGTTGACATCAGCATTGATTCTGATAGTCCCAGAGGAGGGGAAGATCTATACAGTTTACTGTGATGCATTAGGTATTTAGCTGGTAGCAGTGTTGATGTAGGGAGACCGAGTACTTGCATATGGGTCTCGGCAGTTGAGACCGAATGGGCAGAATAACCCAACACTTGATCTCAAGTTGGCTGTAATTTTTCATGCATTGCGTTGTTGGAGACACTATCTGCTGGGAGAGAATTTTTTGGTTTTCACCAATCACAGAAGCCTCAAGTATATCTTTACTCAGCGTGATCTGAATCTGAGGCAGAGAAGGTGGGTCGAGTGCCTACAGTTCTTTGATTTTGAGCTTGCCTATACACCTGGTAAAGGTAATGAAGTAGCTGATGCACTAAGCAGGAAGACTTAGATACAGGCGATGCAGGAGGCCAGTGGTGAGGGGGAGCTCATGGCCTTGTTCTCTGAGATGCATCTGGAGGTGCATGATAGTCAGGGGAAATCTTATCTTTCCTCCATAGCTGTGACTTCTACCCTCCTAGATAGAGTGAGGATGAGACAACAATCTAATTCTGAAGGCCTAGTTCTATAGGATTTGGTGGAAAGTGGGGACCCTTCTCTTGGATGGACGATAGGCAGTGATGAGTTCTGGAATTTCCATGGATGAGTTTGGGATCCAGGGGATATACGTGAGGAGATGATTTGGGAGTTTCATGCTTCAACTTGGGCAGCTCATCCCGGGGTTACCAAGATGTACTGTGACTTGAGGCGTCAGTACTGGTGGCTGGGTATGAAGAGAGAGATATTTGGTTTTGTTACGAGGTGTTCCACCTGTCAGCAGGTGAAGGTAAATCATCAGAGGCAAGTTGGACTGTTACAGCAGTTACCCAATCTAGAGTGGAAACCGGATGATGTCGCGATGGATTTCATGATGGGATTGTCGAGGTCACCTCGTGGTAATGACGTCGTGTGGGTTATTGGGGATAGACTCACGAAGGTTACCCACTTTTTTCCAATCAAGGAGATCATCGGTGTTGACGAGATAAGATGGCTGTATATCCAAGAGATCTTTCGCCTTCATGGGGTCCCTCGTTCTATCATTTCAGATAGGGATGCCCGCTTTATGTCTCGTTTATGGAAGAGTTTTCAGAGGGCACTGGGTACACCGGTGCTTCTGATCAGAGCATACCACCCTCATACCGATGGCCATTCAGAGCGTACGATACATGTGCTTGAGGACATGATGTGTGCATGAGTCCTAGACTTTGGGGGATCTTGGGAGAGGCACATACCCCTAGTCGAGTTTTCCTATAACAATAGTTTTCAAGAAACTATTGACATGGAACCATATGAGGCTTTATTTAGTAGGTGATGTCGATCACCTTTGGGCTGGATAGAGGCATGTGAGGAAGCTTTACTGGGACTAAAACTCATGCATGAGACATTTGAGCAGGTCCAGTTGATTTCGAAGCAGATTTCTACCGCGCAGTCTCGACAGAAGTCATATGCTAATTGCCGCAGACAACCTTTAGAGTTCATGGCCGGGGATTAGGTTTTCATGCGTGTTTCGCCAAGGCTGGGACACAAGAAAATCAGGAGATATGGTAAGCTTTCACCGAGGTTTGTGGGGCCATTCGAGATTCTGGAGAGAGTCGGACTGGTTTCCTATCGGTTGTAGTTACCGTAGTGATACCGAGCCATGCACGACGTTTTCCACGTGTCTTAGTTGCGCGGATATAATTCAGACTCGTCTAGCGTTTTTTATCCTGAGGAGTTTGAGTTGGAGGCTTATGCGTCCATTGAGGAGAATATGATTCCTATCATTGACAGGAGAATGAAGGTTCACTGAGGCAGGTCAGTACCTCTGGTATGGGAGCTATGGTAGCATGGGAGAGTGAAGGACGAGACCTATGAGTGGGAGGATGGCGTACATTCTCAGTGGCCCGATATGTTATGAGCTTTATCTTTGACACCCTGGTAAGGGAAATTCTGCGATGAATTGCTATAGGGGGAAGTTTGTAAGAACCCGGTTCTTATATTTGAGGTACGAGATTCTTCAATTCTCTTTTCCTTAAGTGTTTTTGAGAAAATATGGTAAATGGGGAAAAATCATAAATTTTGGAACTACACGTCGTGTACGTTTCCACACGCCGTGTACTTTTGGCTGCATGGGATGGGTACACGGGGCGTGTAGCCATGTCAGTGACGAGGGGTGTAGAAACCGACTATACACCGTTTAGTGGTCCTTTACACGCCGTATAGTCAGTCGGTAGGCCTAAACAGTAGGGCGGTGGTGTAGCCGCCAGCTGGGCGACAGTACATGCCATTTACTCAGAAGTACATGTCGTGTACTCATGTCGATGGATGAACAGTATGGCAGTGCCTCCAGATGAACAATTAAATGAAGGAAGTACACACCGTGTAATCAGAAGTACACGCAGTGTAATTTGTTTTCTCGGTTTAAAATAGGTAGTAGCCTCCTCATTTAGAAAAGGAGCCATTTGAGCCATTTTGGTGCCAAATTAAGAGTCCGAACCTTTGAAGATCTGCCGGGTGTTCGTCTGGAATCGGTTTCCGCCTCAGAAGATACCGTTGGAACCACACTGGTAAGGGATTCCATCTCCTTGGCTACTTCTAACCAATTATTCTATTAACAAATGTTATTTGGGTTTTCATATTTTGTCTTCTTTGTTAGATCTATGCAGTTCTTGGGAGTTTCGGGAACTGATGTTTCGGTATAATGCTCGTTGTCGTATAAGGTAGCTGGCTTCGGGTTTGTTTTTCCAACTACCATGCGTTTTATTTATTTTTGTGCCACGAACCCATGATGGGGTTTCATGTGGCTGAGGCCATTGCTATATTTAACAACTAGAATTGCATAGGTTTTTAATTAGGATATTAAATTGCTGGATGGGATCGTTGCTTGGATCTGGAACCACCCTAGGGGTGTGTTCCACTATTTAGCCGTTTGGCCAGGATACCCGAGGGTATGCCTTTAAAGTAGTAATTATATAATTGCCTTGAGAGGATTTGAGTTTTACTGCTGGTTTCCCTGTTGGGCATGGCCTGGTTACATATTTAGCCTGAGGGAATTTTTGTCTTTAGCATGAGGGTGTTGTTGTGATTAGCTTGTGGGCACTACACTATTTAACCTGAGGGCAGTAGATATTTTCGGCCTGAGGGAGTATTCTTCTATGCCTGAGGGAAATAGACTCTATGCCTGAGGGAGACATTACCTATGATTGAGGGAAAACTCTGTTATGCCTTAGGGGGAATTATTATGTTGGATACTCTTTACCTGAGGGTAGGGGTTTACATGTCCGAGTACATGAGCTGGTTATTTAGAATATTCACTGTGGTGGTAATTTAAATTAAATGAATTAAATGGATAATAAAATGGAAATATAACTGGTAATTAGTTACTTTTGAGTACTGCTTATTTTATTTTATTTTACTACTACACACTATTGTTGCATGCTTACACAGAGTTCTGCACGGTCCTTTGGTGGTTTCCTACTAAGATATATTTCTCACACCCTATTTGGTTCATGCTTTTTGGCCCAAACAGTTTATGTTTCTGCAGGTGTGGATAAGGGAAAGAGTTCCTATAAAGGTACTTGACTATTGCTATGGAGTATGAGTTCATGGGACCGAGCCTAGTCTCATGATGCTTGTGCCAGCTATTTTATTTGATTTGTTGTACTCTGATATTTGTAGTAATGTATTGATGTATAACATGTTCTGGTAGTTTTCTTAGAACATGAGACATGTAGCATCATTATGTATACACTGTTGGTTATATCCACTACTATTGATTATTTCAGTTCTGTACGGTTTACTACTACTGCTGTCATTGTATGTTTTATTTCATTCCACTGCACTACACTTTGACAAAAGAGGGCATAGTTTCCCCACTATCAGACCTGGTCCCTCGCTGCTAGTCGGAAGCCTCTGGCATTTGGGAAAATGCGCATGAGGTCATGTGGCGAACCGGGTTCTGGGCACCCGTTGCGTGGCACCCGGGTCCGGGACGTTAAATGGACAATGTTTGGGAAAGTAGATGCTCTTGGGCAAGAGGTAGTGTAGAAAATGAAAGAGAGTGATCAGATTATTTAGGGATATTATGAAGGGGACTTAGGACTAGTATAAGTCATATGTTGGTCATAGGATGATTCCCTTGGAGTTCCGGGTCGGGGAGCACATGTTCTTTAAGGTTCCCCCGCGATGTGGGAAACATAGGTTTTAAATGGGATGTCGGCTTCATCCCAGGTTCTTCAGTCACTTCAAGGTTTTACGGTGGGCCGAGGAACTAGATTATTAGATGGAGTGACAACCACTGCTTCTGAGGTTGCACGTCATCTTCCAATTGACCCAGCTTCGTCAATATCTACACGATGATTCACATTTCCTCAACAGAGGGGGAGATAGATATCGAGGATGACATGATGTTGGAAGAGAAAATAGAGAGGATCAAGGATCATGAGAAAAAGATGCTTCGTGAGTGAACCATCCCCCAGGTTCCTGTGTTAGGGGGGAATGGGGGCCTCGAAGAGAGTAATAGGTAATAAGAGGCATATATGCGCACCGAGTACCCAGAGCTATTTTGAGTTTTTTTTGTTTTGTTTTGTACTTGTTTTTGATATATTTAATGTCATTGTTAACTATGAAATGGAATGTTTCCCTTCTTCTTTTGATGTGTGTGAAGTGTCTTGAATGTGGTTTGGGGAGGACCTGATCCCTATTCAATACGCATTATAGTGGATATGGTAAAAGTCGTGTATGTGAGTCTATGCCACCCAATGCAGATAGTATCTTGACATGGAGGAAGGGAATACCAAATCCAAATAACAGGATGGAATGAACATTACATGTTAGTGTGGTTATGTGGGGTATAGGAGTAGTGGTGTAACCATGGTTCTTAAGAAGATAGATAAGGGAGAGTTGTTCTTAGATGTCAAGGAGGATTACTCTTGAGAGCTATCTACTAAGGTGGTTGTTTGGAACCCTCTATTTTCATCATTTTTTGTTTCCATTATCGAGAGGGAAAATAGTTTGAGTGGTTTCTACTCTAATGGCCCAGATAGTGACTCATTAAAGAGTTTTCCAAACACTCGGTTCCAACAATCTATTCCACCACAAGGTGCCACCGGTCACAGTCGCACACTGAAACGGTAAAACTGCAGCAGTCGCACCATCATTGTCACATACCAAATGGTGGCACTTCTCATCGAATTCCATAGAAATGGTGTCACCTTAGTGGTCTCACTATCATGCCTGGTCCCCGACATGTTGTCACCGTGATGGTGGCAGCATGACAGTGTCTCACCAAACAGTATCCCATCCATTGTTTTTTTAAGTTTCTGACATTTTCAAGTTCAACCAATGTGACATATCACTTGACATAAAAGTGTATTAATACCCCTTTCAAAGCTGTTAAAATTTATTTGATGATATCTAAAGTCTCCCATGATCTGAACGACCCTCGAATTAACAAAACATGTTGCTTTTTATTCCTTTTAACACAATTTTACAATACTTTACAAGTCCTCCCCTATTATGAATTTTCCTTTAATTAAAAGAAACCTATTTAACTCAAATATATTATGGCCACCTCTCTGAAAATAATTATTAAATGAAAATTATTTCCCACATGTGTAACCATCCAACCGCGTGGAGAATCCATGATCCTCCTTTAATGCGGTTCCAGAATTCATACCCCATAACTATAGGATCTCACTTTTTATTGCACGAGGATTATTTTATCATATTATATGGCTTTTTTTTCCTTTCATTGGTGAATTTGGTGCCCCGTTCCCGTGGAATGTAGTGCACCTATGTTGGAGCCTATCCTCCTCACTATTGGAGTCCTCAGAGTTCCTCCCCTGAAAGTTTCACAACCCCAGTTCATGGAGCGTGAAGAACAACATCGATCATAGATAATCCCATATAGGGTTTTCCTTCGTCTCTCTATACTATGTATCATGCGGGGTGGTAATGATAATGATACAATGGGGATGTATGAATAAAAACCTTAATGAACTTATTAAATGGGTTTAAAAGAATTAAAGATTGTGCATGATGATGCTTATGTACTCTGTTACATTTTCTTATATTTTGTTAATTGTATGGGCTTATGTCCTTTGAAAATCATAGACATTGGTGGTCCCTTCATGTGCACAAATGAACCTTTGTTCATTGGATAATTCTGTGATTGAATTGTTATATCATGGAAACATGTTAATAATGTAAAATCGCTTGATTAAATGTATTCCAAATGATTATGAATACTTTTTTGGTCACCCTAGTTATCCTAATAGAAAGACGTAACTAATGGAATGGTGAATTGAAGTGTGAAAACAACCTTTCTTTTTTTTGCTGATGTTTTTTGTTGTTCTTCCTGAAACATGTGAGGAGACAAGGATGGGGATGCGATCATTTGTTGTGCAGTTGTTAGATTGTGGATTTATGTCCATGTGGGGATGTATGTTGGGGCTTGGTTTTGTTCCAGTACTTAGAGGGATCTCACATATCCCTTTTGTTGTTTGGTCTTTACAAGAGAACCGGGTGTCAATTCTTAATTTGATACATGATTGTTTTTCCTTCCTTGTATTGTGGCTATGCCTGTTAGTATCCCTATGGAGAAGAATTATTTAAATTGATCCACTTGAATTTGATAACAAGACTGGGGTCAACAGGGAATTGTTTTCTGGGAATGAGTTGTGACATGGTTATGGATATTGTTATTTTTATGAATGAATAGTAACAAGGGTGTTTGTGTATGGGATTATTTTGGAACCCCTAAGTTGGGATGATTTTTTTATTTATATGAATTATTTAGATCTTATGTTTCTTATTGGGCCCCACCCATGTTGAGCACTTCGTGTCGAAGACCCCAATTTAATTGGGGGAGAATGTTTTTCCTAACACTATTTTTAGTTTTTGGTTATTATATCCTTTTATCCTCACATTCCTAAGTAGGAAAACATTCTTCACGCAGGTTGTATGGTCTTGAGGTCCATTATATCCTAGGATTTTTCGGGAAGGGAAGTTGTGGTGGTTGTCCCAGGTGTGTGCATTCATTTTATTTCCCATGTTTTCTCAAGATGAGGAAATGGGGTCCTAGGGCATGGAGATAGTTTTTCTGGACCTGGTGTTTGTTTGATGGGATGTGTGTTGTTGTTGTGGCCCAGGTGTCTGCTGGAGGGATGTGTGGTTGTGGTGGCCCAAACAGGTTTTCTGGACCAGGGGACTGTTTGATGGGATGTGTGTGGTTGTTCATGTGGATTGTTTCCTTGCTAGCTTCTTTGGCTTTCTATTTTTATCACGGGGCATTAAACTACCTCCCCACTTCTGAATGAGGGCATTCGGTCACCCCTACTATGTATACCTATATTTGCAACCTATGAATATTATTTTTTTTAAGGTCTCTAGGAGGACATCAGGGATTGTGTGAAACCATATTAGCTTAGAAAATGGAACCATTAGTGTTCCTGCTTTTATTTATTTTTGGTACTTCCTTTTGGAGTTTACATTTACTTGTAGCACATTATATTGAGACATGCATATGGGAAAGGATTTTTTTTCTTTAATTTTACTTCCAGTTTTGGTGTTGTTTGGGATTTACAATCTTATCTACCAAACCTTTTTTTAAAAATTGGTAGTGCCTTCCGTACCACATATTATTTTATACCATTGGTGCTAGTCGCCACTCCGGGGACAATTGAATGCGGGACTCAGGGTTCATTATATATCCATTAACATGAACAATAAATGGTTTGGATGTTTGATGTCTCTTCTACCATCTTAGTGAAGGCAGGTCAGGACATTTGGCTGAGGTGATATTGATAAATCTTTATATTTTACTAAAAATGGAAATTGGATAATAAGTAACAATGTTGTTGAATTAAATAGAGTGTTATAGATATGAGGAATGATATGGACCTATATACTTGAGCAGGGATTGGTTATTGATATCGCCTCATTTCCGTGGTAGTATAATGGAAAAATATATTTGATAACCTTAGATTAATAATTTTATACCAATTAGTTTTCAACTGTCATGGGAATAGATCATGACGGTAAAGTTATCATGTTTTTGGGAAACATGATATGATATTATTATGAATTTAATTCATTAAGAGTTTAGTTATTAATATCTTGGATACATTCAATAGGATTTTATATAAATATCTATTTAATTTTCATTTTATTGATTAAATTTCATGTGTTTTCAAGTGTTTACTTTTCATGAAAGATTATTACTTATCCAGCTATTTAAATGGAATCTGTTTTCAGTTATTTACCATTCCAAATTGATTATTACATAGCCTATTATATTAATGAAATATTTGATAGGTTATTTACCATTAAATTTTTATTATTATTATGGACTCAGGACAGAATTAAATTTACATAATATATAAAAATAATTTGAGATCACCCTTATTTTTCCCCAATTACATGGATTCTATGATGATACATATGATGTATATATATTGATATTCTAGATGGAATAATATAATTCTCTAAATAAAAAAAATATTATTTAATGTTTCTATTATATTGAAATTAAATTCTCTTGAATATATCTACATTAATGAGACTTATATGAAATTTATTAATTCACAATGTGAATTAGGGTATATTATTCCAATATAATAATGAAGTAACCAACATTGAGATAATGATGTCGAGGAAGCTATAAATATAACCCCCTAACACATTATTAGGTTATTTCTATATATATTAGAAATAAGTAATATTAAATTTAATTTAAATTTATAGAAAAATAATAAATAAATTATAGGTATTGTATACATTCTTGGAATAGGAAAACTAATGAATTTAGATGACATCTTGGGTGACCTTCTTCCAAGGATTCAGTAAATACCATTCAAAAAATTTTGATTACAGAAATTTTTATTGAAATATCCTTAAAATACTAACCCCAAATTAAAATGAGGTAAATAATAATAGGTTTAGAAGAATGGGTAGTGGTTGTTCCATGGATTTTCAACAATATCACATCAATATTCTCCGCCTTAAGGGGAAGTTGGTGAATGTGCATTGAGGGAGGGGGAATGGAAAACGTCCTATATGGATACCTTCTAACAAAATTTTATAGTGGGTGATGAAATTAAATTTATATTTTTTTCACCTCATTATAGATAGAATAAGTATCCCCATTTATGTTCTCATGGCATGCCCCAATGAACATGTGTTCTATCGGTGGGATAATGTTGATTTTACTGGTGGCCAAACACTATCATTATTGGGTCCATATGGGGTATTCATGGACACTTGATCATACCCATGGTTCTACCAACCTTTTTTACAAACTTATAAACATTTATAATTTTCTAAAATGACTCGTTTATGTTTTTAAAACATTCATATTTTAGTTTCAAACCCCATTTTATAATTTTCAGCATCCATGAACAAAAAAATTCAAGGCCTATTAATAATTTCGAACACATTCAAACATATAAACTTTAAAATTTATTCATTCAAATTATTTTTCTTAAATAAACCATTATTTAATAAAAAAATAAGAAAATAATGAATCATTCACACAAGACATTATTCAAATGATCATGAAATTTTATTGACCAGTAGTATAAGTTTTAATAAAAACATGTTAATTATTTCCTTAGTAACAAAATTGAACACATCATGATAATAATATAATTTTCTGATTTATAAATAACAACATGAACTATGTCTTGGTGATGTGCTTATTTCAATTTATAAAAAACTTATCAACCACTCTACATCCTCCAGGTTCATTGAACCATAGTGAAAACATATAAACTCTTTCAAATTCATATTATTTATTTTAATGAAATTTTATTAAAAAAAAGAAAACAGTTCAACAAGAAATAAAAAACAAAAACACCAATCAACCATAAAGTATGGTCAATGTTAGAAAGAAAAAAACCAAATCAAACAAGAAACACCCATTAAAATAGGGGGGTCTCTAGATTTCAAGTAGAAGAAACTGCATAAGGAAACCCACAATAGAAGGCTACGACACCCTTTGGAAAATATGGGATCTTCATCAGCAAAAAACTCCATAAAACCAACAACGAAGACACCTACGAGCCCCCAACCATGATAGAAAAAAACATTTTCGGATCTAGCACAACTCCCACGAGGTAATCAACTCCAAAATAGAAAATTCCACACTAGGGAAAAAGCCCGGCTGAAGAGCCATTTCCCTAAATGAATAGACACTAGGATGTGTGTCTTTGTTCTCCAAGATTTATCATCCAAAACCTTTCAAAGATAGTGAAGGAAAATCCTGACTCATTGGCCACTAAGCTATGACACTCCATGAAAGAATCCCCGAAAAAAATCAGCATCCTGAAAACAGGCACAGAAAAATTAGGAGTCTTGCAACTTCCAACCTATAGAAAAAATAGAAGCAAACCTCTCCAAAGAATAAAAAAGAATAAAACTAAGAAAACAGAACCCAAATAAAAAATGAAGAACACAAGGATGAAAAAATCCATACAAAACAACCACAAACAGAGATAAGAGACAGATTACAAAAGTATAAAAATGGGAGACTTGTAACATTTCTTTTTAAGAAAAGGAATGAGATCATCAGGAACTTGGTCATACCAAACAAAATCAAATCCATTAGCACCCTTATTTTCCATGACATCACCAACATAATTGGATTCCCTATAAATGTTAGTGATAATATGATTCAATAAAAATATATTCTCCAAACAATTAATCCAATGATTAGTTAGCTTCTAGGACAAGTGAGGTATACCCATCATTACAGAAGAAACAACAACAGAAGACTCACTCTTAATCCATAAATTATCCCAACCACGCTTCACATATTGATCAACAACAATGATAATGCCAAGCATTTCAGCCTCAAGTGAAGAGGTGAATCCACAAGGACCATGAAAACTACCAAGGACATCCCCTTTATGATTTTTGAAAACAGGACCATAAACAGAATGCCACATATTACCCCAAAACGCACCATCTGAATTTACTTTCAACCAATAAAATATATGTTCCTTCCAGATAACTTCTAAAGTACCACATGGAGGCATGAAATTTCCCTTAAAACCTATCCAGTTCAGAATGGAAAAATCATAAAGCGAGTTGAAGAAAAAATGATTCCTTGGAATATCAACATTACGCATAGTAGTAAGAATAGCTGATAAAACCCCACTTACCGAGAAGGTAAATCAATCATGAATCACCTTATCTGAGCTAACCAAATAAAATTAATGAGTTTAGAAGCAGAGACTCTAAAAAGATCCATCAATTGAGGTGAAACTGAAATAGAATGCCAGCCTTGATGTAAATGATGAATTGAAGACATATTAGGTATATAGAGTTAAAAAATATCAAAAACAACCTTCCACATTGGAGAGGAATTAACACTTCGAAGAAAAAAATGATCAATATCTTCCCTATGCTGATGAAAAAACACACATGAAGAACAGAGAGAGAAGCCATATTTTTTAAGTAAAAAGTCAGAAGTAAGATTCCAAATATTATTTATATTAGTCAGTTAATATTATATCTAAATTGAATATAAGACAATAATTTTAATGATCTTTTCCATGATCACTATATTCTTTAAATTATTATATTTAGTTTTATGGAAGTATTGAATCATTATATATCTTTTTTGAATCATCCACCATGAAACGTCTAATAAGAGTTTTCTCAATTATATCTATCAAAAAAAATATAATTTTGTATGCTTTATTTTAAAATTTATCATTTTTTCATTTTATATGATAAATATAATATATAATAACAATTAATCATTAATGAAATTTTTTGGACATCCCATTATCAATGAAAGTCCATAAAAAACTATGATATCATATTGTCTAATTTCTACCCCATCAACATAGTTTGACTAAAAATTTAATAGAGGTATAAAATTACATTAAAAATTTATTTATGGAATAAAGAATAAAATATTCTTACAATCCATGATGTAATCCATTGTACATAGTCCAATGTAGTATTCCTCAGAAAACCAGTAAATGATGTTATATTCTATACGTAGAGCCTATTTAGATAATCAGGTTTGATTTATTCATGTAATAGTAGGAAATTTTTTAATTTAATCAATCCATGGATAATAATTTAATTAAGTTTATGTATTCTCAATATGCATAAAAAAATAGTCAATAAAATTTATATACATCAACACATCACTATAATACATTTTGGTGTTATAAAAAACCAATGAGAATGTATTTTTCATAATTTGATTTTTTGAATTTCATATGTATTGATACAATATTCATCCTCCAAAGGAAACATTATTGGAATATAAAATACCCCTTTTTAAAATTACAATACACCTTCCTAATACACAATTAAATTTGAAAATATAAAAAAATTTAATAATATAAAATCATTTATTTCTTCCAAATAATAAATAACCTGCAATATTACAATTCTAGATGTTATGAAATATTATATACAAAATAAGATGATATCATTTATCTTCCTATAATCCCAAAGCAACAACTTAAGTCATATTAGTGGATGTTGATGTATCTACTGAAACAATTCAAACTTCAATGTGTTTTTATAAAAAAAACTCCACCATTATCCAATAACTATCTAAATTACATGATATATTGGGATGACATATGTTTTATTCAGAACATGATCATATAATATAATATAAAATGAATTCAAACTCAATATACAATTAAAAAATCATTGATACTCAAAATATAATCATATTTCATTTAATAATTAATACAAAGAATTATAAGAATCTATAATCACCCTATAACCTCTCAATATGAACTAGAGATAAGAAAACAAGTCCTAAAATAATATAATTTTCATAATGAGGTTAAAATTTATTTTTAATAAATTAAATAATGACTACCACTAATATTAACCCACAACCAAATTAATGGCATCAGGAGATGAAATATTTAACTATCTTGATTCCCTATTTAGTTATACCATGGATGTGTATGCTAAATAGATTCCTATTTTCGAATACTAGTACTACATATTTCTTTTGGGAAAAATTGAAATTATATTCATTCATAATATAGTGGGAATTGATGGTAAAATCCATGAAAAATATATTACGAACCACCTCCTATTCTCGAGTAACCTGATAATGCTACATACATAAAATATATTTTTGCATACATCATACTAAATTAACACATCCATATGATGTGGATACATAATCACTCCACTTTATGAAAGAATAACCATTTTAATATACATCTACCATATATAAGAAATACTCTATAACAAAATAAAAAATACATAATATTGGAAAAATAAATCTAATATGAATCAAAAATGTTCAACAAGATTTAAAATTTCCCCTATATAATATAATTTTAAAAAACTTATTGCAAATAAATCCTTATTGGTAATATATCCTCATTGAGAATATATCTTTTTTAGTGTACATAGTTAACTATAACCACTATCACAAATTCGGGTTATGAAATGGTCATAATGATTTTTATATAAGGATTTTAATATTTTATAATTATATAATTTTTAAAATTTGTTAAATGATACAATAATGAAATAAATCATATTCATATCATTATTTTTTGTATTTTTATATATTAATTTACTTTCATAAAATATCAAAATTAAATGATATTGTTGATTAAGTGAATTATGTAATTATATATAAAAATAAGGATATTAAATCATGGATTAATTATTAATTTTTTCGTAATAAGAATAAAATAAAATATTATTCAAAATTATGTTTTTATTGTAAATTATTTAGTAAAAATTTCGACGTCATTACATTAAAATATATTTGTTTCACATATTTTTTAATTAATTATTTAAAATGATTTCATATTTGAACAAATGAATTCAAAATTTGGTTATTTTTTGAAATAGTATGTTTTGGTTAAATATTATAATTTATTTTAAATTTACATTTCCAATGATATATTAAATATGACATAAAAAATAATTAAGTATTATCGAATTCTAAAAAGGTAGTTATAATATACAAATATTTTCTAAAATAATATAGATTTAATTTTTTGGTTTTAGTGGAAAACTCCACGGTGTAGTAGATATCATTTTTTAATTGGAGAATAATGTTCTTCATTAATTATTAAAAATAATCCAGTCACAATGCCTGTAACAAAACCACCATTTCAACCAATAAAATAACACACATTTTATTTGTTTTCATCAGCAGAATAACAAAAAATATTTTCCATAACCGACTCCATTTTTTGTATATCCAAGTAACAATACTATTCCCAATATCCTTGCAAACAAATGTATTATTTTGAAGCAATGTCATTTCACTAAAATTAAAATAGAACATTATCAATTTAAATTAATTTATCTTAATTAAACACAAATTAAAGGACATTTTATAAAAATTTAATAAAATTTAAATTATATAATTTTTATTTTTTGAGAAGGTAGATTTAATAAAACAAAAATATATATTTCGTGTTCAATTATTACAAAAACGTCTCATTTTCACCAGTTTAAAAAACAATATGAATAAATATATAAAAATTTTTATAATGAATGAATTGAAAATAATAATTACAGGAAATATGAATCATGAATTACGCATTTATTTTTTATTTGTTTAATATAATATTATCTTAATTAACTTAAAAATACTTTTTTGATTAGTAATTCATCAAAATAGAAATTGTTTTAATAATTCTTAACAAAAATTCACTAAATCATCCATGAAATAATAATGTGATTCCAAAATATTATGAAATACATTTTTATTTATAATCATGAAGATTTAAGATGTTATTAAAACTTGAAAAATTACTAAATTTTAAAACATGTATTCTGATTAAATCACTGAAATAAAAAAAATTTAACCGAAAAAATAATTTAAACTATGAATAGTTAATATTTAAATAAAAAATATATAATGAAATTAATTATATAAATTTTAATAAAATATATTACTTAAAATTTATATATATTTTAATCATTACCCTAAGTTTTTTATATATAGATTTAAATTATGTTTGTGAATGTTGAAATTTTAATGAATTGATTTTCAATTTTTGATATCCATTCAGTGAGAGAAACTATTTATTCATTGACTGTGAAATTATATGATTAATATAAACTACATGTTCCTTATTTACTAGTTTGTATTATATTATTTTTATTTTATTTTTATTTTTTAATCAAATATTCTTAAAAAAATTAAAAAATTATTACATTATATTTGTTTAAATTATACTTTACAACTGTTATATCATATATTCTAATTAAAATTTGTATCATTTTTAATGAAATTATATTCATATATTTAATGATAGATATTTATTTCTCTTATATAAAATTATCATTTCATATTATATATTTTCAAATTTCAACTATATATGAATTTTATCAATTTTTACTAAATGAATTCCATGATAAGAAATATATAAAGGTGGTATTTGAATAATTTATATAATATTATTCAATTTCATAATGAGATTTACTTTTGGTCATTAGATTATAATATAAAATACATTAAACATCATGGAACCCATGGTTAAAATATATTCATTTTATGATTGAATGATTTTTTGATAGATTATTAGATTATAAGTATTATTTTTCATTTTCATGTGATTTTTTAAGGTGAATTTCTCATGTGACTGATAATTATTAATCATGTGAACCCTTTGTATTCTAAATGGTTTTATATAAGATGATATGAGAAAAATAGTGGATAATTATATTATTTTTCCAGTGAAGAACAAATTGTATTGCATTCATTTTACAATCATTAATAGTAGTATATCTCATTATTTGACTTATATATCTTATGAAATATATGTTTCGTACTATTTGAATTCCCTTATAATGATTTTATTATACCAGAGAGGAATAAAAATTAATATTTATAATGAATTTCATCACTCTATATATAAATCATATAAATTATCATTATAGGGATATCTTGGTAATCATCGTAATTTAATACATGAAAAAATATCAATACGAGGATGATTATGCAATTCATTTTCTATATTGTTCATTGATAATGGGTTTCATATGAAAACTGTTATATTTTATAAAATACATTTGAACATTTTCATCATTGGGGATATCTAAAATATATAAGATTATGTTATTCAACTTCTGGTAGAATTTTTTTCAATTCCCCTAGATCTTGAGGGTGAATTTCCAATTGGATATATTACTGTTGAAATTCAATTATAGTGGTGTCCATATATACTTTCCCCTATTTATTTTGAGGACATGAATAATTATGTTGTTGATATTGTTGATAGAGTCTATATAATCAGATGTTCACCATCATTGGTTAAACTAGTTCTTGTAATTATATATATTGAATTCTAAAAAAAAACATTTCCATAATTTTCAAGATCATAACTGTGTAATGATCAAACTATTTTTACTATACCATGTAATGTTGATGTATCTTAGTATCACCTTTTAATATCTCCATATCTCTCTATTATTTGTATTTCTCCTTGAAATCCTTATATATGGTTGAAAATAAATGAGTAGCCTATATGGTAATTCATAAATTATTGATCTTAATAAATGTATAGAGATACATTTTGGAAATAGAACTACCCATCACAATTTAATAGATATAATGAAAATTGTGTTAGATATTTCATTTTTATACATTTTTTAGTCTTCATGTGTGATAATTTTATATATTCATCGAGTAAAGATGAAAATGAAGAGGAATTAACGATAGTAGTAAAGAAATAATTAAATGAGTAAAAAGATGATGAATATAGTAGCCAATAATTTTTTCAACTCATTGTATACTTTTTTTCATAAAATCATATGCAATAATATATATGGTTACCTAAAAATAATAAAAGTATTTTAATAATGTAATACACTTATATATGTTACAACTATATATTGGTTTTATAAAATTGTTAGATATTAATCAAATATGGTTAAAATTTGAGCATGATTTTAAAATATATAAACCTTGATATCTTGCATGGGAGAAATGATTCATTATATAAAAACATTATGTTTATCATCCTTGATCACATGAAGTGATTGAATAGAATACATATGATCACATAATAATATTATTTTTTTAGAACTTTTAACGGAACATTAAATAATATATTAGGATTATATATCAAGAATAGTCCTTTGGTGATAGAAGATTGTAAACATAATATTTATTTTAATGAAAATTATTTCCAAACATAACATCTTGAAATTTGGCCAAATTTATTTGCATTATTGGTTTAGTGGAATTATTATAGTATGGAAAGATATATATAATTATATATATTCTAATAAAAAGATATACTTATATATATTCACACAAAAGGAAAATAGCATTAATTAAGATATGATGTTACATTAGATCAATGATATTGATTTCATAATACCAAACCATCCAAGGAAAATAATTGTGTAGTTTACATTATGACTAGAATGGTCCGTGCTTTCTTATCCATGATTAGGATTGAGTTTAAACCAATTTTTGTGGATATGAAAACAATATATGTAGATGTTTCAGGTGTAGTAATTATGTCATATATATCAGAATATATTTCTACACCAACTAGTTATGTGACAGTTATGGATTCGTAAAATTATGAAATGGATCTATACATGAAGGCTTGAGATTTTCATGTATATTAAACATGAAAATGGTAGAGGTACATTATATCAATGTAAAATATATATTCTATTAATACCATAACTAAAAAATTCATATTTTGGTTGGTGATCGAACGTTAACATTATCTATTCATCCCCATGGAAGAATCATATTTAGATATCATAACGATCTTTTTGGTACCTAAAGATGAATATAGTGATTTTCAATTGTGTAGCATGATTAATTTTCTTCCACAAATTTATGTTTAAATTTATTATTTCAATAGCGATGACACATCCATTACCTATAACAAAATGGAAATTTGAGATCATATATATGTTTTTATCAAGGTAGTCCAAATTCATATAATCAAACTAATACATTAATGTTTTTAATAGAAATATAAATTCTGAATAAGTTATTGTTATTTGTAAGTATTCTCCATTATCAAAATTTATATGATATAAAAAGTTGATGTATTATGGTTGTATTGACAAAAAAAAATTAAATTACATTAGATAATGATAAATTAGGTACAATACTAATCTACATGTTTCTTCACCAATTATAATAAATGGAGTTGAAAATTAGAAAAAAATAACATTTATAAATTGACTTTCAATATAAATAACTATTCAATATTTGAGTGACATTATTATAAAAAAATAAATTTGAATTTATATAATGGTAGTATCAAAATATAAATTTATAATGTTTTCAGATAAAAAACCTTGGCACAAAAATTGAAATGAATCAATATGATTCAATACATAGAATTTCATTACTAATACATACATTCCTCGATGAAGATAGAGAGATGACATTGTCGGTATCACTTCTAATAGATGTAATTCCAGGGAATTTCCAAAGAAAATAAATATTTTAAAACCACAAAAAAATTTGTATGATTGATATATAAATAATCATAGAAGAAATATTGACCTTAATGTTAGGGAAATTGATTTTATTAGATCATCCCTATTATAATGAAATGGTAGATTAATGGTGTAATATATGTTTTCCCATAAATACATTGGCCATGTCATGATTATTCATCACATAAGAACTATAGAATGATGAATGATGGTTCAACCAGACAATTAAAAGGTGCATTACTTATTTTAGGTATATTATTTTATGAATTAGAAAAATAGTTTATAAAATAGATATCAGATGTTGTGTAATATGTAAATAATATATCTCTTGCTGAAACATCCACTCATATTTCAGATCATTGATATAATTTTCTGAAAAATAAAACACTTTACCTGGTTAATTTCCTCTAGTTAAATCAATTGTTTGATTAAGTGATGTGTGAATATAGAGACTGAATAATTTTAACAAATCACAATTCTTTCAATTTACTATTGTTATAATCATGAAGCAAATATATAATGAGAGTTGGGAATGAAGAACAATACATTTGGTTACGAAATTTTCATTAATAAATTTAATTTTTCTGAAATCCATATTGATATACAATCTATTATTAAAATGAAAAATTATTAATGATATTGTGTCTGAATATCACATTATATTCCCAACTAAGTTAACCATTTCATACAAAAATCAATATTTTTAATATTTATAGGGGGATAAAAATTAAACTAATAACACTAGGGGATTTAAATAATCATTTTCCTCATGACCCATGTATATCATAAAAGTTTTGACAACTATATAGATAATAGAAAACATTAGAAATATGAAAATAATCAAATATGGGAAACATAAATATATGTTATTTTGGAATATTTAGTTATTTCTGTATATGGATGAAAATTTTGTAAGTCACAACAATATATTATGAGGATTTCATGAGGATAATTATATATATATATTATTATTGAGTCAATTTGGAAGTTTTAATCTGATAAATGACACTAGAAAACCAATATATTTTATTCTTTATTATTTGAATTTTATTATGTTATATACATTTATTTTTATATCACATATAAAGGATTAATTTATTTAATATTTTAATATATATATATATATATATTATTTAGATATTATAGATTTAATAGATTTTTTTTAGAAATTATAATGAAATAATTTAATGATTAAAATGACTATCTTTCAATTTATGTATTTATGCATTATACATTGTAGTTTAATAAAAATATTTTTTTACTTTTAAAGATTAATTTTGTAATAATTATTAAATTTTTAAAAATAGTTTTTCAAAATTACATTGGTGATAAAAATTTGTATTGTTTTTTGAAAAAGTAGTTAAATACGTCTAAAATTTAAAATATATTTTGATACTGTCAACAAGAATTTAAAATTCCCCAATTATTGTTGTTTTTATGGTGATATATTTTATGATAGTAGGTTATTGCATATGGTTAAATTAATGTTGTTCTAATAATATATTTTATATTGATAACAAGACATCTACTACCAATTTCTATGAAATATTGTGAACATATTGAAGACCTTGATGTAACAGACTCGTAAATATCAAGGTAATTCTTAGATAAAATAAATTATTAACTCATGGATTTTATTTTATCTTTTTATTTCATTCTATGCACATATATATTATATTACAAAACATATATGAATGAATATTTTACATTCAATATGTACTACAAAATATAGTTGGTATCCCTTTTGAACATTCCAATGACTTGAATATTTTTAATAGAGCAATGATTCATCTGAAAATGATTATTCACCCAAATAGGGATATAAATAGGATAGTTCCAAATAATTATGATTCGATGAAATCCCTTTTTTATATTCTTCTATATAGTGATTCATTTGCATATGATATAATTCAACCTAGCATATTTATAGTCAATGATAGTAAACTAAGAAATCCTGTATCATTATGACTAATATCATTGAAGTTGATACATTTCCTAAATATGGTATTATAAAACATTTCTTTTACTTAAATATCGTAAAATAATAAGTATAATATATAACTACTTTTAGCTATATTTTTTAGTATTTGTACTGGATTTGTGGAATATATAGGAAAATTGGGTTGATTTTGAATAATTAAACATCCATGTTTCATTTTAAAATTTCATGTCTTTTATTAAAATGGATATTACTGTAGAGTCCTCTTTTTTACGTAATATCATCATGTATAACATTTTCATTGATATTATGATCATTAGAGTATATTTAAATAATCATAATGTCATTATATCGATTGTTTTGAATCCAGCTATAATAGGTGTGATAATTATTTGCACTGAGTGTGAATCAAGAGGTAGACATAGTCCTTCATGTTGTACTGATATTTTCATGAAGTTTAATAGATTATCCAACTATTAATTCATCATGAATTACAAAAAATATATTTCATATGAGGATTATATTGAAGAATTCATGAAAACAATAATATAACAAGGCTTAATGGCTACAAGAAACATATATTTACTTAGTTAAATATATATTTTATTTCAATGAAATCCTGATTGAAATGTCATTGCGAGCATGGAGTTTAGAGAAACCTGATAAAAATTTAAGGAATTTGACATGACATTTTCATTTTTTGGGTAATTAAAGATAGGGAAATAGAATTACCTAAATATTATCCACAATAGATGTTGGGAATATGACCAATGGTTGGTTTGTGGATTATCTATAGTCTATTGGAAATATCATTCCTCATGATATATTTAAAACTCTTACATTGAATTTTTTATTTTATTTTGTCCATAAATTTTATTCTATGGTTGGATCATATTATTAAAATATAACCAAATGTACTCTCTAATAAAATTTTACCATATTCAGAAACCCTTTGAATAATAATGGGTAATCAAATCCGTTAAAAACAATGTAGCTTCATTTTAGAGGTAAATTGTATATATTGATTGTATGAACAATAATTCTCAACCTTGTTTTTATCTTAATTATCCATAAATTCATGAGTATAATTTTTATCCATTAATAAATAGTAATTGATGGAATTTTTCCTTTTTAGAATTTATTTTATAATAATGCACATAAATATTTTATATTATTCATTTTTATTAATATGTTTTAATTTATAATTGTATAGAATAATATATAAATGATGTTAAAAAATTTCAACTATAAATTATCATGATGATAAGATGTATTAATAATTAGTTGATGTAATGATAATTTAAATTTAAATTTTTTAATATATAATGATAATATATATGTATATTAATATGTATATTAATTAAGATGGTCTATTGTTTTTAGAGAATGTTTCCAAAGTAAAACATATCATAGAACAAATAATTATAAATAAATACCATTAGATCCATAAAATAATCATTGGAAACCAAAATAAAATGAGACACAAACAATACACCAATATAACCATTCTAGAGATGCTAAACGCATGAAAAAGGATCATATGATAAAATTATAATACAAAAGAATGTGTTGATGAAATGAAGTAATTAGCAAATAGGGGTATATTTTAACTTTTTATACCTAATAATATTTTATTGTGAAATGTAAAAAAAATATATAATGTAAAATAAATAATATTAAAATTTTATATTGATTTTGTTTAAAATTATGATTAATATATTGCGATATAGTGGATGATTGAGAATGTAAGAATCCAAGGTAATTATTTTTCATTAAAAAATCACCAATAATGGATTTGAATAATCTTATCATTGATAATTCCTATAACAACAAACAAACACATTTTAAATTAAAAATCTGTTGAATTTCATTCAGAAAAAGAATCTTTGAGTTTTATGGTAATGGGAACATGCTATATAAATGTTATTATTTTAATGTGACTATCAAAACCTATCATTTTAGTTTGACGTAATGACTATGAGTAACCAAATTATTAAATACATGTATAACAACCCATCTCAATATAAATTTGTTGATTAATTAATAGGTAATAAGAACTCATGTTTTAGTGAAGTGAATTTTTTCTTCAAAAATAAGTTTTCTTTAAAAGGTTTATTTATTATATTTTTATGAAATTATTTTAATTAATTTATATCAAATTTTAAATATTTATGCTATATAAAGGATTTCATTTTTTTCCAACCGTCATATCAAAATTATTTACAACTGAAAATTTATTTTTTTCTCGGATGTTTAATTTTTCAGTGAATATTGAAAATTGTATTGTTTTTTGAAAAATATCATTTCATTTATTGTTTTTTGAAAGAGATTACATCATACAAAAAGTTGTGTTATTTATTTCTGAAAATGTAATAAAAAATTCAATATCATAAGATCTTATTACAACCATTTTCAAAAATAGAATTCAAATCAGCAGGGTATGGATATGACTATGTGAGAGTAACATCGACGCCCTTGATAGCAAGTCTATTTACAACAATGTCAGCCTCACGAATGAAATGCGAGATATTATAGTTTATAGTCAAGAGTGAATTCATGCAGTCCAACAGTTTAGTTTAATGTATCAATGAAATATGTAATTCACCATCTATGATAGCATGCATAATATTGGAATTGTTACATTCTATCTAATGGTTATTCTAACCATTTCTTCATTCAAATGTGATAGCAAGAAAACATCCAATAATAGTTACCATAGGAGAATAATTCACACTGAATTTACAATAAAATAAACCCTTGACATTATCATAATGGACATGATATATGTAACAACACCCTAAGGGTCTTATGTTTCATTTGGAGTATCATACATGTTACTTTTTATCCAATGAGTGCATGGGGGAAACCAATACACATAAATGGTACTTGTCACTAGCATGAAATTACAAAGGATTCCCAATTTTTTAGTTTTACAGAAATCATATGCTCTATTGCCAAAAAAACTGATTTTTTCCACACTAGTCTCCTTGATGGATGAAAAACATTTATGTTATAAATACTTCAAGAAGATGGGTGTCCACAAATCTAGTATATTATTTTGACTCCACCAGAAGATACACATGAATTTAGTAATGAAAACACTAAATAAAACACATAATTGACTAGAACACAGAACAATAGTGAAGCCTCGTAGAAGAGTCTATATACACAGAAAAATACTCTTACAACCTAAAAATGACTAAGATCTCATTCGAGATAGGGTAGGTAGTTTGGAATCAATAAAATACATGTTTTTAATCCTCCCTATGTTAGTAAAACATAGATAACCATGATAAATTATATATACCGAATTTATATAGAACATAATCAATGGGTAGTTGAATAGGAGAATGCATCTAGATGAGAATTAACTGAGAGGGTATAATCCAAACATTATTTAAAATAGAAATCGAATTATGGTCCAGATTAGAATATATGGAGGCTTGATATTAGCAAATATTATTTTTATTTATTCTATTCCATGATGGATAATAGATAAGAATATTAGACCAGGAGGTGATATTTTAATTTTCTAAAATTTTTGCGAGATCATCCCACAATGGAGCATAAGAATAATTGAAACATTCATTAATGGTGTTATGAACAACCAAGTTCATGGAATGGGGATAGAAATCATCAATAATAGCATAATAAATCCAATTATCATGGGAAAATTTTATGATAGATCTCTTATTAACCATATATCGTTAACAAGAAATGATATTTTGAAAATAATATTTATTTTTAGATAAAATAAATGATTCAGGATTTGCATCAGTAGTCATCTTTTTTTTATTAAAAGTGTGCATTATGAAACCCCATTGAGTCACTATAACTATGAATAAGATTACATGTTATGATAACATGATGAGATTTATGGGAAATAATTTTATTCTTGATACCCATTACTCTATTAGATAAGTTATTACATCAAGTATTCTGAGGTATAGGCATATGATTTTTTTGTATGTTCCCAATCCAAATAAAGTGCTTGATGACTACATTTAAGTGATTTATTAGTCATTTCAATAATTTATAAATAGTAAAATTGTAATAAAATTATTAAACATTAACATAATTTAAAGAAATAATCCAATCAAGCAAAGATAATCTATTCCCCTTCAATATTGAGAGTTTTTTATTCACCCTATCAACAATATCACCAAATTAACATTTTATCATCATGTCCCCAAAATTAAGTAGTCAATGGTAATTAAAGGGTATATCACCTCACTAATTCATATCATTAAATGAATAACATTATTTCTATAAAAAGTATTCCTATTCCAAAAAAATATAATAGATTTTTCCCAACTGACTATTTTTCCAGAAATACTCTCATAGTCTTGTAATATATTATTACAAACATGAATATTTCTATTACCCCGTATATGAAAAGTAAAATTTCATCAGTGAAAATGATTTATGTATGGGTAGTATAGTTCCTAGATGCTTATATTTCTTTAAGATACCCCTAAGAGACCATATGAGTTATGGACAAAAAGAGATAATCGTCAGCTATAGAGAATAGAGTCACAAAGAGGTGGTCACCATGATGAACACCTATATATAATTAAAAATAGAAATTAAAAGAACCATTAATAATGACATAATCATGAGTATATCTATTTAGAAAAGAAACCCATTTAATGAATGTTCAATTGAAACCAAAAAATCCATGACCCTTGTTTCATGATTGGAATAATTTTCCCTTATTAATGTTTTCCCATACATATTAAATCATTATAAAGTAGATTAAATGAACTCCTAGATGTATATACCTGAAATAAATCAAAATTGATTCTATAAAACAATGTTTGAAGGAAATTATATAAAAAATAATAGAAATAATCCTTCTAAAAACAATGTAAATAGTGTTGACCAGGTAAATTGTTGATAAGAGTTGAATTTCAAATGAATTATCAACATTGGGTATCAAGGAGAGGAATTGGGTTTTACAACCGTGGGGCAGAACACCATTTATAAATAAATAAGTGACCCACACGCATAAATACTCTTTAATATATTCTGAATATATTTGGCGAAAATTATTTTAACCTATATTTACTAGGATCCACAGTAGTATTGAAACTAAAAACAAAATATTTTATATCAAAATAAATGTTTATTCTTATAAAATAGATATTATCAACATGATTAACCATGGAAAAAATAAATTATTCCGTAAAATCCCCCTCCATGAAAAGAATAATGGAGAGGATATATTAATAATCATCAATATGACTAGATATACACTATTTGTGTTGAATTATTTGATCTCCAACATTACTAAATGATAATGTCATGTTGGCCATAAAAATTAATTAATAAGTGTTGAAAATTTAATTTTTATTATATCCCTCTTGAATCCACATAAATATCAAGGTTACTAGAAGTATATTATAATTACATTTTAATAGAATATTCAACATGGAACCCATATTGGATTCCCTAAAAAATAATGATTAATGTATGCTTTAATATCCTTATATTAAATATTTTATAGAGATGAAGCAACAGTTGACATCTCTTTATCCATCCCATTGTATTATTCCTTGCTCCAAAGTTTCAACTTGGGCTTCAGTAGCTTCAATTTGATAATGAAAGAAGACCCCCCAAAAAAATACATATTTTTGTAGATATTATTAATATGGATGTCACAATCATGATGAAGATACAATTTATTGTGTAAATGAAATTTAATGGGAAATATTTGTCTGTACTCCCGGTACTGAAAATAACTTGGTGATGGTTAGACGGGAATTTAAGAAGATAGATGCTAGAAATTGAATACCATTTTTAATGATCCAATTAATTTACAGAGGCATGATTAATTTCACCAACAACAATTCATTTAAGATATATACTATACCATGTGGGTTTATCCCAATCCATGGTGACTTCAATCAACTCATTATTATAAATTCATGATATATACTTTATGAGAGGGATTTAAGATAAGAGGGTACCAATTTTCACACTAGGGGAGAGGATCGTGTTAAAATCTCCAATAAGAAACCATGAAGAAAGGTAACATCCCTTATGTTAATAAAATTTCCCTCCAAAAAAACCTCCTATGTTGACAAATGTTCATGGAATAAATAATCGATCCAAACATCTTCATAGACTCAACAAAAAATTTACTGCAATTTAACTACTCTTCAATGTTATTATTGAGAAGATGTCAGAATTAATCATGTGGAAATACCCCTGACGAATCCACATATCCAAGGGATATAATAGAACTAATAATGTCATATATAATAATATTTTGAAAAAAATAACCCAAATAGAATGAATGTTTTTGTTTACAAACACTAACAAATTTTGATTGTAAACCAGAATATGCCTGTGTATAGTATTATGATTTAGGGAAGTAGTAATTAACTAATAGTTCAAATAAAGGACATTAATATTCAGCCTGATTTAGTATTGATGATTCCCTTAAACTAATTCTTTTTCCTTCTTATTTATAGAATATTTCTTCTATCTGTTAATCATTTTGGATAGACTCTTCATTTTTCGTTATATTTAGAAAAAAAATTTAAGATACAAGACCAATATAGATTATTATATTTTTTTCTTCTTCCAAATAGTGGAAAATTGACCTCAAAATGACATAGAACACTTTGTGATATTAGAGAATATTAAAGCTCTAATTCATCATCTTCCTCCACTATTAGACTATATATATTCTTTAAAGGGATATTATTGTCAAATAATCTAGAAGGCACAAGGTCATCCATTTTTTCTGAGAGTGGATGATCCCAAATAATATTTTTATAAATAGAAGGTTGAGGGATTTAAATAGATGGAGAAGGTAATTACACACCACTAGAGACATCTAAAATGACATTAAATTCAACAACAGAGTCACATTCAGTAGTAGTTTCATTATTAGAGTAGCAGGAAGAGTGATAAGAGCATGATTATCCCCATCTACATCAGGCCTTGAATAATCACCATTTATTTCAAAAACCAAGGTAGAGAAATTGTTTTTTATGCAGACCTATTATACTATTTGAGAGACATAATCCTTAATAGTTTTCTAATATGGAGTAGTAGATAGAGAAATCAATACCGGTTTAATCACATTGATCCCTTTCTATTGATCCCACACAATCAATAGAAACAATCATGTTATTATTAGTAACATGAATTCTTGTGGTATCTTCATCATTTGGGAGAAGCATAATCTCATCATATAGAAAATTATGTCTTGACCTCTCACCATGAACAGTCACCTGTTCAAAACCTATAGGAGAACAACATCATTAGGGATTGTAATAGGGATGTCTATACCTGAGTTCTCATGTTTTTCAATCATATGATCATTCTATTTCATACTCTTTCATCCATATTATAATGATGTAGCTTTTTCCGTTTTATAATAAGAATCATGTTTTTGAATGATTCTTCAATTGGAAAATATATGACCAAAATAACCCAATGATAAAAAAATGGTAATTTCTGCTCATATTCAACTATGATATCGAACATCTGATCATTATCAATAATGTGAACCAATTTAGGATAATTTTTTCAATTTCCACTTCATTAAGGACTTGAACATCGAATCCAATGTCAACATTAATGTCATCTTGGTCCATATTGATGGGAGATCTAACCCAAGAAGCAAGATATCATAGGATTTGAGGAATCTAGTAAATCAATTATAACCTTGAAACTATATCCAGAACTAAGAAAATTTTCCCTCTTTGTAGAGGTATTTAAATTCCCTCCCCAATTAGATAATTTTGAACAAAGTACATGTTTAAGTATAATACTTATTTAATTAAATTCTTCCCAATGATCATCCAAACTATTAAAAATGATGTGAAAAAATATCTCCCATTTAGGATCATCATGAAGACTCTCATGTTATAACATTGACAATATTTTTATTTTATATATGGCTTTGTCTATAGTTTTTTGATAATAATTAAAGAAAATGCACACAAAACTGATTACTTGCATTCTTAAAACATCTACAAAATTTCATTTGCATCAGCCACAAGAGATGAAAAGTCCATCTGCTGACCAGAGAAGAGTGATCTGTGGTGCTAAATTCACTAAAGAACTATGAGAGAGACCTCAAAATGCATAAAAAATAATAATACATTATCCATATGGTCACTATCCATCTCGACATCGGTTGTGGCCAGTCAATATTAAACCATTATAGGTACCACAAAAAACTCAACACTCAGTTTGTAGGTGGCCATGATACATCATTGTAAAACAAGATAAATGTTTTCCAAAGAACATAATATTAGAAAAAGACCATCCCTCAAATCCCTCTAAGCACACACAATCAAAAAATTCAATCCCAATACCAAATGATAAAAATTATTTTCAATAAGGAATCATATTTTTCCAAATAGTATTTCTCAAATAGTCTCTCACTCAGATCATCTCTTTTCAAATATTCATCAGTAATGAATGTCGTCTGTAATTTATTTTCAAGTAAATCTCAATTATGTTTCGAATGTGAATATGAAATAAAATAAATATATAATATTTTTGAATAATATTATTAATTACATAGGAATCAATATAATATATTATTTTACATTAATTTATTTTCTGTGATTAAAAACATATTTTTTTAAATATTTTTTTTTGCAAGGTTCTATTTTATTAATAAATTAATGAATTAAAAATTTCTTAATCATTTCCTTAAAATATATTGATAATATGTTAAATAAAATATTTAATAACCCATTTGATATTTCTATCCAAGAAATTAATTATTGTAATTCCTTTTATATTTAATTTTTTTAATTGAGGTCTCACTGTGTTTTGAGAAATTATTTAAAATTTTACAATTCCACTTAATGAAATGATATTTAGAAAAATAAATATAAAAATTGGGATCATTTTAAATTGTGTATTTTAATGTTGTTGATATAATTTTTTTATATTTAAGTGTAATAATTTAAAAATTTTGCTACTATGTTAATGGTTTAAACTGGATTATTAGTGGGTTGAACTAATAGTAAATGATGATATTTCCCTATAAACATTTATAATTCGTATTGTATTTTAATATTTTTTTCTTATGTCATGTAATCATAAAGTATGAGTCAATTAGAAATTTTTTTAATTTTTTATAACAATATTATAATTTATTCTTATAAAATGTTCCATGCATGTCATGCCCCTCAATTCTAAAAAGATATCACCTATCCAATTTTATCAACACATAAAAAATTTTTATATAGGATAAAATGTACAAAATTAATTTCCTATCATATATTCCCACATTCGGCAGGTGTTGGGATGATCATAATATAATCCTTTGACGGCTTATGGTCTATGAAAATAGAGGTTTCTCAACTATGCGATATAACTCTAAACCCGGTACATTAAAAGTTATTTCATCATAAAACATCAAAAAAAAATATTAACCATTATAATATTTAGAAATTAATTATGTTAAATATAATAAATTTTAAAATTATGATCAATCATCCGATTTCAACATCATTTCCATGATATTGTATATAAATGTAACTCTTGTGTGTAAAAGTGTAATACATCTCTAAGAAGAGATATGATTCATTTTTTTATTCCCATAATTCATGGTGATTAAATAATTTGTATTTATTGTTTATGTATGATATATATTAAATTTTTTTATTCTATAAATATAATAAATTTTATAAAATATTTTCAACGCATGTATACTAAAATGATAATGTCACTCATGTGTACGTGAAGACAAAAACCACCATGACTGTACGTGATTCCATATTCATTTAAAAATTACAGAGTTAATAAAAAATGATAAATTTGAGGAATATATATATATATATATGATACTAATCATATTAAAATTATTATATAAAGGTGAACTATTATTTATGTTCATTTCCATCCATTCATCAATATGTGGAATCATCACTTGTGAGTAGACACAGACTATTGTCTCCATGATGTGATATAATTCATTTTTTATCACCATATTATATGAAAATTTATAAAAGAATATAATGATTTAATATTAAATTTATTAAATTATTTATATTATTTTCATAATTTTTACACTATTATCATACATGTACGATAACTACTGAATGAAATAATTCATTAAAAACAAAATAACTAACACACAAAAAACCATGATTTTAGTATGGAATTATTAATCAATGGGTGTTTTAATGTTATCATTATATCATATAGGATATTATATGTATGTATAATTTTATTTTATATAATTATATTATATTTTAATTTATTATATAGGTGGATATATCCCTCACAATGAATGTAAATCTTGAAGCAATGGTTCTTCATCTCAATATTGTTCTGTTGAGACATGCTCGATGATATATAACTATTTTTGTATATGGTGTCTAAATAATACCAATTTTAAATTTTATATCAATTATTCAACTAAATTAATGTTACATAATGTAAAAATTGATATTATTTTGTCCATATAGTTTAGATTTTTATTTTACCAAATTGTGAACAAATTATCATCTAAAAATCAATTTCATTAAGGAATGTGTTATGTTATGAACCTATCTTATTTTATGGGGTATAAATAATAACATTAGAATTATTATTTCATGAATAGAATTATTTATGTTGTATTTATTTTTTTTATTTAAATATTCATTGGGGAATATGATTCAATATTTCAAAATTAGTAACAGTTAATTCATCTATTTAAATTTTAATTTAGATCATTTATGATTTATTTTACTTGGGCTGAATTTTATTATTTAACCTTTCTAAAAATGCGTATAATTTTTTATCCACATTTTAATTATGAATTATTAATGTTTTTATCTCATTGCCTTCAATTTTTAAATGAATTATATTCAAAGGAATATTTTCATGAAAAAAATATGTATGTACTCCTCGTGCTTTAGAATTTTATCGTCTATGTCAATATTGTCTATAATATTATATTATAAAATATTTTAAATTATAAAGTGATTTTTTCTAGTAAAATTAAACATAATATTATGTTTTAGAATTTATAAATGGAATTAAATTTTAGTTTATGGAATGAGAATTATTTCTTCTTTCATCCATTGTGGTAAAATAATATATTACTAGTATTCATTACATGCAAATATTTTACCATTTTAATGAAATGTAATTTCATAAAATATTAAATTTCATTTTTCCATTGTTTTTTTAAAATAAAATAATATCTTCAATATTCATAAAATTTTTATTTTAATGATACAAAAGGAAGAAAATATTTTCCACGTTTACGAGGAAATGTTATAAGTGTTCTTTGAAAATATTTTTATCTAAATCAATGTGATTTGATGTTGCTTATTCTACACTAGAGGTATGTTCATATAATATAATTTATTTTCCATGTTTGGATAGTTTATGATGATGTTAATGTTGATATGACACTCATCATTCATCTAGGGTTCGATTAACCATCACTGATATCTATTTTTTATGTGGATGATATGTTTTCAAAAAAAAATTCCAACTATAATGCTATGATGATATGAATATGACTTTAGAACCTTATGGAATATATAATCATATATTATGATTCTGAAATGGGATGTCCTAGAATTATTTATACTCCTAAATTAATGGGCATGTATTTTTTTATGAGCTCAACGGGTACATATGAGGTTATCTCAAAACCATAAAGAGGGTGCACATGAGGTTATACCGACACAAATAAATGGTTCATGAATGGTTCTCCAATGCAAGAAGTAGGTACATTGTGATGCCATCTAGGATGAATTCATACGTTATTTGAGCATATGCAATTTTATTTTGGGGTTCATTTTGATTTTGATGATAAGATGTTGAAAATAAGGGATTTTGATAAAAATGGAAGCAAGGCATTGTTCTTGAACATTGTTAATTAACCATGTAGAAATTAGGTTTTATGCATAAATGTGTTTCAAGAAGTGTTTTGGATGGTGTGAAAATAGTTTTTAAAATCATTATACATTCAAATAGAATTGTGCATAATGTCTGGTGGTTTCCTATCACCATCACATGGATGGGGAACATAGGGAGTTCAACTGTGCAGACCTACACTGAAAACTATTCTCCTATTGAAAAATTTTACATTGGGGGAAAATGGTTAAGAAGAACTATTTTTTAATCAAATGGCCTTCTTCAAGACCTCAATATCTCTCCCTCCCAAAAATAAAAATGTGGGATTTTACAATTTTCTACTTACACGTTTTAAGGCCAAACAACTCTCTACTATCATTTTGTATCATCCTAATACTTTTTTATATTCATAATAGTTATCAACTCATGGATTATAAGTGGCATTACATTATTCTTGATGGATAACATCATGGTATAATGTGGTTTAGATCCAGTTTCCAATCTTCTTTATAGATAATTCTAGATCTCTTATTCTATCTTTTTGTTGGTCGTAATTTGGGTTGTTATTATGAATATAATAGTTTTTAGGGAGGATATATGTATTTTATTATGGATCAAGGATTTTGAGGACCCGATATACACATCTCTTTCCGAGATTTTCAGATGAATTTTATTCTAACATCATTTTTAACTAGATGTTTCAATACAATTTGTTAATTATATGAATTTCGTGTCATTATTATAAAATTTCAATATGTTGTTAATTTAATTAATGTTATTATCATGTTTTAAGGTATTTTGTGGAATGATTAATGTTTTAAAATGTGGTTTTCTTTAAAAACGTGGAATTTTACTCTATATTATTGAATAAATGAATGAATATAGGTTTTAAATTTCTAATGAGTTTTTAAATTTTGAATCCAATTGGGTTGGCATTGGAAAATGTATATAAATTTTACAATAGTTTTTTGAAATGTTTTCTATAAAACATGGCACATTGAAAAGCTTAGGTGCTTTGGGAAAAGGACATAAGTGAACATCATGTGCACAAAACCACTTGGGATTTCGTTCAGATATTGATGGAAAATGGAGGGACATGATTTTGGTTGATACAAGATTATTCATCATTTTACATCTTTTATGTATAGTACATATTGAATTAGGATAAGACCCAATATAGAATGATTTTTATTTTATTAATTTTCTATCACATTTTGGATTTTATCAAATATATTTTATTTCATTTTTGTTACATGAGGTTTTACAATAAGATTTGTCATGGTATATAATGTAATCGATATGTGGTTAATTTCTTACCTTATAGTGTTTCGATATATATACATCTTTTATTACGATTAATTTATGTATTCATATAATTTTTTATATTAATGGATTTTGTGAAAAAATTATGAAAAATGATTTATAAATGTGTTTTTTTATGAATAAACATTGTTAAATAGTTTTTTTAATATATGGAACTGATACATTCTTGATATAATACCTTGTATTGACAATTTGGTGGTACCATACCATGATTTGTGATCACAGCCAAATTTTATCCTTTTGGTGGATGTTGAATTTTTTTTGTAGGACCTATGTAATTGTAAATGAGTCATATAGACTTCAGATGTCTATTTTGCTAATTACCTTCATAAGGGGATGGTTTGGAGGAGATGGTTTGTGTAACATCTTGATATTCAAGGAAATATTTTCTTTCGAATTATATTGATTTACTACATTGCTTTAATTAAAAAAAATTCAAAATTTATATTATTTAATACACAACACCAGCTTTATCGTTTGTTTCACATAACATTTAGTATCTTTGATAACATATATATCATGAAGGGGTAAATATTACCTGAAAACAATTTAAAATTAATATTAATATTTAATATGATAGTTAAAATATGTATTTGGAATGGTATAAATAAATTTGATTTAATAAATTATGAAGATAAAATTTAAAAATGATTATATAATTAATCCTTCCTTGATCAAAAAATTATAATTTTGAATAAAAACCAATTGAATATATATGATGTATTTTTTTTTGAAGAAAAATAAATTTTACGCCCATAATTTTTTACATAAATTAATTAAAATAATTACCATTATTTAATGGTATTAATTAAAAAAATTTATATTAAATTTAATTTTAAACTAAAATTATAAGTTTTTTTATAAATGAAGAAAATATCCAATTTAAAACCATTAAAGGGTGTAATTTTGTAATAATCAGTTTTTCTTCCATTTAATGGATGACTTGTTTTAAATCTAAATCATGAAAATTTTCCAAATTTAATTTTTAAAAATAATATTTGTTTTAAAATTTATGAATATAATAATTTCTATTGTGTGAATTTTTTTTATTTTATAAGATTATATTTTGATGAATATTGAAGAGCACTTAATTTTTATTAGAGTCTTAATTTTATCTAAATTATTTATATACTTAAATTCTATTTTAAATTAGTTTTATTTTATTATTTGGTCAATTAAAAATATGTAAGTCTAATTTATAAGATGGGATTAAATTTCACATTTATATTTGAAGTAAAAACATTTCATTCTTTTAATATTTTTAAAATAAAACCATGTGTTTTGTTCTGACAATAAAATTAATTTTTAATTAAATTTAACCACATCAGTGTTTGGAATTTTGAAAAATTTATTAAATAATCTGAATATGTAAAATTTATAATTTAATGTTTGTTAATGTTTTTATATTTTGAATTATATTAGGTATGTTAATTATAATTAATTATAGTGATTAAAGAAAAAAACGAGTTTACTTAGTGATTTAACATTGAATTTTAGGTGAAAAATTGTCCATACACATATAAAAAATTATATTACGGAAATATTTCTTCAATGAATCCAATAATGTTATATAATAAACCACTCTGGAATCATGGGGGAAATTAAATCATCTGGATCTGTTATATAATTTCAAAAATAATACGAGTGTCCTCTCCCTCCATTTCAAATGGCCACCATCCCTTACCCTCACATCAAGCATATCAGTCATTTTTTCTAATCCCAAATATGGGAAAATAACCTCCCAAATTATCTCCTATATTAATAAAAAAATAATATGGTCACAATTAAATCCATGTTTGACAGTTGATGGAAACCAAAAATAGTTACTTGAATAATAGGTAAAATTATTCCTGAAGCACTGTTTTTCATTTCATTCCCCACACATTAAATATGTATTATATATTTTTTATATAATAAAAATAGTATCATAAATATACATATTTTATTATTTTATGGTTTTCATCAACACATATACATGCATCCAATAAACTGGTAGTGAAATCATCATTTGTGTATACGACTAAATACTACCTCACAAAACAATGTAATTGAGTTAAAATTTATCATATGTCATGGATGGGAATAATGATGGTGACAATGGTATTATATGATATAATTGACATTTATGGTTTTTTTGTTACTATATAAATCATGTGTTTATTATTATTATTTTTGGAAATATGATAACATTGATTATAACGTATGGACTACCGCCATCTCAATGCAACGTGATTCATTCACTACTTACATAAAATGTATTAATGATTAGTTTAATAATGGTATATGTTATATATGAAATACATAGGATACTAATGACATAATTATCACTCTTTAGATAAAAAATATCATTTTATTATTTCCATTTCAGACACTAAAAATGATATAATGTCGCTCGTGGAAGTGTGGATTACCACATCCTCAAAACAATATGATTTTTCCTTTTTCGTGAACACAACACATGAATGATATATATATATATATATAATAAAATAAAATGGTATTTTTGATAGATAAATTATTTATTTAATGATAAAAATCAAATACCTTATTTCCATAATTATCTTTGAAAAATAGGATCGTTACTCTTTTGTATGTATGACCTTATGTCCCCATGAATGTAACATTTGATCATTTTTCAGAAAAATAATAAATATTTAATTTTAAAATTATAACTTGTTACACCCTAAGTTCCCATAGTATGCTTCTCTTTGAATAATACAATATCATGTATTGTAATCAACTTTTAGATCTAACACACCACAACCAATCAAAATAGTCATTTTGAATAGAAATACCCACTTTTGGAAATTTTAGAAATTTTATCTTTATAAATGGACTTCATTTTTGTATTTAGAATATCAAAATTAGCTTAGGGTTTTTTTGGTATTTTTCTAAAAAATATTCAATTTTTGATGAATAGTGAAAAAACACATAGTTAGAGTTTAAAACTGAATTTTTATTTAAATATTTATTTATTTTATTTAAATTTATTTTATGTAAAAATAGACACATAATACCTATATAAGTTCAATCTAATTCATTTTATTCAATTTATAATAATTTTAGATTTATAAAAATTTTATAGAACTTTTCACCGTCTTTTACCCACCTCCAGGGATAATTTGAAAATTCCTATAAAACATAATTTTACAGCATATCTAAGTGGAATTTAAAAAATCTATGAGACACAGTTGTTATCAGTATGTAAAATGTGGTTCAATAAGATGAAAATATATTTTGGTGAATAGTAATTTTTTACTTTTATTTACCACGGTTAAAATTAAATAGGGTAATTAGGGGTAAAAATGATATTATTATTACCCTAACACCTGTCCTAATTCTATTGGATAAGTTTAGATAGACTAGAAGAACCTTAGGAATAAAATATTAACCACTTTGGTCAACTTGTATTAGATTATTACATTTATTATTATTTAATTCAAAGAAGAGTTAAAAGGGTTAAAATCAATGTCTAATAATCAAAACATTTTTAATATAGGGTTATACAATAGATAAATTAGACTATAAATATTCATTAGAAATATAAAAATATTTCCTAAATAATTTTAATTTATTTATATTTCTTAGACATTATAAAATTTAATTTATTTATGACATAATGATGATGTAGTAATTATCTAATTAATGAAATATTAAAATAATTGATATTATAAATATCCAAATAATTGTAATATGAGACTTTTTATGAATTAAACTAATTATCTAGGTTAATATAACATGATAAGGATGTTTAGATGGACTTTTTTTTCAAGAAATAATGATGTTATGAATTTAGAAAATACAAAATACCAAATAGTGTTAAAATTGACAAAAAAATAGTTTTTAAAACTAATATTATATTATTAATTGATATTATTTTTCTAAAAATCTAAAGTTAGGAAAAATGTCTTATATAATGATATGTGAATCATTAATTAATCACTTGGGGTTCTCTTGAAAGTATATAGTATGTTTATTAACAATATAATATAAAAATAAAAAGAGACATGTTAAATGACATAATATTTAACTAAGAGTTAAATTAAAAAGATAAAGTTAACATAATCACCCAAACATGTCTAAAACCTATTGGATGAGTGTTTTTAGACCCATACCCACCTTATCCTTTAAATAATCCCTTTTTGAGCCATTATAAACCAAAAATGATTTTATTTTAAATTAATAATTCTCACTTTTCATAAGGTGCCTCTCACCCCTCTTATAAAAGGGAACTCCCCCTTCTCTCTAATTAACACATTAAAATCCATATGGATTGGCCAAAATCAGCCCAAATACCCTATAAATTTTCTTCAGTTCGTCATAGAAGCCATACATTAGTCATAAATCCAACTTATGGAGCCCTTTTGATCAAATAAAAAGAAACAACCTGAAGAAGTGGTAAATATCTCACCACCTCTTTCAAGATACTTTATTCTTCCACTTCATTTTTCTTTGTTGTTTCCATTATAAAATAATAACTCTAGTATCTTATATATATTGTGATGTTATTATAAATATGGTACAACCAAATTCATTATTCTATCCATCCTTTAAATGACATGTCATCATGCGTGCGTACGTACGACTTACCGTCTCCCCGTCATGGTGTAATTGTTATTCGATACATGATTATTTGTATGGGTATAATAATGATGTCTATATTAAGTAAATAATATATATAACATGATAATGATTCTGTATATATGTTATACCATCCAATTATATATTATTTTAATATCAAAATAACTATATTTTTTCTCGTGCGTACGTACGGATTAACGTCTCTACGAAGGTGATGAGATTTATTCCCCATCGTATCGATTCAAGACTAATTTCCATTATATGATTAAAAGTAATGTTTAGAGATATTATATTATTCAGGATATTAATAATATATATCCCATCCATAAAAATTATGACTCACATAACAAATAATATAAAGGAAAACGAATCTGTTAACACACGAAACAACGATAATATTTAAATATTATTAACAAAGATATGGTAAAAGATCTTATATGATATCATATTAATGTATATGATTCTTTAATAATTTAATAACAATTCTTTTACCATTATACCGGAGGTTAATCTTCCTTATACCATGGAAAAGTAAAATTTAATGGTTAATTTCATAATGAAATTTTTATCCAAGGTTATTGTACATAA
Source organism: Viscum album (assembly GCA_963277665.1). Taxonomy (NCBI): domain Eukaryota; kingdom Viridiplantae; phylum Streptophyta; class Magnoliopsida; order Santalales; family Viscaceae; genus Viscum; species Viscum album. The sequence goes on from OY728161.1 coordinate 322,328,013, forward strand.
GAATATACTGGGACCTCTTTATCATCCACATCCATGTTTCATAAAAATGTATTTCAAAACATCCGTAAAATTTTATAGACTATAGGATAAATCCATTTATACCCTTGTTTGTATTTTTTTAAGATATTTATAAAGGAATCTTTTTTCTATTTTCCAAACAAGGTCATTTTACCCTTTTCGTCAAAATTAAGGTAAAAATGCCTTTTTTTAACATATACAGCGGGTGAAGCTATTTTTTTCCATTATAAAATAATCTAAGCATACCTTGAAATATTATAATAATATTTTCAAATTAATTGTTTTATTTTATAATTATGAGACTTTAAATGATTTAGTAAAAGGATATATTTTATATCAAATAGTTTTGATTTCATCTATGTCAACATCTTTTGATGGATTTTAAGCTTATTTGAAGTTTATTTATTATGATACAAAACTTCCATACTGTATTGAAGGTTTTGTGATATGTCTGACTATGGATGTGTTATTTTTATACCATTCATGGTTTATGGAAAAAGTATCGATATTTTGTATGCTAGTTTTAATACGAATGTTTATCTTATGTTTAAACTTGTTCATATGAGGAATGAATTGGACTTAGTATGCGACGGGTGGAGCCTACTACTACCTCTCGATACATCGGTAGGTCTCATGAGACAATATAGTGTCTTGGAAAAAGGCCTTGACAAAATCTTATTTATAGTCTTGTTACAAGGCCTTGACTATGTGGTTATGATAGTATGTCATTATGCATTCTATCGTTATGAAAGTTGTTATTGATATTACATTTGATTATTCGACTAGTAGAATATCCATGTGAATAAGTAAATGGAATTATTTCATTTTATTTGTCCCAAATTATTCTGATGTTCAAGTTTAAAAGGCTTTTGTTTTAGTTAAACATTGCCTTAAATGTTTATTCTTTTTTATGAAAGATTCCCCTATATTGTTATCCACACTGAGCTTCTAAGCTCACCACTTTCTATGTTTTACTTCTCCTAGGATTTGAAGAAGTATTTTAGTACTGACCTACAAGGATAGTATGTGGTGTTATTATTGTGAATTATAGAGACTATGTTTCTGTAGATTTTCACTTTATGATGTAATGTAAGACATATGAATGTATCTAGTTTTTCTAAGGCTACTAAGCTAATCGATCATTTGAGACTAGATCTTTCGTGATCAGGCCAATGTTATGTAATAATGCTTGGTCTCTGGGTAATTAGGGTCGGGGTGTTACATTATTAATGTAAAAATATGATAATTATTTCATGGTTATTATTTTTATGATCTTTAAATAATGAACACATTGACAAATGTTGGCATGAGAATGTCAGTTTTGAAACATAAGGTGATAGTGGTCAAAACAACTGGCATAAACACCACTGAATAAAAATGTGTATATAAATATTTAATAAGTTATATAAATTAATAATAATATTTTATTTTTTAATATAAATGAAATTATTTTAATTTTCAGGATGATATTATATATGTATCCCAAGTCGTACTGAAGGTAATGTATTTTCAACATTATTATTTCATCATTAAGATAAATGTCATATTCACCACTTAATTATTTCATGTGGTGTAATACTAAGCCTATTGATATAGTATATAAATAATAATATTACATTAATTTTCTTTAAATGTTTTATCGGATGATTATTAATTTTAAGTAATTCAATTCATATGTTACCATAGTTTTAAGTGGTTTGGTCTGAAATTTCCTTCTATTGAGACTTATTTGTTATTATGCAACTTATTAATTTTACATAGGGTATATGATGCCCTATGAAATTTTATATCAATAATTTCTTTAACTTGATAATGTTAATTTTTTTAAATCGGTGTAATTATTTAATAAATCACATGATTAAAAATGTCTCTTGAATAATAAGGGTTTTCATCTCACTTTCTACATCAATGATCTAAATATAATAATCCACACTTACTTTTTATCAATTGAGTATCTAATACCCCTATTAAAATATTATATCATTAATTATATTATTATAATTTAAATAAATAGTCCATTCAATGGTTATTAGTTGTGGGGATTTTTATTGATATGTTACTCCATTTGTATGATGTTTTGTCTCAATTTTCATTCCTTTATGAGTTATCTATTATTATATAAAATATAGTTCTATATGATCTTTATATTCCCCAAAAATTAATTTTATTCATCTAATCCATTATATTATGAAGTTTAACATATCAAATTTATTATTTCTATTTCGTGGGATTTACTGTTTCAATGTTACCAAATTAGTAATGTATTGTTTTCACAATTTTCATTCATTGAGACATTTTTCATGTTATTCACAAATATTAAATTACACGGTTCATATAATAAATCATTGAAATGTTATATCATTATTATCATATTTATCATGATATTAAAATAATCATTAAATTTTATAACTTTTATGGTATATTAATAATATTGTTTACAACTGGAATGAGACCCATTATAATGATAAAATATTATTTTTCTTAGGAAGGTTATTAATGAAATTTTATGGGAATATCCTTTATTAAATTTGAAAATCCCATTTTAATAATTATACTCCACTAATTTTTTTTCCTTGATATAATCCTCAATGTTTTTTGAATGATAATTATTAATTCAATGAGACTTTTATAGAACCATGTACCTTTCAATGGGATAATCATCTTTCAAATACATTGTTATGGAAGAAATTTATTTTCAATAGGTAAAGCATGTTTCTAAGGGATTTTGATGGAAGAAATTTATTTTTTATGGTATAATCATTCGAAAAAGATATTTTATATTGAACCCATTTAGTTTTGACCAGGTAATTATTTTTCAATGATATGGTTAAGAAACAAGTTTCATTTCCCTAGGTTAATCATGCTTCAAATAAATTTTTTGGAGTCTATTTCATTTCCATCGGTGAATCATGATTCATGGTATTTGTATTATACCCATATATTTTCTATGAGATTATCACACTGTGAAAGGAAAAATGGTTGTTTCTTTGATATTTATTCATGTAGTGGTTCTTAGAAAACATTGATGATGTAGTAACCCATATTGTGCTAGGTGATCCTATTACAAAATACACTATGGAGAGTCCACAATGGCATATTTTGTACATATAAAATCATACACTATGATGGGATGTAGATATCACCTCATGATCCCCTTATATCAAAAACATTACCATGGCTAATATAGTGTTTGATTACCCCATTATAGCCCTAAAATTTATTGGCTAATGGTAATGTGGGAAGTCCTTGAAATTATTTTTCAAATTAAAATTGTTTTAATGGGTTTTTAAAGGTTTTTGTGAATGTGTTTCTCTAATAAACAAAAAATTTATTTAATTGTGTATTATGGGTTTATAAGGTTTCTCGTGATCAATACTTTTTTCACATGGACATTGATTTTAGTTTTGGATGACTTTTTTCAATTTCAATGTTTTTTTGTTGGATGATATAATTATTGATGGCCATGATCTCTTTTATGATCCGCTCATGCACTTTAATTATGTCATCATATCCTTACGTATCTTTACTCTCATTGATGTCAATAAAATGTAAATGATTATGTTATCCCTTAATAAGAATATGAGATAGACTTTTATATGTTTCAATTTTCCTAGGTTTTAATGAATAATATTGATCATTTTATGTCTAGATGTGATTTGATATTGATGATAATGATGTCTTAATGTGAAAAGTAATGTGAGGTTAAGAGTGGAATTTCTCTGTTATTGTCATGTGATTTTTTATGATACTATTTATATTGATTATCTGAAACTCTTAAACTTTTAGGTTATCTAGTATTAATAGTTTTAGGTTTTCATTTTTATGATATACTCATTAGATGAAAAATATGGTTTACAAATATTTCTATTAAATCAGGGAATGATATGGATTTTAGCAAATTATTTTTGTGTGTGGGACATTGTATGATATAGTTAATATCAAGTGATTGTTTATATTACATTGGATTTTATTATGTTTTCATATGAGGTTATCTTAAGAGTTATAAATATCATCATAGGCCTATAATATGAAAGATGATCATAATTTTAATTTCTTAATCACATAATATAAGGTTTTTATGAATTAATAATTATAAAGTTATCAATGAATTTTTTTGGGGCGTTTTATCAGGCTAATGTATATCTAAAAATTTTATCTATTGTAAATTATTCCATTAATTTTTTAGGTAATAAATTTTATGGTCGTGATACCCATTAATGTTTATATGATCATATATATTGGGGTAAATATTGGACACAAATGTTATTTTATAGATAATCACATGATTGAAAAGTGATTTAATGATTGAGTGACTATGGATACTTCAAAAAAGGATCCCCATATTTTGGGCTGGAAATATTGAATGAATGGGATAAATATCAAGGATAAAACAATATTTAATATTTTGGATATTTTTTTTACTTTTGATATATGGTTATGAAATGATTTACTTTCTTTCATTGTTAATAAGGTTGAATATTGAATACAACAGTATCTTATAAAGGTTTATTCATTATTTTAATTTTATAACACTATACTAACTATTATGTCATTGTAAAATTTTTAAATAATTGAGGAATATATTTTTATCCATTTAATGGTTATATCTAATTTAATATTTTACTTTAGTGCTTCATGAATTAAAAAATCAACTCTAATAATAATCATTTAGATGAGATTTTGATGGATGTTTTCTAAATGATGAAATTCAACTCATCATGTAAATTTCTTTTTTCTCTTAGTCTAGAAGTTGTGAATTAATTAAATATATCAATAGGATATAGAATATAAATTTTATCCCCTTTACCTTACATTCCAATAAACCACTCTCTTTTTTGATCGCCGCATATTTTTATTTTTGAGTTGCTTAAATTTTCATTGATCATTTACTTATTTATGGTCAATGAACTTAATTACACTCACTAATTATATTTTGTTTTACTTCATTCCTACCTATGTTATCCTTTTGTGAAATACTAGTTATTCATAATATTTAGAGAACATTTTGTTTCCCACAATATTTTTTATAATTTATCATTTATTTCAATTTTTGATGTATATTTCAATAATAGATTTAAAAAAATTCTTTGATAAATATGAATATTGTTTAGGGGGGATTATTTTTAAGGGGGGGTAATGTAACATCCTGATATTTTAAGAAATTCTTTCTTTAATATCAAATAAAACAATATAATTGATTGAATTACAAAAAAATCTTAGTATAGATTGTGTAACAATCAAAACCATGTTTATCTTTTGTTTTATTTAACATTATGTTTCATAAATAAATATTGTTACACAGAAAGATGTGTATTACTTAAAAATAATACAATATTCATAATATTATTGAAAAATGATATTTATCACCATGAAATTTGAATTTTTGTAATGGGTAGGGTTATCAAAATTATGAACCAAAGGTTAACACATAATTATATAATTAATTATTTTGTTACCAATTAATAATAAATTAAAATAGGACCTAGTTGAATATAAATGAGTAATTTTTATGAAAAAAATTCGTTATGGATAGAATAGAACATTAAATAAAAATTAAAATGATCCAAATTATTGAATTATATTAATGAAACATATTAGTTATATATTCAATAAAATGTTATTTAATTACTCTATCATGTTTTATAGGAATAAAATAAGAAAAATAATACAAATTTAATATTTAAATATTTGGATTTTATTAAAATGTAGCTTTCCTACCATTTAATGGAAGAACTGTCTTATATATAAATATTTAAAATTCTATAATTTATATGTAAAAACTAATATTATTATTTAAATTGTAATATTAAAATTTAGCTTCGGTAATTATTTTTGTATATTTCTCGAATGTTTCATTTTTTGATGAATAATAAAAAACCTAAATATTAATTGAAAAATCCTTTTTCATATAATTTATTTATATTAGTATATCCTTTTTAAATAGTTTTTTGTATTATAATTATTAATAATATAAATATATAAATCTAATTAATCTAATTTAATTACATTTTAAATAGAAATTGGATGTTAAAAATTTTCAATCTTTTGAACTTTCTACATTAAAAACTCCTTATTTTGTCTGTATGTTTGGTTAATTTAAAATTAAATTCTACAAAATATATGAATAGATCATGGAAAAATAGATTTTACAATTTTAGTCTTCATAATTTATAATTTATATTATTGTTATGTTATTTTTTCCCAAAATATTAGTCAATGTAATTATTATTAATTAAAATGATTAATGTAAAAACGTGTTTTACTTAATGAATATAATTTTAACAAAATGATTAAAATTTTAAAAAAACATTCAAAAAAATATTATATTTCATTATTTTGACCACTAAAACTGAAATTTTATATAATAGTCCACTTTGGAATCTAGTGAAAAAAAGAAAAAATCAATGAGCTTGCAAATATCTTGAAAAATACCATGTTTTCCCATCCATCAATTATAAAAGGCAACAACCACTCCCTTATCCTAACACCATTCAAGCCATTGGGGTTGTCCAATATATGACCAAATGAACTATTAAATCTCACATATCATCTCATATATTATTATTGGGAAGAAATCAGACCATGTATGTAATTTGGTGACAACCAAAAGGGCTTACCAAAAGAGGTGGCAACATTCCTCAACAAGATCTTTTGATTTTCTTTCACCACCCCCAATTTATTTATAATTATTAGTTATATAATATCTATAATATCTCAAATAAACTGAGATATTTTTATGTTAATGATAATACCTACACATACATACAATACTATCAAATGTGTATCAAAATACATCCATCCAAATCAAATTTGTATTCAATGAGAGAAAGTAATAAAAGGACACACCAGGGTTATGGGGGCCTAAGGTCGTGTATGAAAAGAGAATCCCCTCTCGAAAAATTAACACCCTTGGGATTCAAGAAATTTTAATTGATGAGGATATTTATGTTGGATTTATAGTTCGCCAAAGAAGCAAGGTGATCCACAACCTTAATACCTTCAGGCCACATGTGGGTCGCTTGGATGTTATAGTGGAGGAGGGCTCTACAATACCTGAATATATATGATATTGACCAAGAAGTAGATAATTTACCATGAATGGAATAATTAAGGATCGATGAGAAAGTATCCACTTGAATGATGTCAAGGTATTTTTGTATACAATGGGTGAGTGTTGTGAGGATCACATTGGCCTCGAATATGAGGGAGTTACCGCTGCCATAGGAAAAGTTGAAGTCCAGAACCAAATTCCCCCAAATACCATGAACCACGACTATTCTGCTAATGATTACCAACATGTATGATCCATCCATGGTCTACTTGTATCCTGTTCTAGTCTAATTTTAGCTAACAAGTTTCCCATGTGGTCTATCAAGGAAGGGTTGAGTTGAGGTGGTACTAACATACAGAAGGCACAAGGAAGGAGCATGCCACCAGTATTTGATGAACGAGCCCATGCCCACCAGAAGAAAATTGGTTCTTGAAATGATGTGCCTCAATGTGGGATGGACTCCTCTATAGGTATCCTTGATCCTAAATTTCCATAGGAATCATCACCTTGCACTGAAAATTACAGATGGTGCCAACCATTCAATACCAGAATCGTGATTTCTATGGAACCACTATTCCTAGAATAAAGTATCACTCTAATAATGATAAGATAATGCAGGGAATCAACCAATGAAATTCCTCACCACATGATACCATTAACATTAAAAATGTGATTTGTGTTATCCTCTTTCCTTTTTCTCCAACAGAATCTTTTAAAAATCACTTTCCATGTGTATATTAGACCGCCACCTCACGAAACGTTTTCATTCATTTTTTCTTAAAAACATATTTTTTCTTGGAATTATGAAGAGAATTTAAATTTTATATAATGTATATGATTTTTTGACGTTTTTATATTTTTTTAATTATTATATAACTATAACATTCATGCTATACTTTTTGTGGGAATATGAAAACATAATTTGTGGAAGTTTGGACTACTTCCATATCAAAATGATGTGATTAGTTCATACATAAAATGAAATGTATTAAGGCCCATAAATATACACATATTATATATTAATGAATTATCTATGTAATTAATTACATCATTATCAACTTGTACATATTACCTATCATTGTATATATTTCATTTCACATACTGAAAATGTGATAATGTCATTCATGGTCATCTGGGCTCCATCATTTTCTAAGTGATGTGATTATTCATTTCTCATAACCACATAAAAAACATATATATATATATATATATATAAGAATATAAAATAAATTAAAACATTATTATTGAAATAAATTTAATTTTTTTATAATAAATATTACTTATATTTTTTCTAAAATGATTATTATAAATTGTAACAATAATCATGTGTAAGTATGAAATATCATAATCATGATCATAAATGTTTTAAAATTCTCATAACCATCTATATTTATTGTTTATAAAATTATAATATATTTACCAATTAAATAATTATTTCATATTTATTATTAATGAGATGTTAAAATTGTGAACTCGCTGACCTTCGTAAACCTATACATGTTAGTTTTGATACCTAATCTGAATATTGTCAGAATATCTACAATAAATATTTTTTGATTAATTAATAATATATTAATTCTTATTAGGTGATATAAAAGTAATAATAAACCTATAAAGGTTTATATATATGTAAATAGTTCATATAATATTATTGGCAATACATTTAGAGGAATATTTTTGACAAATTGGACTAAAGTTAAGGGATTTTCATCTCACACTTATATCTATGAGATAAATGTTATATTCACCACTTAATTATCTTTTCTAGTCTATCTAATGAAAATTATGATATATTATATCATGAAATATTTTTTAATAATTAATTTTAATGGTTTATTTAATAAATATTTATGTAGGGGTTTCCATTTCTTACATTACAACCATTGTAAGGGGTTTATTCTCAATTATCATTCCATTGGAAATTATTTTGTTTTTACGCACTAAATTAAATTAGTATGGTATTTATACTACCTTATGAAAATTTATGTCATGAATTTCTTTTATTTAATATTATTAAACATTTCAATTTCTATTTTTCTTTCATGTATATCATGGTTCATAATGATTCTCAAGTACTAAAATATTTTAATCTCAAATTTTACATTTTTGAGACAAATTACATATTAACAAATTAATTATTTTTTTTGGTGTATAAAATTAATATTTTTATAAATTTTATCATAAATTTTTTTTCATCATTTTATTTAAATTTCTCACGAGATTATTTTTACATTCGAGGCTTCTGGTATTGTTATTTCATAGTTTTAATGGGTTTCCTCCCAATTTACATTAAATTGATCCTTATTAGTTATTATGAACCTAGTTATTTTTATATATTGTATATACATCCCACGAAATTATTTTATAAATTCACACATTACTCCATTCTAGTTATACATATCTATTATAAGATTCCATTATCGCGGGGTTTATGGTTTTGAATTTACCAATGTTTTTATTGATTTGTTGCCACTATTTCCCCTCTCTGTGATGTTTGTTATGATATAATAATATATTATTTTATAATGTGTATAATATACCTCTTTAAAAAGTTAAAATATTAATATATGCACTCTCATGTAGTTTTATGTTTAATTAAATGTTATTCATTTATAGGGTTTATAATTGAAATATTTCAAAGTTATATGGGAAACTTTGGATGGTTTATTGATTGTTTTCCAAAAGAATATTTTTAATTAAATTTTAAGGGAATCTCCATTAATAAAAATCTATAACACATATTTTCATTTATCCTTTACTAGGGACATTTTTCATTGATAATGTAAACATTCCTTTCTAGATGAATTAATATTATTTTAATTATATAGTTATAAAACCAATATCATTTCCATGAGATAACCATGCTTCAATGAAATGGATATTTATCTGGTTTCTTCTCCACCAGTCAATAATATTTCAAATATATTTTTTTGGAACCAATTTATTTTCAATAGTTTTATCATATTTCTTAGATATTGTTAGGGATAACATTTCAATTCAATGGTATAATTATTTTTCAAATATAATTTTGTGGAACCCATATATTTCTTAGGGGATAATAATTTTTCAAAGATATTATTTATGTTCCGATTTCTTATTGATCGATTATTCTTGTTTCAAGAGATTTAATGGATAACCATTTATTTTCAATGTGTTAATGAAGTTATAAAAGGAATACATCTTGTGTCTTTGATAATTAGTTGTGTTTTGGTTCTAGGATATCATCAACACTGGGATGACCTAGATAGGTCCAAGTGAGGCCATTATAAATTATTCATTGGGGGGTCCCAGATAACACCAGATGATAGTGTTAAAACATACATTACAGGATGATGTAGATAGCACTCGGTGATCCCATTATAGTTTATATGATGGCCCAACCTAGATAGCATTGGGTGACCCTGTTATAGATATCCAATGTAGTGATTAACGATAAAATTTTATGTATGGTATATGATTATTCGAATTAAAAGGTATATTGAAGTGTTTTTAAATGGGTTTCCAAATATTATCATCCATAATAACAAAATGTGTTTTCCTTACATATTATGGGTTTATAGTGTTTCTCATGATCGATATTTTTATCACAACGATCAGTATTATTGATTCTGATGTATTTTTCTTCTTCCATGATTTCATATTTGATGATCAATGTATTGATGCTAATTAGCTAACTTATTATTTTCTCATGCACTTTCACTATGTCATGATAACCAATATAGTCTTATGGCCATTTTTAGCATTCAATTGTAAATGATTTTCTTTACTCTTAGAGATCATCTAATGCCACCATTAATATGTTTTCTTTTCCATAGGTTTTAATGATTGATTTTAAAAGATTTATGCATAGGAAAACATTTTTATTGATGATTATGATGTCTTAATGTCTGAAATAAAGATAGGATGTGTGGGGGAAATGTAATTTAAAAAATAGGTGAATTTTTAATGTTGGAGGATTAATTAATTCTCTTAAACAATAACCTAAACGGTCCTCTTGTATGTATGTGATCTGGGTTTTACATTTGATTTTGTAATGTTTCGATGAACAATTAGGGTCTAAATTATCAATAGAAATGTCAAGAATTTAATGTTATGGTTATTAGAATAGGATCCAGAAGTTCGTGTTATTATCTGTTATAGAGGGTATTAACTGTCATTTTAGATAACAATTAATATTTGTTTTATTTCATATGATGATAGCTTATGTGTTATAGACATCATAATAGGACTCTAAGCTTAATTTTGATCATATGTTTTTATTATTAGCCACCCAAATAGTGTGAATTATGTTGTAAAAATTTCTAACATACCGATGATATATTAGTATATGTTTTATTGGGAAAATGTATATGTAAATGTTTGGTTTAACGTGATGTATTAATTTTTTCTTCAGAAATATGTTTTAATGAGTTGATAAACTATAGATTTTTTATCATGGATATTCTTTTAAGTATTGGGTAATTAGTTTCATTGTATTTATAACCACATAATTAAAAATTTATATTTGTGATAATGAATCAAACATGACTTCAAAAAAAGATCACCATGTTTTGGGATGGAAATCTAGAAGGTATGACATTACACATGTGGAAAAAACACCCAATAATTATTATGTTATTGAGGTTATTTGGGATATAAGGTTATGAAATGATATAGTTTGATATTTGGTTATTACAATTTAATTTTGTGTTTTAATATATTATATGATGGTTTATTTATTTTGGGAATTTTCTAAAACAGTTATAACCATTTTGGTTTCGGTTAACATTTAGAAGGAGGAGGTATATCAAGATACATATTTAATGGATATAAGGTCTTCAAAATATTATTTTAGTGCCTCAGTAATTAAATTTTCATATTTAATTCTAAAAAATTGTTGAAAAGGGCTATATTTTGGTTGAAATTTACTAATATACAAAAATATTCACATCGTGTAAGTATATTTCATTTTTTCTCGTGGTCTATACATAAAATAATTATTTAACTCCATGGAAGGGATATTGATACAAATTTATTTTCCATGTAGATTCAATTTTGATGAATTGATATACATTTAATTCATTATAGATTTAGGTTTTTAGGCCTTAACATTTTTTCCATCATTCACTTGTTTGTGATCAATGACATCAATAACTCTTTAATAATATTTACTCTTTCCATCCATTCACACATATGTTATCCATTTGTGGAATTCTAAAAACATTTAATAACCAGTATGATATATATTTACCAAATTCTTTTAATGTTATTTTTTAATTATTTCACTCTTACATTGTGGGTTTCTATAAATGAATTGTTAAAATCCATTTATTACCATGAATAATTTTGATGAAAAAAATATATTTAGGAAGGGGGTATTGTAACATCCCAATATTTTAAGAAATATATTCATTCAAATTAATTTAAATTATTTTTGAGAATTTATTACATTCAATGCATGTTTTTTTCATTTTTATATAGAATAATTTGATTATCTTTTTTTTATGTGACATTGATTATCTTTGATAAAATACATTTCAAGTAAGACCATGTCATACCATGAAATAATATACTCTTAATATTATTATCTAACATTATAGTAATCACCAAGCTATTAGAATGGAAATTATAGATCTTATTAAATAAATTATTAATATATGATTTAAATATTTTTATATAATCAATTAGTTTGTTACCCAATAATTATAATATAATACAAATTCCAATTGAATATAATTTATGTGTATTTAATGAAAAACAATATTGTTCACAAAAAGGAATATTACATAAATAAATTAAATTAATCACTATTATTGAATTATTTTAATTAAATTTATAAGTAATATATTTAATAAAGGCATATTAAATTCATATTACATGTTTTTTAGTAATTAAAAAAGAAAAAATATTCCTTAAAATTTTATATATTTTAAAAAGTTATTTTTGTCACATTTTAATAAAATATAATTTTTTATAACAAAAAATTGAAAATTTTATAAATTCTATTTGAAAAAATAATCCTATTTTTTAAAATCATAATATCAGTATTTACATTGGGTTAATTTTTTGTTATTTTTATGAGAATATTGATTTATTAATATATAATGAAAAACACTGCACATTAATTGAAAATTGGATTTCATATACTTTATTTATGTTGCTAATTTTTTTTAAAATTTTATTTATGAATGAATTTGTCAAATTATAAATAAATTAATCTAATTTATGTCATTGGATTCAATTTCAATTTAATGATTGATATTAAAACTTTTCAAACGTCATAACTAATTGCTTTAAAAACATGTTGTTTCATCAGACTCATGAGATTAATTTTAAATTTAAATCCGAATCAACTATAATTATACATTGGAAAATTAAATTACTTATTTCTAGATACAATTAATAATATTTTCTTGTAGTATCAGCATATTTTTTCCCTAAAATATCTGTGAATGTTTTTAAAATTAATTCCTGTTTTTGAGGTCAAAAATAAGTTTTCATAATGAATAAACATGGAATATAATGTTAAAAAATGACAATAAACTTGTCTAATTTTTATATCAAGCCATATATCAATCCTTAAACATCTATGGTTCTATAACGGTCCACATTTTAATCATGGAGGACTAAAAAACATGGGTAGCACTCAAATATTTTCCAAATTACCATGTGTGTCTTCTCCCTCCATTATAACATGCCTCCACACCTCCCCATTCATCACAACACTAATGAAATATATATATTATTCATCATTTCAAAATTACTTTCCAATATGCCAATTCTAATACTATATTATTCATTTTTTGGAATAAATAATACCATGTTTGTCATTTGTTGAAATCTTAAAGGAGTAATCTGGAGACAAGACTACATTCTTCAATGAGCAATCATTGTTTTATTTTAGTCCCCACAACATAATTTATTATTATATCTAAATTGTTCTAGAAATATTATATCAGTTAAATTTAACTTTTATTCCAACACATACACACATATCCATCAAATGGTCAATAAAATCATTGTTCGTGTGTACAGAGGTCTACCGCATCACGAAATGTGGTCCGACATTTTTTCTTTTACCACCTCTCATGGTTGTAAATTATGATATTAATACTAATTTAATAGTATATATATATATATCATATTTAAGATTTATTTATGTTTCTATAATTATTATATAATTCAAAACAATGTTCTTTCCCATTTGATGTAATATGATAACAACTTTTGTCGAAGTGTGTACTACCTCTTATTCAAAGAGATGTGATTCATTTAAGCTTAAAATGGAGATTATTGTGTATGGTATTAGTAAAATGATATAATAGAAAAAGAGTTTTTATTATATTAATTAAATAATAATATATCTTTATATATAAAAATTTATTTTATTCCTTCCATTTGACACTCTACAAAAATTGAAGACGTCATTCATGGATATGTGGACTACCACCTCCTTGAAGTGATGTGATTCTTCCATTATCATAACCAAATCACATGAATGATATATATAAGGGTTTAAAATTAAATAACATGGTATTTATGAAATAATATGTATTCATAAATTATAAAAAATACATTACTTTTTACAATTTTTATCAATGAAAAATGTGAATGTTACACATGCGTAAGCACGACCAACCATCTCCATGATAGTAATGCTGGTTCATTTTTCCTAAATTTTTTTTATTAGTATAAAATTATAATTTAGGGAATATTTGATAATGAATACATGTTAATTGTTATTTATAAGTTTAAATAATGAACTCTTTAATTTTTTTCAACCAATTAAATTTAGTATTGAAATATAAGTCGAATATAGTCAAAACCTCTGACATAATCCTTATTGATTATATAATATTATATGAATTTTTAGGTAATATAAATGTTATAATATAATCTAAAAACATTTATAAGAACAAAACAAATTAACATAATTTAAATATTGATAATTATATTTGAAAATGATGACAAATTTGACTCATGAAAATGGATTATCACCTCACTTTTTACAACAGTGAGATAAATTTCATATTGACAACAAAATTTTTTGTAATGGACCAGACCTCTCCGGCCCATTCATTTGTCGAAAGGAAGGTCATGAAGTGTTCTAGAGGGTAAAATGGTCTTTTCCCACACTTTCCTGAATTTTGTAAGTACACGTTGTGTAGTGTGAGTACAAGTCGTGTACCCCCTCACTGGGTATACCCCATGTTGATATTGTGTCCTTGCCTCGTGAAATAAATGGGTACATTCCAGGTATACCATACTACATGCCATGTAGTCCCTCCCCATGTACGTGTTACCCTCAAACCATGTGTTGACCAGTCAACGGCCGTGTGCTATGTTGATGTCGTGTCCTTACCGCGTGAAATAAATGGGTACACGCCGTGTATCCCATTATACACACCTTTTAGTCCCTCCCCGCGTACGCGTTACCCTCAAACCGTGTGTTGACCAGTCAGTGGTCGCGTTCCGCGTTGAAGGCCATGTTGGAAGCTGCGTGGTGACCGTGTGAAATGGCCAAGTACACGCCATGTACCTTAGTTTTTCTCGCCAATAAAAGGAGGGGGACTCTCCTCTTTTTCAAATCAGTCCTCCCCTCCCCATTCACTCGAGAAGAGCTCTTTCAAGAGACTCGAAGGCTTTTTTCTTCCATAACTTGTTCATTCGAGCTCCGATTTAGGATCCATCAGTGGCCACGAGATCGTAACGACAAGGCAGAAAATCTGAGCTTGGATCTGTTGTCTTCCCTTTGGCCTTCTCCTCCCAGCTTCCACCCGAGGAGGTTTTTCAGGGATATGACAGAAGCGACGGATGCCGACGAACATTTTCTAAAGTTGATTCGTGGGAGCATTGTGATCCGAACCTGTTGAGGTAGAGATCTTACCTTCTCTCTCTAAATTGTGAATTATGTGGAATGGGTGTCCTCTTGTTTTCACGAGACATAGTTGAACTAGTTTAATAAAAATAATAGCTAGCTTAAAGAATTGGGATGGGGAAGTTGTTATGTTTATCTTTATATATCCTATTTGTTATGTTGTTAATTGAATAGTCTTATTCATACTAAAAAACATAGTCCTTTGGGGCCTTTTCTTGCGCAATTAAATGCTTCCATATCATTCTAGACCATTTATGGATGGAATCTTTGTAGAGTATGGGAATTCGTTAATCATGTAATGTTGGATGATTAAAATCTTGAACCCTTGTGTGATCACCCCAGTTGAACAAAATGGAATAATAAACATGTGGTGATGGTTGGGGTTTGTTTATGTGAAGGAATAGATTTATGGGTTGCTATGGATCGGGTGAGCAGAAGGGCTGCGGTTTTCTTGGTTATGGGATGGAGTGAATGCTATGATGGTGGTTTGCAGCGGGGCTGCAGAGATGGGTTTGAATGAGAAGGAACTATGGGTTGTGAATAATAAATAAAAGTGGGAGAGTAAATAAATGATGGGGCATGGTAATGGAACATGAATAATAATCAATGGGGCTGGTTGGTTAATAAGAATGGACTTTCTTGTGTTTCTTGTGTTTTCTTACTTCATTTTTTGATGGAAAGGATATGTTTTATGAACGATTGATATGGTTGGTTGTGGATATTTTCCCGGTAGTTAAGGAACTAATAAACTAATTCTGTTGAATCATGAAAACCTAAATGGGGATGGGGTTTTTTTTGTATGCATGCATCAACATAGCAGTGCTAATGCACATGCTCAGTTCCTCTATTTCGAAGCCATAGGATGGGATGTTTGTTTTGTATATATATATATATATCATTATATTTGTGTTTTGTCGCACCCCACCCATGTTGAGAACTTAGTGTCGAACACTCCCATTTCATTGGAGATGGGGTTTTCCCCTTAGTCACTAGCTCTTTCCATCTCTTTCTTCCATATATTGTGATGGCTTGAGGTGACCTTACACCTAAGACTCATCAGGTAGGTTTCTATTGGGGTGGTATTTGCCAAATCCTCATTGGGAAGGTTTACTCTTTCACAAGAATCTTCAGGATGAGGCCCATGTGTTTGCGGGTGGGATACATGGTTGTGAGGCCCAGCTGTGTGCGGGTGGGATACGTGGTTGTGAGGCCCAGGTGTTTACGGGAAGGATACGTGGTTGTGAGGCCCAGGTGTGTATGGGCGAGATACATGGTTGTGAGGCCCAGGTGTGTGCAGGCGGGATATGTGGTTCTTGAGGCCCAAGTGTGTGCAGGTGGGAAGAATGTGGTTTCATCAGGACGTTCTCTATAAGGAAGAGCTTATAACTAGTGGAAAATGGTTTGGGATACCCAATACTCTAGTTCTTATATACTACTACATGTTATTTTGTGTTTTGGTGAGTGTGACTGGTGAGGTTGGGTGGATAGAATTCCTTGTTAGGTTTTGGTTTCTTCTGTTGTTCTCACGGGACATCAGGATGTCTCCCCTCTTGTGCACGAGAGCTTTAGGTTTCCCTACTGAGTATACTTGTATGCTCAATCTATGTTTATTTTCAGGATTCCAAGAGGACTACCAGGGATGTGTGGGACCCTACTAGTCAGGATAGTTGGAGTTGTTGTAGTTTTATGTACTCTTGTTTCTTTTGGTATTGTACATTTTGTGTTTTCTTGTACTTGTACCTTGTTTCAGAACTATTTAAACATGTTTGTGTTATTAGTTAAGGTTTATTTCTATTCAATTTTTATTTTCCTTTTTGGTGGTTGACTTTTCCTATTTCCCGATCATAAATAATAAAAAGGTTAATGCCTCCCATATTTGTGAAAACTCATACCCTTGGTGATAGTCGCAACCCCGGGGCCTGCTGAAGGCGGGACTCGGGGGTGATTATCTCACTTTAACCATTGCTAGCTCAGGATGGGAATCTCTGATTGAAGGGGGTCGTGACAGAATGGTATCAGAGCTGATGGTAGAGAGATAGGATGGAGCCTGGAGTTAGGAACAATTAGTATTGCATGTGATGGTAGGGCGACAGTGTTGTCTGATCTTGGTGTGTGAAAAAGGCCAAGGAAAACCGGCTAGGAGACGGGATTTTAGGGGCCCCCCGTGATCCGATGAATGGACTCTGATCTTACCGAACGACCAAGTGAGAGTACATTTATTTCATTGTAGAGACCCTAGGGAAGGTACATGAATCATCATGATTGTGTTTTAATTGATTTGGGTGTTAAGGGAATGAAATTGAATAAAATGATAAAATAAAACCTTGAAAAAATTTATTACTACTTGGGCTTAGGTGATCTTTGTTTACCGTACAGCTATGGAACCTGGGCGCCATCCCTGGGTGGCTCAGACAGCCGAGGCTTAGCAGATTCAGGTGGTCGATGAGTTGAGGATTGACAGAGAGGAGGAAGATAACCAGTGGCAGAAGACTCTTCGTTCTTTCCAGCGATAAACCCTCAAGATGTACGAGGGTAGTACTGTAGATATGGAGATAGGTGGGTGTCATGAGGATCTAGGGATCACTTTTACTCTGATCCGTGCTCCTAGGGAGTACTGGGTTCCACTAGGAATCAGTCATCTAAGAGACGCGGCGCGTCAGTGGTGGATGCTCTACCTCAGAGAGAGGACAGAGAGAGGGGTTCTGTGGGTTGACATTGAGATGGAATTCAGAGAGGAATTCATTTCTTCCAAGCTCAAGAAGGAGAAACAACAGGAGTTACACTCCCTCCAATAGGGATGTATGTCAGTACGAGAGTTGGGTATCAAGTTCAAGGATCTCGTACGCTTTGCTCCAGATCTATTTCCGGATTAGGAGTCCTGGGCGAGAGGTTTGGAGGAGGCGCTTTGTCCTTCGCTCCATTATGTTGTCATCAATTGGAAATAATGTATAAAGATATTTTAAAAAAAAAATCATGGAAAAATTATCCTTTATTCATTAACAATATAATCCGTAATATGAAAAAAAAAATTGAAAAAAAATTGTGAAATATACCTGTAATCTCATAAAGTGAGCATAGAAGACATTTTGAAAGCCTATTTCTGTAGAGAACATATATGAGAGATTCAAAACCTTTTGAAACCCTTTTTTTAGTGAAAACATATAAAATAATTTTGAAATATATTTGACAACATTTTCATTGAAAATAACTTTTTAAAAACTCATTAACATATAAAAATTATAAAAACTAAATGTAAGACTGAATGAATTGAAGGTAGGTAATGTTATACCTATCATATGGGGTGAAAACTAAATTCTTTTTTTACGGTAAAAATGTTCGGAAAATGCCTCATCTGGAAACAGAAAAAAAGTTTCAATACAAAAAATATATTATAGGATGAAAGGGGAAAATTATTTTTAACTATCATATTATATTAGTAGTCTATTCTGGGAAAAACATTTTAGAAAACACGGTTTAGGTTTAACACAGATTTATTAACAAAGATAGGGTGATGTAGATATTTAATAAAGACAATTTAAAAACTATCTTATGTACCAATGAGTGAAAAAATGGTACAAATACATTAATATATCATGAATAACAGGAGGATAAAAAAATAAATGAGTGGTTAAAATATATATATATAAAAATATTTCATTAATGAAATCATAAATACAAACAATATCTACTATATGTGAGATTGTTTCAAGAAACTCTTACCACGTGGTATCACTGAACCATACACCCAATGTAAGAAAATGAAATTAAATGAAGCATTAAATATCATGAAAATAATTAGATACAAAATATTACATTTCAAAGTTAGTATATAAACCTCATAAAATGATACTAGGTCATTACATGGTATGTGTCTCAATAAATGAAAACTGATACTAAATTACTATATAAATTTGGTATCATAATAATCATAATACAAATGAAATAAATGTGATAAAATGAAATTTTAAATACATATACATTTATGTTTTATAATCATATTATACATCAATGTTAAGTAAACATACAGTAAAAAATAAATATGTATTGAATATATCATGTGTCTCATGGAAATAAAAAGTTAGATGATACCGCCTTATGTTGTGTCTGGAATCTCACCATACTCTTTCAAACTTCATTTATAATAAATATAAAATTATATATATATATATATATATCACATAACCATATTAATATATATAATACTATATATTGGTTTCTTAAAACCTTTAATCACCCACTTGTTTATAATACCTTGTTAAGGTTATGCATACGGTAATATTTTCTTTGTTTTAAAAATGTGTCTTCTTTTGTCATATTTTTTCTCCATAAACAAATTTAATAATATAAATACTATAAATCATGATATTAATATCATTTATATATGTAATATTAGTATTATTTTAATATATATAATATAGAAATATTAAATTGAATACAATGTTCATGGAGACGGTCAGCCGTACATACATATAAACGTTTCTTTGTTTTCATTGACGTAAAAAAAAGAATATACATTATAAATTTGTATATGTACTTATATATATTATTGTTATTCTAGTAGAATTATAATATTTTATATATAATATAAATTCACTAAACCAATTATTAATGCATTCTAAGTAGTGTGTGACTGAATCACATCGTGTTGAGGGGGCGGTAGTCCACACATTCTCAAATGATTAATTTTTAATTTTTATAAATGGATGGAGAAATGATATGAGTTTCAATAAGAATACAGAATCATTAAATAAATAATAAATATATTTTTTAGTTTATATAAATATATTTTCCATCATAATTTCTACCATTTGAGGTGGTAAAGGAAAAATGAAAAATCATCTTTTAGTGCGGTGTTAGTTCACCATACACATAATCAGTATGTTTGTTACCCATTAGATGGATTCGTGTGTAACTGTAAAGAAAATCTATAGAATAATAAATTACTAATACATTTACAAAAATGGTGTTGTCATATAGAAAATTAATATGAATATTTTGGGGAGTAGAAAATGAAAATAAAATAAAGGAGTTTGAGGGAGGGTGTTACCTCTTAACTAGGAAACACAATTTGTTTTGCACCAAAGGGATTCTATGAATGGATATCAGCCTAAAGGGAGTCTTCAATAATTAATATAGTGTCTTTATGAATTGTATTTTAATTTTATTAGATATGCTGATGATATTTTATAGTTGTGAAGAAATTGAGAGATGATGGACTATTATATAGATGGGAAAGAACACACATTTCCCTTATTAAAACATGTTAGGTGTACACATGTGGTTACAGTAAAGTGTTCATAAAAACAAAATAATAATAATTTATGGTTTATCAATGATATATTTCATGATAATGGGTGATAGATTTGTGGCATGGTCATTTGGGCCTTTAAATTTAAAGAATATTGTTTGTTGTGTTTAATCATTATAATAAATTTTAATTGCATTCACCAATATTTTTTTAAAGAAACAATGTTGAAATTATAATACATTATATATTATATATTTTTCAAATATGTAATCCATTTTTCAAAAATCATATCATTT
Organism: Viscum album; assembly: GCA_963277665.1. Lineage (NCBI taxonomy): Eukaryota > Viridiplantae > Streptophyta > Magnoliopsida > Santalales > Viscaceae > Viscum > Viscum album. The sequence continues at coordinate 322,349,483 of OY728161.1, forward strand.
TTTATGTGAAATAATTTAAAATTAATTCCACTGACTGGACAACATTGAATGTTTTTATTTTAAAAATGGTCAAAGTTTTTCTTTGTTTTTATATCCAACTTCAATTTGAAATTAGGTAAAATGACATAAATTATATTAATTGAAAAAAAATTATATAATAAATATTTTCTTACTATTTGAAATTTAATTTAATCTTAAAAATATGTTAGTTGAAAATTTAGTTTTGATCTTAAATTAATATTTTTGAGTATTCAGTAAAATCTAAATCTTCAAACGAAAAATACCACAATTTACCCTAATGTAATAATTATGTTCAGATTTAAAATATTGTTTTTGTTTACATATTTAATAATAGAATTTTCAAAATTAGGATTTAAAATGGGTTCACCATTAAAATTTAGTAAGAATGATTTAATAAAAATATTGGTTTAATGAAAAAAACTGGCTTTGTTCCTATATAATGTCATTCAATTATATATAATACATAATTTTATTTATTAAATTTATAAAATATATATATTATTAACATTTTTCACTAATGGAAATTAATTTAATTTAATTGGGTAAGAAATCATCAAGACCCTACAAATATTATTATTTTCCATTTTAATTCAATATATTTTCATATTAATTTGTAAAAAATTAGTTACCAATTAATTCATCTTATATTTTTTTAAAAATATAACTTCATAATATAGATAAAAGGATTCATAATTTATAATTTAGCTAATAGTTTATATCTTATTATATTAAATTATAATATTTTATTAGTATATTATAGTTTTGCAAATCTTGGTCATACGTGTATTGAAAGATATCAGGGGAAGTTGTTGTAGTGTGTAATGCAAGATGACCACGATTTTTTGATTAGAGATATATAAAATTTATGTTGCATTTAATACATGATTAACTTGGTGTTGTGTCTAATTTAATCTAATCATATTAAATATACAATTTTCATTGTAGTGTAAAATGATAAAATATCACATAGATTAAACTAATTTGAAAAAATAATACAAAAAATATCAGTGGGTTAAATTATACCCCAATTAAAATGACTTTAACACCCAAAATTTATATGGATTATGAAGGGTTTAATATATAATTTTTTTCATTCATTGAAACCCACATTCAAAAATGTGTACTAAAACATCAATTAACAATATAAATTTGGAACCATAATTGTAACCCAATGTAAAATATATATGGGTTACCAAATACATGAACATAGGTATGGACTGATGATTGGACATGGAGGAATAAAAAAAATATTCATTGGGAGTGATTGAGGTCATTAATCAAAAATAAGATAATTATTCAAGAAACGATGAGGTCCTCAAATCCATAAATCTATGATGATTTAAAAGGGAACATTTTAGACAAAAGTTTTGGTATTAAGACCCCAATTTTTTTATCTTTACCTTAACATTGATTAATTATTTAATTATCCAAAATATATGTAAATAAAAAAATTGATATATTTCTATGAATAAAATTTCATTTATTTTTTTTCATTTTAATATTCCTTTTTCATCTAATACATTAAAAATGGATGTCTTGAAATAAACATTGACACCTGATGTGATAAAATACACATTTGGAAATAGTTAAAACCCATAAAAGAATGTAAAGTATTACTATTTTTCTCTAACTATAAATCTGTATGGTTAATAAATTAATATATAAATATGAAACGTAACTCCACTTGACCATAAGTAATATTTATTTATAAAATTTAGTTAAAAATTTAATTGGAAATTAAGTAGGCATGTGGATTATGTAAAACCTTATTGTCCCTCGGTCATGTGTTCGAGACCCATGACCATGACATACATCATTGGTAATTACTCGAGAAAAAAAGATATCCATTTCAAAAACCGTGGGAATATAATTTCATAAATAAATAAGATGAACATCCTTTAAATAAGGTTTATCACCCAATATCTTTCTAAATAAGGTTTTCAATACAAAATCTATATAGAAATAGTTCATTTGTATTTAAACATAATTTTTTCATAATTTTTTATCCTTATAACCCTTCAAAAATATAATTGAACCTTAATTCCGAAAATTAAAAAATATATTAATCCCAAAACATTTTCATTTGCTCGTTGGTCCATCCTTGTACATATTTAATATAAAATTATATTTCATAATCCATATAGACAAGTATTATAACATGAAATATGCCTAAATTATGACAAATAATACATTTGTAGGGATTGTTCACCAAAACTAAAACATAAAATTTCCAAATAAGGATGGATGGAAAATTATTTCATCATTACCATGGTTCACTTCAACCATTATGATCACATAATATTTCCCATTCTCCTTGGTGTTCTAAGATTTTTTGGGGATTATCATTCTCATTTTTATTATGGATTGGGTCACATCATATAATATTTGACAATTCCATGAAATTGAATCAATGAAGTGTGGGAGGTGCATTCATTGTGTATTTCTTATTATTTTCTTCATAAGCTAACAAATTACAATCACATTGACATTAATCCTATCGATAAATTTCATGTCCACACAAAAAATTATAGTAATCCCCTTATGATAATTTTATCTATTTATCATTCCAAAAAAATGTATATAATGGAAGGCTTATTTTATTTTCACTACAGTAGATATATTTTTCATTGAAATACACATTCCTTTATCTTGGAAAAATAATTAGATTTGGATATATATACAACCACCATTTAATCCATTACTGAATATATAAAAACATCTTCTTAAATGGGAAGGTATCTTATATGTATGACCTTTCAATAAATAAGTTTCAGACCACCAACGAATAGATCAATTATTTTTTTAGGTTTAACGATAATTCTCGAAGGGTACCACAAAAGACTTAATGATTTTTTTCCTAATAATATATATATTCATTATATTTCTTCTTAATCTCTAGGAATTAATTTTCATTCTTCGTTTGACGAATATTAGGAAGGAACATACGAAAAATATGGTCTTCAATACCTTCTAATCCATGGACTCAATTTCATTGTGTTTCTTCATGTTCTTAGTTAGTATACACCATAGATCTTCCTCACCTTATAATTTATGAATATCCAGAATTAAATTATAATGATCTGAACATTGGAGTAAGTTGAATATCTATTCATATGAATTGATCCGTAATTCAACAATAATTGGATCCGAAGATCTGAAAATATAATGAGTTTGTTTCTTCATGAAGGATATAATAAAATATTTTTCCCAACATTACTCATTTTGGATTTAGGAAAGGATCCAAGACTGAGAAATTTAGTTAAATAGAGGCATGGTAGTTTTCATTCCTTATCTGATTTAATTTGGTTTCGTAGGAGTTTATTCAATGTAATTTAGATATTAATCACAATTATATATGTTCCATCTGGGTCTATCAATTAACTAAAACCAAATGCATAGAGTAATAAATAGTTTTCTGATTGAGGAACCACATAATCTGGCAAACCAGTTGCATGATGTCTAAATTATGATACCTTTAATAATATATGAGGCATTATGTTTTTAATATGTTTTTAATAGATAGTTTCTATTTAAATTCTTCATGATAGTTCATTATGAGTTTGTGAATTCCTAAATAATATCCCCAAAAGTGTCAATCCATGTGGGTAGTAATTACCATTTTCATTTATCAGGACAGCCCTTGTCAAGCCTGAGTAACCCTATCAAAGTTGTTAACCCTAGGTACATCTATTACATAGCCACATTCACTTGTATTATCTATACAAAGATTTATTTCTATGAAACCAATTACTGTTTCATTTAGAAAAAAATTTATTAAATGTTAAGTAATCCTTTTACATATTATTAGATACATTCCTTGACATATATGTAGAAATATACCTAGTGATATCAGTAAATTCTACTCATCCTACATTCCAAAGGTTAACTAAAACATTTCCATAATAGCCACTATAACATCTCGTATACATCATAATTATCCTTTTTATATATTTCATGGAATAAGTAAAACATTATAAACATTGATACACCAATAATACATTAATATACTTCCTTTCGAATCATGAAAATAATTCAAATTATTATGTGAAATATCAACCACGTTTACTATAATTATCTCCCTCTTAGTATTTATAATTAAAACTAATTTTTTGTATCATGGGGAAGTGAAAAAATGAAATGGGTGAGCTAAAATTCATTGTGAGTGAAAAAATGGAAATTTCTATGCATATCATAATCATAAGTGTATAATAACATGAGAATGATCATAGTATGATCATAATCAGCATATAAAAACTATAAACATGAATCATTTAATAAATATTCTTAGTTTATAAGAGATATATCATAATGGAATAAGGAACATGATCTATAAAAGAATAAAATAAGAATTATACTTTGAATATTAGCAAACACAAAAGCATATAAATCCCCTGTGTAAATGAGGACTCCTGAGGCCATTGTAAAATGTTAGGATTAGGATAATCACCCTTGTACCTTATTTATGGATTGTAATTGATTTCCATGCACTATATTGTTTTGTGCATTGGATGTCAACACATGTACTCTCATGTTTTATGGTTTTTAATTCCTCTTTTGTAGCCTATTGTCTCAGGATTGGTATTTCCTCCCCTATAACCTCTTGTGTTGGTATTGGTATTCCATCCCATATACCCTTTGATCTCATAAATCATTTATCATTATCCAATTAATTGTAGAGAGATATGTGTCCCACCAATCTCTTAATGTAATCATATATATATGTGAAACAAAATAAATAAAATCATATCACAACCTATGGATTGAAATAGAGGTCATGAACATGAAATCAAACCTTATCATGTTGAATGAATAAATATGTTTCATAAATTATTTCATTAATGCACAATATGTAAAAATAAGATACTTTCAATGACATATAATCCTTTAAATATAAAAATATTTTGTAAAATTATTCCATCATACTAAACAATTTAAAGAAATAATTTAAATGGAAACATTGAATCATTTCCCCAAAAATTATTGAGTATCACCAATAGATGATATATTAAATGGGATACAATTTTCAATGATATTTCAAAATACAATTCATGTATAAATTACCATTTCAAAATTAAAAAAATCATCTTAAAATGTAAAACCTTTCGAAAATCATTTTTATTAAGAATAAACGATAAAAACTATTAAGGAATCATTGAAGGCATTTGAATGTCATTTTCCTTGGCTAATTATAATGGTTCGTCAAACCAATTGGAAAACGGTTTTCCTTGAAAAAATATTAATCAATATTGAAATCTGTTTGAAACCCATTTCCATATGAATAATTATTTAATTACATTTTCTAATAAATTTAACATTAAAACATGAAAATAAATATTTGAAGAATTAATGGTGGGTAAATACATTCATGTAATTCAAGGTAAAAGTAATATCCTTTTTAATGTTAAAAACATTTAAAAACACATATTTTATAAAGTGACATGAATATTCCATTAGAAAAATTGGTAGAATAAATAAATTATATAAGTTAAATATAATGATAAAATAATTTTTGTATAATTCTCTTGAAAACCCTTTTTAGATTATATGGTTTTGAATTAACACAGTTTTTCAACAGAAGCACGAGTAAGGTTGATATTTCTTTAAAATATTCATGAATATATTATGCACTAAATATTCGATCAATTCTACTAATACAATAATTTTTAATTAATAACCATAGGGGAATAAAGGTCATGATAGGTCATAAGATATGGATCATAATATTTCTTCAATGGAATCATATTGACAAACATACCGGAAAAGCGATGAGATTGTTCCAATAAACTCCTACAACCTCGTAACATTGAACCATAATCCCCAAGTAAGAAAATTAAAATAAATATATCTTAAAATATCTTTAAATGAAATATATTTGTGATATAATATTTTAAAGTTAGTATATACACCTAATGGAAATATATAGGTTCATAACAAGATAATTGTCTCGAAAAAGGAAAATTGTGACACAATTTTTTTAACAATTTTGTATCTTTTGAATCATATTACCCATGAAACCTTTTTTAAATAATTGACATATAAATACCCATAAAATTATTTATAATAATCGTATAATACATAAATTTTCAGTATACACAACACACAATAGGATTTGATGGGGAATAAATCATTCTTCTCTTCAATATAAAAAGATAGATGAAATCCCATTGCCTTGTGTCTTGACTCTCATGTTACTCATTCAAAACTCATGTATAACTAATATTCATATATAATAAATATATCGCATAAAAATATTATTATATATAATATCATATTTGGTTCTATTATGATGTTATATTAACCTCTTTTTAACAATTCCATGTTACACATACCCTTGGGGTAATATTCTTTTTTTTATTCGCATGTTTCTTAATTTGTTATATAATTAGTCCTTATACCAGTATCACGATTTATAGAATTTAACACATGATATAAATATCATTTATTATCAATATATATGGATTTTATTTATATACCAAATACATATATGTAAAATGTAATACAACGTTCATGGAGGCGGTATGTTGTACATACACATGACCGTTGTTTCAGTTTTTATTTTTGTATTAAAGGAATGAAAGTACATGAAATATATGTATGTATATGAACATATATTATTATAACAATTGATTTATTATATTATATATATATATTATATAATTTTAGTGAAACCATTCTTAACACATTCCCTAATGTGTGTGAATGAATCACATCACTTCGAGGGGGTGTTAGTCCACACACACGAAACAAAATTATTGTATTAAAAAAATAATAACTAAAAAAGATATGTGTTGTTAAAGGAAAAAACTTAAAAAAAATATTAAATACAATATGAGATATATATATATATAAATAATTATTCTATCATAATTTCCACCATTATAGGTGGTAAAGTAAAAATAAATAATCACCATTTAGTGAGGTGGTAGTTCACCGTACACATAAACAATATGTTAGTTACCAATTATATGTATATGTGTGTATGTGTAGTTAAAAACAGAATTATAGCCAAATATATTTATATTAAATATACTGGTGTTGTTATATAGTTATATAATAAGTAGATTGGGGATTGATGACAGAAATTAAAAGAATGGGCATTGAGAGAGGGTGTTACCTCTTAATCAGATACCTTTATTATGATTGCACCAAAGGTATTTATTTTAAAATTTCAGAACAAATGGTTTCTTAAAGTTTTAATGGATGGTTTTAGATAAGTGTATTGGTTATATCAAGGGTTAACATATGAGGTTTTATAGGGGTGAATAAGAGGGAGAGTTGGGGGATTTAATTTGGAAGGGAATGAAAATATATGGCATTGTGGTAAAAATGTTTGGTGCACCCATAGTTTTACTTAAAATAATCATAAAATAAAAAATTCAATAAAAGGTGGTTTATTGAAAAAAAAATCCCATTAATGGTGTTTTTGATTATTAGATAGACCTTTTGGATGCTTAAATTTAAATTCTATTTCCTTTTAAGCTTAATCACGATTATTAATTTTAACTACATTCAATAAAACATTATGGAAAATACACTTTTAACCATATTATTCATTTTAAATTTTTATTATTCCCAATATTGAGTTTATTTATTGGAAATTATAATCAAATAAGTGGAAAAAATTAATTTAAAATTATCCACACTGATGAACGACACTTCGTGTTTTTAAAGAAAAAATGATCCTATGTTTTCTATATTATAATATCCATTTTCATTTCGAAATTGGTTAAAATGAAAAAAATTATATCAAATAAAAAAAATTATTATAAAATTAATCATTTAAAACAATTTAAAATTAAATTTTTCATTAGAAATAAAATATATTAAAAAAATGTTTTGAACTAAAATTTAATATATTTCAATATTCAATAAAAATTAAAACTTCATAGAAAAATACAAAAAAAATTATTGCAAACTAATTATTTGGTTTCAAATTATAATATGAATACCATTATTTAATATCAAATCTATTAATGTTACAAAATTTGGATTTAAAATGGATTCTCCATTAAAAGGTAGTAAAATGCATTAATATAAATTCTATTTTTGATGCATAAAATTTGATTTATTCTTATCATGTCTATAAATATATGTGATAAATATCAAAAATATTTTATTTAATATATATGACGTATGTAAAAATTATATCACTCAATAATGGAAATTAATTTAATTTAATAGGGTAAAACAAAAATGTTACTATAGAAATATCAATATTTTCCATTATTTTATATCGATTTTCTTATAAAATACTTATTAATTTGTTACCAATGAATTCATAATATATTTTTGGTAAAAATATATTTTAAAAAATTAGTTAATAATAATAATTTATTATAATTTAATTTCAATTTAATATATTATTATATTAAATAATAATATTTTCATAATATATTATTATTTTGTAATACATGATCATTGGTTTTTTGAAAGGCAATAAGGAAATATAGTGTTTGATGTAATTCATTATATCCTTAGTGTAATGTGTACTTAATGCTAATATTTATGCCTCATGTAGTGGATAATTAACATGGTGCTATGTATAACATAAGAGAGACATATAAAGTAAAATATTTTCAGTTTTCCGTGAAATAGGAAATATCAATAAGATAAAATAAACTAAAAAATAACTCAAAAAACATCAGTGTTATATATTGTATTCCCTTAGTAGATAATGACCAATAATGCATGGTCTCCTCTCCATAAAGGGATTCCTTAATGCTCTAAAATTATTTATCATGTAGTTGTTCCCAAATAATCAAATCTTAAAAGGAAGTTGTCAACTGAACAATAGCCAATGAAAACATAGTCCCACACACCGAGACTCTAATATAATATTATGAAGAAATAACTTTCATGTTCCACTCTTATGATTATTATTCCATAGTCCGGGTTAGAAAATTCATTATCAATGCATCTGTAATGAAATTCCCTTTCCCTCGGTATAGGTAAACTCAAAGTATAGTGATTATATACATTCCACCCAATGACACTGGAGGAGAATAAAATATTGTTTATAGAAGATATAACTCATGATATTGTTGTATTAATATATGTTATACCATTCTTCGTAATGGTAATTCTACCAACTCTTATGTATTCACATCCGAGCATCATATTCAAGGTCATGGGTTTTGGAATTTTTCTCATGTGGCATGAGTTGCTTAGATCCAAATAAAATGACATGATAAATCTACATACTAAAAAACCTCACACCATAACCTCATGCATCAAATATGACCATGTATCCCTTCCTAGTGTAACAACGTGAACTAAGAATCCCAAAGCTAGTACTATATTTTATTACATTATAATGATTACATGTAATAAATTCTTGAGGGATCAATCAGTTTAGCAGTCATGGAACGAAAGATTACATACATTCTATCCATAATATATTGGTTTAAAAATAATAAACAAACAATAAAAAATAAAAAGGAATAAACCGCATCCATGAATGATTATTTGAAGGATTCCTCCTCATAATATGTGGTAATGAATAATAATAATTGTAGCTAAAATGATCAGTAGGAAAATTTGTGGAATAATATAAAATAAATCATTGGGAATAAATTAACAAGGAAAGGTAAATAACTTATAACGTAATTACATTGAAATAAATAAATATGAAAATATCAATATGGAAAGGTATGAAACTGAAACCCAATTTTATTAAATGAATTGATTTAATTTTAAAATCCTCCATAATCGTTGAAAATTATCAGGTATAAATAATAATTAAAGTATCACTAACATAAAATCAAAATTACTGGACATCATGTCTCACAGGAATATGATACCATTACAATAAAGATATTGTTTAAACTATTCTGTTTTGGCCAACTAACTAGTCTTATGACACTACTGATGCATCGAGGGGCATGCATTAATAGGTCCCCGACCCGTATAGCATAACATAAATGGTCCCCAACCCATGTATTTCATTTCTAATGAATTACACATATATTAAATAATCTATTTTCTATATAAAATGGTATCTATATGTAATAGAATATAAAAATTTATCAATAATTCCCCAGTTAATCAAATTACTATCAAAGTGAACACATTATGAAAAATTATATATGATTTAGGAAATGATAATATATGTTTCTTGACTTAATAGATGATAATGGTAAATTAAAATGAAAAGTGATTAAAGTAATGTGATTGTTTCCAGATATTGTTAAAAATTTCCAAAGGAAGTGATATTTCAATGATAAATATGATGAATTTTTTTGAGTAAAATAATCATTAATGATGAAAAATTTCTCATACCACATGAATCATTTAAATTATAAATCCCACGGTGGAATGTTTATCAAACATTGAATCAAATTGATTCATGATATAATCTATAAAATGTATAGTTGATGCACTACACAAAGCAATAGTGTTGTTTATTTTTCATATGCCTCACCAAAAGGAATGTGAGATAAGAATCTCTATCAATACCCTTTTCATTGGTTGTCTGGTCCTTATATTAGTTTTTTTTGCATTAAAATATGTTAAATACATTTAAATTAACCATAATTATGTTCTTTAATATAATATATTAACTTCTTATAATATTCTATTAACTGTTTTCAAACACAATTTCATTATTTTAACTACATTTGGGGATAATGAAATAGTTTTCTCAAGAATGTACGACTTATAATTTGTTGTTCCTATTAATTATATCATTGTTTAATAATACCTAGAATGTAAAACATGACAATATTATCATATATATTCAATACATTTTTATTTAGTATAATCAGTAATGTATTGATTTATGAAATAAAATGAAATATTCATGGAGATTGATTGTCAGATGCATGCATGAATACCACATTCATATCATTTTCATATTAAAAAAATGAAAAGTATATATAAAATATATATATATATATATTTATATTATAATTCCACTATAATATATATGTCATTTATGTTACAATGGTTTATTAAAATCATTAACAATACATTGCATGTATAGTGTGACCGATTCAAATTGATTTATGAAGATGGTAGACTACACATACACAAATGACGTTATCATATTTACAAAGAAAATGAAATGTAAATATGTTTTTGATATAAAAGAAATAAAGATGAATAAAGAAAATATAAAATTCATACATATCATATATATACATAATTTCCATCGTAGTAACCATGATGAGAGATGATAATAGAAGAACGTATAGTCATTGTTTCATGTATCAGTCATTCATTGATCACATAAACAGTGTGTTCATTACCCCTTTGATGGGGGAGTATTAATTGTATGTCAAACCCTTAATATAAAAAAACCTCATATAATTATTATTGTATTTTATTTATATATTCATTAAATAATAACTGTTTAAGCTGTAGATAATTGATATAAAACTAAAATTATTGATGAAGTTTGTTACCACTTATTCAGGAAAGTCGTCTTTGTTTTTTCAAAATATTACATAGATTGATTCTTACCCAAGGTGAGGGACATAAGATTAAGGGATGGATTATATGATTCTATTTTTTATTTCACAGTTCAGTAGAAGTGGCTTGAGATGTGAGTGGAAATGGGAGGAGAGGATTCCCTTTTATAGTTGTGGTGGAGTTACACTCCTATAATATATGGACAAACGAATTTCATACACGTTTTTAACATTGGATGTGGCTCACATAATGGTTTTAATTCAATTCAGGTAGGTATAGGGTTAAAATATATCCATACAATGACTCCTAGACATGTTTTTTGGTTCATTGATCCCTTAAGATTATGGTTTACAAAATTATTGAGAATATTTTTACCTTAATCATTTTAATTAATACCAATTACATTAAATAATATTTTTTGTCAAAATATTTATTGACCATATTATAAATTAGAAATTTTTCAAATTCCAAATTGGGAATATATTTTAGAAAAATACAATCAAATTTTTTTGGGAAATTGATTTAATTTTAATCCCGTTGGCTCGATGACAATGTTTGTTTTTAAAGAAAAAACTTTTATAGGTTTCCTATTTATTTATATTTAATTTAAACGAAAAATATATTCCCTTGACCTACATTTTATTATTTGAAAAAAATTATATTATTAATCTTTAAAACAAATTTAAAATGGAATTTATCTTCATAAATTAATTAGATGAATAATAAGTTTTGATAAAAATTTATTGTTTTCAATATCCATTAAAAACCATAATCTTCACACACAAAATGTTACCCTAAGATGATTTTAATTTATCTCTTCTATAGGTTATGTATATTTTTAATTATTAAATTTATATAATTAAAAAAATATTAATAAAGGTTCACCTTTAAATGGAAGCATAACTAATTTTATTAAAAAATAATTTTTTTTATAATATGGTGTTTTTTATCTTATGACTATTAGTTATATTATATGATGTCAAAAATGTATTTTTGGATAAATAATATATAATTTTACCTCATAAACTCTCCAAATGTGTTAGAATTAAAATTTCCCTTTCATAATGTGACTAGATAGTGTGTTTTTTAAATCGAGTGTTCTATGTTCTGTAACGAAATTGAAAAAATATAATAGAAAATATGTTAAATAGTTTAGGTGATACTTTCTTCCCTCATATAAAAATTTCAGCCTCAAAATATTTGAGGTATTACCATCCGAATTATCTGGGTCGTTCTCCTTCATTGAATGCTCTAGTTTCTATGTTGATTCCACCATTATGTTATTTCTCTTGAGTAAATTTACCATATGTGTTGCCCAATTTATGGATACATTCTCTATTGTATTAAGAATTTGAATGGGTTATTCATAGTATGAATGTTCATGATATAATTCAAAATTGTACAATGTGAAAGCATGTGTTGGGTTAAACAGGTACTTCCAAATCATAGATTAATGGAACACAGTGTGCCCTTTGAGATATTTGGTGACATTTCCAAATGATAAGATGTGATTCCAAAATTTCAAGAATATCGAAGGTTCTGATGTACCTCGGAACTAGTATATCATTGATAAAAATCCTTATTAAATAATTCTAGGGATATATCTTCAAGAAAATGTGATCTCCCACATGGTATTCAAAATCAATCCTCCAGTTATTGGCATTACTCTCATTCCTAATTTGAGTTTATTTAATAAGATTTTCTATATCCCTTACAATTTTTTTATTTCATCAAAAAGTTCATGCCCGATGAGTTTCTATTCGAAAACATCATACCGAAATATTTGAGTACAAAATATCGTTAAATATAATGCATTTTAAAACACTAACTGAGTTAATGAATCATAACTATTACAATTGAAAAAATATATCAAAGGTATTCATTGATCCCACATACAGTGAGAGTAGACTAAGAATTACCTCAACATGTATTACATTGGTTGAATTGTTCTTTCTTAATTTTAATCAATTTTAACATAGTTGGATGTTCTCAAATGAAGCTCAGTGTTGAGAGGCTTCAGAATAATTTTATATAATTTCAATGTTATATTGTATCTTAATCAGAAACACTTGATATAGTTGTCTAATGAAATATTAATACATCATTAATTTTGAGAATATCGAGGCGCTCAAGAGGATGGTCTCATCTTATACTAAGGTAATGTTTAGATTTGGTTATTCAATCAATGATATCCCATATTTCATCATTCCTTATTGAATTATTTGGTTGTCCGGTGAATAATTACATAGTAATATCATCCCATGTCCTCATAAAAATTTGATGATGTTGTAGGACTCCTTTATGATTTTGTCTCAAAACATCACTCGTGAAAAAACAAGGTATCTGGATACAGAATTAGCAATATCCCACATCAGGATATACCAAGAAATATTATCTTTCATGTTGTTATAGTTAATTGTTGCCCTAGTATGTATAGTGAAATTTGAGCTAGGAGAATCATCCAATGATTTTGTTCGTAGATTTGGTATAGATGCAATATATAGTGTCTTTCAAAATTTTATAACACCGTCATCACAAACTATATTTTTCTTATTTTCCATCATTCATGCCATTAATTTTCATTTGAATGTCCTCATAATCAGATTGAGAATTCATTATCCTATAAAATATAGATGGTTTTACAATCATTTGATTAACTAATTATGTCTCCCGTTCCATATAAATAACTAAATTTATCATTACTAGATCTACGATCATTAGATCATTATCAATCCCTATTTAGGTTATAACCCAAATATATTCCAAACTCAAGGAACCATTTAACTTATTATCATTCACAAGGCAGTTGTGTATTTATCAATTATAACATTTTAGTAGCTCCAACAATCACCTTTGTCTCATGTTGAGCTCCATATATGACAATATTTATTTCAACCACTTATTATTCATGTATATCTCATAGCTTTCACTAAAGAGTTAATTACTCCATATTTTAAAAGTGAATATTATATACGTTAAGTCAATATAATAGTTTGGAATGTTCTGTTCATGAGACACTAATTTCTTTGATGCATATGAAATAACATTATCATTTTTCAATAAGACTCAACCAATTAATTTATTTTATGAATCACTATAAATAGAAAATGCATCACTCCTTGATTATATATTCAAAACTATATAATTGACTATTTTTATAATATTTTCATCAAATAATTCGTCATAATTCATTATTTATTCATTCATAACATCTTTAAATGAATGATTGGTTAATAGGTTCATGAAATGCGAAAATTTATGAACTATTAAACAATTATATCATGAAAATAATGAAAATATATACCCATTTTATAATATACATTGAGTTTAATGATCAACCAATAATCAATAATTTGAGAAAATATATCCAAGAAACGAATCTTCTTTAATATTGAAATTGCAGTAAATAAAATTTCCATATTAATATTGCCTTATAAGGGTATAAAAATACCATAAAGATATTCTAATGATCCTCATAACATTTAGAACAATATAGAATATCATCAATTAATACCTCAAAAAATAATCCATATATATATTGAATACTCAATTAATTTAGTGCATAAAAACAAAAGGTTCATTAGTGAATCCTAATGGAATTACTGCCAACTCATAACTACCATATTCCATTTGAAAAGAAATATTTGGAATGTCTTCCTTCATCACACATAATTGGTGATACCCATAATTATCATCAATTTGGAAAAATATTAGGATGTTAAAATTTCATAAAATAAGTCATCAAGATGAGGTAGAGAAATTATTTTTACGTTTTTAATAGAATTGACTTCCACATAATCTATGGATAACCACATGGATCCATTTTATTTTTTAAAAAATAAGAACATGGTCTACCCTTTTTGAAACAATAGGGAGAATAAATCCCTTATTACCCAAATCCTATATTTTTTCTTCAATTCCACTAATTTCATAGTGTCCATTCTATAAGAAGTATTTGATTTTGGACATTCATTAGGGATTAAATCAATAGTAATTTCAACATCAATATTTGAATGATTTCCAGTTAATTTCTCAAGAAATATGTAAATATATTCATGTACATTAGGTATATCCAAAATTTGATGATTAAATTAATCCTTGACAGATGTTGTTTTCTCTTATTTCCATTGATTATAATTCATTACAGCTACATGGGTGGATCTAGAGATGAATTGTGTGAGGAAGCCTCTAATCAAGAGATGTGGGATTATACATCCTCCAAACAAATCATTACTTACTTCACCCTACAATAAAAATTTTATTCACATTTAGATAACCAGTATATACTATAGATCATATAATGTTCAACCATTGGTATGATAATGAGGATTGAATGTAAATATACTTTATGCCTCAAAAATATGGATGACTGACACAACATTATTGAAATTATACATCCCTAACGAATTTTGACAGAGAACACCCATATTATGTCAAAATGTATATATCTAATTTTAATATATATAACTGAATATATATAGAAAATTTACAACACTCAAGAATAAAATAAGTAAATGGTTTACACTGATAATAGAATAAATTTAAATTCCACCACATCAATTGGAACATAATCCTCTACTATAGTGATCACATACACTTTTGTGTCACCCATTGGCCCACTCTTGGTAAACTCACATGATGCATGAAGAATTTATTTGAGAAGTGCCCCGTATAAAAATAGGTGAAACATTGAATATCATTGTTTTCCTATTTCTCATTATATTCTTCAATATAATGAATCATTTTTCCATACATAAAACACTCACTGTCTATTTGAATAACATTAAAACATGATGTTTCCCCCAGTTTTCACAAGGTGGTAATTGCATCATTCACATATTATTATTTGCAACATTTCATATCTCATGATGTTTATAAAACCTATTATTCACATTGATTCCATGTAATAAATAGGATCTTTAGAATTCATTATATGACTTAATGGATCATAATACAATAATTTTGTAGGAGAAAATATTATTAGAAACTAGTTCCCTTTAGAGATTTGTCTCAAGGATGTAAAATAAGATGTCAATCTTAATCACATTGTTTAATATATAATTCATTGAATAATTGGTCGACCATGTAAAGGTAGATTCATAATGTAAAATAATTCCTCCTTGTATATTCTATAAGATGTAAATATTTCTCTTTATGGGAATGTTTTGATCATAGAATAAGTATTTATCAAACAATATCCCATTAAATTTTATCCATTAAATGAATTTAATTTATTTTTCCATTATTTTCATATGGATCATAGACCACCACTTATTAGTATCACCATGGTGTCAATAGACCACCCTTGTTACTTTTTCCTTTACAGTACATTACATGGAAGTAAATATCTTATCCAAAGATACATTGAATTGCTCATCTAAAATTTTATTAGTTGACCCTCTAGACTAATAGGTGTTCTTCTATATAATGAAATCCAATATAATAGATTCTCTCGATGGAATAGGTTTCTCCACCAGGGCATGGTTATTTTCCATAAAAAGATTATGATTCCTTATTTTTTTAAAGATTTTATACATTCCAATAGCATTTTTGTTGGTTTTCTCAATTTGTTAATTGCTATATTTTTTACTTGTATTGACACCACTCATCCATGCAAGTGACATTTCTAAAAAATGTCATATAAAAGTTGATCTCATAAAATTATAAAAAAAATCTAAAGATTGATTATCCCATTAAAATTTAAGAAATAGGAATCCTAGAATCATAGTCATTGGTAAATTTGAGGAAATATATACATTCTAATCCTTCATAATGGTAGGTATAGAAAGTGGGAACGATACTAAGCATATCCCTCATGATTTTCAAAATAGGTGCATAGTAATGGCCGTTTTCATGTATCATGTTACCTTGAGTTAGTCCCGAGACACATTATTGGAGTTATTATCACTAGGTACATTGGTTCTAGAACTATGTCCACTTGCAATATCCAGAAATAGATGTACATATTAGAATACCATGATAATCACTAACATACAAAAATTTAAATATGTTCTTTTATATTTATCATCAATTTTGTATCATAGGTTTGTGACCCAAATATATATATATATTATAACTATAGTTTCTATATTGTCTTCTAATCTTCCTTTGGACTCCAACTATAATTCATGTACCACAAAATCCCTAAGATGGTGCATTATTCTTTTACATTGGCATGATTTCAATGAATAATATCCAGAAATACTGATTATTTTAGTATTCATGAAAATCTAGATTACATACATGATACACATAATATATTTTTAAATAGAAATTCAAGCATGATACATATTAAAAATAAATTAATGAAATCTTAGAAATCTTATTCGATGGATTCCACATTTTAACTCGGGGAAAGGAAACATTAAATTGGAGATATGAAATTCTATGGGCATGTAAATGGCAAGAAGTAATAAATATTTGAGAATAAATTAACATATGATGGAAAATTACTAACAACCAAATTCAATTTGAATAACAATATATGTAAATATCAATATGTAAATGTAACAAAATGAAAATAAAATCCATTAGATAAATAGAATGAAAATATAATGCATATTCAATATATAAAACTAATTTTTCCTAGATAAAAAATAAATTATTTTTAAATGAACTAAATTTTTACTTATCAGAAGTCATTTTTTTCTGGGAACATGAATCCATTACAATCAGTATATAGATTAAACTATTCTTATTTGGAAAACTAATTCATATCCTCAGACAACTGAAGCATTAAGGGGAATAAAATAACTAATACCTAAACCATATTGAATTCATTTAAGGATCCCTAACCTATGTATTTCATGTTTATAATAGTCATCATATATTGAATAATTAATATCCATTCTCAATATGTATCCTTATCTAATATTAGATACAAATTTATAATTAATATCTAAATTAAACAAATAACAATCATTGTGAATATTGTATATAAAATGATATATTGTTTATGATATAATTATCTACATTTTTTTGAGAATATGGATATAAAAGTAAATTTCAAATGAAAATTTATTACAATAATGTTATTTCTTGAATATAATGTAAACAATCAAAAAAGGTATTTCTTTTTCAAATATAATCATTAATATCATTTTTGAATAAAATAGTCACTAAACATCTCAATGTATCCCACACAACATTAAACATTTAAATAATAATAAACATGAAATAATTTTTTTCATAAAATTACGAAAAAGGATTCATGATATAATGTATATAATGGGCATTAAATACACCACAAAAATGAATCAATTGGCGTATATGCCGTATGCCTCACAGAAAGAAAATTTAGAGAATAATCCATTAACTTAAACTTCATATCTATTATGTGGTATTTATCCTCCTGTATTTTTAGATTAAAATAATTTAAAGCTTCTACCAATACCATACTCATGTTTGTAATATCATATATTAACTTCTTATAATTTTTTTTAAAAACACACATTCACTATTTTCAGGGCATTTGGTGTTAAATTCCTAGTTTTCTAATGTATATTTTCACATGTAATTTGTGGATCCAATTAATTTGATGATTATTTAGTCACATATAAATATTAAATAATAAATTTAAAAAAATATATATCTTGTAAATATTTATTTATAACAATTTATAATGGTCGGATATAATAAATTAAATGCATCATTCACGGAGAAAACAGACCTTACACATTCATGAACGATATTTGCATATCTTTTTCATATTAAAAGAATGAAATGTAAATGATAATTACTTATATTTTAATTCCTATATCAGATATATTACTTATATGTCACATAGGTTTATTAAAATCATCCTTACTACATTCCAGGTATATTGTGAACATGTCACATTAGTTTAAAGTGCTAGTAGTCAACACATCCAGAAACGATTTAATCATATTAAAAAATTGAATTGAGAAGGGTATTCATAAAAAATGAAAAACGAATCATGGAGAAATTGTAATTATAATATATATAATATATAAAAATACTATCGATGATAATGACCACCATGATTGGCTGTAGAAGAAAAAAACAATCATAATTTCCTAAGGTGGTAGTTTTGCATTCAAAAAATAGTTTGTTCGTTACCAATAAGATGTAGGTGTGTGTACATGTAGGATGAAACAAGAACATAAAATCATATATGTATATTGATTATTTTTTTGGAGTAATATAAGCATGATGTAAGAAGATTTTAGGATGTGGGGAGTGAAAATTAAACTTAAAATATTAAGGATGTTTGTGGCCACTTATTCGAGTAACACAATTTTTATTATGCCAAAAAGAATGTTTGAATTGATTCCATCCCAATTTGAGGCATAGAGTATTACCTAATGTATTTTTAGGTGCTATTTGGGTTGAATTGTTTCATAAGAAATTGTTTTGAGAGGTTTGAGTATGTGGGACGAGTGGATACCCTATTATAGTGGAGGGGGTGCAACTCCTGTAATATTATGGATTAATTATTACATACAAGATTTTCAAATTATTATTGGATTCTATAATTATATTATTTTGATAAAAGTGGAGATTGGGTCAATATATTTCCAACCAATTTTACCTAGACATGTTTATAAGCCTGTTAGTCACTTTAGATTTTCGTTTATTCCTTTATTAATAATAATTTTTCATTACTAGTTGTGATTAATATTAATTAAATTCCCTAGTATTTTCCATAAAAAAATAATTGGAACCCATTAGACACTATAAATTATTATTTTTAAAAATATTTAATCCATTTTTATAATTTATAAAAAATAAGTCGTACAATGTTATTTAATTTGAATCCCATAAACATGATGTGAATGTGGGTTTTTCAATTAAAAAATGTCTAATAGTTTTTTATGTTTCTATAGTCATTTTCAAATTAAAATCTATTAAAATATAGTAAATTGTATGAATTCATAAAACATTTATCCAATGAATCCAAAAAAACAATTTAGTTTTTTAGTTTTTAATTATAAAAAATATATATGAGAAAGTTGTGTTGAAATAAATATAAATATTTTTAATTATTTATTAACCAATTAAACATCACATAAAAATAAAAAATATATTGTAATATTATTTTTAGGATTAACTTTAATATTTGATAATTATTATTTGATATTATATGTTTAAGACGATCACAAATTTGAATTAGAATAGGTTCTCCATTAAAACGGGGAATAACTAACTTTTAAAAATATATAGTGTTTAATGAGTATTGTTGAGGTAGTTATTATATTAGACATAATGAATATATTATATTTATTAAAAAAATTAGGTAGGGATATTTAATATATAAATTTACTACATAAATATTCTAAATTGTTTATAATTAAATTTACTATAGAAAACGTGACTAAATAGTGTTTTGTGTAAATCTGGTGTTGTGTGTATTATAAAACAATCGGAAAAATCTAAAGTAAATATGTTAAGGTCTTACGGTACTACACCCAAACAATGGATGATTCAGAATTAATTTAGTTGAAAAAAATTTGTTTTAACTAAAAAAAATCTACCATTTATTATCCTAATAAATATTTATTCCCATTTGAGTTATATTATTTATCAAACAAGCCACATTTGAGATGTCCTTAATGACCAAATAATCATACCAAAATAAAACCATGATTTTTTGAAACTCAAAAATGTTTTTTTATTATTCCCTTATAATAATAAAATTCATGTTTTCATGACCAACTATAATACCACGTTACAGCACAACATTTCCCAATAACATCACTTCCCTAATACATAAATCACATTTCAAAATCATTGAAAAATTTTAGTGATTATCCTAATATTTTTGAACATCCCTCAAATAAAATGCAAGATCCTCATTTGACATCAATTTATGAGGGATAAATCCATAAATATCAACAAAAATGTATCAATATACTCAGGGAAAATCCACTTTGTTAATGATATTTATACTACATGATCATTGGTTAGTCCAAAAGGCATGACAAGGTACTCATAATGGATGTAAATTCCCTAAAAGGTGGTCTTATGATGTAAGATTATTTTATTTTAAACTAATGGTAACCAAATTGAGGATACATCTTCAGAAACAACATACCCCCTTTCAACTAGTCAAATAGATCATCAATTAGTGGGAAATTATTTTTTCCCTTTACTCTACCACGTTTGAGTTTTCGATAATCAACACAAAGTAATACTAAACCACAAACATTCTTGGTGAAGATAATCTTTGTTTCCCAAGGTGAAATACATGGGTTTATAAATCCTTTATCTTGATTATCAGTCAACTAAGACATCTTCTCTTTTATTTCACCCAGTGTGTTTTGTTAAGAAAGAGTATATATTTATTAATTGCAATACAATAAATCAATAGAGAACTATACCTTCCCTAATAGTTGAAACGAAGATAAGTAATAATGATTTGTGTCTGGAAAATCGATGAAAAGTGGAAGCTGATCACCACTAATGATTCTAACTCCAACTAAAAATAAAAAAATTATATTTCACCAACACAAGTCAATAAATTCCAACTCTACTCGACTTTGTGTCCCATTCTCCTTGATAAAAATTAAAAACCCCGTACTGTGAAGTAAAGGAGAGCTATCGATGATAAAAATAAATCCATGATTTATTGGAAATGATCTAATCCATCCTATATATGAAATCATGAGGTTTTATGTTGAGAACTGGATATCCTAGGCATGCTCGATATATAAGAGAGAAAAAAATATTAACGGGACTACAGAGATCCTATTATGTATTTATATAATGGTTAATAGAAATATATATCTCAAATTAAAATATATTTATATAATGTTATAGTAAATTAAAAAAATGTCGAAATAAATTATTGATATGAGGCCATATCAAATAAAGAATTCACTAATGATGAATCTATAGTTATTGTACCTTTCATAGTCATTGATGACATATTTTCTACATCTAGAGATCATTCACCTCTATAAAAAATGTCATTCTAGATTCCTCTAGATTGATTGACTATTTCCATGATGCACTGGAATTCCCAATATATTTAAAAGGTAAAAATGAATCCACTGCACTATAAAGAGTTTAAATGACAATATAAAATAGTCCTCTTTGATCTAATTATCTACAAGAGCAACATATGTTAGGTGCCTTAGCGAAAAATATCTTTTGTTCCCACACATTCTATACTTTTATTAAATCATAGAGAATCTGATTATAAAAAAGGAGGTATAAAATTCATTTCTATTAAGAACCACCATGAGAATCATCATGATTACTATTTACATTAAAGGAACTCACACTATAACATAGAGAAAAATGAATTCCTAGCTACACAGAATTTCCATGCCTCATGTTTTTTTGGATAAAACTTTTTAGTTAAAACAACCATGTTTTCTTTATACTCTATAACCTCATGTTTATTATTTCATTTTTGTCTCCCACCATCTCAAACTCAGCCCATCCAGTAATAATGTGGAACCAAACTACTTGATTTCATCTAATTTCTCTATGATCCCAGAAACAATTAGATCATTATCATCCATTCCTCATCATATTAAGGATCAATGGATCCATTGAACACTCATGTATTCTAGTGAAGGATCTCTTGAAAAAAATTATAGAAAACATCCACATGTATTTCTATTGCATGATGATGAACATGATCACTTTCTTTTTCCTATCGTAGTGAAATAATAGTATATAGAATCACCACGAATGTACTCTTTACCATGAGAGGACTTAGTCATTGGGGATCAATACAAACGTCATCTTGTTTTTGATTCACACATCTTCTAAGAGGAATAAGGTCACACAACATTAAAATATGACCAAGAAGACATTACATTAACACTAAAACATAAGGAGAAATTAATTATAATTTGTTGATAAAAAATATTGGGATTCCATATAATCTAAATAAAATGTAGGGAAAACTATAGAATACATCCTCAAGATATATTTACCAAAACCACACCTTCTGACTTAAGGATCATTATATTGCGATCTTTTAAGGTACATAATCCAAAATAGCTCCTAAATCCAAAAAATAATACTTAAATAAATATTGATATCCAGTAATGATTAAAATAATTCTACAATGATACCTATTTTTCATTAACAATCCCAGATACCTTGGTAACCCAATAATAGATCTTGTACTGATGTTTCCTAAAGGGGAATCCATGAATCGTCAAATATGAATATGGAATTGAATTTTCTACCAATATAATGGATGGATGATTCCAAAGTCAATATGAATACAAGAATAAATATACATGTAGTAGTGTACCAGAAGTAAAACTGTTATAAAACCCCAAAGTAAAATAGAAATCTCTCATAAAATTGAATTTAATAACCTAGACCCCAAATGAAACAATACTCCAAGCCCAAGAATCAATATCTAATACCACCTAAAAGTAGAGTCGTACCCTAGATCCAATCGTGGAGAAGATAATATACATACACCATAAGGGACAATTAGGGTGTGAGATAAAATCCTAGTACTTTCTCTCCATGGATTAAATAATTAAATGCCAATATTTCATTAACCAAATAATTCATTCAATTTTAAATATAACGATATAGAAATTTAGATGTATATATAAAACAAACCATGTATTACATTTCAAGTAATTTAAATCAATTAGAAAATGGATTAATTATTTTAACATATAAAATTTAAAAAATAGTTTGGCTTGTGAAACAGTTAACAACAAACAACAGAATATATTTCAAATGCAAACAAAAAATTTGAATGCACATGTTTCAAAAGGTTACCACAGTCAATGGAATATATATGAAATTAAAAAAGGGATCTGAATGGTAATGTTCCAAATCATAATGTTGATCCAGGCTATAGAATCCTCACACACGAAATTTCAAATCATGAAAATATCTATATACACATGACCCTTTGACATTAAATAAATAGGATTCCTCAACCATCTCATTGGGGGTGTGACATGTTGTAGTAGTTTTCATTTTAGTTGTAAGGTGTTGAAAGAGTATTACCCTAATGACTCACTAAATAACATTTCTCACATATTGTATAGTACAAATAAATTGTTGAATATTTATTTTTAGTCTTATTAATATAAAATTCATTCAATTATCCATTTGAAATATTCCCATTTTCCATTGAATAACCACTACATGGATTTTTATTTAATCATGATTTTATTTGATAAATCCAATGGGTTGATATATAAATAATTTTAATCAATTTTCAATAATTTAAAATTGAATTCAAATCCATAAAATTTATTTTAATATTTCAATTCAATAATTTAAATTTCACAACTATTCCATCCATTTCCCATTAACACCCTAATCCAATAGAATTTGTGGGTTTCCATAAATTCATGAGAAAATCCAATTTCATACTCCAATTAAAAGGAATTTTGTATAAAAAACAATCAAAATAAATTAAATTTATATCATGAAATTGAATTTAAACCATATGATCAACTTTAAATCATGAAATTTAGAGTTAATAAAATTTGTTCTTCATAATGGAACCACTGATGTCGAAATCACTAGATTTGAAAATGACAAAACCTGACCAATAAAACTAATTTAGAACACAAAAACTGATGATCTGAAAATAATTCCATGACTCAAGATCACCAAAATTGGTGATTAAATTCTCTGATGATATAGAGATATATAAATCTCAAGGACAGATATAAGTTAGAGTGGGAGAAAGAGAACCAGAAAAAGATATATACCACGTAGATAATGAATGATTTTCACCAAACATTGATCTGATTCTACATGGTTATATAGGGGCCAAAATTACCTATTGGTATATTTCTAGGAAGAAGCAATCATAGGAGGTTCATATCTATTTTTTAGTAACCTAAAATGGACGTTTTAGATTTTTAAAATACAATTTTTGATTTAATTAAATCACATGAATTGTTTCTTATGCAAGGACACATGGTTATGATACCATTATGGCGTATCATTATGCAATTTTTAACGTGGTTTCGTGATATCTCACTAGTGGACTTGTGTTTTCCCAAATAATGTGACAATAGTAAAAACCTAAATACCATTGTTTTCGTGGGTTTTATGTGTAGGGATCATGTTTTGGGAAAGCCATTTGCAAACCCTGAACACACCCCAAACATCCAAAATATACCAAATTTCTCAAAATAAATCGTATATGAAATGTAACAAAATAATGATTAAATTAGTCATTTATGTATAACAAAAAATATTAAATAGATTTTAAAAAATTTATTTTCTATAATATAGAATTTCATTTAAAATATCATATAAGTTTATCACAGATTTATGTTCTCTAATTGTGTTCTTATGAACCATGTACCAAATGCATGTACTTAACACACTCTGAAATAATCTTCCTTACACTGAAAATAGATTCCCAAATTTGTTGGTTATTTTATTAGAATTATAATGAATCAAAATATCATAATACAATAGACCCAATGGTATTTCTATATAATGATGACGATATTAAATGAATATTACATTACTATTATAATTTATGATAAATCTTTATAATACATATAAATATAATTATCTATTACTAGATTTACATATGTCAGAATTACTAAATATCATTATTTCCCGAGGATAATGAAAAAATATTAAAATTTGTGTGTGTATTTTGTTAGAGAGTTTTCATATACTATAATAGATATCATATCATAATAACCGAATCAATAATATAGATGTAATAATTGAATAACAAAATTCCATAAAAATTAAATATTTATGAATAATAAGCCCTTGGATAACAAATGTACATATAAAAATGTGGATAAAAAACGACACCGTTGTTATGGAATTCATTATTCAAGACATTATAATGATAAAATCATGACCATTTCTCAAGTCATCATATATATGTCGGTATAGAATATTGAAACTTCCCAATCTAGTTTATTTTATGATATCTACAAATTGAAAATGTTTTTATATAATTATACGATCTAACAATTATATAATAAGTCTAATTCACACATTTTATATTTAGAATGGATCAAAATTCTTATTATAATTCTCCATTTCGAAAAACATTATTAACAATCTGTGAATAATCAACCACTATAAATATATAAAAAATGTTTACACAGAATAAGAATATTTTCCCATTCCATATAAAATTATTAAAATCTAACAAAATATAAGACAATTGATACAAAAAGTAGATTATATTTACAATTTAATGAAATATAACCTTATCCGACGAATGATAATATGGTAGTAGTGAGGGGTAAACACAAGTTATATGGATATAAATAATTAATTTTCTTTCATTAAGGATTTTAAAGATCATCTAATTCATCAAAATTATATCCCTAGTGAGGGTGAAACCATGATTATAGTCAGGAACACTAATTTCTCACCAACTATATATTTGTTTAATAATGAAATTTTTATGTTTATTACCTCTCTTTGCATTCATTAAGAGCTTTTGTAAACATGTTTGAACCAGAACATTTAGTTCATAGTTATGAAGTTATAAATATTTTTTCATTACAGATAATTTAATAAGTATTATGGCTAGAATAATGCACGAAAAATATAATGTTATACATAGGATGTTAAATTAGAGAAAATGGTGATTTTTCATAGATTATATTGTAATGACATTGAAAATAATTAATCATAATAAATTTTCACATTAAAAAGAAATAGAATTTTTAATAATAACATAATTATTGAAAGGGGAGTCTAAGAAACAAAAATTTCACATAACAATAGCTTCATAACAGGGTTTAATGAGAGGGAAAAAATTATATTTTACTGAAAATATAGCCAATGGATTGTAACATAATTTTTTTTTATTCATGTAGATGTATTAAAAAGAACCTATATACCCCCATTGAACGGTAGAGGTGGTATGGGTGGGGAGTGGATTGGGGAATGGTAGCAAGGTGACGACACTGGGCTATTGAATTTACAAAAATTTGATGGTTTTTTTGTGCCTCCTTTATAGTTTTACAATTTTTTTATAAAATGAATATAAATAATATTATTAAAATACTACTAAGATTAAAATTGTAAATGAATGATGTAGAATCAATTAACAAAAGGGTAACTTATTAATGAATGTGATGAGAGCCATAGAACAGTTAAAACACAATAGAGTGACTTTTGAGATATGAAATTAGATTAAATTTGTTAGAAAAGGATTTAGAGTGATGATTATAGGGGAATGTGTCGTTATTTATTATATATGAGGTGGAATTTTTTATTAATTTACAAAAATAATCCATTTAAATATATATTATTGAAAAAACTATTATATTAACATTAGATATATTTTATTATTTTGAATATTTGTGAAATAGTTTTCTTCTATTATAATGTTTTCTAAAAAATGACTAATTAATATTACTTTTCTGATGATAATATAACATTTAATGAATAATTTTAAAAAAAATTAAATTTATATTATTAGAATTGGAATGTAATTTATTGGTTTATAAAATCATTTAAATACAATAAATTATATTATATAAAATAAATAATTTTTGTTTAAATTTACTTTCCACTATTAATTTTTTAATATATGTAAATCATAGTCATTTAATAAGAATGTTCACATATGATTAACATATTATACTACCTATGAATAATTCTAGTTGCATTAAAATTTATAATAGAGTCATGATATGTTATTTTGAATGTGATAATTACCAGTATAATTTAGATTTAATTAATAAAAAATTAAATATTTTTTAGTTTCCATTTTTAATTAAAATGCATAATATATTTGAAATACAATAACTTGACATCAATTTTTTTTTAAAAAATCTGTTTCGATTTAGTTTTTTTGGAAGTGATATATATATATATAAATATTTATTATTTATTTCTGAAAATTAATTATAACTAGTGATTATGAAAATTATTTTAGAACATCTTTTTTAATGCTATTGTACACTTTTGAATATAGTTTTAATACTTATACAACAATGAATAGATTCCCAAGAGTCATATCCAAACAATTTTTTTTTTCAACGTCTCGATTCCAATTGGAATATTTCCTACTATATATACTCTTCATTATAATATCATATGATAATTTTATAATAATTTATAAATTATTAAGACATATATCGAACATTTATTTTTTATTTCATTCTAATAATTATTTATTTTATATAATTTTATCTGATGTTATTTTATAACCCTCTAGTGTTCAATATTATCATCATTCCTTATATTTTTATGTGTTCTATCCCATTAAATGGGGGAAATAATATGAATGTAATTTTTTAGTTTTTTGTTTTTACAATATATTTTTCATTTATGATGAAATAATGGAATTTCAATTTTAACACAATTAGGGTTAGGAAATTGTTATGCACAAATAGAAAATATTGGGCATTAATATAATATTTCGTGTAACATCCCGGACCCGGGTGCCACGCAACGGGTTCCCCGAGCCCGGTTCGCCACGTGACCTCAAGCGTATTTCCCCATACGCCAGAGGCTGCCGACTAGCAGTGAGGGCCCAGGTCTGATAGTGGGGAAACTATGCCCTCATTTGTCAAAGTGTAGCATAGCGGAATAACAAAATAACCATACAACAACAACGGAAGCAGTAACCATACACAACTGAAATAACTACAGTAGTGGATATAACCATTAGTATATAAGTGATGATGATACAAGCTTCATGTTCTAAGAAAACAGCTAGAAAATGTGATACATCAATAATGTACAGCAGAAAACAGAGTACAACAAAGCAAGGAAAACAGCTAGCAGCGGCATCGCGAGCCTAGGCTCGGTCCCATGCCCTCCTACTCCTCAGCAACAGTCAAGTACATGTATAGGGACTCTAGCCCCTATCTACACCTACAGCAATGTAATCTGTTTTGGACGAAAAGTGTGACCCAAACAGGGTGTGAGAAATATATCTCAGTAAGCACTCACCAAAGGCCCATGCTCAACTGTGTGTAAAACATGCAAAAAGTGTGTAGTAGTAAAATGCAATAACTAAGTATTACTCAAAAGTAACTAACTTATTAAATTGCAATTTTATTATTCATTTAATTCCATTAATTTAGTAACATTTTTGTTCTCAATAGAACCAAGCCCTCAGGCCAACTAGAACCGTGCCCTCAGGCTAAAACAGTAAACCATCCCTCAAGCTTTCCGTCAGGCCATACATAATCCAACCCGTAGGTATTTCTCTCAGGCGTAACAGAAATTCTCTCCCTCAGGCATATGAAGTGTTGCCCTCAGGCATAGAAGTCAAGCCCTCAGGCATGAAAGGTTTTCCTCAGGCGGAATAACGACAGCCCCCGTGCTAAAACATTCACGCCCTCAGGCTAATCACAACAACTCCCTCAGGCCAAACGGGTAACCGGGACATGCCCAACAGTTAAACAAGCAATAACAAGCAATTCCTCACAAGAAAATTTTACAATTACTACTTTAAAGGCATACCCTCGGGTATCCTGGCCAAACGGCTAAACAGTGAAACACACCCAGGGGATGGTTCTAGATCCAAGCAACGATCCCAACCAAAATTTTATTATCACAATTTAATCACCTATGCAATTCTAGGGATTAAATATAGCAACGGACTCAGCCACATGATACCCCAACATGGGTTCGTGGCATAAAAACACACAAAAATGCACGACAATTGGAAAATGATCACAAAGCCACGTACCTTATATGCCAACAAACGTTATACCTGAACGCTGACTCCCGAAACGCCCAATAATGACATAAATCTGACGAAGAACAGAACCCATTCAAATGTAAATAACATACGTTGGGAGAAGAATTGGTAAGAACGGTACCAGGAGGAGGAAGGGCTTACCCGTGTTGTTCCAATGAAATCGTCCGAAGCCGAATCGGATTCCAGAAGAACGCCTGATGGATCTTCAATGATCTGGCCTCCTACTTTGGCTCCAAAATGGCTCAAGTGCCTCCTCTTCCAAATGAGGAGGCTACTGCCTATTTTAAGACGAAAAAACAAAGTACACGACATGTACTTCTTTCATTTAACTGTTCACATGGCGGCACCGCCGCACTATTCATCAGTCGACATGAGTACATGACATGTACTCTAGAGTACACAGCGTGTACTGTCGCCCAGCTGGCGGCGATGCCATCGCCTTACTGTTTAAGCTTGCAGACTAACTACACGGCGTGTAAGGTACCACTACACGGTGTGTAGTCTGTTTCTACACCCTTCTTCACTGGCATGTCTACATACCCCATGTACTCTTCCCAACAAGGACAAAAGTACACAGTGTGTGGATAAAGTACACGGCGTGTAGTTCCAAAATTTAGGATTTTTCCCAATTTTCCATTTTTCTTAAAAACACTTAAGGAAAAGGAAAATAAGAATCCCGTACCTCTAAATCAAGAACCGGGTTCTTACAAACTTCCCCCCTTATAGAAATTCATCACCTAATTTCCATTTCAAGGGTGGCGAAGAGAAAGCTCAGAACAACTCTTGCCACTGAGCACGTATGTCAGCCTCCCTCTCCCATGTCTCGTCCTGCACTCGGCCATGCTGCCATAGCACCCGTACGAGAGGAACTGACCGGCCTCAGAGAACCATCGTGCTCCTGTCAATGATACGGATCAGATGCTCCTCAAAGGATGCATCATGCTAGAGCTCAACCTCCTCTGGCTGAAAGGTGTGAGATGGGTTTGAAAGGTAGTGAAGCAACTGAGACACGTGGCAGACGTCGTGCATGGGTCATTACCGCTGTAGTTACTGCAACTGATAGGCAACCATATCGACTCTCTCCAGAATCTCAAATGGTCCCACATACCTCGGTGAATGCTTACCATGTCTCTTGATCCATTTGTGTCCCAGCCTCAACGAAACATGCAAGAAAACCTGATCCCCAACCACGAACTCCAAAGGTCATCTACGGCGATCTGCATAAGAATTTTGAAGAGATTGTGCGGTAGCCATCCGCTTCTGAATCAACTGGACCTGCTCAGATGTCTCCTGTACAAGATGTGGCCCCAATAAAGCTTCCTCACCTACCTCTAACCAGCACAAAGGTGATCGGAGTGGCCTACCATATAAAGCCTCATATGGTTTCATCTCAATAGTTTCATGAAAACTATTGTTATAAGAAAACTTGACTAAGGGTATATTCTTCTCCCAAGAGCCCCCAAACTCTAGGATGCATGCACGCAGCATGTCCTCTAGAACATGTATCGTCTGCTCTGACTGGCCATCTCTCTGGGGGTGGTATGACGTGCTCAGATGCACCTGTCTACCCAGCGCCCTCTGAAAACTCTACCAGAAACAAGATGTGAAGTGGGCGTCCCTATCTAAAATGATAGAACGAGGGACCCCATGAAGACGTACAATCTCTCGGATATACAGCCTTCCGAGTTTGTCCACACTGAAGGTCTCCTTGATCGGTAAAAAGCGAGATACCTTTGTGTGTCTGTCCACAACAACCCACACACCGTCATTGCCACGAGGTGACCTCGGAAAAACCATCATGAGATCCATCGCGTCATCATCCCATTTCCACTCTGGAATGGGTAACTGCTGTACTAGCATAGCTAGTCTCTGATGTTCTGCCTTCACCTGTTGACAGGTGGAACACCTCGTAACAAAACCAATTATCACTCTCTTCATACCCGACCACCAGTACTGACGCCTCAAGTCATGGTACATCTTGGTAACCCCGGGATGAACTGCCCAGGCGGAAGCATAAAACTCCAGCATCAAATCCTCGCATATATCCCTTCTAAACCATACGCATCCATGGAAACACAAAACCTAATCATCACTTATCATCCAACCAGGAGGAGGGTCCTCACTTGCCACCGACTCCTATAAAACTAGGCCTTCTGAAAACGATAGCTGCCTTATCCTCACTCTGTCAAGGAGGGTAGAAGTCACAACTAATGAGGAAAGACAAGTATGCCCCTGACTGTCTTGCACCTCCAGATGCATCTCAGATAACAAATCCATAATCTTCCACTCACCACTGGATTCCTGCAGTGCCTGTATCTGAGTCTTCCTGCTCAGTGAATCGGCTACTGCATCACCTTTACCAGGTGTATAGGCAAGCTCGAAATCGATGTACTGTAGGTACTCGACCCACCTTCTATGCCTCAGATTCAGGTCACACTGTGTCAAGATATACTTGAGGCTTTTGTGGTCGGTGAAAACCACAAAATTCTCTCCCAACATATAATGTCTCCAACAGCGCAACACATGCACAAATGTAGCCATCTAGAGATCATGCATCGGGTAATTCTTCTCATGTGGCCTCAACTGCCGAGACCCGTACGCCACAACTCGGTCGCCCTGCATCAAAACGTCTCCAAGACCAATCCCTGATGCATCATAGTAAACGTTATAACTCTTCCCCTGTACTGGGAGTATTAGGATCAGTGATGATGTCAACCTTTCCTTCAGGTCCTGAAAAGCTATCTCGCAAGCTTCTGACCAAACAAACATCACACCCTTCTTGGCCAGGCCTGTCAATGGTGCTGATAAGAGGGAGAAGTCATGTATGAAGTGTCTGTAGTAACCATCCAGCCCTAATAAACTCCGTATCTCAAACATGTTCTTAGGCTGCTCCGAGAAAACTACTGCTCTCACCTTCTCTGGGTCTTTTGAAACTCCTGCCTCTGAGATGATATGACCCAGGAAGTGAATATGGTCCATCCAAAAGTGGCACTTCGAGATCTTAGCATATAAACAATGCTCTCTTTTTGTACTCAATATGATCCTAAGATGGTTGGCATGGTCGTGTCGAGTGTGAGAGTACACCAAGATGTCATCCACAAATACTACCACAAACGAATCAAGATACGGATGGAACACACGATTCATCAGAGCCATGAAAACAGCTGGCGCGTTCGTGAGTCCGAATGGCATAACCTTATACTCATATAGATCATACCTGCTCCTAAAAGGCGTGAGAGGTATATCAGATGTTCTAACGCGTAGGTGATGATATCCGGATCTCATGGAAATCTTTGAGAACACTCGTTATCCACAAATATGATCAAACAGATCACCTATCATCGACAAGGGATATCAGTTTTTAACCGTCAACTGGTTCAGATTCCGATAATCCATTCAAAGCCTAATGGTATCATCCGCCTTCTTCGCAAAAAGGACCGGAGAACCCAAAGGAGAAGTACTGGGTCAGATAAAACTCTTTGCCTGTAGCTCCTCTAACTGCCTCTTGAGCTCCTGCAACTCAGGCGTGGTCATCCTATAAGGAGGAATGGACACTGGTGCTGCTCCTGGTACAAGTTCAATAGAGAAATCCACCTCATGCACTGGGGGTAGACCTGAAAAGTCGTCCGGGAAGACATCCCTAAAACTATCGACAACTAAAGGGAAATCCGTCTGACAAGTCACCTGGTCATCGAGATATAATGTCGCAATCTGGGATGTGACTCCACCTCGCCCATGATGCTCTGGTCCACCTCGACTCGCCTAAACATCCCATTCACCCTTGTATAGAAACTCTCCTCCCTCTGGTGAGGTGAAACGCACCCTGTGACGATAGAAGTCTACATAAGTTTGGAAGGGAACCAACCAGTCCATCCCGAGAATGACGTCATAGCTCATCATTTCTAAGACATAGGGATCCCAAAGGAAGTGACACCCATCACCCTCAAGGGGGAACTCCTTGAACTGACGCAGCCCAGCTGTTCTAGTCCCCAACGGAGTGTCTAGCGTCATGATATCAGAAGAAGAAGAAGCACCGAGCCCAAGGATCTCCACAACGGTTAATGATATGAAACTATGCATAGCACCCGTATCAAAAAGTACCGAAGACAGGATAGAAGCTACTAGAATAGTACTTCTGACTGTAGAAGGTCTGGGATCCTGATCCTGCTGGGTTTGTTACAATGCATATGCCTGCCCAGTGCTGCAGCCCTGCGACACAGCCTGACTATCCTGAGCTGTCACGCCCTGCTGCCTCTGAGATCCTGGTGTCTGGCTACCACGGCCACGACCACCATCTCTTCCGGCACACCCTGACGTATTCTAGTTCCCTGACTTGTAAGAAGCCACTGGTCCTGCTCCCGTAGGAGAAGTCTGCACAGAACCCCTCTCACTAGCCACTGCTAGAAATGCCCTGAAAAAGCGCTGCAAATGACCCATCTTTCCACTAGCTCGGAACTCTACTGGGTCTCGTGGACACTGCTGCCTCTTGTGCCCCACTCTACCACACTGGCAGCACCTGATCGGAGCACCAATAGAAGCTTCTTGGCTGGTACTGCCGCCCTGAGAGAAGTTCATTTGTCTCTTCCTCTTGCAAGTAGAAATAGTACCAGTAACTGGTGCTGAACCGCCCTGCCCCACACCAGTAGATTCTCAGAGGTTCCTCTCTATAATCAACACTTGGTTCACAATCTTGTGTACAGTAGGTAACCTGAAAACATTCACCAGCACTCGGATGTCATACCGAAGACCATCCTCAAAACTTCTACCTCTCAACGTCTCATCACGCACCAGCACGAGTGAAAAATGATGAAGCTCTGTAAAATGAGCAGAGTAGTCCATCACTGACATAGCGCCCTGCTGCAGATTCATGAAATCTCGAGCTCTATCTTCCCTCAGCGTCTTGGGAAAGAAGAATTCATTGAAGACTTCTTGAAAATCTTCTCACGCCATATCCCTGTGATGCTCTGACTGGCTGGTAACATCCCACCACCTCTTGGCTGAATCACGCAGCATATAATTCGCTCGCTTGACCCTCCGCCCTGGAGGCGTCTCAAGATGTTCGAAAATATTCTGCATCGAACCTTGCCAAGAATCTGCAGCCAGTGGTCAGCCATCCCCTGAGAAAGTAGGTGGATGCTGCTGCTGAAAGATACACGTCAGCTCGGCCATAGATGTGGCAGCCTACGGTGATCCCTGAAAGGTCTGCATGAACCGCAATAAGCCTTCACCGAACTGCGCCTCTGCGCCCGTGTTCTGTATAACAGCTGGTGTCGCATCTGGCTCTTCTAGTGGATCAACTGGTAGCCCATGTCCCACTATCTCCGGAGTATAATCGTCGCCGCTCTCCTGGAAAACAACTCACGGTCGTCTAGGCGGTATGACTCTACAAGGTCAAAAGCACACCTCAGATTCAAGATTATTAAGACAGGAAGTGAAGAAACAACCTTGGGAACCGGAGGATGAGGGTATTCAAAATTGTAAAAACAAGACTACACGTCATGTACAATGACTACACGACGTGTATTTGACTTCCCTTCCCCTGCCCGGGTCCTTCTACAAGGCTAAGCCACACGGCTTCCATTCAAAAAAACTACACGGCATGTATAATACCTACATGGTGTGTTCGATGTTATTTTCCAACAGCCTGTGTCATCTGTGACACGGCCGACTACTCGTCTTTACTCTACACGGCATGTTACACCCGCAAACGGCGTGTACACCATCCCATTTCCCATCCACACGGCTAACTCCACATGGTCTTTCCTCGGACAAGACTACACGGCGTGTCCCAAAGGTACACGGCGTGTTCCGGGAGAGGTTACACTGGCCCATGTTGTTAGTTACACGGCTGAGTCCCCAGGTCACACTACACGGTGTTTACATTACTGAAACGATGTGTTCTATCAAGGAGTTCACCGACCCGTGTTGTTAGTTACACGGTCGGACTCCGGGTCAACACTACACGGCGTGTACAAAAACTACATGGCGTGTTTTACCCAAGCCCTTCCCTACCCCGTGTCTCCGCCCACATGGTCTGTGACATGGGAAGAGACTACACGGCATGTACTCAGGGTACACGACATGTACTAACAAAGTTCATTTTTCTTCCCGAATAGAAGAACATACACAACTTGTATAAAAATACTACACTACGTGTATACTGGGTTTCCAGATAGTATGCCTCAGAAACTTCTCTGGAACCTAGAAAACAATGAAAAACAACACCTATGTGTCAAATTCCGACCCGTGGGGTCCCATGCACCCCACGAACCAAAGTTTGACATCTTATTTGTGTTATAACCAAAAACAGTCAATGATCCACCAAATTCAGGTCAATGGGGGCCCATACTCCCCAAAAATCAAAGTTTGGCATCCATTTTATAAAGAAGCTCAAACAAAAACACCATATCACTAGGCAGGTATTTATCAAGCAGCTATCCCAACATCATGCTTTTCTATCACAACAATTATCACAACAACAAGAAAATTTCTAATGCACCTACATGGCATGGAAACTATGCATGGCATGTGATATCTAGCATGTGCATATTTGATTCATGAGACGGCATACCCTCATCTCATCAGGTTGAAACTAAATACAACCCACAGATAAAATATAAACAACATAATCCACATGTGTCACCCAACGGTGAAAACATATCAACCGTAAAATTGAAAATCAAATAATGCAAAATACGAGGTATACTAGCTTTTCCCTATACACGGGTTAGCTACGCCTGGGAACATCTTATTACCAACTACCGTTCAGTCCTTTCCCTGACTTCGATTCCAAATAAGAAGTCAAAGAAAAGAAACGCCCTTTGATACCACTTTGTAATGACCCGGACCCAGGTGCCGCACAACGGGTGCCCCGAGCCTGGTTCACCACGTGACCTCAAGCGCATTTCCCCAAATTCCAGAGGCTGCTGACTAGCAGTGAGGTCCCAGGTCTGATAGTGTGGAAACTATGCCCTCATTATTCAAAGTGTAGCATAGTGGAATACCAAAATAAACATACAACAACTACGAAATCAGTAAACATACACAACTAAAATAACTACAGTAGTGGATATAACCAACAGTATATAAGTGATGATTCTACATGCTTCATGTTCTTAGAAAACAGCGAGAACATGTGATACATCAATATAGTATACTAGAAAACAGAGTACAGCAAAGCAAGCAAAACAGCTAGCAGTGGCATCGCGAGCCTAGGCTCGGTCCCATGCCCTCCTACTCCTCAGCAACATTCAAGTACCTGTATAGGGACTCTTTCCCCAATCTACACCTACAGAAACGTAATCTGTTTGGGCAGAAAAGCATGACCCAAACAGGGTTTGATAAATAAATCTCAGTAGGAACCCACCAAAGGCCCATGCTCAACTGTGTGTAAAACATGCAACAAGTGTGTAGTAGTAAAATGAAATAACTAAGCAGTACTCAAAAGTAACTAACTTAATAGTTAAATTTCCTTTATATTATTAATTTAATTCCTTCAAATTAGTAACATTTTTTTGCTCAATAGCACCAAGCCCTCAGGCCAACTAGAACCGTTCCCTCAGGATAAAATAGTAAACCACGCCCTCAGGCTTGCCATCAATCAATACAGAATCCAACCCGTAGGTATTTCTCTCAGGAGAAACAGAAATTCTAACCCTCAGGCATACGAAGTTTCACCCTTAGGAACAGAATTCAAGCCCTCAGGCACGAAAGGTTGACCTCAGGCGGAATAACGACAGCCCCCGGGCTAAAACATTCACGCCCTAAGGCTAGTCACAACAATTCCCTCAGCCAAAACGGGTAATCGGGCCATTCCCAACAGGTAAATAATAAATAACAAGCAATTCCTCTCAAGGCAATTCTTTAATTACTACTTTAAAGGCATACCCTCGGGTATCCTGGCCAAACGGCTAAATAGTGAAACACACCCCAGGGGCGGTTCCGGATCCATGGAATGATCCCAACCAGTATGTTATTATCACAATTTAATAACCTATGAAATTCTAGGCATTAAATATAGAAACGGCATCAGCCACAAGACACCCAAACATGGGTTTGTGGCACGAAAAAGCAAAAAAATGCACGACAGTTGGAAAATGATCACAAAGCCACCTACCTTATATTCCATCGAACGTTATACCCGAAAGACGACTCCAGAAACGCCCAAGAACGACGTAAATCAGAAGAAGAACAAAACCCATTATAACGTAAATAAGTTACGTTGGGAGAAGAATTGGTATGAACGGTACCAGGAGGAGGAAGGGCTTGCCCTTGCGGTTCAAACGAAATCATCCGAAGCCGAATCTAATTCCAGACGAACGCCCGATGGATATTCAAAGATCCATCCTCCTCCTTTGGATCCAAAATTGCTCAAGTGCCTCCTTTGCCAAATGAGGAGGCTACTGCATGTTTTATGCTGAAAAAACAAAGTAAACTACATGTACTTCTTAGTACACGGCGTGTACTTCTTTAATTTAACTATTCACTTGGCAGCACCGCCACATTGATCATCAGTGGACATGAGTACACGACATGTACTCTTGAGTACAATGCGTGTACTATAGCCCAGCTGGCGGCGACGCCACCGCCGTACTGTTTAAGCCTTCCGACTAACTACACGGCGTGTAAGGTACCACTACACGGCGTGTAGTCGGTTTCTACACCCTTCGTCGCCGGCATGGCTACACGCCCCGTTTACTCTTCCCAACACGGCCAAAAGTACATGGCGTGTGGATAAAGTACACGGTGTGTAGTTCCAAAATTTTGGATTTTTCCCCATTTTCCATATTTTCTCTTAAACACTTAAGGAAAAGGAAAAGAAGAAGCCCATACCTCTAAAACAAGAACCGGGTTCTTACATTTCTTGTGTGTCATTCATTTAATAAAAATATTGTGAATGTGTTACCATTATTAATTTTTGAAAAAAATTCAAAACATAAAACACCCAAAAATTTAGACACATATCACCTTATCAGACCATTATAAGAACAAATTTTCAACTTTGAAATAATAGTTCTTTAATATGGTGGTTTATCCAACAATTATTTTTAGTGATATCTTCTTTTATTATTTTCTCCCTGAAAGGATTACACTAAAACATGTGTTATTGATGTTATTCGTCTGGTGAGTCATTGTTGAACCCCAATAATGCTTCTTCCATCAAATTATTTTGTAATTAAGATGTATTAGGGATGTTACAAATGGTAGAATCAATGGTATCACCCTTATATGATAATTAACCCATGCTATTACCATTTTATATACACTAATCATAATGTTGATTCTACAATGTATAAATTAGAAATGGTTGTCATACCCAATTGTCATAATTCATAACCTTAAATATTCCTTATGATCAAAATGATCCATGTTTCAACTTTTAAATTTAATACACTAAATTATTAATATGAATTTCAATTTGTTTATTTTATAGGTTTTATTACTCTTCATCTACACTTTTAAAAATATTATTTTTATATTTATGTAATATAAAATTATAGTGTAATTAATTTATATTAAATAATTTTTTATCAATTATTTTCATTAACAACCTTATAAAAAATTTATATTTATTTTTCAGTGATATAATTTATAATAAATTATGTCCCTCCATACTA
This sequence comes from Viscum album, assembly GCA_963277665.1. Taxonomy (NCBI): domain Eukaryota; kingdom Viridiplantae; phylum Streptophyta; class Magnoliopsida; order Santalales; family Viscaceae; genus Viscum; species Viscum album. The sequence continues at coordinate 322,389,149 of OY728161.1, forward strand.
GATTATTAAACTATTTACCAAAAGGAATTAAATCATATATAAAAATAATCATTTCATATACAACATATAATTACTATTTCATAACTAAATAATAATTAAAAAGTATACTCCTTTTCTAATATTGAATCCACATTTTGTTGATTATTTATCTCAAAAATCCAATGTAAACTAAAAATCATTTTCAAAAATTCCTTGATGAATAATAAATTATCCTTCCAGAAGTTCATGAAATCTATGAATCTTTTACAAAACAATTATCAAGGATTATAATTCTAAACCACATAAAATGGACTGAGATCCACACAATTACCCTTCATTAGAATCATAAACTTTTGATAATTACATTCATTCATAATTATATTATTACATATAATATCTCATATTGTATTTCCTGAAAATATTATATTTTTTAAAACTTTTATTTACATAATAAAAATAAATAAAAAATATTTTATTCTATACATAATAATGTTTTATTTTACATATATAATATTATTATTATTTTTTTCATTCTCAAGTTACATTTTATTTATTTAAAATTTCAATCATTATATCTACCAAACTATAAAAATTTACAAAAAATAGTGGTGGTCATTATTAACTTCATGAATCATCTGAGTGATTTTTTCAAATCGAAATCACTATTTGTATCTCTGAATTTTTGGCACACAGCAAGGACAAAAAGGTTTAACTGGTTCATATAAATTAAAAAAATTTACTCAAAAACAGTTGAAATGATGTATTATTTATCAAAAAATATGTATTATTTATATATATTATAAAATAATTTATAATAATGAAATTAGAATTAGATAATACAACAACCATTTATCATTATTCATCCAGTTTCTAAATGTGACCAATTTAATGTTTTTAGAGGGATCATACTAAAGACCTATGTAAAAAATCCATATTTTGAAAAAATATATAAATTTTTTAAAGTATTTCTTTTGATATTTTTGTATAAATAGATTGATATATGTAGGATTTTAGTGGTTATCTAAATATATAAAAGATTTATCTTTTTAAAATGTGATACAATTTGAAATAAGTTGATTTAAATGTAAGTAATTATAAATGTATGAATGAGTTACAGAATTAATTATTTATTAGAAAATATAACATATGGGGTCACAGTTAAATAAGTGTTTTTAAAAGGATTTAATGAGTTTAATGAATTATGTGAGAGGTATATATATTTTATTTTAAGGAAATGAGGAATATTTCTTTTTTTTTGATTTTGTTAAATTGGTAGTAATCATAGTTACCCTTTTGTTGTAAATTTTAAAATGTAACACATTAAATAGAATTATATATATGTTATTAAAATATATATGAAGTTTAAAATTATTTTTTTAACTTTTATAGGTGGATTATTAGTTGTTTTTAAATTTTTTGGTGGTTGTGGTTCATTATCACTAAAATATTAATGATGGGGTAATTTTTTTGATAGTTTCATAGGATAATATCCTATTTTTTTCTTTTATATAACTATGAATAATTAAAAATTTATAAACACCACCACCAATTTTGAGAAATATAATTGACACCCACTTGTTTTATTCTATATAGTAAACCCCCAATGTACATGATTTTGTTATAATAGTTGTATGGTTACTTCTATTTTTCTAGTAATACATCATGAAATGGTAGTGTAAGTTGTTTATATATGTAAAGGGAATCAATATTGTGTTAATATGTTAATTTTTGACATGGTATGACGGGTCAATATGTTAATATACTAGGTGCTGGTTGTAATTTTTAATTTTTTAAGATTGTTGATAGTTTAAAGGGAAGGTATAAGAGTTCATGGATGTTTATTTTTGTGGGAATGTGGTTGAAAATAATAGTGGGAATGTTTCTATGGATTTTATATATAAAAAATATTTCAATTTTTTTAGATATATTTTATATAGATATACTATGTAAACCTATGGTGACATGAGTATATAGACTAATGGGGAAGGGACATAATGCAGTTTGACTATGTACTCATCATAAAATATGCTTTCTTTTTCCACGTTGACATAAGTTAATTTTTAGATACCTTCTATGTATACTTATATTTTTACTTCTACTTCAATATACAGATTTTTTAGTGATACATGGTAGCAATGAGTAATATTCAAAATCAATGTGAAATTTGAGAAAAATATCATTTGGATATCAGATATCTAATGATTATTTAGTTTCTACGGTTATTACACATGTAGATCAATATTATTTAGCTTATATAATATTTTATTAAATATATAGTAATATTTGATTTTGGTTCTATAGTTATTGTGGAGTTTACGTTTAATAAAAGCTTTCCATTTACTCTAAATATTATACATGGAAATTCATCATTTTTCATTATTTTTATACATATTAAGAGTTTCTATCTCTTAGAATGTTAGAGGTAAACATTTGGGGTAACACCTGACATCACTATTTTTATTTAGAAAAGTTCTTATTGGTTAATTTTTTTAAAGGTACAATGTGGAATGAAAACTTGAAATATTATCAACCTTGGAATCACAAGTAGGGGAACCAAATTTCTCTATATTGGGGAATGAAAATAATGAAGATAAGGGTTCGGACATCTACGAAGTGATCCTCATGCAACCGACTGATGAAATGTTAGGAGAATCATTTTTTTATCATGATTTTAGAGATGGATTATCAATATCTATTCGTAATACAGTTGTCTCTTTATTTAAATGATGAACATAGTTATAGAATTGATAAATTGATGTGGATTAGGAGACACTTATTCAATGTGGGTACAAACTATCTTCGAAGTGAATGTTCATATTCAGGACAAGATGACACTCTTCTTTGAGCATCTCAAAAAGGGAAATCAGAATATTGAGGTTACCCCTAGAGATTGAAATCTATTTAATGTATAATATTCTATTGACTATAGTTTATTGTATAATAGATTAACATTTTCATATTATGTTTGAATTGTATTTATTAAAATTATTTTTGGATTCATACTTTTCCTTTAAATGATCTTTAAAATTTATAATTTTATTTGTTGTTGTATGTTCATAATAGTTTTAAAAAATTATTTGAAAATTGAATAAAATTTAATGTTATTATTACAAACCATATATTTTTTTTATACATTTTTAGTTCCAATATATTCTATGTCATGTTTAAATATGTTTAATTGTATATAAATTTATTTTATATGCTCGTATGATGAAAATTGAATTACCTTACATAGGTTCATAAACATAATACCGGCGATGGATAAAAAATCCACAAGAGCATCAAATAATAATCAGATTATAGAAACTACTATCATTTGGTGAAAATAATATAGGGAAATATTTTCAATTAAATATATAATATGAATTATTCTTAAAAATTTAAAATAAAAAATATTACTCAATATTAAAATATGTTGAATAAATTTAAAGATGAATTATAATGGTCTAATTAAAAATAATAATAAATAATAAATGATCTATAATCTCTATATGGACTCCTGGATAACTAAATCAGATATACAAATCATTTTCAAGACTAAACCCGTTCAATAAGTCATGTTGGGCCAATAATATATCAATATTTTCTCAAAGAACACATCTCTAATCATTTTCACATTATAGAATAATTATAATTGTATAATAAATAAATTTTTGAGGCATTATTTTTTTAAAATATATGAAACATAAAAAATATTCACAAAACATATTTGATAGACTATAAATTTTTGGAGATAAATATAATTGTCCATGAGTATAAACTAGACAAAATTTCACCGTTTTATATGTATAACAACAGAAATGTAGATTAGGTCATTCATAAAAATGCAAACATTCACACCACTCTTTACCAGATATTAATTTTCTTAAAATATCTTATTTTGGATGGGAAACAAACATACTTATCAAGATGCTCTTTCAACTGCTTCAGTGACATTTGGAGAAGGAAATACATATTTAAAGACCAAAAAATTCCTGTTATAATCAAAATAACCCTTGTTCCATAGTAATTATTTCTCATGTTTAAAAATAGTATCACATTCAAGAAAAATTTAATTTCATTTCCAACATTTAATAATATTAATTATTAATTATAAGAATATTATAGCGATATAAAATTCAATGAATAGAGGAATAACTATAGGGACCTTCATATTCATGAATTCTCATATGAATATATTCCTTCAATGATTATTATAATATGTAACCAAATATTTAATAATATGGAAAATATTATCATGGTATTTATTAGAACATATTCTAGTGATGTAATGATTGATGATATATAATACTAGGGGCGTATATATAAGGGAATATGACCATTAAAAACTATGAATATTATGGATGTCATTATAAGGTTATCATAATGAACAGTTAGAATTATTAAAACAAATTATGATGGGGATAAATGACAGCTGGACAATATAAACATTGGGATTTATATATGATGGTTATGTGCCTCTTATTAAGTAAAGATTGTGATTTTTTTGTGATTAACATGATGAAACTAAGACCATTACTAGTTTTAAAATCAATTTTGAGGTTCATTTTTCATATTTCAATAAAGAAGTGGAATTACTATGACATACCCTTGACCAAACCTAAGATAATATTCAACAACTATGACATGATCAGATAATTATTGGTAACATTACATGAATAGAATGATCACCACCTTAGAAATATTATCTAAAAAGCCTCCTAATAGACTACATGAATATCAAAATATACTAATAAATAATATTTAAATTTATGAATTTCTAACATAATGCAAGCATTAGTTATACATTGGTGCAATTTCGTTACAAATGTAATAGTGGGAACTCATAGAATTTTCATTGTCTTTTTATTTTATGAATTTGTATTTAACTAAATGATTAGTGGAATTCAAGAAAAATTAATGTATTAAATTATGTTTTAATATAGAGAAACCAAAATTTTTACATATATTATTATATTAGTTTCTTGTTTAAAAGATTATTTTATATAATTTTTAAAATATTTTTTTTATAAAATTATTGTCATAAACTGAATGAACACATTAGTATTAGATTTGGATAATTTTATTGTAATTTTATAAAACAAAGTGATGTAAAATGATAAAATATTTGTATTTATGAAGTGATGGTAGACGTATGATATAATAATGATATGATGATGAAATAAAATGTAGCATTACATCTTCATGAATTTAATTTTCTTAATCACTTGAAATAATTGAAATGGAGTAATATGCTACCCACCTTTATTTTTTTTCCATTTATATTCTAAAGATATCTCGTAATGTGAATCATTTTAAATTGTGTTCACCTATGTGACCCTCCCACAAACTATAGAGATGTTGTTGAATCACTACAATTTAGTGTTTATATTTTATTCATCTAACCTCCTTGAGATTCAGATATATATAGGATAATTTCTCTAATTACGAATCAACTAATAGATACCATTATATCATAAAATGGGCGTCATCCAAAATGGTTAAATTTTTTAGTGAATTTTTCATCTTTATGTTGTACTATATGTTGAACTCCAAAAAGATTTATTAAAATTGGATGAGTTTACTATAGGGAATGTAATACATGAGACTCTGGTGGTCATAATATACAATAAACTATCCACATAGAATATAATACCACTCTATCATCAGGGAAAATATCACCATTACAATTTATTTTCTATAGGTGATAAATTTATGCACATGAAGCAACAACCTTCAAGCACCGTATGATATAGTCATATTTTTTAATAGAAAACACACCTTGTAATATCTCCATTAGTATTTCAGAACACCATAAAACCAAAAATCGTATCTTGAATTGTCAATTGTGGGGATTTGATTCTCCATTCTCATAACATTAAATTAGGCTTCCCGAAAAACCTCATTTCCAAAAATAGCTCCCCTTTCCATGTTAATGTATTTAATTGTACTATAATCCTGAAAAATACTCTTATATAACTCTGATAGTTCCTACCCCATTAAATTATAATCATAAAATAAGATAAAATTTATCATGTGTCCTATGTTAGAACTACCATTATCATAAATGGGTCAACCACTACATCATTTTTAGAGATAACCTCATAAATAATCTGAATGTATCTAATCCAAAAAAAAGAGAAATTAAAATTTTATGATATCATTGGTGGCCTGAATGTATGTCCTGGACTGTCGATAAATGATCTGTGTGTAACCCCTTATATGTAGATTATGAGGATTTCTATTAATAACTACTAAAATAAACCCCACAACTAAAGGGTTAATGATTTGATATATATTAAATATTAATTTTGAGTGTGATATAAAATTAATAAAGGGAAACATAAAGAATTCATAGTTACCATAGTGACATGAATTTTATTATTGGAATGTCCCCATTATGAAGCAATGAATAGTGGTAGTTGGTCACGAATTCATCAATTTAAAACCACCTGGCACAATTTATCATGTCGGAGAGTCATAAATCCATGGTAAATGGAATTTTTCTATTGAAAATAATTTGATTCATATATTAATAATAATTACATTTAATAATTTTTTCATCCACCATATTTCTGAAACATATATGAAAAAATGGGATACCTATAGAGTAAAAGAAATCGCTTATCATTAATGTCTTCTAGTTGAACCCTCAGCTCGTAGGTCATAGTAGTAGACATCCAATATAGCGTTAAAGAAATCAATTCAGTCCCATGGTAAAAATTTATTATGAATTTTATCAATTTACAAGTATGTAGTCCAAGAAAAATGATAGGGAAAATAATTATACAATCATTAATTATTTATTGAAGTGATAAGTATGCAGGTATTTGTAAAATTAGGTATATACTCACCAACTAGTATTAGAGGGGTTTTGGATTTATATTGAAATTTCCCAATCTAACATTCAATACATTCTTCTTCCGATGGATGTGGACTCTCATTAAATATTTAAATAAAAATATAAATCTCCTATTATGGTAGTCTATCTTGGATGGTACTATAGATAACCAGAGAAAACATAGAATGGAATAATATAGTATCATGGAAACTACAATAAATTTACTCATGAAGCACTCTTTGTTATGAATAATCTCATATTATCTACAAATGTTCAAAATAATAAAATCTCTCTCTATAGGAATCCAAAAAATAACTAATTTGTTAATGAATCCAAAAATGTCTAAAACTCTTAATCAAGGGATATATAAATTAAATAATGTCTCATACATATCTTAATATGAGTTTGTTATAATTTAGAGAAGAGAAAATTCATTCCAAGATTCATCTCACACATTTTCGGATCATGTACCTCTATATCCTAAAATATAGAAAATCATTAACCATATAAATTTGGAGAGTGATTTGGACCACATAGTAGATGGGGTGGACGTTGGTCATAACATCACCTTATTAACCAAGCCCTTATTCATAAGGCACTGTCAGTCACTTTGTCCTCATATCCTCCTAGGTTTCTACCTTGACCACCCTTAATAGATCCTTGATCATGATATTACCAATTTCATGGAGGTCTGTCCATTGTTTGTCAACCATTAGTTGTACACAATACTAGTAAATAAAATTTTACGTGGACCTACAAAACAAAATAATTGAATGTATTATCTGCTAACTAACAATATAATAAGATGGATCCCTAGGCAGGGGATCCATGAGACTAATAACCCATGTTCGAATTCCTATTTTTCCATTAACCTAAATCCTAATATATAAATGGATCATATATATATCTTCTATAACATTACCAATTTATAGTTGTAGCTACATCACAATCATGTTCTAGGAAGATCGAAATCTCAATGGCCCAATTTGAAACTAATGTGTATGTAGGAATTCATTTAGATACCATGTTAAAAAAATGTAACTATATTGGAAATGGTTAATATAACATACCTGGATGTATCCATGCATACCCATTTAGAGGGAGTATCACTTAAGGTGAGTTAATCTTGATGTGTATTGAACAGGAGTTATATAAGTATACTGTAATATTAGAAACTATTAATTCAACAAAATGATTAATTTTGATGGATCGAAAACATTACAGAATAAAAACAGAGAGTACTACCATGGGAGTGTTGCATCATCATGGGGTTTTGGAATTCTGATATCTCCACATTACTCAATGAAGGACGATTGTCATAAGAGAAACAATATGATCACTTGAGGTTTGAATGAGATGGAAAACTCAAACCAAAAACTCTTGTGAATTTTATAATTCCAAATGTTATAACAATTTGTAAAAAAATGTAATATATTTTTCTAAAACATTCATTGTGAACTCATCTTTAAAACATTATCATTAAATCCTACATTAATAATAGATAAATCAACATGATGATAAACATCAACAAAATTTATAATAGGAGGATATATATGCCTCAAATTTGGCATATACATTAATACTTTCATTCATAGAGGAAAAACTCATGAAATGACCCTATAATATATCTAAAAAACAGAACTACAATTCATGAAACCTATATTCATCATCCATGTTGTCTATTTTTCATCGATGTATACTAAATATTACCTATACATACCATGTCCATATTGGAACATCTCTGAAACTGGATTTATATGGATAATGAATTTAAAGTTCCATTCCTATTTTATTAAGGTATCATTGGTTTTCCTATTACAGTAATCTCACCAAATGAGTAAAAAATATGGCTATCAATGTCCACACTTTTCGTCATACCATCACCATGGACATTAATTTGTTCCCTAGTTTGAGACTTAAACTAAAACAAAGCTTATGTCTATTTCCATATGTTATTAAACTAATAATAATAATCCCATATATCTAAACACCATTCTATAATAGAATAAACATTGTTACAACACTATTATGACTTTGAAAACTATGCCCCACATAAAATTGTAGTAAGATGAATGAAACACCCCATACAGACCTCTAGTTTGGTAGGTGGACAATACTAGAACTAATTAAACAAAATAATGATATGTGTGGACATAAACTAATGAGAGTTTTACAAATGAAAACCGCTTTGAGAATCACAATTGGTTATAATAAAATTCTACAATTACTCAAAACTGATGAAATGAAAGTAATAAACTCTATAACAACCATTTTGAAGCAATATAAATATTACCATGGAATTCAGGGGAATGTTTACATGCTCAACTAGAATAGAAGGATTCCAAAATATAATTATTATACAGACAACTTTTCCATCTTATCCTAACCAATATGGACTATAAATTTTGATCATTATTTTTGACATCTACTATGATACAACATTATCATGACTATTTTGGTCCCCACATATATGTTTAGTATATTAATAACCCCTAACACCTATAAGTAAATTCTATATTGGGAGTTATATAAAAAACTATAGGATAATTCTGAATAAATCAATGGAAATAAATATAGTGAAATATAAAATATAACTTATAATAAGACAAGGGGAAATGAATCTCATCATCAGATATGAAAAATGAAATAACCATATAAATAAATATTCAATTATATATACATTTAGAATAATATCTTAATCATCCCAGTTAGTAAATAATGATTTGTCTTTATAGAGATTTATGATCCAATGATATCATAATCCTAGTATCCCAATTTAATCCTCACAGTATTTAGAGGAAAAATTACTCACCTATGATATGTCTTTGATGATAATATTTTGACTACAAGTGGCTAGATGAACCATGCAATATCTATTCACCATGGAGAGAGAGTGTTCCACACTATATAGATAATTATATTATCCATGGTGTGTATTGGGGATTCATAATCTATACTATACATTAAATTGGTAACCCCATCCTGGACCACCCATGTTTTCTTGTCGGTCATCATCCCTATTATTTCCCATGATATCTCATTTGAGCCAATGATTTAAAAAATAGCACTTTATGCAGTTTTATTATAATCAAGGACTGATCATATATTTCTTGTCTAAAATTTTTTCTCCATCACATTATACATAAAATTTTACTCTATAATAAAAAATAAAATGTCTAATTCTTTAGTGACTTAATAAAAACATGCATTTATATTACATATTTTACAAGATTTAAAAATTACCCCAATAAATAATAATCTATCATAAACCATCAGGCTTAGTCAACATGGATACATTCTATATAAGAATATTATACTATTAATATCTTTATCATTTATCATTAAAATCATTATAACATAACATAATCTATAAATCTCATTGCCAATACATATCATCAGAACATAATGATTGAATGCAAACAAAATGTGAGAACTCAAATGATCAATGAAAAATGGGAAACCATTTCAATATGGATTCTTTCATATGAATATGGGAAAAACATGAACATGATGGAAATATAATAACATCATGAGTGAAAATAATATGGAATAATTTATCTTCAAAGTATATATATTGGGATCTCAAATCCACAAATGATAATCCTGGAAGAATAATGACTGATTAATGGAATTTTTAAAAAATTCATTATTCAGTATAGAATTTTAGAGTAATGAATAAAAATCTATAAATTTGTAACAAATATTATTATGGGAGAATATTTATTTTATAGTAAATTTAAATATTTTATATGTTCTCGCAGAAAACTTCTCCTGAATTCTTATCTCATGATAATTAAATTCTAGAATAATTCCATATTGGGTGATATAGGTCTCCATCAATCAGTAATTTATACATATGTGGGCCACATTAAAATCATTATCCTTACAGAATATAAATACCATTTGAAATGATATGTTTATCACAAAAATTTCAAATATTATTTTTTTTATATTAATAAATAATACAAGGAAATAAATTTGGGCTTAAAAAATATTCTAAATGGTTTAAAAAAAATTATGGGATATATAATTTAATACCAAATATAATATCAACAAAAAAATTCTTTCAATAAATTTAATATTTAGAGTGAAATATGAAAAATACCTCTATTGTGTATATTTCTTTTTATGATAAATAATGTATTCATGAAAATATATTTTCTTGATATAATTTTTTAGTCATCATTTTTATAGTAATAATAATGAGATTTCATATAAAAAATTTATTTTAAAAAAAGTGTAATTAATTAATGGAAATATATTTGGACCAAAACAAAATTTTCATATAAATATAAGAGAGGACATTATTTAAATTCGGAATTTTTAGAAATTTTTTTTTAAATATTAATGTCCACAACTCAATGAAAGGAATTTGATTTAACAATTCCCATACCATTTGCCATTTTTTCTCTAAAAGTGTTTTAATATCCTATATAATAATGTTAAAAAACATAATTTTCTATTAAAATTCCTTATTCTTATACATTTATAGTTATTTGTTCTATTTGTATATGTTAAATACACATATTATTTTTTTATAACATATTTTTAACATCAGGTTTTAATAATTTTTAATGTTTTTAACAATGTTCATAAAACCACTACTGACATTACATATTTTTCAAATATTAAAACAAATATACCATTTAATGTATTATAAATGATTTTATATGAGTAAATAAAATTATATAATTGTATTTCATGGAAAATGTAGTCATTTATTAAGAGTGTAACAAAAGAATGATCTTTTTTCAGTTTATTTACTAATATCTTTTAGTGCATTATAATGATAATTTATTTTTGTTTTCTTGATAAATGTCTATATTGATGAGATATATTATTACTACATAACACATATATTCAACAAAATATCACTAAAACCGTCCATAATTTTTGTAGTGAGAATCATAATACATCATTTTATAGAGGTTTTAGTCCACATGTACACATAGAAAATTACTTCCTTTTTTATTGTGAGGAAGAAATAAGAAACATTTTTAACCATTTGAATAACATATACATGATATAAATATGAATATATATATAATATGTATTTTTGATAAATTTATTTCTACACTTTATGTTTTTTGGTGATATAAATTGAAACACATTTATCATTTGAGAGGGTAGTCAGCAAGTATTCATGTATCATGTTTCAGTTTTTCATGAAAGTGATGAGATAGAATTTGATTTATTTTATCGTCAAAATAATAAATGTAAAATAACACAATAATACTTTATTCAACCATTTTAATATCTTATAATTTAATTTTATGATGATTAGGTATACATAAAGAGATTTAAATGGGAATGTGTCACATGATGATTATACATTACATTATGATTTTTTAGTAAAGGTGGGTAAGCATTTGATGGATGACCATTTGAGATGAAATAATTAATTTTGCTGGGTATGTATTTTGAGGATTTTTTGTATATATTGGTTGTTAAAATGTGTATTTTTTTTGAGTGGAGGAGAGAACGGGATCTCCCATTTTATAATCCAAAAGGGAAGGCATTTTTTAATCAATTACAAATATTTAATATAGTACGTAACAATTTAGTAATGTAGCTGAAAAACTAAAAAATAATATATAGGGAAAGTTAGAAGGACATGAAAGGACTAAAGAACCTATTACCACACATTTTTATAACACTTCATAGGTCATCCCCTCTTAGTTAACCCCATTTAAACTTTTTTAAAATTTTCTTATTTTACGAGTTTTTCCCAATGAACTTTATTTATTATGAATGTATATGAAATGGTATATATTACATAATTTTGAATAATGATTAAAAATTGAAAATAAATTTTATTATATTAATTTTATAATTGTTTAAAAAAATTTGTATATTGATATTGTATACTATATTAATTATTTTTAAAAAATATAACCTATATTATAAATAATCAAATAGGGATTTTAAAATTGAATTTTTTAATATTAAAATTCATTTGGAAATATATATTTATAATTATAAAATGTATTTAATAATTTAATATTCATATTAATTTTCATGTATTTTCATAAATGACTTGTTATTTTTGAAAATAGTATTCTTTATTATTCACCAAAATAAAAATATTTAAATAAATAATCATAAAATTGAACCATTTTTATATTTGTAGATAAATATTTACTTCAATTTTTTAAATTTATTATCATAATATTTATGAATATTTATTTTAATTACAATGAAAATATTTTGTAAGATATATTTTTCTATTAAAAATCATTTTTTTTATTAAAATTCATTCTAAGAGTAGTTTAAACCATAAATATATAGGACATGGAAAATTCATATTTATTGAATTAATATTTATGAATAATGAATGATTTTATTATATAGTTTTCTATTGTGATTGAAATCTTATTAATAAAGGACCTTATACGAAATTTCTGTTATAGATGTTTCCAACAAGTTACTCAATAACTACCATGCATTTTTCAATTTATATTTTAATAAAATGATTTTCGTCTAACAAGGGTTTGGTGTTTCATAAGGAATAATATGGAGAAAATAATTTCTACATATAGATGATTAATTTACTAAATCATGATTCATTATTTTAATTATTTCATACAATAACTACATCCAATAAATTTTATTTCTAGGATGGAAACAAGTGAGGTTGATTTTTCCACCTCACATCTACTAGTTTTTACATGGATTCATCAAACATGTGATTCACCATTGATAAATTGATTAGATTTGTTTTCTTTTCAGTTCCATATTACCTATTAGATATAAGTTATTCACTAATAATTCATCATATGGGTGATCCTTCACCAATTGAATGGAATTCAATCTATGCACATGTGAAGGGTCTGGTATTTAATATCTAAAAAGAATAACATGGAACACATCATGTAGTTGGGAGAGGACCGAGAGGATTAAAAATTAATTAGATAGGCCCATAACATCATGAATACTCTTTAATGGGCTAAAATACCTTGGTTCAATCTTTCATTTATTCCAAAATATCATAAAACAATTATATGTATATATACATTGGAACATTATCTCACCAACATCTTACTATAGATATCATCATTGATTGTATACGTACGATACTATAAGAATTATAACACATAATTCTTTCTTGTAATTTTATAATCCAACCCATAATTTATTGTACATGGTCGGGTCTTATTATATTTCATTCTCCCATAATATCCATGTTTATGGGATTCCTACACCATTTCACATTTACAACCAAATATGGTGTCATCTATATGAAATATTGGAAACTATTGCTATATGTTACCTACATTACGAGAAGATTTTGATCATAATATAATTGAAAACCTATTGAAAAATATCTCATAATTTAATCTTTCTTCTAGATGGCCTGCTCAGGTATCCCATCAGTTTGAGTGTGATAAGTATTATTAAAACCCTACTTTCTCTCAAAAACATATTTACTAATCCTCTAGGACATTCATGTAAAACACATTTATCAATGAGATATTATAGAGAATGGTACTCCTTTAAATATACCAAAAATAATATTTATATCATTTTTTTATTATCAGGGGAACAAAATTCTTTTATAACAATAATGTATACTAACATGAAAAATAGATCAACTAAAACCTGAATATAATCACGGCCTTTCGAAATTTTTGGGAGTTATATCAAAAAATATATTGATTTTTCCACTATTTCCATAATTACATTGTTTATGGTTTTTAAATACCTTAATAATTAACTTTTATATCCTTAACTTGTTAGAATACCAATATTTTTGATATATATATTGTAATTTTTATTTTTTTCATTCGACGTGAATTTTTATTTTAGGTCTCTATACAGAGTTATAAATCACAGATGAATATGTATATTTGGGATAAGTTCATCATCCAAAATATCCCTCATTATATTTCGTTCGGATGGGACATATATCCATGTTGAAATATATATATGTCACCATAGATTTCAATGCTCAACAAGTGGATGTTTTGGATAGGTTCTCAATTTTCAATATATATTCAATATTATTAAATTGAAAATCCATTAATATTGGTTTTATTGTAGCCATCACCAATACACGATAGAATTATATTTCTCGTTCATTACATTAACTACAAGTTTCTTTCACAGGGCGGTAATTTTTTGTGTAGTCATCGTATTTGATTTGGTTATTCCAACTCAATTTATGAAAATTCAATTCCTTACGTGTGAAAACTATTAACAAATAATGTGGTCAATATAAATATATCTCCCCTCTGAATAGAGATATTATTTCCAAACAAATTTCCCATCAATAATTACTTCTAATTCGAAATGAAGAATTCAGTAGATTTCTGTTGATTTTTCTAATTTCTGTTTGTATTTAGAAATTAAATTATCATATTAAATGTTGTAAATTCCCAAGAACATATTCGTCAAATATATTTATATTCAAAACACTTCCTTACAATAGGGTATATTAGTATAAGTATTGGGACCAATCACTTCATCATTTAATTATACAATTCATCATATTCTATTGTCCAATGAACATCACCCACATCCATGGTAAAATTGATAGTGGATTAGATTTAAATTATAAAATAATGAAAAATCACTGTTAATAAATACTTGACCATGAATACAATGAAGCTGAGTTACTTTGGTTGGTTTGAACCATTTTTTTCTAATATATTATTTTGAAGGATATATAAAATATTATTCATAAGAAATTGTTTTACCCTAGAGTGACACCATTTATGGCCATAATTAAAATTTCAAAATTTTTTATGTAAAATATTATATTTAATGTCATAAAAATATATAAATGATATTAATGAACATCCTTACACATAATAAAAATATTAATATATTATATGAATAATGAAATAAAAAAATTCATGTAGTCCATAAATGCTATGTTTATTGGATCCATGAATTTTATAGGGAAATTAGATGACTTTAGGTTAATATATATATGATCACAGTGTCTATAGCTTTTTCATATTTTTGTATTTTAAATATCCTCCAAATTGATTATTAACTATTGATATCTATATCACATTTCTATCTTGGAAAATTCATAAGATCATTTGAGAAAATCAATCATGTCTCTATTATATGGTATATGATATGTGTTCATAGTGTTGATAATATAAATATGATTAATTTAATTAAAATGAATAATTGATCCATCCTTATCATTAAAAAAAGTTCATGTTCACCCTGTGAGGAAGTGCTCGGGTTGATAAAACCCTTATCACAATTAATTTCTGATAACTTATTTAATTACTCTAATTGAATGGGTTAAATTCTATTTAGAATCATTAATATATGAATATATCTTAGAATTTGATCTAATAAAATTTCAAATTCATGATTCTAGGGGAGACACAGATCTTCCTAAATAAATATATCATTATATATTCTTTAATATGAATTTCATCCAAGTAGATTTCTTCTCATACTATAAAATCTAAAAATATTTCAGTGGAGGTTGTCATGTGAAATATTATATAATGTTATTTTAAGGGATGTTTTTTATTATTCCAATAATATAAAACAATAACATGATGATTTTTCCAATGAAATGAGATCTCCAATTCATCGAAATTGATATGTTCATTTGAGTTGAATATAATAAAAATTCCTAAAATTATGATGATTTCAACTAGTGGATGTAGCATTTTATATATATGAAGTATCGTAAAAATATATCCATCGTTGAATATATATATATATATATATTTATCATTTTTTCCTTATGATATTTCACAAACTGTTTGATGTCCATTTCATGAGGTGGTTATACCATTTTCATATAAAATATCGGTGAAAAAAACAAATGAATTGAACTAAAATGAAATAAATTACTTTGATAAATATATTTTTTATTATGTATATATGTCAGAAATTAATTACCATTATATATATAAATATATTTGTTTGATTATGCCATTGCTCATTCACTTTGTTTTTATCATTTTTTGTGCCTATTTTATTTCTTATCCAAATGGTTGGGCAGTTGATTTTAATAGTGTAAAAAATACAAGATCTATAAGAATTACTATATAGGTATATGAATATAAAGGAACTCATTTTGTACTTTTTGGATAATTAAAACCGTTTCCTCACATTGAGGGGTTTATAATTAAGGGATACATTTTAACATAGAAAACAATAAAGTACCCTATTTTTTCAAATAGAGATATTACATCCCTTATTTTAATATTTATTACATTACACAAACACACAATAAAGGATAATAAATTTATAGTTCCATGGAAATAATGGACACAAATACAAGTAGTTCATAACTAAACTAAATCATCTCCCACTATATTTATTATAACTAGAAAACTTCTTAGAAAAATCAAAAAAAATAAATTTATCCATAACATGAGGAAATTAAGTAAAAGAAAGGGTGACTTCATATTCATAGTAAGTATAGAAAAGGGAGATATTAAAATATCATGATTATAATGCTATTTTATCCTTATAAAAAAATCGAAAACAATACAATAAAATCAATGATTATAAACACAATTGCAACTGTAATTTTTTGATGATCATAAGAAATGAATCATAATAGAATAAAAAAACTTGAACCATGAAAAAAATATGATCATAGTTAATTGATTTATATGATAAAAATTTGAACAATAATCCACAAACATATTAAATCAAGGATTTTTTCCATAAATATCATAGTGTTGTGGGTTAACTCCCCAATCTATAAATTTAGTAAAGGCTAACTCCCAGCTCTATCATAGTGTATAGAGTCCCATACTAAACTCTGTTCACTACCCAATAATTTCATGTTTATCCCATGAGATTACAAACATTATCATCTAAAATATATGGAGATATAGGTCCATCAATTCATTTAATGAATATAATACAAATTTTTTTAGAGGATTAGAAAAAAATTAATATATTAAAACTCATGAAATTAAATGGGTATCATAAAAATATCATAATAGCATAACCTATAGAAATTAAATAATGTTCATAAGAATTTCATCATATAAT
Organism: Viscum album; assembly: GCA_963277665.1. Taxonomy (NCBI): domain Eukaryota; kingdom Viridiplantae; phylum Streptophyta; class Magnoliopsida; order Santalales; family Viscaceae; genus Viscum; species Viscum album. Next base: position 322,406,934 of record OY728161.1, read on the forward strand.
AAAATCATAACCCATGGAAAAATAAGTGGGTTTTTAAAATATTTTTTCAAGGTTAAACCCAAGGAATATAAACCAGTTTGAAAAACTTATTTTCATCATATCATTACCCATTTAGGGAAATAAAAAGAATGGTATACTTGGATTATATCCCATTTAAAGAATAAGTAACATTAAAGTGATTCATCATCGGGGGAAAATGTATTTAAAATATCACATGGAAAGCTTCTAGAGGGATACATCATTTCCGTTCTATAAAAAAAATAAAATCCTAGAACTTTTTTAAAACATTTATCATTTCAAATATACTTGGAATCTAATGATAAAAACAATCATTGAAAACAATATTTGAGTAAAAGTGCATTTATATTTTGAAAATTAGTATTTGAAACAAAAAATATTTAAAAAATTATATAATTTTCATTGGTAATTTTTTTATACCATAATTAGGAAAGTATTAAAATATAGATTTTTTTCATGAAGCTAAAAATTTCTATTTATGATGTACATGTTATGAAAAAGATTACTTCCACATTTTCGGTAATTGACGAACTAGTATTGAATTTTTAAACGAAATAAATTAAAAAAAATAAAATAAATAAAGGAAATAAATGGTTAATTTTTTTTAGTATGTCTATTAGGGAATGTTATAAAAATTTAATAACATTTCTAGAAAATAATGATATTTAATAAAATTAAATTCTTTTACTGGAGAGGAAAATAATGTAGATTTACATTAAAAAATATTATTTTTTTATCAAGAGTGCATAAATAGTGGAAAATGAATGAAAATAATATATTCACATAAAATAACTAATGTCTTATAAAATTAAACAATCTCTTTAGGGATTGTTTATAAAATTTCATCATTAGAGGTATATACAAAAAAAATCTCTATTGGGGACGAGATTGGATTATAAAATCATATCCACATTAGAAACATCGAATCAAAGTCCCTAAAAATATAAATCCTTAAATGGATATTTATATCACAATTAATGTTATGTAAAGTATTATAAAATATATTCATATGATATATATATACTAGTTAGAATAAATAGTGGTTTAATATAGATTTTTTTAAATAAAAAACTGAAATCTGTTATCACATTTGAATCATTTAAATCAAACCCCCCATTAATGAATAAAAATAAATTAAACATTTAGTATCTAAAATATATGAATATTGATGATATATAACGTCAATATTAGATTATACACACCACAAAAACATAGAAAGTGGTGAATATGAAAAATGTATCATAGAAATTAAAGGGTGATTACAAATACCTTATTCTATGTCTTGACATCCATTATACACATTTTGACATTTGATATGGTAACAGTAATTATATTGTAAATATATTAAAAATATTTTTTTAGATAAAATATCATATATGATTTAGTTAAAAAAATTTAGTACCCATTTATAAATAATTCCCTGTTTAAATCATGTTACAGGTAATGCCGACTTTATTTTTTGTGTATACTATGATTTAATATTTTCAGTCCACTTATGATTTACAATGGGAGAATCATCTCTAGAATTTTAAATATTATATAAAAATAATATATATTAATATATATTAATTTTATTTTTATTTATAGATATTCATAAATGTTAGAGAATGAAAATTAAATACACCATTCTGAGAGATGCTAGGGCATACATAGGAATGAACGATGATTCCATATTCTAATAAAATATAATGAATGAAAAGTAAATTACAGATAACCATTATAGAGTAATTTTTATTTCATATATATATATATCTAATATTTTTACATAAACCTATCATTATTACCTTATATTTAACGTGTAATTTAAGAACTTATAACATCACTTCGTGAGGCGGTCATCCATCAAACAAATAAGTGAATGTCTCGTATCCCACTAAATGGAATGTAAAGAGGTATATTTGATATAATAATTAAATTAAATTAAATTATTTACCGATATAATATATATATATATAATCAATATTTATTACTATCAAATTTAAAAATAATTGAAAAATATATCACAATGGTTTGTTAGGTTATCGTTCACCGTACTCATTACTGGTGTTATTTTTTCGAATAGGTTTGGAGGTTAGAAGGTATATATGGTATTACTATTCAATAGGAATAAAAATATATTGTATATATTAGAAAAAAATTATTTTAGAGACCCGAAGCCTGACGTACATTGACATTACATTACTTTTGCGGAATACTTAGTAAATAACAAAAACACACACACAAGGATCGTAATAGTTTAGTGTCTTTGGAAACTCGGAACGTAATCTTCTAAACGTGGTGAAAGATCTTCAACATCTCCCATAAAGATCTTCCTTTTTTTACCTAAAACCTTTCATTATATCCTGGGGAAAGAAAAACATAAAAGGGTGAGCTCAAATGCTCAGTAAGGGTAAACAAAAGAAATATCAATCACATCATATACATAAGAACGTAGCTTTTGGAAATCTTAACCTGCAAAAGAGATCATAATATCATAACATGGAATAAATCATAGAAGTGAAAATGAAACCATAACTTAAAACATTACTCATTGTGGCATACACACATAATCATAGAGAATCATTTCTTGTTAGTCAAGACTCATTGCCAAGACTATCTTAGTGGACAAAGTCCCTTTCTGAATCGAGTAATCCTCGTTTCAGTCCTGTTTCACTGAACCGGTATAACCTACCATTCCAGCCATGTCTATCTCATGAGATATGAAATCTTTACCCAATGCATTGGAGGGAGATATAGGTCCCACCCATCTCTTAATGAATCCTTTCTTATGTGTGCCACAAAATCATAAATCATACATCATTGCATAACCCATGTAATAAAAATGGGATTCTTAAACAACATGACATCATAAAACCATTCATATAAGATAAAGGAATTCATAAACATAATTCCATCACAACATAGTCAAATCAATGTAAAAATATGGATAGAAACAGAACCCTTTACTATCTTATATGGAAAATAATTTTGATAAAACACTTGAATTGAATTCTTGAGGAAAATATCCTTTCTTCTTCAAAATCAATTTCTTTTCACAAAACATCATGCAATTTTAAAAGAAAGAGATTTTATTGAAAATAGTCATGAAATATTTTAGAGGAAGCTTCATGAAAATAAGGCTTTATAAAACAGTAGAAATCCGTCCGTGCCGTATAAGTTAAAAAAAACATTCTTTTTTTACTTTTGTCGAAAAAGTCAAAATGTACCTCGTACGAAAAATGACAAAAGATTCCTTTCATATCTTTTACTAAAAACTCACCAAAGGGTAAAATTGGATTTAAAACGTTGAAGGTGGATGGAAATAATATTACATATTGAGGAAACATGGATGTGGATGATAAGATACACCCCAGTAAATACTTACGAATAAACAATCTCGGATAAAAATGAGATTGTGATATTCCCCTTACCTTAGGTCCGACTTGCTTTGTAAGTGTCCGAACCTCCTGTATAATGATTTAAATCATGTTATTGACTTATTACAGAATCATATTCACTGTTATGATATCATATATGGTTCACTTATGACATTATATTACCCGTTCTTTTGTAAACTCCATGTTAAAGAAGCGTTTTGGGTAAAATCGTTTCATTTATCGTAGGTGTTTTGACTTGTTGTTCTTGACATCATTATTACTTATATCATGATTTACTTACTTCCAGAATATAAAATATGATTTATATATCATATATATTCAGTATATATATATATAATAGGTAGATAAATAAAATGAAAAACACCGTTCATGGAGACGGTAGTCCGTACGTACGCATGAACGATGTTTTCCTTTCCTTATTGTCTTGAAATGGAAGTAAGTAGATGACATACATATGTATATATATACATAAATCCAGTAGCTTTATAATGTCATATATTTCATTATTATTTCTTATATATACATTATAATCATTCTTAAATGGTTAACATGGAGAATGAATCTCATCGCGTCGTGGAGACGGTAGTCCGTACGTACGCACGAGCGATGATATCATTTCTATAAATATTGAATTGAATTGGAGTGGATTATACAATATATCAGAATCAATATGATGTTGTAATAACTATGTATAGTTATTCTTTACACCATTATACCCATCCATGTAAGGTGGTGATGGAAAATAGATTACACCACGGCGTGGAGACGGTATTCCGTACGTACGCACGCGCGGTGATTTCTTTTTCCGTAGGATGGATAGATGGTGAAATAGGGTTGTTTCATACTAATAATAGCATATCAGTATATGAGTGATACTGATGTTATTACTTCATAATGAAACAACTTAAGAAGAAGAAGTGGAATAAGAAATAAAGATGAAAGAATTGGTAACGGTAATTACCTCTTCTTTGAAGTGCCTCTTTCAGACCTCCTCTTAGGGCACTAAAATTGGTCTTTGAGGAAGACCAGAACCTCTAGGATGTTTCTAGGGAAGTGGATAAGGGATTTTGGCAGGGTTTGGCCGAGCTTGAGTGCTCAAATTGGTGTGAGGAGGAGGGGGAGGAGGTGTCCTTTTATAGGGGAGGAGAGGGGCACCTTAGGAAGATCTCAAAATATTATTTTATATTAAAGTCAAAATCGGTTTATAATGGTTCCAAAGGGTCTTATTTCGAAGCTAAAGTAAGGATGGGTCGAAATCCTATCAACCAATAGATTTTAGACATGTTTAATATATTATTTTAACCTTATCAATTAGATTTAACTCTAAGTTAATTAATTTAACTTTTACCGTGTCTTTTTGTTTTCATTCACTATATGGTTAATACACTCACTATAACATGCCAAACGAACCCCAAATTGTTTATTATTAATATATATATCCTTATCTAAGTCATTTGGCCGAACCTTAGATTTTTAGGAATAAAATAACAATTAATAATATAATATTTGATTTAAAAACTATTTTGTATCAATTTTGACACTATTTGATATATGATTTTTGTGAAAGTCATATCAGAATTATATGTTCGAACCAAGTTGATTAAATAAACAATAATATATCATAGTAACCTAGAAAATTAGTGGAATTCATAAAAAGTCTTAAATTACATTTATTTTGGTATTTATATTATCAATTATGTGAATATTTCATTAATAAGATAATTACTGCATCATCTTTGTGTCATAAATAAATTAATTTATTTGATGTCTAAAAATTACAAATAAAATACCATCATGTAGGAAATCTTTTTAGCTTTCTAATGATATTTACAATCGAATTTATCTTATGTATAACCCCATATTAAAAATGATTTACTTATTAAACTTTGATTTTAACTATTTTAACCCTTCTTTAAATAAATTAATAATAAATGTCCTAATCTAATCCAAGTGGGCCTAAATGGTCATATTTTATTCCTAAGTTTGTTTTTGGTCGAATTACACTTGTCCAATAGAATTAGGACATGTGTTAGGGTAATATTAATATCATATTTACCCTTAGTTACCTTATTTACTATTAACCGTGGTAAAAAAAAGTAAAAAGTTATTATTCACCAAAAAATTATTTTCATCTCATTGAACCACATTTTAGTCCTTGATATTAACCGTGTCTCTCGGATTTTCGAAATTCCATTCACAGAAGCGGTAAAAGTAAGTTTTATGCAAAATTCAGTTTTTAACCTACCACTTAGTAGTTTCACTATTCATCAAAAATTGATGTTTTTCAGAACAATGCCAAAATTTCATCCCAAGCTATATTTCATATTCCGAATTCAAAAATGAAGTCTATTTTACCAAATTCATAACATAAAAGTTGCATTAATTAATTTTATAATTAAATCCCGCTGTTAAAACAAATAGCGTGTTTTTAAGAAACAATATCTATCAAAAGATTGACACTTGTTTATGTCTAGTTTAAATGTGAAATTACATCCAATGACCAACATTGTATTAAATTGTAAAAATATATTCTAAATATACTTTAAAATCACTAAAATTAATGATTTATCACTATTAATTATTTCGATTAAAAAAGTTGTTTTTTAATTATAATTTAGTAATTTTCACTATTCATCAAAAAATGAAAGTTATCCGAAAATCACCAAAATTTCAACCTAAGCTAATTCCGATATTCCGAATCCAAAAATGAAGTCCATTTTGAGAGTTAAAATTTCTAAAATTTAAAAAGTAGTTATTACTATTCATAACGGCTAGTTTCAATAATATTTTAATAGAATATCATTGTTTCGTGAAACTCAGTATTACGTACCACACACGCTATCGAGGAAGGTTGCGATTGCGTGTAATGCAAGGCAAGTCAATGATGCGTGTTGTGCAAGCTCCTTTTGGTGTAGCGTACAACACAAGACATTAGTGAAATAAAAAAGAATATTTTTCATAAAATCTCGGGCTTTTACATTCTACCCCCCTTAAAATGAATTTCGCCCTCGAAATTCGTCGGGGTTATAAATGGTTTACTATTCGAATGTTTCTTTAATAGAAACCCACATCGTAAAATGGGAATACCAAAACTTGGCTTTAAAAACTAAAGTATGAAATGTAACGATTACCCAAATAAACTAATCACTGGGTTTCCACATAGGTGAAAATATGGATATGGAAGAGAAATCTAACCATCATGTTCTGATGGAGAGTGGTAGAGAACATGGCTATGGAAAAGCCAGTAATCACAAATCCATAAATTTGTGACGATCTAAGGTACCATCTGATTCATCAGGTATAAGAGAACTAGGACAACATTTTTGGTTTTCAAGATCATTTCCCTAAAGTTAAAGAATTTGAATTAGAATAAATACATACTTTATTTTGGTACAATCTCGCTGTTGTTCGTGCCTTTAACAATTTCCACTTCATCTCTTAAATAAATGAAGTTGAATTTGTTATTCGTGAAGTGTTAGCAGATCATGTGATAGAATGACGGGTCATTCCATCTGTCTCAAACAAAAGGTTAGCAAAAATTATATATATAAGTCGATCTATAGTGAGATTAATCACATATGGTTCCTAAAATGGACTTATACTTCATATATCATACTTCTTAATATAATAAAACTAGTTTCTACTAAACAGGGACTTCCTGTAGGTCAGTGGTAGGCGATAAAGGCCAGTTGCACTTCGGTTGTGGGTTCGATTCCTACAGCCTTGTCCGAAGCGATGGGTTGTCGCCCGTCCTGCAGGTTGTCCTTTTTCTAAAACTACGTCACTATAACATCCCATCAATAATATCGAAAATCTTCTATCCTTAAACAATACTAACTTATTTCCAACATAATCCAGTCTAATCTTTAGGCTTATACATAATACTGCAGTCCACTCTCATAATATAGTGACAACGATTACCAGAGATTTAATACTGTCGTTGATCCCCACATAAGATATGTCTTGTTGGTCACATTCCAAACATTCAAAGTCCTTAATCGTGTATTCTCTTGAATACCTTAGTGAGTGCAGTTAAAAGTTAACACTTTCCATATACCAAAATCCTCAAAATTCTATATACTCAAACCATGATATCACTTAGTCCTTATATCAGTCATGAGCTCATGAATACTATTAAACATTTCATTTTCTCGTCTTCATTATGCGCATATCATCTTATTTCCAAAAAATATCTCAATCACTTTGAATACCACATCAATAAATATTGCAATACTCAATGATACAACATTATTTTGGAATCCCATTACATAAACACTTAATCATTCCACCACATCGTTGTCATATTCAACATTGCCAATAGTGATCGCATGTGATTTCCCTTTGTCCTTTGCCTTCAGTGGTTGCTCATGTTGATCATCACTAATCCTTGGATTAGGGAAATTATTAGCATAATGCCCCATTTCCTTGCACTTGAAGCATTGAAGTGTTGGCGGTGCGTTCTCTGCAGTGTTTGCTTTATTCACATCATTAGAAACCCTTTTTCCATTACTTCGACACTCAGCTGGTCGATGACCTTCTTTTCCACACTTAAAACATTTTCTAGTCCCTTTTAGACAATCTCCACCATGCTTCTTTCCACACTTTGTGCATAAGGAAACATTCATCTTCTTTTCACCATTATTCTGAGATTTCTCCTTGAACTCCATCTTTCGTTTCTTGTCAAAACCATGAGATGGATATGTAACACCAACTTCCATTTCTACCTTGATAGCACAACACACAATTTCTTCATAACTACTGAAGTCTCTTATAGCTAATGCCCTTCGAAGACTTGGTTTTAAGCCACTGAAAAATCGATCAACTTTACTTTCAGGATGGATGATAATTCCAGAAGCATACCTTGCAAGTCTTGTAAAATTTGCTTCATAGGTACCAACAGATTCCTCATCCCTTTGCTTTAGTTCAAGAAACTCTTTCTCCATCTTTGTTCGAAGAATACGAGGGAAGTACTTACTGAAAAATAAGTTCTTGAACTCGTCCCATTCCATATACTCAATTTCATCTCTTGGCCTCGTATTCTTGATAAGATTCCACCATTGATCAGCTTCACCTTCCAAACGATATACTGCTAAGATGACTTTATCATGTTCAGAAGATTGAAGAACTGAAAATATCTTTTCAGTAGTACTAATCCATTGTTCAGGAACTAATGGATCAGTAGACCCACTGAAAGAAGGTGGACGCTGCCTCATGAAGGATTCAACAGAATGTTGCTCCTTCCTTTGCTCGTTTGGAAGTCCTGCATGATTCATAGCTTGAGAAAGTTGTGTGAGCATGGCTACAAGATTTTGCATTCCAGCTCCTATATCGTTTGGTTGCTCAGGGGTACAATCATTGGATTTCCCATCACATTCCGCATTAACACGGTTCCTTCGGGTTCCAGCCATCGTCTAAAACCCCAAAAGAATTGTGTGAGAGGAAAAAATCATGCTAGGGAAAACAACATAATAAAGGGTTAGTACCCTCAATATCTAACATCTTAGGTTTCGAAGATCGTTAGCGCAATTCTAGGACTATAACCTATATGTATACTTAACCTTAGAGACATCCCTAGACATACCTTAGAAATATCTCTAGGGATCTCACTGAAGTTCTCGCATCCTAGTTTCCAAAGGTTGACTAAACCTTTCCTCTGATACCAACTGTAGAGACCCGAAGCCTGACGTACATTGACATTACATTACTTTTGCGGAATACTTAGTACATAACAAAAACACACACACAAGGATCGTAATAGTTTAGTGTCTTTGGAAACTCGGAACGTAATCTTCTAAACGTGGTGAAAGATCTTCAACATCTCCCATAAAGATCTTCCTTTTTTTACCTAAAACCTTTCATTATATCCTGGGGAAAGAAAAACATAAAAGGGTGAGCTCAAATGCTCAGTAAGGGTAAACAAAAGAAATATCAATCACATCATATACATAAGAACGTAGCTTTTGGAAATCTTAACCTGCAAAAGAGATCATAATATCATAACATGGGATAAATCATAGAAGTGAAAATGAAACCATAACTTAAAACATTACTCATTGTGGCATACACACATAATCATAGAGAATCATTTCTTGTTAGTCAAGACTCATTGCCAAGACTATCTTAGTGGACAAAGTCCCTTTCTGAATCGAGTAATCCTCGTTTCAGTCCTGTTTCACTGAACCGGTATAACCTACCATTCCAGCCATGTCTATCTCATGAGATATGAAATCTTTACCCAATGCATTGGAGGGAGATATATGTCCCACCCATCTCTTAATAAATCCTTTCTTATGTGTGCCACAAAATCATAAATCATACATTATTGCATAACCCATGTAATAAAAATGGGATTCTTAAACAACATGACATCATAAAACCATTCATATAAGATAAAGGAATTCATAAAAATAATTCCATCACAACATAGTCAAATCAATGTAAAAATATGGATAGAAACAGAACCCTTTACTATCTTATATGGAAAATAATTTTGATAAAACACTTGAATTGAATTCTTGAGGAAAATATCCTTTCTTCTTCAAAATCAATTTCTTTTCACAAAACATCATGCAATTTTAAAAGAAAGAGATTTTATTGAAAATAGTCATGAAATCTTTTAGAGGAAGCTTCATGAAAATAAGGCTTTATAAAACAGTAGAAATCCGTTCGTGCCGTATAAGTTAAAAAAAACATTCTTTTTTTACTTTTGTCGAAAAAGTCAAAATGTACCTCGTACGAAAAATGACAAAAGATTCCTTTCATATCTTTTACTAAAAACTCACCAAAGGGTAAAATTGGATTTAAAACGTTGTAGGTGGATGGAAATAATATTACATATTGAGGAAACATGGATGTGGATGATAAGATACACCCAAGTAAATACTTACGAATAAACAATCTCGGATAAAAATGAGATTGTGATATTCCCCTTACCTTAGGTCCGACTTGCTTTGTAAGTGTCCGAACCTCCTGTATAATGATTTAAATCATGTTATTGACTTATTACAGAATCATATTCATTGTTATGATATCATATATGGTTCACTTATGACATTATATTACCCGTTCTTTTGTAAACTCCATGTTAAAGCAGCGTTTTGGGTAAAATCGTTTCATTTATCGTAGGTGTTTTGACTTGTTGTTCTTGACATCATTATTACTTATATCATGATTTAATTACTTCCAGAATATAAAATATGATTTATATATCATATATATTCAGTATATATATATATATAATAGGTAGATAAATAAAATGAAAAACACCGTTCATGGAGACGGTAGTCCGTACGTACGCATGAACGATGTTTTCCTTTCCTTATTGTCTTGAAATGGAAGTAAGTAGATGACATACATATGTATATATATACATAAATCCAGTAGCTTTATAATGTCATATATTTCATTATTATTTCTTATATATACATTATAATCATTCTTAAATGGTTAACATGGAGAATGAATCTCATGGCGTCGTGGAGACGGTAGTCCGTACGTACGCACGAGCGATGATATCATTTCTATAAATATTGAATTGAATTAGAGTGGATTATACAATATATCAGAATCAATATGATGTTTTAATAACTATGTATAGTTATTCTTTACACCATTATACCCATCCATGTAAGGTGGTGGTGGAAAATAGATTACACCACGGCGTGGAGACGGTATTCCGTACGTACGCACGCACGGTGATTTCTTTTTCCGTAGGATGGATAGATGGTGAAATAGGGTTGTTTCATACTTATAATAACATATCAGTATATGAGTGATACTGATGTTATTACTTCATAATGAAACAACTTAAGAAGAAGAAGTGGAATAAGAAATAAAGATGAAAGAATTGGTAACGGTAATTACCTCTTCTTTGAAGTGCCTCTTTGAGACCTCCTCTTAGGGCACTAAAATTGGTCTTTGAGGAAGACCAAAACCTCTAGGATGTTTCTAGGGAAGTGGAGAAGGGATTTTGGCAGGGGTTGGCCGAGCTTGAGTGCTCAAATTGGTGTGAGGAGGAGGGGGATGAGGTGTCCTTTTATAGGGGAGGAGAGGGGCACCTTAGGAATATCTCAAAATATTATTTTATATTAATGTCAAAATCGGTTTATAATGGTTCCAAAGGGTCTTATTTCGAAGCTAAAGTAATTATGGGTCGAAATCCTATCAACCAATAGAATTTAGACAAGTTTAAGATATTATTTTAACCTTATCAATTAGATTTAACTCTAAGTTAATTAATTTAACTTTTACCGTGTTTTTTTGTTTTCTTTCACTATATGGTTAATACACATACTATAACATGCCAAACGAACCCCAAATTGTTTATTATTAATATATATATCCTTATCTAAGTCATTTGGGCGAACCTTAGATTTTTAAGAATAAAATAACAATTAATAATATAATATTTGATTTAAAAACTATTTTGTGTCAATTTTGACACTATTTGATATATGATTTTTGTGAAAGTCATATCAGAATTATATGTTCAAACCAAGTTTATTAAATCAACAATAATATATCATAGTAACCTAGAAAATTAGTGGAATTCATAAAAAGTCTTAAATTACATTTATTTTGGTATTTATATTATCAATTATGTGAATATTTCATTAATAAGATAATTACTGCATCATCATTGTGTCATAAATAAATTAATTTATTTGATGTCTAAAAATTACAAATAAAATACCATCATGTAGTAAATCTTTTTATCTTTCTAATGAATATTTACAATCGAATTTATCTTATGTATAACCCCATATTAAAAATGATTTACTTATTAAACTTTGATTTTAACTATTTTAACCCTTCTTTAAATAAATTAATAATAAATGTCCTAATCTAATCCAAGTGGGCCTAAATGGTCATATTTTATTCCTAAGTTTGTTTTTGGTCGAATTACACTTGTCCAATAGAATTAGGACATGTGTTAGGGTAATATTAATATCATATTTACCCTTAGTTACCTTATTTACTATTAACCGTGGTAAAAAAAAGTAAAAAGTTACTATTCACCAAAAAATTATTTTCATATCATTGAACCACATTTTAGACCTTGATATTAATCGTGTCTCTCGGATTTTCGAAATTCCATTCACAGAAGCGGTAAAATTAAGTTTTATGCAAAATTCAGTTTTTAACCTACCACTTAGTAGTTTCACTATTCATCAAAAATTGATGTTTTTCAGAACAATGCCAAAATTTCATCCAAAGCTATATTTCATATTCCGAATTCAAAAATGAAGTCTATTTTACCAAATTCATAACATAAAAGTTGCATTAATTAATTTTATAATTAAATCCCGCTGTTAAAACAAATAGCGTGTTTTTAAGAAACAATATCTATCAAAAGATTGACACTTGTTTATGTCTAGTTTAAATGTGAAATTACATCCAATGACCAACATTGTATTAAATTGTAAAAATATATTCTAAATATACTTTAAAATCACTAAAATTAATGATTTATCACTATTAATTATTTCGATTAAAAAAGTTGTTTTTTAATTATAATTTAGTAATTTTCACTATTCTTCAAAATATGAAAGTTATCCGAAAATCACCAAAATTTCAACCTAAGCTAATTTCGATATTCCGAATCCAAAAATGAAGTCCATTTTGAGAGTTAAAATTTCTAAAATTTAAAAAGTAGTTATTACTATTCATAACGGCTAGTTTCAATAATATTTTAATAGCATATCATTGTTTCGTGAAACTCAGTATTACGTACCACACACGCTATCGAGGAAGGTTGCGATTGCGTGTAATGCAAGGCAAGTCAATGATGCGTGTTGTGAAAGCTCCTTTTGGTGTAGCGTACAACACAAGACATTAGTGAAATAAAAAAGAATATTTTTCATAAAATCTCGGGCTGTTGCAATTATATACATCATAATATCAATCCATGATAGGTGCTGAAGAAAAATGTGTAACTACAGTTTGTGAGGTGGTAGTCACCGAACCCAAGAGTGATAATTTCATATATCATTTAATTTAAGAGAATAATGATTTAGGTTATTCAACTAACATAATAAAATGTCTCTAATTTTTATATGATAAGTCTATTATTTCATAATGGTTAAAAGTTATTTTAATTGGGTGGATATTTAAATAAAATAAAATGCTCGGTTAGGGATATTACCTCCTCTTTTGAAAACATCTTCTAGATTGAAAAAAGGATTCTAAGTTTGTATTTTTTAATACAACAAGACTTCATGAAAGATAATATTTTATGATGTATGTAATTTTTGAGGATTGGCCAATCCCGTTTTATTGTGAATTTTGAATAGGATATGGGAGGTGTGGCCTTTTATAAGTGACGCGAGTGGCCCATTTCTAATTTTTCAAAATAAAACGGTATAACTATTTTTTTCACATGCCAAAAGGCACAAAAAAGGAACATTATCAAGAATTATATATGATAAGGATTAAATAATTCCATAATTTTGTTACAAGTTTTTTTCAATTTTATGTAATGTTATTTCTATCTGACCTATAATAATCCCATGTTCAGCGTAACCATGGTAATTACTCTTTTTCTTCTTCTTTTATTTTTAATAATTATAAAAAACTGAATCTAACTAATATGAAAATTTAAAATATTGAGGCTGAAAATATGGAATAAATTTTTTCAAATTCCATTCCCATACGTGGAAAAAAAATAAATTGAAATAATATTGTAGCTATGATGAAAACATTTCATTCAAAAGATTAAAGTATCAAAAGTTAAACCATATCAATCAAAATTCAATATATAAATGATTAAAATGACCTAAATTGGATTATTTGATATATTATTGAATTAATTTTAATTTTAAAATAAACATAATTTGTTTTTTATTATATAAAAACCATAGATAAAATTATAATTTTTAAAAAACACAATTAATGTATCATTATTCATTAATAATTTTAACTATTCAAAAAATTATAAATAATTCAACTATTTAAATAACAACATGATTATTTCATAAATGCGTTTAAATTTTTTCAATACATTTTATAAAAAATTTATAGAAATTATTTTAAAAATACAACCAAAAAATTGATAAAAATTCATAGAAATTAAATTTTTTTAGTTAAAATTTTTTTATACTTATTTCTGGTATTGAAAATAATTTTATTAATTTTAGAAACTTTTATTAAATATATTATATATAAATATATTTAAAATAAGTCATAAAAATTAATTTTTTAATTTTTTCATTTAAAACATGTTTTTGATCATAAAAATATTTATTTTAAAAGAGTTTGTTTAATTTCAGATGGTGTTTTATTTTAGTTTCTAATTAATATTTCACCCAAAATATCATTTTTTAAGCATGTGTAAAAATATATATAGTTTGGTAAATTATTTAGTATTATTCATTCACACAATTCCAATAGAAAGGCTATAAATATCATAATAAATAGTAATGTTTTTATAGTATGTCACGTTTTATTTAAACTAATTGTTTCAGGATACATAAGAAAAATTAGTGTTATCTGTTATAGAAGATACACTAAGTGTTGTGTATAATTGAAAATTTAAGATTGAATAAATGTGTTTTAAAAATATATTTTTCTAACATCTAATAATATTATGAATCACTTATTTTATCAATTATGAAAATTACCAGGGTACTTCCTCTAACACTTTTTATATGTAGGGGGGTTGAAATTTTAACCCATGTGACGTACAATTCTACATCACCTAGTATCCTATCATCCCTTTTCCTTGTCTAAATAATAGATTGACCTGATATTCAATATCCACTTTTATCACACGTCACCCTTTTTTTCATCGAATGAAATGATTCTTAATAATAATGAATTTAAAATTCATTTTTATAATAAATTTTTAAAATTTTATATTTTAAATTCTAAAGTAGATATTAAATTTGAGAAGTATTCATATAGCCTCATTAAAATTTCCCAATACTAACTAATATATTATCCTCCTTATTTATAATCTTTGTTTACTCACTCTCTCTAAATTTGTATAGAGTGATTATGGAAATTACATTATAGTAAAACCATTCATAAAATCATCCCATTAGGTTGAGTCTAAATCCATATTCCTCGTTGTATTCCTACATAGAGTAATATAATTTCCCTCCTTTACATGTATAATTAATATTTCTTGAACAAAGAATAATACGTTCTGAACATTATGTTATGGAAAATATTATATCCACTACTTTCGTCAATTGTTCATAGATAATTAGATTGGAATAAGAACAAAAATATTATGCACATTACATCATAAATTTCTTGATAGAAAGCTACACCAATGATTGGGCATTCAAGAGCTTAATATGTTATATGTTATTATTCATTAATTTTAATATTTGATATAGAATGGATTTATAAAATTTTATTCTATATTCCATTACATTGGATCATCCTTTGGGGAATCTATATCATTTCCTTCAGAGACATTATTTATTTGTTTCCCTATGATTCTTGCAATTATTAAAACCAAAATTATTTTATATGATTGAGATAAATTAACAGAATATGGAACACATACATGAATTGAATTAAAACATAAAATGCCTTACTCATTCATATTGTCATATTAGTTTATTACTATTTTAGATCAACTTATATCATTCTTGGTAGATCATTAGTTTGAGAATTCTATAACAAATTAACATATTCCCTAATCGTAACTTGGATGTGAATAGGTCATTATAGAATGTAGATAGTAACATTAAGAACTATGTGACACATTCCAGTGCCTCTATCCTGATGGTCACACAACATTTGCTTCACCTCCCCATAATATAAGGGATTTAGACTACCATGGAACATATAATATATATATATACATATATATAACATTGGGATGTTATAACCTCTTAATAAATGAATCATATTATTTGAATAAATATCGAATATTAAAATGATAGTAAATAATAAACAAAATAATTATACAAATATAAATTACAGGATCACATAATTATCCAAAAATATGGAAACAATATTAAGAACCAATGTTAAAAATATTCCACTCAAAATATATGTCTCTTTTCTAATGAAAACCATAAGTAAACACATACTAACAACTTACCAAGAAGGTCCCGAGATCATTTATTAATCCCACACCCATGATCCTCTTTATCTCATCCATCTAATATATGGATCATTCCTTCATCATTTCCTTTAAACATGGACTCTATTCGGGAATCAATCAGGAAGCCCAAGTTTGGTGTGAGAGAAACTTAGTAGGCTGCCTCGAACATCACCAAAAATAAATATATAGACCATAAATATTTATTAATTGTATAAATAATGATGTAAAATATGTATGTAAATAGTTTTCATGTTAATTAATATTTAACTAAAAACATAATTCACATTGATCAAAATGAAACCCAAACCATTAGTATATTCTCCGTCCAATGTTTGGGTCTAAACCACCCATAACGGGATGTCACATTTCATTCCATCTCCGTTTTCCATTAATAATATAATTAACATTTCTTAATACTGTAATTTATTCTTATAGAATATGTCTAGCACCATCGTGGTTATTTTGAGCTGTATTCCATGACTGATAACATAGTAATCACATTTTATAAATAAATATAATGGAGGCCTTGAGTGTTAGTCTGAAACCCTATGGGTATTTGGAGAAACTATCCCTATCCCAATACTCAATAACAAATATCACATCCCATGGATGTATATTTAAAAATAATTATTCACCATTATCATAAATCTTTTTGTTAATCAATTTTATAAATTAATTATTTCATTATATCAGTGCACCTCATGGGGTGTTATATAATTCAAAAACCCTTAATGAATTAATTAACAATTGCATTATTCTCCATATTTATTTTCAAATCATCAAACAATTTAATTATAACATTGGAAAAATAATCAATTCATTCATTCATTTTGTAATTAAACATTAAAATATTCAAAATTCAATTTCCCTATAAAATAAATTCCTTTATAAATAAAACAATGGAAATTTAAAATTTTACCATCTAACTAAGTGTTGTTATATATGTTAAATAATAAAAAATCCACAAAATTATGAGGAAACTATAAATAAAATAACACAGAAGATGTGGGACCATTAAATAATATCACAATCCAAGTGATTATGAAAGTGAAAAACATAGTTTTAATCAATCTCTATTGGTGGAAAAATAGTTTTCATTCCTTGTGAAACAAATACATTTAAGAGAGAGATAGGGAGTGAAATATAGATAGAGAGAAAAAAATCGGGGAACAAAACACATATCATAGAGGAGATGATCCATCAATTAGATTATAGATTCTGCAATAAGTATTATTGTGGGTCCATTACATAATTTTGGAGCATCCAAAAATGATGGTAACCAGTTTAGTCCATATGGGGAAGAATTAGAATAAAATAGAGGGGTTCGATATTTTTAAAACATTCTACTAGAATTAAATCTCTAAAGGATAGTATCTTGGGAAGGGGTGAATATTTTTATAAACCATGATCCTTAACAACAAACCACTACATGTTCTTCCCATGGATTCTCTTATGTGCAGTATATTCTGATAAACCATTTTCCAACAGTGAAAATAAACTCTGTTGGAGGGTAAATTTTTTGGGATGAATGCCACACGATTAGGAAAAACCGTATGTCAAATGTTTTCACATCCTCTCTCACCAAACATTGTTCAATGTTTTCTAGGGAAATATTCATAGTCTTTCCTAATAATTCTTCATCCATGAAAAACTCTATGGGCTTCCAATATTCTATAATTTAACCCAAAACAACCCTCAAACAAAACACCAACCATGATATACTAAAATTAAATGTTAAAGACTGCCAAAAAACAAGCATGAGGTATCTATAAAAATTTCATGTTCTTATATTTATGGATTATGAAACACATGTGAATGTTACCTATATGTTTCAATATTTGTGTTCATATATTAATATTTGACGTAAACCAAGTGACATTTGAGATATTAAGGAATCATTTTCATTTGAGGTTATTACTGGTAGTTCTATCTGTTCTATAGCCTTCTTCTACTTGTAGAATCTTGATATTGATTTATTTTCTAGGAGGTCCACATAATATCTACATTACCAATTCATAATGTTATTTTCATAAACAATATCATATCCTGTGTACATATCAATATGGTTATTTCTTTTTATCATTAAAATAGTCTAAAACCCCATTTTACTCATTATAACTATGTAAATTCAATACAAACATATCATTGATTTACATATATTATATATTTTAAAAAGTAAATTTAATATGTCAAATATCATTAAAAACTGATAGTTTCTTTGTCTTCAGAGACTATATACAAAATCGGCAGACTTTCCAATCGATATGTTTATTTCACACTATGGATACTATACTAGACAATCATCAATACATCTCATTTTTATGATAAATCTATAATACCAGGAGAGTAAAAAGAAATGAATGGTGTGTGGTAAAATTATTATTATGGGATGGATAATGATTTCTACATAGACGAGTTCATATGTATTTGTGAAAAATATGAGCATTAGAGAAATTAAAAAATATAATTTGTGATAATTATAAGACAAATGGTAGTCTCATTGTACATGAGATAAGAAAAATAAAATTATTAATGATAAATAAAGAATCAAAATTTCTATAATATATTATATAAATGTTTTTAAAACATCATGAACATTTACAGAATAAAACACTAATGAGTAACATCATTTTAATGTGGATTAAAACTATAATAATGAAACATTATATTCAAGAGTCACACCAATAGATCCAATACATATTAAAATCTAAAATTTACTCAAGAATATATATCGCTCAAGTCATAATATTATAACCCTTACAATGAAGGTTGATATAGGACCATAACTATCTATCATGGAAATTTTCATGTGCCTCTTAAAAATCACTAATATTTATAATTATAAACTCCCAATGAAAATAAAATTGGTATCCTAAATCTTCAAAATTAAATTAAATGTCTTTTATTAATGAACTGATGGAAATAAAAATATTTTTCATAAAACATCAAAATCATATAGAGATAAAGAATTTTTCAAATAAATTCACAATGAAAACATGTTCACCCATAATAAAAATATTTTTAAAAAATGTTGTTGGGTTAAAAATGAAACATAACACTATTAGGGGTAGATATTCTTATTATAACAAAAAATTCATTTAAATATACTTTTTAAAATAAATTTGTATTCATCACTATAAAACTATTAGTTAATTGCATCATTATGAATTGTGTCATTATTTTTTTTGAATGATATAAAAATTGATCTTTAAATTAGTTAAGGATCACAAATATAATATACACTAAAATAATAGTGATAAAATCCTTACAAATGTGAGTTTTTTTATAAATCATGTCCAATAAAAAATATAATAACTCAATGAATGTTGGTTGAGTTACAAATTCCATCAACACTGGGACTAATTTAAAAAGATGTGTTATAAACATAGGTATCTAAAAGATAAAATTATTAATCACATATTTTTGAACTTTATTCTAAATTGTTTCAATTGATAAACATCACTAAGAACACTCTTCCAAAATTAAAATCATATATTATCATTTCAACATTAGGTGTTAATAATATTGAATTTTTTAAACTATTTTCATTAAAATATTTCTTTTTTACTTTATCATCAACAATTTAATCATTTATAAACCAATTAATGAACATTAACGGATCATTAATTATGTCTTATATTTTGTAAATTACATGACATGTGTTTTATTCATGTTTAATGAAGTTTATAATTGTGATCGACAAGTTTTTTTTGTTACTTTTCAATTTTTGATGTATACAATAGTTATTTTTATTATTTTTAATATGGTCCATAATAAACCATTTAATATTATATATTAATTATATATATATATATCATATATATAATTATAAAATATATTATAAAAGCATCCCTGAATATGGTATTGAATAAAAGAATTCATCGTTCATTAGAGGTGGTTTTATAACAAACACCTGGATGTAGATTTAATTTTACAAATGGAAAATGAAAGAAGTAATATGGTTTATAATTTCAAGAAGTTAAAAATTTTATGTATATATGTATTCTATTATTTTTATTTTTCAATTTTTTAACTACAATGTTATTGAGCGAAGATCAATTAAACAATTTTATTCATGTATACAATAGTCTACACATACACATAATTAATATTTTAACTTTTCTTAAAATAAAATAGAACACATGTTAATTATTGTAACATTTATACAATAACAAAATAGAAGATAAAATTTCATAAGAATATTAATATTTTATAATGTCAACATGGAATTTAATAATGTTGGTTAATGTGTACAACTCATGATAGGGGTGAATTGGGCATCTAATTATATTTCTACTTAAAATGTTTTTAATAACAAAATCCCCTAATTTGATTAAAACACCTAGTTGATAAAAAATGTGTAAATATATGATTTTACATTCTAATATCGTACCAAAAGGGGAATTAATAATTTGTAGAAATAAAATTTAATGTAAATCAGATTTTGAATGTAATTTACCATACCAAAATCTGTATATGAAACAATTTATGAATAAAAAATAGTTTAAAGTGTTTTTAATAGTTTATAATTGAAAATAGTGTTTTATTTGAATAAATTAAAACTAAATGGATAATTATTAATTTTTTTAACAAAATAATCAATATGAATATGTTACCTAATCCACTCTTCTTTAAGGTCAACCACTTCAAAAAAGTCAATTAAAAAATAATTTTATCCACAACATTGATCATGAATTACAAAATGCAATAAGATAAAAATTACTGAAATATTCTCTTATATAGTTATGTATGTGATAAAATTATATAACATGTTATACAATATGTCTTCTAAATTTATTCATTTGAGTAAAAAATAATGATTTCATAGAGTATCTATTAAACTATGTTTATTTTGATTGAATTTGTTTTTACATTGAAAATTGGAAATAATAAAATATATGTTTAAGAATTAGTGAACTGTTCCAGAGATTAATAATGATAAAATGTGATATAACATGATATCAATTGATTTTCTTAAAAAATCCATTAATTTTCGGTGGGAAATGTATTATAGAATGATTCTAGAACATTACAGAAATAGAAGAGTCATAGAGTATTCTCTATTACATAGGATCACATGTATATAATCCTAAAAAATATTATATGTAAGATATGATTATTTTAGAACCCCTCAAACCACCTCTATATACAATCCATGATGAGATATTATACATAATTAGTTCTTAATATTCTATTAACATTGATGAATAGACAAGGTAAAATTTAATGTACTGATGATTGTTTTAATTATTTGGAAAATTATTGTTATAGTGTAAAATTTGTCAATGAGAATGATATAGATGATTTTTCATGTAGGAGTTTTTTAGATATATAAAATGTATCTAGTTCATTAATAGATTAGATTACAATGTATCTGATTTCCACATATGTGATTATACAATATAGTCGAATACTAATGTCAGCCTTTTACATATATCAGATTATTGAAGGTGTTGCACAGTAACTTTATTTGATCTCATGGTAAGAATTTCTCTTACTGAGTTAGGTATTTTTTCATGTGATAAATAAAATAATATAAATAGTTCATAAAATATTATATATTAAATTACAAATACATTTTAACGAAAACTTGATTTCATCATTAGGTATTTTGTTTCATTTATAAGTCCAGTTAACATATTTTCATTGTTATGGATTTTTTTGTAATTATTTTTTGATTGTACATGTGGTTTGGTGAAGTATAACATACAGTAATGTTACAAGGTACCATAAATAAAAAATGATGAATTTGTATTATAATCTCTATACTTTTGAATGATTTAATTTTATATCCATAAAAAACAATTATTAATAGAAAACATAAAAATCATAAATAACAATATTTACATTTACAGGGATCATTATAATATGGAGGTTCTTGTATAAGATAATAATCTACACCATTAGATAATAAAAAATTAATGAAAATTAAATTCAAATAAATTATTTGTAACAAAATTAATTTTTTTTGATGATTTAAATAGATGTATTTAATGTTCTTTATCATGTAATTTTTTTTCTAATTAATTAAATTTATTTTAAATTTTAACTACTTATGATTTTTTTACCACTTATGAATTCCTTTATCAGATATCATAAAACTTATCTGAATGAGGAACATATGTTACATATGATGGAAGATTTTGGTTCCCCACATTAGTTGCAGAGAAAGGAGATGAATTAGTTTCATGGTTAGATAGGTATGAAGGGTATCCAATAACTAAACATCCAGATATTGGTATAACCTAGTAAAATTATTGGGAAAAAGATTATAAAAATTGATTTATGGTGGAATTAGTAGTATATAGGGAAAAGGAAAATATATGTTGTTAATAGATCATTCTATAATGTGTTTAAATATGATTCCATAAGCTAGATGAATTCACTAATAGAAAGAAAACTATGCATAAGATCCTAAAATAAAATCATCCATTTTCTCCATGAAGGTTTTCAAAATAGGATCCATAGCTCTGGGATTCTTAAAATCAGATTAAAATCCATAATTTTTATCTGTTAAATTTTATGTCTTATTAATGTAATCTATACAAACCTTTTATAGTTTACATTGTGGGGCTCCAACTTAGATATTAACAAACCAACATCTTAACAGTTTCATAGAACTGACTAGACTAATTAAAACATCCTTAAATAATAATGAAATCCAAGCATCATGGGTTTAAAACCCATGATATATAATCCCATGAATATAATAGATTAACTCAATAAAAATTCATCTCTAATAATTAGTTTTATCTTTTCATCGTCATCAATTGATTGAACAAAAGGATTTTGAGTAATAATACATGAAATAAGAAATAATGAATTCATAAAAAATTTATCTAAATGAATCGACATGTCAAATAGATCATCATGAAGAGCACCGACCTAATATCTCAAATTTGTAAACTCGTTCTAAATCATATATTTTTTGAAATTAAATACAGGATTAGAATTATTAATTGCCAAAATAATAAGTATATAATTAATATATTTTCAAACCATTTTCAAAGAGTTATACAAATTAAAAATATTTTATATGGTATATAAATAAATTTTGATTTGAACACATCAATTTAATTCACAATAAAATAGGATATAATATTAATTGATGGTGTAAGAGAATTGAGAGATGGATAACTATCCCGATTCCAACCATCATTTTCTAGTGAATCATCTATAGATAAATTTCTCATTGTATGATCATCAATTAAATAAAAGACTCTAAAATATCTTCATTATAATCATCATACATGTTTTTAATGAATAATATTATAAGAATCCTCCACATCCTTGGTGGTAGTAAGACAAAATATTTCACGAGTTTTGTGTTCAATAAACGATTATGTGTAAGAAACCTCAATTCATTATAAATTATCAAATTCATCAAATAATTATCTTTATATTTTTCATTGAATAAATATAATGGCAGGCCCACCATGTCACAAGGGACTAAATTTGTGGTCATCCATGAAATTATGATAATATAATATCTAACATGATATCTAGGGGACTTATAAATCTTATAAGGGTAACTATTAAAAGGATATATATTAGTACTCCTAAAAAAATTGATGATACATGTAAGATTTTTCCAACTTCCTATGATCAAACATACTGCTCTAATTCACCCTCATCCTCACAATCTATTCAAGAATCATTATACAATTATACAGATTATGAATCTTCATCCAATTCTTATTCATCCAAAGATATCATATATTCTACTTATTTAAAAAGAGACACATAACCATCATAATAATCAAAAGAAAAATATTGTTAAAGGCCTTGATCCACCAGATCCATAGGTCATGAAAAATACATTACAAGGACTTAGACATCCCCCCATTCCTATTTTCATGGACTCCAGTTATTTGTCTTGGTCATTAAAATATTTAGAGTAAGAAAAAATGCTTCATATGAATTTATTTTTTATAACCCTATAAAAATAATAATTTATATAACATAATGGTTATAAATTATACTAAGATAAATTAATGAATGTTACCCTAAATATGGACGGAATAGATCTTCCATATATATCAAAATGTATCTTAAAAGGAAAATTAGGATATAATTCACCATTAAAATGAATAGAACAAATCATGATAACAAGAGATACCAAAATCCACTTTTCATAGACATATTTTATGTTGAGTAAAATTTGAATGAAAGATGAAATCTATACTATTCTAGATTATATTAGGAATCATGTGTGTTACATTCCTCATAAGTCCATATAATGATTTCTGAAAATAAAAAATAATCATAATTAAAAGGATCAGATGATTTTTATTTTTAATATTATTCTCCGCACAAAACAGATAATCATTTTTCATAAGGATTTGAGTAAAACTACATCACATCAACCCTAAATGTACTTTTAATGAAATCAATTTTCCCACCCCAGAGAAACAATTTTGTCCCTTAAAATTTAAAAAAATTTGAAATTGTGTAATTTTTTTCTCTTGACCCTACGTATCATCTATAATTTTGAATCACATTTCAATCCAATTATTTTCATTATTTCATCAAAGGTTTGTCAAATTAATTTTCTAATATAAATGGATGAATAATATTTTTTGTATTATTCTAATATATATATACTCTATAATGTAATATGTACTTCCTTGATTAATTGATCATGATTCACGTTGATTGGTTGGATGACATAAGAAGTACATTTCACTTTTTGAATTTTTCATTTGATTTTTGTCCTATGGAAGATTGGACATAAGAGAGAGTCTGTGATTCAAGGATATAGAGGGGTTGAAAATGTTAAAGGCTTTGGTAGAAAGAATGTAATATTGAGAGAATATGTGTGATTATTTTTATTCAAATTCTAATTCTATTTCAATCGTTTGGGGAATAAAAAAATACTAAACATTTAAAAACCATGATATATATTTTTTCAATATATATTATAAGTAAATGGGAAAGACAATTATAATAACCATGGATCAACAACAAAATAATCATGGTTGGTTTGAGAACTATGAACTAACTTTATGTATGCTAGCAGTATAAATTATGTAGTTCATGGAATGTATATGCTTCACTAGGGAATGTTTTTCATTGAAATCATATTGAATAAGGGACTAAATATACTTGGTATGTATACTGACCATATAATTATGTGTTCCAGGAAGGAATACAAACCAATATATGGAAATATAAAGTCATCATAGTAACAACATCAACTAAACTCCATTCATATAACCATAAAATTTTAAAAAATTCAAGTAGAATGCAAATTATTTAATATTATTTGATGAAATATAGATAAATTTTTTAAAAACAATTAGTTGTTCCCATTTCATATCTGATATAATTGACTCTCTCTACATTAAAATTATTTATAATTATATTATAATATTTATTTTTTGAAATTATTATTTAAAAAAAATTATTTTTTTAATAGATATTTCAAAAAGTGATGTCATATATCAAGGTTCATTGTTTAGTAATTTGATATAAATTTTGTAACAATATTTATCACACTAATATTATTTTAATTTTTTAGGACATGGATAAATTGGCATCCATAGTCTAGTACAGTACATTTCATCCATAGAATCTATGCATAGAAACCCCCTAGAACTATGTACTCATCTTTAGTAATTGATATTTAAACAATACTTCTTTTTATTACTACACCATGAATCTTATTACTTCCACAAAATGTGCTTTTTCTAGAATTTATTTATCAATATAAAATAATACCGCCAAATTTTCATTTGAATAACATAAAATGTCAACAATATACCTATATAATATAACAATCCTATGTTGATTTTATTTTTTATGTATAAAAAATTCATTAAACAAGATTTAAGTGTGTAAATAACTGATTTTAATGAAAAATGTCACATATACAAACTCAAAACTTTAATCAGGATAACTGTATATTATTTATATAAAAATTCAATTCATACCTCTATAAGTAGCTTGATCATGTTTTTATGATGTATTATCAATATCCAACATGCCTATAGTACCCAGGGGAGTATCACTGCATTTACTATTATACAAACATTTTTTTCAAAGGTTTCTATTTTCATTATTAAATTTAAAATAAATTCATCTTTATTTGAAAATTTTAAATAAAGATAATAATTAATGTTCCCACGTAAATCTCATTTCGAATTCCTTATGAAGAATTTTAAAAAAGTCATTAAAATTTAAATTTATGTTGATCCATAAATGAATGCATGATCACATATTTTTACAATTCAAACTTATATTTTAATTTATTTATTAAATAACGTGTGGTTGACTATTCCATTTGTAAATACTTCAAAAATAAAAAAAATTTGATCCTATCATACGAAGATATGAAAACTTTTTGATAAAAATTTAATTCTTTAGAGAATTTAATAAAAAAAAATTAGTATTGAAGAATTTTAAATCTATGCGCTATTCATTAAAAAATCAACAATAATATGACCATTTAAAAATTAACACATGATATCCATTGGACATAAATTAAAATTCATAGGTACTATATAATCAAGAAATATTCTAATAACATCAAGACTAGTTATAAGAGAAAAGTTTTTCTCATAGTGTTTACACTTATCTCACTATAACCTTGTGGAAACATTGTAGAATTATTTCAAACTATAATACTCAGCTTATCAACCTTGTTTCTAATCACCCATTTAGTTCAAATGTTTAGGATGTATTTTTTTTATTTCTACTAATTCATAGACTATACTAATATAAAAATCAAACATATCTTCTTTCACTTCTATTATCATTTATGTATATAATGGATAGGTAATAATCATGATATTATAAAGAGGACTATGTATTATGTGGATATATGTGACCCAAATTTATATATAGTGATTTTTAGACAATCTTGTTCCTTTTATTAAAATGAAGATATGATTAAGAATATTTATAATATCCTTGGAAAATTTTATCATCACACATGGCAAAATATTATTATATATTCTGTATTTATTTTTTTGGAAGACTTTATCACTGAAACCTATTATTTATTTGTCCTTTATTTTTTTACCCTTTTTTTATTTATAAGGGGTCTTCAATTATTGTCGTATCATTAAATATATTTTAATTTTATAACATGTTATATTTACAACTTTTTACAAAAACAATTACATAAATCATACTCATTTATAGTGTTTCGAAAAATTTCATGAAGGGTAATAGTTATTATTACAACAACACCATCCTTATATTTGTTTCCTAGAGAATACATGTGGTGAATATAGCCATCTTTTGAGTATATGGAATCAAAATAATTATTTTCAAACTCATGGAAGTGATCACATTTTAATTAATTAATGCAATTCCCACTAAAATATTATAAAAATTTAATATATTTTTCAACAATGGAAAAAATGTCCCTTTTTAAGAATGAAAAAACACCCATTTATATCTTGAATAATAATCAACTATAATATATGAATAATTTCTTCTTACTAAAATAGAAACTATAGGGTCCAAAAAATTTCATCTAAATCAACACTATAGGGAGTGTTGTTCAGACTTTGTTCTATTATATGAAATAAATTTAATATTTCTTTTCATATTGAAAACGATTATAATATTTTTTTTATTATGAATTATATATTGAGTACATCCATGACTAAAAAAATACTAGTTAACTTTCAAAATGTCTAAATACCATATTCTCCTATTCTCCTAAAAATAATACAAGATTATTTAAGAAAAGAACATTTGAAATAACCATATTTAATGACAATGAATTTAGATCAATAAAATATTTTTTCATTCACATGATAGTTTAATATATAGAATAGTAAAGTAAAAAATTACAAGAATAGTTTTTCTTATAATAAGTTAAAAAATCATAACAATACTTAACGATTGTAGGAATATCATACATTAATTATTCTCCAAAAAATAAGATGTTTAATGTATACTACAGTTACAAATTTGTAAGAGTGCAATTATATTTTATTATTAATTCTCACAATACATGATGTATAAACAAACCAAATATATCATAATATTGATTCTTTAGTAGTCACTATTAATATTTCAAGAATATTCACATTCTAGCATCAATAGATTTTTTCATGAACACTTCATTCAGGTTTCTTAAAATACATATTTAAAATAAAACATATTTTGGTAAACATATTTTCCTGGTTCTTGGGATGCTAGTAATCAGAGCCTTAAGAATTCATAATTTATTAAATCCTTTTCTCTTAGAATATTAGCACACTCTAAAATAAAGACTTTATTAGGTGAAACTAAGTATAACATCTTATCAGGGAGGACAAAAGTAGAACATTGAATGAATTTATTTTTTTAAATTAATTTTATTCTATTAATGTAGATATCCTATTGAATTGGTATATTTGGAGCTATATATTTTCAATTCATCCAGGTAAGTGTTTTTCTACCATTAGTGATCCTCTCCAAATATTTTGATATTTTTATAATATATAACATTAATTCATTTTTAAATTTAATAGATAATTATATTTCTTTTCTAGTTTAAGATCTATTTTAAATTTACTAGACAAAACATTATACATCATTCAAAAAAATTATTTATACATATTTTCATTAATTTTTATTTTGATCTTGTTAAAATATTAAAAATATATAAAAAATTAATTAAAAGATATATTTTTTAAATAGTTTTTTTATTTTCAAATAGATCCTGAAATGAGAGATCATGGTTTAGTTATAATAATTTATAATTTATATAAAATATTGATACAAATTTACCTAAAAAAATATTAATGTTAAAAATAATTATTAACTATTACAGTATTGTTTTTTAAATTATTAAAAATATAAAAGAAGTTATGATTTGTAATAATGAAATAAATACATATAAATCACACTAAAAATTTTACCTATGGGTTTTGTATCAAGTCAATATTTAATACCCACCTGTAACATTCCATCATGGATGCAACATGATGGTGCCCCAAGGCAGTTAATCACAGGACCTCTGGCACACTTCCTCATATGTTAAAGGCACCATAATAGCATTATGGGTATGATTAGTCAACCATGAGGAGATTATAACTTCATTTACCATATTAAAAACAAGAGGAAATGTTAAACATCATCATAAGAATACATCTCCAAATAATTACCAATATGTAAAAAAATAAATTCATGAAATAGAAAATCCAACTGATGTAGAAAACATACCATGCTAATATTTGTGTCATGTTTCTAAAATGAAAATTAATAATAATAACATCGATGAATCCATTTCAGGTTCCAAACCACATCTGGTTCCCCCATCCATGATTTATCCCACCATATCCATCTAAAAATATGCCTTTCCTATTACATCTCTACTAACCATAATGACTATTCAAGTACTAATAATGTAGTTCGATAAGGGTGTGATTAAAACTCAATAGGCCATCACAATATGTGTCAAATAAAAACATAGTTATGAATTGTGTTTAATTATATAAGGAAATAAGTACAATGAATATATAAATAGATTTTATGTAATATAATTAATATTTATTTAACCAAATAAGATGAAAGGTTCCATTGGACCCTCATACCATAATGTCATTTTCAGATCATGCAGGAGAACAATGTGATTCTATGTAATATAAAATCATAATAACATCATTGGCTCAAGAAAGAGCTCGATGTATTTAATGATGATATCATTTCTCAATACCCTCTCCAACACAGGGTTGATACTGGATAATTTTATGGTGAGGTCATATCTCGGATTACAATTATTGATGTTCTTTAATTAACACTTAATTTTCCATGTTTCAAATAATGAGTTAACAATAAGATGAAAATGATTCCTTTATCACATCTTCATTGAATGATCATGTTACCATACCATTACTCACATTTACATAAACCATGTTAAAAATTGTAATAATCAATTTAATGACAATGTTCTTATTCCGTCACTCACAATCATAATGAAAATTTTACCATTTATACTTCAAAAATTATAATGACCATTTTCTAATTCATTTACACATATTTAATTAATCACCTAATGATTAAACAAAATTCATTAATGTTTTAAAAAAAATCTTTCTGACATAAACAACCTTATTTATTTCCCCTAAAATTAAGTATGTTGATCCCCTAAATTATTTCATCAATTAATAAGGTCAAGAAATCAGATCAATTTTATTTAATTAACTCTATAACTAATCATCTTAAAAAGATAACCCCAATAAATGATAATTTATTCAAAATTTAATTATTTAAAAATCATGAAATCATAATATCATAATTAGTATACAACTAATTATGTTAGATAATATATAATTTTATCTAAAAATTCATAAAAAAATTAATTATCTAAATCACATATATCTAAATATCATAAATGAACCTGTGATTAATTATTTAATTGGATTTCTACTAAACCTTATAGATAATTACTGAATAAATTATCATAATGGATAACCCCATAGTCTCATAAATAAATCACAAATTAATAATCTATTTCATTAATAAATCTATTTAATAAATTTTTTATATTGGCTAAATCACATTAGGAATAGAATTTCATATTAATGTAATAAATCCTAAATCATATATACATGTATCAAATCCAAATCTATGTGAATTGAATATTACGACACCTACATCATTTTTTTATGAAAAATCACCCAAATGGAATCCCACAAATTTAGTGTCCCAATAATGTAGATAGAGATCCAAATTTCAAAAAACTAAATCAATATTAAAGAAAAATTGATTTTGAAAATATAGATATACTAATATAATCCTCGATTGAGGTATCAAAAAATTTATAATGATCTATCCAATATAGTGTAATACATTTTTGTATGAAAAGAAATGGAATAAGTGAACAAAAATTTGAGATTTATATAAGAATCCACATTCTGGGATAGAAGGGCCCTTCGATTTAGGGTTTTATTTAGGAAGTATTGAAGTTGAGGGGTCTTGTAATTTTTCTGTATAGATCTAAAAATTGAAATTGGTCATAGTTGTGGGTGGGTTTGAATTAGTTGAGTTCGTGGGGTGTGGGTAATTTTTAAATAATTTCCGGGCATTATTAATTCCCACACATTTTTATCAGCAAGGGCGCATGTTTGTCAAAAATTAAAAACTATCAAGGTGAATGTTCATTTCAGGTTCAAGGATACTAATAATAGGCTGCACGTTTTTGGAAAACCATTTCCCATATGTGAAATTCCCAGCTATATAGGTGTTATTGGTTTTCATGGTTCCAACGCACAGTTTTCCAAAACTGACTGTGAACAATGAACATTCCTTTTTCCTTCATTATTTCATAAAATTCACCATAACCCACCCCATGTCATAACCATATAATGTAATAAAATAATTAAAATGTGTAAATGAAAAAAATCCAAAGTAAACACAAAAAATTTGAGATCTTACAATCTCTCCACTATATAATGGCTCTCCCTTGATTAGCACTCCCAAGAAAATCTAAGATTATGATAAAAAATATCTTCCTACTGAAACCATATAAGTTCTTCTACTTACTATATTTTAACTAGAGCACGTCAATTTGTCAACAACAAAGAACCACTAGGATGTTATTTCATTGAAAAACTATCTCACAATGACTCAAACACAATTATCACATGCTTTTTAAAGCATGTATTTATCGCAACTTAACCATCATCCAAATCAGTAACATGAGATGAGTCGGGGTTATATAGTTGTAGTTGTGATAAAATCAAAACCAAATTTTTTTACTATATTTTTGTGGGAAACAATTCAATATTCCACAAGACTGATTCTCTTCTCTTACTAGAATGGTACAATGAATATGACTTCCACTATTCCCAAATTCTGTATCTATTAGTGACCCAAACAAGGTGACACCGGAAGGAAATAACGATCACCCTTTGTATACCATAAGGGTAATATCCATATATCATCATATGAATTCTTCCTACCATGAGTTTTAGACATACATTTATGAATTATATGAAACTTCTTCATTGACTCATGCATGAGACTCGGTCTCATCAACTCTAACTCACCTGCATCTAAATAATATACCAGGGATCTGCATAGCATGTCATTTGGAGCGTCGTATGGTTCCGTCTATATAGTTTCATGAAAAATGTTTTAATAGGAGAAATAGATAATTTCATAGTTATTCTCTCAATATCCACAAAAATAAATGAAACACACCTATAAAATCTCTTTAAGAACCAATATACTACATTATAACATCTCTTCTGTCTATGGGAGGAATGTTGTACTCATTAATACATTTATACTCAGTGATATATATATTACATTCAAAAGGTGTGATGTGTAGAAAGATTTATGATCTGTTATTATAGTATGTGGAACCTCGTCTAGATGGTTTACCACAAAAACATAGAAATTTCATATATACTCTAATAAGAAGGTTTCTCATATAGGAACAGAATGTGCTACATCTGTCCGTCGAACCCCAATAATACTAAAAGTGACATTATTCTAAAGTAACCATATAATACCTACCACAATATACATGGTCATGTCATCACACTACCACACCAGAATTTCCAATGGATTTATAAAACCAAAATGTTATTGATGAACTTCCATAACTTGGTAAAAGTTGATGCATCATGTCATGAACCCTTGTAACTCCATTTTTATGCTTTGACAAAAAAACTGCCATCGAAGGTCACAATACATTTTTTTGAAATCAATATGTAAAACCCACATCATGGAATGAAATTACTTATTTAACTCCGTTCAAAATCACATAGGCATAACAAACTGATTCTAAACATAGATGATATGGTCTTTATCTATTCTATAATCAGAAGGTGACACCGCATCTTCATGGAATCCCCCACAATAAGACACTCCATATTTTCATAATGTATATCTATAATCCATCCCACAACTATAGACTAAAATAAAAAAGAAACGATTGTCATCTTCTCATGATTATATAGATATAAGACATCCATTTCAGCTAATAATTTCATTATCTTCTACTAAAATAGAGAATCCTAAAATTCATGAGTCTGTTTTTTCTTAATCAAAGTGTGATCAACATTGTTTCCATTCATGGGAATATGTGCAACATAAAAATAGAATGACATCATATAAATTAGCCATATCTAATGTTTATGAATCAAATATCTCATTGATAATTATTATGTTAGCCTCTTGTGATCAATAAACAATGTAAACATCACGACCAACATATAATATCATATACCAATGAAATCATAAACCACCATAGATAAATTTAGGTTGTCGTAGTGTTGTTCTATTAATGTGGTCTCAATATCTAAGGCCTATAAAAAAAACATGATAACTTTACATCAACACAGCTCCATGTCACATCCCATAAGTGTCACAATACATCATTTACTCTTCACATGCCTCGGTTTAGATCAAAATAGATGCAGATTTCGAACCATTCTTCAAATAATGGATGAAATTATCACAAGGTTTCGACCATTAATAATTTATAACTTTCATGGTCATTCTAGAAATTGGAGTATAAAATTTGTAAATTTCAAAGTTTAATATAAAATAAAATCCAACTAAACCCACCAAGCAACTGATATTGAATTCATTCTTCAGATACTTCTAAGAAACTAATTCATGATCCTTTTCTGTGTCCCCTAACAAACCATTGTCTAAGATGAACTGTCCCATGAAGTGTTCCTGATTTATCCAAAACTGAATCATAGGTATCATGGAGTATTATTAATGATATCTTATTGTACCCAGGTTGATTTAAATATGAAGGACGATATTGTCATGAGTATGGTAGAACAATATGATATCATCCCAAAACATCACATCAAACTGATCCAAGTAAGGATGGAAGAACCTTCTCATCAATTCCATAAACACTTATATTATGTTCTTCCACCCAAAAGAAATTATAAATAACACATAAAATATGAACCTAAATCTAAAATATAACTTCATTATATTAGAATTCTATACTCATAGTGGATGATATTGTGATTTGATGTTGAGCATTGAGGTTATATTAGCTCCTCTAAACTAGTCAAAAAGATCATCTTTCCATGAAATGTTGTTAAAAGTACATCACAATAATATTGATCAACATTTGGTAATCGATAGACAATAAGAAGATTTGGTTATCCTTTTTTACAATCAACTAATGTGATCCCCTAGGAAGAATACTTTGTTGAATAAACCTATTACCCAATATCTTCTCCATTTTATTCTTGAGATTTTCATTCTCTCTTTGCGCAGTTATATATGGTGATATAGATATTGTAGTATCCCCTTAGATGATATCCGTAGTGAATTATTCATTCCACTCAGGTGGTATCCAAATGAAGTCTTCAAAAAAACATCAAAAATTGGTCCCCCATTGGGGAAATATATTATGGATTACTCATCTATCATCTAGCAGAAAACTACTAACATTTGTTGTTATATCTCAATGATTATGTTTTATTGGACTCAATATAACAACCTAGATATCCCACTCTCCATGGTGAATATTATGGTCATCCATATCAAACATAAATGACCCCCACCTATGGTAAAAATTAATGTGGGATTGGTATGCGACTTGGCAGTCCATACCCATTATTATTTCTAATTATAACATGTCAATGATATAATGATCTCAAAAAATGATACTCCCGGACATCAATAGAAAATACCTTGCACATATATATGTTCCACAATAGTACTCACAAATGTGTATGTATAGTCCTAAACCCACTCAAAAACTTCATCTATAGGATCAAAACATTAAGAATAATTTCATATCTAAATAAATGAGAGGCCTCAGTATCAAATAAGGAACCATGAAATTTAGATGCTATAAGAATTTTAATTCTTACTATTGATGATCCAACATCACTAACCAAAAGTGTAGGAAGCTCTATATATAGATTTCCTAGCCCACATCAATGTTAGAATTATAACAAAATTGAGTTTCACCACTCTAATGATATAGGGAATCATGCATAGATTCACCACATTCTCTTCATCTACCACCACTTCCAGTAGAACTACAGCTTCTAGTCTGATATGTTGTAGTGAATCCCCTTTATACACTATAACTTTTCCTACATTCATGAACAGTAACTATATATTAGTGCGTTCTTAAGAATTTATATATATTTCGCTTTGTAATATGACATTCACTCTATTTTTGGTTAGGTATAGAGTCGAAAATAGTTTCCAGACCTACTTCAATAGATATTGATCCATCTAGTATGTTCCTATGCAACCAGATATATATTTTGATAACCTGTAATTACATTACCGAGAAAAAACATATCATATCATTGCTTCTTGATCTCATAAGTGGCACCTCCAAATCATACATTGACAACTATCAATTCATCAATGTAATACTGATTTAGGTTCCACTCAGTTATGAGGGCATGATCGAAAACCCCATAAATCATCTTTGAATAAAAAATAGTTTATATTGTGAAATAATTTCTAACAAAAGTCCATCCGAAAAGCATCATTACATGAGTTGTAACATCTCATGTAAATGATAGAGTAAACATAATTTATATTTTGAATGCATCTAGAATAGTTCATCGTGGAAATGCTCACCTTAGTTAGCCTAACGAGCTCCACTACATTCTCATGCCACATCATCCCATTATTTAATTTTTCTATGAATATTTATAATAAATACATTCATAACATACCATCATTCTGTGATGTTTGGAACATCCCACTCATGATTCACTAATCATAATAGCATATAAGAAGACAACCCTAAATTCCTCTTTGAATAAGATACCAAATTGTCATGTATTTCTCGATGGCTCATCACAAAAATCATCTCCTTCATATCCACCATCTCTAGTAAATGTATGTGGGGGATTCAGATGAAACTTCCCCATCGGTCAAAAAATGAACATTTTAACATGAATTAGTTCTTTTATTAATAATTTCATTATGTGAGAAAAACATTCTCATAACTTCTAACCATCTACTTCACTTGGCATAATTGGTGCATCAGGCCCCATCCCTATAAGATTAGTCATAGCCACGTCCCCTTGTAGTCCTCTCAACAAACATCATCATGGGGACATAATATCTACAATTCTAAAATGATGTCTTATAATTCAAGAAACAAGTTATGACATTTTTAAGAGGAATTATCATAGCAATACACAATAATTTTCCCCCAATTCATTCCAAAAATTCCAAAATGAGGTGGTTTCACTTCCCTTAAGCATCATAAACCAAGGTTTTAGTTATAAAATGGTATAAACATTATCATTTTTAATTAATTCTCACTTGAATCCCATATATTCCCATATTTCATCATTTTACAAAATTCAATTTCATATTATTAATTATGTTCAGTTCAATTTCATATGGAATAAAAAATATTATATGTTAAAAAGGATGCCCAAAATCCATTATATGTGCATGCCTAAAATGATACATGTCATGATAAATCATAGTTCCTAGATTGATATATGATGTCTAAACTCTTGTATTATTCTGGATCATGATTCAATTCATAGGATTTATCAAAAAACAAGTTCACATCAGACATCTATTTCACCATCCATTGTGAAAATAATAAAAATTGTATTAGTAGACAATAATAACTATAATCCCACACTGAGTTCAGGGTAATTCCCTCATATATGGGTTTGACACACCCATGAATATCCTCATTACTATTCCTCAACTCTATATAGTCTCATATCTACCTTTACTAAATAGTTATACAACAATAAAGAAAAGAAAAATCGAATTATGATAGAACTTTGTAATGTCCCAATCAGGTGCCACATGTTGATGCCCTGAGCTTTTTGGTTAGATGAACTAACGCACACCTCTATGAAAGCTAGGTTTTGCAGATAACATCAAGCGTCTAATAGGTCAATCATGGGGATAGAATAACCACTTATATGATAAGATAGACTATTTTAATTAATATATTAGCCAATGAGAAAATAAACATTAAAATACAAATATTTAAATATAAACAATATAAGAAATAAATAATTCTACTAAATTTAAAAACATGAAATGAAAATGTATGTGTCATTTTTCTAATATATGATATGAATACTAAGTCAAAGATTACTAAAAATAGGGTCCCGAATAATTTATAGATCCCTCAAATAAGCTCCCTCCTAACTCATCCATCTATCAAAGAAAATATT
Organism: Viscum album; assembly: GCA_963277665.1. Classification (NCBI taxonomy): domain Eukaryota; kingdom Viridiplantae; phylum Streptophyta; class Magnoliopsida; order Santalales; family Viscaceae; genus Viscum; species Viscum album. The sequence goes on from OY728161.1 coordinate 322,444,499, forward strand.
TCAATAAAAAACACATCAATAATACTGTTAATTTATTTACAGATCATGAAAATAGTGTAGGGTGTGAGTACAACTTATTAGGGAACCACAACGTGTGTCTAATAAAAATATACTAAAACAATTTATTCTATTATATTAGAAAATACATACAATGCATAAATAAAAATTTGTCACGTTATATAATTCATTTTTATTTAGCCACATAAAGAACAGGGTTCTTGAAGACACTAATACCTCAATTTATACATCGGATTATTATAGAGTCCAAAGTGTTTCTACGAAATATGATATCTTAAATATTTATTTTTCTCATGCAATAGCTTATTGTATTTAATGGTGATATCATATATCTATACCAAATTTTTCTCTTGGATGAGCCTGAAATATATTCATGTAAAGACTTATCATGGAGTTCCTTTATTACCATTCATGTAACACTCCAAGCTTCCACGATATGCTTCTCTTTCAATAATTCAATAGCTTGCATTGTACGCTAGTTCGAGATTCAAACACACCTCGACCAATCAATGTAGCCATTATGAATAGTAATACCCACATTTTGAAATTTTATAAATTTTATTATTCAAATTGTACTTCATTTTTGGATTCGGAATATCGAAATTATCCTATGTTGAATTTTTTTTCTGATAACATCCAATTTTTATGAATAGTTTAAAATACTAAACTTTAATTAAAAATAAATTTTTTAATAAAGATAATTTATAGTGATAAATTATTTTATTTAGTGGGTTTAAAGTATAATTAGAATATATTTTTACCTTTTTATCCAATGGTGGTCATTATAATTAATTTCACCTTTAAATTGGAAATAAACAATTGCCAATCTTTTGATTGATATGCATTCTTAAAAACATGATATTTTTTTTGACAACAAGAATTAATTATAAAATTAAATAATCAAACATATATGTTTTATAATTTGGTAAAATATACATCATATTTGAATTTCAAATAGAAAATATAGCTTAGGGTGAATTTTTGGTATTTTTCTGAAAAACATCAATTTTTTTTGAATAGTTAAACCACTAAGTGGTAGTTAAAAAACTGATTTTTAATTTAAATGAAATTTTACCACTTCTGTGAATTTAATTTCAAATATTTGACATACATGGTTGTAATTAGGAAGTAAATTGTGGTTCCATGGGATGAAAATAATTTTTGGTGAATAGTAACTTTTATGTTTTATTAATCGTGATTAAAGGTAATTAGTGTAATTTACGGTAAATATAATGTTATAATAATATGAAACTACCTTTCCCCTTGTCCAAACCTTATTTGATGAGTCATTTCCGACAATGACAATCCATGGGTCATCTTGGGGACCCCATGGAGCCACTTCGGAAAGAAAATGGCATTAATAACTTTATATTTAATGTAAAAATAAAATTGTCACAAACATGTGTTATTTTACTAAAACAATTATTACATGGGGTTATATAAGTTAACGTTTCAGCCATAAATATTAATTGGAAATATTAAACGATTTCCTACATCATGGTAATTTTTATATAATTTTTATGCATTAAATAGATAAATATATTTATGACACCATGATGATGCAGTTATTACCTCATTAGTGAACAATTTATATAAAATTAGAAGTTAAGGTAAAATCTAAGACTTACACTTCTCTAAAACCTATTGTATGGGTATATTTCTAACCCTTATCCCCTTATCATAGAAATATATCATTGTGGGACATTTAATATCCAAAAATTATTCATAATAAAGTAACATTTCCTGACTTTCCAAGAGTGCCCCTCCACTCATCTTATAAAAGGCCCCCACCTCTACCAAATTATTCACACCTTCAAAGCCATTTGTCTTGAACAAACTCTACCCAAATACTTACTCATATTCCATCTCTTACTCCTAGAAGCCTCACTTTGGGCAGAATTCCTCCCAAGGAAACCTTTGGCTCAAATCAAAAAGAGTTACCTGATTTTAAGATAATGTCTTCTCTTTGGTTCTTTTGTTTAATTTTTCTTCTCCAACCCCTTAAAATCTTTTTAATAGTTTATTTTGTGAAAAATAAAGTAACTTAGATATACTAGTATGTTTTTATTATAAGGATTTGATTTAAACATACACACACCTTCCTCTAATGGTTAAAGAACATACGGTTTCTATGGGTGGTGAATTACTGCCTCACGAAACGATGACTGTTCAATATTCATTTAACACCTCTCATGGTGGCCATTAACATGTCACTATATTTATATATGATATATATTATGATTATGTTTTCCTTATTCTACTGTATTTTTCATTTAGTACATACCTTTATAATTTTCATTACGGGTAAACGTGATAATTTCATTTTAGGAAATGTGGACTACCACCCCCTCAAAGTGATTTGAATCATTAATTCCATATGTGGGACATTTAAAGGATGGAGTAAATGATATTATACTAGAATTATAATATATCTTTATATCATTATAATTTCATTCCATTAAATAATAAATACAAATGAAATCAGCGTTTAAGCGTATGTACGACTTACCATCTCCATGAACAATGCATTTCATTTCCTACCTCTAAATGTTATGTAATATTTTAAATGCATGAATATACTGGATATATATTATATATGATATATAGATCTTGAATATAATTACGGATATAATGGATATTTTACCACACGAACAAATTGTAATTCTAAGAAGTTTATTTTTCACTCAAGTACCAGAGATCAACAAAAGGACCATTATTAACTTAAATGACTACGTAATGTACATAACATGGTAATTAGTGATATAAAAGGAATAATGAACTTGAAAAAGGATCTTAAGCATGTATAAATTAACTCTAGTTTATTATTCAGGAGGGTAAAGAACAATCAAGTAAATTCATACATAAGGTAAGGGACTTCGTCTCAATCTCCTTTCATTGAGGCATATTTTGTTTTATACAAAACATTATTTTATATGGTGTATAAACCCCTTTGAATTTTACTTTTATTCAAAAAGAATTTTTTTATATGAATCGTTTTTACTAAATGAAAAAAGGAATGTATTGTATTACGTATGGGGCGACAATGACTTCTCCGCGGTCGTTACCATTATTTGATTTTCAGCTTCCTCTACAAGACATAACTTATTTAAATTGAAAATAAATACCATGTTTTAATTTTCTTTTATTTTGGTATTGCAAATGGTTTTGATAATTTTTGGATTATATTAATGTGTTGAATTGATACCTTGTGATTGAAATGTGGAAATTTTATGTTTCCTTTATGCATATTTTATGTGATACGATTATGTTATGGTTCTTGGGAATTGTTTATGATATGTTAAAACCTTTTCATATAAGTAATGCATTGGACTTAATAAATGACGGGTGGAGCCCTCTATAGCTCCTCGATGCATCGTTAGGTCTCATTAGACAAACTATTGTCTTGGCACAAGGCCATTACAAAATCTTATTTGTAGTCTTGGAACAAGGCCTTGAGTATGTGGTTATGATAGTCTGTCGTTATGAATTCCATCATTATGAAAGTGCTTATTGATATTGAAAATCATTATTTGACTAGTACAATATCCATGTGACCAAGTAAATGGAATTATTTCATGTTTTTTCCATATTATTCTGATTTTAATGATTAAAAGGCTTTTGTTTTAGTTATAAATTGCATTAAATGTTTATGTTTATTTTTGAAATATTTTTCTATATTGTTATCCTTATTGAGCATCTGAGCTCACCCATTTCTATGTTTTATTTTTCCCAGGATGTGAAGAAATATTTTATGATTGACCTGTAGGGATAGTTTGAAGGGGATATGAGTGTGGGCTATGGAGACATTGTTATGGTAGTTTTTAGCTTTATGATGTAATGTAACATTTATGACTGTATCTAGTGATTCCAAGGCTACTAAACTAATTGGTCTTTCGAGACTTGATCGTTTGTGATCATTCCAATGTTGCGTAATAATTCACCGACTATGGATAACTAGGGTCGAGGCGTTACAGTTGGTATCAGAGCCGGTTTAGTAATAACCTTGGAAGATAGATTTAGAAAAACTCTGATTAGAGAACATATCTCTAAGATAGACTTTGAGGATTAGTATAGAAGAACTTCCTAGAAATTTGGTATTTTACTGATTTTGTGAGTTTTCTGAGAAATAAATCCATGTATGGATACGAGCAGGTAGAGGCAGCTCTGGAACAGATGTACCAAGGGGTAAACCTGAAAAAACCTCTTTGAGGTAAACTCGAATGGGAACAGGTGGACGACAACGGGCCTTGCTGCACTCTTGGTTACAATACTCTCGGGGGATATTCTTAGGATAATTCCCATTTTATTTACAAAACATTATGAAGGGTTTCTGAGTATATATTTCATCAATGAAAACATTTTTATGATTATGGATTATATCCATAAATTGTTCAATTTATGTTAAGTGTTTTACAAGTATAGAATTATGTATTTTGATTCATAAACTGATCTAGTTTATGACATTGTTTAGAAATGTAACCTAGTGTAAGTAATGGAAATTGTATCAATGCATGCACTCCATGTAGGGATTTACCTACTGCTCATGATAATTATAGTGGAGTTGGTGATTCAACTGGTGCTGATCAACTTATCACTATACTAGGACAACTCACTCAGTTTATGAATAATAACCTTAATCGTTTGGAGCACCCTGATATGCAACATGGAGGATCAATGTTAGACATCATTATGAGGCAACAACCACCAAAATTCAATGTGAGTACAATTACATTAGTAGCTGAGCAATGGATAAATTCCTTAGAGAAAATATTTCATTATGTGGGGAGTAGAGAAAGGGAAAATATTATCATGGCAGTTTACCGCCTCACTGGAGAAGCTAGTCAATGGTGGTCATTGATTCAAAACACAACGGAAGATGATGAAGTATCAAATATGGAATAAAGGGAGTTCAAAGAGCTTTTCATAGAAAAATACATTCCTCATGACCATCGAGGAGATATGGAAAGGCAATTTGTGAGTCTGAGAAAAAAGGATGATTAGAATGTCGTAATGTATGAGGCCAACTTTACAAGGATAGAAAGGTATGTTGTATATTATATAAATAACCCAATATGTAAGATTGATCGTTTATCTGATGGGTTAAAACCATTTCACCATCGAGCTTTAGTATCACAATCCTTATCATCATACGAAGATATTGTCTCATGTGCTATCAAGACAGAAAATGAATTCTCTAAATCTTATGAAAATAATGTAAAGTAATAGAATAAGGGAACTATGGAACAAAAGATAAATAAATGGAAAAATGGAAAGAAGGATTTTCCATTATGCAATAATTGTGGGAAGATTCACCCCGATACATGCCTAAAAGGAATGGGAGTATGATATAAATGTGGAGAAAAAGGTCACCAGGCTTGTGATTTCAAATGAATGAAAGAGGGTATCAATGTTGAATGCTAAAATTGTAGATAAATGGGGCGTTATGCAAATGAATTCCCTAAGAGCCAAGGAAACGTACCTCAGAAAAGGCCATGGGATCATGGCCAATATTATGTTGTTACTACAGTTGAAGTGGAATAATTAATGTATCTGTGTTTTTGGACTCAAGTATTATATTCTGGTTATAAGAATAATGTGATATATATAAGGATTGTAATGTATTACTTGTTGTTTTAATTGTGTTTTTAATATGATGATGCTAATAATACTTTTAGGATGTGACAATAAGAGAAACTATACATTGTTTGGGGAATCAAATGTTATAATTGATTTTGGAATTTAGAGACCTTTTAGAGGGAGTCTAGACACATGTATTTTGGATAACTATAATGATTGGAGTGGATTAAGTCGAACTTTGGATAGTATTGTTTAAGGTTAAAAAATTTATGATGATTATTTTTGGAATTTTATAATACTATTGTTTTAGGAAAAGGACCACCTACAGGTCGAGTGATAACTCGTCGTGTCGGACAAATCTGCGGGAATCGAACCCACAACCATAATTTGACATGCCTTTATTACCTACCACTATCCTACAGGAAGTCCCTGGTTATTACAAAATATTTTTCATCATGATATGTGTTAATATTTGGAACCTTATACGATTAGGAAAAATATAATATTTTTGAGTTCTATTATCTTTTTCAGTGAAAGATGAGTTTATGGTATAAATTAGTTCAAGGATGAAATACTACTTGTCATGTATATATATATATATATCTTATTCTATGAAGAAAATAATTCTTAAACATTAGGTAAGGGATATTAAAACAAAAAATGTGATATCCTAATACCTTATATTTTGTTTAACTGATGATATTTCAAATCATCATAGATTGATGGCTTTGCGGCCCTCAATTTTACACTTGTTTGGGATTGATGACCTCAATCACTCCATATAAATATTTACATTTTTCCTCTACTTACATGTCTATAAGGGCCACCAATGTTCTATTATTTGAAACCCTAATTTGGTGGTGACTTTCTCATTTCCCTTTCCCTCTTTTTAAAACTAAATTTTATAAACCCTATTTCCGATATGGGTTTTCCACAAAGGTATTTTATATTTTAAACCATTTATTTTAGAAGAACAATGTCATATTGCAAGGATAAAATTTATTGAAGGAGGGAAGAATGTAACTCCCCAAGCTTCCATGGTATTCTTCTCTTTCAATAATGCAATAGTTTGCATTGTACGCAAGTTCGAGATTCTAACACACCTCATCTAATCAAAGTAGTTGTTATGAATAGTAATACCCACTTTTTGAAATTTTAAAAATTCTATTATTCAAATTGGACTTAATTTTTGGATTCAAAATATCTAAATTATCCTATATTGAATTTTTCATCTTTTTTCTGAGAACTTCCAATTTTTTATGAATAGTTTAAAATACAAAACTATATTTAAAAACAAATTTTTTAATCAAAATAATTTTTAGTGGTAAATTATATTATTTAGTTGTTTTAAATTATAATTAGAATATATTTTTACCATTATATCCAATGGTGGTCACTAGAATTAATTAAACATTGAAATTGGAGATAAACAATTGACAATCTTTTGATTGATATTCTTTCTTAAAAACATGCTATTTATTTTGACAATAGAAATTAATTATAAAATTAATTAATGAAACTTATACGATTTGAATTTGGAAAAATAGAAATAATATTTGAATTTTTAATATAAAATATAGCTTCGGGGTGAATTTTTCGTATTTTTCTGAAAAACATCAATTTTTGATGAATAGTGAAACCACTAAGTGGTAGTTAGAAAACTGATTTTTCATTTAAATGAAAATTTTCCACTTCAGTGAATTTAATTTTAAAAATCCAACATAAATGGTTGTTATTAAGAAGTAAAATTTGGTTCAATGGGATGAAAATAATTTTTGGTGAATAGTAAATTTTATGTTTTATTAATCGCGATTAAAGGTAAATAGTATAATTTAAGGTAAATATAATGTTATAATAATACTAAATTACATTTACACTTGTCCTACCCTTATTGGATGAGTCATGGATGACCATTAAAAATGATGGGTCAACTTGAGGACCCCATGGAGCCACTTGGGTAAGAAAATGACATTAATAACCTTTTATTTAAAGTAAAAAATAAAATTATCACAAACATGTGTTGTTTTACTAAAACAATAATTACATGAGGTGATATAAGTTAAAATTTAGACTATAAATATTCATTTGAAATATAAAAATATTCCCTACATCATTGTAATTTTTTAATATTTTTTAGTCATTAAATAAATAATTTTATTTATGAAACAATGATGATGCAGCGATTACCTCAATAATGAAAAATTTAAATAAAATGAAAAGATAAGGTAAAATATAAGACTTACACCAGTCTAAAACATATTGGGTTAGTATATTTCGAACCCTTATCATCTTATACTTGAGATATATCATTGTGGGACCTTTAAAATTTGAAAATATTTTCATAATAAAGTATCATTCCATGACTTTCCAATAGTACCCCTCCTCTCCTCTTATAAAAGGACCCCACCTATACCACATTATTCACACTTTCAAAAGCATTTGGCTCGCCCAACCACTACCCAAATAATATTTAAACCTCTCTATCTTACTCCTAGAAGCCTCACATTGGGAATAAGTCTTCCCAAGGAAGCATTTGGCTCAAATCAAAAATAGTTACCCGATTTTAAGATAATGCCTTCCCTTAGGTTATTTTGTTTTAATTCGCTTTTACAACCACTTAAACTCTTTTTATTCCTTTATTTTTTAACAAAACAGGTATCTTCAATATTAATGTATGTTTTTATGAGCGGGATTTTATTTACACTTACACACACCTTCGTTTAATCATTAAAGAACATACGGTTTCTGTTGGTGGTGAATTACTGCCTCATGAAACGGTGACTGTTCAATATTCTTTTAACACCTCTCATGGTGGCCATTTATATGTCACTATATTTATATATTATATATATTATAATTATGTTATCCTTATGCTTCCGTATTTTTCATTTATGGAATACCTTTATGATTTTCGTTATGGATAAACGCGATAAATTCTATTTTAGGAAGTGCGGACTACCACCCCCTCAAAGTGATTTGAATCATTAATGCCATATGTGGGATGTATAAAGGATGGAGTAAATGTTATTATACTGTATTTATAATATAACATTATATAATTATGATTTAATTCCATTAAATATTAAGTAATAATTAAATCAGTGTTCATGCGTACGTACGGCTTACCGTCTCCATGAATGGTGCATTTCATTTCTTACCTCTAAATGTTATGTAATATAAAAAAGGCATGCATATACATGATATATATGATATATATGATATATATATCATGAATATAATTTTGTATATAATGGATATTTTACCACATTAACAACTTGTAATTATATGATGTTTATTGTTCACTCAAGTAACAGAGATCGAAAAACACGACCGTTATTAACTTCAATGACTACGTAATGTTCAAAACATGGTAATAAGGGATATAAAAGGAATAATGAACTTGAAAAAGTCTCTTAAGAATGTAGAAATTAACTCTAGTTTATTATTCATTAGGTTAAATAATGATCGAGTCAATTCGGACACGAGGTAAGGGACATCGTCTCAATCTCCTTTCATTGAGGCATATATTGTTTTATACACAACTTTATTTTATACGGTGTAAAAACCCCTTTGACTTTTACATTAATTCAAAAGGAATATTTTTATAGGAAGCATTTTTACTAAAGGACAAAAGCGATGTATTGCCTTAAGTATGCGGCGATGACAACTTCTCCACCGCCAATACCATTATTTGTGTTTCAACTTCCTCTACAAGCCATAACTTTTTTAAATGAAAAATAAATACCATGTTTTAAATTTATTTTATTTTGGGATTGAAAATGGTTTTAATAATGTTTATATTATATTAATGTGTTGAATTTATATCTTGTGATTGAAATGTGGAAATTTTATGTTTCCTTTATGAATATTTTATGTGATACGACTATGTTATGGTTCTTGGTGATTGTTTATGATATGTTTAATCATTTTCATATAAGGAATGAATTAGACATAATAAGTGATGGGTGGATCCCACTATAGCTCCTCGATGCATCATTAGGTCTAATGAGAAAAACTAGTGTATTGGCACAAGGCCTTGACAAAATATCATTTGTAGTCTTGGCATAAGTCCTTGACTTTGTGGTTATGATAGTCTGGCATTATGCATTCCATCATTATGAAGGTGGTTATTGATATTACAAGTGATTATTTGACTAGTAGAATATCCATGTGAATATGTAAATTTAATTATATCATTTTATTTTTTCCATATTATGCTGAAGTTCATGTTTAAAAGGATTTTGTTGTAGTTATACATTGCCTTAAATGTATATGTTTATTTATGAATGTTTCCCTTATATTGTTATCCATACTGAGCATCTACGCTCACCCCTTTCTATGTTTTATTTTTCCTAGGATGTGAATAATATTTTATTACTGACCTACAGGGATATTCTGAAGGGATATGAGTGTTGACTATGGAGACCATATTATTGTAGTTTTGTAACATTATGATGTAACATAACACTTATGAATATATCTAGTGATTCCAAGGCTACTAAACTAATTGGTCTTTTGAGTATTCATATTTTGTGATCATTCCAATGTTACGTAATAATGCACCGACTCTGGATAACTAGGGTCGGGGAGTTACAATTGGTATGAGAGGCAGTTTAGTACTAACCTTGGAAGCTAGATTTATAAAAACTATGATTAGAGCACATATCCCTAAGATAGACATTGAGAATTAGTATATAAGAACTTCCTATAAATTTGGTATCTTATAGATTTTTTGAGTTTTCAAAGAAAGACATCCCTGTCTGGATATGAGTAGGTAGAGGAGGCTCTGGCACAGATGTACCTAGGGGTAAAACCTGAAAACACTGCTTTAAGCTAGAGTCGAACAGGAACTGGTGCATGACAACGGGACTTGCTGCACTCTGGGTTACGAAACTCTTGGGGGATAGGCTTAGGATAATTCCCATTTTCTTTAAAAACCATTTTGAAGGGTAAAACATTTTTATGATTATGGATTATATCCATAAACTCTTCAATCTATGTTATGTGTTTTACAAGTATGGAATTATGTATTTTGATTCATAAACTGATCTAGTTTATGAAATTTTTTAGAAATGGCACCTAGTGGAGGGAGTGGAAACCGTATCAACGCACGCACTCCATATAGGGATTTCTCTCCTTCTAAAGATAATTATAGTGGATCTAGTGATACAACTGGTGTTAATCAGCTTATCACCATACTGGGACAACTCACTCAGGTTATGAATAATAACCTTACTCGTATGGAACACCCTGATCCGCAATATAGAGGATCAATGTTAGACCACTTCATGAGGAAACAACCACCAACATTTAATGGGAGTACAAATATTATAGTATTTGGACAATGGATAAATACTTTAGAGAATATATTCCATGCCTTGGGGAGTAGTGAAAGGTAAAAGGTTATCATGGAAGTTTACCGCCTCACTATAGATGCTGATAAATGGTGGTCATTAATTCAAAACACAAAAACAGATGATGAAGTATCAAATATATAATGGAGGGAGTTCAAAGAGATTTTCATAAAAAATACATTCCTCGTGACCATCAAGCAGATATGGAAAGATAATTTATGAGTCTGAGAAAAAATGAGGATGAGAATGCGCAAAGTATGAGGCCAAATTTACCAGGTTAGCAAGGTATTCTGAAGATTATATTCGTAACCCAAGAAGTAAGATTGATCGTTTTGTTGATGGGTTAAAACCATTTCTCCGTCGAGCTTTAGTATCAAAATCCTTATCATCATACGAATATATTGTATCGTGTGCTATCAAGACAGAAAGGAATTCTCTAAATCTTATGATAATAAAGTAAAGAAAGAGAGGAAGAGAATGGTGGAACAAGAGATAAATAAATGTAAAAGTGAAAGAAGGATTTTCTATTATGCAGTAATTGTGGGAAGAATCACCCCGGTACCTGCCTAAAAGGAATGGGAGTTTGATATAAATTTGGATAAAAGGTCACTAGGCTTGTGATTGCAAGGGAATAAAAGAGGCTATCAAAGTTGAATTCTACAATTGTAGATAAAAGGGGCATTATGCAAATTAATTCCCTAAGCGCCAATGAATCATACCTCAAAAAAGGCCAAGGGATCAAGGCCAATCTTATGTTGTTACTACAGTTGAAGTGGAATAATTAATGTATCTATGTTTTTGGACTCATGTATTATATTCTGGTTTATATGAATAATGTGATATATATAAGGATTGTAATGCAGTACTTGTTGTTTTCATTAAGTTTTTAATATGATGAAGGTAGTAATACTTTTAGGATATGACAATAAGAGAAACATTACTTTGTTTGGGGAATCAGATGTTACAATTGTTTTTGGAATTTAGAGACCTTTTAGAGGGAGTCTGGACACAGGTATTTTGGATAACTATAATGGTTGGAATATATTAAGTCGAACATTGGATTGTATTGTTTAAGGATAAAACATTTCTAAAGATTATTTTTGGAATATTATAATACGATAGTTTTAGGAAAAGGACAACATGCAGGTCGGGCGATAACCCGTCGCATCGGACAAAGCTGCAGGAATCGAACCCACAACCATAGTGTGACATGCCTTTATTACCTAACACTAGCCTACATGAAGTCCCTGGTTATTACAAAATATTTTTCATCATGGTATGTGTTAATATTTGGAACCTTATACGATTAGGATAAATATAATATTTTTGATTTCTATTATCTTTTTGAGTGAAAGATGAGTTTGTGGTATAAATTAGTTGAAGGATGAAATTATACTTGTCAAGTATATACATATATATATATATATATTATTCTATGAAGAAATTAATTATTAAACTTTAGGGAATGGATATTAAAATGAAAATGTGTTATCCTAATACCTTATGTTTTGTTTAACTGATGATATTTTAAATCATCATAGATTGATGGCTTTGAGGCCCTCAATTTTATACTTATTTGTGATTGATGAACTCAATAACTCCCTATAAATATTTACGTTTTTCCATTAATTACATGTCTATAAATGCCCCCAATTTTCTTTTATTTGAAACCCTAATTTGGTGGTGACTTTCTCATTTCCCTTTCCCTCTTATTAAAACTAATTTTTATTAACCTTATTTCCGATATGGGTTTTCCACAAAGGTATTTTCTATTTTTAACAATTTATTTTCGAAGAACAATTTAAAATTGTAAGGTTGCAATTTATTGAAGGATGGATGAATGTAACACCGCAAGTTTCCACAATACGGTTCTCTTTCAATAATGCAATAGCATGCATTGTACGCATGTCCAAGAATCTAACACACCACGACCAATCAAAGTAGCCCTTATGAATAGTAATACCCACTTTTTGAAATTTTATAAATTTTAATATTCTAATTGGACTTCATTTTTCTATTTGGAATATTGAAATTATCGTAAGTTGAATTTTTCATTTTTTCTGAGAACGTCCAATTTTTTATGAATAGTGTCAAATACTAAACTTTAATTAAAAACAGATATCTTAATCAAAATAATTTATAGAGATAAATTATATTATATATTGGTTTTAAATTATAATTATAATATATTTTTACCATTTTATCCAATGGTGGTCATTAGAATTAATTTCACTTTGAAATTGGACATAATCAATTGCCATTCTTTTGATTGATATTCTTTCTTAAAAACAAGCTATTTGTTTTCACAACAGGAATTAATTATAAAATTAATCAATGAAAATTATATGTTTTGAATTTGGTAAAATAGTCATCATCTTTGAATTTGGATTATCAAATATATCTTATGGTGAATTTTTGGTATTTTTCTGAAAAACATCAATTTTGATGAATAGTGAAACCACTAAGTGGTAGTTAAAAAACTGATTTTTCATTTAAATGAAATTTTACCACATTAGTGAATTTAATTTCAAAAATCCGAAATACATGGTTGTAATTAGGAAGAAAAATGTGGTTCAATGGGATGGAAATATTTTTTCGTGAATAGTAACTTTTATGTTTTATTAATCGCGATTAAAGGTAAATAGTGTAATTTAAGGTAAATATAATGTTATAATAATATGAAATTACCATTAAACTTGTTCTACCATTATTTTATGAGTCATGGACGACCATAAAAATACATGGGTCTACTTGGGGACCCCATGGAGCCACATGGGTAAGAAAATGACATTAATAACCTTTTATTTAAAGTAAAAATAAAATTGACAAAAACATGTGTTGTTTTACAAAAGAATTATTACATTGGGTTATAAAAGTTACCATTTCGACTATAAATATTTATTTTAAATATAAACAGATTTCCTACATCATGGTAATTTTTTTATAATTTTTAGGTTTAAAATAATTAAATTTATTTATGAAACAATGATGATGCAAAGATTATCTCATTAATGAACAATTTAAATAAAATGAAACAATAAGGTAAAATATAAGACATACACTTGTCTAAAACATATTGGATGACTATAATTCGCACCCTTATCACCTTATCATCAAAATATATCATTGTGGGACCTTTAAAATATGAATATAATTTCATAATAAAGTAACATTTCATGACATTCCAAGAGTACCCCTCCTCTCTTCTTATAAAAGGCCCCTGCACCTCTACCACCTTATTCACACCATCAACGCCATTTTGCTTGGAAAACCTCTTCCCAAATACTCTCTCAACTTCCCTTTATTACTCCTAGAAGCCTCACTTTGGTCAGAAGTCTTCCCAAAGATTCTTTTGGCTCAAATCCAAAAAATTTACCTGATTTTAAGGTAATGTCTTCTCTTAGGTTCTTTTGTTTTATTTTGCTTCTCCAACCCCTTAACATCTCTTTATTACTTTATTTTGTAACGAAGCCATTATCTTAAATATAATAGGATTTTTTTTATGAGAATGATTTGATATACACTTACACAAACCTTCGTCTAATGGTTAAAAACATACTGTTTCTGTGGGTGGTGAATTTCTACCTCACGAAACGATGATTTTTCAATATTTATTTAACACCTCTCATGGTGTCCATTAAGATGTCACTAAATTTATATATGATATATACTATGTTTATTATTTCCTTATGCCTCTTTATTTTTCATTTATGGAATACCTTTATTATTTCCATTACGGGTAAATGAGATAATTTCATTCTAGGGTGTGCGGACTACCATCCCCTCAAAGTGATTTGAATCGTTAATTACATATGTGGGATATATAAATGATGGGGTAAATGATATTATACTGGATTTATAATATACATTTATATAATTATAATTTCATTCCATTAGATACAAAATAGAAATGAAAGCAACGTTCTTACGTACATACGGCTTACCGTCTCCATGAATGGTGCATTTCATTTCTTACCTCTATACATAATGTAATATTATAAATGAATTCATATAATGGATTTATATGATATATATTATATCTATATCATGAATATAATTCTGGAGATAATAGATATTTTACCACATGGACAACTTGTAATTATAAGAAGTTTATTATTCCTTCAAGTTCTAGAGATCGACAAAATGTTCATAACATGGTAATAAGTAATATAAAAGGAATAAAGAACTTGAAAAAGGTTCTTAATCTAGTAGAAATTAACTCTATTTTATTATTCAGGAGGTTAATGATTGGTCGAGTCACGTCAGACATGATGTAAGGGACTTCGTCTCAATCTCCTTTCATTGAGGTATATTTTGTTTTATACACAATTTTATTTTATACGGTGTATAAACCCCTTTGACTTTTACTTTTATTCAATAGGAATCTTTTTATATAAAGTGTTTTTACTAAATTACAAAAGGAATGTTTTGTCTTACGTATGTGGCGACAATGACTTCTCCGCCGCTGTGACCATTATTTGAGTTTCATCTTCCTATACAAGCCATAACTTTTTAAAATCAAAAATATATAACAAGTTTTACTTTTATTTTATTTTGGTATTGAATATGGTTTTGATAATGTTTTTATTATATTAATGTGTTGTATTGATATCTTGTGATGGAAATGTGGAAATGTTATGTTTCGTTTTTGCATATTTTATGTGATACGATTATGTTACGGTTCTTGGGTATTATTTATGATATGTTTAAACCTTTTCATATAAGGAATGCATTGGACTTAATAAGTGACGGGAGGAGCCCGCTATAGATCCTCGATGCATCGGTAGGTCTCATGAGACAAACTAGTGTCTTGGCACAAGTCCTTGACAAAATCTTATTTGTAGTCGTGGCACAAGGCCTTGACTATGTGGTTTTGATAGTCTGGCATTATGAATTCCATCATTATGAAAGTGGTTATGGATATTCCATGTGATTATTTGACTAGTAGAATATCCATGTGAATAAGTAAATTTCATTATTTCATTTTATTTTTTCCATATTATAAAAAATTTCATGTTTAAGTCTTTTTTTAGTTATACATTGCCTTAAATATTTATGTTTATTTATGAATGTTTCCGATATATTGTTATCATTACTGAGAATCTGAGCTCACCCCTTTCTATGTTTTATTTTTCCCCGGATGTGAAGAAATATTTTATTACTGACCTGTAGGGATAGACTAAAGGGGAGATGAGTGTGTACTATGGAGACCATGTTATTGAAGTTCTTCACATTATAATATAACGTAACATTTTTGAATATATCTAGTGTTTCTAGTACTACTAAACTAATATGTCTTTCGAGACTTGATCTTTTTTGATCATGCCAATGTTACATAATAATGTACCAACTCTGGATAACTTGGGTTGGGGCTTTACAATTCAATAATTAACACTTAGGTTTCCTTATAAAAAAATTCACAATTATGATATCCATGTTACCGTTCATTGTTCAAAATTGAATGATCTTTTCCTCATTTCATTACTCTCATATACAATGACCATGTTATGATTTTTACGTCTCAATTAAATAACCATGTTCCCATTTCTATACTAATATGTACAAATCTTCTCTTACAATTTATAGTTTTATATTAAGAATGATATTTTTTCCAATATCTTACACACCATTAATTCATCAATTAATTATTGAACATCAATTATTTCATAATTAAACAATTAGTTTTTCACATTAATATGCTTAACAAATTCCCTGATTAATGAATTATGTCAAATCCATCACTTGATTACCTCAATTATGAAATAATAATATTAATTAATTTATTATATAAAAAATTATCACAAATATATATACCCAATATCTCATAAGATATTTTTCAAATTGGCATTAAAACTAATTACATGATCATCTCATAACAAATATAACATTAATTATCTCAAATTATTTAACTTAATATATCATAATTCATCCAAAAATTAATTCCCTAAATCACATATATCTAAATTGCACTATTAAACCATCAATACATAATCAAATTTTATATCCCGCAAACCTTGTAATTAATTATCAATTTCAAAAATAAATCCAATTAATCAGTTGGCCACATTAAATAAAACAATATTTATATATATATGAGAATGTAAAATGAACACTATAAATTCTAAAATACATATACAAATACAAAAATCATTATTATGTCATGATAATATTAGACCACCTACGTAATTTTTTTGATGAATTATTTTCCAAAAAAATCCATAAAAATTCAATGGGACAATAATGTATATCAATATCAAAATATCAAAATTCTAAATCACAATTAATGAAAATAATGATCCAGTAAATAAATATCTATATCAAGAATCAACGATTAGGATATCCCCCTAAGATATATAGAATTCTCAAATATAGAAGATTATTTCGTGAAATGAAAATGAACAGAACACAAGAAGAATGTTGTAAGAACATTAGAATTATCCTTTTACTGATAGATAAGTGGCATGATTTTTGGGATTTGATTGATGAATATAAGGGGTTGGGAGGGATTGGAAATTTTAATAAAGAGGTCAGAAATATATAAGTAGACCTTGGAATGAATGGGTATTGAAATAAATGAGTTTCAAATATTTTAGGAATTTTTAAATTTATTTTTGTGGCTAAATTAATAGATATGAATTGTTTGCTGTATGGGGCACTTGGTTATCACTATCAATTCAAAATCTGTAAAAATATTCATTTATGGGTGGACAATTTAAAAATCCATGATGAAACCGTTCAATTCCCTAATGGCCGAGGATTCAAAGTTTTCTTAGATGGGGTACATATTTTTCCGTAACTCTATCCCAAATAAGAAAACCCATTTTTTCATCAATTTTTCTCCATATAACTCTAACATGCCACATTTATATCCAAAAAAATTACTCAATATTGATACAAATTTATAACTAAAAACAATCCTGATTTACCTCAAGAAATTTTATGAATCTTACATCTCCATGTTGAAATCACTAACTTCTATGTTGTTAATTATAAAATAAACTTATTCCCAACTTGTATCTAGTTTTTCAAAGAACATGCATAGGACTATCCGAGGATAGATCATATTTTATTGTTATATGTGGTGTATGATAAAATACCAGGTCACACCAAACCTCTAACAAAAATCACCATGGGAATAAAAATAAATTATTTTGGACAATATCATGTACTCTCTTGTTAAATGTAAGAGAAATTGTTTTATGTAGATATACAGATATTCAAAAAACATCAATATTTAGAATAAATTTAATGAGAACGAGATTAATAATTAATAAATGTGATTCTACTTGATCTTATTATCTTTTCTTGTGTTTATCCCAGGAAATTTTCTCTATAAAAGACTCAGAGAATAATCATAAAATGATCAGGGAAAAAACTGTGTTGTGTAGTCTTTTATATTATATTGCTGAACATATGGATCCTAAATTATATTCTATATGTATCATATATGGATTTCATCTCTCCAAACACCACCTCTATATATTTCACATGATCATATATTATTCTTAATAAAATACTCTTCTGAATTATTCAATGAAGAATAATACATTTTATATTAAATTCAATGATTATTTTTTATGTCCTAGTAAACAATACATTAGAGATTATAATTGTCCCCTAGAATGACGTATCTGATTTGTCACATGTTCAATTTATAGAGTTCATCTATATTTCCAGTTTATTAATCTAAAATATTATAATTATGGTGTTCTTCATTACTGTATGTAATTCCCATGTAGGGGGCTCCATGGAGTCTCTGAATTCCCAAGTATTCCTTTTCAATGTAAAAAATAGCTACAGGTGTGACACAAATAGTTCATTTGATATTTCATTAGTCTTTCATTTTTAGGAGGTAGATTGATTTTTCATTAGATCACAACAATAATATGGATGGTTAGTATAAATAATATGAGAAATTATACATACCATAGTATGTTAAATTTTTTTATTCCCACAATACATTATTCCCATTATATGGTCACCTCATTGATCCACATATTAATGACTTCTATAGTCATGGGTCACGGTAGGGTTATTTTACATGTGGTATTATAAAGTGTAATGTGTGGTAAGTTTACATGGTCATTTGACCTTAACATGGTAATGTGTCAGGATAGGGTCAAAAACTATCTATTTATGATTTTTGTAGAAAAAACACACAAATAGAAAATATATAAAACATTAAAAAAAATATAAACATTATTTGGGATCATTAAAATTTAGTTCTACTCGGATAATCCTATATGGAAGATAAAGTTAACGTAAATAAATTCAAATGAGAAATTTATGGTTAACAATTTATACATCACGCCATAGATTGTATCCATTTAAAAGTGGGTTATGCCGTTGTATGATGGTCATTTGAAAATTTTAGAACCTATTGAATTTTGATTAGCATTTTTATTATAGGATTGAGATCATTTTTTCTTCTCTAATTAGGTTTTTGTAGTGTAAATATAATGTTTAATTCCCCTT
The DNA here is from genome assembly GCA_963277665.1 of Viscum album. NCBI lineage: Eukaryota > Viridiplantae > Streptophyta > Magnoliopsida > Santalales > Viscaceae > Viscum > Viscum album. Next base: position 322,463,923 of record OY728161.1, read on the forward strand.
ATATTTTTAAAAAGTGATGATAGTTTTGTAAATACCCATATATTATAAATAATCGGAAGCAAATCTCATGGGCTGTAGCTCTAAAATTGGGATACAATGGAGATGGAAATGGAGAATATTGATAAGGGCCTCCAAAACCATTTCCAACAATGTTTTAAAACATGTGTGCTGGATTTACCACATGGTAAATCCATTTTTACTAATTTTTTCCGTTACTGAGGTAATTATATTTTAACGTTGTAATTTAACAATTATGATTAACAATGAAGTAGTTATTATTAAATAATTTTTACCTAGTGATAATATATATAGAATTAAATTAATTATAATAGTTTACCAAAAGTTAAGGTATTATTTAAAAAAAATAAATGCATAATAAAATAAAATTTTAAAAAATATAACTGACAATAAAAATTATAAAATATGGTGTTTTAAATGAGAAAAAAAGGATTATAATTTTTATTTAGATATATATAATAAATTCTTTCTTATAGAATTTTATCATTGGATTTGAATTAATTCATATAAATTGATAATGTCATAAAATAATTTAATTTACATTATAGTATGTTATATTATTCATAAAATACTCAATTTTTTGTCTAATTTAACAAATTATAGTCTTACTTTTATATTTTTATGATAATAAATAATTGATTTCTAATTTTAAAAATTTCTATTATAAAATTTATAAAATTTAGTTTAAAATTTAACCATTAAAAAATGATAACTTTTTTTATATTTAGTTATTTTATATATATTAAAAATTCTTCTAAAATTATTTTTAATTATAAATATACTCAACTCCAAAAAATACACAATTTATAAAATAAATTTTAATTGTAAAAAAATTGATTTTACTAGCTACATGGACAAACATGTGTTGAGTCAATAAGGGTTACTTATGAAAGTTTCATTCGTTAATGTATTGAAAATCCCTATCACTCTATCATAAGGCAATCATCATTTTCTCTAAGATTTTTCTTTATGAAAAAATTTTTTCTTTCTCCAAGGATAATTTATCCTTAACTATTTTTCATTTTTCGTATTTTAGTTTTATAATGTCTAACTCTTTTTATTCTTATGTAACATATCGGTTTAAGATATAAAACATCGGAATTAATTAAATACTTAGATATTGATTATTCTATTTTCAGGATCATAATTCTCGTTCTGAATTCTCTGAAATTCGAAATCCAAATTCTCTAAAATTCATAATCCAAATTCTTAGAAATTTAGAATCTGAATTTTCTGAAATTCAGAATCCGAATACTTTGAAATTTACAATCAAAATTCTTAGAAATTCAGACACTGAATTCTCTAAAATTATGAATCCAAAATATTTATAATTTAGATTTTGATGCCTTTAAAATTTTGATTCTTAATTTCTTGAAAAATAGAATCTGTATATCCTTGTAATATAGACCTAAATGGTTATCCTAATAAGACACTTAATTTTAATTTTCCTTAGACTCTGAAAAATAATTTTTTTTGAGAAACATTTAATTACATACTCTTTTTATTGTTATAAAATGATGTAGTTCATTCGGTTTCTAACTAACCATTTTTTTAGTGACACGTGTACCGATCCCTATTAAAATAATTGAAAATTATTACCATTGGATGAGGGATCCAACGATTTAATTTGTACATAAAAATATGAGCTCATCTGATCAAGGTAAAAACATATTATGATTATTCAACAACTCTTGAGATTACAAGATTCTGATGTCATTTTTATAGAGATACTCTTATTTGTTGTCTGTATTGTACATCTTGTTCATAATTTCATCGTGCGACTATTAATGTTGTTGATTACATTCAAGGGATTCTTGGGATAGAAAGATAGAGGTGATAACTACCTTAATGTTCAAGGAATTCCTTTATAAAAAAGATAGAGGTGGATACTGCCTTGATGTTCAAGGGCTTGCGGGGATCGTAAGAAAGATTCTGATATTCTTATCGATGGCCTACCCTCGTGTGGGTAAGACAAACATTCTTGAAATTATAACTCATGGGACTTTTATACATGGTTGTTGGATACACTAATCCATTGGTTAAAATATAAAATACTTTTTATTAGTATTGTTTCATGTTTTTTTTCCACTGCATTTTGATTAATATGGAAAGAATAACTATCTTATACTCTCTTCTACTTGTATACTTGGATTAGTGGGATTCAATACTCATTGTGGTAGTATCTTTGTCCTTGTTAACTTTTCTTAAGATTCATTTATGGATCTATATTTCCATATTTTCATTTCAGGAATCATATTTCTGGAATCAAGCATGTTTATAGAACTATGGGGTCTTGTGAATTTACCTTGTTTATCATTGTTAAACATAGAAAGTTTTATACCAATATTAATGGTTTCAAAAGAATTTTTAAAGTATAAAACTCACCCCCTCTTTAATATTTATCATCTTTATAATCATTTCAATACAACAATTGGTATTAGAGTAGGTCTCTGAAATACATATATCCACATATAAGTTTCCTTGCTCAATTTTTACATTCATTTATTTTTACCTTGCTTATGATTTTATCCTTGATTACAAACAATTATTACTAACATTTTTATGTGGAAATATATTTTCTATGAGATGGTATGAATTAATGTTGGATCAATTGACAATCTTAATCCTACAAGAGCTCTTATATTTTATAGAAATGATTATTAATATTGCAGTGATCATATGAAGAATTTCTTACTAATACATGTGTGGAAATCACTATAATTCATACTATAGATTACAAGATTCCAGATAAGAATGTTATAACTGTTACTATTCAATAAAAGTCAGAATATCAACTAAAATACAAGGTTTGGAATAATTTGAATTGTTCCATGACCAGAAATATATATAGCACGATTTCATCTTGTGTACCTAAAAATTGTATTTGGAAGAATCTTGAAGTAACTCTATCTTTAACTTCTATAGTTATTGACACTAGGAGAGTTATGCTTAGAGATGGGTATCATGGTTTTTTATGCCATTATGGATAACCAGTTTATAAGGTACAACAGAGGTTTATGGATATTGTTAATAGATTAAAATCCATGGGTTAAAATGGTTTAGATAACGAGGCACATGTGGATATGATTAGAGATATCATGCCTAATGAGTGTGAATCAAAGAGGAAAACTATTGATAAAAATAGGAAAGTATCAGAGATTAATCTGGATGAGCTTTTTGGAACTCTTCTTTTACAAGAAACAATATTGAAAAGAGATGCAGAAAATATTAAGAAGAAGAAATTGAATGGAAGTGTTTCTTTCACAACTTCCTCAAATAATACGAAATCTGAGACTCCTATGAGAATTACAAGATATAAATCAATGATGTTTAATATTTTATCTAAATCAAGTGAAAGTGAACTTTTTAATAATGAACTAGATAGTATTGCTCGAAGGATAAACAAGATAGTATAGAAGAAAGACTTTCAGTATAGATAAAATAAGAAACAATGAAAGGACAATAAAGAATCTAAAGTAACTTTCTATGAATACAAGATAGAATGGAATATTAGGCAATACAGTCCAATGCATAAGAGAAAATATATAATGGAAAATAATTCTGAGTGAAATTGAACTAAGTTTTACAAGGAAAAATGTAAGAATGTTTTGAAAACTAATGAAAACGGGGGTTTCTATCGGTGGAGACTCTCCTGATAAATACTCCAATTATAAATCTTCTATACAGCTAAATAATGGTTTACTTAACATGATACCTATTAAAAATAATTTTCTAATGGGTAAGATACACAATGAAGAATCAAAAACCATTGTTTCCCTGAATTTTAATTATAATGATATTAAATACTATGAATCCTTGAATGAAGAATCTTCTTCTGATTAGTATAATACTTTTCTAACTTATGAATAAGTTTCAAGATTTTCTATACTCCTTGAGAATGAAAATTCTAAAGTCATGAAAAAGGATGATAAGGAAAATTGTAGGATTTCTATTCATAATAATGGAGTTTCAGTTCAATCTTATGATCTTGATATGAATATTTATGATTTTAAAGTATTACAAAAATCCATTAGAACCTTAATTCTAAGATGGATAAACATTCTAAGGATCTATAAAAATTAAATTTTTAAAAACTTTTTTAGATCATAACTCTAATGCTAAATAAAATGTTTTTGAAGATAGGAACATAGTTATTCAACTAAAATCAGAAATATTTTCATTAAGGATGTTTTTGTCAAACTATACCTTACGTAAGTAATATTTTGATAAGATGTGTTGTCAAATTCGACCTCTAAGGAATAAATCTAGTTTTGGTTATACCAGTTCAAAACTGATATTTCGTAACAATTATTTTGTTCATAAAAGTTCTCAGTTCTGCACTAAATTTCAGTGTGGTGAGTATTGGGAATTTTTTTTCCTTAAACTAAACTCAGTCATTACGGTTTCCTAAATCATATTTTTCAATGAAATGTGCATTCCTTAAATTTTTCTTTCTGATGTTTTTGGATCCATGAATGTTAGGGTTCTAAAAGTCTAACACTCTTATTCTCATGAAAATAATGATATTGCCAATATAAATTCATGGTACATGGATCGTGGATTTTCATGACACATGACTGGTAATAAAAACATCTTTTAAACGATTATCAAGACGAAAGGAGGAAAATTATTTTTTAGATATAATGATAAGGAAGAAATTATTGGTATAGGTAACATTTGTGTTCAAGGATAAAAATTTATTTCAAATGTTTTATTTGATAATTTCCTAAGAATAACTTCATTAGAAAAATTCAATTATGTGATGAAGGTTACTATGTGAATTTTAGGATTGAAAGGCTCTTAGTACACATATCCTAGGAAGATTTTATTATTTCTGCCAATATGCAAGATAATGTATACTAACTAAACTTATAAGACATTAGGTGACATGATCTACATTGTCATAGTGAAATGTACGTTGTTTTTCTCATGTATTGAAGATGCATCACACACTCACAGACTATGGTATGAGTTTTACCCATACAAAAATATTGTGTGACAATACTAGTGCCATTTCCTTAAATAAAAACCTTGCACATCACTCAAGTAAAAAACACATGGATATTAGGAAAAACATTCTTAGGGATCAGACACAAAAAGAAGATATCATTCTTCAATTTATCATAATGCAAGATTAACTTGCTTATATTTTAAGAAAAACTTTACCATCCATTAAATTTGAATACATAGAACAGATGTTATGAATGATAACCGTAAGGTAATCTACCATATTAATTTATTGTTGAAACCTATATCCTTGCAATAAGAATCTTCTTTTTCATAGGGGGAGTACATTTTCTTGTGATCAAAAATTTTTAGAATTAAAATTTAAGTAGTCAAAATATGAGGAGTGAAGATTTTCATAGTCAAAATTTTCATAGTCAAAAAAATTCATAGTCTAAACGGTTTTCATAATCAAAAATTCAGAATCTAAAGTTATTCAAAAATACTTTTTCCTCATTACAAAAAATCATCCTAGAAATCTGAAAGGTTTGTTTCCGTTCCTAGTTTTTCGTTATCATCTTTTACTAGTTGGTATATTCATTTTGCTTTAACTTTTTCGGACTCACCATTCCTTAAATCAGAATGTTTTACCTTAAAAACCTCAAAATATCATAATATATCAAAATCATTCTTCAGATATCATGTCAACAGTCAGATTCTCTCATGATGCTTTCAATAGTCGGATTAAACTAGCAAGCAGAATCATCGCTTAGATATCCAAAATAAAGGACCCCCCAATGTTTATCCCACGTCGAAACTCAAGACTTCATGTGCGGAAGCTCTACCTGGGTTTTTAAAAGCCATTTCAGATCATTAAAGCTTCCTTACTTCTGAATGTCTGTTGAAGCCTCTTCTCATAAAGAGATGTCAACATTCCAGGAAATCTCTGAGAGGCTGATCTACCGTGAATGTTTAGTCGATCCGATGATTTATACCAAGTATGTCTCTATTGTGTCTAAGAATATTAAGGGGAATAGTTGGGAGTGTGTATTTATATAAAAAACAAGATCAACCAGATCTAGTGTATCTAGAATTTCTGGTTGAATTATTTGAGATAGTTAGTTTTTTCAATGAAGGAGGAAGAGATAAATTTCCTATCAAGGGAAATGGAAAGACATAACCCATTACTTATAAAATGGAAGAAAATATGATGGGATTTCCTTATGAAGGAGAAACTGATTTTTTCACTCACAAGATTCTTGATGAAATAGGTTCCTTTGATAAGAATAAGGATTGAGAGTGTCTTGGTCAAGAGGAAGTTAAGACTCTAAAAATTATTCATCTCTCCACAGATCATTGGATACCTTATCTATGGGTTCAAGGATTTATAATTCCATGAAAAGGGGAAAAGGATACCCTGACGAAAAATGATATTTAAATTCGGATAACCTGGTGAACGTAACAAAGATAATCATGGTTAACCATAGCGTGGTATGGTTGAGAATATAAAGAATGGAAATAATAAAAATCATATTATCATGTATCTATACATTATTTCAAAAATTATTTTTATTTTTCTTCAGTATTTCAAGATTCCTCAATGTTCTATGCTGAAAAATTGTAAGGTGATGCTTTTGAGTAATGATACTCTCAGGAAGATGAAGATTGTCTATAATAGTAAATATTGAGAATTTCATGATTTGTTGGAAGTAGAAGTTGAAGCTTATCAAATAATCTAGATGTTCCTGAAACATCTAAAAAGGGTGGAAGGAAGAAGAAGGTGAAGGAACCATAAGAGAAAGGAAAAACACAAGTGGCTATAGAAACTCTTTCAGAACCATCAAAGACATATAAGAAAAAAATCATATCCTAAGGAAGTATAGGCTTAGTGGAGAGAAGATAAGAAGAACATGAAGGAGGGGGAGCCAATGTTTGGCCTAGACCCTACTAAGGAAAAATAATTGAAGGAAAATATTGCATATAATTTTTAAAATGATGAAAAAAATAAGATAAGGAAGAAATTGTCAGAAGCTAAAATAGTCCAATCCCTTCAAAATGATTCTGAGAAAGCCTCCGAGAATATTCTGGTACTAGAATCATTTTTTGTAGAACCCTTACCAGATAATCTGGTAAAAAGTTATTAATTCTGGAATAAGATCAAGTGTAAGAAATATTGTAATAAGAAGAAGTGGAAGAAGAAGAAGAAGAAGAAGAAGAATGGAGTGGTGATACAAATGTAATAATAAACACCGTTGATGATTATCATGATCAGGGGATTACCTCTGAGAAGTTATCAATCTTAAATTCAAAATAAAATTCTTCAAAACATGAAACCCATAGAAAATATGAGAATGGTGAGGAAGAAGTGAATAATTTGTCTGATAATGATAGTAGCAATCATGATTTCATTCACCCAGTGGATGCTGAGGCCGTAGCCGAGAAGGATGAATTTGATGAAGAAAAAAATTTTCATCAATTTGATAGTGAACATGAGTTTTTGGATCAATAATAAGTCATTACAAAGGGTGATAAGGGAAAATTGGTGGTAGTTGATACACCTAGAAAAAATATGGTAAAGAGGATGTATGTTGGTGCTTCATCGAAGAAGAAGGCAATTGAATTAGAAAAATAACCATCACCAACTAATGTCTTGGATTCAAAATCATATTCTCTTGGACATGAAATTATTGTTCAGTATTTGAAGAAGATGGATGGTACTATTACGATTTTTTCAACCATAGATTACATATTTCAAATGATCCACGATTCCTTAAATTAGAAAATAGATTCAGTATCCCTGTTAATGGATAAGTGTGTCAAAATCGATGTAGACTTCATGACATTTCTAATTAGATTTGAGGCTCATAAATGATCATGCAATAAGGTGAAAATATGGTTATAGAAGACAAGAGAAGAGATGAGAATCATTGATGAATTCCAAGAAAGTTTCAAAGATGATTTTGACTCTATAGATGTGAAGATAAATTATATTACAAATAGTTATGAGGAAAGAATAACTCATGAACAGACTTCTCAGAAGAAAGATTTTAAGTATCTAAATGGGATGAAAAATTCTACTTCTTAGAGTATAAGGAGGGAAATATATCTCAGAATTGAGATTGAAGTGACTCTTTCAAATCATAAAGAAGTATTGAATGCCTAGGCATAATCTCTTAAGGCTCAGGATAAGAAAATTAAATCCTAAGAGAAGAAAATAGAATATCATGATCAGTTTATCAAATGTACATAAGTGGATGACAAGGAGCCCAAGAAGTTAAAAAAAATGTGGGGATAAACCTCATACCGAATGTGAAATAAGGATAATATTTTCCACATCTGTTCGTTTGTTGTATTTCTTTTCTTCTACTATTTCATTCAATCTTAATGAAATTTTTAGTTTCTCTACATATTTTTGGTTGTTTGGTAAAAATATTTCAGGTACTATATTTCCTTTTGATTCCCTGTATTTCTTATTGAAAATCAAAAAGTGGGAGAACTGAATGTCAAAAAAGAATACATAGTCATGAAGAAATTTCAATATGTTAGGGGGAGTTCATCTAACATGGAGTTTTCATCCTGAAGATTTTTGTAAGCAAGAAAATGAAAAATCTCATTATATAAATTCTGAATATGATCGTTAGGGTTTCCATAACCTAATGGGGAGTTATTCATATTCACTATGAAACATATGGGAAGATAGATACATTTTAACATCAAGACCATAAAATTTCTATGTCATTATATTCTTTTCGTAAGGATGTTTGTGCTTTTTAATAAAGGGGGAGATTGTTTATTCAATAAGGTTTCCTTATGAATTTTCCATTCCTTCTTCTTTTGAAAATCACAAACACTATATCTTATGTAAAACATCATTTTCCGTACGGTTTTTATTAATTAGGAAAATTTTACATCCGCCTGGAAAATTTATCCTTACCTATTTATAATTGTTCATATTATAGTTTCCCTAAAGTCTAACACTTTTATTTCTAAGTAAAATATTTAATTTCACATATAAAACCTCAGAATTCAATAAATACAAAGATATAGAGTATTATATTTTTAGGATCCAAATTTAGGTTTCTAATTCCCTAAAATTCAAATTCTGAATTCCCTGAAATTACGAATATGAATTCTCTGAAATTCTGAATCTGAATTCTCTGAAATTCAGAATCCGAAATCTCAAAAACTCAAAATTAGAATTCTCTGAAATTAAGACTCTGAATTCATTAAAATTCAGAATATGAATTCATTATAATTCAAACTCTGACGTCTCTAGAATTCTAATTTATAATTCCTTCAAAACTAGAATCTTTATATCCTTGTAATATCGATTCTGAAGGTCAACCTACTTAGACTAGAAATTTAATATTTCCGTAGACTTTAATAAAATAATTTCTATGAGAAACCATTTTTACTTACTCTTTTTGTATTTATAATATGATGTCAGGCATTCAGTTTCTAACAAACCATTTAATGAGTGACACATGTACAAGTCCCTCCAAAATTCAAATAAAATATTACCAGTCGAGGATGGATCCGACAGTTGATGATGTACCTATAAATATGATCACATTTGAACGAGCTAAAAGCATATGATTACCATTCTACAACTCTAGTGATTACATGTTTTTGTAGTTATTTTCAGAGAGAGACTCTCATGATATGTGAATACTGAACATCTAGTTTAGAATTTCTTTGTGCGACTCCGAATGTGTATGAGTACATTCGATCACTTTTAGTTATAGGAAGACAGAGGTGTCGACTACCTCAAAGTTCTATGGCTTTTGGGGATAACAAGACAGACACTGATATTCCGATCTAGGGCTTACACTGGTGTGGGTAAGACTGAATTTCATGAATTTATAAATCAAGGGACCATTATCCAAGGTTGTTGGATACACTACTCTTTGGGTTAAAATATTTCATACTTTATACTTGTATTGTTTCAAGATTTTTTTCTATTACATTTTGATTGATAATGAATGTATGAATATCATATACTATTTGTACATGTGTACTCTAATTAGTGGGATTCTATACCCTTTATGGTAGAATCATTATCCTTGTTAAATTTTCTTATGTTTCATTTCTGAAATGACATTTCTGGAATTTCATTTCTTGAAGCATATTTCTGGAAAAAAGCATGTTTTTAGAACATACAGGTCTTCTGAATTTTCCTTGTTTAACTTCGTTACACATAAAAAGTTTTATACCAACTATAATGGTTCCAAAAATAATTTATAGTATAAAATTAACCCCCCCCCCCCCTCTTGTCTATTTAGCATCTATATCATCATTTTGATCATAAATCCTTATCAAATAGTATTGAAAGGGAACATTATTTCATATGTGGGATATAAATTTTTTACTGAGTTACTCAATGGACATCAGTAAATATATATATATATATTAATGAAAATAGTTATCATATGATTAGGTTTCATTTTTGTCTGGAGAAATATAATAAACATATAGTTTATTTGGGGAGGATATTTTACTAAATATAAGATGTTACAATTTACGGGTCATATTAAAGAAGATATGAGTTGTATGATCTTTAAGATAAGAACATGATATGTCCCCTCATGCACATGGGGTTTACTCATAATTATGTGAATTATTGAATAATTTACCTATATTCAAAATATTTATATTAACATACATAGTATGTTTATCATGGATAATGGAATGTGTATGCCACTCCTAGTAATGAGTTTCCTCTCTTAATACATGGATCCATTTGAATAGTGGGATCATAGGCCGTGTGGTCACCCCACATGACCCTATTATTTTTAATATAAACATAGGCCATAGATTCGATAGAAATATGACTATGTAGAATGTATTCCTTTAAAATACATGATTTGTTATCAAGAATTTATAACCATGTCGTTTTTATTCATGGTTTTCCTTATTTTTTCAATTTCACCACTTCTTCCAAACATAGATTCATCCAAGGCCTCAATCATGTATGAAATTCCATGTTCTACAAATTTATGACCTTAGGTGGCCAGAAATAATTTTTTCTATCAACTATTTAAATTCCATTGAAAAAGTTATTTTTGACTAACGGTAAACCATATTTAATTCATTAAACATTCATGTATCGTCACAACATTTAATAAAATTTAAATAAATTTTCAAAGGAAAAATTAATAAAATCATGTGGTTGATTACATCTCAAACATAATTGGTCATCAAATGTCTTACCAAATAGAATTTTATGATTAACATGTTGTGATGATGATAAAAATATTACAATACATGAATTATAATACTTATTGCTTATAGAGAATACATCATAAGATATAAATCATAGAGACACAAGAAAAGAAGACAAAATTTAGTGTATGGAATATAATTAGAAAAAAGTAATAAATTGATAAAAAATGGTTTATCAAGATAGATTATACAATCCAGGGAAGACAAAAAGAAACTTTTTTCAAAATTATATATTAGGGAAATAATTCACAAATAACACATCTTGACTCCAATTTTGGATCATTCCTCCATGAAAAATCATATTTTGGGATCATCCTCGATGTTTGGGATGAGTTCCGAAGAATTATATTATTGATCCATGACCCTATAATTCATGTTAATTAATGATACTTTTAATGTTTTACCCATAAATATCTAGTATTATATGGTTGAAACATTAAAATTTACATAGTAGGGAATTTAGAAAAGGTTAATTGTATTATAAATATTAAAATTTCTAGTTAATTTAATTAATTTCATTCAGTTAGTATCAACTCTTGAATATTCATTGACATTGTAACATCCGCAAAAAAATTCTTCTAAGGGAAAAATATAATAGCCCTAACTGTAGAATCATAGAGCCACTTCTTTAGTTTTTTACATTGGGATATATACAGTAGGTCGAATCATGTTGGCTTGATTTGTATCATAGTTTTGTACAACAAGATATATAAATGATTACAATTTAACATAGGGAAATAATAATGAAAATAAAAACATAAAAACTGAAAATAAACTTCATCCTTGACACACATTCCCATTATACATCATCAATTTCCCGTGAAATTAAATTAATAAAGGTGAGATTAAATATTTATTACTGATTATGTCATTTGAAATCTATATAGAAAAAGGTGTTATCAACATGGAATTGTAGATAACTATTCCCATATGTCATTTAAATAACTGGATAATAAATAATTAATATGTAATTGTAAATAAGGGAACACAAACTATATTTAATGAGTAAATTGAAAATAAAAATCATCGAATGATATTATTATTTTTCAATTTTCCTTAATAAAATTAATGAATTCTGAATGAAGTTAATTATTTGTAAAGACTAGTGTTTTATCCAAGGTAATATTACATTTATATTTTTATTTTGGAATTTAATTAAGGGGTTTTCCTCAAAACAATATTTATAATTAAATTCTAGGAATTGGAACACTTCTATGTGTAATATTTAGACTATGGTCAAGCCCCAATGGGTTTCCCAAATGTCTTCTTGAGTTTCTGGAGCACCGTACCCTAATGTATATCAATAGTTTTTGTGTTCTGTGTTGGGAAAATCATTTCTCTATAAACATGGGGCCACCTAGAAAAACTATTTGGCCTAGTCATAGGAGCATATGTAAAGACCCCGAGATGTACTTTGTTTACCCAAAAGTCAATGGGGACATACATCTATATGCATGGGTATGCATATATATATATATATCTGTGTGTGTGTGTGTGTGTTCCATAGTTATATTGATTCTACCATATAATCATAAATATATATATATATATATGGTCAATGTCTTATTTTGTATATATATGATGATATGAATACGTTTGTATGTGTAAATAGGTATATACACATATATTCATATATGTAATGATACATATATGCAGATTAATTACAATGAAAATATGTATAGATCAGATATGTCTCCTTTTGTATATTTGATGGTTTATATGCACTGAGGTTGGATAGGGCATCTTCGATTGGTCGCAGATGAAAGCATCATGTACCGAAGTGTTAAACTTATCCTTATTCTCATGAGGCACGATTCCTTGTAATTTCAATTAATAAATCCTTTTTAAAATTCCTTATATCATGTTCGATCTACCTTTTGGATGTTAAAATTTTTAATCATGATCCTCCTTGAAGTTATTTTTGGTCATACAGTGTCACATTGTGTTTTACTATATATATACCTTAGGACATGAGATGAATCGAACTCAATAAATTAAATGAAATGAATTATTTAAATAAATTGTAATGTTTTTATAATAAAATCCATCAAATGAGGTGTGTAGTTATATAAATTATAAATATTTGAAATATTATTTTTTTATGTTTGACCAACATCTATATTGTAATATGAATGGTTGAACAAATGAAATGGAACATTCTAGGAATGTTTTATAAGTTCATATCCATTAATTTTGTGATTTTTTGGCTTGAGTTTCAAGGTTCATACAAGGGATTCTGACTTATGGAGCCATTGGAATTTCACTCATGATTTATTTTGAAATTTTAATGATTAGTAATTACGCTGGTGGTGGCATCCGCTATGCATGTGACAAGATTTCCGAGCATTATATATTCTTACATCCCGATGAGTGACAATAGTTCCATTGGGGACACACCATGGATGGAATAAAAGGAACAACATGTTGACCCATTACTTGTGACTGGCTTGAGCCATTATGTGTGGTACAAGGTATAGACTCAAAGGCTAATACTTTACTATTGAAATTATTCCCTAAGTAAAAAATGGAACTTCATTCAAGGGTCACATGGATGGACTCCATTAAATTGGTTATATGATGATCCCCTTGATTGATACATGGAAAGTCCATTTGGGTTTCCATTGAAAATATCAGGTCATCTCATGATTTTCATAAGGAAGAAATTAATTTTTAATAAATTGTTTTGAAATAAATTAAATAGCATGACTTTGATTTATGAGAAACCAATTGAATCATTAAAAAATTGAAATTTAGGGATGTTTCATTCAAGACTAATAACATTTTTTGGGGAATATCCAACCCCACACAACATATTTCAACTACATTACAAATTTAGGTGCTCCTAGTTCTGACACCTAGACATAATCCAAAAAAGTTCATTACATGGGTGTCAAAGTGAAACCTAGTCCAATGAATTAATGTTATTTATTTATTGTCATCTTATATTTACTCACCGTGATAAAATTCTTAAATATATTACATGAAATGGAATGTTCTAGACACCATGGGTGTCAGACTACTGTGATTTATAGTTCACGCCATTCTTGGGTGTCGTTTGAAACTTAGTTAGACTTCATGGATGTAAGTATTTTTTTATGGAAAATGTCAACATCCAAATTTTTTACTCTAATATGATGGAAATAGGATGAGGGCCTAAATGGGGTTCAAAATAATCATGGATCTATTATATGGGTAGATATTATTTTATTGTATTGTAATTATCATTGATTATACCGGTACCATTTTATGTCCAACAATCGTTGTTGAAATTGGAGTTAGCCTCTTTTATAATCAGTTATCATATTTGGATTCTGCTTTTTTTTCATTATTTATTTATTCTTCCAGTACTATGACATCGAGGGTAAATTCTCCCCACAATACCACAATCATAAACTTATTGATAATCTTCATTCATAGTTATATGGGGGAGGAATTGTTGAGGAAATGTGTAGACCGATCCATCTACTTGTTTAGTTTTGAGTCAGTTCAGGATGGTAGAAATGGGTATCAGAGCATTCTATTTCCATTTCTTACTATTATGGGATTATAGATAGGACACTAAGAATGTGTCGACTATTAGTAAATATTAATATCTATAACTGATCACCCCAGCTCGGGAATAAAAATACATGTGTACAGAACGAAGGCAATGGTTCATATTGTTCCTATAAATATTAACATGAATTAACCTTGAGTGATTGGAGTATTTTTTGAAGCTTAAAAATTTAGGATGTTTAATAATTACCCAGGGCCTGGTATGAAAATGAGAAATCATTACAAGAATCATAATAAGAACATAGGAATTCACATTCTAATCATTATTCATGCCATATTTCTGAAATTGTTGTTTTTTTATATTGTTGTTGTTCTTTATGTGTGTATTTCCTGCCTCTTATATTTCATTCTCACTTGTTGTTACGTTTCAATATTTTGGAATGTTTTATTCATTACCCCTTTTAGGGGACTTATTAGTTTGTTTGTATTATATTTATATTCATATTATATATTTATCATGAGAAGAACATTATTATTTTATTTAAAACGTGAGTCAATTTCAATATTGTAAGGTTTCTCGGCTCATTAAGGATAATAAAATAAAGAAATAAGAAACTGAACAATTATAATTGTAATTTATATATTCATTGGGTATTTTATAAATTAATTAGTTTATAAAAAATTTCATTTCTACTAAATTCATTACATTTGGTTAAATGGAAACCACTTTCATGTCAGTAAAGTGTAAGGGAGATTTATAAATTGGAATAGGTTGACCCATATAATCGAATCACAGTATAATTTCAATATATATTGTAATTAATTTTTTTATAGATTTTTACCAGTTTAATCATTATTTTAATTTCGAAAAAATATTTATGGTTAGATGGGATCCTTTATAAACATATAATCTGTATATGTGCATAATAAATTGGGGTGGTAACCAATAATGCTGAACTGCCTCATATGATGATTTTATTTTTGAAACACTTGATTATATAAATGTGTTAAATTTTGTCCTTATAATTTTTGGAGCCTTATAAAGGATTGTGCCTCTTTTACTCAGGCATAAAAACCTTTTTGGAAAAAATTTTGAAGGCACAACTAAATGCATGTAGGTATGTTGAGTCTTGTGGAATATGAATTGAAATGGGTATGAGTGTTTTCAAAAGCTAAATGATTAAATTATTTAGGTTGTTTTGCACTATCACGGGGTCTTGTAACATTTCCCTAGAAGGAAAATTTTACTTGTTGTGATTTAGTAATAAACATCATGGGTGTATGTATTTGAAAAATTATGGAGGTCCATTAATGTCTCCACCTTATAGGGCCTTCATATATAAAATTTTCAACATTAATTAATATGTGTACTTTTAATATTATTTTATTTGTCTTGTTGGAGAAATTATTAATAAAATAAATTGTGTTTGAATGAGGTTATTTGAAAATATGTACAAATTATAAAAAGGATGTTAACAATATATAATTTATAATTGGATGTTTAATATATCTAGCTATCTTTTCCTTGAATATTTTCAATAAAAGGTACCTGATGTGTAATTTATGTATTATGAAATTTTTCCTTAAGGATGATCTTTGAAATTTATAAATAATAAAATGATTATTTGTTTAATGTGCTAGTACATATACATAATTGGTGATAATAGTTTTATCCCTAGTGTAAGTGTAGTTGTAGTACATTATTGAGTTCTTCCATGGAATAGATGGTTCCCGTTTCTTTAGACTCAAACCATTCATTGTTGAATCTAAATAACAATAAATTAATAATTTTGAACACTCATAGGTGTGACCTTGTATTTAGTCAGTGGTATTTTTCATCATTTAGTGGCTATCCCATAGTAGGTATCACCATCAGATATTTATAAATTTTTCTAATTTCTTATGAGGATGTTCTCTACGGTTGAATTGTTCATCTAACATTGTCCAATGTAGGATTCATAGTTTATAAATGGTGACCCCAATTATTTTGGATTTCAGGTTTATTCTGATCCTTTCACATTGTAATATCTTTTAAAAATTCATCATTATTATATTAAGGATATACATTGTGTATGATCAACCACTTTGTAGGTCACTAGACCCTTGTTTTCTCATATTGTTATTTTAAAACTATGTATTTCAGAAGTTATATTAATATTTATATAGTTTTATAGGATTTGGATTTATGTATTTTGGGAATGAAATCATATACTTGACAGTATATGACCTTTTCAACCTATGGATGGTGTAATGCATGTGCTCTTCTTGTTCTGCATCTTAGAAGTATTATCGGTTGATATCGCAGATACCAATCATCTTGTTAAATGGTTAATTGAACCATTTGAGTCAGTGTTAAATATTAAATATGGATTTACTAATCCATTTACATTGGTCAGATCTAGTGTCGAGTGGCCTATTAGTCAATAATGATCTTGGCTCATGCACTAGGATTAAAACTATTATCATTATTTGAATAAAAATAAAAATAACAATAAATAAAATGATAATAACAGAAAAATAATAAATAATAAATATTTTTAATGAAAATAATAACATTATTATTGTTATTGTGATGATTAATATTATGATTTTTATTATTGTTATTATTATTTAGGTTTTCAGACAACCCGAAAGGGGTCACCCCTAACACCATTGTGATGAACACCCCTTCCCCCATCTGACTACTCTCACATGGCCCAACTAACTGGGAGAGCCTTTGAATGCCACCTCTTTTCCCGATAAGAATTGTTCTACTCCCAATTCAGGGTGAGGTCCTCTATAGGATGTCTCTTCTCCTTATTGACCGTTTATTTTTTTGTAAATTTCCTCCATTTCTAGCTGGTCTGCACGAATAGGTAAAACCCAAACCCATTTCGGTGGTTTCCTTTGTTACTTAAAAATGATTATGGTTCGTTAGCCCTGTTGAATATTGTTCTTACTGTGACTATCGATGGCAGTGGGATTTGCTTCAATATTGCGTAATTGTTATTGATTCCTTTCATTAAGAACAAATCTATTTAGGGTTTTTTTAAATTTTATGGTTCTAATAATATTGTATTGTGTATTAGTCGTACGTGAGGAGGGATAGAGTAACCAGTGACAAAGGAGACATACTCATGTATTCATCATCTAATAGATATATATGTGAGTTCCCACGTTATATATATATATATATACATATTCACCCTAATCATAATGAATATATGTATTGGGGTTAGGTGTGCCTATGTATATATATTGAAAAGTCATATGAAAGTATTTTTAAATTTGTATATTCATATATAATAAAATATTTATGGATATACTTTTACATATTAACGTGTATGTGAATATGTACATAGAGTCAATGTGTCCTTATGTATATGTAAAGCTGAATATATTGGAAGATTGGAATGGGAATCTTCAATTGCCCTCTAATGAATGAATCCGGTGAAATGTTGTTTGTCTTGGGCTTCTTCTCTTGAGGTAGGATCCCTTTTTATGTCCTTTCATTAATGCTTTTTTATATGTATTATATCATGTTTCATCTAACATTTGCATGTTATAAATTTTGAATGTGTGCCACCTTTCTATTATTTCTTTCCATACACTCACACTTATTGATGTATTATATATATATATCTTAATCCTTGAGATGAATTGATCTCATAAAATTAAATGAAATTAATTTTTGTAATAAATTGTCATGTTTTTAAAATTAAAGTTCTTATATGAGGTAAGCTATCTTATTAATTATAAGGTGATGATTTATTATTTAGTTCTTTCATGAACAAAATGCCTATGGTAATATTAATGTTTAAAAATATTAAATGATACATTATTTTAATGTAGTATATATACATATTCCTTGTTTATGATATTTTATGATTGAGTGATGAGGGTGATACACAAGTTTCTGACTTTTGGACACATAGACAGTCTCTCATTCCTATTATTTGAATTTAAAATGTTTAGAAATTAAAATAAGGCAACAAAAACTATGCTTGAGATAGACTAACTGACTATCATCTATTCTTTCCACTATGTGAGATACACTATATCTTATGGGGAGGACCATTTTATAGAAATAAATTCATTATTAGTTAAAAAATTATTCAGGAGAGTCTCAGGCCCCTACACACGGTACTAGGAATGGACACATACAATAGCTCTTGTCTGTTGAATCCAAGCTTTAACTGTCACATGGGGAATCATTCATGGGTATGCATTGATGGACTACAGAAAAATAATTATATTATGTTCACCTCAAGAAATACATTGAATGTCCAATATGGTTTCTAGGGATGGGCATAGATCATCAAAATATTTTTATAAATAATGAATGAATTTTTTATGAAGTGTTTTTATTTAATTTAAGGAGCATGATATAATATTAATATAAACAGATTGAATCTCCGGAAAATGGTAATTTTTGTATCTATATACCAAGACCAATCAGAATACCAAGGACATTCCAACCCTCAAAAATTATTTTAATTTCTTTTCCAGTGGAGGATATCAGATTTTAGACTGACTAGTTTATACTGAATGAGGTGATTGGACGTGTGTCCATGTGGAACCTGGTTCAATGAATTTATGTTTTTTAATTATTACTATCCTAAATTTAACCACAATGAAACATTGCATAATTATTTTTCGTGAAATTTATTGGGATAAATGTAGTGTGATCTAGACTAATGAGATCTATATCTAACACTCTTCTCGGGCACCATTTGGTAATTGAGTAGACTTTATATCTACATTCAATTTTTAAGGGAAGGAATAAGATTATAAATGATTGTTTTATATTACAATCAAGGAGTCCAGGTAAACGAAATAGATTGTGATCAAAATTCTCTTAAATCTATACAATGTTTAGTTATTATTTCATAACATTGCAATTATTATTGTTTCTTCTTATTACTTCATCTACCATAAATGAATTGTGGGTAAATTGGAATTTGATGATTTTATATTTAGTTGTTATATTTATATTTGGCTACATTTTCATTATTTATTACTGCTTACACTTTTCTAACGCATATTGAATAATCTCCCCACCGTACCACTATTAGACCATCGCTACTTGTTTGCATCATCTATCATGTGGTGTGGCATGCTTTAGGCCATGTCACGACCAATACGGAAACCAATTTAGTACACAGTTCTACCGGTATGTTACATGATTAATTATCTTAGTGAAAATATTGAATCATGGTTGGAAAATGGTGTTTTCTCTGATCTTGTAGATGGTAAGATATGCTTACTCATGAGTAACATTTTCCGTTTTTCAATGATATGAATAGAAAAAGTGTATGTAATAAATTATTATTATATAATTACAATAATATTATATATAAAACATTATTTCATTAATTATACTTATAATAATATTTATTGTGGTGTGTTTATGAAAAGAGTGTCACATCACTTTGTGGAGGTGGTAGCACACACATAAACAAAAGATGTTATCATCATTAAGTGTAAAAAAAATTATATATTATCATTATAGAATGGGGAATATATCACGAATATCATAATTATGTAATTTATATAAAATACAATAATTAAAATTATTCCTTATCACCTTCTACATAAAACATTTGTGAAAGAATAATCACATCAATTCCCATGCCTCTAGCCCACTTTGCACATGAGCAATATTATCATGTCTCGAATATAATGGAAATAAATAAGTTATATATGATATAATGACTATAGGGGAAAAAATATATTATAACTATCATATATATACTTTATATCAATCAACATAATTTTTCTTTATGGATTGACACACATGTGTTGTGGGAAAAAATTGTTAGATGTTTTTATTACAGGGGGATTAATGTCTTTATAACAATTAATGTGAGATACACCATTCTTCTATATCTACCATTGAAACATCAAATGGTCCCCATATGAAAAACTATGTATATAATTTATTTCTAAAGTTATGAATACATTTATGTTTTTAGATCCAATGGCACATAGGGTCTCACATTGGTCGAGAGGATGTGAGGTTCAGCACATCAGACCCCTTTGGGAGAATTTTTTTCTTATTGATCGTCTCTATTATTTATTTATGACATGTTCATGAATCTATTGTTTAACCCAATTTGGGAATAATTACAATAAAAATTATCAAATGTTTAATGCCTTCATGTGTAAAGGATGCCTAACTAATGAGTCCATCTATATGTATCTAAGTTTATTCATCCATTTTATCTTATTTTAAATATTCTTATATGTTTAATCCATATAAATAGGAACCTAAATGTTTTTTATTATTCTATGAGGCAATTAAAATTTCATAGATGGAATTGAAACATTATTAGGCGTCATACATATCCTATTTGTAACTTAAATCAAATTCCAAGTTGTACATTAATCCCATGGAGTTTAGAACAATGAGGAAAAGAAGTATATGATAATTAATTGGAATTGGGTGTCAATCTTAAGCCTCAAAGAGGCGTCCCTGTTATCTTAGTTATAAAAAGTATAATATTAATTCTAATTACCAATCACCCATGCAAGTTTCCATGAGGTGGATTTCCAAATATTATATTAGTAATATAATGTACCTAGTCATGGGAAATGAACATAGGTATCCCTGGCTGAAATATATTTATAATGAGAATGATATAATCAATATAAATCTAGAATCCCAAATAACCAATGCATGGTTTGATAAAAAAATATAAATAGTAATCCATCTCACTATATATGGATGAAAAACTTTATTAAAGGGACAACTCATTGGATGTTTAATATGGATCATTGGTCATATTACGGTGTCATATTCTTCTTCTTTATAGAATGAATCAAATTCATCATAGTTTATTTGATTTCTCACTCCACTGGTGGATGAGGATGGATGATCATACCATATGATATATTGGGTCAATATTGTTGGGATACTATAAAAAATGTGAGGCATACATTATGGTTAATTCCTATTATAACATAGGCATTAAGAATGTGTCAGATGTATCATATTAATAGAAAGAATTAGAGTTATCATAGTTTAGTTGGATGGGGATTACACACTATGTTTTCCCTTATATAGGTGTAGTTATATCATATAATTCATTGAAGATTATACATTGAGGTTTACCTTTTTGATCCACCAGATTAGGTTATCATGTACCAATAAGACATGTTGAGATCTCCAAATTATCTTCATTAAATGTTATTATTGTCCATCCAAAAATTCACAGGATGTCTGTACATACACCATTTTCTTCAACAGGAATGCCTAATGAAAATATCATGATCTATTTGACTTGTCTAGAAGAGGATTCATGAACTCCTGGACATGTATTTAGAAAATTAAATTATCTATTAAGACAGGTTTAGATGGTTTTCCATGATATGGTTAACATTTTATGAGAGTGAAACATGATCAAGAACAACATTTCTAGAGGGGTTTTCATGATTTTTATGACTTGTTCGGAGGACATTACATGATAAAGATGATTTGTAAGGGCGATTTAACATGAAATGGTTGACATGACATTGTATCAATGAAATACCATGTTCATTTTTCATGATTTCACTGTATAACTGGGGAATCATGTTTATAATAGTTCCCATGATTTGGATGTAAAGAACATTAGACATCTTAATAATTGGGTTTTCTGACCAGATGACATAATGTGACTATCATTTACATGTCTAAGGAACATCGCAAGATCTAAATATTATTTCAATAAATGGTCACATGTTTAGAAAGATATGTATTGGGGCTGGTGCATTATGAATATGAGTCACGAAAAGCATATAAGGATTAGTGTATATGTTCTTCACATAATCGTAATGTGTTTTAGTATTTGATAATGACATTATTTCAAAGGGTCCTTATGTTTTTCTAGTTTTAGTAGTTTTTTTCTTTTCACATGTCCCAACTGACATTTGAGACATCCATCTCAGAATATGACTAAAAGGTAAGTGGACCTTTGGATGATATGAATTGATCAACTGATGTTGTTTTACATGAATAATGATTCTTAAATATGTTCTCTAGATTTTACCTATTACTTAACCTTTGTGATTTAGTGATTAGAAACTTTGAGAAGACATCTTCTAGACACCCATTTGCAATAGATCATTGATGATTATTTTCATAATGAGGGGGAATGATTTATAAGACTCTCATCATCTATTCCAAAATATCATTCATGATGTTTATGAATATATTTTTTTTGGAGTTAGGGGTATACATTGTGGGGAGGAGTTCGTGCAGAGTGGTATCAGAGGTTGGGTTGAGGGATAAGTTGGATTTTGGAGTTAGGCAGAAGTGAGTTTGCATGGATTGGGAGGGAAACAATGTCAGTCACATTTAGAAAGTGATGTAAACACAGAAGACTGGCTGAGACATATGCGTATATTACCCCCTATGATTATATGTATAGAACATTATGTTTACAATGGCTACTAAACGAGGTAATTCTAGTTGCAGGGTAGAGACTTAGAATGGATCATGCATCATTATTTATTGTTCTTGTGTTTGAATGGGTTGATCTTGGGATAGGGTATCCTAAAATGAATAAAATAAAACATTTAATTAATTAATGTTGAGACATCCTTATTCAATTTTTAGGAACACTAACTGTT
Organism: Viscum album; assembly: GCA_963277665.1. Taxonomy (NCBI): domain Eukaryota; kingdom Viridiplantae; phylum Streptophyta; class Magnoliopsida; order Santalales; family Viscaceae; genus Viscum; species Viscum album. The sequence goes on from OY728161.1 coordinate 322,487,194, forward strand.
TGTTATTTTAAAGGTATTTTTCTAGCTCGAAGTCCTCGTCAGGATCCCATAGAAGATTTTCAGCAAACTATGTCAGTATATCACCGCAGGGTAGAGGTTGCCAATAACTAGAGTTGGGGGAGGACAATCCTAGATCATTACCACCAGAGTATGAAAAAGTACGTCTTCTCCATTTTAGACGCATTCCTAGAATACTAGTTATAGTAGGTTGAGATAGGATTTAGTTCGATTCATGCTCAGAAGGAGCACTAGGTGTCCTTGGTTATTAAAATGCTAGGTGGATTAGTGAGTCAATGGTGGTTCTTGTTTCTAGATGATCACGAGGAGTCAACAATCTCATGGGAGGAGTTATGAGACAAGTATATAGTCAAGAATTTTTTTCAACCATGAAGGCGTCCAGTCATAAGGTTCTTTTAACCCATTGAAGGGGGAGCTCTAGTGTTAGTGGGATTGGAATATGTTCCATGAACCATTTACGATATGCTTCTGACATGTTTCTAGGTAATGAGGCTATTGCATAGAATTTTGAAGAGGCATTTCATCTAGAGAACCAGCACTAGGTTACCCCCTTTATGCAGAAGTTATATCTTGAGGTGTTAGAGGGGGAGAGGTTGTCAAGAAAACATTTTCCAGAACTGTATCATCATGAGAGGGGAGTCTTCATGATTCCTCACAAAGCTGACCTGTGGTCCGAGGTTCCTGATTTTCAAGAAGAAGAGTTTATTTTGGGTGGGGGTAGGTCACAGTTCTCAGCATCTCATTTCTCCAGGGGTAAAAGCTCTCAAGCTTCTTCCAAGGGATCAGGTGCTTGTTTTTTTTTTGTGGTGGTGAAGTTCATCTGTAGTGAGAGTTCCCGAATATTCATTCCAGTCATTGTGCACCAGGTATTCCACTCCAGGTTCCTTCATTAAGGGAGTTCCAGTCAAGACGGCAGCAACATGTTGTAGCAGCTTTTGACTAGTAGAAGGTAAAAGGTGAAGGTAGAGTACAACCACATGACACTCCCCATCCTTAGAGAGTAGAGTACAGTCATGGTGGTGGTCCTCATTAGGGTCATAGAGGTCATGGTCAGTTTCATGATTTACCATTTCTAGCTCCAGGCATGCTATACATCATTCGAGGTACCCTTTTCTTATTTTATACCTTATTGTAAACATTATTTTTTTAGTAGTGACACGCTCCTTCATATCACTTACCTTTTACCATGATTTGGGTCTTTAGGTAGAGAGGGTTTCACTTCCCTTGGCATTGACTATGCCAGTTGGAGGCCAAGCTGACTTATTCAACGTATGTAGAGACTGTGATCTTGTGTTGGGGAAACACTTCTCTTAGGTATATTTCCTATATTTACAAATAAAAACTTATGATGTGATCTTAGACAAGGATTTGTTTTATTAGGTTCTGGCTAACGTTGATTTCTTTTGGAGTCAGAATGTGTTTTATGATGTGGAAGGAGAGACAATGGTGTTCATTGGAGAGTGAGACCCTCAGATGAGTCAGAGGCGTGTTCCATCCTTAAAATACATGATGGATGAGATGACGTTTAGTTCACTGAAGGATCATCAGTTGGAATTTCCATGGGTCATATAAGAGTACCCTAATGTCATTCCAGAAGAGGTTGTAGAATTTCCCCCGCGAAAAGAGATCCAGTTTGGGATCTATCTACGACCAGGAGTGTCACCAATCTCAAGGTCTCCATATATAATAACCCATTTTGAGTTTCAAGAGGTACGTTTATAGCTTGAATGTATGTTATTGTGCGGTTTTGTTTGGCTGAGTTTGTCACCGTGGGGTGCCCCGGTTTTGTTCATGAAGAAGGCTGATGACAGTTTTCTATAGTGTGTATATTATCTTCTCTTAAACAACGTGACTGTGTAGATTCACTGTCCTCTTCTATATATTGATTATTTATTTGATCAACGTAAAGATGAAATATGGATCTCAATGATCGGCATGCAGTCAGGATATTATCAGATGTGTGTGAAGAATGATGATATCCCATATACTTCTTTATGTTGTCATCATGGGAATTATGGGTTCGTTATAATGTCGTTTAGCATGAAAATTGCTCCAACATTGTTAATGAGGATGATGAATGTTTTGTTCAACGTGTTCTGGGACATGTTCATGGTGGTTTTCATCGATGAAATCCTTGTGTAATCCACATCTCAGGAGGAGCATGAAGAGAACCTGCATGTCATTTTGGGAGTTCATTGTCAACATCAGTTGTTTGGGAGGTTGTTGAAGTGATAATTTTTTTCTCGAGAAGTCCATTTCACTGGGCATGTTTTCTTCCAAAATGGATTATATTTGTATCCCTCGAAGATATATGATTTTGTGTCTTGGGAAGCACCCATGATGGTATCAGTGGTGCAATGTTTCCTTCATCTTGCAGGCTACTAAAATAAGTTCGTAACCGATTTCTCTCGAGTTGAGACTCTACTGCTAGTATTGAATGAAAAGGATAATGCATTCATATATACTGATTAGTGTTAGGCAGCTTTCGTGTATCTAAAAGTGAATTTATTAAGTACACATGTTCTTTGTCTTCTAGTAGAGGGAGTTCATATTGATGTATTCTGCAATGCTTCACATCTTATGTTAGTTTGTGTTTTGATGCAGTAGAAATCAGTTGATTCCTATGGCTCTCAATAGTTGCGTCCCCATAAACATAACTATACCACCCATTATCTTGTGTTGTCATTCATGGTATTTTCGGTGATGTTTTGGAGACATTACCCCATTGGCGAGCGCTTTGTGTTTTTCACCGATCAGAAGAGTTGGAGGTATGTTTTCTCCCATCATGAATTGAACATATGACAATGTAAATGGATGAAGTTCTTATAGGATAGCAACTTCAAAATATAATATACACCAGGAATGGGGAATGATGTAGCTGATGTGCTGAATTAGAAGTCACGAAGTGATGATGTGCTTGAATATGGTTACACCTCAAGAGTAATGGAAAAAATTTCCGCATTACATATTGATACAGTAGAATTTGGGGGAAGATTTTATGTTTTTCATATGAAGATGTAGTCATCTCTAGTTCAACAAGTGGAAGAGTCCCAGTTGGGGGATCTAGTGGTGGTTTTCTAGAGAGACCGATTTGTTTTTAGCGAAGCCTATTATGGTTTGTTTGAATATGAACAACACCAAGTGTTTCTAGAATGGTGAGGTTCCAATGGAAGCCTCATTCCTTTTCCACATTTGTGTTCATGAAGAGTGTTTACAATATGGTGAGGTTCCAAGAGTATCCTCTTTATTTTTACATATTTCAGGTTCATGAACAGTTTTTCAAGAAAGGTGATGTTCCAATGGTAGCCTATTTCCTTTTCCAATTTATGAGTTCATGAACATTGTTTCCAGAATGATGATGATCAAATGGTAGCCTCATTCCATTGCCAATTTTCAATTTCATGAATAGTTTTTCTAGAACGCTGAGGTTCCAATAGAAGCCACATTCCATTGCCAAATTTTGAGTTAATGGACAGTTTTTCCAGAACTGTGAGGTTCCAATGGTATCGTTTTTTCCTTTTCCAAATTTTGTTTTCATGAACAGTGTTCCAAGATTCCAACAGTTTCAAGCATTTGACATTTCCTTTGACATAAAATTCATTTAATGCCTCATTTTGAGGACTCTATTGCCAATTCAATGGCTATAACACTCATATTAATAATTTCTATTGCTCGAGAAGATTTTTCCCAGTCAAACCATGTTGGTTAAAGTGATTTCCACTTAATGGAAAATCTAGCATATCTTAAATAGTTTCTCCTTTAAATCATTTAATGGGATGAGATATTTCCTCACTAGTTCATCATTCTAGTCCTCGGATGTGAGAAACTCAATCCTTCCATTCTTTATCATTGGAGTTTTTTTATCATTCTTTCTTCCTTGGATTAGTTCCCCTCTATTTTTTATGATACCAAGCTGCATCGATCAATCATCGATATATGGTATGATCTATCGTCATTGTTTTGGGTTCATCTCCTTCTGGTTCCCCTATATCTTTTATAGAATGATATCTTCATGTTCCTAATGAGATTTTATTGGGTGTTTGAAGGTGTGGTGGGGTCTTGGCGTCCTCGTGTGGAAAAAATTGTCATGGGGGAGGGAGATTGTAACCCGTTGGGTGGTTCATTCTAATTTCAAAAATGCCATGAACCATTTGAGGTAAGGGATTCATTGAATCTCTTTTCATTTATGTTAAACCATATAGTTTACTTGTTTTATCCGAATAGATCACAATGGAATTGACATAATAAATATATGAAATTGATAAATAAATTGATATCTATAATATGTTATTGCCTCTTATTTTTATGGATAGCGAGATATCCATTCTTTCTTGTTTTAGCTTACCTTTTGTGATGGATATTTTTAAAGAACATAATGTAAGAAATAATTAATCATTGTTTGTCTAATGATAACGAGGAATTTGGATGAATTTGATTGTTGTTGTTGTAATTTGATGCTAATAAAATTGATGGAGTAAACATGTTTAATAAACTTTTGATAGCTTACTCTTAGGTTTTCTGAAGTTGGAACCCACAAATAATAAAATGGTTAATTAATGATTTATTAAAAACTAGTTGCTTGATATAAAATAATATCTTGTAGGGTTCTGAGTTACCCTCGTGCTTGTTTAATAGATATGATCCAAATTGATATGCTGTTTTTTTCATCTACTTGTTTCGTGATGTGAGCCTGGATGGCTATTATGATATGTTGGGGCATGAAGGCCTATTGTTTATGGCAGCAGTTGACGCCGATAGTGTCGATATGGATCGGCTTAGGCCTGTGGGTGTTAGAGAGGACACAAGATATGATGGAAGGGGATATAAATGAATGTTTGGATGCATGTTGATCATGTTGATTGTTATATTCTTTACATTATTCATTGCTCAAGGCAGTTGGGTTTTCAGACCCTTCTTCCAAAAGGGGCGAAGACACACTTGGTATACCACCCGCTTTCTGTTTTTAGCATCTCAAGGAAGGATGGGTCTATGCACTAGCCATAGGGTGGATAGACATGATGTTTAGTTCATCTACTCACCGAGTTGAGCCCCCTTGTGTTTAGTAGCTTATAATGTTTTTCTAGAATTTATGGGAATTTAGGAAAGTAATAATGTTGTTAATAAATGATTGAATATATGATGATAACCCAAGGGGTTGGAGCTAGCTGGGAAACAATGAGGAGGATATAATTTAAAGGGACAGTGGACTTTGGGTGGGATTCTAATGAAATATAACATCGAATTTTTAATGGTTATTTAAGTATTAAAGAATTAATTAACATAAGTGAACTGATAAAAAAGGAATTAAGTAATGTGAATAATCTCTTTAAATGGTGGTGGGATTATTGGACACCTAGACATAGAAGTGGTTGTCAAGAGTCTGAAAGACATTAGCGGTATTTTTGTCTAAGACAGGGTTATACCCATACTGTGGTTGTGATCTCTAGTATTTTCTGTACTTTGAGTGTTTCTACATGCTAATATGCCCCATCAGTTAGTGAAATTGACACTCAGGGATTCTAATCCCAAGGGGGTGTATTTCCCAGCATTCTGGTGGGAGGATGGATGACTAACTACGCTCATGGGTCCTACTCTCTTCTTTTTGTAGTTACTACTGATGGTAGGCACAATGGTTAGTTTTCCCCATATATGTGTGTAGAGGGGTGTAATGGATTTTGGTTATTCACACACATATAATCTGGATATATTTTCATATGGAAAACTATAGGAATAAAGTGTATAGGATATAATTTCTTTTGTATCCTTACCCAATGTATGAGCTAAAATGGATTGAGGTTTAATGCCTGATATATGATACACGTTATGCAGGTTGTGCTGGCTCACCAAAAAATCATGTTACTTTTCATACATTGAGAAGGTGGTTTTGTTTCATGGGGTGTATGTTCTAGTGTTTCACCCAGGTGTCTGTGGGAAATCCATTTTAGAGATAGATGCTTAAGAGGTGCGATAATGGGGCAAAGCGGGAAACCAGTGGGGAATTAGTAGCGGGGTACCACTGGTATTCATTTTTTAATTATATACTATTGTATGTGATAAATTGTGAGAGTAGACATAGTGAGGATGGGAAATTTGTATACCTATTTAGGTGATGAGTTTGTTTCACTTGTTGTTCACTATTCATTATCATTATTTCTTTACTTATACATTTGATAATTTAGGGAGGATCTCAGATAGAATATTGTTATACTTACCCTATGTATATATAAACTATTCTTTAGGTCAAATAAAGTAGGATGGAGATCCGAATAGTTTCTAATAGCATGGGGTTACATGAGATAATTGGGCTTAGTGGTTTTTATTGTTATTACATTCTTTTGGGTACTTATAGTTCTCCCCTTTCAGTTGTAATAGTTTTCCATGAAATTAGATATGTGTACTTGGGATTTAATTTATATAGTTGTCTGAGTAGGAGTTTGTTGGTGTCTACCATTATCACTCTCTTTTTCAAGTGTTGTCTTAGAGGGTAATGCCTCTAATATATGTGTTTGTTATACCCACTGTGCGAGTCTCTAACACGGGGCCTACTAGAAGCGAGACATGGGGGTCCTTATATACCTTCTAAAATTCCTGGCCCATGAGGGGTACACGGTGTGGGGAGGGGGTTGTGACATGTAGCCTTGTCCATTGAAGATGTGTTTTTGGATTCTATCATAAAGGTGATGTTGTTTTGGAAATAAAATAATCGGGAACTCACTTTTAATTAATTCATTGCATGCCTAACGGTAGGCATGGTCACTTTTTTTTAAGAAATTTCATGGCATATACCTTAGTTCTCCCAATTTATTATAAAATATAATGATGTGACCATTGTATAATAAGATTCACCATTATTATTCCATGAAAATATAATTAAATCCATGTAAATGAGGCCACACATGATGAATATCAATATTCAAACCATTAGAGGAGGAAAATCCAAGATGACCATCTTCGGTACAGTGGACTGATTATGAGAAAGACATACATAATGATATTCAAATGAGGGATCATCAAGACTTAGAAAACATTAGTTACGGGTATGGGGTACAATATGATCTCCACATTCCATACACTATAGATTATCCAACACCACTCTACATATCTCTTTCCATGGATGTTGGGGAACCGAGGAAGATATGGAATTGCATGAAATGGTGGATAATCTCAACTACCAGCACATATCCACTGAGATCTATGATCAAGATGCTCTTTCTAATGATGAAGTTATTGAACTAGAACTAACCTAGGGAGAAGATCTTTCTTTTAGAACATTATTTATTGATATTAAAAATCAATATTTATTATCACTAAAGATGGTATTAAATATACAGATACGGACAATCCTTTCTTTTCCTAAGAAGATGATAATTAATTAGTACACAAACCTAAAAAAGAATTAATTGAGGTTTACAATTTTCAATGAAAATATATGTGAGGAGGACCTTGAATATGTACAAGTAGTTGTCTCTGAGGAAAATGTGATTGGGGTTTATCACATTGAATGGTGGAATTCTGATTTTCCACATTTATATTCTGAAAAATATAAAATTCATTCCCACAAATCTATTGAAATTAAAATTCATGAAACAAATATTTATCCAACACTAGAAAATAAATAGGATGTCCCACAAGTGAAAATAAAATCATAGGATGATCAATACATCATCCAACCCCATCCATTTATGCTATGCATAATTCTAAAGGAGATGGATCTTGTATACTATATCCATGGTAAATTCCACACCATCATAGAAGATGGGAATTCATGGAAGATCCACATGTGGTGGTTGATGTCAAATAAAATCCCCCCACCATTAGACTATGGATAACATATTGTACAACCCTCTATAGATACTATTTTTTATGGCGAACTTGGGGTAATATACAAAGACAAATATTTATATTCATTTTATGAATATATATTTTTGTTTATGTATTAGTGATTTATCCCGCATGCAGCACACTCCATATTTCCTTTTTATCTTAAATGACATGATTTTTTGTGCTTAATAAGATAATATAATTTTATTTCTTCATCAAGAAAGGTGATATTCCATAAAAATAAATCAGTAAAGTGTAAAATTTGTAATTGTAACAGGATATCACTTTAATTTTTTTTAACTCTCTACATTTTTGTCCAACTACATGTTTTGATTTTAAAACTAGAAATTAAATTCCCACATTTCAGATACATTATTTTATTAAAATATCTAGGACACGTGATTTTAATAGTCGTCTTGGGATACCATGTTTTATATTTCAATGAAAATTATATTTAATGAGTAAAATAGAAAATTAAATGATAAATGTGGGAAGGGATGTTAAAATTAAGACTCGTTATTCGAGGTAATTTATTGATTCATGTAAATGAAATTTCCCATTATGTATTAATTCATTAAATTCGTGAAAATTCATGTTAATTAATTTTTCATTATTATCCATGCCTTGTGTGACAGTATAATATCATATTTTCTATTCCTGCGAGTATTTCTATACTATGTAATTCATATTTATTATGAACATATTTCATGACTGATCTTGTGACATGTCACTAACTAGAACAAGAATTTCAACTATTGTAATCAATGACAGTAAAAACCCACATTATAGTGGATTTATGAATGTTTTTAAATCCATGTATCCTTAGAATACATCCATTACACCATTCATTATTTATTCCTTACAGTCCATAATGACCTAGTTAGGGATGACACATGTTTGATGAATATTTTATTCCTACCCTACTCATAATATTTGCATAAAATTTTCAATTTAATGTTTGGTGGTGAAGAAAGTAATGGTAAATGGGATTAAATTAATTGTATGGATGATTTTTGGAGGTGATAAATATACGGATTTTGTATCAGTTTTGTATTCAGTCCTTTTACTTTATTTTTTCTCCTCTTGAATAAAAAATAAAATTAAAATAAAAAAAAGGAAAACAATTGGTTTTGTTTTTTGATAAGAAAGAAGCACCATCATTAAACCAATGATTCATATAATATATTATTACGTAATGAATTTTAGTTTTATTTCATCAATAAATATTTAAAATGAAAACAAATGTGAAATGTTATTTGAAATAATGAATAAATGTACTATAGAATCAAAAGTGTTCATAAATTGTTCATTATGGTTTAATATGATCATGACCAAAATTTGAGTTTCGGTGAGTTGGTGTTTTCAAAATTGCATGTGGAAAATTTAGTTGATATTTTAATTTTAATATCATGAACATTAATTTAGAGATTAACCTCCATAATCATTATTTTTTATTTCCTTCCCACCTCATCCAAGAGATTCATTTGATCCGTTAATGAAAGACCCGTGATTTTATGTCTCTTTTGTCTTTACAAAGTGGAAAAAGAATTTTCATTACATGAATACTGATATGGTCCATGTATTAAATATGTGATTATTTATTTAATTTTATTTTATCATGACTGATGTGAGAAATTAATCCATTGTGAGGTAGATCATGATTTCTAATGATTATTAATAACGAATTAATGAATTTTAATGAATTAAATAATAATTTCCAACAATTTAAAAAGGGATAATGAAAAATACATGAATTGATAATATAATTGGAAAATTAAAAAATAGAATGAAAATTTATGTGAAATTTGTGAAATTTATTTTACATTAATGATTATTTAATTTAACTGTCATGAAATTCTAACAATGATGACATTTTGGGCCCTCAGATTTATTATGATGAGATTTAATGCTTGAGGGAAATATGTTATTATATTTGGGTGAATTGAAATAGAGAATATATTAAATTATTTTAATTTGAATTTTTAGTTCTTAATGTTTTATTTAATGGTTAATTGTCACATTTTAATGTTCCGGAAACATTCAGAGCATAATTTCAAAAAAGGCCAAATTTTGGATTCAAACTATTTAAATTTGATTACGTATTTAATATATATAATTAAATTGTATTTTCTAATTTATGTTAAAAAATAGGCTTAAAATCTTTCTGGGATTCATTTCATTTTTATAGACTAAGAGATGAATCCATCCTTTGGGGGCCCAAATAAATTTCACAAATTGTACCACAAAATATGAGCATATACCTATATTTTTTTGTGTTAGAACATTATCTCAAAAATGCAACAATAATCTATATGAATTTAGATATTGATAAAAATAAAATCATGAGAAAAAACCTAAATAAATATGAAATCACATGGGTTTTCCCATATTAAGGTGATAGATTCATGAGAATCTAGATTATGTAAATTCAAGGATTCATCCTTGATAAAATAAATTATAAGAGTAATTTCAATATATATTCATTTAAATTTGTTGATTGATGAAACTATTTGGTAGTAAAATTCAAAATAAAAATTTGAAAAAATAAATATATAGGGCTACCTTTCCCAATTGGGTTATAAAATTGGTCTATCATTTTCCAAACATTGGATGAAAATCTTGTAGGAAAATTTAACCCCTTAATCTAATAAAAATATATTTTATCTCTTATTAAATGATATAAGAAAATACAGGTGGCCTTTTTATAAAAATTTTTAGTTTTATTTTTATGTAATAGAATTATTCATTTTTAATATATTTTACTCTTCTTATTTCTCTCATTCATATATTTCAATATTCTGTGTTTCCACCATATTATTCTCCAATATTATCTCTAATACTCATGATCATAATTTACTAACCCACAAATTTTCTAAGGGGATCATACAAATTTTGAACCCATTTAATTTCATATTCATATATATATTTTATTATTTTAATATAATTATGTTAATGTGGATATTTCTTGCTAATGATCCTTTCTGACTCCACATGCAACCCGAGGCTTAACATTCTCTTCTAGTATATATAACCATAACCAAGGAGGTCAATCGGTGGTCTCTTGATGATCTTGGATTGAACAATATAACAAAAACCATATATATAAGTTCATATTAATGGATATGATTTAACAGATAAATTATTTAAATATGATATCAATAATGATATGATGAAGTTATACTAATGGAGCTCTCGTAGGATGTCATATATTAAATCTAACATAATGTTTGGACATTCATATTATCTAAATTGCATCATATATATAAATATCATACAATTCATACCCAATTATATATATAATTTAAATTTATATTACTTATAATATAAATTATTATAATAGAAAATTATTATTTTATGTTTTTTCTCTTTGAGACTGACCCTAGGTGTACAATATATTGCATGATAATGTAAATAAAACATTGGCAGGTGATTCATGGAAATTTATCAAACATAAAATATAAATTACATAAAAGGGATTCAAGAAATTTTAGAATTTTATACATTATTTTATGAGTGTTTTGGATGTTTTTCAATAACCCAACAGTTGATAAGGCTCGTTACTAATAAGAAATCACTTGGTAGTATTTGTTTGAATAGTCAGTGTCTTGGAATCCATTGAAGGATTAAAATGGATCGCTAACTGGTTTCTAAGTGATATGATATTGGTCATTAACTATGAATGTCTCATTCACATGAAATTTTAAATTTCATGTGATCATAAGTATTCTAGAAGGCTACACAATCGGAATTATAATTTCCACCTAATCATTCATTGTTCTTTAAATTAAACAATACCCTAATTTTAGGTCTTTCATCACATCTATATGTTTTGATGCACATTTTTATAGAATTAAAAAATTCACCCCCTGAGTAGAAACATTTTTGGGGATAAGTGATTGGTTATGAGGAATTTAAATTCCCACACGAGACAATGGAGCTATCAAAAACCAATGTCTTATTCAATGTTTCTCATTTTGGTGGACACATGGTATTTTGTGGAGTGATTTTCCTCGGTCATCAAAACGATACTATTATTCTTCTATAGTATATTGTCTTTCATTTCAAACCATTAATTTCATGAGATTAAAGACCACTATTGTGTACCTTCTAATATTATATTTGTGGTATTTTTAGCAGTTTTCATATATTATTATTGTTTTAGAATCAGGTTTCACCTTTTATTGTTGTATTTTATGGTCTTTTAGCTTAGAACATGGTATTCCATGCAATTTAATGGCTCGCTAACATGACATAAAATACTATGATTTTTAATTTCATTCTCCCATCACTTTATTGATGAATATATAATATGAGGGTATTTATGTTAGGAATTCCCCAAAACACCTTGTGATTATGAGTTATACATTAGTGTACCTATGGCCAATGATGATTGGTGTTCCATTCCTTTATGAAGGATATGCCTCTATTTGGTAGTTCAATGTCCTTGATCACTGGTAATACTCGTAGAATTTTCATACAGACGATTCTCTACTCATTTTCAAGGGTCTTGGATGATTTATGGGGGTAATATAGGTTGAGGGTGAAATATATGAGTAAGTCATAAGGAATATGTTTTTTTCACATAAATTGGTATGAGGAAAACAAATTATGAATGACCCAAAACACCCTGATTATCCTAGTTCTACCATAGTGTTACAAGGTATCATAAGGATCATGGTTCCTTTCCTACATGCAGGGGATTACTCTAGTCGTTAGGTTAATCTCTAATGTGCTGATATCCGTGTAAAACAAATGTTCCCCCGCCCCAATTTTCAAGCACCATGAATGATTATTGAGGACTCAGACATTTTAGAGATGATTTTTTTGTATAGTGAATATGCTATATAGGAAGGGTTCTATAACCATATGGTGTTTTATATCTTTAATTTTGATGCATGATCCCAATGTACTATGGTTTGATGTAATGAGGTGTGGTCTATAAAAAGGCTCAATAATGGGGTATCACATTCCTTTTTGAGAATGGGTACAAAACACGGTGATGTAATGTTGAGGACAATGAATCTACTTGAATAATATATTTATTGAAATTGTAATTAATTGTCCAAAGGTCTTGGGTCTTGGGGATGGTATGGGACCATCATACTGAGAATGGCCCATACCACTCTACTGTTCATAACATTTCAATGGTAACATCAGAAACATAGAGATTAGAAGTAACTTTATTTCATGGAAATGATGCACTTTTTTAAGAACATAAGATTATATTGTGGAGACATAGGCATGCATGTATTGTCCAAAAAAAATGCCCCTCGATATTTGGTATCTTGTTCCTAGGGACATGGAAAATTTTAGGAAATCCAATGCTATAAAATAAGGACGTATAATATGTAGAAAACATAATATATGATAAGGGTTAATGAACAAAATATGTATTTTATTTAACATAGTGAACATGTTATCGTAAGAAATAGATGTGGAAAACTGTATCTCTAACATTTTCCTCAACTAGGGGGCCTGAAAATCATATATCAACTTTTATATAGGCTAATAATTATACCCCATGAGAATTTTTACAAATTTATTGACGCGATATTTTTTTCCAAAACCTTGCAGTTCATGAGAGTGGTAAATTATGAATTGGACATTAATCAGGAATCTCTTTAGAGGTTTTCATCAATAAAAATTTAATGTCTCTTTCACTATTATTTTAATCTCTTGAAATTTTGGAAATCAAAGGACAAAATTTATGTTTGTACATAATTTAAAACTTTTCAAATAGTTTAATGTCAGGGAATATATAGAAATAAAATAAAATGAATTTTACAAATGTACCAAATTAGTGTTGCCACGGTCAAGAATACCCTAACATAATTGTGATCAAAATATGAGAATGTTGTAGGTCATGGATCATGGTTCTCAAGTCATGAGTGATGATTTGGGAATATCATGCATAGGATGGCCCAAAACAGTCTCAGGTGTCGGGTTCATCTGTAGTTTCTTCAAGATCACAAGAATAATAAATCCCTTAATTTAAGGTGATTATATCTCACGTTGTTATTTTATATCCATTATTCATTAATAAATAGTTTATATAGAATGATTTATTTTTCTTTCTAGGTTCCATGAAGGGTTTATGACAACTCAAGGAGCTCAAGACATACAGTGGTATTTATGGGTTGAGGGGATTAAACAATTAAATACGCACCCCATTATCTAGTTCAAAATGTTCATGAATCTCTGGTCCTTTAATAGGGAATAATTATGGATAATGGAATACAGTTTTCAAAATCATGTAGTGGGGACATATATTTTATGCAGTTTTAATAACATCAGTCATGTACATTTTCCTTACAGTTTGACGTCATGAGGTTTGGAAATATGCATTTCCATCATGTTAAATATCACAAAGTAAGGTGTTGTAAACCTATGTGAAATATTTTATATGATATCTTTCAAGAAAATATGCACATGTTGTGGTATTAATATTTAGGGATCATATTTTATCCATGAATATTCACATTTATGGTTATATGTTTGCGAGATCACTTATAATTTGGACTTATCACATGTGAAATCAATCTGTATGTAGATAGTAATCATATTTATAAAATAATAGATTATATAACTCATCCCTTATGTAATTAGTGGTGGATTGTTTTCATTTAGGGATTCATCGGAAGCCTGGAATGATGATCCAAGAATCACTATGTATATTTTATTTGAATGAGTCAAGACTCATGTAGTTATAGTATGAAGGATTTTTCAGAAAGACTAATACATATAGAGGGATGTGGGAGATATTCTTTTATGGATATGTACAACCATTATATATATGGGTGTCACTATGTTTACTTTGATAATTAGAGTCATGGCACCCATAGTTATTAAAATGGAAATACTCTACAAAGTATTGACATGTATTCATAGGGGGATATTTTTTCTATTTATTTTGGTAGTTGGATGCATGATCGATTATCTGGGTGTCACTATTTATAGTTCAAGGACATTAATTGAGCAGAATATAGTTATAATTTGGGTGAGTCTCTCATTAGGCATGACCCATACCTAGTGGAGGGAAATTGTCTCATTTAATATTGTAACTGGAACTAATATTTGAGATATGAGCATCATATATCATATGTCAATGACAAGAATCAATAAAAATATAGTTCATGAAAACCTATGTAGTTTAAAATCATGTGGTAAGGAAGTAGGACATGTGATGTGAAAATGCACCATTATGGCTAGGACGAGCAATAATGGTCTAGGAATTACTACATATCATGTGATGGAATGAATACATCCACATGTAGTTCTAGAATAGAAGAGTTGTGGGAGATAACCACCAAGGGTAGTGATCCTCTCATGTGAGGTTCCAAATCATGATTTTTTTTGTTTCATGGAAGTTAAATCAACCAAGAATCATATTGTCATGCAGTGAGGAATCATGGTGTTCCTCTTAAAGTCATTAATTCAGGATCATCATATCCAATTTATAAGGTGATATATCTATGTCATCAGGGGGGGATACCCTGCCATCATTACAAAGCTCAAGTTATTTATGATCAGTGAGATAAATGATGATTGAAAAAAGTTACAATAATGACATGGATGCAATAATTTATTGGAATTTAATATTTTGTATCATGTTATTGATGGACTAAGATATATGATCTAGGTGTACTTTTGTTTCCCATTTCTATGAGAATAAATTCGTAAGTAGTTTTAGAAATAATACTAGTTTAGTATCATATAAATATAGAATTATTTTTTTATTTTAACAACATGTAGTATGGTCAAAGGTAACATGATCTAAAAGAAGAAAAATATTGGAGATCTTAGTAGTTTTACACCATGAGGTGTGGTCTTCTTCCATTAATTTGAACATTACGATATAATGGCGTGTGTTGTGATGTTTAGGGTCATGTAATGTGGACATGATACATTGTTTAGTTTAGAAACTTTCATCTAGGATCATTTAATTACAATTTAATGGAATATGTTCCATATATTTTTTTATTGTTTTACTACATGAAATTATGATGAAGGTAATTCTTGACAGTAGTTATGAACATTAATTTTATAAAGCCTTCCATTATTTGGGGGTGTGAAGTACTCCCCATCGATTATAGATAATATAAAGGATATATTGTAATATGTTTTATGTTTGAAATGTGTTCCTCCATATCTGTGATCCATATTCAAAGGATTACTTTCAGGTATCATTGCTGTTTGAAATAGAAAATTCCCATTATCAATGGAGGAATGATTGAAGGTGATCCATTTTATTGAATGCACGTGTAATATGTTATTTGATGGACATTGTGGTTGCGAAATGTATGAAACATATTCTAATCAAGCAACATTAATCCATCCAACTAATTATGTGATTTCCCTTAATATTATTAATTCCACCGATAGATATTCAAATCAACATAAAAAATATTTAAATTGGAAAACATTACTTTTTTCATTAAATAATTAATAATTATGGTTTTTTAGTAGTAAGATTCATAGTACAATAGAGCCATAAAACATGGAGGAGATTGTTGGATTAGTACTTATTTTTTATTTCCACTATCTTCTAGAGATTAATCATTATCTTTCCATATTAAATGTGATGATAAGGTGATGAGTTAATGTAATCGATGTTGTACTCTTGTTATAGATTATTCAAATATGTAGAATATTATATGGTGTCTTTGCCTATCAAAATCATGTGAGGGAATTAAACCAGGTGATGAAATGAGACACCTTGAATTAATGATAGTTTTTGTCCTGAATTCTTTTAGAGGTGTATCCCTATACCACATGAAAAATAATTTTTTATCATAAAGGATTTACATAAAATAAAAAGTAATGGATTATGCAGATGGCCTCACAACATCCATTCCCCTTGTAGAAAATGACCAAGAATATTTTTATGTGTGTAAAAATTTAATGATTTGATCGATGATTTCTTTGTAAATTTTTCATGAATACCAATTTATTCTGAATTCTATGTATTCATGTATCATTGTTTATAGTATTTACAAAAAATCATTATTTGTTGGTACATCCTAGTCTAAATTTTATGAGTACCGAAGAGGATTACATTACATCTTCTAGGACTGCAAGAATCTGTCTTCCTGTTATGAATCCTAGGATAGTTTGTCAAAATCATTTACTTGAGAGGGATATATACCCATTTAGAGAATCTTATATAGTTTATAATTGTTTTGTTCACAAAATATATTCCCTTACAACTTCTTCTTTCAAGAGATTCCCACTTTGGCGATAACTAAATATATATTACATCTTTCTAGGGGTGTGTATCGACTCATCATTATTGGGGAAATCTAGACAGAATTGACTTCATCCTTGTCACTGATGATAATTGATAATACCATACATAAGTAGGTGATATTGAATATTTCTTCCTTCTGCACAGTTACATCCATGACTCTGGTTTTATTTTCCAATTCACAATGAACATGTACTCTATGATCATAGACATTATATAATGTGGGAACATAATATAACTCTTCCATTATCCTTATGATGTAACCAATATGGAGACCACAGTTTCTCTTTATTTATGGAATATTCACCATTGGTCTTCTTCATTATTACCTCTAAATCAACAATGATGATTATGATGGCTATTTACTGTTATATGGATAGTCTCACTCCAGTGGTGGGGGATAGGTATTAAGCCCCATTAATTGGGGAACCATAATATGATGAGAACAATTATATAAAAAAATATTTTTTATAGAAAAATTTAAATCCCTATTACATCTAAATTGACTTATGTTTTTTATAGGCTCTTTCCAATGGGTGCTCATGAGGCAACATCAAAATTCATCTCTCGTGATTGGGGGGTCTCATGGGAATAGAAACCAGCTCGTATAGAATATTAGTATCCACTAATATACACTCTAGGTGGGATTTCCTCAAGGAAATAATCTCAGGCCTTCCTTTTCAATTATTTTTGTGTCTCTAAATTAAATCCATTATATTTCAAAATGAGCGCCCATCAGGGAAATGGCCTAGTCGACATGGGATAACCAAGGATGTACATGAGTTGTTCAATTTAACAGACCACGTGTACTTTTTCATGCTACACATAATGAAACATCTTTTACACTTCAAATATGAGTCTGATAATGTTCATCTTGACATCATTATATGATGTTTCAGTTACTAGAATCATTTTCCTGATGCAGTAGAGACCATTATCATTCCTCGCATCATTTTTCTCATCAATGAGTGGTCAGAGTGATCATTTTATTGTGGGAATGTATTAAACAAAAAAATTTCATTCAATTAGAAGCATCATGATCAGTTGGGGTCATTGTTACTTCTTGAAACTCTAGATGGATTCATAGCAGCCCCCATCCCATTGATATGAGATTCCCTTTTTTATTATCTTGGTAATTGGAAGATATTGTTTTTCCATGTTGTCTATGAATGCTTCAATATAGCGAAGGTAACCTCAGATCACCATCAGTTATTTGAGATTATAAGGGGTTAAATTTCATGGATTTCAAAAGAATTTATAGTATCGACCTCAATGAAATTGTGAAGTACCACAATGATAAAGAACATTCTTGATGTTACCCAAAAAACATTTTATATGATTCCACATTATAATATGCCTCAATAACATTTAAAAATCTATTTAATGATAGGTGAAGCTATCACAATGTTGTTGAGATTTGAATAACTCATAATCGATGTAATATTTGGATATTAATCCAATGAAGGGCTTGAGGTTATGAATCTTTTGGTGTACATAAAAATTTAAAACATTCCATGATCTAAATGGTGTCACATGATCGAAAGAAATCCATTGGGAATATTGGAAGGAATTATATTCATCGTATTTAGGGTAAATATTTATATGATTGTACCCTGAGTACCCATCCTTGAATGAATAGACAATGACTCCAGTAGTGGAATCAATAAATATCTCAATAATTAGATATTGGAATTCTTTCTTCGGAAAATGTAAATTATTTTCTTCCGAATTCATGCATACCATAGTCGTCCAGTTATTTTTCTAAAAAAGGATGATTTTAACGTGTAATCGGTTGTATTTTATTTATCCGAAAATAATGGACTTAACCAATTCATCAAACCAACCTCTACATTATTAGTGTGATAGGGTTTCATTCTAATGGATACATTCATGAAAACTCAATGGTCATTGGGTATGCAATGATATCATGAATCCACATCATGGTCATGTACTAGAATTTACATACAATTCCGAGAAAATACATATCTATGTGGACTTCTAAACTAATATATAATTATATATCCTAGAGATGCATGGATGAAGTATTTAGTAAAGGACACATGTCTTCTCTTATTAACAGATTTACCCACCTAATATCATCAATGATGTAAAATAGCTTCCTAAAATTTGGGATGGGTTTTCCAAACATCATCCTCTTATTATAGAATCATTGAGGCTAGTGGTCCTTTTAAAATGAATTTGGAAATATACTATAAAATGTGTCACTGTCACTGTTAGATTTTTTTAGGAAAGTCATTGCCATCATATAAATTTATATTCATTTAATAATGATATATATGTTATTTTATTTTACACTATCTATAGGGACCGAAGGGGATTGGACATCTGTGATTAGGTCTATTACCACCATCATATATTTAGTTTTCACATAATAAATATCAAGCATACTCCAGTTATATGAAAGGGTGGTGACAAAACCATTTGGGGATATAGACTATATATTTTCAACAATTAAATGTTTTTTACTTTCCATTTAGAATAACCCACCAACACCTATGTGTAATCGCAATACATGAAGGGGAACTATCACATTTTTGTATGCAGGCTTCTAAATTTTTGGAGTATTACAAACAATGATGAAATGTTGAAGGAGAATCCACATGTCTATGAAGCAAAGTCCTTTTTGGAAGGAAATTGTATTCAGTGTCTTTCTATATAACAATGAACTCAAAATTATATTTTATATCCCCAAACTGAGTATTTGAGATTGATCATCTAGGGAGTTATTTCCCATGCCGATTTTATTACTGAATGGACATCTATTCTGATGAAAAATATACTTTTTCTATATTAAAAAAATACTTTGTTATAAATCAAAATGATGTTTATATCAGAAGAATTTTCCATCAATTATATAAGTATTTATACATTATTGAGTATTCTTGAAACATATAGGGGTCTTATATATATATAGATAACCTCATCCTAGACCATCATTATGAACAAGATGGGGACATGTAATAATAGTTATATTCTTTCCATATTATAAAACATAGTTATTGTGACTTTAGTATTAAACACTTATGGGCTCTAGAGGTATTCAAAAAGTTTCTCTCGGTGTTATTTTGAATGATCGAGTGAATCCAAGATTGAGATTTTGACTGGGTAAATTACACCTATTTTAGAATTACGTAATATTGTGCTAATGGTATGTGATTTCCAAGGTGGTTTTTCTCTTTAACATGTAGATCACGAGTTTGTAATTTTGAATTAAATTGTTCTGATTCTTTCAAAGAGGACAAGTGATCATCTACTTCTAGTGTAATTGGTTGTGTCGTCCATCATAGCTCTCTTGGATGATTTGATAATCAACCCCCCCAAGTTGGCCGTGTAATATAACAATATAGGGATGATCACTGGAGGGTTATAAGACACTAGCATGTCTCGGTTGTCCATTCTAGAGTTCATATTGATATTTATTGTTGGCATATATGTCTTATTTGGGGAAATGATTGATAGATTGGGTCTGATCCAACCCGGTTGGTCCCTTGTATCCTTGGTTGCTACGTTTGTGGCCGCTTATTCACCAGTCAGATATAGGAGACTCAAATTCATAGGAATATTCAATATCAAATATTTATTATGCCAAATATATTTGGTTAACAAAAAATTTACGATCTATTTATCTGATGAGTGTTCTGTTTGGTGGGGCGGTTCCCTTAATTCATATATTACAAGGATAAAATATTGAAGATTTATATATTGATTCATATAAGAACAAGACTCTTCCAATATTTTATCTTATTTATTATGGTGATCACACCCACCTATTGTTGGTATATCATATGTCACCTTCTTAAAGGATGAGATCCTTATCAGACTGCAATTCTAGGCTCTTATGGTGGAATGGGCTAGACAAACTATCTTTAAATTCATCCATTTGTTAAACATGTTCCCTTTTTAAGTCGAAACGTTTATCACATCACTCTATTCTTATTTTAATTAGGTGATGGTTTTCAAGGAAACCAATGTGGGAGGTATATCCAACATATCTTATATAGAATCATCCAGGATTTGGATTATTTATTTGATAGTGATGCAATATGGGATATTTTGAAACGTTCATTCATGGAAAGGGATTTTTTCATGATGATTAGTGAGGTTGACCTCATTTTGATTCATGGAATATCGTAGCTTGGAAATAGTTTTCCCATGGATGTAAGTTAATAACCACAGAATTGTTCATTTCCAAATTAGTATGTTTTCAATATATAAATTCCCTAGTGACCCTAATCTATCTTTTATTCTGTCTGATGGTAATGTTGTTGTTGTATGCACTTGATAGAAGGTGATATGATGATTGAGATATTTAATGATTATTGAATTGTCACTACTTCTAGTTTAACGTTATAAATGAATGTTTCTCCCTTACCTTTCCATTTATAATTTATTAAGGGAATGAATTTTGACTTATCATGGGTCTATTGAATGGATTCTCCTAAATGTGGTTCTATTTTTACAAACTCATGAAAACATCTATGATATTTCATTTGGATCTAAGGAGTTTTAATCACATTATAGAAGTGTTCATCAATATGTTTTTGAAATTTCTCTAATAAGAGAGGGATTTTGACTGAATAGGTTATAAATTATATATGGATATGATGTTAAAACCCTCTCATTATCATGTTTCATGTAATTTTTTAGGTTGATAATTGTTTTTTCATTAGAACGGAGTTAAAAATGTAAGGTAAATTATGATGAAGGACTTCCCATCAGATAATTGACCAAGTTGAAAGAATTATTTACCAAAAAAACGCTATCCCAATCATACTTTTATTCACAGCACCTAATATTGTTCGCCTTTTAATGATATTGATGTCCCATCATTGGACTACATCGGGATATGATTTGTGTTCGTTGTTTTTCTAGGTCACCCACATAATCAATTATGGAGAAGGTAGGACATCAAAATGAATCATGGTAGAAGGACTCATCCACCCATTTAGGATTTAGATTTCTCTTGGTATTTCCATGTGCATGGCTCCATTCCTTTGAATCCATTTGAATAACCATAAACTCAATGATATTCATTTGTTTTAGGGGTACTTATATCTCACTCACCTCATGTATATATGGAGAATGTGACACATGATGATGTTGCCTTGTTTTTATATCCCAATAATTCTCGACATGTCAGAATAAGGAATGGTATTCCTACAGAGGTAGATTCTATTTCAATAATAGTGGGATTTGTTTGTCATTTTGGACTTCCACACCAATGTTGACTATCTTCCATGATTGGTATCAATTCTAATGGTCAAATTATACACTTTCTGGTAGATGGGATCTTTAAAAATTATCTGGGAGGATAAATATTTTCCTCTTCCTAGAGATGATACCCAGGGGGAATGCTTTTTAAGGGTATCTCCTTGTTAACTAGTCTATGAATTTGAATTTATTTCTAGTATGTTTTATTACATTACTCCATGGATGGAATTATATCACTTGTGGATAGTGATTTTGATATATCCACATATTTCCCATTATAATTAACGGTTTTCCTCTTAGAGGTGGAAAAATTATATTTGGAGGAGATATGCTTGGGATCCTCCTCTAGTTCCAGTTACATATAACTTGATAAGGTTCATCTTGTTCCTCATATAGGGGTATATTTTCAATATTTCATACCTAGAAATCTATATCTTGATCCACATTATCTATTGTATTGATGGTGAATAAATTCACCAAGGTTTTTTAGGGAATGGTTCTTGTCCCATAAATCCCAACACAACATGATGATTCTTCTAAATTTACATTAGGTTCATTTACCACACACCTAGTATTATTGGACCATTTTGGAATTCAACCACACACGTGTTTTATTTCCTTCTCCATTATAACTCCCATTATGGGCTAAAAATGATGACTATAATGGAGTTCATGGTCATGTTCGCATAATGGTATATGAATAAAATAGGTTTGTATTTTTGTGAGAGGGATAAATGGGATGTATACCATCAATATTTACCCCCATCCAATGGATGATTGATTACCGCTATGGTGATGATTCTGATGAAAATTCCCCAATCCATATTAGATGGGGACAATTCAGTTCCATAACTGAAATTTTTTTGTGAAGTTAATGAGGAGTCAATGATTCCAATAATTAAATTGATGATTCCTAGTGTAGGAATGGTGATATAAATTCCCTCCCCTATGGGATGGGTTTGATCTATAATCACCATGGATTTTCTTAGAAACCTCTTAGAGGACGATGAACTAATTATGGGGATTAAAATATAAATTCCACTATACATGTTTGATGGGGTTAAATTGTACCTAATTTTGATATTTCATGAATCATTTCAGTAATTGATGATCAAAGTGTTGGAGGATATATTAGATATTCCCTCGGATCAATGGGGTGGGTTTTATGCTCAAACAATGCTATAGATTTTACTATTACGATTCGATCAATTTATTGGATCTATGCTCATGTATGAGTTCAGTGAAAGGTTTCCCATTATGGGAGTCATTATTTATTTGAATTATTCTGGTTGATTGAAACTTTTTCCTTAGTGTCTGAAATGTGTTCCCATTTCATTGAGGAGCACAGTTCAAAGAATAGTTGCCTATCCTGTAACATCCCAAGTAAGTAATGAATAATAGATATTTTTATCCATGTATATTAATGATTAAGATAGTGTTTTAGAGGCTTAAAATGAAAATAAATACAATCTTATGCATGGAATAAACTAATATTCATAAAAGATTGGTTTACTGCCTT
The DNA here is from genome assembly GCA_963277665.1 of Viscum album. Classification (NCBI taxonomy): domain Eukaryota; kingdom Viridiplantae; phylum Streptophyta; class Magnoliopsida; order Santalales; family Viscaceae; genus Viscum; species Viscum album. The sequence continues at coordinate 322,511,028 of OY728161.1, forward strand.
TTGATGGCAAACCATTTTTGAATCTATATTTTGACCATTTTATAAACTATGTTTGTCAAAATAAACTTATCCTTTATTATTGGGACATCAAAATTTACCTTGTGTGAATTTTTGGTATTTTTCTGACAATATTCATTTTTAATGAATAGTGAAAAATACTGCATTTTACATCAAAACTGCTTTTTAACCTAATTTATTTATATGATTAGATTATTTTTTGAATTGATTTTGAAGTGAAATTAGAATATATTTTTACCATTTTATCCAATGGTGTTCATTGGAATCAATTTCACTTTGAAATTAGACGAAAACTGGTGTCAATCTTTTGATACTTATTGTTTTGTAAAAACACGCTTTTTGCTCTGGCAGCGGGAATTAATTATTAAATTAATTAATGTGACTTATATTATTTTAATTTTGTAAAATAGACTTCATTTTTGAATTCGGAATATCAAATATAGCTTAGGGTGAATTTTTGGTAATTTTCTGAAAAACATCAATTTTTGATGAATAGTGAAACCACTAAGTGGTAATCAAGCAAACTGATTTTTCAGTTAAATGAAAGTTTATCACTAATGTGTATTGAATTTTAAAAATCCGACATACATGGTTGTCATTAGTATGTAAAATGTGGTTCAATGAGATTATAATAATTTTTCGGTGAATAGTAACTTATTAAGTTCTTAATCACGATTAGTGGTAATTAGGGTAGTATAAGGTCTAAATAAGGCTTTAATAATATGAAATGACCTAGACACATGTCCCAACCTCATTGGTTGTGTCATGGCCGACCATGAAATGCCATGGGTCAACTTGGGGACCCCATGGATCCACTATTGTTGGGAAATGACATAAATTACTTTTTATTTAATGTTAAAGTGAAAATGACACAAAGATAATATGTTTTACGAAAACAATTTTTAAGTGGGGTTATACAAGTCCAAATTTTGATTATAAATAGTCATTGGAAATCCAAAAAGATTTCATATATCATAGTATTTTTTTTATAATTTTACACATTAAATAAATTTAATTATTTATGACATAATAATGATGCAGTGATGACATCATTATTTGACGATTTAAATAAAATGGAAAGATAATGTAAAATCTATGAACTACACATGGCCAAAACCAATTGGATGAGTGGATTTAGAACCCTTATCACCTTATCCACGAATTATTTCAATGTGGGACCTTTTAAAACCGAAACACATTTTCAAATAAAGTAATGTTTCTTTACTTTCCAAAAGTGCCCCTCCTCTCCTCTTATAAAAGGCCCCCACCTCTACCTCATTTCACACACTTCTCAAGCCTTTGTCTCGGCCAACCCCTGCCCAATTACTCTCTCCACATCCCTCTACTCATCCTAGAGGATTCCCTTTGGGCAGAATCCTTTCAAAGGAAGCCTTTAGGCTCAAATCAAAAGGAGTTACACTTTTTAAGGTAATTCATTCTCTCATGTTCATTTGTTTTATATTGCTTCTCCAACCCTATAAACTCTTTTTATTTACTTCTTTTGTAACAACACCTGTATATTAAATATACTAGGATGTTGCTATAATATTTATTTGAGCTACACACTCACACAACTACATCAAATGGTTAAAGAACATACGGTTTCCGTGGATGGCGAAATTCTGCCTCCCGAAACGATGATTGTTCAATACTCATTTAACACCTTCAAAGGTGGACATTATGATGTCACTATTTTTATATATGATATATCATATGTTTATGTTTTCCTTAAGCTTCTGTTTTTTCATTTTGTTCATAACTTTATGGTTTCCATTATTGGTAAACACGATATCTTCATTTTAGGAAGTGCGGACTACCGCCCCCTGAAAGTGATTTGATTCGTTAATACCATATGTGGGATGTTTAAAGGATAAAGTTAATGATATTATATATGTTATTATACTAGAATTATTATATACCTTTATATAATTATGATTCCATTATATAAAATACGAAATAGAAATGAAAGTAGCGTTCATGCGTACGTACAGCTTACCGTCTCCATGAACGGTGCATTTCATTTCTTATCCCCAAATGTAATGTACTATTAAAAGTACATGAATATAATGGATATATATAATTAATGATATATCTAAATGATGAATATAATTCTGGAATTAAAATATACATACCTATCATTTAGTTTTAATTCCATTAATATGACCAAGAAATGGAAGTAGCGTTCATGCTTACGTACAGCTTACCGTCTCCATGAACAGTGCATTTCATTTCTTACCTCTAAATGATTATGTAATATTATAAATAAATTTATATGCTGGATATATATGATATCAAAATCAGGAATGTCATTGTGGATATAAGAACCTTTGAACACACGAACAACATGTAATTGTAAGAAGTCAACTTTCGACTTAAGAACCAAATATTGACAAAACAAACATTATTAACTTAAATGGTTAAATAATGTTTATAACATGGTAATAAGTGATATAAAAAGAATAATGAACTTTAAAAAGGTTCTCAATCAAGTATAAATTAACTCAAGTTTATTATTCAGAACGTTAAAGAATGATCGAGTCAAGTCGGACCCAAGGTAAGGGACTTCGTCTCAATCTCCTTTCATTGAGGCATATTTTCATTTTATACACAACTTTCTTTTATACGGTGTACAAACCCTTTGACTTTTACTTTTATACAAAAGGAATCTTTTTCTACGAAGTGTTTTACTAAACGACAAAAAGGAATGTTTTTTTAACATACGCGGTGACAACGACTTTTTCCGCCGCCGCGAGTATTATTTGGTCTTTGGCTTCCTCAACAAGCCGTAATGTTTTTAAAATAAAATAAATACCATATAATCTTTTATGTATTTTGGTATTGAAAATGGTTTTGATAAAGGATTCTATTATGTCAATATATTTATGATATATTGTGATTGAAATGTGGAAATGTTATCTTTCCTTTATATTGGTTTTATGTTTTATGATTTTATATTGGTACTTGGACATTTTAACGGGTGGTTACGTTATAAACCATATGACGGGTGGTGCCGTGAATACCAGGACGGGTGGTTACGTTATAACCTCCAATGCATTGGGTATGGAAGTCGGCCGTATGGATATTCCATTATGTATGTATGGAAATTGGCCGTATGGCTATTCCATTATGTGATATGTGTGGAAGTCGACAGTATGGTTATTCCACTTAAGTATGTTTATGTCCCAAGTTACCTTTATATAAGTTATGTGTTTTTTAAGGGTTTTATGGTAATCCTTTGGTTACAAAAATGTAAGTAATGATACTTTATTCAGGGAAGAGTTTTTACTACTTCATGAAGGTGAAGGTATTACTTTGATAGAGTATACATGGTTTACTTGATTTTGAAAAACTAACAGTTTTCATTCTTTGTGTATCCCTTATTGAGCTTTTTATGCTCACCCCAAGTTTTTCGAAATGTTTTTCACAGGACTTAAAGTGGAATAAGGTCAAGGATGGGATCAAGGGAATTTCATGCTATCTAAAAAATTGAATCTAGACATCTTTCTTTTTAGGAGTTTTTTATTTATGGAGACTTAGTAGAAGTGTCTACTTTGTAATCTTTTAAGATGTAATAGTTATGTTCTAATTCTCTAAAACTCTAAACCTGAAAAGATCCTCAATGTGAATTATTCATTTAATTCAATATTAAGTAAGGTTTAAGGATGGGGCCTTATAGTTGGTATCAATGGTCGGTTTAGACAACTTTAGGAGTTAGAAAATTGTTAAATTATAAGTTAATTTATGATATGATTGAAATGATATAGCATTTACAGATTACCATGTTGCTTCGCCTAAGATATTTCTGTGTTCAGAATGGTTTTCCGCAGAGGAAACAAAGCAGCTATGTTGGGACGACATCAGGAGGAAGATAACCTTCCAAATCAGCAACCTGAGATGGTCGGAATAGGAACTGAACAGTTTGTTGCAGTGATGGCACAGTTGACTCAGGCTATAAATGGTGGTGGTATCCATGCACGAGATCAGCCAGATCAACCGCAGAGGAACATGTCAGTGGTGGAACATTTCATGAGGCAACATCCCCCATCATTCAGAGGATCATCTGACCCTGTGCAAGTTGAAGGGCGGATTAAAGCACTGGAGAATATTTTTGATGTCATGGGGTGTTCAGAACATCAATAGGTTAGTCTTGCTGTTTACCGTTTTGAAGGTGAAGCTGATCAGTGGTGGTCGATGGTGAAAAATATAAGGGATATTGATGAGATTGAGGATATTCACTGGGACGAATTCAAAGGTATGTTTCTTGAGAAATATTTTCCTAAGGTGGTTCGTCTTAGGATGGAAAAAAAGTTCCTAGAATTGAGGCATGAGGATGATTCAGTGGCTGCTTATGAAGAAAAGTTCACTCGATTGGCAAGGTATGCTCCAAACTTCATACGAGATCTTGATAGTAAAATAAACCGTTTTTACTCAGGGTTAAAGACAAAGTATCTAAGGGCTTTAGCTTCTCATGAGTTCAAAAGTTATGAAAAACTTGTTCGATGTACGGATTAGGTGGAAATGGAGTTTTCCGATGATCAGGTGTTCTATGACAAACAACAGAATAAGAGATCTAGTTGGCAGGAAAAGGGGAAGAATTCATCAAAGAAGCAAGGAGGTAAAAAAACAAAATATCCATCCTGTGATAATTGTGGTAAAACGCATCCTGGAGAATGTTTATCCAAGTCTGGTAAGTGCTTTCGGTGTGGTAAGTCTGGTCATATTGCTCGTAACTGTAAGGAAGATGATCAAGCAGGAAATGAAAAGCCAACGGTAAGATGTTTTAAGTGTAATGAAATGGGTCATTATGCAAACGAGTGTCCAACGAAGAACTCAACTGGGGGAATGCAGCTAGACTACAAGCAGAAAGGGGTGGTAAAATCCTTTGCAACAACTTCAGCAGATGTTGGGCCATCGAATGAAGTGGTATCAGCTCCAGGGAGCTCAGTATTTTTCGAATATTGACTTGAGGTCGGGGTACCATCAGTTGAAAGTAAAAGAAGCAGAGGTTCCGAAGACTCCGTCCCGTACTAGATATGGCCATTATGAATTTGTAGTTATGCCTTTTGGGTTAACCAATGCACCTTCTGTATTCATGGACATTATGAATAAAATTTTCCATGAGTTCTTGGATAAGTTTTTGTTTGTGTTTTGAGGTTTGTGAAGAGGTTATGTGTGCCTTGTGATTCACAGTTGAAGAATGAGTTGTTTTTTCATCCTGGAAGTATTAAGATGTACAGAGGTCTTCAGGAGTATTACTGGTGGGATGGAATGAAAAGAGACATTGCTAATTTTACTGTGAAGTGTTTGACATGTCAACAGGTTAAAGCAGAGCAGCAGTTACCGATAGGGATGCTTCAGCCTTTACCAGTGCCAGAGTGGAAATGGGGAAACATATCCATGGACTTTGTTGTGGGATTACAGAGGACATATCGAGGTAATAATGCAATCTGGGTTATTGATGATCGCTTGACCAAATCTGCTCATTTCCTATCTATACGAGATACTATCTCTCTAGATCAACTTTCCCGTTTGTATCTTAAAGAGATAGTCAGGTTACATTGAGTTCCTCTCTCCATTGTATTGGATCGTGAACCCAGGTTTACTTATAACTTTTGGAAGGGCCTTTATAAGTCGTTGGGTACTGAATTAAAATTTTAGTACAACTTTTCATCCTCAATCAGATGGGCAGTCAGAACGAACAATTCAGACATTGGAGGATATGCTACGAGCTTGTTCTATGGATTATCAGGGAAGTTGGGACCAACATCTTTCTTTGGTTGAGTTTTCATATAATAACAGTTTTCATTCTAGTATACAGATGGCACCATTTCAGGGATTATATGGGAAGCGGTGTCGAACTCCAGCTTTCTGGGATGAAGTGGGTGAAAGGATGTTTATGGGACCAGAATTGGTAGAAGAGATGGCAGAAAAAGTTCAGCTGATTCAGAAACACATGAGAACAGCTCAGAGCAGGCAGAAGAGTTATGCGGATAACCGGAGGAAGGATCTATCTTTCGAGGTAGGTGATCATGTTTTTCTCAAGGTTTCTCCTTGGAAAAGTGTGATGAGATTTGGTAAGAAAGGAAAGTTGAGTCCAAGGTTTGATGGACCATACAAAATTCTAGAGAGAGTTGGATCAGTTGCATACCGAGTGGCTTTACCTCCGAGTTTATCTCAGGTACACAATGTTTTTCACGTTTCGATGTTGAGAAAGTATATGCCAGATCCATCTCATGTTTTGAGTCCAGAGGTAGTTCAGCTGGAAGAGAACCTATCTTATGAGGAACAACCAGTCCAGATTCTTGACCACAGGGAGCAAGTGTTACGGAATAAGGTGATTCACCAGGTAAAGGTTTTGTGGAAAAACCACATGATTGAAGAGGCAACATGGGAATCCGAAAATGCAATGAGGGATAAGTACCCTCATTTATTTGATAAGTAAATAAATTGTGGGGACGCAATTTTCTAAAGGGGGGAAGGATGTAACATACCAAGTAAGTAATGAATAATAGATATTTTTATCCATGTCTATTAATGATTAAGATAGTGTTTTAGAGGCTTAAAATGAAAATAAATACAATCTTATGCATGGAATAAACTAATATTCTTAAAAGATTGTTTTACTGCCTTTTGATGGAAAACCATTTTTGAATCTATATTTTGACAATTTTATAAACTATGTTTGTCAAAATAAACTTATCCTTTATGATTGGGAAATCAAAATTTACCTTGTGTGAATTTTTGGTATTTTTCTGACAATATTCATTTTTTAATGAATAGTGAAAAATACTGCATTTTACATCAAAACTGATTTTTAACCTAATTTATTTATATGATTAGATTATGTTTTGAATTTCTTTTGAAGTGAAATTAGAATATATTTTTACCATTTTATCCAATGGTGGTCATTGGAATCAATTTCACTTTGAAATTAGACGTAAACTGGTGTCAATCTTTTGATACTTATTGTTTTGTAAAAACACGCTTTTTGCTCTGGCAGCGGGAATTAATTATTAAATTAATTAATGTGACTTATATGATTTGAATTTTGTAAAATAGACTTCATTTTTGAATTTGGAATATCAAATATAGCTTATGGTGAATTTTTGGTAATTTTCTGAAAAACTTCAATTTATGATGAATAGTGAAACCACTAAGTGGTAATCAAGCAAACTAATTTTTCAGTTAAATGAAAGTTTACCACTAATGTGTATTGAATTTTAAAAATCCGACATACATGGTTGTCATTAGTATGTAAAATGTGGTTCAATGAGATTATAATAATTTTTTGGTGAATAGTAACTTATTGAGTTCTTAATCACGATTAGTGGTAATTAGGGTAGTTTAAGGTCTAAATAAGGCTTTAATAATATGAAATGACCTAGACACATGTCCCAACCTCATTGGTTGTGTCATGGCCGACCATGACATGCCATGGGTCAACTTGGGGACCCCATGGATCCACTTTTGTTGGGAAATGACATAAATTACTTTTTATTTAATGTTAAAGTGAAAATGACACAAACATAATATGTTTTACAAAAACAATTTTTAAGTGGGGTTATACAAGTCCGGATTTTGATTATAAATAGTCATTGGAAAGCTAAAACAATTTCCTATATCATAGTATTTTGTTTATAATTTTTAGACATTAAATAAATTTAATTATTTATGACATAATAATGATGCAGCGATGACATCATTATTTGACGATTTAAATAAAATGGAAAGATAATGTAAAATCTATGAACTACACATGGCCAAAACCAATTGGATGAGTGGATTTCGAACCCTTATCACCTTATCCAAGAATTATATCAATGTGGGACCTTTTAAAACCGATACACATTTTCAAATAAATTAATGTCTCTTTACTTTCCAAAAGTGCCCCTCCTCTCCTCTTATAAAAGGCCCCCACCTCTACCTCATTTCACACACTTCTCAAGCCTTTGGCTCGGCCAACACCTGCCCAATTACTCTCTCCACATCCCTCTCCTAATCCTAGATGATTCCCTTTGGGAAGAATCCTTTCAAAGGAAGCCTTTAGGCTCAAATCAAAAGGAGTTACACTTTTTAATGTAATTCATTCTCTCATGTTCATTTGTTTTATATTGCTTCTCCAACATTATAAACTCTTTTTATTTACTTCTTTTGTAACAACACCAGTATCTTCAATATACTAGGATGTTGCTATAATATTTATTTGAGCTACACACTCACACAACTACATAAAATGGTTAAAGAACATACGGTTTCCGTGGATGGAGAAATTCTGCCTCCCAAAACGATGATTGTTCAATACTCATTTAACACCTTCAAAGGTGGCCATTATGATGTCACTATTTTTATATATGATATATAATATGTTTATGTTTTCCTTAAGCTTCTGTTTTTTCATTTTGGGCATACCTTTATGGTTTCCATTATAGGTAAACACGATATCTTCATTTTAGGAAGTGCGGACTACCGCCCACTGAAAGTGATTTGATTCGTTAATACCATATGTGGGATGTTTAAAGGATAAAGTTAATGATATTATATATGTTATTATACTGGAATTATAATATACCTTTATATCATTATGATTCCATTCTATAAAATATGAAATAGAAATGAAAGTAGCGTTCATGCGTACGTACAGCTTACCGTCTCCATGAACGGTGCATTTCATTTATTATCCCCAAATGTAATGTACTATTAAAAGTACATCTATATAATGGATATATATAATTAATGATATATCTAAATGATGAATATAATTCTGAAATTAAAATATAAATACCTCTCATTTAGTTTTAATTCCATTAATATGACCAAGAAATGGAAGTAGTGTTCATGCTTACGTACGGCTTACCGTCTCCATGAACGGTGCATTTCATTTCTTACCTCTAAATGATTATGTAATAATATAAATAAATTTATATGCTGGCTATATATGATATCCAAATCAGGAATGTCATTCTGGATATAAGAACCTTTGAACACGCGAACAACATGTAATTGTAAGAAGTCAACTTTCGACTTAGGAACCAAATATTGACAAAACAAACATTATTAACTTAAATGGTTACATAATGTTTATAACATGGTAATAAGTGATATAAAAAGAATAATGAACTTTAAAAAGGTTCTTAATCAAGTATAAATTAACTCAAGTTTATTATTCAGGACGTTAAAGAACGATCGAGTCAAGTCGGACCCAAGGTAAGGGACTTCGTCTCAATCTCCATTCATTGAGTCATATTTTCGTTTTATACACAAATTTCTTTTATACGGTGTATAAACCCTTTTATTTTTACTTTTATACAAAAGGAATCTTTTTCTACGAAGCGTTTTACTAAACGACAAAAAGGAATGTTTTTTTTAACATACGCGGTGATAACGACTTTTTCCACCGCCGCGAGTATTATTTGGTCTTTGGCTTCCTCAACAAGCCGTAATGTTTTTAAAATAAAATAAATACCATATACTCTTTTATGTATTTTGTTATTGAAAATGGTTTTGATAAAGGATTCTATTATGTCAACATATTTATGATATATTGTGATTGAAATGTGGAAATGTTATCTTCCCTTTATATTGGTTTTATGTTTTATGATTTTATATTGGTACTTGGACATTTTAATGGGTGGTTACGTTATAAACCATATGACGGGTGGTGCCGTGAATACCAGGACGGGTGGTTACGTTATAACCTCCAATGCATTGGGTATGGAAGTCGGCCGTATGGCTATTCCATTAAGTATGTATGGAAATTGGCCGTATGGCTATTCCATTAAGTGATATGTGTGGAAGTCGACCGTATGGTTATTCCACTTAAGTATGTTTATGTCCCAAGTTACCTTTATATATGTTATGTGTTTTTTTTATGGATTTTATGGTAATCCTTTGGTTACAAAAAGGTAAGTAATGATACATTATTCAATGAAGAGTTTTTACTACTTCATGAAGGTGATGGTATTACTTTGATAGAGTATACATGGTTTACTTGATTTTGAAAAACTAACAGTTTTCATTCTTTGTGTATCCCTTACTGAGCTTTTTATGCTCACCCCAAGTTTTTCGAAATGTTTTTCACAGGACTTAAAGTGGAATAAGGTCAAGGATGGGATCAAGGTAATTTCATTCTATCTAAAACATGGAATCTAGACATCTTTCTTTTTAGAAGTTTTTATTTTATGGAGACTTAGTAGAAGTGTATACATTGTAATCTTTTAAGATGTAATAGTTATGTTCTAATTCCCTAAAACTCTAAACCTGAAAAGATCCTCAATGTGAATTATTCATTTAATTCAATATTAAGTAAGGTTTAAGGCTGGGGCCTTATATATCCTACCCCTTCGTTTTTTATGTCTTGGACCCATTGATGTTGGGGAATTTCATTGTACTAACAAAATGGATCATTCATTACCCATTTCCAATATTTATAAAGAGGCCATAACATTTCATGACACCGTATCATTGGAGTTTTGTTTTTCCACAGGTGTACTAAATTGAAACTCTCTATATTTATTATTTCATTAATACATATGCATGATAGGGTATTGACGATCAGTTTCTAAAGTGTTGTTATTCAATGGTATAAATCATTTTTTATTATTGTGTTGTTCTTATAATGTTTTATGTCATTGTACATTGAGATAGAAACCAAATCTAGATGAGAATAGAGTATCTTAATTGTATTATATATACACTCATATGCTATATAAGGGAGTTGGCTATCCTTTTATATATAGTGATCTTCCCTAATATAATAGGGAAAATAAGAAATGCACACCTTAATATCATACATGATCTCAAATTCAGTTGCATTAAGGTTCATGATCATGGTGGAGAGGAATTTTTCATCTATCACTCTCTATATGACAATGTTAGTTTCCTATCCGCTATTCATACATGCCCCTATCTAGTTAGTCTATTACTAGTTCTTATTTAGGACTCCTGCTTAGAAGAGTGGAGTTTTTCTAGAAACTGATTTGGAACTATATGAATTTGGCCACAATGATTCTATAACATCTATATATAATAGTTATTTAATATTTTGTGCCCCTATATATGGAGTTTTCTGAGAAATGGGCTGATTTTCTGGTATATGGGACATATAACTATGGGGGGTTGATTGTGGTTGTTTTAATAGAAGAGTCTCTACAATAGATCCACACACAACCATTTGAATGAAAATCATGGAAATGATCATATTGTTCTTCTATTTAATAGATGAATGGTTGTTGGGTTTTAAAAATTGTATCTTGAACAACCTCAATAATGTTGTCATTGAAAATATTAGAGTTATGAACCAAATTTTTCATCATGCGTAGAATGAAGTTACATTTATTTGGGATTTGGAAAGTATATGACCCTATTGCATGTTGACTATAATAATATATTGGTAAATCAAAATTTTTGTGGTAATATGATTCTACTATAGAAAAGCTACAAGATTATTCCAATTAGATTCTAGGAAAATAATATGTGCATTTCCTAAAGCATGTGATGAATTTCAGGGTGATCCCCATTTATCCCTAGGATATGATTCCAATATTTTGAATGTAGTGTTTTTTGATTGTATGTTTTGAAAATAATAAAAACATGTCATGAGGCATGTGCACCTATAACATGGTGAGCCCCAGTTTTAATTGATATATGAGCACAATATGGATTTTAATTTCCTATCAAAATATAATGCCCAAACCCTAGAAACTATGAGATGGTGCATTATTTTATTACCATGGAATGATTACAAGGAATCATATCCTAAAACATAGATTATTTTAGCTATCTTGGAAAATATATTACATATATGAATGTAACCAAACAATTTTTAACATAATATACATCCTAGATAAACCTTTTACAATTCCATTATACCCCTAGCATAACTCTTAATGTTAATCATAATATAATTCTTGGCATCCTGGGAAAATAATACATAAGAAAGAGGTCATCACAAATACTCAGTAATGGATAAATAGTTCAGTGGAAGCTATAAAATTTAATGGAATTATGTATAATAAAAACATCATCCTTTTAAACATAGACATGAACATAATATGGAAGAAAATAAATCAGTCATTACTATATAAACGTGTAGATGGATATTCTACTTGTCGAATAATCACATATAATATATAATTTTATGACAAGGGAATACATAATTCAGACCATAATAACTAATGCATCATGGCCTTGTGACTATAAAATTCACTAATATATTTTGAAGGCCTTGTTCCAGGACAATGTTTTGTGTCATGATACCTACCAATGCATCGAGGGATTATAACACTCCCCACCAATAACTTGTTAGGTGTAATTCATTCCTCATATGAAATGGGTGAAACATAACATAAACATTTGTATTAAAACTATAATATGAAAAGTTAATAATGTATCCATAAACCATGAATGGTATAAAAATAGCACATCCACAATCAAACATATAATAACTCATTCAATACAATATGGAATATATTATTATAATAAATCAACCATAATCATGAATAATATCAAATAAAGGATGTTGACATAGTTGAAATTATTTAGTAAAAATCGTTTAGAGAAATATCTCTTTTTGATGAAATCATTAAAAATTCGCACAATTTTTAAATGAAGTATTTTAAAATATTTTCTTGAATCAAAGTGTACCATTCCCCTCGAAATCTTTTGAAAGGAATTAACATTTTAAAACAATTATGTCTATATGAATTAATCCTTAAAATTATTTAGAAAACATGGACATTAATAAAATATATTTAGAGAAATAAATCATTAAAAAATTGAAAATGATGATCTAGTTAATGATTCCCTTCCATAAAAGCTTAATATATTTATTTTTAAACAATTTTTCGAAGACATGGGCATGGATGATAAATCTTTCCTAGTATATTCTTACATAAAATCAATCTCGGATAATAATGAGATTGAGGAATTAACCCTTACCATAGGTGTGATACTCTCTTTACAACTCTAAAACTCATTTATAATGTTTTTAAAAATATTATTAACTTATATAAGAATCATAAAAATATTTATTCTATCATATATGATTTATTTAGGATATTATATTATCTATTTATTATCAATTCTATGTTAATACAACATTTCAGGTCATATCTCTTTGTTTATCATTTATGTTTTGACTTGTTATTTTTTATCATATTACATTGATAATGATTTAAATACTTAACGTATGTATAATATTATTAATATTTTATATATACTCAATATATAAATATATATAATAGATAGATATATAAATGTAATACACTATTCATGGAGACGGTTGGTCTTACGTAAGCATGAACGCTATATATGTTTTCTTATCATATTGAATAGATGTAATTGAATGACACACACATGTAATATATATATATATCATTCCATTATACGTATTATGTCATGTATTTCATTATTATGAATAATCTATATTTTTTATAATCAATCATGGATTGTTAAGGTGGGGATCGAATCTCATCATGTCGTAGAGACGGTATGTCGTATGTATGTATGAGCGATGTTATTGTCACTTTAATGATAAAATGGTATGTCATTGGATATGAATTTTAATGAATCAATATCACATTTTATTTATTATTTACTTCCATTATATTTATCATTATAACCACATAAATAAAGGGTATATGAAGAAAATTACACCACGATGTGGAGGAGATAGACTATACGTACGCACACATGGTTGTATTGTTTTTAAATGTTTGGATAAAAAGAGGAATATTTTTATCCCATAGTCATAACTCCATATAAATATATATTATATTATGGAGTTATTATTTTATTATGGTAATAACTGAGAAAGTGGGTGTAGAAGAAGAAATGAACATTGAATGAAGGAATAAAAAAATTACCTCTTCTTCGGTTGTCTCTTTTTGATTTGCATAAATGGAATCCATATGTTGGATTTATGCACAATATTTTTATTCTAATATGAATTTATTGATGTTATGTGGATATTTGGGCGGGTTTTGTCAGAGAATAAAGGATTTTTAAGAGTGAATTAAAGAGAAAGGAAGGTTCCCTTTTATAAGAGATGTGGGGGGAATTTTAGGAAAATCATGAACATTTAATTTATTACAAAATATAATTCAGCTTCAAATAGTTCAAAATAAATATATTTCTAGGTTAAAGTATAAATGTGTCTAAATCATCTCAACCAATAGGTTTTATATAAATTTAATTAATCATATTAAATATATCATTTAGATTTAACTCTAAGTTAAAATGTTTATCTTTTACAACGTATTCTTGTATTTTTACAGTACATTGTTAATATATGAACTATAATATTCCAATAGAACCAAACATGGTTAATTGATGACTCAAATAACATTATCTATATTATTTTTACAAATATTAAATTTTTAATAATATTATATAATTTATTAAAATAGTATTTGTTTTAAAAACCCATTTATGTCAACATTGACACTATTTATTATTTGGTTTTGGATAAATTCATAAAAAAATCATTACATCAAATAAAATACATTGAATCAACCATAACATGTCATATTCAACTATAAAAATAGTGGAAGGCATAAAATGTTTAATTTTACATATATATTAATATTCTGAAATTCATTTCTTAGAATATTTCAATCATGAAGTGATAACTAGATCAAAATTGTTTCATAAATAAATAAATTAATATAAAGTATACTTTTTTTAAATATAATACCATGATTTAGGAAATCATTATATATTTATAATGGCTTTTTATAACATGTTATTATAACACCCGAGTGGTCCCCAAATTCCTAACATTCAGCCTACGGATGATCATGGTTGAATAAATCTCATCCCATAGGACTAGGACATGCACTAGGATAGTTATATATTATTATAATATTATTTTTGTTACTATTATTTACCTGATTTACATTTTCACCATGGTAAATAAAACTAATTATTGAGGTTACAATTAATAATGTCCCAAAATAAATGGTAACAATTTACACAATTTGAGCCTTTTGATTCCAAATATGGAAACCATTTTTCAAAATTTAAAATACAGAAGTTATAGTTATCAATTTAAAATTATTTCAGATTGTCAAAACGAAAAGGCGAGTTTATTTAAAAGTAGCAATTATCAAAATATTCACATGTGTTAATGTCCAATTTAAATGTTAAACAACATAAAAATACCATATTTATATTAAATTATAAAAATATAATGTAATTATACTTTAGAAATACTCAAATTTATCATGTATCACTATATGTTATTTTGATTAAAAAAGTTGTTTTCAATTAAAATTTTGTATTATTCATTATTCATCAAACTATGAAACTTATCAGAAAAGTACCAAAAATTGATCCTCACTATATTTTTATCTCCCGATTCTAAAAAATAATTTAATTTCAATAAAAATAATATATTAAAGTGAAAAATAATTGATTTAAAAATGGTTCACAATTAAAATGTGAAAAAACATTATTTTTTGAAAAATACTTCTTTTATATAAATTTGTTTTATTTTTTCTTATATTTTTTATAAGAAACACTAAAGATGAATGTTAAAATTATATGGGATATATTAAATTTAAAATTATGTTTATACTATTTATAACTACTATATAAACGCCATGATTGATAGGTCATAGTGCGCATGAACTTGGTGTTGTGTGCATCACAAAATATTGAATAATTTAAAATGGATGAATACCATGGATTATTGGGGTGTTACATTATCCAATCCATTAGGAAATATAATCCTCATTATTTAATATCATTACTAAAAACTAGGGGTCTGACATTTCAAAATATCTTGGTTGAAAGCCGACTTCAAAAAATATATTAATGAGGACTCAATTTTAAAATAAAGAAAGGTAGGTTTGAAGGTTACCAGAAACAACACATACTAGGATTATATGTATGACAACATGGATTTGGTAGAGAAAAAATCCATCACGTTCATATAGAGAGTGATATAGAATATTATTAGTAGTAAGGTAAATACCAAGAAGCTATAAATTTGTGATGATCTAAGGGACCATTTGATTCATTTCAAAAGATGGTACTATGAAAACCTGTTTGGTTTTATGATCCATTTCCTTATGTTGAATAGTTAATTTAATTCATATAATAAAACACAAGGATGAATATGTAGTGTTTCATTCTCTTCCATGAATTCATCATTCTCTTAAAAATATAAAACTCCAAAATATTCTATTTATCTCAATTGTATAAGGTCTAAAATATAAAAATATTCCATTAAAATGAAGAAAATTAATTCTATATTAACTACGGAATTTTTATAGGAATGTGGTAGGTGATAAAGCCTTGTTTCACTTCGATTGTGGGTGCGATTTCCACAGCTTTTTCTAATGTGACTGGTTTTTGCCCGACCTGCAGGTTGTCCTTTTTCTAAAATTATAATATTATAACATTTCTAAAATAATACAAAGAAAATTTTTAAAAATAAAAAATACTATCCAATTTTGAAATTATTTGATTCCAACAATTAGAGTAAACAAAATTACTTCTTTCCAAACCCTCCGTAAGATATCTCTAAATATCCAATATCGGTTGTAACATAAGATTCCCAAAACCACATAATACCTTTTGTATTTATTGAAAATGTTATTAAATTAATAATATTAAAACAAAAATGAAAAAAATGTACTACATTTATATTCTTATATATATCACATTCTTCTTATAACCAAAATATAAATCATGAATCCAAAAACACCAATACATTAATCATTACACATCGACTGTAGTAACAACATAAACATAACCATGATCTATTTACTTTTCGGAGATATACTTATTTCATGATTTGGAAATTAATATGCATAATTTCCTAATTCAGTTTAATTGTATGATTGAAAATTGACAACCTCTTTCTTATCCTAGAAATCACAAGCATGGAGTCCTTGTTCTCTATATTTGTAACAAACACTCATTCCTATTAGGAAAATTCATGATTGTTTCTTCCCACAATTATTACATAAGGTAAAATAGTTTTTTATTTGTTCCATTTATCTATCCCTTTCTCAAACTTTCTCTTCTTCTCTTTCATCACATTAATGTCATAAGACGTAGATAATTCTTTTTCAATCTCAAAAGCACACAAGACTATATGTTTGTATGGTGAGAATGATTTTGAGACCAAAGCATGTGACAAGAATGGATTTGACCCATTAAATAATAAAAAAATCATAAATATTTGGTTATGTATGTAGTCTGCTACATGCCTAGCTAACCCTGTAAATTTTTCCTCAATCCTTGCAACAATATCACTCTCATTTTCCATCAGTCTATTATATTTTCTTTCTGTATCATCTCATTGTTCAGGATGAAATTATTTCTCTAGAAAAAGTTTTTTATGCTAGATTTATTCTATATTTCCTTACTTCATCATTTTAATTTGTGTTATGAATTAATTACCACCATTAATACACATCTCTTATGAGATGATAAAATTCCATAACATCCTATTATATTTTGCTACTTCCCAAAGAATGAAATATTATTTCTAAAGAAATTACCCACAGATTAGCAACAAAATGATTTGTAGTTGCACTGAATGTTGGGTTTTGTTGTCTCATGAAGTGGTCTATCATTGATCATTTTTGTTGTGGATCAGGATGCTCCATGCAGGTAAGGTTACTTTTTATAACCTCTGTCAGTTTTCCCAGTATGTTTATAAGCTGTTCAATAGAAGTTGTTTCACAAGTTCAACAATCATTATATTGAATAGAAGGGAAATCCATACATGGATTACATGCATTGAATAAATTTCCATTTGTTCCACTAGGTTCCATTACTAAAAAATAGAACACACTAGATTAGGTTATAAATCATAATGAAAAATTTCAAACTAGTAAAATAATTAACATAAATTTAAAAATTTATGGATCTTTATTCTATAATCATAAATATTGGGCATTTGATGACATATTTACTAATAATATCATCAAAATGGTTTTTAAATAAAATAAGATTTATCCTAAGCATTTCTCCCAGGAGTGTCAAATCAGGCGTGAAATAAGACTCGTTTTCAGGTACAAGGTTATCCCGAGACAAACCTAGAGTACCTTGTTGGTGTTTTCACCACATGGTACATATGATCTAGAACTACATAAACATGTTGTATCTAGATGAAGAATTACTTCATGTAATATCCATGTAATCCCTACAGTAATAAAATTATATGGGGTTCTTCTACACTTATCATTAATGTATATATTAGGATTAGAATCCCTAATATATGTTTTCTAAATGTATTTCCAAGGATGTTGCTAAACATTCTCTAATATCAACTGTAACGCCCCAACCCCAAAAGCATGGATCTAGTGAATTAATTTAGTACATTGGTATTATTACAAGGAATCAATTCATGAATGATCAATTTGTTATTCCGTATACGAAAAAATTTACATACTTGACTGTTTCATTACAATTTAAAACATAAAATAGAGCATATATAATCATTTGATAATTCCATTATTCCCCTAGCTTAACTTTTCATGTCAATCATAACACACTTCCTGGTATCCTGGGAAAATGAATGCAATAAAAGGATTGAGCTCAAATGGAACGTATGGCTAAATAATTCCACAGAATCTAAAAACAATTAAGGAAACATATATAATAATGACATCGTATTTATCAACATTAACATAAATATATTATGGAAAAACTAAATAAAAAATTACCATATAAACAATAAAATAGATATTATAATAATCTAATAATCACATGTAAAAAAATTCAGGGAGGAATACAAAATATTGAACATAAGAACTACTAAGTCAAGGACTTTTTCCATGAATATTCAAAAATATTCTATCAATACCTTATTACAATAAACTAGTTTATCTCTTTAAACCTATGGATGGATCAATGTTATATATCAGACCCCACCCAACCCTTACTAAGTCCAATTCATTCCACATATGAAAAGGTTGAAACATAACATAATCATTCATATTAAAACTAGCATATGAAATGTTAATTCTATGACCATAAACCATGAATGGTATAAAAATATCACATCCACATTCATACTTATCATAACTCATACAATATAATATGGATGATTGTATTATAATAAATCAACCACAATCATGAGTAATATCCAATAAATTATGTTGACATAGTTTAAATTAATCAGTAAAAATATTTGAGAGAAATATCCCTTTTTCATGAAATCATTTAAATGTATACCAATTTATAAATAAGTCATGTAAAATAAGTGTCATAATAAATGTTTCTCATAACTCTCTGAATCATTTGAACCTAATTATCATTTTAAAACAATTTTCTTCATATAAATAAATCCATAATATCCATTTGAATACAAAGACATTAATTATATAGATTTAGAAAAATAATCGTTAAAACATTTAAAATGATGACCTAGTTAAAGATTACATTCCATAAAAACATATATGATTCCTCTTGAAAAAGAATTAAGTGACATGGATATGGATGATAAACTTGTCCTAGTATATACAGATACATAAACAATATCAGAAAATAATGATATTGAGAAATTAACCCTTACATTAGGTCTGAAACTCCGTGTACAACTCTGAAACTCCACTATAACTTTTTAAATATTATTAACTTATATCATAATATTAATAATAATATTTATGGTATAATATATTATTCATTAATGACTTTATATTATCTATTTCTTTACAATTCCATGTTAATACAACTCTTTGGGTTATATAGCTTTCTATATAGTATATATTTTTTACATGTTATTCAATATCATATTACATATATCATGATTTACATAATTTAAGAAATTATAATATGAATTTTATATCATATATATTAATATTATAAATATATATAATATATATATATATATATATATATATATATAATGGAAGACATTTGTCATGGAGACGGTAGGTCATACCTACGAATGAACCTTGTTTCTGTTGTTTTTCATATCGAATGGAAGTTATTGGATGAAATATATGTACATATATAAATATAATTAAATTAGACATATTATTTCATATATTTCATAATAATGAATAATATATATTTTTTTATAATCATTATATGATGGTTATAGTAGAGAATGAATCACTTCCCGTCGTGGAGACTATAGGTCGTACGTACGCACGAGTGATGATATCCTTCCATTAATGACAAATGGTATGGAGTTGGATATGAATTTTAAATAGTAAATATCATATATATTTATTATTTACATCCATTATATTAATAGTTATACACATATAAATTAAGTGTACATGTAATATAATTTACACCATGGTGTGTTGTCGGTAAGTCTTACGTACACACACATTGTATTATTGTTGTTAATAGTATGTTTAAAAAAGAACAATTGGGTTGTAACAAAATATTAAAAAAATATAAAAATATATTACATTCTTGAGTTATTATTTTATTATGGTAACAACATAGTGAAAATATGTTCATGGTGAAATAAAATTTGAATGAAATAATAAAAATATTACCACTTCTTTGGGTGTCCCCTTTTGGTTTTCACAAAAGGACATCATAAGATGGATTTATGTCCAAAGGTGTTACCCTAAAATTAATTGAGTGTGGTTGGGAGGATATTTTTTCATGGTTTGGCCAAGAATAAGGGCTATAGTGGTGTGAAATAAATGGAATGGAAGGTGTCCTTTTAGAAGAGAGGTGAGGGGCTAGTTAGGAATGATTGAAATATTAATTTATTATAAACTTATTTTTGGTTTCTAATATATCCAAATGGTTTTATGTAGAGTATAAAAAGGTGACTGGTGGAAATCCTATCAACAAATGTGTATGATATATGTTTAGGTCACTATATTAACCAATTATTTTAGATTTAACTTTAAGTTCAATAGTTAATATTTTACTAGGACTACATATATTTTTATACAACATTGTTAATATAGATCATCTAAAATTACTTGAAATCCTAAAGGTGTTAACTAATAAAATATCTATCATTATATAAGTCATTTTTCTAAATCATATATTTTTGGAAAAATTATATCATTTAATAAAATTCTATTGGTTTAAAAAACCCATTTGTGTCAATTTTGACACTATTTAGTATTTGGTTTCTGTGGAAGAAAAAAAATCGTTATTAATTCAAAAAAACTACATTGAATCAAACCTAACATGTAATATTCACCTATAAAATTTGTGTATGTAATAAAAAGATTCAATTTAAATTTATATCAATATTTATAAATTCATTTAGTTCAATATTTCATTAATGAGGTAATCACAACATCCTAATTGCGTCATAAATAAATATATTTATCTAATTTCAGAAAATTATAAATAAAATACCATGATGTAGAAAATATTCCTTTTTTACATACAATTAAAGGACCTATATATCAATTACATAACCCTATGTTAAAATCAATTTAGTAAAAGATATATGATTATGTTATAATTATCATAACATTAAATTAATGTCTATAACATGTCATTATCACACCGATTTGGTCCCCAAATGCCAATATTTAAGCCTAAGGATGATAAGGGTGGAATATATATCATGCAATGGGACTATGACATGTATTACCATATTTTGATATTATTATAACATTTTTTTCCTTTATTTACCAGATTTACCAATTAACCATGTTAATGAAAAATAATTAATTAAGTTACCATTCATAGTATCTAAAAATAGAAGTTTCCTATATAAACAATTGGCTCCTTATGATTCCAAATATGGAATTCATTTTTCCAAATTCAAAACGCAAAATTTATAGTAATTAGTTTAAAATTAAATGTAGTTATCAAAACCAAATAGCGGGTTTTTAAGCTGTAGAAACTATTAAAATATTGACATGTGTTTAAGTTATTTTTAAATGTGAAATTACATATAATGACATACATTATATTAAATTATAAAAATATAATCTAATTATACATTAAAACCAATCTGATATATCATCCAATACACAAAATTATTTTTATTAAAAAAGTTGTATTCAATTTAATTTATTATTTTTCACTATTCATCAAAATATGAATGTTAACAAAAAAGTACCAAAAATATATCCAAACAAAATTTTTATGTTCTGATTATAAAAAATAATTTAATTCAATAAAATTTAATATATAAACATTTATTAAAGATTATTTTAAAAAAGTACACTATTAAAAAGCGAAAAAACTCTATTTATTGAAAAATACTTCTTTTTCTGAAAATTTCAATTTATCCTTATATTAAATCTATTAAATAGAAAATATGAATCCTAAAATTTTATTTGATATATAAATTTCAAAATAGAATTCATATTATTCATAAATGCTATTATAAAGGTTTAGTTTGATAGGATGTGGTGCACTTGAACTCGTTGGTGCATACATCTGACACTATTGATTTATTTAAAAAGGAAGTGTACTGTAGATGCATGGGGTGTTACACAAAATATTCCCATGGACCACAAAACTCATTGACTAGATATGAGACACATCCAATATGGCTATTGAATTATGCTAGTGCAGTCATTCATCGATGAAAGCAGGGATTTGAATCTAGCATCTGGGAGCTGATGGAAGAAGCATAGCTTCAAAAATAATTGGAATATTTTAATCTCCAAAGTAATGTGTCACACTACCCTAGTGTGTCATAGTCAGAAAAAGGTTATGTGCCAGATCCTATGACATTGGAGTATGTTTACAGTTTTTCTTGACATTAATGTGAATGTTTCCTGAGGCATGTTATGATCTTAATTTGTTATCCCTGATGAGAATAGTGATATGTGACCAATCATGGGCCTTTTGATTAATCTACTAGATTTTTATGATTATATTGTTTCCCCATCACTGGGCATGTTCCGCTCTCAATTTGGGATCACCGATTGGAATAGGAATGTGATCCATTTCTAGTTTCATTTCTATTAGTAGAATATATTGATAATCCTCCTAGATGTGAGATAAAATGTGAGTTTTCCCAAGACAACCCACTTTTACATGCAGATAAAAATGTTTTGATGACCAATATATAAGGATTAGAATATGTTATTTTCCCTTTATCTACACCAGTGCTAGAATATTCAGTGATTTTTAGTTATTTTATAAATGTAAATACATTTTAGAGAAATGTGAATAGGAATATAAGACAAAAAATTTTATGTTTCCAGTATATAATGGAATATGTATTCAATACAGGAATGGTTATGCACCCATATTTGTCCTCCTTGTCTAACTAGGGTATGTTGATGGACCTCATGCATGGAAGTATGTATATACACCTACCCTATGCTTGCTAAATGAATATGTCTGAAGACATTTTTAGTGTGAGTATGGATTTGAAACACCTATCAGTCTACTACCATAATATACCGAGGAAATTTTTTAACCGGAGTGGGGATATGGTATGAATAATCCTTATCCATTACATTCCACAACTGATATTTCATCCTTGTTTCCTGTGTATAAACATTAGAGGAGGAACAATTTCAGGTGATTTTCTCAACATGTGACTAAGGGGAACCTACAAGATGTTATTGGTGATAGTGGTTTAATGGAGGCCACCATTGAATTTCTTTAATTAAAATGGATCCGTAGATGACTCATTGATCAACCATCCTCATAAAATGAAGGTAGTTTTTTTTATTTAGTGACAGTCATATAATGCAGTTCATGGTGGCAACGAGTGCCACTAGAATTACTACATATTTATTTAAATGGTACAATATTTTAGTTCCAATGTTTTGATTCCATCATGTCCAACCACAAGGGGTTGAATATTTTAATGTTGATAGTATTCTTGAACCATTTCATTTTCCACCTGACAATGAAGGTGTCCGGTTAGAGATGATGTTATGCAACACATAGTGGTTGAATCCATATCTAATATATGATAATGGTTACTGGATGAGTATGTTTTCTCATTTCTCATGTAGTTGGTATGTGATATATATACAATCATAGAGACAACAAAGGACATGGTCAAAAATTGGTTGATCATTATGGGAATGATACATGAGAAAAAATAGAAATTCACAGGTAAAACTATAATCCTTATTTCTGAGTCTGACTATTCTGCTCGCTTGAAATTTTAACAGTGTGGATGATGTTATTTCATTATAATTCTATCCATGGAGGTCTAAAAAATCATTTTTATCATTTAAAAAATCCATCTTAGACAGATCATTTATGCGTTTAATGGATATGAAAAAAATTACTCACTCATAATAAAACAAATATTTTTATTTATAAAAGATTCATGTAGGGTATACCAATTTTGTTCCATTGTAAATGGAATATTGGAATGTCAAGGAATATATTTTTTGATTTTTTGATTTTGGGGGGTTAATGTATTTAAAAAATGTATTTTTGTTACACTATTCATGATTATTTTCTCTATAAACATTGAACAGTTCCCATATTCCTAACTGAGTACAGACCACCTATCCAAAGTAGGTGATTAATTAGAGGTTTGGAACAAATGACACCTATAAAATAACATTGGATGAAATGATGGGAGGTGGATATTGTCAAACCATTTTTGGGTAATTTTTCCTACTCCATTAATTTCATATCAAATTAAGAAATGTTAAAAATCTCTTTCGAACCCTTATATGGTAATAGTTACCCTAGGAAAATTATCCAATGTTAAACACATTCATGTGTAAAAGAATTCATATTAATTGGTCTATCTATTTATCTATTTGGTTCTTAATCTATATCCCATTAATGGGAAGCATCTTATATATATATTTTTTATAACAGGGTACCCTATAGTTAATTGTCAACAAGGAATGTGATTAATATTTAGAGTATGGGATTATGCCTTTATAATATTCTCTACATATCAGGATTATAATAAGAATAAAAAAACATGATATTATTCAAATCATTGTTTTTCAACATCATGAAAAGGGATAGATATGGGAGATAATAGGAACTAGGTGTAGAGTATGATCATTTAGGAGGCATCCTATATATCATGGGAATAGAAATAATTTGAGTTATTTTAACTCATAGTTTAGAGTGAACTTTACAAAAATGTGCATTAACAAATATGGTTTTAGTTATATCATTCCACAAATTAGGTCTTAATCACCATTGTTTCCCAAATCAATAATGAATCAGATTTTAAAATATATGGTCATTATGAATCCCTATTCCTATGGGATCTTTTATAGGTATGAGAAAGAATGGGTATAATATACTCACTCTTACTGCAAATGGATGTTGGGGTTATGTTCTTTGAAACCCCTTTGGATGAATAATTTAGAGATTTTCCGTTAATAGGTAATAATATGTAACCCATTTATAGATGGAATCAAACACATCATAGTTATGTTGATTTCTAAATATACTATTGGATGAAGTTGGAGGATAATCACATGGGAGAGATTGGGTAAGGGTGGTTGTAATGTTAGAGGTAACGAGGGATTAACACTAACGGTGATTCCTCTTTGAGCTCTAGCCATAGGAAGGCATCCTACATGTATTTGATATGGCCAGAATTATTTTTATTAAATATTACTTGCTCGAGGTTTTCACACTATAGTTTACAATATAAATGGAATGTAATATCTTGAAATTGATTAGAGATTATAAGCAGTGTTTTCCATTATAGCACCTCTAGAAATATTTATCATTCCCAAGAAGTTTGCATGATATGGACTGATTATCTTCTTGACATGATATGATTTCCTTCCTATTGTGTTTAATGATGAATGGAAATTTGGTGTACGATTAATTGAAATACCTATAATAAATCAAATTATTCAATTGACATGTCTAGGGGACATCACATAAACTGAAAGACATACCATGAGATTGTTGCATGATTAATTTTTTCATATCTAGAGGGTGTCTAATGATCTAGATGAATTAATGGAGAGTGTATCATAATGAAGGATAACATGTACAGAGGGTGCCAAATGATTGATATGCCATGTTTTGGGGAAATCACATGATCATGTCTGGATAGATGGTATGTTGCCGCATAGCCTGTAAGATGTGTTTGGTGGTTTACATGATACATATGTTACTTATCATGGTTTCATCACATAACTAGGGAAACATACCTGGATGACATCACATGATTTGTTTCTATAGCTTGGGGGGTTCTAAAGACATGGGTGGTGTTTCAAGAGAGAATCAATTAACATGATATGAAATGTCGAAGGGACATCAAATGATTCAAATAGTACATCGAGGGAGGGTAACATGATTTCAGTGACATGTCCCAGTGATTTTTCATGATCTATATATTTTATGTTAAACATATAATGATCATCATATTTGATAATTTCATATGTATCCAATCCATTTGTATTTTATACAGCTTTTATTTCATATCTGACTGTGGTGTTTCTTATGTTAGACAATTTTTAAGGCATCACATGGTCAAGATGACATGTAGTAGTTACCTATAACAATATGTCTAATACACAAGATATAATTCTCATATTATTAAGTGATCATGTAAAGTTTATATGAAAGTGTCGTTATCCAATAGATTGTTCTTTGATATTATCTATCATAAAACAACTATGATCATATGATTATTCACTTATGGAAGTCCTCTCCAACTCTATCATGTGTGATCAATAGTCAATACATTTTTTATGTTGAGGTTGAGGGATTAATATAAAATTCTATTTTTGTTTTAATCTATGTTACATGGATTGTATCTTATATATTTGGGCTCCATTCGGCCTAGGTCATTGATGTTAAGCACTTTGAGAGATCATACCACATGAAATGGAGGGGGTCATGTGATATTCTACAACTGAGAGTATATTACTCATTGTAAATTTTTATTGGACCAAGGATTATTAATGGTATTTGTGATTACCATGTCATAGTTTCAAGGGGATCAACCTGAAATTCCTATAAGCCCTAACAATATTATCTTTCTTGTTTAACATATTTTGCACGATTGAAGGTGATGTGTCTCAGGTCATCCATGATATAAAGACGAGATAATAGAGGTCCTTAAAAAGATCATGGTACCTTTATATTGTGATTCCTCGAGGACTTTTTGAAATTTCTATGGGTTCCTCAATGGGAAAGACAATGATCTCATGTGTAGAATAATCTCATTTATGTGATGATTAGCGTATCATAACTCCAAAATAATATTACATCATTACCCATCGATTTATTTATTTTTTTATGGGGTAGAGGATCTCACAAAGTTGGGTATGTTTTTTTGAAATTAATCACCCCCATTCCAACTATGTGTCACCTGATAAAAATGGATTTGTGGTAAAATAAAAAATTTATTATAGAAATCCCATTTGTTTGTATGTGTATACAAAGGATAATGGTGTAATTGAAAGGACATGTATAAAACCCTTCATGCAAGGAATTTAAAATTTTTCCTGGGCACATTAGTGACTTCATAATAGAATGATCTCTTAAAAATAATTTCATTGGAAAAAATATTCTTTAATCATTTTTATATATTCATATTTTATTTTACGAGTGTTTGGGATGATTGCCAGGATCCCTTGGTTGAAAATCCACATGGCTTAGAGGAACACTCATGGAAGCCTCCACATGTTCAAGGGGTGTCATGGAATCTATAAAAGTAATATAAGGTGTTGTCAAAGGGGCTCAATATGATATCCCCTAGTTCATGCACTATCCATGGCCCATTCCCATTACCTTATTATGGTTATGTGATTGTATTTCATTTGGAAGAATACAAGATCTAAATGACAATGGATAACTTCAGTACTATTATTTTGTTGAGAAAATTATACCCAGGAATCTTGTATTTTATCTCTTGAAATTTTTTCAATTCTAATTTGGATGGATTCATCATAAACCCATCTTTGAGAAGTGGAGATGGAAAAATAAAGGACAGTGTTGTACGATTCAGTAGTTTTTTATACAAATGAATGATTATTTCATAACACAATTGATAGATTATAATAATGTTTTAAGTCTTGAAAATATTAAACCATCACTGTAGTATATGGATTATACTATAGTTGTTATATCATCAAGGTTTTATATGAATTAAAGGTGGTATATAATGAAGTAAAATAAAAAATTATTATCGATGACTATTGCCTCTTATTTGGCTACACTCCATTGGATTTTACTAATGCCTTAAATTTTTGTTCTTTTCTATGAATAATGATTCTATTATTAGGGTAGGGATGTTGGAAATTGATTTTTGTAGGTCATGGGAAAAAATATAGTCGAAATGTGTCAACATGTTGGGAGAGTGAGTGCCCTTGTATATTTGAGGAGGAGTGGTGTTGTGGTAAATACTCAAAATAATTCACTCGTGGAAGGTTTCCATTAACTTATGTGTCTAAAAAATGACTAATAATAGAGTGGAGGGATTTTTTTTAAGAAACACCTCCAAAAAAATTGTAATTTAATTTTAAAATTTTAATCCTTAGTCTTCATGTTTACTCAATGAAACCCTTTGGTATTTTTTTACCATGTTAACATGTATGTTTTTATATATCATAATAACTTATCATTTAATAATAATATCAAAAGTAGTTTTATAGGATAATTTAGATCTTATATTCTACATATAAAATATAATTTCTTAAAAAAATCTAATTCATGTGTTGAATTATTTTTAATAAAAATGTATGGAATGCCCCACAACATGTTTTAACCATAATAATGTTAATAAATTATAAATTTTTCTATAATAATTTTGGTAATCAATTATTTTTGAATTTTTATATAAATCAAATTATTATTATTTCAATTATGAAATCTATTTTGGAAAATTCAACGCATATAAGTGGTTTAGTTTAATATAAAATTAATCCCTTACATATGATGAGGAATCAGGTTTTTAAAGTGACGATGTTTAAATATAAAACTTCTTCCATAAAAAATAATTCTTTTATTTTATATAAAATTACAATAGTTATACATAAAAAATCGTATTATAATTATATATTAAAAATTATTTAAAAATAAATAAATTTTCAAATTTTTTTTATGTTTCTCTATTCATCAAAAAATTAATATAATAAAAAAATAAAAAAAATCACCCTGATATAAATTGTGCATTAAAATTTCTAAAATGAGATTTTTTCTA
The DNA here is from genome assembly GCA_963277665.1 of Viscum album. Taxonomy (NCBI): domain Eukaryota; kingdom Viridiplantae; phylum Streptophyta; class Magnoliopsida; order Santalales; family Viscaceae; genus Viscum; species Viscum album. The sequence continues at coordinate 322,540,063 of OY728161.1, forward strand.
TCAGATATATTTTATAAATCTAATAAAAATTATTTTAAAATTATATGTCCGAAGAAAACCAAATATTTGTTCGAGAAAAATATAGTTTTTATAAAATATTAAATTTATTTTTAAATAATTTTTAGATTATTTATAATCAATATATAACTAATAAACATTTTTATAATGTATATTTTCATATCATTGATAATTTTATTCATACATAACATTCAAATCACTAGGAAATAATTATAATATTGAATAATAATATAAATAATATATTATTCTTCGGTAAAACACAGAATTAATTATAAAATAATATTTTGATGAAAATCATCATTGATTATATCACAACCTAAAATCAATGTTGTGTCTAACATATGATATCAAATAAAATATTTTTTTTATTATTTTAGGATTTAAAAAAAACCTACATTCTGAATTCCAAATACATTCTACATTTTTTCTCTCAAAGACTCTGATCAATGGGATAACCATTATTTCAAACACAATGTGGGAACATGGTTTATTATATTTAATATTTTTTATATATCTATTCTATGGCCCTAAAAATATCATAACATTGTGACTCCCTAGAGAAACATATTTATTAATATTGAAACCTCCAAATGGTTTATTCATTAATAATCGAGTTATTACATCATTGTACAACACCATTTTACTAATAAAATATTAATCACTCGTTTTCTAAACATATAATTGTATTATACCCCAAGGGAAAAATTATGAATCATCAACAAGATAAATATGACCACACTAGAAAAAAACTGGTTGGTTGATTTTTGGAAACATTAATAGTTATAGAAATGGTTGAAATTATATATCCCTCACTTCACCTAAACCACCGCCAAAGAAGTATGGTGCCAATAATCAACCATTTAAACATTTTAAATGAGTGTATGGAAAATATATCATGAAATTATACATAAAATGAATAAAAATAAAATAATTTTTTCTGAGTGGGGAAATATATAATGAAATATTAGTTATAACATGATATTAATATATTATACATATTATCCTCTTTTATTCCTGACTAATCCCTAACAAAAATTGTGTCAATATATAAATTAAATTTGGAAAAATATAAAAATTTTCCACCCTTAAAATATATTAATCTACAAAAACTATTCTACCTTGATCCACATAAATATTATCATTTCATTATAAACCATAAGTATAAATAATTAATATGTATCCATATCAGTAATAATAGTGAAATGAAACTACTCGCCATAAGGACTTAAAAATTTTATGAAATAATATATTGAAAACATTATTTAGCATTATAAATACCCAATATAATTTCCTATATATTCATAGATTCAAATAATTACTATTTGAAATTATAAAAAATTTAATCCTTGTATTAATTTATTATATTATGATAATTAAATCTTCTATTAAATTCATATCCTTTTGACATTGTTCATTTATCAAAAAATTATTTTGAATAGTTATTATATTCTTCACTAAAATACCCTAAATATATGATTTCAAATAAAATATAGATAATATTTATTTTATTATACCCTACCTTTTTCTATGCTTCAACGATTTGGTCTCCAAAGATATTTATAATCCTTGAGATTGTCAAAATTATAACATAAATGTAGATTATACAATAAAATTAAATATCATACATAAAAAAATATGTTATCATAGAAGTTTAATATACAATAAAAACTATTAGATGAAAAATTTTCCAATTTAAATTTTCATATTCCATTTTATGTAAGAAAATAGGTAGAATTAAAATCACTACTCAATGGAAAAATCATCCCAGGTATTCAGAATGTACATTGGGTTTAAAAAAATAGATATGTGAGATAGAAGAAAAAAACTAAAATATTAGGAATAACTTGATAATAAATTTAATATTCGAAATATAAAACTCATAGTTTATTATCAATTATTAAATAATGATCATTATCATTGAACATAAAAGTAAATAATTGTACTGAAATTTCAAATTTCCATTCTTTATATCTTCTATGAAATACTAATTGAAATCCATCAAGGCCATAAATTTTTTGTGAGGTAATTCAACTTATTATACTATAATCCACTAGGTAACCAATGTTAAATGAATAATAATTGTTCAGTTATATAATTAAAATTATAATAAATTTTATTATATCACAACATAGAAATATTATATTCTAATGAAAAAATTATAAATAATTCATGGATTAATGTTATAATATAATTAAATACCCTACATTAGTCACCATTCACACTAAGTCACACCATATATATATATATATTATTTAATTAAATCATTTCGCAATGTATTGATAAAAAAAGTTATATTTCATTCACATAATTCCCCATGGAGACACAACATTACAAATTGAAATAATCAATAGAATCAGATTACTAGATGAAACAATCCCAAAATATAAAAATATTTTATATAATAATTTTATATAAAATCATATTATAATTTTCTCTTTAGTATACCTATTATATGCTAAATAATTAATTTTATGGTAACATAAAAAATTATTTAGTTATAAAGGAACTATTCATTGTAGAAAAATATAGGAACAATACACCATTGGTATCGATGAGTGAAGTCATATAATTTCATGTTTCATGTCAAGATAGATCAAAATTTACCATAATTCGTACATGTAGGGGATAATAATTAACACAATAGTATTAATAAAATGATAATTTATCGAAAATATAATATGGAATTCATTTTTGATCACACACATATGATATATAATAACATGGTTTAATTACACTATCATAGTTTCAAATCAATTTAGATCATAATATATTTTGTGATTAAATAATGATTTCATATATTATATTTTTTCTAAAATTTAAGGTTTTATTATCATAGTTTTGAATTGGTTTAATTATATTATTCAATTAAATTTAATATTTCAATTTTAAATAACATTTATATAGAATATTCTTGAATGTTCCCTAAACATATGCAACCCTAAAAATATTTAATGAAACCAAATACAAAAAGCCATAATAAATTTGACATGTGTGTAAAATATTATCAGATTATTCTATTATCTACCTCCAAATGAAAATAAGTAACCCCTTGAAAACCATACTTAATATCACACACTAAATCTATCAACATTCTAGATCGTAGATCAATAAATATATTCATCCGTAGAAATGTATATTGTTCAATAACCTTTATAGTTATATCTACAAAAAAAACAAAATTTACATAGTGGTTTATTATGTAGATTTTTAATAATAATAGTTAGACCAAACATAGAGACATTCCCCATGAGGCACTAATCCAACAATAAAATGTTAATTATAATATATTTCAAACTACAACACCGAATACCTATTTTGAAGTTCCCATGGAATCCTCATCTCATGATTTATTAACCAAACCCCATATTTAGAATGATAAATAAAATAATCCATCTAGAACCATATTTAATTAAAGATCACACTCTAACCACAATCCACACAAATATTCCATGACATTATTTTTTTAATTTCACTAATCCCATTACTCCTTTGATGTAATTTTCATCTTGTACCGATTACACCAAAAATGTTTCTGAATATAAATTGTGATATCAACCAAATGGATATCATTTATCTATGAAAAATTTGATTACTTTTTCCCTATATAGAAACCAAATAAAGTCAACCCAAATAAATAATATTGTTGTATAACCTACAAACACTATTTTTATAGAGGAATCCATGTGATTTTTTCCAATCATCTTGGTCCTTATGCAACAAGGATCCAACATAAGACTATGAAAAAAAAATTCCTCATAAAAAATTCTAATAATGCCTCACATGGTGATTTTTCCCCATTTCAACCCTCACCCACATCATAAAAAGAGTGATCTATAAATTATATTAATTATTATACTATGAAGAAATGTAAACAAAAAATTGTAGTAACCTATTTGAAACTAACTACCCAACATTTGAATTTATATGCTCCTAAACGTGAAAATTGAAATCAACAAATTTTGAACGAATAAAAACCACATTTCATGTAAATTACTACAACATGGTTCTCCATATTACTATGAAATACACTTCCTCCATATAATCCAATGAACTATATGTATATTCGACAAACTCACTTCACATCATCAAGTATGTTTTGTTCATCACCATGAACAAATTATTTAAAATGTTATGTTATACTACCATTGTAATCAAGATGCATAGAAACAATCCCTCAACTGATGACTCTACCATATGTTATATAAATATCTATTATAGGATGAATTTATGGAATTTTAATGAGTCTTTAAAATTTATTGATGGAATATTTTCGAATGAGTAAAAACATGGATTGGGTATATCTAGTTTTTTCTCTTTCCATCAAGTGGAATTATCATTACTATTATCATTTACAATTATATATCATAAATTTGATAGTGTCATGTGAAGTGAAATACATATCATAATTTATATAAAGGTGTTGATATCTTATTTTTGAATCTAATATATTTTTCCTACATTAACAGTGTTGTGTGAACATATTCTTAAACTTAATGGGGGTGAAATACCAACCAATTGTGGGTTTTCCTATGTGGCGTCACTAAAAATTCCAAAAATTAATAATTTTATTTTATTCATGTTTTCTGAATTCTAGTGAGGTTGTTTTAATATAGAGTGGGATAAGTGACTCCATGTTTATATAAAAATTACTCCACTATTTTATATAATTTATCTTTATCATGTATGTAACATAGATTAACATACAATACATTTAGATGTGTGTGAAATAAAAAATAATAATTCCCAAAAGATCCTACTATTATTAAAAGATAATTTTTTTCTTAACGAATACTTTATTATGTTTCAAAATTGAGTCAAAAAGAGTTACTATTTAATTTTTAACACATAATTTAGTAATATTTATCATTATAACCTGTAAGAGTATATAGATTATATCATAGAAAAAAATTTCAATCACTATATAGAACTGTATAGGCTTGAATTCCTATAAAAATGATAATTCGTTCACTAATGAATGTAAAAATAAATATATGAATTATGACAATGATATACACTATCAAATGATTTGTAACAGACTCATTAAATGATGTATTTAATTATAATGTTATAATTATGGTGTATTTATAGGGAAATATGTGTTCTTATTATCACCATTTATTCTTTCATTGTTCAAAAATATTACCTAATGTGTTTAATGTTTTCATTATTTTATTGGACTTTATTTTTTATTGTTTAAAATTCTATTAATTTAAGAATTATTATTGTTACATGATGAGTCATATAGGTTATGAAAATACATGGATGTCGATGAAATTATCCATATAATAAATATCAAAGATGTTTTTGTTGCAAAATTTTACGTTGGAGTAATGATGGTTACACTAGTTTCCCATTGTGGGGAACATGACATGAGGTGAAATTTTTCAACAAAAACTACTGATAAGGAGATAAATTATCATGTCAGTGGATGCCAGAATTCCCACTTGTGGTGAATAGGGAAATGGAATGATCATTTTGTTGTCCCCCTTTCTATCTAGTGGAGGAGTTCCATAAAGTTATTTTCAGTTCCAGAACCACGATTTCTAGCAGGTAGTCAACTGGCTACCCGATGTAGGCTATCAAGTAATAGGTGGAATCCCAATGATCCTTCCAAAGTAGCTTTTATGGATTTTCAATAACCTAAGAATTTAGTATATAGTTTATTAATTATAAATAAATAAATAAAAATTGACAATAAAACATTTTTTGGATATAAATAAGAATCTTTTCTGCCTTATAGTCTCATATTCACAATAACTATTCTATTCCAATGTGTTTTATCAATAAATATACCTTATGGTTTCCCTTTATTAATATTTTATCTAATCACTTATATTATTAAAGAATATTATATTATCTTATCACTATGGTCATTATTTTCATCATCTCATAGTGTATCTTAATAATCATTACAGTGAATTGAGAATATACAAAAATGTTATTTATCCTATAAATGTTAATTCTTTCTAATTCCTCTATTATTAGTTCATTATGTTATTTCTGTGGGAGGATAATGATTTCATTAAATATGTTTTATAAAAATTGGATCTTTCCATATAATTTTGTATATTTATTCATTAAAAATATTGTGTACATTGAAATTATACCTTATTGTTGCAACCTAAAAAAGAAATTGAGTTTTTGTTCTTGGATTCTTTAAAATTGAATGGCCTAGTTAAATAAATCCTCATGAAATTAGGGTGTTATATGTAAGGGATCTTCTAGAGATATTAATTAAAATACATACCAATGTGTGTCCTTAATTAAGATATCGAATATTTAATTTCACTATATGTTTTTTTTTTCAAATTCCCTCAAATATATTTCTTTAAATATTTAAGTCGGTCTTCAAGAATCATGTTTTTTCAATATATAATTTTCAAATATCCATGAATCTTCTAAAATAAATTTTATGTATCTTTGTTTAATTTTATATTGTAATAATTATGAAAATTTATAATAAAATGCTATAGAATTTTCTAGTTATAATTTATTTCCAATATGGATTATTTTTATGAATGGTTATACACAAAAAATTTCAAAAATGTCAAATGAAATCATGATGATATTGCTTATATTGAACTATATAGTAATGAATTTAATTAATTTCATTTTAATATAGTTAATAATTAATCAAATTAAATTTATAAATGAAAAATTACTCAAGAAAATTAGAAACCAATTGAATTAACACATTAAGGAACAAAAAAAATTAAATATTATGTTTTTTTGTAAGTTTATATCAAAATTTGAAATTTTCTCTATGTCTCTTTATGAATATATTTATGAAATATTTTCTTTAATATATTATATTTATAATGACTGAAATTCTATTGATTACTATATATATATATATAATATAGTGTCGAAAATATTCTTTTTTTACATTGAAACTACGATCGAAAATTCACTATGATACATGATTATAAAAAAATAAAGAACACTATGGTTGAGGAGATCATCAGTTCCCTCAATACATATGAGATAAAAATTAAAAGAAATTCTAGAAAAGGAAAGTAAGGAAAAAAAGAATTATATAATTTCATTCTGGTTGAAAAATAATAACTCATCCAAAATCAAATTACATATTTATAATATTTTAATAAAATATGAATATATATAAGGACATGAACATATCAAATATGTGTTGGAAAAAAGAAAATATTGAAATATATGTTACAAGATTTAGTTAAACAAATGAGGGTGGAAAAAATAGATATTTCCCAATGAATAAAAAGAATAATTTAGTTAAAAATAATAATAATATCCTATATTGAACGTTATATATGATTCAAGTTCAATAAATTGATCAATAAATGAAGTTAATATGTTTATCATGGATCATATAGATGATTGTGATATATTTAATTTTGCATGTTTTAGTTTATACTATTCAGCTTTATCAACCTCTTTGTGATGATATAAATAAATTCATTATTCTAGAGATAAAATTCAACATTGATTTTTGAAATTTTTTAAAACTTAAAAATACATAAAATGAATTAATTTCAATTTTATTTTGAGAATTTTATCCTTTTTAAATTAAATGATTATTAGTTATTAAAACTAATTGACAAACCAAATGAATAAAAATTGGAATTACAGAGTAATTATCTTTACATTTATCATTATAATTTCACCAAAGGAGATGAATCCTAAAGTATTATATTGAGATATCAATATATTTTTAAAAGATACTACGTTATTTGGATTTAAAAAAATGCAGTTACATGATAAATTTAAGCTTTAATTTATTAAAAATAACATTCCATAATGTTTTATAAAATTATTATATGAAATTTCTCCCCGTTTTGATAACTGAAATTGTAAAAAATATATGTAATATATAAATGAAAAAATAATCTTTCTTCTCCTATTTCTGATAAAATTCATGGCTTAAAATTTTTTGAATCCATGGAATTTTTTGTCTAACTTATGTGGAAAATTGAAATTGCAACCAACATAATCTGACTCTTAAAAATTTTTAGGATATGGGTCACATGAGAAAAAAAATATGATATATGTTATATTGATAATGAGTTCCCAATAATCATGGGTTGTGATCCATTCAAATTCATTCACCCCCAAAATATTGAGAGTGGGCATGTCACATATAAGGATTAATCAAAATGTAAAATTACTACCATGGTTATGATGGATTATTTAGGCTCTATTATTGATAAATATTTTTTATTTATTAGTTTATGGAAGCATAGTTTACAATTAATTAGATTATATTGTGAAAGGTGGTTTAATTTTACATGAAAAATGATTTTTTAATGGATTTAACTCAAAAAAGGGAAATTTATTTACCACATTATGTTCTCAGATTATGTATATTAAATATTTTGAATATTGTTGATGTAAAAATTATATGATTTTATTTTAACTGGATAATTAATTTTAGATTTTCAATCAACACATTCATCATTATAGAATTCACTCTTTTTTTAAGGGCAATGTTAATAGGATAATATGATGTTTTCATATATTTTCATTAAAAGATTAATTTTTTTTGGAACCACAAATATATATATTGAAAAACAAATAATATATAAATCTAAGGATATTGATTCCTATTTTATATCAATTAAAAATGTACACCATGTGATAATAAGACATATCATGTCTGTAGTATTAATAGTGAATATTAATAATTTGTGATTACATATAAATATGTTGGGCATACAATTATTTTCATCTTAGCTCATAAAATAATTAAATGTAATATATTTATCAAAATAATAGGAATTTTTAAAATTAATATGTCTAAAAACACATTCCCCTTTAAATTTATATTGGTGGATAATTTTAAAACAAACATTATTTTGTTTTGTTCTTTTATTGGTTTTTATCAATCATCTAAACATCACAAACCACTATAAAAAATGGTTATTGAAAGTTGTATAATTATCCTAATTGAAATTTATAGGACTCTCATGATTCAATTTAATATTACTCTATTACATTGGTATTAGGTGGTTGATGTTGCGTTGTTATTTATTAGCAGTTTTATCCAGGAACACATCTGCGATAAGACACCTAATAATCATTGGAAAGGGAGAATTACAAATTTTGGATATTTTAAAGATTAAAGTTGTAAATTATTTATATGTAATAAAAAGGATAATTATGAAAAAATTTACCATGTAAAATATGAATGTTTAATTATATGGTATTCTACCTCATGTAAACAGTATTTAGTTTTTTATAAGAGGACCTTCACCCTGGACGATTCTGTTCTCATCAAATTAGATGCGAATAATGCTTTTTAACAACAACAAATTGATGGCTACGAGTTTTATCAATGTTTTAACACATATAAACCTCAATATTATAAATTAATTTATTTCTTTGAAGATTCTAATTTGTCTCCATAACGCATGACCTGAGATAAATCAAAAAACCATCCACATGAGAATGTTATTGGTGAATTAAAATTTGAAATTTTACAATATGTTCATTCTTAAATGTGGTTCATCATTAATTTTTCATTTCTCAATTTAATCCAAAATACATTTTTTATTATACAAGTTTTGATAATTAGATAAATTTATTAAATGTTGAATTTGAAAATATTCAAAATATACAATCATATACTCTTCTGAAAATAACTAATATGTTACCAAATTATTTTCACTAGACATGTATTTCATAATAATCCTAATGATTAATGAATTGTAATTGATAATAAAGGTCAATTTTTTTACTAAAGGTCATAATGATGAAAAAAATTAATGATTATACTGAAATGGTTAAACCTATTTTGCAACAATAATCCATCAAAAACATGTTGGAATTCAACACTGTAATTAATTTAAATATTTTTCAATTTGATTTCATATGATTCATGCTAAATTTTTTCATTTTGGGAATATAGTATTTTCATAAACCATCATGAATTAAAAATATAAAATTTCCCAATTATTTATTCACTTTAACCAATGAAATTTATGATTATAAAAAATTCCCTTAGCATTGGTATGAGAGGTTCAATAAAAAAATTATTAAATGAATTTTACATGAAAAATCCATATTTACGTATTAATAAATTTTTTCAAATTATTTACTAATTGATAAAATTTATCTTCAAATTTTTTATTATGACTCAACTGATGAAAATTTTGGTATTAGATTTTATGATTTAATTAAAAAATAGTTTTTCAATTATTTTAATGGGAGAAAAAAAATTCGTCCTTGGTCTTAAATGTTTCCCAAATTCTAATGGAACATTTCAATACCAAATTAAATTGACTATTGAATTTCTAAATATTTTTTCCATAGATCAATCTAATGAAATTTGAAAATATATGTGTACATCATGTGTATTAAATTATTATGAAGATAAAAAAGGATTCGTGATATTACTTTTTGAATTATGATCATATTTCTATTTTACCTTACATAAAATCGAACATACATCAATTTCATTGTATTTATATTTTATTGTTTTCAATTGAAACCAAATGAATCACATTTATATAATTTAAAATAATTTTCTAATATTTTAATGAAACTAAAAACAATGTTTAATTTTATCAAAATTAAATTAATTTTAAACATAATTATTTTTTCAATTAATATTTTTGGGTAATCCAATTAGATAGTTAAATTATAAGTGGATCATTCCAACTATTATGAAAATATTTTACATTATTGAATTGTAATAATTAAAACTCCATTTCTCTATCTCCAATTGAATCAGAGTACATATCCATGTTTTCGTATAGTTCAAAAGTTATATGGAAGAAAAATAATCGTTTATACTTTATGATAATATATTCTCACATTCCAATTGTTTGTGACAATAAAAAAGAGATTAGTTTCATTAGAAATCATATCTAACACTCTAAAACTAATCAAATTAATTAAATACAACATTTTCATTATGATTTCTATAAATTGTTTTTATCATTCTAGGAATTATTTTCAAAAATACTCAACCGTGTAATAGTAAAACAGGAATAAAATAAAATTAATTTAATTGAATTATTATAATGTGGGTTTAGTGTAATTATCTCATTATACATATCTTTTATCATTGTCAATCATGATAAAGAAAATCCTTTCAAAAAAAAATTTTTATGATATTTTTTTAAAATAAATATTTCAATTTATTTTGAAAAAAACATCATGAAAGCATTCCTAATGTTATTTGAGTATAATACTCCAAAAAATTAATATCTGTATATAAATATATGGAGTCAATTTTGACACAGATCTATTAAAAGATTTTACCTAAAAAGGGATCATTGTTATTGTAATATGATCTTTACCCAAGGAAGGTGTAATATACCATTACTGCACACCATGTTTTAAAGTCATGGTGAATTTTATAAATCATAATAACAAAATAAAAAATACATATTTATGATGGATTTATTTAATAAAATATTTTTTATTTAAATATTACTTTGTGTTCTTAATAGTTATAATCCCATTAACTCTCTTAATTATTTAGTTGAGTGGTAGATATTAGTTTTAATACTGAAATGATCATACAAGGGATACCCTCTATCTAAATTACTTTTTGATAAATTTTATTTTATCAAGTTGTTTATTAAAATATTTTTCGATGTTTAATTTATCTCATAAATATTAGTTTTAAAATAATGTTTTTTATTTATCCTATCATGATCATTATTAAAAAACCACCTTCCAAAATATTTATTTTTCAACTCATTTTAAAATAAAATTTTATCTCTATTTAATGATCAATAAGAATGATAAAAATTGTCTTAAATATTATTTGTTTAACATACTATGAATCTTGTGTGACTCTTTTTTTTTGTCAATCTAAAATTGGGATAAGTTTTTATGTAATTTTCCTATTATGTTGTTGATTATATTTAGAGAAATGATTTTTAGTGTTTCAACGGGGGAGAATTCCAATATACTATTGTTATAGTTAATAAAATATAAGGATTTATTAATATTTTCATTGGGGTGAAATAATATATTTTACAATTTTTTTAAAAAATGACATGAAAAACATTTGAATCTGATATTATTATATTCTTTTTTTGTTATTTTATTACTCGTGTTTGTTTTCATCGAAATAGTGGTGCATTTTTTTATTCTTACTATATTTTTATATATTTATAAAACAAATATGTGTTTAAGGTTTTGTTTAACTTATATTATTTTATATTAGATGACATCAACTTAAATTCATGAAATAACAATGAAGGATCATTGAAATGTCTTGATGGATGTATTGAATCATTTTATTAATGCTAGAAGAAAACTAAATGTAATTTCAAAGAAGTGATGTATCACAAATTTTAATTTAGAGAAGTATATGTTACAAAAGATACCCATTAGAGGATACTCGAAAACAAACACCATGTGTCCTATATCACTAGTGACCAGGAGATCAATAGTCCGACTAATGGAGTCATATTTTCCTGTTTGTTGTGATATGAAATAGATATATCCCTAAATGTCTCATGGGTTTCTCAGGGAGGAGTAATGGATTATCGATGTGTACTCTAGATGACTAGTTAGAAGTATGCATTCAATCAGATACATGGTTTTGGATACATAGATTTGTGGATCCGTATAGGAATACCATCCAAAAGAGTATTTATGTAAGTTAAAAATAGCATGATTTTTATCTTCAATGTCCTAATTTCCCTTCGTAAAATATAGAGGTAAACATAATATTTTTGACTCTATAAATAGTCTTATTAGTGGGTTAGAAATAGCTCCTTACCAATAATTCTATAAAACCAATGAGTTTGTACAAAAAATTGGATCTCATGTGGTCTCTATAAGAATTTTATATGATATTTCATATATAATTAGTGAATATTATAATATTTTCTCAATATCATAAATATAATTTTTTGTCCATATTTATATTGATATTATGTTTTGTGAATCAAGAGATTATTAAATTGTGATTTCTGATATAAATTCCCCTTTCACTTATTTATTACACTATCAACGATCACTTCCATTAAATTTATAGACTTTTTTAATCTTTCCAAAACTAGTAGAATCCATGGGGCGTTTATCAATGATGTTTCTAGATATACCCATTAAATATATATTATCTACATTAATTTATGTTTCAGGATATATCCTAAAATATAAACTGAGCATTATATCTTTATAGACATCAAAGGCATGGGAATAAAATATTTAATCCTTGTGAAATTGTTTTGGGAATGAAGGAACCTAGAACACCCAGAAATGGGAGGGGTAAATCCTGGTGTCGACTTTGTCTTATATACTGATGGATCACGTTCCCATGTGGTAGGAACCTGTTAAACCTATCTAAAAAGAAAGTGAAGAAAATAAAAAATCACATGCAAAGCAATGAAACAAATATTTTACTTGGTCTACCACATAGGGAAATGTACCAAGAACCTAGACCAAATATGTGTCGGTCATTCAAAAAACCACATATCTTCCCATGTTGTGGATTTTAAGTGTTTAGAATAGTCACTCTGTGGTAGTAACCCTACCATTATATGATTTTAGGGATAGGAAATTGTGTCCCATGGATCTCTTCCACTGAATTCCCTTGCTCACTGCATTGGAAGAATCCTTATATAGTTTAACGACATGGAGGTCGCTTTAATGGTTTAACAATAGATCATGCATCCACAACTACATATGGAGACTTTTTTGAAGTCCCATAATCACTGATAGTTTTAATTTCTATTCCCATATAAATATATGTTATGGAAATTAATTCCAAAAACTAATTTGGCCATTTTTCATTCTTACTTGGGTATTTTGTGTACTGCTATTGTTTTCATGTACCGATGTAGTTTTTGCGTAACATTCTTGTTTCTGCATACCTTCAAGCTATTTCCACGTACCATACAACTATTTTTGTGCACCATCCAACTCCTCTATGAACTGTCCTTCTCTATGTACTGCCCTTCTCCACGGATTGCCATACTCCTCCCCATACCATCATGATCTGTATTCTGCCTTGATCTGCCACACAATGTGATGGCTTCCTACGCCAACCACACAATCATCCATGAACAGATTAACTTACATGGAAAATTCTATCTGCATCCCATCCTCTAATCTTCATACTACTCCATACATCACATAATTTCATCCTAAAATATTAATCATCAAACTCATCCCTTAACAAAGGTGATTACTATTCCTTAAATATTCACATAACTACGCAGATTTTGATAATAGGATTAAAGCAAAGATTCAATGTGGGAAAATCTTCCCGCTAAAATGAACTCCATTGGCATACAGTTAGCCTCCATTTTGAACAGAAATCCTCTGAACTATGAACCATTATCATGTACCATTAACTTTCCATGCACCACATGTATGTTGGTCCCCAAACAACATCTCTTAATTGTGTATCATCACTGCGAATGATTTTCGACACCATTTCTTGTTCAACACGCCTTTACTGTGTACTGTTTTTGTGAACTTATTTCAGTTTGGCCCACAGTACCACATACCACACACCTTAACCATGTACTATGATCCTTCACTGCATAGTGCGCTCCCTCTTCACGTACCACAAGCCATCAACATGTACCATTGCTGGAATTGTTACCAACCTCCCAATTTTTTAGGTCCATAAATTTGGAAAACACTAGGAAACTACACCACCATCAATAATGATATCAGCCTCAAATGTATGACCCAATTCAGTGAAACTCCCTAGTCATCTAGGTGCATATTTACAACAAACTCAATTAAACTTCCCTTATTAGAAACACTTGTCCTGGGTTCTAATAGTCTCTCTAGTTGGTTTTCTTGTAAATCTCTAGATAAATTCACTAATGCAGTAGCTATGATCCGAAAAATAAAATTCACAAAACAAGCCAACCATCAATCGATGTCTACTTGAGTATTTCACAGTGTAGAAAACTAGAAATAGTACATGAATTGAGTTCTTATCCATTTCTTTTCACCCCATATTTTTTTTTGGATTTTTTTGTTCTCTATCATTCCCATTACTAGAATGAAATAGAAAGAACTCCATTGAATTTATCTACTCTCCCCTATTTCCAAAAATCCTAATTAAACAAATCATGACAAGAATAGTTAAAAGAAACATGCTCCCCTTGGATTGTAACCCCCCAAATGATATGAATAATTTAAAAAAAATAGATAAGTTAAAACAACTATTGGAAGGGGAATATCATATCCTCCATATACACTAGAAGGTGGTTGAACCATGATGGTCAACTGATGTTTCTCAAACACATTCGTCGATTATGGCTTGGTCATAAGGTCAACCACTTGCTCATCAGTTCCTACATGTTCAATTTTGATCACTCCTTATTCCTATTTTTCTATAATGAAGTGATATCTGGTCTCAGTATAGTTATAATGAAATTGTCCAACATGATTCTTCCTAAGACCAATTGAACTATTTTTATAAGAGTAAATAACCATTGTTCTTTCACCTCATCACCTATGTCACTCAGTTTTTTCTCCATCCATTGTATCTGAGTGCACACCATGGTAGTAGATATATATTTGGATGTTGTACTACAAAGTGATGTAAATTCCTATGTATTTATTAACCCTCTCACACTTTTATTCCCAATATAGAATGCTCCACCATTGGTTGGCATTTTTTCCACTACACTTCCATCCCAGTCAGCATCAGAAAATGTTGATAGTTCACGATATATTCTGGCTGAAATGTATAGACTATAATTTTGAGTTACTTCAATATATCTCATGACTCTTTTCACTGAACCCATATGTTATTCCTTTAGATTACTTTGAACGGGGTTTGCATGACAAGTTTCAATGAAATTATATAGACATGTCAATGTCAGGTAAAATAGGCTTCCAATGATTCTTCCATATATGGTGGGATATGCCTATGTACCTTCATCAAGCATTCGGTGATTTTATCTAACTACAATCAGGGTCGAAATTTTGTTTGGAATCATGCCTAATTAATTTATTCAATAGATCCCATGAATTTTTTTCCAGAAAAATGAATGTGTAATATTTATTCTACAGAACATGAACCCCTAAAATGTATATGAGTTCACCAATCGTGGACCATTCAAATTCTAATTTCATGTGATAAGAAAATTTATCCACTAATCCATGTCCTCTTCCACAAAAAAATTATATACTCCATGTATTCCAATACCTTGAACTGATACTGTTTAGTGTTCTTCACATTGAGATTGTGATCCACTCCAGCATGTTTAAAACGATGCATTCACCGTTAATAATCCAACCAAGAATAGCACAACTGTGGTGCTTATTTCATCACTTAGATAGCATTATTTAATTTAAAATCCATCAGTTCATCATTTCTCAGAAAGAAAACTACAGGTTGTTAAATTTAGACTCTTTCTTCTAATACTCCATTTTACGAATTATGTCTTGACATCAATTTGATACACATTATAACCACATTGGATTTCAATGGAATGGAATAGCTGTGTTGAATATGGTATCTCTATGGGAGAAAATGTCTCATCAACATCAATGGATTTGATTTGGGAATAACATTTATTTAAAAATTGATCCTTATTTTTATTACATTTCCATGTTCGTAAAATTTGATCATACAAAACCCCTTAGTACCAATCACATTTTGATCTTCATTTACATTAACAAGATCCCACGTCTCATTTTTTTCAATCTGACTTAACTCATAATTCATTTCATTCTTCCATGTCTCGTCCTTTGCAGACCCTTTAAATGAAGATTGTTCGACAACTGATTGATATGCTGATTGGGAATTATTTATCATTCTCTTTGTCTGTGAAGGTGAATTCTAATCCCTTATAATGTTGGAATGATAAATCTATGCTCATATATTTCTCCTTTGGTGTTCGACTGAATTCGTTATAGTTATGGATTCCTCTATTGTTTCTTATTCAGAATCAACATCATGATGTGACTCCTAAGTGATTTTCATAGCTTCGTCTATATCTATATTAGAACTTGTTCCATGTTCATATTCATCCTCATCTTCTATCACCTCATCAAAAAATTCCTTCAAGTATTTCGGTTTTTCTCTTCAATGATATTTACATCCCCGCTTTCTAAAATTTCTTCCCTAGTACTTATTGAAACTCTTGTAGGATTTGTTGTCTGTTGAGTATCGATGAAATATTCCTTCATCTTCATTGTCTTCATAATTCCCTTGATTTCCTTATTTGTTTCGAATAAAAGATTTTCTTTAGAAAACACAAAAAAATTTCAAAGAGGGCTTCCTCACATGCCACATTTGATATGGTGTCTTTGGTACTCCCATGTATAGCCATTTTCGATTATGAATATACACCAGATCTTATACTACCTCTTTCTAGTAATGTTGAAGAATATGACTCTGAATGAGTATAGTTTTGGCCATGTTGTTTACCTATTGATTCACGTACTCAACCAATACATTTTGCTATGGAGTTCCCACATCTCATGCTATATCCCATTATTCTCTAGGTAATTTTCAAATTCAATGTATTTGTATTCCCCTCCATTGTTTGACCGTAGGACATTGATCTTCTATATAGTATCATTCTCACCAATTTGTTGATAGGTTTTGATGCAATGAAGCACTTTTCACTTCTTGTGTATAATAATCACACATTCTATTCTATAGTAATAATCTATGAATAGAACAATGTACTTATCTCCATCTGTTCCAATAACATTTAGTGGGACACATACACCTGTATGGATGATGTAAAGGTGGTTTGACGCTATTTTATTCTTTTGTCGGTAGGAATTACAGACCAGTTTCCCTCCCATGAAAGCTTCAAATGTCTTTTCTTTTTCACACATTAGATTATGGATATCCATGACTATCTTCATCATAGATATATTTTCCATGTATTTTTTGTTGTTGTGCCCCAATCTTTAATTCCATGTGTTTTTTCCTCTCCAAATGTTAGGTATGAAATTTTCTTCTTGCTTTCAACCTGATATAAGTTACCCTCGATTTTAACACCATTCATGAGATAATTTAGAGAAATTCCTCTTATAGTACAACCATTCATATTGAATATCACAATAAGACCTGAGTCACAGAGTTCACTATGACTAAGATTATTATGACGCAGACCATCCATATACAGGACTTCAGTTTTCTTCAACTCTCCATTAGCAAGTTCAGTACTTCTAATGCATTTTTTCTTCATAGAAGCATCATTACTGAACCTCCCCATTCTATCGACATTTTCATGACATTTGTTAATAGGTATGAATTTCCCATTATGTGGGATGAACCTCTGCTATCAAGAATCCATGTTATTTAGTTCATTGCAGCTTTGATGGATATTTTGCAAAATTGGAATTTTTATTTTTCCCCTTTTTTCATTATACATTACATTGAGTGTAGGACATGAATAATCTTTAAATTCCATGTTCTTTGTACATGGGTAGTTCATATTAAAATTATTCTTCCATGGGAGAATACATTTTTGAAATATCAACATTGTCTGGTTGATGAGTATTGACTCTTATATGAGAATTGAAAGCATTTGTCTTGTCATACCACTTCCTGCAATTCAAATCATTATGGTCAATTATAGAATAGGGAAAAAAATATTTATTCGAATTATTTCTTATATTAGACGTAGGATATTAGTATGTTCTCCGTTTATAAACTCCTATCTCATCCCCTTTTATATATCTCTTTGACTCTTCGCATTATTATATGTTATGGAACTAGATATCCACAAAAATGACACTTCATTAATGTAAATGTATTATCTATTCAATTTCTCCACATGAATTATTCCTCATTATAAATTCATTATTTTCCTATCATTTCTACAAACTCTAGGATAATCTTTAGTTCTACTTTCATTTTGATTTATGGGTTTCTTTATCATCACATCTCATGACTTTTCAACATGATCATATTTCATCTTTACATTATTATGGATCACATTATTTATAGAATTTGTTTTTTTGAAATCACAAACAATTCCTCTCTTTGAGATAAATTTGGTTCTTTAATCAATGAAAGTATTTTAAGCCTCATCAAAACAACATTTTTCTCAATTCAGAAGCTCATCCTCTGAGAACCTACAAAATTAAAATTTATTCTTTTCTTGTTTTGAATTTTATTCTCTTTCAAGTTTATGTATCATAGTAAAAACATCATCATCGAGTCCCTTAGTTTTCTTGGACATCTCCACTAGTTTTGAGGTATGTTCATTGATGTCTTATGATTGTTATCAAATTCATAGATTTAGTTTCACAACATCATCAATGCTTTTAATGATTGATTATTGTAAATTCACCACTTACTCAAATTATTCAATTTCAACTTCAAACTAATCAATATATTCTAATTATTCCTCCAACATTTAATTCCACTTATTTCATCTCTTACATTAAATCTCATGCATTCCAAAAGAATCCATAAGATTCAATATGGGATTGGAATTAGTATAAAAAGGATTATATCTATCTTCATCTATCAACGATTATGACTCTTCAATGGTAGCCATCATCGAGTCATGGTTTCCAGTATTAAATTAGGTTCTTCTTCCTCACATAATACATTATCATCATCTTCCACCTCACAGACAAAACCATTATTTTGTACAATCATATAAAATTTGATGTTTCCCATTTGAATTTTTTAGGATTCTCTATCTTTTCAACTTCACTATCATCATCATCAAATTTCTGAGAGGAAATGTGCGGAAATATTCTACATCAAAAAAATGTTGGAGGTATAATTCCATAAAATTTCCATGTTCCCTTCTCGATCTTCCAGGTAATAAGAGAAAGAGTTTTTTTCATCATCATTCTCATCACCACAATCTCTTGAATCGTTTAGTTTCTCCATGGATTTTAATTCCATTTCCTTTCTCAGTCGAGTTATAGATTCTTCTGGTTTGATTCTCATTTCATTACCTGATATATTAATTAGAAGATCATCCCCTGAGAGTTTGGATAGATATATTTCCTCAAGGGTTGAAACGATTTCATTGTATAGGATTTTTTTTTCAAACGTTTTTTTTACTATGTAAATGTATTTGGTTTCATATCATAAAACATAAATAGATCCTAAAACATTAGTAATTCGATTGAAAAAGGAGCATTCATTCTCATCAAGGTGAATCATGGTATCATCAACCTTGTTGTCTAGTACTTGGTGTTTTTACTCCTTCACATTTCTATGTCCTTCCAAAAAATTATATAGCTTATCCCAAATTGACATGGAAGATGTGCACCTCATTAATTTTAGAAAAATATGAACAGAAAGGAATGTACTAAAAGAATTCTATGCATTTTAATTATCATCATGAAATTTCATATCTATATCTTTCTTCGACCGTCCTGTTTAATAAGGGACTTGTATTACCTATGAATTATTAAATAAATCAATTCCAATATATCATAGGTGAGATATCATCATGCTTTTCTATATTTGATAATTAATTATATTGAATAAAGTTACTCCTTTATCTTTGATAGGATTATCCATGATAGAAATATTTAACACCAACAACCATTACACATCAGATA
This sequence comes from Viscum album, assembly GCA_963277665.1. Classification (NCBI taxonomy): domain Eukaryota; kingdom Viridiplantae; phylum Streptophyta; class Magnoliopsida; order Santalales; family Viscaceae; genus Viscum; species Viscum album. Next base: position 322,560,544 of record OY728161.1, read on the forward strand.
CCACTAGAAGGACCATAAAACACTCTTAGAGGGACGGGTGAATCAGGGTGTCGTCAATATATTTCAAACTGATGGATATTGTTTCCACGTTGTTAAGTACCTGTTAATCTTATCAGAAGTGGATGTGAAGAAAATAAACAATCACATGAAATGAAATGCGGCAAAAATTTTACCCGGTTCACCACTATGGGCTACGTCCAAATAGTATACGCCTACATTGTGTTGGTAATACCAAAAACCACCAACCTTCACAAGTTGTGGATTACATGTGTTTAGAAATGTCACTCTATTCTAGGTAAAATTTAAATACTTATTTTTAGGGATATCACACTGCATCCCCCAGATCACTTAAGGTGTCTCCCCCTTGGTCACTGCGATGGAAGAATCTTCACTCAGTTTAATGACTTGATGGTCACATCAATGGTTTATCATTAGATCATGCATCTCAATTGTAAATGGATGATCTGTTGAAGTCCCATAATCACTCAACGATGTAATTTATCTTCCCATACACAAATATTTGATGGAAAATAATTTGGCATACTAATTTTCCCAATTTTCGGGATTCCTTTGGTAATCTACGATCTGATGTTGTTTCCATGTACCACTATACTTTTGTCATACCATGGTTGTTTCAACATAATGTCAATCTGTTTATGAGTACCGTCCTATAATTTATGTGTACCTTCCTACCCCTCTGAATACTAACCTTCTCATCGTGCTTCTCTACTCCAAGTACTGCGTCACTCCACGTATCATCCTGCACCACATTCTACCTCACTCGAACACGTGCAACCAGAGTGTCCTTCACGAATCATGCTCTCTTTTGCAAACTATTATCATTATGCGGACGATTCCCTCCATATATCCTCTTCTACTATGTGAACCAAATTAGAATTCATCTAATTTTTTCTCAATATTTACTCTCCAAATTCGTCTCTTTACAAATGAGATTAATTATCCTTAAATAAGCACCTAACTCCGCAAATTTTGGTAATTTTATTTACCCAAATTTTCAGTGATGGAAAATCTTCATTGTAAAATGAACTCCATTTGCATACTATTAGCCTCCACCACCTACTGTAATAGTCTGAATGGTGAACTATTATCACGTACCGTTAACCATCCATGTACCATATTTCTGTAGGTCCATGCACTACATCTCTTCACCGCATTTCATCACTATGAACCATTTTTTGTAGCATTTTTCATACAGCATGCCTTCACTACATACCATCACTGTGAACTATTTTCAGTTCTATGCACCATTCCATGTACCACACACATTCTCCCTGTATTTTGTGCCTTCACTATGTCGAGCACGCTATCTCCGTGTACCACACTCCTTCACCACGTACCATTGTAGCAAACTATTACCAAACTCTCGATTTCATAGGGCCAAAAAATTTGTTAACACTTGAAAACAATGAAACCTTCAATACTACTTACAGCCTCCAATATATGACCCTATTCTTTGCAAACTCCCTAATCATCCATGTGAATATTGAAAAAAACAAAAACTATCCTCAATTATTATCAACTAGTTTTCATGATTCCATCAGGATGATATTAAGGACCATATTTATTTTTTTCTAAATATAATTTGTAAATTGTGTTCCGTATTTACATTAAAATGTCTTAAATATTTACCACATCCTCTCTTTCAAATAATCATTTATTCTTCTCATCAATTGGACCAATCATTTTTTTGTTATGAATATCATTCTTTTTACTATTCTTTTAAATAATTATTAAAAATATTTAGTTACACAATAATAATTACATTAATTTTATCAATTTTACATTTTAAATTTGTAATGGTTTTTATTTGCTTTCAGTAATTAAAAAAAATATTTTTAAGAATATTTTTATTTCCATTATATTTTAATTGGGAATTTTACCCCCAGCCTAATTCGAATTTTCCATTCCTTATAATACTATATAGTTATTTATTATTATTTCCATTGGTCAAAATAAACTTATTCATTTTTGGCAATTGTTATTTAGATTCAATAAATAGCTGATTTTAATTTTACTAGGATATTGTATAATGAATCTAAAAATATATATTTTTTAAATTATAAATATATATAAATATGATAAAAATAAAATTATTTTGTATAATTATATCTTTATAATATCATTTATTTTAATTAATGTATAATATAGGCAGTTTTTCAATGGGAACAAAAATTAAGGATGACCTAATTAATTTTTATAATAATCAGAATTATTATTAAGTATTAATTTTTTTAAATAATTATTATATTTATAGAAAATTTAATATTCATAAATATTGAGACTTATATTTATAAAATTAATATAATTTTCTACAACAAAACACCATAATTATATTGTTCTGATTGTTTTTTATTTTTTGATGAAGTATTTTTTTGGTTGAATAAGTGATAATTTTATGAGTTCTTCGATATTATGAAATCATTATAATTTTAGGATGAATAAAAAATTTATTGCTTTCATAGTCCAGTAATTTTATATTTTCCTTATAATAAATCATATTTATTTTATTTCTAATTAGTTCTATGTTTTATGAATGATAAATAATTTTCTTTATCATAGAGAAGTTATTCATAGTCTTTAAACACCCATAGGGATTACTAATTTTTACTAATAAAAATGTTTCTATATATTTTATGTGATGGATCATCCATATGGATACTAAATTTAACTAATAAGGATTATTATACATGGTTGAAATCAAATTGTTTTACAATAATCACAAGAAAATGTGCATCGCCCAAGGTTTAAATCAACAGACCGTTAGGTGTATCACAATGCAACTACACCTATGAGGGTATACACATAAGAATTGATCTATAGAACAATAAATGGACCAAACACATGTCTATCATATTTTACATGGATACTGTCTCACAAACTCATGGATTGACTGTACAAAAATTATGATGGACCTCAAAATCATCCATGAGACTAATAATCCATTCTAGAGAGACTATGTATAGGTTGGAAATATTACAAAGCATTCATGTGATCACACATTAAGTTACAATTGAAAGCATAACTAAATAAAAATACCATATCCCAATTATGATTTTGAAAATATGACTTGGATACCCAATTATTCAAATAGTATTCCTGTTGAAGTGAATATATTGATTAATATTGTCCTATATTGACTATGTATTGGATACAAATATGTTGAGGTGATCAAGAAAATAGTATATTAAGAAATTTTATCAGAATTATCTAAAATGATAAAAGATATCATTGTTGAATATATTTAAATTTATTATAGAGAAAGTATCATGTTTTGTAATTATGATAGAGATCAATAATAATAATAATTCTTTTTCCTTTAAAAATATATATTATTTAGAGGTATTAAATAACCACATATTTCATGTTGGTTATGTTATTTTTAATGATAACCTATTATTAAATACTATTGAAAAATGTATTATTTTTTATAATGGTATATGTTAGAGAAAGAAGAGTAATAAAATATAGACAATATCAACATTTACATGCGACAATGAGTCCTTTATAGGCATGGAAAATTAACAATACCTTTTTTTGGCAAGAACATCATCATAACATCATAGAACATCATGAATCTGTAGTTTCTTATATCCATTTATAAATAATAACATTGAGATTATAAAATTTATCTACATTATGACTAAACAACATTCCATTATACAGTATATTATTTTCTATAATATATATATATATATATATCTTATATTCCATGTTTCTATTATTGAAATATTTTATTTGTTGAACATAATCTTCTATAATGTATTTGAGTATAGTTGATACTCACTCATTCATTATTCATATCCATTGACCCATTCCGAACAACAGAATTGATTATGGGTATTAGGGACTTCTATTGAGTAGTTGTTATATGAAAACCCCTTTTATGTTATTGGATAAGTCAATCTGCTTAATAAATTTATTGGCATTGGGTGTTTTCCATGTAGATTAGGCAAGGTATCGGGTTTATAATGAATCCCTTATTGTATTCCATATTTTTCTAGTCTATCTTTTAAATGCTTTTTTTTATAAATTAATCCGCATTATTTTTAAAATCTATATTGAAAAAATTATTTAGATAGTTAATGTTAATAAGATATTTATATATGTGTTTTCGATACAAATAAATTTATTTGAAATTTAAAATGATCATTTAAACATGATTTAATTATTTTCTTATGGGTCATAAGAGAATATTTTGGAAAATGTTAAATTATACATTTCCATCATTTTAGTTAAGAATTCTATTTTTATTAGTTTTTTTATTTTGTTTTAATTATTCTTTATTTGAAATATTATTTACAAACTCAATTCACCCCTTATTATGTTGTCTTTATTGAAAAACATTTTATCTTAAAGGTTTTTATTTCTTTCAACCAAGATCATGTTTTTACTTTGAGTGATAAAAATTTATTTAATTTCAAATTTAATTTCATTATCGATAAAAATAATGATGAAGCGATTACTAATAAAACAATCCCTTATATTAATGGTGCCAATTATTTTGAGTTGAAAATTGGGATGAAAAGAAAAATAAGAATCATGTTATTGGTTATTTTTAATATCATCATGGGAAAATATAAAAACCAAAATACTGCCAGATTTTATTCGAGAAATTCCACTAAAACCATGTATGATATTAATTCTAAATCTATGAGTTCCTTATATCCTAAATTAGATGAAGAAAATTTTAATCTTATTTTTTACTGTGTTACTACTTATGAAATTTGTTATAAAAATCAATGTATAAAGAAGTGGATTTAAATACTGCTAAAGTGATAATAAATAACTATAAAAATAATATGAAAAATTAATGATAAAATTGTATTAATCATTTACTAAAATGTATCTCATGTTAAAAATAAATTAAATTAAATTCAATCACTTGATAAGAATTTAAAGATTATGATCAAGTGATGAGACTCCAATTAGGCTTACCTTAATGCTAGTGAAGATATATATTCACTATTAGATAGTCTTGTTATACGAGATAACATCTATTGATGGATATGACTACAAAATTCATGTATTATGAGGATTAAATGAAATTAAAAAAAGATAAAAATTAATAACATATAATGTCAACTTCCTTCAATACAAAGGTGTAAAATATGAAAGATAAAGTCACATATTTTAGTCCATGTTTGGATAATCTCATTCATACTATGATGAAGAGATAGATAATATTGTTATGTGATTTAACATGTTCTTAAAAAAGGATAAATTCTTCATGAGATCAAATTATGGTGGAAAATATGATAAAAGTGTAACCTAAAAGAATGATAATCAACTAGGAGAAGTGAAAATTTATGAATGAATAAGGAATGTTCATTTCAATGATAGATTTATAAAATATAAATATAATAATAGATAAAAATTCAATGGGAAAATACAAATGAAATCTATAAAAATTGAATGGGGTGAATCTTAAGACAGTTCTGGGGCTTCGAATAGAGCAATGAAGACATAGATGATAGTGAAACCATGTTTATAATATAAACCACATCAGAGGTAATAGATATTTTTTCTATATCTCATTATCATATTTTTCATCTCAATAAAAATTTAATTAATGATGAAAATATAACTATTTATTATTTATTTGAATATTCAAATATAGTGGAAGTAACTTACCATACATGTAAATATTCCGAAAAAAATAAATGAAGAAGCATGTATTATCTATCAATATTAAATAATATTTTCATTAGAAGAATTAAATAATAGTCATTTATTTAATGAAAATAAATAACATAAAATATTAAATGAGAAACTCCAAAAGGATCTTTAATGTTTTACAAATGGTATTGACAGGAATACCGTGATGATGGTAAAAAAACAACACCAAAGTACACAACCAGGATACTGTACCAAAATGGATAAATGACAATTCATAGGAGTAAATTAATTATTATCCTATTCACATACAATTCGTAAAATGTTTCATATGATTAAGTTCTAAGTGTTTTTTATTAAGGTTTTAATTTTTCATTTTTAACCTGATATTATTATGATAATTCCAAAATCATTCATTATAGACATTACTAAACCCCTGAATATTTAAGTAATAAAATAATTTTTTATGTAAAATTGTTTAGGAAACATATATGAAGATCACCAGTAAGAATTTATGGTATCTTTTTAGTGAATTTTCTAGTATCGTGGCTGGAGAATCCTCGTGCATTATTATCCGTATATTTATGGATATGGATATTCCATTTTCTGTTGAAAACTGCAAAAGAAGATAGATATGTAATTTTGTTGCTATTTTCAAATCAAAATTTATATTTTTTATATATTAATGATTAATTTTATTATTATAATATAATAATATGATTATGTTTACAATGGAATATTAGGGAAAAATACAACGAAATATATGATTATTACCTTTTTTATTCATTAAATTTGTATACAATGATAATTCTTATTAATTTGTTTTTGAATAATTATATTGTCAAAAAAATTCCGAAGTGATTTTCAAAAAGAATCTTGTATCTAGAATAGGAGACTAGGAATCTAAAACCTTTAACCTATTAGAATTCTAACTATGGAGGTTTTAATTATGGATATTTTTATGTTATTATTTCAAATTGATTTAGTATATTACCTGGGTTAAAATGTGAAACAACATAATATCTCTTCAAAAAAAAATCAACTTCTCAAACCGTATATTTTTTCCACATAGAAATTTTTAAAATTATTCAATTTCTATCATAAATGGGAATCATTAAGCCAATTTTCATGTATGTGAATATTCTAATTACACATGGGTAATCATTTTATCTCCCGACAAAACTGCATGTTCAAATTTTAAAACATAACAAAACTCTATAGAAATTATTTATGGATTTACTCTTAAACCATAATATGTGATTGTGTACATGAGTTTTAAAATCAATAACATTGAATTCTTATCGTCAAAATGAGGCTAAAATCACAATTATTCATCTCTTATGACTGCTCATCCAATTACTGCTATAGAATTATGGAAGAATAATATTAAATGGATCACATATTCTATACTCAATGTGTATGACTTACATATTTATTTTTGGTAATATGATTTTAATAATAATATCTATATTATCATTAGTATTATTTTTATTAAACATTTAATAAATAATACTTATGGTTTTTTTATGCAATGAAATAAATTTTAATTAAACTGAAAATTTTCATAGAAATGTATATATACTAAATTTAAATGTGATTTTTGATAATTATTTGTCAAAAAGTGAGGAAATAAAATTTCATTGGACACTAAAACCTAAATAGGTAATATATATTGTTCAATAATAGAAGAAAAATTTAGGAAGAATCACTATATGTGAAATTTGATGAAATTTGTCCACATGAGCTTAACAATTATATAGAAAACCATAAGGATGATCATTCAAATTTCTAAATCAATACCAAAACCAAGCCTATATTTTTTTGAAAACCAACTATATAAAAGTTTCATATATATAGGTAAATGTGTGAACTAGAACCTAAAGAAGAAGAAGAAGTATCATGTATATCCTTATACCCAATAGAACTTATAGAGACCACCATATGGATGTTATAGTTTGATATGTAGATAAAGGATCTAAAAATGGAGAATCTATGAGAAATAAAGTCTATAATCATTATATCATATTATATATTAATCTGAAATATAAATCCCCAGAAATATATATTGAAGTTTTTTTTATTTGATATGAAATAAGAGTCTAATCAGTTTGAGAGAAACAATATATGGGGAAAATAAGAATTACCTAAAGAATTGTTAACCATTTGTACTAAATTGGTGTTTAGCGACATGTTTTATGATCCTGACACAATATTTATAAATAACAAATTTCTTTTTTTTCAAATGGGAATTGTCAAGAAAGAAGGTATTTTCATTGAAGAAACGTTTTTTGTATTATCTAGAGTTGTTATTTTCATAATATTTCATTCAAATTCATCAAATTTTATTATCAAATTATATCAAATGGATTTGAAATGTGATATTTATAATTGTTATATTATTTATGTTGTTTTTTTGAAAAAATACATAGATTTAAAAACCCCAAAATCCCATATAATTTTTAAATTTAATAAATCAATTTATTTTTTTAAAAAAAAATCTGGGAGCCTATTTTAATTTACTCGTGTTTTTTACATTTTTAATTATTTTTCCATATGTAACTATGATCCAAGAATATATATTCTAAAGAAATAAAAATATTATTTGGAAGTTCAAATTTATGTTGTTAATATTATTTTGGTTATTCAAAAAATTAATACTTCAATATAGCTTCAAAATTGATTCCAAATGAATTTTAAATCGGATTGATGGATTAATTAATATACATCATTTGTATTATAGTTTATCATATAAAGAAAAATTTTAAAACATTAAAAATACACTTAAGATCATTGGAATTATTTTTTGTATGGGTAAAAAACAATTTTAGTGATACCTAATTGAGTACAAGATGTTTGTTATATATGTATGAAGCCTGAAAAATAGCTTTCCAATATAAATACAATAGTATGTTTGGATGTTTACTATAAGTAACTTTTATCTGGATAAATATTTTATTACTGTGTTGTTAAATCCATATGTTCAATAAAATTGTATGGGATCACATTTAAAATATATGAAAATAATTTTTATATACGAAAAAATTAGAACCAATTTTTGGTTTTTGAATTTTAGAGGATAAATTTTGACATGTTAGTCATTCAACTGATTACTCTGGTGGTAGTAATTTACACAGAAAAAACACATCTCGAACATGTCACGTGTTGGAAATGCCTCATGTTTCCAGGTGCATTAAGTAGTATAATTTTGATGAATGTTCGAATGATGATTTTGAATGAATACTAAAAGTTGTTTTTGTGCTGGGATTATATAGACCAAACACACATTTCTAGATTATGTATATAAATTTGACATATTCCCATAAATTTTACCAACACAAGTCTTATTATAATTTTAAATAATATTGTATCTCATTCATGTACAAACCATATTTATATATGAAATCACTTATCAGAGTCCATTTCAAAATTGAATATATCAATCTTGAATTAATTGGCACAAAACATATTCTAGATAATTTTTTTGTAGAACATGAAATATGCGAAATTAAGATATATTAGAAAAGTGTTAGTTATGAATAATTATTACTGACTTATTTTTTTATTAAATATATATATATATATATATATAATCCAATGCAATAAATTTAATTTATTTAACTAGTAATGCTGGTTTTAAAAAGAGAATCTAACCAATTTAATGTATATATTATAATTTTATAGAACTGCATGTTGTTGTACAAAAAATAAAAATGATTTAAAAATTCTAAATTAGATTTATAATAACTACATCTTTACATTAAACCAAATACAAACCATCATTGAAAAATTTCTTTAAAAATTTATTATTTTTTAAATCCTTAAATCTCATTGAATATTGACATGATGAATCGATTTTTTAAGGAATATATTCAGAAATTTCATAATTCTCCCATGAAAAAATGAATATATGAGTATACCTTGTTTGGTTTCAATGATACAAAATCATAACGATAAAGTAGATCCAAAAAATCTAATTCTATTTCGAATTATTTGGAACCAATAATTCATTTTTATAATGAAAATTTATTCATCAAGACATTGGAAATTTGGTTTTGGCCAAAAAACACCTTTTTAATTCAGGTACGATGAAGGAGGTTAATCTGAATATAGTTTTTGAACATATATATCAAGAATATGTTATTTATACTAATGTTTATTATCATTAGTCTGAGTTAGATTAAACATTTTACGTTTGTTTTTTAAACATTCCCCATCTGGGTGAATATTAGAACTATCATAGATTTTACCATATTAACCATCAATATTATATGTTTGTAATTACATTTAAATAGTTTACCAATGACCTAGGACATTTTAGGTGGATGTCTAATGTGTGATGTAGAGAATATATAATTCGATTGAATGTCATTAGGAATATTATCATCCCTATAAAAGTATATTTTTGAATAATGAATAACTAATATATTTTCTCAATATACCATATGGTTGATGTGTTACAGAGATCTTTGGGATGATTTTTGATGAGGCACATGGATGATATTTGTAAACATTCTTTCCCTTTAAACACTCATAAATTCCCTATGTGATTTTTTTTTACCAAAAGTGAAAAATAATAATTACTTATATATTATAGATATCAAAATAATATTTAGGATTCTATTAAAATCAGACTATTTTCATGATTAAAAAATCAACTGTAATTCTAATATTGGGACACAAATAGATGATGATGAAATTATTTGTGAAAGGTTCAACCCATTGAATTACCCAACATGGATAAGGGATACCATTATTCATGTCCTATATCCAGATCATATTATTTTGGAAAATTACGCTTTTGATGATGAAGTACATGATGACATGTTTTATATTTATGAAAATTCACGGATAGATTCTGAAGATATAATGGGACGATCTTATATTCATTAATAACCAAAGTGACAGTAGGTGTCTATTATTGATAGAAATATATCAAAAATATTAAACAATGAGTGGGGAAAGCTCAAAAATCATCATTTTTTTATGTTTCCCGGATTTATAGATCAAAAATGAAGATGATAAAATTGGTGATAGTCCACATATGATTGACTTTATGGGAGTTCCAATAATTTACACCACACCTCCGATAGAATAATCCCCTCTAGAATTTCTTATTAATGATTTAGATAAATATAATGTTTCGCACGATGGTGATATGCATGATGGAAATAATAATGAAAATGATGATGTGGTAAATACACCTATTCATCACGGAGATTCCATTATAGTAGCTTCATGAGTTATTGATCATGTTGATCCCTTTAATTATATATGGATTTTATTGGCTACCACATCATCTCCAGGAATTGTATCATAAAATCAATTTCATGTATAAATATTATATCATTATTCAACTAGAATAGAAGTTGGACCTATCAATAATTACATTTTAATCCAAAATATATTTATTATATAAGTTGAGAAACCCATTTTTTAATTTATTACATAATTTTGTACATTATAAAAGTATATCATTCCATGACTTTGGTGAGACAATCTCTTCCCCCTCCTCTCATGCCATCCATATACCTCCAAAAACAATTTTTTCTCATTCCCATTAAGATACACATTCTTCATCACATTTTGGGATTACTTATAAAGATGTCATTTTTTTAAGCGTCATCATATTATAGTTTCAAAAGTTGTTTTGGTCAACATGAATTAGGAAAAAACTATGATAGACGTGGTTATGTTTCCTAATCTTTAGAGTGTTGTTATACATATCAATGCAATGTCATTCCTTAATATGGAGCTTATTAATCTTCTCATTATGAATTTCAAAACATATAATGTGGATTTTAGAGGTCATATGGGAGCCCAAGATCCTTATTTGATAAACCTCTTAGATGCCTTAGAAAAAAGGTACCTATCCATTGTCATTAATCCTTCAATGACTTCAACCTATACATTTATTCTATATACCATTAAAACTATTGATAAGTATTGTAAAGACCCGTAAAATTCAAGGGAAATTTTTTCTTAATTTTTTTTGGAATTTTACAAGAGCGCGGTTTCTGACGGCACCTGATTCCGAGGCCCGGAGTGCCCGGAATTAATTTCCGAAGTTTGGCTCGGGTACGTTCAGTGAACGAACGAGCGGGATTTCCTAACTTTTGATCCGGTGCTCGGAATTGAAATTCAAGGACACCGATGAACTCGTAGCGCCGATATTCGCTTAAGGAGACCTTTCCCGAAGTTGCATTTGCCTAGGAGGAGATGTTTAATTTTCTGGATGAAATGAAGAGTAAAATAAATTTGTTATACAATATTTATTTTATTTATCTTCTTAAGTGGTTATATCCTAAGTGTGGAAGTTGGGGTGGAATCACAAGTTCCTAACTAACGAAGTGAGGATTAAGGTGAGGTGGGGCCCACACGAGCCCCAACCCTTCACCTTCCCCTTAACTCTCTTCTACCCCCTTAAACTCCCTTGCACTTAATGTGCCAAAACCCCTCAAATTCTCTAACTCCCCTCTCTCCCTCTTAAAGGCTTGACAACTTAACTTTTAATTAATTATACAACTCATGTATAATTAATAAGTGAGTTTAATTTTGAGTTTTTGAAATTCAAACTCTTGAATTCCAAAGGTTGGGTTGTGTTAATAAATTAAGTGTAAGCTTGATTTATTTTTGGGTTAGTTCCTTTGTTACTTGAGAGGATTGGGAGAATCGTTGAGAAACTTGAAGATCTTCTTCGTCTTCGACAAAGAACGTGAAGAACGGTTCTTCTCCGACAAAGAACATCAATCCCACGACCATCGAGACTCGGCGTCCCAGATTCTTCCATCTTCCTCCTCGACAAGGGAGAATTCGCCGACCGTGGTAATCATCGCCAACGACAATGTACCTCTCTTCTTCGTCTTAAGCGACAAGTGAAGAGACGTCGTTCCCTCCTCGGACGCACCCCGACGTCCACAAAATCTACGTCCGACGTCGCGACGCCTTCCTCCGCGATAACCGACGTGTGACGTCAATTTTCAAGGTAGGGGGTTTGTCCTTTTTAAATTACGTGTTTTCATTTCCTCAAACATGAAAGAATAATCCGTTGGGCGTAGTTCCAAATTTTATTAAAAATTGTGAAACATTCATTGTCGTGTTTATACGATTGGCCAACTGATATTGTTATAACGGGAGGAGACCGGGCCGCACGAACACGGCCGATTCTCCTCCCCCTTCTATTCTTTCATGTTAATTTAGCGGAGACAGCGCGGTGTCGTCGCAACCGCGCAGGAACAAAAGAATTAATGGCTGGAGCGAGCTACGACGAAGAAACGTGGTGCCGACGCACCGCGTCGTTGTTTACGAAAGAGACCGCGGCCGGAGACGGGCCGCGGCGGAACAAGGAGGCGACCGGCGGCCAGCCGGGCCGCCGGCGCCGGAGATCATGAAGGGCCGCGGCCCTACGGCCGCGGCGGAGCAGCCAGGGGCGCCGGCCTCGCCGGCGCCGGAGAACAGGAAGGCCGCGGCCCTACGGCCGCGGCAGAGCAGCCAGAAGGCGGCCGGCCTCGCCGGTCGCCGGAGATTGAGGAAGAGCCGCGGGTACGGCCGCGGCAGAGAAGAAGAAGGCGGCCGGCCGCGCCGCCCGCCGGTTTGGTTAGGAGGCGGGACCCGCGGGTCCCGCGTGAGAAAGAAACGGCCGGCCGAGATCCGAAAAAAGGGGGGGTTTACCCCCCCCCCCCCCCCCCCCCGCGCGTGCGGCACATGCGCGGCCCCCTGGCCGCGCCGCCACCGGCCGGGCCGGGTCCAGCGGACCGGGTCGGTCCGACCCGGTTCGGGTCAGACCAGGGGGGGTCGGGCCGGGTCGGCCCGGACCCGGACCCCCCGTTTTCGAGACGACTTCGGTCTTTTGGCCATAACTTGAGCCACGGACCTCCGATCGATGAACCGTCTGCGGCAACGCGATCCTTGGATCGAGACGGTCGTTTCGGTATACTATACTCAAGGCGCACCTTCTTTTTCGGGAGCCTACGTGGTTAAAACTCCGTAGTTAAGCGTGCTTGGCTTAGAGTAGTGATCAGGATGGGTGACCTCCTGGGAAGTTTCCCAGGGTGGGTGTCAGACGGAAATGCTGATATCTTTCAGACTGGACGTCCGATTGACGAACCGTCAGCGGCGTTGCGATCCTTGGATCGAGTCGGTCGTTTCGGTTTATCGCACTCAAGGTTTCGGATTACTTTGTGTTCGGCCGGGTTGGTTCGTTCACGAAACCAACCGGGCCTTCGGAGCGGAAACGCTCATATCTTGAGCTACGGACGTCCGATCGACGTGCCGTCAGCTTTGTTGTGTTCCTCTTAGTGAGACGGATCTTTTGGCATACTCCGCCCGAGGTTTGGACGCAGGTGGAGTACGGTCGGGTTGGTTTTGCCTTAAAAACCAACCGGGGCCCAGGGACGAAAATGCCAATAACTCTCAGACCGGGCGTCCGATCGACGCGACGTCTGTTGCGTTGAGTTCCTGTTGACGATACGGAACTTTTGGATACATCAACTCTGGACTTTTTGACAGTTGATGTATCAGCCTCTCGGCTCGTGGAGCGGACCCTCCGAACGAGCTTGCTGTGTGAGGGAACCCTAGTGCTGGCTGCGATTGTTACTGTGACTACTACTGCTACTACTGCTACTGTGACTGCAACGACGACAGTACCGAGATCCTGTGTGGATTCGACGACGACGACTACAACACTCAGTGATCCTACGTGGATCAGTGCTACAGGTCCTGTGTGGGCCCGATCCTGTGTGGATTCGACGACGACGACTACAGTGCTCAGCGATCCTACGTGGATCAGTGCTATAGGTCATGTGTGGGCCCGATCCTGTGTGGGTCCGATCTTGTGTGGGTCTTTGCGCTCAGCGGTCCTGTGTGAACCAGCGCCTACAGGTCCTGTGTGGGCCCGATCCTGTGTGGGTCTTTTGCGGGGGTTAGTTACCTATCGATCCTTCGTGGGTCCGACGACTTAGATGGATCAGAGATCATCTTTATCGTCCTTGAAGATGTATACCTGTGTGAGCTGAATCCTGTTGCTTTCCTGTGTGGATTACGTTTTTCTTTCCTGTGTGGAATACGTTTACTTTCCTGTGTGGACTGAGTTGTACTTGGGCTCGGAGGTTGGAGCGTATTTAAATTTGATGACTTAGGTATATGTATGGGCATATACCTAAGCAGTGTCGGTTGTTACTTCGTGATTGTACCTTTCTTCGTGGTTTATCCTTTGTGGATTTGAGAGACCTTCAGGGGTCTCGGGGTCCCTACTGCGTAGCTTATACTCACCTCTGCACGGGCTTTGCCCGCACTACGTTGTGTTGGTTGCAGACAACGGACAGCGTTGACCTTGGCTGAGGCTTGCAGAGCGGGACGGTACCCGGAGGTGGACCACTGGTCGGGACGTGCTCGGAGCGGACGGCGGGACCCGTGGAGCAGTGGAGCTATCTGTACCCACCCTTCAGGAGGGATTACCGGTGGACAGCTCGGCGTAGCGGCTTTTACTTTTCAGTTGCTGTTTTCCCTTTTGAGTTCTACTTTAATTTCAGTTTGGGTTTGTATACGGGCCCATTTACTTTTCCGCACTTTCAGTTGTACTCTACTTTTTCTTAGTGTTTACTTTCCGCTTTCTTACTCTGTGGTGTTTGTTTACTTTACAAAGGCAATGCCTTCCCTTTTTACGGGGATTTATGCATTGGTGCTAGTCGCCAGCCCCTGGCCTATGGAAGGCGGGCTTGGGGTAGTCACGGCACGGACCCCGAGGGCGGGTCGTGACAAATTGGTATCAGAGGAGTTCGGTTCTACCGCGAACTCTGATCTTTTCTCTATGAAGCAATAATGTTTAGCGTATTGAGTGTGGTTATCAGTCCAGGGAGTCCAGTGTTGGTGCGGCGGCCGACGTATCCGTACACTAGGACCCTGACTTCTGATTTCCGACTTAATGCACAAAAACATTGATTACGTGTGTGTTTCAAAGTTTTCTTTGTGATTACTTATATCAGCTCACCAGGTATATTGTTTGACCGTGGCGCACCTGTTTCCTATTCAGGATGGCCCCACGACGGCAGCCAGCTAGGGTTCCGAGAGTCGAGTGTGACGACAGCCCACCGAGCGATGAGGCTTCGGTGCAGGGCCCTTTGTCAGCAGTGGCACCGGCG
Source organism: Viscum album (assembly GCA_963277665.1). Lineage (NCBI taxonomy): Eukaryota > Viridiplantae > Streptophyta > Magnoliopsida > Santalales > Viscaceae > Viscum > Viscum album. The sequence continues at coordinate 322,576,314 of OY728161.1, forward strand.
GTAGCACTACCTGCCGAGCCCCCGATGCTTCCAGCAGCAGCCGCTGAAGATGCACGTCGCCTCAGCGCACTGCATGAGTTTCAGCGCCAGCGACCGCCCTGGTTTCGCGGGGAGACGGATCCCCAGGCAGCAGAGGACTGGCTGGAGGCAGTAGTACGAGTGTTTAGGCTAGTGAGGACACCAGCATACCTCATGGTGATCCTTGCTGCGAGTCTACTACACGCAGCAGCAGGACGATGGTGGAGCTTGATGCTCCAGGTGCACGATGAGGCATCTCTACTTTGGACGGACTTTGAGATCCTTTTTCGCTCGGAGTTCATCCCAGCCACCCTTCGTGCGGTGCGTATCCAGGATCTTTTTCAGCTGCGGCAGGGCAGCATGATGGTCGCTCAGTACTCGGCGAGATTTACCGATCTCTCGCGCTACTCGACAGACATGGTACGGGACCCCTTCTTCCGGGGCCGGACCTTCGAGCAGGGATTGAGACACGAGATCAGGGCATCACTGATCTCCCTCAGCATCCCGACCCAGGAAGGAGTGCTGGAGCGAGCCCTTCTGATTGAGAGCTTCCTTGCTGAGTCTACACCAGCACAACGACCCACCGCAGGGCGGCACGTGGCAGAGTCATCTGCAGCAGGCAGTCGACGGATGACTCAGGGGTCCAAGCAGACCAGATCTTCAGGCAGACGACCTCAGGGCACTGGCTCAGCAGTGCAGGGCACACAGCGCGGAGCCAGTCTTTCGAGTGGAAGACAGTGCTATGCATGCGGCGGGCAAGGCCACATGGCTCGTGACTGCCCGACCCGCCATGCAGAGGAGCAGCAGACGGTTGAGGAACCACCTAGGCAGAGGCAGAGGTTCGACTGTGGCGGTCCGCAGGGAGGAGGCGGACGAGGCAGAGGAGCTGGCCGAGCAGCAGGTGGTGGGTGACGTTTTGAGGCTCTACCACCACCACCACCAGGAGGTCCACCCCGACCACAGGGAGTAGGTGAACATGCGAGAGCTCAACTTCAGGCAGCCGAGGCCTTCGATCATGGAGCTATGGGAGCCTATGGACAGGAGTAGAACTAGTGGATACATCCTTTGTACTTCTGGTTCCTTGTTGCATTTGTGTAGCATCTTGTATTATGAGCTGCAATAATAAAAGACGCATACCTTTGTGATATTTTCATTCATGTCCTCTTTCGTGATGTTACTAAGAGGTTCCAGTTTTGGCTGTTGACTTGACCCTCACTTGTGAGACATCTACTGGAGGAGACCCAGTTACCACACACTAATGCCGACAGTGTGACTCAACCCTTGGAGGCGAGAGTAATGGTTGGATCTATTAGTAGTAGCGTCGAGGCCTTACGACGTCATCCTTGGTATGGATTAGTATCATCCATGTTAGGATTGACTGTATTAGGCGAAGAATGTGGTTCATCCAGGGGATGAGACCAGATTTCTCTTATCGGCAAAGAGGAAATCTTGCAACTCTTGTGGGACCTGAGATGGTCCAGGTCATCCAGGGGCGGATGAGTACAGCTCAGAGCCGGCAGAAGCCTTATGCTGATAGGAGGCGGAGGCCACTGGAGTTCGAGGGTGGTGACCACGTCTTCTTGCGGGTCTCACCTCGACGTGGTATTCGGAGATTTGGCCAAGGCGGCAAGTTATCTTCGCGCTTCATCGGACCCTTCCAGGTCCTTAGCAGGATTGGAGAGGTGGCTTATCGCCTGGATCTACCACCTCAGTTGCACCGGGTGCACGACGTCTTCCACGTATCCCAGCTGAGGAGATACTTGCACGACCCGACGCACATCATTGACCATGGGGAGCTTGACGTTGACGATGGGGCGACTTTTACGGAGGTCCCGGTGGAGATAGAGGATCGACAGGAGCGGGTCCTGCATGGGCGATCGATTCCTCTTGTGCGCATCAGATGGCAGCACGGGAATCTCCAGGAGAGCACATGGGAGCGGGAGGCCCAGATGCGTGCTCAGTACCCTCTTTTGTTTCCCTAGTTTTTGATATATCTTTACGGGGACGTAAAGCCCTGAGGTGGGAGTAATGTAAAGACCTGTAAAATTCAAGGGAAATTTTTTCTTAATTTTCTTTGGAATTTTACAAGAGCGCGGTTTCTGACGGCACCTGATTCCGAGGCCCGGAGTGCCCGGAATTAATTTCCGAAGTTTGGCTCGGGTACGTTCGGTGAACGAACGAGCGGGATTTCCTAACTTTTGATCCGGTGCTCGGAATTGAAATTCGAGGACACCGATGAACTCGTAGCGCCGATATTCGCTTAAGGAGACCTTTCCCGAAGTTGCGTTTTCCTAGGAGGAGATGTTTAATTTTTTGGATGAAATGAAGAGTAAAATAAATTTGTTATACAATATTTATTTTATTTATCTTCTTAAGTGGTTATATCCTAAGTGTGGAAGTTGGGGTGGAATCACAAGTTCCTAACTAACCAAGTGAGGATTAAGGTGAGGTGGGGCCCACACGAGCCCCAACCCTTCACCTTCCCCTTAACTCCCTTCTACCCCCTTAAACTCCCTTGCACTTAATGTGCCAAAACCCCTCAAATTCTCTAACTCCCCTCTCTCCCTCTTAAAGGCTTGACAACTTAACTTTTAATTAATTATACAACTCATGTATAATTAATAAGTGAGTTTAATTTTGAGTTTTTGAAATTCAAACTCTTGAATTCCAAAGGTTGGGTTGTGTTAATAAATTAAGTGTAAGCTTGATTTATTTTTGGGTTAGTTCCTTTGTTACTTGAGAGGATTGGGAGAATCGTTGAGAAACTTGAAGATCTTCTTCGTCTTCGACGAAGAACGTGAAGAACGGTTCTTCTCCGACAAAGAACATCGATCCCACGACCATCGAGACTCGGCGTCCCAGATTCTTCTGTCTTCCTCCTCGACAAGGGAGAAGTCGCCGACCGTGGTAATCATCGCCAATGACAATGTACCTCTCTTCTTCGTCTTAAGCGACAAGTGAAGAGACGTCGTTCCCTCCTCGGACGCACCCCGACGTCCACAAAATCTACGTCCGACGCCGCGACGCCTTCCTCCGCGATAACCGACGTGTGACGTCAATTTTCAAGGTAGGGGGTTTGTCCTTTTTAAATTACGTGTTTTCATTCCCTCAAACATGAAAGAATAATCCGTTGGGCGTAGTTCCAAATTTTATTAAAAATTGTGAAACATTCATTGTTGTGTTTATACGATTGGCCAACTGATATCGTTATAACGGGAGGAGACCGGGCCGCACGAACACGGTCGATTCTCCTCCCCCGTCTATTCTTTCGTGTTAATTTAGCGGAGACAGCGCGGTGTCATCGCAACCGCGCAGGAACAAAAGAATTAATGGCCGGAGCGAGCTGCGACGAAGAAACGCGGTGCCGACGCACCGCGTCGTTGTTTACGAAAGAGACTGCGGCCGGAGACGGGCCGCGGAGGAACAAGGAGGCGACCGGCGGCCAGCCGGGCTGCCGGCGCCGAAGATCATGAAGGGCTGCGGCCCTACGGCCGCGGCGGAGCAGCCAGGGGCGCCGGCCTCGTCGGCGCCGGAGAACAGGAAGGCCGCGGCCCTACGGCCGCGGCGGAGCAGCCAGAAGGCGGCCGGCCTCGCCGGCTGCCGGAGATTGAGGAAGAGCCGCGGCTACGGCCGCGGCAGAGAAGAAGAAGGCGGCCGGCCGCGCCGGCCGCCGGTTTGGTTAGGAGGCGGGACCCGCGGGTCCTGCGTGAGAAAGAAACGGCCGGGCTTAGGCCGGCCGAGCTCCGAAAAAAGGGGGGGTTTACCCCCCCCCCCCCCCCCCCCCCCCCGCGTGCGGCACATGCGCGGCCCCCTGGCCGCGCCGCCGCTGGCCGGACCGCGCCGCCGCTGGCCGGACCGCGCCGCCGCTGGCCGGGCCGCGCCGCCACCGGCCGGGCCGGGTCCAGCAGACCGGGTCGGTCCGACCCGGTTCGGGTCGGGTCCTGGTCGGGTCGACCCGGTTCGGGTCAGACCAGGGGTGGTCGGCCCGGGTCGGCCCGGACCCGGACCCCCCGTTTTCGAGACGACTTCGGTCTTTTGGCCATAACTTGAGCCACGGACCTCCGATCGATGAACCGTCTGCGGCAACGCGATCCTTGGATCGAGACGGTCATTTCAGTATACTATACTCAAGGCGCACCTTCTTTTTCGGGAGCCTACGTGGTTAAAACTCCGTAGTTAAGCGTGCTTGGCTTAGAGTAGTGATCAGGATGGGTGACCTCCTGGGAAGTTTCCCAGGGTGGGTGTCAGACGGAAAGTCTGATATCTTTCAGACTGGACGTCCGATTGACGAACCGTCAGCGGCGTTGCGATCCTTGGATCGAGTCGGTCGTTTCGGTTTATCGCACTCAAGGTTTCGGATTACTTTGAGTTCGGCAGGGTTGGTTCGTTCACGAAACCAACCGGGCCTTCGGAGCGGAAACGCTCATATCTTGAGCTACGGACGTCCGATCGACGTGCCGTCAGCTTTGTTGTGTTCCTCTAAGTGAGACGGATCTTTTGGCATACTCCGCCCGAGGTTTGGACGCAGGTGGAGTACGGTCGGGTTGGTTTTGCCTTAAAAACCAACCGGGCCCCGGGGACGAAAATGCCAATAACTCTCCGACCGGGCGTCCGATCGACGCGCCGTCTGTTGCGTTGAGTTCCTGTTGACGATACGGAACTTTTGGATACATCAACTCTGGACTTTGTGACAGTTGATGTATCAGCCTCTCGGCTCGTGGAGCGGACCCTCCGAACGAGCTTGCTGTGTGCGGGAACCCTAGTGCTGGCTGCGATTGTTACTGTGACTACTACTGCTACTACTGCTACTGTGACTGCGACGACGACAGTACCGAGATCCTGTGTGGATTCGACGACGACGACTACAGCACTCAGCGATCATACGTGGATCAGTGCTACAGGTCCTGTGTGGGCCCGATCCTGTGTGGATTCGACGACGACGACTACAGTGCTCAGCGATCCTACGTGGATCAGTGCTATAGGTCCTGTGTGGGACCGATCCTGTGTGGGTCCGATCCTGTGTGGGTCTTTGCGCTCAGCGGTCCTGTGTGAACCAGCGCCTACAGGTCCTGTGTGGGCCCGATCCTGTGTGGGTCTTTTTCGGGGGTTAGTTACCTATCGATCCTTCGTGGGTCCGACGACTTAGATGGATCAGAGATCATCTTTATCGTCCTTGAAGATGTATACCTGTGTGAGCTGAATCCTGTTGCTTTCCTGTGTGGATTACGTTTTGCTTTCCTGTGTGGAATACGTTTACTTTCCTGTGTGGACTGAGTTGTACTTGGGCTCGGAGGTTGGAGCGTATTTAAATTTGATGACTTAGGTATATGTATGGGCATATACCTAAGCAGTGTCGGTTGTTACTTCATGATTGTACCTTTCTTCGTGGTTTATCCTTTGTGGATTTGAGAGACCTTCAGGGGTCTCGAGGTCCCTACTGATTAGCTTATACTCACCCATGCACGGGCTTTGCCCGCACTACGTTGTGTTGGTTGCAGACGACGGACAGCGTTGACCTTGGCTGAGGCTTGCAGAGCGGGACGGTACCCGGAGGTGGACCACTGGTCAGGACGTGCTCGGAGCGGACGGCGGGACCCGTGGAGCAGTGGAGCTATCTGTACCCACCCTTCAGGTGGGATTACCGGTGGACAGCTCGGCGTAGCGGCTTTTACTTTTCAGTTGCTGTTTTCCTTTTCGAGTTGTACTTTACTTTCAGTTTGGGTTTGTATACTGGCCCATTTACTTTTCCGCACTTTCAGTTGTACTCTACTTTTGCTTAGTGTTTACTTTCCGCTTGCTTACTCTGTGGTGTTTGTTTACTTTACAAAGGCAATCCCTTCCCTTTTTACGGGGATTTACGCCTTGGTGCTAGTCGCCAGCCCCTGGCCTATGGAAGGCGGGCTTGGGGTAGTCACGGCACGGACCCCGAGGGCGGGTCGTGACAAGTATATTATTAAAAGAACCATATATAAGAAATAAAAAATATGAATGATTTTATAAAGGATCTATCCAATAAAATGAAAATGCACACTGATGTATGTGAATAAAATCTATGGAATTTGATTAGACACAAATAATTAGTGGATTCAAATGAAGAAGTGGTAATAATGGTCACAATCATGTATTATATCTAAATAATTCCAAACAAAGAATACCAGAGAAACTATTTTTTCTATTTTGAAAAAGTTATTAAAATGGGTAATATAAAATAAGATTCCAAAGGGATTGTGAAAAGTTTAAAAATTATGGAACCAATATTGGAAAAACACCATGTGAGTTAAAGTGTGAATAAAACCCATTGAAATGGGGGGATATGGAATTAAAGACCTAAATGTTATTAATGATTGATTATTACACAGGTTCACATGGAGAAATAATTACACTAATCACACATATTGTAATTTTTATATAGTAGATTTTGGGAAAAGGTGTTTGATCGATTTTATTACCACATTGGATAATCGGTTGGGCCATCAATTAATTTCTCTTTCTATGAAATCATACTTAACATAACTTTTTTGGCTTGGAGATACATTGATCCCAATTACTAGGATACATTATGTCTTTCTCAACACCTTAATAGAAGGCTAGACATCCCTCCTAATATGATGCATATTAATATCTATAATCTTATATCACAATACAACACACATGATTTTATTCCTATGTTAATTTCTATTTGAATTCAGAATGAAAACGTCATAGATGTTGTTACTATGGTGAAGAAGCTTCGATATAATGAAAAATTGACCCCCAAGGAACCACATATTCTCTAGAATAAAATCTCTAACAAAATTCCCATTTGACATTCTTTATCATTGTTCATCATTATTCAACAAGAAAAAATAAATTTCATTTCATGAAATTAAAAAATTGGGATAACAATATAAGACCAATTTAGGAATAATGGGCCCATAATTTCTTCATATTTCCTATTAGTATTATCTTATGGATATAATATAAAAAATATATTTGAATAAATTTGAAATGAATGATCCCTTTGGAATTATATTGGATAGTACTTAGTATTGCACATCAACACAAGTTGGCCTCTTTCTAACAAACATTCATACCCTAGTAAGGATGGAAAGTGAAATTAGGTACAGAACCCATTGTTAGAGGCTAAAAACTACATCATGGATTCTATTTGGAGAGATCATAATATTGAAATGTTTTATGGAAAGGTGCATTCCACTAATTTTGGTACTCTGGAGATGCATTGAGATATTCATGCCATCTCAAACGACTTATTTTGATAGATGCATGATGACATGGGAGACCTGAGAAATATTACACACTAGGGAGTTGCAGGAAAGCTAACTAATACTTTGAAAAACATTCCTATAATATAGATAACCCCTATCAGATTGTGGGTCGAATAAAATGTTGATGGTGTGACCTTAGGCATAAATGGTCTAGCAGGCTATAGAGGTATTGTTGATACTCCTTGTGAATTTTTCAAAGGATGGTTTTCCCACTACATAAGAATATGGAAATATTAAAAGTTAATTATTTGTAAAATTTTAATTCTATTAATTATAATATCCATAACCGGTTTCATAATTAATGGAAATAGTCTGATTAATAAAATGGTGTCACGACACAAAAAACAATAACTATGATTGTTACATGAAAACATATTCCAAATTGTGATTCAGTATTAATCATGATTGAAAACTTAATATTATTATTTCCCATTCTTATAGAGGGCATCAATAGGTTTAGGATACAGAATAAAAAGTGAGGTCCTCAATGTAAGTAAAATATAGGCCTTAATAGCTCTTCAAGTAGGATATATGAAAGATGAACTCAATAGATGTTTTTATGTTTTTTGTGTATCTTTTAGTTGGGATTTTATTCAGTCCATTTACTTTCAGTACATACTTTTACACTCAGTTGTGGTTAATAGTTGTGGTTGTACATTTCTTTTTCCATTGTTTTTAACTTTTTCACAGTGTTCATTATATGTGTGTGTACATGGGTGGAGGAAATGAATTACCTTTTTATGGATATGATTTTCTAGTGCTACTCACCAACCCCTAGCCTATGGAAGGTGGTCTGGTGTTTGTCTCGACACGATCCTCAGGGGAAGGGTCGTGACAAAGTAGTATCAATGGGAGTTCAGTTCTACTAGAACAACTAAGAGTCTATATTTTTTTTATTTGAGGAATAGTTTTATTTTCCATTTGTTTGGATTTTAGTCTAGACAGTCAAGTTATGGTGCGACAGCTGACGTATCCAAACACCAGGGCCCAGAATTCTGTTTTCAGACTCGGTATACTAATACACTAGTTGCATGTGTTTTGAAAATGTTTTTATCCTGATCAATTTTCAGTCATCTCACTGGGTATGACTTATTCACAGTGGTTTTTCTTGATTCTCTTTCAAGATGGCCCCATTAAGTCAGTCATCCAGGATTCAAATGTCTGTCCATGAGGATGTTCCACAGAGTGATAAGGATTCATTAAAAGGATTATTCCCCGATATTGTAAATTTGTGCGGTGTCCCAGCAATACCAATGACCATTATTCAGAAGATACTATCAGCGCTACCTGTATAGGACATATATATTCATAGTGCCTTACATGATTTTCGTTTACATATACCCCTCAGGTTTTGAGGTGAGCCCGACTCACATTTTGGATAAAGAATGGCCTTAGGTGGAGACTGAGTTTCCATTTTTCTAGGGAACCATTAGATATGATGGAGGGCCTGACAGTGAGTATTCTAGGTGGCTCAAAAAGGGTGATGGTAGGGTATAGATTACCCCTACATTTCAATTAGGTGACTTTCCCATCGAAAGAGATTGAAAACCTTTCTTCAAGGAAAGGGGTATCTTTCCATAAATATAATATAAGGAGTATAAGTTCCTATGTGATTCTATAGCTTCAAACAGACATCATGATGGTAACTAAGTATTCCTCAAGACATATAGACCATTCCATGTACTCTATGAATATGATATAACGAAGGCATCAGGCCATTAACCTCTGAGCGAGATGTTAATATGGTCATATAATCTATCACTATTCCTTTATGAATTCTAACATTGGACCGCATGCTAAAGAGATCCTTTATGGTTGAAAATTATTTGGTTCAGTAGATACAACCAGTGAATGTCAAAAGCGGGAATGAATGATACTAAAGTAAATCATAGAGACTTTGATCAGTAAAATGTTTCGGGAAGAGGAAGTGATATGGACAGATGACGCTGGTGTGCAGTATATGTTAATGAAGAGCTAAGAGAGCAATGAAAGGTGGTATACATTTCGACATGTTACAAAGATCACCACAATGTGGTCCCCACCAGGCATAGGATGTTAGAGAACAAGGGAAGGGTTTAGGTGCATGTGGTTAAAGAGTGTGACCCTAGGGATCCAGATATGAATCAAGGTACAGACTGTTTCAGCTCATCCCACTCGTCTTTGTTCCCTTCCCCATCGATGAGCATCATTTCTGGGTCAGATCGGCCCAGATCTCTTTATCGGTGATGTTACCTCAGTGCAACTTTTGACCATTCAGTCCTGTTCGATGGTGGTTGAATTCTCAATCCTGGTATGCCTTCCACTTCGGGTTTCACGGATGGGATGTCAGTGGAGGTCTAGTGGATGGAGGTTGGGTTTTGCTTCAGCTCCGGTGTCTATGATGGTTTCAACGAGGTAGGAGTCGTGGTTGGTTGATGTTGTCGATGTGATGGTTCTTGATTCGGCTATTTTAATCTGCTTTATGTGACTGGGAAACTTCTGGATATGAATTTCTTCCTTTTCAGTCTGCATCTTTGAGATTCGAAGGATGGGCTTCGCGGTTAGTCCCCCTCGCTTGGATCGATTTCTATGTCAATGGTGATCTTCGGTGGCCTCTTCGGCATGAAGGTGCGATGGCAGATTGATGGTGATGATCATTTATTCGTTTTTTCAATAGGAGGATATGGTTTGGTTGTTTGGTCAAATAAGATGATTGTGGTGATTGATTTCTCCAGTGGTGGTTTTTCATTGTTACATGAAAAATGTTTTGTATCCTCAAATATGATCTTCTCAGCATATACATTGGCCATGGATTGTTTTTATGGTGGTTCTTTGAGCTTGTGATTGATTCATTCTGGGGATCATTGATAGTCTACTATGCTCTGGTGGAGGCGTGCTTTAATTATGCTGATTCTGGGACGGAGTACTTCTATGTAGTCATGCTCTGGGTTGCACCCCTTTTTTTGGATTTTGTTCTTGTCTTGATGTCCTGGAAGTCCTTGTTTCCCCTCATTACCCATAAAAGATGACTTAACCAAAATCAATAGAAAATAGGCCTTTGGGATATTTGGTCAATAGAAATTGGTACTAATTATTCCTTCTAGTCACAAATCATGTTTAAAACCAAGAGTTTCCAATTAAACTATTTACGTGACCCTTACATCTAGTAACACATATGGGAGGAGATTCAATAATCACACTTATGATGACAATGTGATCTGACCCTTGAGGAATGATTTTAAGTTGTAACTTATTGGTGGCTACATCAAGGCCCAACGACATTAGTCTGGGTATGAAATTTTCATCCACTGTAAAGGCTCAGACTTCCTTTTTTAGGAAAAAATGATATGGTATATCTATTGTGTTGGAATGTGGATTTCTTTGGTCAGAAAAAAGGTAACCCAGAATGCATGGGATAATATCATGCATTGGAGGGTGCAACATATCGCTCTTTATTCATCCATCCTTACACTCATGGAGGTAGATGTTTTTAGTTTTCAATTCCCAAAAGTAGTCGAAGATTGTGGGAACATCCTCTAAAAATATGTTTCCATAATTACCACCCCACAGGGGGGAGGGATGTCTGTATCTTTCTATACACCCAGAAGTCACAAATATCAACCTCAATATATTAGTTTCCTTTTGTATTGATTCGAATGTAGGGGTCATAGGTAGAGGACTTGTAGAGGATGTTCTTATTAAGACACAGTGTTCGAGGTTATGTGTGGAATATCGACTCTTTAACCATGTGGTCGTAGAGAATGAGTACCCACTACTAAAGGGTCCATGGGCACATCAATCAGTTTAAAAGGGGTATCCTTTCATGTAGATGTAAATTTTATTGTAGGTCTTAGAGCATTTGAGATGGTGGTGATGGATGTAGGGAGCTAGCATAAGTCATAAGAATACACGAGACGAAGACCCTTGGAGTTCATGGAGGTAGATTGTGTCTGACTATGGATCTCATCCCAATGTGGATTGCATATATTTTTCAAGGGTTTCATGCTATCCCCAAGATTCATCAGACAATTCCAGATCCTCATTAGAGTTGTAGATGTGGCATATCACCTAGATCATCCCAAATAGATCCACCCAGGGCATATTGTTTTCCATGTGTCACACTTGAGGACGTACATACATGATCTATCACACATTATCAACTGGGGTGATCTGGAAATTGAAGATGGGGAGACATTCACCGAGTTCCCAATAGAGATAAGGGATATACAAGAGTGAGTACTTTTTGGGGGGGATATTCCCTTGGTGTGTGTTCGGTTGTATCACGTGAAACTCTTAGAGGAAACATGGGAGCGGGATTCTCATATTAATAATCAGTACCCCACTTGTTTAATTTTTATTTTTTTATTTTTCGGAATGTAAAACCTTATGGTGGGAGAATTAAATGACCCATAAATTACCAATATATATTTTTTAATTATATATAATTATTTAGAGACTGCATAAATTGACGGCATGTGATTCCGAGGCACGGAGTGCCCAGAATGGTCCTTCGAAAATTATTAAGCATTAAATAGTGCTTCTGATCAGTTTTCCTGAAAATGTTGAATAATTGTCAAACAAGTGACCAGATTAGAAATCTGTGGGCATCTTTGCATTCAAGATTGAGAGTTTACCTTAGGTGCAACTTAAGACTAGTCTGCACAGGTCTCTAGTGAGAAAACTGAAAAATGGAATAACTCTAAATAAATTAATTAAATAAAATTATTTTATTTTTCAAATGATTATAAATAAAAAATGGTGACTTAGATTAAAAACATGATACCACTTCTGAACATGGGAGGGTTTTCTCTACATTGGAAGATCCTAAAAATATATGGCGTTTTCCTACAATGGGATTTATTTTTCGTTCGTGAATAAAATAATTAAGTAAAAATTATTTTATAGTAACATATTTATAACACTTAAATGATAAATAATATATTAAAACTGAGAATACCGTTAAGGTCGTGAGAGCGTGTTACCCTTAAGAGGATCCTAACATGACTGACATTATTCAAGGGATACTGTTAATAATTTTATTAACTTTTTTCATGGCACGTTTAGTAAACATGCAGTCATGAATTTATATATTCTGAACTATTGCTCAAATTAAAAATATGAGGACACCGTTGAATTTGAAATGTCTAGATTCTCTTAGGTGAAGTATATCTTCAATGGGTAAGGGTCTGATGAAAAGTTAATTTTTGGACATTACAATACAAAAATAAAACCAGGAGTTATTTTACTCTCTTCTGACCATTAAGCGGTGGATGGTGGGACTGTGGCATAATGTTAGGCTTGAATATGAATCATTTAATGACTGATCCATGGAGTGTGTAACCATGACATTTTCTAAATTAATGGAATATTCATTAGGGTTCATTAATGAACCACATTAATAAAATTAAATGTGGGTGGTACCGTTTCCTCTTTTTAAACAATATTTTGGCATGGGTTTGGGGGACTCATGAGAGGAACCTCTGACGAAGTGCCGATGTCGCCTTCCACAAATTATGAATAGATCTTCGATGACCGTTAGAGGATTTGAACTGAATGACCACCTGTGATAATGAACACCATCTATCACATGTTCCTCTCCCCCATCCACATCATCATCAGATGAATTTGATGTAGGGGATTAACTTGATTTATTTATAATAGTTTTATGATTTCATATTCTCTTGAAGATGTTTGAACTCTCCACTTGTTATAACGCTAATACAGAGGGTGTGGGATGAACCAAACATGATTAATACCCTCTACCTTTTATGAATTGCTTGCGTTCATCATGAACGACTGACCAATACAGTGGAAAGACATAACCGGGAGCCACATAGTGACGGCAATGTCCCAGGAGGCCCGTAGTCAGAGTCAGAAACAAAAATGGACCTCTGGAGCATCACTTGAGGCCCATGTATGATCCAACTGTGCAGTGGCACCTACGACCGGAGGAAGCAGAGGTCAGATCTCGTTGGCTAAAAAGTGGTGGATGTTCATAAAATCACGTCCATGAAAATGGGTGGCTAGCTGATGGTAGTCATCTGACGACAGCCATATTGACGGCGTGTGGCATTCCATGGAGGAGGGTCGCCGAGGTGTGCCTGGGAGGTGGGTCACGCATGCACGCAAAAGATTAGGGTCATGGTGGTGCACCAAGGACGAGGTTCGTAGCTATGATCCATGGAGGAGAGACGACCCATGCCCTCGAGTCCTACTAATGAGCAGTCAATGCGGACTGGCTAGGTTAAGGGATGCCAACCGGCGCCGTGGAAGGTGGAACCCGAACAGACATAGTACGTTCGAGATGGGAGTCGACCCCCCCGCAACCTGTTGGTAGGCCACACCCATTCGGGTTTTCTCGGATGATCCCATGGACCCGTAGATAGGACCAGGCCCAGTAGAATAGATCTGAGCCCAACCGGTTCGGGCCGAGCCCAGAGGACCCATTTTGGCCCAATTTCCCTTAAAGATGCCTAACTCTTAATCCAAACGTTTATTTGATGAACTTTCTATGGTTTTGGAACCATTATGATGAGGAAGTCCTTTTAAGATAATCCAAATGGGCTTTTATGAAAGATTTAATACAGAATGGTTAGATCAGACTTGAATCTAACTGGGCCCCTCGCACTAATATTTCTATAACTTATAGACCATGCATCTGTTTGACATGTCGTCCATTGCATTGGAACCCTTAAGACATGTTAGTTCATCAGAATAATTCTTCATGGTACATAGTTGTGGATGAGGTACGACCAATGGATTGAGGAGATAAACCTCCAAGAATCATTTTTGATTCCTGTGGGAATATATTGGCTGGCTATGGTGTGATTATGGAATAAAAATCCTCTATGGGTCAGCACTTGGCGATCTTATGTGGGTCTGCTCTTAGAGAAACTATATGGGTCAGCATGTAGAAATACTCCTTGGTTTATCACCTAGTCATCCTCCATGGTACATCACATACCGATCCTTTGTGGGTCAGCACTTAGGGATTCTCCATTTGTCACCACTTTGTGATCCTTTGTGAGTCAACACCAAGGTATCTTCCATGGGACAACAATTAGCGATCCTTCATGGGTCAGCACCAAGTGTTCCACCATGGGTTATAATCTAGCGATCCTATGTGGGCCATCACCTTGCTATTTCATTGCATCACCACCTAGTGATCCTCTGTAAGTCATTACCAATTATTCCTCTGTGGGTCCGCACTTAGGGATTCTCAGTGGGTGTGCTCCTATGAATCCTTAGTGGGTTAGCACCTAGATATTCTATGTGGATCAACAACAATAGATCCTCTTTGGGTCAGCACCTAGAGACCTTGTGAATTTCAGATGAAATTCCTCTCAATAGAATAAGATAATCTAGCTTTATGACTAAACATCCTTATTCTTATTCTTTAATTGGTAGAACATGTTTGAGTTAAGTCTTGACATGTCATTTGTGATTGAGATCATGCTTTTTGATTATTCGTTTTTTGAATTCTACTAGACAATAGGGGGTCTCAAGGTCCCTAATGGGTATATTTTTACTCAAACCTAAAGAGGCTTTGCATGCACATTATTGTTTCATGTGAAGATGACATATAGCTTTGACCGAGGTTAGGGTCTCCGGACAAGATGGTGCACGGAGGTGACATGTTGATGTGGAGAGTCACAATGATTAGTTGTACCTACATTTCAGGTAGGATCCTTAGCAGTAGACCTCATTATATATTTTTCATTTTTTCTATATCTCATTCAGTTGAAATTGTATTCTTTCCCCTTTACTTTTGGTACATACTTTTACACTTATTGGTGGTTTTTAGTTGTTGTTGTGCCTTTCTTTTTATGTTGTGTTTTACTTGTGCTAGTGTGCCCTGTCTATGTGGGTATAGGTTTGGAAGAAGTCACTTCCCTTTATAGGGATAATCCTTTCTATTTCTAGTCGCCAACCCCTTTCCTATTTAAGGTTCGCTTGGGGTTGTCACAACGTGTTACTCAGGGGATGGTTCATGACATAAAATGCCGTATGTTATCACTATTAATTTAAATATTAATTTTATCCGATAAATAACAAAATTTCATCCAATGTAAATTTTAATGTCCATTTTTGAAATAATAAGTTTACTTATTACAATAGACCATATAAAAGTGAAAAAAATAATATTTCCAAATGATTCTCCATCAAATGGCAATAAAACTACCTTTTAAAAATATTAGAGTATTTTATGTTTAAAATTGGATTTATTCACTTTTTAATCATCTAAAATTTATTGGA
Organism: Viscum album; assembly: GCA_963277665.1. Lineage (NCBI taxonomy): Eukaryota > Viridiplantae > Streptophyta > Magnoliopsida > Santalales > Viscaceae > Viscum > Viscum album. The sequence continues at coordinate 322,591,832 of OY728161.1, forward strand.
TGAAGGTAAAATAATTTAATAATGACATTTAAACATCATGTAATTAGGTTTTTCATTCCTTCTGAACAAAAGTTATGTGTTAACTACCATAATAATATTAATAATTTATAATTTTTGGTTATAAATTAGTATTGTGTGCAAAATAATATTTCAGAGAAAACCATTGTTTTGTGTTAGGTACGCTATCACACATAGTATCCCATTCAAAAAATATAATTCATAAATATTAATTGATATGAAAATGACTTATTCAGTCATTACCTAGGTTGTTACATTCTCCCCCCTTTTGAAAATCGCATCCCTGCAAATCTAATCAGGGGACAGTTATTCAACTATGGATTTTTAAAATAGGTTTATTTCAATCTGAAATCTATAAAAGGATTATAAAAACATTTAATTTTATAAAAGTAATGAATGTAAGAAGGTTACATGATATGACACATACTAATATTCCATATTGGAAAAAATGGATATAAAAGATAAAAAAATTATCATGTTCTGATGGAGTCACATAGAAAACATGTTCAGATGAAAATTAATAATAACAAAACCATAAATTATTGATTGGTTAAAATTTCATTATTTTCATAGATGGAAATGTATACAGAAATTGTTTGGGATTTTGGATCATTATCATAAAATTGAGGAATTCTATTAATACATAGAATAAGAACATGAAGAAATAAACTTACTTGAAATGTAGAGTTTCATCATGTAATAAATTTCCACCAGAAGATCATCTTTTTTACCAAATAATGAGTATTTAAGATGAAATTTTCATTCCACATGAACTATAATAAAAATCTAGAGAATAAAAAAAACAAAACTGATTCAGTATATTTTCATCATGTCATTAAATGTTCACAAAAAAGGATAGGATTAAATCATCTATTTCTCCCAGAAATAAACCATTGTATGAAGAAAAAGACGTTTTAATCTACTAAATTCATTATTAATATCCAATTTTCCTCCAGGACCATTTGATAAAAAATGTTCCTTAAATTAAATCAAAATAGTCTTAACTATGATTAAAACCCAAAAATCATAATGATTTGATAACATAGTCTCCCGTGAAAAATTATAACATTTATCTCAAAATAACATCAAACAATACTAATGTCACATACCAAAAACATAATTAACCAAGTCACATTTTATTCAATATATGATAATCACTTAGATAAATAATAAAATCACAATATGTATTATATAAAATCAAATATTGTTTCAAAATAAAATTCAACCATTACTCCTAATATAAAATTCCATTGTATTTTATTTTTCCGAGGCATATGCGGTTCCAAAATAGTGAATGAGTTAAAAAATAACATGATTCACTAAATCCCCATATCATTTTCAAATGAAATGAATAGTCATTTGGTAAAATAGAAGTTCCCAAAACTAACAAAAGCTTATTCAATGAACTATTTTAAAAAAAATAATACTTTCGTACTAACCAGGGATTTCACGCAGGTCAGTGGTAGGCGATTCCAAATTTTCACCCTTCATTGGTGGTTATAATTCCATCATCCTACCCAGGCAAGATGGGTTTTAAAACATCCTACGGGTTTTCCATTTCCTAATCTATATAATTCATGTAATATTGGGAAAATATTGTAATGACCACAAAAATTACCATAACATGTTTTTAACTACAATGTTATTTCATACCTCACAATTGTCAACCCAAAAACTAATAACGTAGGATTTCCTCAAAAGAGAAAGTCCCGAAAAAACCCTTAGCCACATTAATATAATAGATTATAAAGACACAAATGGGGTTTTCAAGACATTGAACTTTGGATCAATGTTAAAATAAATATCCAACGACAAAATCCCCAATTCTTCAAAAATCATCCTAGTCTACAAATTTGTCAATACTATCATCTAATTCAAACTATAAAACCCCATCCATAAAAATTACATAATCTTTAGTGATGTTAATAATTGGACTTCTAATTAAATTATGGATAATTTTATTTTTAGATCATTAGATAATTATTCCATTACTAATACATAATAAATTAAATATTACAATGTAGACTATTCCACTCAATATCCATTTTATAATACAACAAAATAATTTAAAAAGAAAATTTATTTTGTTTCCTATTTAAGCATCATAATTTTTAATTGATCCCATAATTGACTCTATTATCCTTTATATATAGTGAAAAAACATTTCAAAACAATGGATGCACATAAAATCATAGTAATCGATACATAATGAAGGAATACTAATAGAATTGTGAAATCAAGTAAACAATGAAAAATTTATAATAATGAAATACAATTCACCATTAAGAAGTAGTAAATACTATTAACTGAATATAAGATCATTACATAAATATTTTTAATCAAATGATTACACTAAAACTCTTAGAAATTCCATATAACATATAAATTTATATTGTGATATAATCATACTTAAATGGAACAACTATACGGTTGAATTTCACTAATATCAGAAAATGGAATAGCCATAGGGCCTACATCCATACCCAAAGCAATGGATGTTTTTTCATAACCATCTATCTGTGATTTATCATGGAACCACACAAATTGGGTTTATCAGATAACAACATATATTTGGTTTATCACGTAATCACACATAAATTTTTATGTAAAAATATATATTCATAACACATAAATGATTACAAATATTAACATTTCATAAATAAAAATATCAATCACCATAAATTGTTTCATTATATTGAATATTAAATCCATTTCCAAAACCATTTGAAACATTTAATAAAAAGACTTTGGAATTAATGTGTCCCATTACACATTGAAACAATAGAATGAAATTTAAATTTTAAAAAAATAATTTCCAAATATAAAAATATATAAATCTATTTTGAAAACATGAACATGAAATATATTGTTTTATATGAATAAATATTTAATAAATTTTAAACTATTTTTTAGTTAAAGAGTCACTTACCACTAGAGAGACACATGAATAATAAATACTAAGGAATAAATTAAATTACACGATAAATATAATGATAATATACTAATTTAGGATATAACATGTCAGAATGGTTGTATATACATCTTATAGGATAATAAACTTGGAAAACATCATGTTATAAATCAATGAATGGATATTGAAATGAATTCTCTTACCAATACCATATCGTATGATCATGGATAAATAAATAGATTAATTATGTGTGAAAAATATAAATAAAACCATTATAAGTATATATTCAGTGTAAAATAATCAGTGGCAACTCACACATATTCGTAGAAAATCGAAACCAATGATAAGTATAATTAACTCAATAAATAAAAATTGAGCAAAGATTTTCCATACATTGAGTTCGACGTGTCTCGTAAATTCATTATTTTCCTAAATAATAACCATAGTATAGATTTTACTTTCTTGAGAACATTTTTTAATTTTATTAGTCCTTTAATAACATTTATTACCATGTTAGAAAAATTATAAACTTTTTTTTATATCAAATGTTTTGTTGATATTTGGTACTTGAGTCAATAATTGAACTTTTTTTTATATAAATTGTCCATGTCAAAAAAAGTCTATCATCTCCAGAATATTATTCATCATTTAAATATATTATATAAAATGAAAATATATATTTATAATAATCTATATTATTTTGGGATAGGAAATGAAATTCATCATTCACGAAGATGGTTGGTCGTGCGTACGCATAAATGATAATTTCATTTCATTTTCATATTAGAAGAATAATAATTAAATGATATAATTTTTTATTATAGTTAAATTATTATCTTAATTTCATATATGTTTCACTGGTTTTATAAAACATCTTTTATACCTTCCATGTATTTAGGGAACGAGTCATACCACATTGAGGGGGCAGTAATCGTCACTTTCTCAAAGGAAATTTTCATATGTATACAACATGGAAAGCATAATGGTATGTTCTAAAAAAATTTCTGAATCATTTGGAATGTTTAAATATAATATATGTTATATGTATAAAATTGTGTCCATTATAAGGGCTACCATGAGTGGTGGCCAATGAAATTTGAAAAATTATCGTTTCATGAGGCAATAGTTCGTCGTACATAGAAACAATTTGTTCATTACACATTAAATGGAGGTGTTAGAAAGTGTATATTCAAAATTAATCATTAAAAAACCTATTAAATTTATTATACTTTATTTATCGAATCAATGAACAAAAAGAGTTGATGGAGTGGATGATGGAAATGAAATAAAAAAACATGAGAGAAGGTGTTACCTCTTAATAGGGTGTCTTCTTTGGGATTATACCAACATGTTTTCTTGGGATGATTTCTAACATATGGTAGGATTATAGAATTACAATAGGGACTATAGGAATAGTTTTGGTAAGGGTGTGTATGACCCAATGGTTTCTGAAGTGTGAGTATTTGAGAATATAGGGTATCTTATTTTAGGAGGGGGAAGAGGAACCATTAGAAACTCTTAAATTATTTAAATAATATAAATTAATTTTTTTTATTTTAATATGGCTCAAATTTTATATATTTATATGATAATAAGAGGATAGTTTAAATACTATCGTTCAATAATTTTTATTCATTTTTTGATTTCATTTTAAATCATATCTTTTCAGTTTATCATTAATTATTCTATTTTAATTTTAATTGTGCAAAACAATATTTTAATTATTAAGATGATATTAATTTTAATTATATGGGGTAAATTTACTATAATTTGACATATAATTTTCTTTTATACGTTATAATATTCACATTGGGATTTTAATAGTATTCCTATATTTATTAATAACCATATAAATAATTTATTTATAAAATATCATTTATATCAATTTTAATACAATTCCAATTTTAGAATTTAAATAAAATCTATAATGAGAAATAATATCGAAAAAAACAATTCAACAGTCGTGTAACATGTTATATTCAACAATAAAATTTTTTATGCCATTAATTATGTCAAATAAACTTTGTTTTTATATTTGTATTATCATTTATTGGATTCCTTCATTAATTAATCCATTATTAAATCATCATTGTGTCATAAATAAATTTAATTATTTTAGGTCAAAAATTTATAAATAAAAAACCATAATGTATAAAATATTATTATATTTATCATTACTATTTATAGTCCATTAGATAATTTATAAAAATCCATATTAAAATAATTTTAAAAAGAAGATATATGTTTGAAACATAGTTTCCATTACATTAAATTAAATATTATAGGGATCATAATCAAACCCATTGGTTAAAAGGACAAATTTTCATTCCAATGGTTTTATTAGTCATATATTTCTCATATAATATGATTAGAACAACTTTTATGGTAGTTTAATATATTTATAATATTATTTTTTCTATTATTTACCCGATTTACCCTTTGAACGTGGCAACCTAAAATAATTACTAAATTTTCTATTAATCTTTTCAAAAAATAAAAGTGAAAAAATTACGTAATTTGGGCCATATGATTACCAATATGAAATAAATTTTTCCAATTTAGAATCACATATGTTTCCAAATATAATTTTAAATTAATTCCAATTGTCAAAAAGAAAAAATGTGTTTTTTTAAATAATAACCATCAATAGATTGACATGGGTTTATATAATATTTACATGTTAAGTTACATCCAATGAAAAAAATTGGATTAAATGATATATAAATATTTAAAATATAAATTAAATCCTTTTTAAATGAGAACAGAATAATGCAAATAAATTAGAAGAAAATTAACTTTTGAATTGAAATACAACATTTTTTAACAATTCATTAAAATATAAATTAATTTTGAAAATTACCAAAATTTAATCCAATGTAAATTTCTATGTCCAACTTCTAATGAACATGTTTATCCTATCAAATAGATAAAATAAAATGAAAATAATTATATTTATAAAGGGTTTATCTTCAAAAGGTAGTAAAATATTATTTTAAAATTATTTGAGTATCTTATACATAAAATATGATTTATTCTAGTTTTTAGTCTCTAAAATTTATATAAAAAAAGATAATTTATTTTATAAATATATATAAAACTAATAATATTTGTTCTATCGATTCCTTCCAATACATTGAATGGGTGATAATGATCAAAATAATAATAATAGTATATTATTTTTCGTTATAACTCATCCATGTGTGCAACATAAGATTTCCGAGATATCCAATATTGCATGTTATGTACTCCATCTCACATAGTGTCCCATTTAAAAAAAATTAAAAGATAATTTATAAGTATTAATATATATTAAAAAACATATTTTATAATTACCTGGTTTGTTACACGCATGACCTCATTCACACCTCCCATTATGCAACATGTTGTCAATAAATAATGAAGGTCATAATTCCATAAATAGGGATACAATACCCTCACTTTCAAATCCATAGACCAAAAATAAATTTAAAAAATATTAAATAATAGAGTAATTAATGATGAATATAAGGCATCACGATGTATTATTTGATGGAATATGATTCAAACGAATAGATAACTGAGCTAATAGTGTGGAAAACAAAATAGATTAATGTAGTGTGGTTGAAAATAAAATGAAATACTAATTAATTCATCAAATTAAATATGGATACAGTAGTTTGTTCCATGCTCCTAGATTCACCAACATCTAGAAGCCCAATTCCCTTTCCTATATCATATATAATAATTCCACATGGATAATGAGATTCCTTTATTTTTTGTGAGCACTAGGACACCACCAATTCATAAATATTTCATGTGAAAAGGTATATAATGTTCATTAAAAATATCTTCAATAAAGAATAAAAAATTGTATGTTAAGCATTTATGTGATAACAGATACAACAATGTCCCTAACCATACCTACATCGACTCCATTATAGAAGGATGTTAATTATGTTGAAAGGGGTTATGAATTATCCACACGGTTATCGAATATGACTCTCACCAGTATTAAGGTATAACGATAGATTATTAAAGAAGACCCTCATATCAGATCCTCATCATAGGCTAGTACCAAAGACCCATGAAACTCATCGATGCCTCAGTTTGGGTTATAAGGACATCAAACCACAAATGCCACAAATAGGGTATAGGACACAAGGCCACCATGACCTACAATATATTCATATCCACCATTTATATTTACCCATGTACAACAAAGACCCCCTCTACGAGGTATATATGAGATGGTGATCAAACTATTTTTATCATTGATAATAATACATCCACAGAAAAATCAATTACAAATAACAAGGTAGATTATATAAATGTAGACCATAACGTGACATTATGATAATAAATTGAATCATATAACAATATTTTATTAAAAAAACATGATCTATCATGATACTCTTTCATATTCAAGGAATCAGGAAACATATATAGCCAACACAGACACATTGAATTGATTACTATCATGAATGGTAGATTATAAATGATAACAAAATAGTTGTTATTCAAAATGATTATAGAATAATTCCAAATTATATGGAACATTCTACAATAAGGTATTCAATTAAAAACTCCAATGTCCACCTATGGATCAATACCTGAATAAAAAAACTCACTTTTTATAATTAGCTCACACATAATGATGTTTTTTACTTCATCTCCATCACCAGGATGGTTTTTTTAAGAAATGGGTTCCAAAGATATTATGTGTCAAAATGGTATTTCTAGAATTACATAAACTATGAATTAAACCATTAGTACATGATTAATCATATTTCAAAATATAGAGTATAATTATATATATCTATTTGTAATTAATTAATGGATTATCAATTTCATAGTGATTCTATAATATAACCATGGTTTAATATAACCAACATAAATCCACATTCTTACAATCATTAAAAAAGCGAGCATATATTAAGTTCAAGATAAAGAGTGCCCCAAGGTGCTAGATCTTAAGAAAATTACAAGAAAATGTCCACCATTTCATGGAGATAATGCTCAGGTTGAAGGGATTTCATTGAAATGATGAAAACAACACCATGCTACAAATTTATTTTCAACAAATTAATGATTTATAATAAATTTTACAACATGATGTGGTCAAGTTTGATTATATATAAATTAATACATGTTTAATGGGTATATTCTATGTTATATTTTGATTATATCAAGGGAAATTATCAGCTAGCTACGTCCCATATGAATGTATGATATTGGGATGTCAAAAACGTTATATCGTCAGGTAATTATCTGATTCAGTATAGATTCTTTAATTTTTATCAATGAGTAATATGAAATTTGTAAATATATAGAAGATACAAATTTTTAATGGATCATTTGGTTCATTGATACATGAATAAATATAGTGTAATTTATGGTAAATGGGAAGAAAAATATAAGGAATTGAAGTATTAATATTGAATTAGGGTTTAAAATTTAGTATTAAATAATCTCAAGGATATGAAAAATTAAAAGGATATTTTTTAATATTAAGGAACTTTCGGCTAGACTGCACTGGTTTGTTGGTAGACCGCATTAGATTTTGTGTGCCATCCATCTCACTGACTAGTGTCCTAGGTAGAATAAAAATGGTTCTTTGAGCCCTACTAATTTGATGGTTTCACCTAAATGAGTTGGTGAGTACACCACATGGTCTGGATGATGAGGTATACAGGGAACGAAAAATCTATAGAATCGCCCCTTCTATGTAGTGGGATTCATTAGCATGTTATTTTATGTTGTACAACCACCAAAAATCCATACCAATGTACACAACTACAATAATTAATTATCATACAATTTTTAAAAAATAACACTTTCTTAATCACCCACAAGTAATAAGAAATAAATATAAAGTAATAGTTTACAAATTCAAATAATATTATATAAAGAAAATAAAGAGGATGTCGCACTCCTCTTAATGATCAAGAATATTTCAGTACAATTTATAAACTTATTTTTTCCTTATGGATTTAATTCTCTACAATCAATTAATTTATTAATGAAAAATTCAATTTTAAATAACAAGAAATTTAATATCAATTAATAGAGCATTTTTTATGATTTCTATATGGGTCAATTTCTAATGAATTTGACATTAAAATTGTTTTTACAAAAAATATTATATTTTTGAACGTTATGATACATATTTATTTTATGTATTTACTTATTGGGTGCATTTAAGGTTATTCCTCGCCAATTATTTATAGTTATAAAAAAATTATTCACAATTTATTATAAGATATTTTAATTTATGTGAATTTATTAAAAATTAGGAAGGGTATTTCTTATTATATTTCAATTTAAATTGATATTTTATTATAAAATATCTTTATGCTCAATATCAATATCCATTAATGTTTCATATGTTTCAAGGACACTACACCCTAATAATAGAACTTACATAAATTTAATAGATTGTGTTTGAAGATGTAGAATATTTTTTTTCATGAAACCTTTGACATTAAAATATAGTAATTATTCTATGATATTATAAGAAATGTTTTCAAATTTTTATGGTACCAGATTAAATTATTTATCATTATGGTGAAGTTAAGTCCTATGTCTCCCTCAAAATCATTAGATAATTTCTATAACTCACGAGCACAAAATGGCACCAGGGTGGTTTGCCAAATCCCAATAGTTTTCGGTATAATGGGAGTGGGATGATGAAAAAAAGTGAACATTTACCTTTATACCATGAAAATAAATGTACATTGGTGGTTTTCACTCGCCTATGATGGTACATGACAACTTGTACCAAGTTATAAATGTTCATAGGTGGTATTATGAAGCCTATAAAGATACTATATTGGTTATCGAATTATACTATATTATGAGAAGATTGTTATCCTTGTATGTTAAATGAATAAAATGATGGTGGTTAACCTTTATATATGTTTTTTTCTCAAATTAATGCAATTTTTTTGGATTATTTAAATCATTAATATGTAAAGTTAACATATAAACTTCTCTTGATTTCAAAACCCCTGGACACGTTTTTTAAGAGAAAACATTATTATCTAATAAAAAATATAATATTTATGTCATATTATACATGAATCCCTTATTTAATGTCCTGGTAAGTCAAAAAATTCTCATAAAAAAGTTATCATCTTATTCTCACTTGTGGTATTATATTTTAATATATCATATTTATTGTTTATGAGAATGAAAATTAAAACCTTTTCTCATCTTTCCACCCCCCCTCAAAATTAAGAAGAGAATTATGTAGGAATTTTCCATAAGGATATTAAATATAGGGAATGATATTAAAAATGTAGAATAATTATTTTTAATCAATAATATCAGGTAACTAATATCATAGGAAGAAACCATTGAGTTCTAGGAATTTTTGTGAATTGGTGAAACATAATGTTTAAATTGATAGATTATATAAAATATATGTGTATTATACATAAGTAATATAATATGATATAAAAAATATTTTCATTGTTTTTTTACCACATTAAAATGTGTTGGTTAAGTGGATCATTATATAGACATAATGTATAACATATATTGATTTTGGAAGAAATGAAACAACCAAAACTGAATACATATATGTTTTAAATGATTTAAATGATAAAAAATTAGAATGATTAATTTTTAATATTATTTATAATAAGAACTAGTACTAACACTTTTGTAAATTTCTTTAATTTTATGGATGTATCTAATACATTAATTAATTTACGATTTTTTATTTAATAGTAATACTGATAGACCTAATTATTGTTGTGTATCGAATGACGAAAACAACATCGTATAAGGCTAAATTTTTTCATCAATGTTAATAATGAATAGAATAATGAAGGAAGGATTATCCAATTATACCAAAAAAATTATAATATATTTGACGAACTAGGTTACATGATTTAATCTCTAATCCCCATACACTTTACATTTAGGTTATAAGTTAAAAAATAAGGGAAATATTCATAATGTGTTTTCCATTTCATTTTTTCCACTAAAGAACTATCTAATAAGGAAGAACATATTATGTATAATATTTGAGATCTAGAACATATTGATGATACGTCAAATTTAATGAGTTCATGAATGACTATAAAAGACAATTTGTTCCGGTATAAACCATACCACTATAATATTTGTGTTACTAAAGGGATTTCACGATACTAACACTACCCTAATGAAAATTGGGTCATTGATGAATCAAGACTACCTTTATTGTGTTAAGGTAAAAAACTTGAGTTTTGATGATACCTGAATAACATATATGGGGGTTATAGAGAACTAATTACCAAAGTCATATAATAACGTTAATTGTTTCCTCATCCGATTTTTTTTAAAAAAGTAGTTGTTTACCTAATAATGTTAGAACCTTGTAAAAACTATGTTATCTATTATTGTTTATTTTTTTCATTTCAATATGAGGATAAAACAAAGATATAAATAACATATATAAATCCCATAATAATGAATGGGCATTAGAAATTATAAGGAGATAATTAAAAGTTAATGCAATACTCAAAAATATTAGGGATCAATGATTGTCCCCCTCTCATATTCTTCATAAACGATCTAGTAGGGATTTTGAACCCCTTAAACATGATCATCATATTTTTTTCCAAATAATTTAATTCCAATATATCTTTTACCTTGAAATGATCATTTTTCCTTATATAAAATATTTGATACTGAGTTATCTATGAATATACTATGTGGTTTCATTATATCGTTCCATTATATATAATTCTTTTTAAAATGATGTTTTAGGAAGATATTTCCTAATAATCATATTTTAATACCATTCTATATATTTTTATTTTATAAAAACATGGATATCTCTCTCTACATATAGATAATAAGAATTTTTTGGATAATGAAATTTCATTAAATTGAAAAATAAATCCGCAATAAAACATTTGTTTGAAATTACTATGACATTATATTGGGAACTAATTACAAAATATTTATTATGATACTAAAAATAAGGTTACGATTAACTCAAATGGATTTGGAAGAACAAAATAGTTAATATATTCTATCTTGAATAATGTTGGGTCTTCATCGGATCTTGTGCCCATCCCAGTACATGGTAAGCCTTGAAGGGAATCCCCAATCTAAACGGATTGGTACAGTATCCTAAGTGTCATTATCAACACTTGGGAACAATTATAATAAAATAAAATAAAACCTAAAACAAAAAATGACATATACTAATCCAATTATAGATAACCACAACCCAATGATCTTTTATATGGTTTCAAATTGAGCGTACGAGTTTATACAAAATCAAAAGAGTCCAACAGAAAAAGGGGAGAACAAACCATCATGAGAACACTTCTATACAAGGGGTTTCACTCCCATAATCCATCTCTGTGACACCATCTACGCAGTTCACTAGTATATGGAACCATCATCACCAAATGGTTTAACATTTCTTGTGTCAGACCTAAACATGTTAGTTTACACCCCATGATGTATGCAATGTGTGAGCTAGTTCCCAATATGATTTCACAATGAAAAGATTACATGCTCTAAAAATTAGATTGAAAATTTTATTTCCATAAATATTTACAAAAAATCAATGTGCTTGAACAATTTAATTGAATATAGTATTAAAGGATAAACTTTTAAAAAAATAAATTTCAAAAAATGGAAATAAAAACACACTTTTCCATGGAAATATCTCAATATATGCATTGTATGGCACCAGCGAGTGTGTAATGGTCATATAACACCTATCAAGGGAGAGTCCCTATAGGTGGTAGCTAGATATAGGGAACCCTGAACCTCACATGTCAATCTATGGTTTTATGGTAACAACATCATCCATGTTCTCGTGCACGATCCTATAGAGAGGAATGGAATCTAATATTCAAGTGGTATTCATCCATCAAAATGATTAGATTGTGTAGTCAGCAATAATTCCAGAATTTGAAATCGGACTATGGCCACTTTAAATCACTTACCCGCTAGTCCTAGTCTACCCTTATAGCTTTCCAAGCTTCTTGTTGAGTGCTCATTGATGTTTCATTGAAAAAACATGTAACCACTTTTATATCTTGCAATCCAAATAAGGGCCCACAAACACCAAAGTCACCATTTGACACAAAAATACTCTTTCTAAAAATTTTAACACCAAATCCTTTCAAAAATATAGTTCACACCTCACACACAATTTGTTAAAACATTTACTCAAATTATAAATCATTTCTAATGCACACAACAATGACAAACTTCATGTATTAACAAATTTAGAATAGAAAACCATTAAAAAATAAATTTCAATACCAAACTCTTTAAAAAGTACATTATAAACATACTTAAATCATATATAACATTTTTTGAAATTTAGAAAATCCAAATACATTATTCATGAAATGTTCAAGCATAGAACCACCTACTGTTTTTTGTGAAACTAAAAAATCCCGAGTGCATCCCTTACTGCACCATAATGACGGCAAGAAAAAGTAATATTGAGCCTCAAATAGATAGACCCATCAACATCAACTAATAACAATAAAATTTCAACCCTAGGGATGGATAAACTACCCCCCCCCCAAAAAAAATAAACCCAATAATAGAGGAGCAATCAAGTGAAAGAGACACATATATGGAGATTCATTGTGAATTCACATCCAGCAACAAAATTTAGCCCCATGGGATTTGGGATGAGTGACAGGAACAAAAATGGAAATAGAGCATGAGTGGGGTGACAAAATGATAAATAATGGTTAATTCCAAGAGGAGAGACAAAAGAGAGAAACTTTTAATGTAATGGGTGGTCCGCACAATTATCCTGCACAGTTTGGGATTCCGTGTTGACCATTATGTCTTAACTGAGTACTTTTCACGATTACCTAAGAAATAGTGCATTACAGAAAGCAAGGTGTGTGGTAGGTACTATCTCCTACCACACTAGGTGTAACACCCCACGTTTCCACGGTACATTTCACTTTGAATAATACAGTAGTGTGTGTTGTACAAAACTTCAAGTTCTAATACACCACAACCAATCAAACTAGCCATTATGAATAGTAATACCCATATTTTGAAATTTTATAAATTTTATCATTCAAAATGGAATTCAGTTTTGGATTTGGAATATCAAAATTAGATTAGGGTGAATTTTTGGTATTTTTCTGAAAACATTATAATTTTGATGAATAGTGAAAACACTGAGTTATAGTTTAAAACCAATTTTTTTAAATTAATTATTTATATTATTTAAATTTATTTTAGGTAAAAATAGATATATAATACATATATAATTTCATTGTAAATCATTGAAGTCAGTTTATAATAATTTTAGATATATTAAAATCTTATTGACCTTTTCACCGTCTTTTACCAACCTCCAAGGAGAAATTGCAAATTCACATAAAACATAACATTAATACTTTAGTGGGTAGAATTTCAAAATTCCGAGAGACACAGTTAATATTAGTATTTAAAATGTGGTTCAATAAGATAAAAATAATTTTTGGTGAATAGTAACATTTCACATTTATTTACCACGGTTAAAAGTAAATAGGGTAATTAAGGGTAAAAATGATATTATTCATACCCTAACATGAGTCCTAATTCAATTGGATTAGTTTAATTCGACCAAAAACATCCTCATAAATAAAATACGATCATTTAGAGCCACATGGATTAGATTAGAACATTTATTATTATTAAATTAAAAGAAGAGTTAAAATATTTAAAATAAAAGTTTAACAAATAAATCATTTTTAATATACAGTTTCAAATAAGAGAAATTCGATTATAAATATTTATTATAAATATAAAGAAATTCCCTACTTAATTATTTTTTAGACACTAAATAATTTAATTTATTTTTGAAACAATGATGATGAAGTAATTACCTTATTAATGAAATATTAAAATAATTGAAATAATAAATATTCAAATAAATTAAATTTTCAATTTTTCAGGAATTACACTAATTTTCTATGTTAATATGACAATGTAGGGTTGGTTAGAAAAATAATTTCGATGTAATATTCCTCTTATAAATTTATAAAATACAAAATACCAAATAGTGTCAAAATTTTCATAAAATTGTTTTTAAAACAAATATTATATTATTAATTGATATTATATTCCTAAAAATATAAGGATTGGAAAAAAGACTTATATAATGATAGGTGTATCATTAATTAACCATTTTGGGTTCTCTTGGAATTATATAGTATGTTTGTTAACAATATAATATAAAAATACAAAGAGACATGGTAAATGTCAAATTAATTAATTAAGAGTTAAATAAAATAGATAAAGTTAATATAGTGACCCAAACCTGTCTAAAACCGATTGGATGAGTGGTTTTCGACCTATAAAAACCTTTTCCTTTAAATAATTTATTTTGGAGCCATTAGAAACCGAAAATGATTTTATTATAAAATAATATTTCTAGCTTTTCATAAGGTTCCCCTCACCCCTCTTTTAAACGACCACTCCCCCTTCTCACTAATTCACCACTTCAAATCCATTTGGATCTGCACAAATCTGCCCAAATACCCTATCAACTGTCCTACCGTCATCAAAGAGGCCTTACATTAGTCATAAAGCTATCATATGGAGCCCTTTTGATCAAATCAAAAGGAAGAACCCAAAGAAGAGGTAAATATCTCACCACCTCGTTCAAGTTCCTTTCTTCATCCACTTCCCATATCTTTGTTGTTCCCATTATAAAATAATAACTACAATATCTTCTATATACTATGACATTATTATAAATAGGGTACAACCTAATTAATTATTCTGTCCATCCTTTGAATGACATGTCACCATACGTGTGTACGTACGACTTACCATCTCCACGTCCTGGTGTAATTTTTAATCGATACATGATTATTTAGATGGGTATAATAATGATGTGTATTTGATGTAAATAATAAATATATCCTGATAATGATTCGTCATATATGATATACCATCCAATTATATATTTTATTAATATCAAAAGAGTGATATTATCGCTTGTACGTATATATGGATTACAGTCTCCACAAACACGATGAGATTCATTCCACGTCGTATCAATTAATGACTAATTTCCATTAGATGATTATAAATAATGTTTAAAGACTTGATATAATTCTGGATATGAATAAGATACATCCCATCCATAACAATTACGAATCACATAACATATAATATAAAGGAAAATGATTCCATTATCACTTGAAACGACGATAATTCTACGATTTTATTAACAAAACAAGGTTAAAAGATCATATATGATATCATATTAATTTATATGATTCATGATTAATTTAATAAAAATTATATCACCATTATAAATGAGTATAACCTGCCCTTGAGCAAGGAAAAATACAAGGTAATGGTTAATTTCACAATCTCTTTATTATCCGAGGTTGTTTTTACGTATGTATCTATTGGGACCTCTTTATAATCCACATCCATGTTTCTTAAATATGTATTTCAATACATTATTAATATTTACTATAATAAGGGTTAAAGTCATTTATACCATTTTTTTAATTTTATAAGATGTTTATAAGGGAATATTTACATCGTTTTCTAAACAAGCTCTTTTATAATCTTTTCGAAAAAATTAAGGTTAGAATGTCTTTTTTTAACTTATACGTGTGGAAATTTTCTGTCGTTATAACATCATCGAAGCTTCCATTACAATATTATAATAATAATTTCAAAATAATGTTTTTCATTATAAATTATTTACTTATAAATGATTTCAAAATAGAAAAAGATATATCTCTAAAAAAGGGTTTTGATTTCATCTAAGTCAACATCTTTTGAGGCATTTTAAGCTTATTTGAAGTTGATTTATTTTCATACAAAACATCCAAATTATATTGATGGATTTGTGATATGTTTTTCTGTGTATGTGCAATTTTTACAACATTCATTGTTTATGGATAATGTATTGAAATTTTGTATGATAGTTTTAATACTAATGTTTATGTTATTTTTAAACTGTTTGTATGAGAAATGAATTGGACTTAGTAAGTGACGGGTGGAGTTTAACATCCCAAGTAAGTAATGAATAATAGATATTTTTATCTATGTCTATTAATGAATTAGATAGTGTTTTAGAGGCTTAAAATGAAAATAAATCCAATCTTAAGCATGGAATACACTAATATTTTTAAAAGATTGTTTTACTGCCTTTTGATGGAAAACCATTATTAAATCTATCTTTTGAAAATTTTATAAGCTATGTTTTTCAAAATAAACTTATTCTTTATGATTGGTGCATCAAAATTTACTTTGTGTGAATTTTTGGTATTTTTCTGACAATGTTCATTTTTTTAATGAATAGGGAAAAATACTACATTTTACATCAAAACTGCTTCTTAATCTAATTTATTTATATTATTAGATTATCTTTTGAATTGGTCTTAATGTGTAATCTGAATATATTTTTACCATTTAATCCAATGGTGGTCATTGGAATCAATTTCACTTTTAAATTGGACTTAAACTAGTGTCAATCTTTTGATACTTATTATTTAATAAAAACACGCTATTTGTCCTGACAGCGGGAATTAATTATTAAATTAATTAATGTTACTTATATGTTTTGAATTTTGTAAAATAGATTTCATTTTTTTAATTCAGAATATCAAATATAGCTTAGGGTGAATTTTTGGTAATTTTCTGAAAATCTTCAATTTTTGATGAATAGTGAAACCACTAAGTGGTACTTATAAAAACTGATTTTCCGTTTAAATGAAATTTTGCAATCATTGTGTTTTGAATTTCAAATAACCGACATACATGGTTTTCATTAAGAAGTAAAATGTGGTTCAATGAGATTAAAATAATTTTTTTGGTGAATTGTAATTTATTATGTTTTTAATCGCGATTAGTGGTAATTAGTGTAGTTTATTGTAAAAATAATGTTTTAATAAAATAAGATGATCTTGACACATGTCCTACCCTAATTGGTTGTGTCATATCTGACCAAGACAAGCCATGGGTCAACTTGGGGACCCCATGGAGCCACTTTGGTTGGGAAATGACATAAATAACTTTTTATTTAATATTAAATTAAAAATGACACAAACATGAGATGTTTTACTAAAACAATTTTTACATGGGGTTATACAAGTCAGATTTTTGATTAAAAATAGTAATTGGAAATCTAAAAATCATTCCTACATCATAGTAATTTTTCTATAATTTTTAGACATTAAATAAATTAAATTATATATGACATCATGATGATGCAGCATGACCTCATTATTTAACGATTTAAATAAAATGGAAAGATAATGTAATATCTAAAACCTAAACATGTCCAAAACCTATTGGATGGGTAGATTTCGAACCCTTATCACCTTATCCTAGAATTATATCAATTTGGGACCATTTAAATCCGAAACTCATTTTCAAATAAAGTAATATTTCTTTACTTTCCAAGAGTGCGCCTCCTCTCGTCTTATAAAAGGCCCCCACCTCTACCTCTTTTCCCACACTCCCAAAGCCTTTGGCTTGGCCAAACCCTGCCCATTTTGTCTCTCCACTTCCCTATCTTACTCATTGAAGCCTCACTCTGGGCAGAAGTCTTCCCATGGAAGCCTTTGAGCTCAAACCAAAGAAAGTTACCCGATTTTAAGGTAATGTCTTCTTTTGAGTCCTTTTGTTTTATTTTGCTTCTCCAACCCCATAAACTCTTTTTATTCTTTTCTTTTGTAACAACTACAGTATCCTCAATATACTAGGATGTTTTTATAATAAGTATTTGAGTTTCACTTACACACACCTACATCTAATGGTTAATGAATATACTGTTTCCGTGGATGGTGAATTTATGCCTCCCGAAACGATGATTGTTCAACATTATTTTAACACCTTCAAAGGTGGACATTAAGATTTCACTATATTTATATGTGATATATAATTTGTTTATGTTTTCCTTAAGCTTCTATTTTTTTCTTTTTTGTCATACCTTTATGGTTTCCATTATGGGTAAACGCGATATCTTCATTTATGGAAGTGTGGACTACCGCCCCCTCAAAGTGATTTGATTCGTTAAATACCATATGTGGGGCATATAAAGGATGGAACTATGATATTATATATGATATTATACTGGAATTATAATATACCTTTATATCATTATTATTCCATTCTATAAAATACAAAATATAAATGAAAGTAGCGTTCATGCGTATGTACGGCTTACCGTCTCCATGAACGGTGCATTTCATTTCTTACCTCTAAATGATTATGTAATATTATAAATGAATGTATATACTGGATATATATGATATATATACATAATGATTATAATTCTGGATATAAATTTAATAATTAACTTGAAAAAGTTTCTTAAGAAATTAAAAATTAACTCAAGTTTATTATTCAGGACATTAAAGAACGATCGAGTCAATTCGGACCCAAGGTATGGGACTTCATCTCAATCTCCTTTAATAGAGGCATAATTTGTTTTATACAAAACCTTCTTTTATACGCTGTATAAACCCCTTTGACTTTTACATTTATCCAAAAGGAATCTTTTTTCTACGAAGCGTTTTACTAAATGACAAATGGGAATGATTTTGTCGTACGTTTACGGCGACAACAACTTCTCTGCCGCCGTGACCATTATTTGAGTCTCGGCTTCCTCTATAAGCCACACCTTATTTTTAAAAGAAAAATAAATACCATGTTTTACTTTTCTTTTATTTTGGTATCGAAAATGGTTTTCATAATATTTTTATATCAATGTGTTGTATTGATATCTTTTGATTGAAAGGTGGGAATGTTATGTTTCCTTTATGCATGTTTTATGTGATATGATTATGTTGAGGTTCTTGGGAATTATTATGAAAATGGGTGGTTCTGTGATAAACCAAGGGCGGGTGAGCTCGATATAGCTCTCCAATGCATTGGGTAACGTGAAGGAGTGAAACGTTAAGGTTTCTCCGAAGAGATTTAGGGAATATACTGTGATGGGTATTCCAAACGTAACCAAGAGGGTTACCCCCTACGTAAGAATGTTATGAATGCCTCAAGTTACCTTTATATCTTATGATTTCTATGATTTATTCATGATTTGATGAGGTATGTTAAAGTGCTTATCTTTTATGGATAAAGTATGATCTCATCCTTATGTATATATGTACCCATGTGTCCTTTCCATATTTTTATATCCCTTACTGAGCTTTTTATTCTCATCCCGTGTTTTTTTGAAATGTTTTTCACAGGTCAAGGGAAAGGTACATGATATGATGATAGTGTCAAGGAAGTGTCAAGAAATAATCCATGATTATTTTAAATCTATTTCCATTAATGGGAATGAAGAATACTATCTTTATGTAACCACTTTGTTTATATGTGGAATGTAATGCAAGTTTTATGATCTAATTCTCTAAACCTCTAAACCAGAAAAGATCCTCAATGTTTAATCTTGTAATAACTCAAGATTAAGTAAGTTTTAAGGATGGGGCCTTATAGTTGGTACCAAAGGTCGGTTTAGATAACTTTAGGAGTTAGCATTATATTAAATGATTGTCCAAAAATATTTTTGAAATGATATAGAATTTGAAGATTACCATGTTGCATCATCTAAGACATGTTTGTTCAGAATGATTTTCCACAGAGGGAACAAGGAAGTAGTGCTAGGAAGGCATACAGAAGGAAATAACCTTCTAAATCAACATCCTGAGATGGTCGGAATTGGAACTGAACAGTTTGTTGCAATTATGGCACAGTTGACTCAAGCGATAAATGGCGGTGGTTTACATACACGAGATCAGCCAGATCAACCGTAGAGGAACATGTCAGTGGTGGAACATTTCATGAGGCAACATCCCCCATCATTCAGAGGATCATCTGACCTTGTGCTAGCTGAAGGGTGGATTAAAGCACTGGAGAAGATTTTTTATGTCATGGGGTGTTCAGAAAAGCAAAAGCTTAGTCTTTCTATTTACTGTTTGGAGGGTGAGGCAGATCAGTGGTGGTCTATGGTTAAAATTATCAGGGACGCCAATGAGATTGATTCTCTTGACTAGGATGAATTCAAAGGAATGTTTCTTGAGAAGTATTTTCTGAAGGCTGTTCGACTTAGGATGGAAAAGCAATTCTTCTAATTGAGGCAAGAGGAAGACTCAGTGGCTACCTATGAAGAAAGGTTTACTCGATTGGCAAGGTATGCTCCAAATTTTATCCGAGACCTTGATAGTAAAATAAATCATTTTTACTCAGGATTAAAGCCAAAATATCGAAGGGCATTAGCTTCTCGTGAGTTTAAAAGTTATGAAAAGATTGTTCGATGTGCTGAGAAGGTGGAAATGGAGATTGCCGATGATCAAGTGTTCTATAACAACCAATAGAAGAAGAGACTGAGGTGGCATGATAAAGGTAAGAATTTTTCAAAAAAGTCTGATGGTAAGAAAACTAAGAATCCATATATTGATAAATGTG
This sequence comes from Viscum album, assembly GCA_963277665.1. Classification (NCBI taxonomy): domain Eukaryota; kingdom Viridiplantae; phylum Streptophyta; class Magnoliopsida; order Santalales; family Viscaceae; genus Viscum; species Viscum album. The sequence continues at coordinate 322,613,154 of OY728161.1, forward strand.
GAAAAAGGCATGCTGGGGAATGTCTTCTGAATTCTGGAAAGTGCTACCGATGTGGTAAGATGGGACATAAGGCTCATGATTTCACTGAAAAGGATCAAGCTGAAGGTAAGACCAAATTTGATTTAAAGTTAGTGAAATGTTTTAAGTGTAATGAGATGGGTCACTATGAAAATGAGTGTCTGACAAAGAGCTTGAGTGATGGGAATCAGTTAGACTACAAGCATAAAGGGGTGGAGAAATCCTTTGCAACTACATTAGTAGATGTCTGGCCATCAAATGAAGTTGTATCAGCTCCAGGGAGCTCAGTATTTTTCAAAGATTAACATGAGATCAGGGTACCATCAGCTGAAGGTAAAGGGAGAAGATATTCCGAAGACCGCGTTCCATACAAGATATGGCCAGTATGAATTAGTAGTAATTCCTTTTGGGCTAACCAATGCACCTGCTGTACTCATGGACTTAATGATTAGAATTTTCCATAAGTTCTTGGATAAGTTTGTGGTGGTTTTCATTGATGATATTTTGGTGTTTTCTAAAAGTAAAGAAGAGCATGAAAGACATTTAAGGGTTATATTTCAAACCTTAAAAGAAAAGAAATTGTATGGGAAATTCAGCAAGTGTGAGTTTTGGTTGCAACAAATTTCATTCCTTGGTCACATTTTTTTTAATGATGGCATAACCGTTGATCCTGCAAAAACAAAAGTTGTTGAAGAATGGCCAAAACCCACAAATGTAACTGAGATTCGTAGCTTCCTTGGTTTGGCGGGCTATTACCGAAGGTTTGTTAGAAATTTTTCACGGTTATCTAGTTCAATGACTAAGCTAACTCGGAAGGTTGTTAAGTTTATCTGGACAAAAGAATGTGATGATTTTTTTCAGGAATTGAAAAGAAGATTGGTGAATGCTCCAGTTTTGGCACTACCTTCTAGGAATGGTGAGTTTGTTATCTACAGTGATGCTTCATTAAAAGGACATGGTTGCGTCCTAATGCAGAATGATCAGGTAATTGCTTATGCTTCATGACAGTTGAAAACTCATGAGGTAAATTACCCTACACATTATTTGGACTTAGCTGCTGTTGTTTTTTTCTTTAAAAATTTGGAGGCATCATTTGTATGGAGTGAAGTGTGAAATATATACCGATCACAAAAGTTTAAAGTATATATTCACTCAAAAAGAATTTAACATGAGACAAAGGAGATGGCTATAATTAATCAAGGATTATTATTGTACAATTCATTACCATCCGGGAAATGAAAATAAAGTGGTTGATGCTTTGAGTCGAAAAAGTAATGCTGCATTAGCAATGTTGCGTTTGGAACGTGATCCTTTGGTTAAGGATTTGATGAACTTTGGCATAGAATTTGTTGGTGCAGGAAGTTCTTCTGTTTTGTTTCAGGTATCTTTGAGATCATCACTATCAGATAGAATCAAGCAAGCACAGAAGTAAGACAGTGAGTTGCAGAAAAAGGTAGATCTGGTTCCGAAAGGTTTGTTCCCTGAATTCAACATTGATAATGATTGGGTTTTGAGATTTGGGAAGAGATTGTGTTTGCCTTGTGATTCACAGTTGAAGAAATAGTTGTTATGTGAAGCTTATAGTTCTCCGTTTTCAGTTCATCCTGACAGTACTAAGATGTACAGAGATCTGTGGGAGTATTACTGGTGGGATGGAATGAAAAGAGATATTGTTGATTTTACTGTGAAGTGATTGACATGTCAACAGGTTAAAGCAGAGCGACAGTTACCGAAAAGGATGCTTCAGCCTTTACCAGTGTCAGAGTGGAAATGGGAGAATATATCCATGGACTTTGTTGTGGGATTACCGAAGACATCTCGAGGTAATAATGCAATCAGGGTTATCGTTGATCGCTTGACTAAATCTACTCATTTCCTTACTATACGAGATACTTTTTCCCTAGATCAACTTTCCCGTTTGTATCTTAAAAAGATAGTCAGGTTGCATGGAGTTCCCCCCTCCATTGTATCTGATCATGATCCCAGGTTCACTTCTAACTTTTGGAAAGGCCTTCCGAAGTTGTTGGGTACTGAATTAAATTTTAGTACAGCTTTTCATCCTCAATCAGATGGGCAGTCGGAACGAACAATTCAGACCTTGGAGGATATGCTACGAGCTTGTTTGTTGGATTATCAGGGAAGTTGGGACCAACATATTTTTTGGTTGAATTTTCATATAATAATAGTTTTTATTCCAGTATACAGATGGAACCATTTCAGTCATTATATGGGAAGCGGTGTCGAACTCCAGCTTTCTGGGATGAAGTGGGTGAAAGGACATTGATGGGACCAGAATTGGTAGAAGAGATGGCAAAAATAGTTCAGCTGATTCAGAAGCACATGAGAACAGCTTAGAGCAGGCAGAAGAGTTATGCGGACAACATGAGGAAGGATCTCTCTTTTGAGGTAGGTGATCATGTTTTTCTCAAAGCATCACCATGGAAAAGTGTGATGCGATTTAGTAAGAAATGAAAGTTGATTTCAAGGTTCCTTGGACCATATGAAATTCTGGAGAGAGTTGGATCAGTTGCATACCGGGTGACATTACCTCTGAGTTTCTCTCAGGTACACAATGTTTTTCACCTTTCGATGTTGAGAAAGTATATTCCATATCCATCTCATGTTTTGAGTCCACATGTAGTTAAGTTGGAAGAGAACCTATCTTATGAGGAACAACCAGTCCAGATTCTTGACCACAGGGAGAAAGTGTTATAGAATAAGGTGATTAATCAGGTAAAGGTTTTGTGAAAAAACCACATGATGGAAGAGGCAACATGGGAATCTGAAAATGGAATGAGGTGTAAGTACCCCCATTTATTCGATAGGTAAATAAATTGTGGGGACGCAATTTTCTAAAGGGGGAAGGATGTAACAACCCAAATATGTAATGAATAATAGGTATTTTTATCTATGTCTATAATGAATTAGATAGTGTTTTAGAGGTTTAAAATGAAAATAAATCCAATCTTAATCATGGAATACACTAATATTTTTAAAAGATTGTTTTACTGCCTTTTGATGGAAAACCATTTTTAAATCTATCTTTTGAAAATTTTATAAGCTATGTTTGTAAGAATAAACTTATTCTTTATGATTGGGACATCAAAATTTACTTTTTGTCAATTTTTGGTATTTTTCTGACAATGTTCATTTTTTTAATGAATAGTGAAAAATACTGCATTTTACATCAAAACTGCTTCTTAATCTAATTTATTTATATGATTAGATTATCTTTTGAATTGGTCTTAATGTATAATCTGAATATATTTTTACCATTTAATCCAATGGTGGTCATTGGAATCAATTTCACTTTGAAATTGGACTTAAACTAGTGTCAATCTTTTGATACTTATTGTTTCATAAAAACACGCTATTTGTCATGACAGCGGGAATTAATTATTAAATTAATTAATGTGACTTATATTTTTTGAATTTTGTAAAATATACTACATTTTTGAATTCAGAATATCAAATATATATTAGGGTAAATTTTTGGTAATTTTCTGAAAAACTTCAATTTTTGTTGAATAGTGAAACCACTAAGTGGTACTTATAAAAACTGATTTTCCGTTTAAATGAAAATTTGCCATCATTGGGTTTTGAATTTCAAAAATCCGACATACATGGTTGTCATTATGAAATAAAATGTGGTTCAATGAGATTAAAATATTTTTTTTGGTGAATAGTAACTTATTAAGATTTTAATCGCGATTAGTGGTAATTACTGTAGTTTATGGTAAAAATAATGCTTTAATAAAATAAGATGAGCATGAAACATGTCCTACCCTCATTGGTTGTGTCATTTACGACCAATACAAGACATGGGTCAACTTGGGGACCCCATGGAGCAACTTTGGTTGGGAAATGACATAAATAACTTTTTATTTAATATTAAAGTAAAAATGACACAAACATGAAATGTTTTACTAAAACAATTTTTACGTGGTGTTATACAAGTCATATTTTTTATTACAAATAGTAATTGGAAAGCTAAAAATATTTCCTACATCATAGTAATTTTTTTATAATTTTTAGACATTATATAAATTAAATTATATATGACATCATGATGATGCAGCGATGACCTCATTATTTAACGATTTAAATAAAATGGAAAGATAATGTAATATATAAAACCTATACATTTCTAAAACCTATTGGATGGGTAGGTTTCGAACCCTTATCACCTTATCCTAGAATTAGATCAATGTGGGACCCTTTAAATCCGAAACTCATTTTCAAATAAAGTAATATTTCTTTACATTCCAAGAGTGCCCCTCCTCTCATCTTATAAAAGGCCCCCACCTCTACCTCTTTTCCCACACTCCCAAAGCCTTTTGCTCGGACAACACCTGCCCATTTTGTCTCTCCACTTCCCTATATTACTCCTTGAAGCCTCACATTGGGCAGAAGTCTTCCCAAGGAAGCCTTTGAGATCAAACCAAAGGGAGTTACCTGATTTTAAGGTAATGTCTTCTTTTGAGTACTTTTGTTTTATTTTGCTTCTCCAACCCCCTAAAATCTTTTTATTATTTTCTATTGTGACAACTAATGTATCCTCAATATACTAGGAGGTTTTTATAAAAATAATTTGAGCTACACATACACGCACCTACATCTAATGGTTAACGAACATACTGTTTCCGTGGATGGTGAATTTATGCCTCCCGAAACGATGATTGTTCAACATTTTTTTAACACCTTTAAAGGTGTCCATTAAGATGTCACTATATTCATATATGATATATAATATGTTTATGTTTTACTTAAACTTCTGTTTTTTTTCTTTTTGGTCATACCTTTATGGTTTCTATTATGGGTAAACGCGATATCTTCATTTAAGGAAGTGCGGACTACCGCCCCCTCAAAGTGATTTGATTCGTTAAATACCATATGTGGGACATATAAAGGATGGAACTATGATATTATATATGATATTATACTGGAATTATAATATACCTTTATATCATTATGTTTCCATTCTATAAAATATGAAATAGAAATGAAAGTAGCGTTCATGCGTACGTACGGCTTACCGTCTCCATGACCGGTGCATTTCATTTCTTACCTCTAAATGATTATGTAATATTATAAATGAATGTATATAATGGATATATATGATATATACATAATGATTATAATTCTGGATATAAATGGAATAATGAACTTGAAAAAGGTTCTTAAGCAAGTAGAAATTAACTCAAGTTTATTATTCAGGATATTAAAGAACGATCGAGTCAAGTCGGACCCGAGGTATGGGACTTCGTCTCAATCTCCTTTAATTGAGGCATATTTTGTTTTATACAAAACCTTCTTTTATACGGTGTATAAACCCCTTTCAATTTTATGTTTATCCAAAAGGAATCTTTTTTCTACGAAGCGTTTTACTAAACGACAAAAGGGAATGTTTTTGTCGTACGTATGTGGCGACAACGACTTCTCCGCCGTCATGACCATTATTTGAGTTTCGGCTTACTCTACAAGCCATACCTTCTTTTTAAAAGAAAAATAAATACCATGTTTTACTTTTCTTTTATTTTGGTATCGAATATGGTTTTCATAATGTTTTTATATCAATGTGTTGTATTGATATCTTGTGATTGAAAGGTGAGAATGTTATGTTTCCTTTATGCATGTTTTATGTGATATGATTATGTTGAGGTTCTTGGGCATTATTATGAAAACGGGTGGTTCCGTGATAAACGACGGGCGGGTGAGCCCGATATAGCTCTCCAATGCAATGGGTAATGCGAAGGATTGAAACGTTAATGTTTCTCCGGAGAGATTTAGGAAATATACTGTGATGGGTATTCCAAACGTAACCAAGAGGGTTACTCCCTACGTAGGAATGTTATGAATGCCTCAAGTTACCATTATGTCTTATGATTTCTATTATTTTTTCATGATTTGATGATGTATGTTAAAGTGCTTATGTTTTATGGGTAATGTATGATCTCATCCTTATGTATATATGTAACCATATTTCCTTTCCATATTTTTATATCCCTTACTGAGCTTTTTATGCTCATCCCAAGTTTTTTTGAAATGTTTTTCACAGGTCAAGGGAAAGGTACATGATATGATGATAGTGTCAAGGAAGTGTCAAGAAAGAATCCATGTTTATTTTAAATATGTTTCCATTGATGGGAATGAAGAATACTATCTTTATGTAACCACTTTGTTTATATGTGGAATGTAATGCATGTTTTATGATCTAATTATCTAAAACTCTAAACCCGAAAAGATCCTCAATGTGTAATCTTGTAATAACTCAAGATTAAGTATGTTTTAAGGCTGGGGCCTTATATGGAGCCTGCTATAGCTCCTCGATGCATCAGTAGGTCTCATGAGACAAACTAGTGTCTTGCCCCACAACCTTGACAAAATCTTATTTGTAGTCTTGGAACAAAGCCTTGACTATGTGGTAATGAATGTCTGGCATTATGCATTCCATTATTATGAAAGTGGCTATTGATATTGCATGAGATTATTGGACTAGTAGAATATCCATGTGAGTATGTAAATGGAATTATATGATTTTATCTTCACAATATTATGCTGAATATCATGTTTAAAAGGCTTTTTTATTAGCCTTATACATTTCCTTAAATGTTTATGCTTATTTATGAATGTTTCCGCTATATTGTTATCCTTACTGAGAAACTGAGCTCACCCCTTTCTATGTTTTATTTTTCCTAGGATGTGAAAAAGTATTTTATGACTGTCTTGTAGGGATAGTCTGAGGGGATATGTGGGTGGTCCATGGAAACAATGTTGTTGTAGTTTTTCATTTATTATGTAATTTAAACCTAATTAATGTATCAGGTACTTCTATGGATACTAAACTAATCGGTCATTCGAGACATGATCTTTTGTGATCATGCAAATGATACATAATAATGAACCGAATATGGGGTTCTGGGGTCCGGGCATTATAGTTTGAATCAGAGGATTTTTAGTACTATCCTTGGAAACTAGATATAAATAGACTCTGATTAGAGCACATTACCCTAAGATAGACTTTGTCGACTAGAATAGAAGAACATCATAGAATTTTGGTAATGTTGAGATTTTGTGTATTTTCTGATAAATACATACCTGTCTGGATATGAGAAGGTACAGGCAGCTTTGGCACATATGTACCTAGGAGTAAAAACTCCGACAAGGAGTTTCAGGCTTGACCCAGGGTATCCTGGTACACGACAATGGGCCTTGATACACACTTGGTTACGACACTCCCGGGCTATATGCTTAGGATAATTCTAATTTTAATTACAGACAATTATGAATTGTTTATGAGTATATAAATCCTCAAAGAAAACATTTTTTTTATGATTATGGATTATATACATAAATTATTCAATTTATGTTAAGTGTTTTAGAAGTTTTGAATTATGTTTTTCGATTCATAAACTAATCTATTTTTTTAAATTTTTTTGAAATGGTGCCTAGTGTAAGGAATGGAAATTGTGTCAATGCACGCACTATATTTAGGTATTTACCTCCTGCTCAAGATAATTATAGTGGTGTTGGTGATACAACTAGAGCTGATCATCTTATCACTATATTCAGACAACTCACTCAACTTATGAATAATAACCTTACCCGTACGAAGCACCCTGATCAAGAGCATGGAAGATCAATGTTAGATCGCTTCATGAAGAAACAACCACCAACATTCAATGGGAGTACAAATTTATTAGTAGCTGAGCAATGGATAAATTCCTTAGAGAAAATATTCCACGCCTTGGGGCGTATCGAAAGGGAAAAAGTTATCATGGCAGTTTACCACCTCACTAGAGATGTTGATTAGGGGTGGTTATTGATTAAAAAAAAGATGATGAAGTATAAAATTTGTAATGGAGGGAGTTTAAAGAGCATTTCTTAGAAAAATATGTTCCTCATGACCGTCGAGCAGATATAGAAATGAAATTTCTGAGTCTGAGGTAAAAGGAGGAAGATAATGTCGCAAAGTATGAGGCTAACATTACAAGGTTAGTAAGGAATGCTACATATTATATAAATAATCCATGAAGTAAGATTTATCATTTCATTAATGGGTTAAAACCATTTATCTATGAAGAATTAGTCTTACAATCCTTCCCATCATATGAAGATATCGTCTCCTGCGCTATGAAGTCAAAAAAATATTTATCTACGTCTTATGACTTTAAATCAAAGCAAGAGAAGAAGAGATCTTATGATCACTCTAGAAATGGAATTAAGGGGAAGAAGTGAAAATTTGAATATCCATCCGGCAGTAAATGTATGAAGAAACACCCTGGTACTTGCTTGAAGGGAATGGGAGTCTATTACAAGTGTGGTGAAAAAGGCCACTAAGATCGTGATTACAAAGCTAATAAAGCATCTACTAATGTTCAATGATAGAACTATATTGAGATGGGACATTATGAAAATGAATTTCCTAAGTTCCCGAGGAACTTACCTCAAAAAACTCCAAGGGATCAAGGGAAATCTTATCCTATCACTACTGTTGAGGTAGAAGCTCTGAAATACGTGGTGGTACGTAATTTAATGGTTTCCTCATCATTAGAAAATAATTTATTTGATTCTGGATCTTCGCATGGTTTCATATCTTCACATTTTTCATGAAAATTAGATATTTCGAATTTTATTTATCAAGGGAGTTGTCAGTTAAAACTCCTAAGGGAAGTATCATCGCAACAAATTTTTGTGAATCTGTTCCCATTAGAGCATATAAATGTTTTTTTCTATTGATATCATCGTCATACCCATTATTTATTTTGATATAATCCTCGGTATGGATAGGATTAGAGACCATGATGAGAAAATTTATTTAATAAAGAAGGAGGTTACGATTTTTGATGATGATGATAAAGAACACCTTATCTTTAGAGCAGAATCATCACCCCCTGATTCTCATCTAGATCCACCCCAAGTAGCTCAACTAAATTCAATTATTGAGCTGTAAGAGAATGAAATAATTGTGGTTGAGGAAATAAATGTTCAAATAGAGTATGTACCTATTGTGAAAGAATATATTGATTTATTTCCAGATGATTTACCTCGACATCCTCTAGAATGAGAAATTGAGTTTTCCATTGACTTAATTCTTGGTTCAAGGCCCATATCGAAGACCCTTATAGAATTTCCACTGTGTAATTAGTTGAACTAAATAATCAAATATTGGAATTTAGTAATACGGGATTTATTCTCCCTAGTGTTTCTCCATGGGGATCCCATATACTTTTTGTTAAGAATAAAGATAGATTTATGAGGTTCTGTATCGACAAAAGGGAAATCAATGCTATTACAATAAAGAACAAGTATACCTTACTTCGCATTGATGATTTATTTTTCCAACTACATGGATCTCAATACTTTTCAAAGATTGTCCTTCGATATGGATACCATCAGTTGTGTGTAAGGAAGGATGACATTCCGAAGACAGCATTTCGAACCATGTACGAGCATTACGAGTTTACAGAAAAGCCTTTTGTATTGACTAATGCACCCTTTGCATTCATGGATATAATGAACAGAGATTTCATAGAATATCTTGATTATTTTGTAGTGGTATTTATTGATGATATCATGGTATACTCCAAAAAGCTACGAAGATCATAAAAATCACTTGCTCATTATCCTGAAGACTCTAAGAAGACATGAATTAAATGGGATGTTTAGAAAGTGTGAATTATGGATTCAAGAGATTTATTTTCATGGATATATTGTCTCTATGGATGGAAACTTTATTGATCCTTCTAAGAAAAGAGAAATCCAAGAATGGCCAACACCAATGAGTATAACTAATGTAAGTAGTTTTGTTGGTTTAGCAGGTTATTATCGACATTTCGTCTAGAATTTTTCCTCGTTGGCTAACCCATTAAAAAAGAGCACACGTAAAGGGGTTAAAATTTTTTAGACAAAAGAGTGTGAAGAATATTTTGAGTAACTGAATATAATACTAGTCAATTATCCTATAATGACTCTACTATTGGGGAATTATGGGTTTGTTATTTATATTGATACATAGATGAAAGGACTCGATTGTGTCCTTATGCAGAATGATAGGGTTATTTCCTATGAGTCACGATAGCTGAAAATTAATGAGAAAAACTATCCTACTCATTATATTGAGTTAGTAGTTGTAATCGTGGCTTTGGAGATTTGGAGACACTGTCTTGATGGTGAAAATGTGAGATTTATACTGATCACAAGTGTTTGAAGTAAATTTTCTCACAGAAAGAACTCAACATGAGGAAAAGGATATAGCTTGAACTACTCAAGGATTATGATTGCACGATACAATACAACCCAGAGAAGGAAAATAATGTGTTAGATGCTTTGAGTTGAATGGATCGTGGTGTTTTGAACAAGATGAGAGTAGAAAGGGATCCTATTTTCATGGATCTAGTAAAGAAGGATATGGGAATCACCATGGAAGGTGAAACATCAATAGTTTTTCAAATGGATTCCAAACCTTATTTACTATAAAGGATGAAGAGTTCTCAGACTGATGATGAAGAGTTTAAAAAGAAGATTAATGTTGTGAATGATGGGAGATTAAATGACTTTGTGTATGAAGATGGAATTTTGAAATTTTGGAAGAGACTTTCTTTTCCCAATATAACAAATCTAAAAAGAGAACTGTTGGATGATGCTCATAGTTTAAATTTCTCTATACACCCTGGTTGCAATATGATGTATAGAGATTTGAAGGAACCTTTTGGTGGGACAACATGATGAGGGAGATTTCTGATTTTGTGTTAATATGTATGGGTTTTCAACTAGTGAAAGCTGGAAGGCAACAACCTGGAAGAGTATTGCAACCACTTCACATACCTGAGTGGAAATGGGATAATATTATGATGGAATTTTTCATGATACTACCAATGAATCCTTGAAAGAACGATGCAATATGATTCATTGTAGATCGTCTAACCAATTCATCACATTTTCTTTCTATAATAGAAGATTTACCACTTGAACGTTTTGCATGTCTATATCTTAATGAAGTTGTAAGACTTCATTGAGTACCCCAATTGATTGTTTCTGATTGTGATCCATGTTTTACATTATGATTCTGGAAATGTCTTCAGAAATACCTGGATACTGAACTTCATTTGGGCACTTCCTACCACCCCCAAACTGATGGACAATAAAAATAGTCTATTCAAACCTTATAAGACAAGCTGAGATCATGCTCACTTGACTTTAAAGGTATGTGGGATCAATATTTACCTCTTGTATAATTTTCATATAACAATAGATTCCATTCAAGTATTCAGTTGGCACCATATGAAGCGTTATACAGAAAGAGATGTCGCACACCAACCTGTTGGGATGATGTTGGTGAAAGAAAACTCATAGGCCTATACATGTTGGAGGAAACAATGGAAATGGGGAAGGTATTACAAAAACACATCAAATAATCTCAATGTAGGTAGACGAGATTTTCCAATAACTGAAGAAAGGATTTGGAATTTTAGGTAGGAGATGTTTTTTTCTTGTAGGGATCTCCATGGAAGGGTGTTATACATTTCAGTGCATAGGGATAATTGAGTACCAGATACATCAGACCTTTCGAAATTCTAGAACAAATTTATGTTGTAGCTTACCATTTGGAAATGCCTCTAAGTTTTTACAAAGTCCACGATGTGTTCCACGTATCACTGTTGAGAAAATACATGCCTGGCCCAACGCATGTACTCACCAATGAGGAATTAGGACTAGAACCCGATCTGTCTTATTGTGAAGAGCTTTTCATGATTATTGATATAAGAGAACATGTTCTGAAAAATAGGATGACTCGTCTAGTAAAAGTTTTATGTAGAAACCATAAGATGGAAGATGAAATGTGGGAAACCAAGGAACTTATGATAAAGAACCCCCCGAGTCTTTTCATGTGGTAGTATTATAGAAATTTCTAGGACAAAATTATATGAAGGAGGAGAGAATATAACACCCCAAACTTCTATGGTACGTTTCTCTTTGAATAATACATTAGAGTGTGTTGTATGAAACTTCGAGTTCTAACACACCACAACTAATCAAAGAAGCTGTTATGAATAATAATACCCACTTTTGAAATTTTAAAAATTTTATCATTCAAAATGGACTTAATTTTTGGATTCTGAATATCAAAATTAGCTTAGAGTAAATTTTTAGTATTTTTCTGAAAACATTTAATTTTTTATGAATAGTGGGAAACACTAAGTTATGGTTTAAAAATGAGTTTGTATATAAATAATTATTTATATTATTTAAATTTATTTTATGTCAAAATTGATATATAATACCTATATTTGTTCAATGTAATTCATTACAATCAGTTTATAATTATTTTAGAAATATGAAAATTTTATTGACCTTTCACCGTCATTTACCCACCTCCTATGGGAATTTTAAAATTCACATAAAACAAAATTTTACCACTTCTTTGATTGGAATTTAAAAAATCTGAGAGACATGGTTGATATCCGAAAGTAAAATGTGGTTCAATAAGATGAAAATAATTTTTGGTGAATAGTAACTTTTAACTTTTACTTACCATGATTAAAAGTAAATAGGGTAATTAAGGGTAAAAATGATATTATTAAACCCCTAACACATGACATAATTATATTGGATAATTGTAATTCGACCAAAAACAACCTTAAAAATAAAATATGATCCTTTAGGTCCACTTTTATTAGATAAGAACCTTTATTATTTTTTAATTCAATGAAGTGTTAAAAGAGTTAAAATAGATGTTTAATAACTAAATCATTTTAAATATAGGGTTATACATAAGATAAATACGACTAAAAATATTCATTAAAAAAAATATTTTCTATATAAATATATTTTATTTATATTTTTTAGTCATTAAATAATTTTATTTATTTATGACACAATGATGATGTAGTAATTACCAAATTATTCAAATTTTAAAATAATTGATATTAGAAATTTCAAAATAAATTTAATTTGAGACTTTTGATGAATTCAACTAATTTTCTAGGATAATATGCCATATTAGGGTTGTTTAGATAAATGTTTTTTGAAGTAAAAAAAAGTTGTTATGAATTTAGAAAATACAAAATAACAAATACTGTCAAAATTGACATAAACGAGTTTTTAAAACAAATATTATATTATTATATGATATTATATTCCTAAAAATATAAGGCTCGGACAAAAGACTTATATAATGATAGGTGTATCATTAATGAACCATTTGGTGTACTATTGTAAGTTTATAGTATGTTTATTAACCATATAATATAAAAATACAAAGAGACATGGAAAATGTCGAACGCTTTAACTAAGAGTTAAATCAAAAAGATAAAGTTAATATAGTGACCCAAACCAGTCTAAAAGATATTGGTTGAGTGGTTTTCGACCTATCCCCTCCTTATCCTTTAAATAATCTATTTTGGAGCCATTAGAAACTGGAAATGATTTTATTATAATATAATATTTATAGCTTTTCCAAAGGTGCCCCTCACCCGATTATAAAAGGGAACTCCCCCTTCTCACTAATTCACACCGTCAATGCCATTTGGCTTGGACAAACTCTGCCCAAATACCCTATAAACTCTAATAACTTCATCCAAGAGTCCTTCCTTTAGTCATAATACCTTCTATAGAGACCTTTTGATCAAATCCAAAGGAAGAACGTGAAGAAGAGGTAAATATCTCACCACCACATTCAAGTTCCTTTCTTCTTCCACTTCATTTTTATTTGTTGTTTACATTATAAAATAATAACTCTAGTATCTTATATATAATCTAATGTTATTATAAATATGGTGCAACCAAATTCATTATTCTATCCATCCTTTGAAGGACATGTCACCATACGCACGTAAATACAGCTTACCCTCTCCATGTCATGGTGTAATTGTTATTCAATACATGATTATTTGGATGGGTATAATAATGATGTGTATTTGATTTAATAATAAATATAACATGATCATGAATCTGTATATATAATATACCATTCAATTATATATTATTTTAATATCAAAAAGTGATATTGTCAATTGTGCGTACGTACGGATTACCGTCTCCACAAACACTATGAGATTCATTCCCCATCGTATCTATTCAAGCATAATTTCCATTAGATGATTAAAAATAATGTTTAAAGACTTTATACCATTCTGTATTTTAATAATATACATCTCATACATGAAAATTATGACTCACATAATAATGAATATAAAGGAAAACAAATCTGTTAACAACCAAAACGATGATAATACTAAGATATTATTAACAGAACAATGTTAAAAGATCATATATGAAATCATATTAATGTATATGATTCTAGAATAATTTAATAAAAATTATTTCACCATTATACAGGAGGTTAAAAAAACCTCAACCAAGGAAAAGTACAAGGTAAGTGTTAATTTCACAATCTCTTTGTTATGCGTTGTTGTTTTTACGTAAGTATCAATTGGGATATCTTAATAATCCACATCCATGTTTCTCAAAAATGTTTTTCAAAATATTTTTACTATTTACTAAACTTTGGGTTAAAGTAATTTATACCCTTGTTTTAATTTTTTAAGATGTTTATAATGAAATCTTAACATCTTTTTCCAAACAACATCCATTATAACCTTTTTTCCAAAATTAAGGTGAGAATATCGTTTTTTTAACTTATACGACGGGTGCGGCTATTTGTAGCCTTTATAACATCATCGATTCTTCCTTTATAATATTATAATGATACTTCCAAAAAATGATTTCTTTATAAGTTATGTTACTTTTAAATGATTTCAAAATAGAAAGAGATATTTCCCTAAAAAATGGTTTTTATTTAATCGATTTCAACATCCTTTGATGGATTTTAAGCTTATTTGAAGTTTGTTTATTATGATACAAAACATCAATATTGTATTGATGGTTTTGTGATATGTTTGACTATGGATGTGTTATTTTTATACCATTCATGGTTTATGGATAATTTATTGAAATTTTTTTCTATTTTTAATAGAAATGTTTATGTTATGTTTAAACCTTTTTGTATAAGGAATTCATTGGACTTAGTAAGTGACGGGTAGAGCCTGCTATAGCTCCTTAATGCGTCGGTAGGTCTATTGAGACAAACTAGTGTCTTGGAACAACCCCTTTACAAAATCTTATTTGTAGTCTTGGCACAAGGCCTTGACTATGTTTTTATGAAAGTCTTGAATTATGCATTCCATCATTATGAATGTGGCTAGTGATATTGAATGTGATTATTCGACAAGTAGAATATCTATGTGAGTAATTAAATGGAATTATATGATTTTATCTTTTCCATATAATTCTGATGTTCCAGTTTAAAAGGTTTTTTAGTCTTATACATTTCGTTAAATGTTTATTCTTATTTATGAATGACTTCGCTATATTGTTATCCTTACTAAGCATCTGATCTCACCCCTTTCTATGTTTTATTTTTCCCAGGAAGCGAAAAAGAAATTTTATCACTGACCAGCATGGATAGTCTGAGGGGGTATGAGTGTGGTCCATGAAAACAATGTTGTTGTAGTTTAGTATTTTATGATGTAATGTAAACCTTATGAATGTATCATGTATATCCAAGGCTACTAAATTAATCGGACTTTTCAAGACTTGATCTTTTTTATCATGTCAATGATACATAATAATGAACCAACTCTACTGTTCTGGGGTCAGGGCGTTACACTGGGTCCTAGGATTTCCAACCATTACAACTAACCATGCACATAGTCCATCCTTCCCTAATATCTCCCTCTTATTTCAAAAATTTTAATGATTACCCCAAGGAAAAAGGCAGACCAAAATAAAATAGAAAAACACAGGAAAAATAAATCATGGATGTGAGATTTCTCTGGACCATGGATACATTCTTCCTTCAGATTGTCAACTGGTAACTTCATCAAAAAGCTGAAATAAGTACAGTCTCTCATCCCATGACATTCTCTCCCATGTATCATCTATATCATTTCAATGTTTCCAAAGGAAATGAAAATGTGGGATTGATTTCCCATGAATCATCATCTCTTGGGAGTCCACTATCTGCACTGGCCATTCAAAAATTGGAAAGTTGGTCCCTAACTCCAATTCATCATAATTCAGAACAAGGGAGGGGAATGTTTTGTACCTATTTAGTTGGAAAACATAGAGCATGTCCATAATCGACATAAACTAAGAGGGTAAATCCAATCAGTATTCATCCTTTCCAATCTGCAGGAATATTTCAAAAGGTCAGACATACCTCAGCATCATCTTACTGTGCTTCCCCATGAAATGTTGGCTAAACAAGGTTCCTTTTTTAGGAGCACCCAATAACCCATAGTGAAATCTATATTTTGACACCTCTTATCATAATAAGTCTTCTATAAACTCTAGGCTATCAAAAACTATTATTTTATCATCTCAAAATCTGATATGTCTCTAGCACATGACATAGTCCCAGAAGTGAGATCATAACTACCTCATCCCAACACAACGGAGGATGACAATGATGACCATAGAGTTCCTCAAATGGATCCTTTAAAATTGAGGATTGATTTATGTTTTTATATTAAAATTAAACCAATATCAAATGAAAATACTATAAATATATGAAGTCCAACACAAAATAACATATAATGTCGTCTAAAACCTAATCATCTCACTCTGTTTGGTTATCCGTTTGAGGATGGTATATTGTTCTTAGTTGGACCTATGAACCAAAGGACCATTGAATTCCTTACCAAATCAATGGGGTAAATCTAGTGTCCCATTTAGAAACAATAATGGATGGAACCCCAGGAATCCTAACCACTTTAGTAATATAAAAACGGCCCAAATCAACCCCATTTACTGAATCCATAATTTGGATAATGTGGGATGATTTAGTCAAGAGGTCAATCACTACCCAAATAGAGTTCTTCCCTCCTGGAATGTGATGCTTAAATATAATTAAGTCCATAGAGACATATTCTTATTTCATGATAAGAATGAGTAATGGATGGGACAAACGATATGGCCATTGATTCTCTAAAATCCCTTGCCTATAATTATAGAATATTCATACGGTGTTAGCTATGTCCCATCTCATACCTGGAAAGCAGAACTAAAGATGAAAATCATAATACATAGTTGTTGTACAAGGAAGGGTAACCCATTGAGACAAGTGGTTATCCTACATCAGCAAGTCATTTAGAGACAACGACATCATGGTCCATCTGATGAAAATTAGAATCCCATCTAGAGACAATGTAAAATCAGAGGGGGTTTCCCCACCCTAAGGAAACTGCATGGGTCAAAGGCACAGATCATCACAAGGCTATACCCAATGAATAAACATACGAAGGGATGGTGGAAACTACACACATTAAAAAAAATAAACGTTAACTTCTCTCACTTGTCTCTAAGTGAATATTGGCCAAAATCCCCATCCAAGTCCACTAATTGTTTGACATCCTCAAATCATGCATGGGAAATTTCCTTCTTATGTCATTATGAACCTGATTGAAAATTCCTATCATATAGATAATACCAATTTCATTCCACTATAAGTATATGATGCAGCAACGTTTCCTCAAAATGAGATCCTTCTGAGATAAGATGTAGTCAAATCTCGTATGATTATTAAAGACCACAAATTTCTCCCAAAGGAGTCAGTGGCTCCTTGCCTTCAAAGAATACATCACAACTACTAGCTCAAAGTCATGAGTTAGGTAGTTATTCTCATGTGATCAAAGTTGACGTAATCCATACACCACCACATGATCATACTTTATAATCAAACACCTGAGACCCATATCGTAATCTTCGTAGTAAACCATATACCACTTTCCTGACTCTCCGAATATCAACATGAGGGGCCGTGGTCTACCACCGCTTTAGCTCCTTAATATATTACTGAAATTTTAGGTACCATTCATTCTTTAAACCTTTTGGCATGAGTTTGTTCATAGGAGAATCTAGACATGAAAAATATTGAACAAACATCTTGTAATACACTACTAGGATGAGAAAAATCATGATATCAACACATGTTCATTAGCAGTTCCCACAACATAATCGCACTGATCCACTCGGGTTCTACTGAATCCCCTTCTTCTAATAATAAATGGCCTAAATAATTCAATTAATTGTTCAAAAATGTGCACATTGATATCTTAGAATAATGTTTCTGATCCAGTAAGGTCACCAGCACAGCCCTCAAATGACAGTCATTTTCCTTTCCAGACATTGATTTGTCCATGATTTCATCCACAAATACAAAAATGGTGAATTCAAGAAAATCATAGAACACCCAGTTCATGGATGTCATAAATATTGTTGGGGAATTCATCAATACAATATGCATTACAAATTTATTGAAGTTTACAAACATTATTCAGAATGTTTTCTTTGGTATGTCTTCTTCTTTCACTCAAACATGGAGGTAACCCGAGCACATGTCAATCTTGGAAAACCAATTTTACCCTTTTATTTTTATGGATAATTCATCATTTTTGGGAAATGGGAATTTTTTTTCCTTATGATTACATTTTTTATCATTCAACAGTCGACACAAAATTGAAGAGGACCATCAGCCTTCTTAGAATACAAAGTAGGATTGGCCCAAGGAGAGACACTTGGGAGGATGAATCCTATGGATTCAAAATTGTCTAGAACTATCTTTAATCCCCTTAATTTGGGTGTGTCTATAAAATATGAGAAATGATATATCGGTTCCTTTCCCTATGAAAAATTGATTGGTAACTCCACACCCAACTCCAGATTTAGCCCTAAAAATAATCTGGGAACACCTCTGAGATATCCTCTACCACATTTTTTAATCCATCCCCATGAGCACTGAAATCATCTTATATCACAAGTGATGATAAATGAAACATTATACTACCAATCCTAGAGAGTGGAAGACCTTCTTGACCTGAATCAGTATCCCATTCTCTGAGGAAATCATGAGCACATACCTGAGGTTCCATGAAGAAAACTCCCCACCAATGAAATCAATGTGTTCTTGAAATTAATTATCCAGTCCATACCAACAATCACATCAAACAAATCCATATCAAGAACCAAGAAATTCCACTCCATCTCAACCCCTTCCATGGAAATCACACATAATGGACACATGTGGCCTAGCTCATTCATCTTTACTAGAAACACCACCAACACTATTGCGAATGATAAAAGATCAGTTGGTAGATTCAAATATTTAACAATGATAAAAAATATATATCAATGACATATGCACTAGTATAAAAATTTTAAAAAAATACATACGATTCAATCATAATGGTACCTCGAATAGTTGAGGGCCCTACATCAGGACCCACATGTGCCAGCCCCATAGCATAATGGTTTCTAGTATTAGATTGAGTTTATCCTGTCCACTATCATAATGATGTTATCTATGAAGAATTTGACACAAAAAGATCCAGTCCTACCACCTCGAACACCAAACCAAAACCCAATTTTCATGGACAGTTCTGATTGAGCATTCATTCCCCTGGGCGCAATCAAGCCTATACCCCTAGATAACATCATGTAATCCTGTTGAATCCCTGAAAGTGCCTCAAAAGTCCACTCGTATGATGGGATTATGGTGGATACACAAAATCTAATTTAGTGTGTCCCACCTACCCACACAGCTACCACACCCCCGACCATGCATTTGAATACATAAAGGGAGGCTGCCTTGAATGTTGTTCTGTACTAAATTCTCTAATATTCCCTTTATCATCATGATTCTCTATTTTTTATAATGAACTAAAAATTCACCTTGCCGACATGGACACCAAGGTTCCTGGCCTGCCCATGCGATCAATCTCTACCATAAATTCTCATTCTTTCACTTCCTAAAAATTATTCTATTTAAATAAATGGAAATGTGAATTTATCTATAGACACACTCCATTTCAATCATCTTAGAAATATTAGTTCATTGATGACTATCTCAATATAATATAGTTCTCGCTCATCGAAATGGTTTGTAGGCTCCTTCAATTTTAGGTCCCCCTAGATAAGATCCATAAACTCTCATTGTCTTTTAAATTTCAAGACCATAGGGATGTATTGATGATTAATGACCTCCTTGAAGCCATTACATCCTATATATTGTTTCTTTATATCCTGAATCACATAGTCCCACCCTCACCGACTTGGTCCCACAAGGAGAAACAAAGCGCATTTCACCCTGACATCGTCCGGAGCGTCCAGGAACTCAAACATGCACTCGATCTTCTCAATAAATTCTTATGATTTTTCAGGATTTGAACTACATTGGAGTATAAGAGGATTATTCTTCATTGAATCATAGACCATATACATCTACAAGCTAGGCTTCTCTTCCCCGACTAGTGTTGGGGTAGGTATTGAACTTCTCAAACCACAACATCAACCAACCATAGATCAATTGGGGAGGTATAACTCTCTCTAGATCCTTCAATCCTTTGCGGGATATTTCCACAGAGGTATGTTTCTACATGAAGAAATACTCACATCATAAAATCAATAGTATATCAGGTGAGAGTAAATTACAGCAACATCAAAGAATAAGTAAATCAAACATGTCATGGAAACACAGAGAACGATCCACTTCACCCCCACCAAGGGCCCACATATAGTCCGCATCCTACACATCCCACATGTATGAGAAACCAAACAAGAATACCAACATCCAATGGAGACTCAATGTCTATCACATGTTGTGCGAGCGACGCAATGTACTCACAACATGAACTCTAAACCCCAAAAGTCTTAGATCCTATCTTTCTAGACTCATACCATTTAATATGACATAAAGAGATAAAACCTCAGGTCATAACATATTTCATGAATGAAGATTAGTCATCATCTGATCTAGCACCCGACCTAGTCCACAGAAATCCCTTAAGGGCATTCCCAATCCCCACAGGCTTGCATAAGTTCCTGAGTATCATTATCAACAATTGGGAATGATTTAACCATAATTCTAAAAACCCAAAATACTACATATAATAAACAAACTCTCGAAAACTAAATCCAAATTATCTTTTAAAATGATTCAAAATAAACCATACAACATTAAACACTTCTGAAAGAGGTCCACAACAAAATGGGTACAAATAAATTATCCCAGGACCATAGCAAGGCATGCAGTGTATCTCCCACATGTGTGATCCAAAAACAACATCCATGAAGAGCACTAGCTTCCGGACCCATGGTCACCAAAACCATTACCCTTTCCTGTATCAAACATGACCATGTCTTATTATAGGAAAAAGATTAACTACATTTTGAGACATTTCGAAATAGTATGCCACTGAGAAAATAGTCCATGCTCTAAACATTATAACCTAAAATAAATATTCAAGCTTAGGTAAAAGAAAATAAATCACCTTAAGTTTTTAATGGAAAAAAGTTTTTAAGGATAACATTTTAATGAAATGGGATTTAAAAAAAAGTTTGAAATATGAACATTTTTGTTTGAAATATATCATTTGGAACACCTTATGTCGATGTTAACTGCAAAATGTTAGAATATAACCTAACATGGAAGAGGCCCTATAAGTGATAGCAAGTTATTGGGTCATTAGAACCTCTTATCTCAGTGTAAGGAGGTATTAGAAAAAAAAAACTCTATAATATAGTTCATGATACTCTAGAAAGGAGAAAATCCAATATTCTAATGGTATCCATTATCTATATGTTTTTTTAGTGTTGGTAATGTCAACACCTCTAATTGAAACTCGGACATATACACCTTCATATCAATATCTCGCTAGTCCTCGTCCACCTTTCTAGTTACCCAAGCTTCTTGTTATGTGATCATACAAGTTTCACACAAAACACATGTACTCACATTTATATCTCACAATATAAACATGGCCCAACACTCATGAAATTAACAATTTCACAAAAAATTACCATTCACAATTTAACGCAAACCAAATCCTTTACAAAATACAGTTCAACCTGATACACAATTTGATAAAATATTTACTTAAATTATAAAAGTTATCCAATGCAATATATAATGAATCAATTCAAGAACATACCAATTTAGAAAATTAAAACCCATTTAAAAATCAATTGTATAACCAAAATAATTAAAACCAACATCTGAATGACAATTGTAACTTATAAATCATGATATGAAATTCATTCCAGCCAAATACATTCATCAATAATTTTGTAAACATAAACCACATACCGTTATTGGTGAAACCACAAAATCCATTGTGAAACCCATGTCGCAACTTAATCACAACAAAAAGGAGAAATATCAAGCCTTAAACCATTAAATCGACACATCTATGTCTAGGAAGTACCGTAAAATTGAAACCCCAGGGATTCAGGAAATGAAAACCTATAAAGGAATAGAAAAGGATTTATAAAGAGGACGAATCGAGATAAAGAGACACTAACCTGTGGATTCAAGGAAATCCCACACCAAAAGTACAAAAACATTGATCCTCAATGGAGGTGTTAATAGGGAGAGGAGTGCCAATGGAGATGGAACTCAAGTGGGGTGACAAAATTTAAATAATGGTTCAACCTGAGATGATAGAGAAAATAGAGAATCTATAAATGTGATGGGAGGTCTCCATGGTTAGTCTGCAAGGATTAAGAAACTATTCGGTAAATGAGTGGACTGTTCTGTCTGAGTAGATGAATTTTCAACGTTTCTTAGGAAATGGATCATGGTATTTTAGAAGCCACGTAATAGGTATTGCCTCTTAATGCATGGTGTCAGGGGTTTGCTCACATTTACTACTAACCATGTTCAAACCATGAACATGATCTTGCCTTCCTAAATTTCTCTATTTTCATCCAAAAATATCAGGAAGAAACCCATGGAAATAGGTAAAAACATTTAAAATTAAAAAATACCTACAACATAAATCATGGATGCGACACATTCTAATTTCATGTGAATATTGAAATTAATTTTTTTAAAAATATCCCTACATTACTTCTTATCAAAATGATAGAATTTAGATTGAAATAATACATACATAAATATATATTTATAACATAGTCATAATAGAATATACCCTCATTGAATTAAATAATATCCGGAAGAATTCGGTGGATTATTTTTAATTGGGTTTCTATATGTGGTTAATTCATTATTGGGGGATGATTTTCCCACTATTAAGAATACTTATGGGTTTTTGTGATTTTTTTTAAATTATTATTAACTCAAGTATATAATGATATTGGGTAGGTATCATTATAATAACATTGATGAATAATTGGATCTACATAATGAGGGACAATACATATTAATGAGGGATATTTAATATTTATATCATTAAATATATGTGAAATGGATGGTATATCTGATATTCATTTCCAAAAACATTCAAAAAATCCATGTACTCAATCTGATTCTTTCGAGACATAAAAATTATGTCATCAATAATCTAATTTAATGGGTTTTTATAAATTAAATTTATTGGTTTTCGAAGACTATATATATTATATCAGTGAAAATTATTTGTGATATTAGAAATAATAATTTTTTAGATTATTATAATGGCCATAAAAATGTTGAGTTTATATCCCAAATACATCTTATAATAATATTATATATGAAATGTAGAATTTGTAAGTACTTTAATAAAATGTGTGGGTATATAATTTATTAATTATGATAAAAACATATCTTAAATGATTATAAATATTATCTATATATAATAATGTGAAAAACCCATCACGAGGTTTAATAACTGGTTGGTAATCTCCCATGTATGTACCATACCATATAGTGTAGGATGGATTTTAATATATATTGTTTCATAAAAATGAACTATGGTTGTATTTTATTGATAAAATATATGGTGATATATTATCATAGGTATTAATTAATAGCCGATGAAAACAATACCCAATACATGAACATGATTTATTTGTTGTATTTTTTTTATTTATTTAGTGGTGTTTCAAATGTAGGGATATATTTCATATATATATATATATATCATAAGTGATTATTTTATTGTTCACACCAAACTAGATGATCATGATAAATTTAATATTATTATTTTTTATGAATGATATTAATTTCAAAATAATTTTACATCCTCAAAATAATGAAAATATGTTTATAGATATATGAATAATTAAACAACTTATTTTTCCTCATTAAATATTTTTTGTGGTCCAATATTAATATATATTTAGTTAATATTGACGTTAATGATAAATTAAGTAATAATATCAATGAATTATTAAATTAATTATAATAATACATTTTTGGGAACATCTGAGAGCAACAAAAGCATAATATCGACTAAGATAATTGGGTGTAAAATACTCTAGGGATCACTCCAGAAAATGATTCAATTATATGATTTAGAAAATAGCAATATATCACATCTATATGAGAACTAAATAATTAGAACATATATCATCATTCACTATTCACTCAAGTATAATAAAACCAATATATTTAATGGAAAACATTTTGTGGTACACCTCGATGAATGACATTATTGATTTTACATATCAATGCATTGTCATCAAGTATGTAAAAGTTGAATATAAGATGACTATTTTTGTATTAACGTGTGAAGTTGAAGTGTGTATGAAATATATTAAAATTTTTATATTTGATTTAATGTAACAATATCCACTATAACTATCAATATCCACGTAATAAACATAAGGGTACTACACGAATGAATTAATGTATATTATAATGAAAAAAGTATGCTATTAAATTTAATGATACTTGTAAATACCATTCATTATAGATATTCGTTTATCTATGGAATAAGCATTGGTTCACTTCCTATCATCCATAGGTTCGATGAATTTTCTATGGTACATAAATCATCAATATATAGGTGTGATCATAGAGAATAATAAATTTCTTCAATATCGCATTGGTTACTACTTTTCCATAACATTGATCTATAAAATAGGATATTAATTGATTTTTTGAATGAGAGGTTTCTCTATATATGATGTGGGATAGATGAGTTAGGACAAATTATATTCAATTTTATGAATAATATTGAATATTTAGGATTCTACTACATATATAGTTGTGTTAAAATATCCATAAATGGATCTAGTGATCCCAAATATATATATTCCCATATTAATTATACCTTTTATAAATAATATTACCCATTGACAATTAAATAAATAGAATTTATATTTTATCACATACTAGTAATATAATAAATATATTACGTGATAAATGTGAAACATTAATAAAACTCTTTATTCTGAAAAATATTAAGAAGTCCAAAAAACTTAAAATAATACTATATAAGTTTATATTTTTCACTTTATTCACTCTATAACCCATTACTAATATTAATAAATTATTTCATTAATAATTAGATGATATCATAACTATATAAATTTATTTATTTTATGGTGTCCTTTTAAACATAGTCCCCACCCAAACATTGTGGTGGACCTATGAGGATGTATACTCTTATTCATATGAATAGATCAGACTATTGAATATTATTTTTATGTGATCCTCTATGATATTTACAAGATATTAATGAGTTATACCCACTAACAATAAGAGGAGTCTTGAAACCTATTATTTCACCAATTTAGATAGACTATTGTAAAAAAATTAAAACAACATTTGTACATTTTTCATGTAATATAATATCTTTAAATCTTGATATCTCATAATTTAGAATGAAATATTTATATCAAAATCCTTTATTTATTTATTATTCAATGATATTACATTTTTTTGTTACCTTATTTCACCATAGAGTAGGATTTTAGAAAGCTATTACCATCCTAATCTATTATCACGAGGATATCACCTCGTTTTGATATAGATAAATCTATCTCTATCATTTATATAATATCATCATATCGTTGTTGAAACTAGCTTAGGTAACCACACAATGAAATAACATTAAATGTATTCATATATCATTAACGTACATAATACAATGGTACACATTAATAGAAATATCAAATTTTTTAGGAATATAGACGTGTTTTTAGAGAGGAGCTACCAAAAATCTCTCAAAACATTAGGTGTTACTATTGGTGAATCCATTTTCATGATCCAGTTAAATTGAAAAAATTATGTTAAAATGTAATTTTAAGATGTCTCAATACTTTTGAACTCAATGCACCTGATCACCAGACATCTTATGTTTCTGTTTATCATGATGTTTCTTGAACATTGGACTTTAGTTAATGATTTTGGGCATGGTATACCGGCATTTTCAATATTTTCATGGAACTAAACTATTATTTTTTTATACATATAATATATAGAAAATACCAGAAATAGTGTGGAATAAAAATTATATAAACCATTATAGTAACCTTATCTCAATTATAAATACAAAATTCTACATGTAATGGTAATTAGTTTTCATTTAAGAGTATTTTTAAGGTCTCTAATCTATAACACTCCCACTTTCCCTAGATTATAATGATATGAATATTTTACCCCCAAACTTCTAAATTACAATCATGATTATGTGGAGATAAAGACATAATTATGGGGTTTTCCATGTTATCCACATTGGCTAATGTAATACGAAATAATTCACAACTCCATGTAAAATCAATCAATAGATAAAACTCTTAATGTACATGCCTTTTTCATTCAAACGCATTTGGGCTCTTTCGCCAACACCACTACAACTACTTTTATACTAATAAACTATTACACGAAGTTCACATCAATAAATAACTCAAATATCCATGTCAATGATAAGAATCTTGATGACCTCGTTAATTGCATCATAAGAATAATTATTCTCACATTCTAATAAAGAATCAGTGACTAAAGTTTTTATTGAGATTTTCAATCTTGCAAAAGAACCATTTGGGCCAAATAAATTTTAAAATAAAATTTTATATCATCATGATATTTCATGAAGCAACAATTAGTGTATCACATCAATGATAGTTATATATCTCCTCAATAAGCCCAGAAAATATCATTTCAAGGCATCAATTACATGGGGATATTTTTTAAAAAAAACTAATCAATAGAGTTCTCATGGAATAGATGAATTTATTCTAACTATTTATAATGTAATGTAAAAATAAATAATGTTACATTGCATGATATATATTACATATCCCTCTTTGGAAACGTAAGTGATTATATTAGTATTTTCAATCTCCTCTTATGTTGGTGGGGTTTTTCCCTTAATATATTCATACCTTATGAACTTAGAAATAATCATTTATTGAATTATTTTTTATTGTACCATTTCTATTAAATGTAATAATAAGTTCTTCGGAATTGTACTAGTATCATATGAGATCTATAAAAAATTATATTAATCAAAATAATGTATGTTTCTTCACTTATTTCATTAATGGAAATGCTTTCATTAGGAAAATTATTAACTTAATCCAACAAATTCACATTTCATTCCCTAATCTTTAATATTTACTAATAAGAAAAAGATGAAATATACAATATAATTATTTTATAATCATATATCATAGTAAATTTTGAAAAAAAACATTTTTATAGCCACATAAAAAGGAATATTTCTTGATCATTATTATTTTTTAAAACCATAAATTAAAATGTACATATTTTATTACTTATATTCACGATTATAACATAACCATCAAGGATGATTCAAATAGGCATGTTCAACAACATCTTATTTAGAGAAGAATTATTGAAATTCATTTTCCTTATTTCCCAATAATTTAATATTTTAATTTATAGTAATATTCAGATAGATTTTAGCTCCCAATGAATGGGATAGTTTCGTTATAGTCATCCCATGTTGATTAATAAGACCCTTCACATACGGAAAAGAAATATAGATAATTATGTTTTTATCAATTTCTATATTTTTCTTGACTATCCATTTCCTCCCAATTTATTTTACATGAGCTAGTGTGTTTACAAAAATTCAAACATGATTTTGATAAATATACAAAATCTTATAATTCTTGTATTAATCCCATTAATGAAAATTTGTGCAATATAAATCTTCTTCGTATGATAGAGGTTCAAAATTAATTAACATTATTGTCTAACATCTCTCAGTGAAAGAAATCCATATAAGTATTAATCTCAAACTTATCATGTATACGTACACAATATTTGTTTCTCTATAACATTATGTTTTCCCATGGTCTATAATAGATATTGTTATTTTATTAACTAATGTGATCCTCATTCATCAACGTCATCGATGTCAATATTTCTCAAATAATTTTCCTTAAAAATGGGTTCCATTTATAGATTGATGTAACATCATTCCATTATTTTTTTATATCAGATAATGTGTATAGGAATCAACCACTGGATTACTTTGGATATCCTACAAAAATGAATTTTATGATATGATATGTTAGTTTTTCAAAAATTGTATTCTTGAAAAAAGCTGCAAACCCGCCTACACATATTGATGACTGTCTCAGTTTATCTCTAAACATGAAATCATGTGTAATACCATATGTGGTTGTATTTGGAACATAGGTAAGGATATAAATAAATATTTATAACATGTATCTAAAAATGATAATAGACTGGTTTCATGACTCATTCTTGACCTGACTACATCGAAAACATTATAATTCATCATTTAACATAACCCATTCTATTGTGGATTATAATAAGGTCTGAGTTGAGACGTTATATCTCACCCCTTTATGTGATAAATGAAATACTTATTGATATACCCTCTAAATATTTTTAAAGGATTTCCTTAATATTTTATCTAATATGATTTTCAATTTTATTATGGTTAACTATAAACAACTAAAATGATTCTTAATTATATCTCATTAATTCGGTTTACTAAGACCTACATTAGTCATTATATAAGGTAGTGATGTAAGAAAAACCACCCCTATAAAATATCACAAAAGTACCTCACACGTCAGTGTAAATCATTTACTATAGTGAAATGTCAAATACTCAATTCTCATTAATGAGTAATTTGGTCATTTTATCTTATGAAAAATCATAACATGTATCAAAGTCTTTCATCCTAGTAGATTATAAATACAATAATTTATGAATTTTTATTCAAATATTATCATTTACATTAATAATATAAAAGTGATGTTAGAGGGTATTATATGATTCATTTTATGTTGTTTTATAATTTATTTCCATTAAAGTGATTAATGTTAATGAATATAAAATCCTTTATTATTATCATAAATACCATAAAATAAGTTAACAATAAAAAATATAACCCATTTATTAAAAAAAGAAATAAATACACTGGTGTCCAAAATTGTTATTGATATTATATTTCTAGATTGTTTTGGTAAATGAAAATAATTTTTCAATACAATAACTTAACCACTAAAAAAATTTAAATTATAATCTCCTACGTCCATAGATCTCATTCTCACATAACATTTGTCATCAAAATAAACATCTTATATTGAAATATTATGAAATCAAATAGGTTTCTATATATGAATACAGTTGTACGACCCAAATGTTGTTGCTAACACCCAAATTGTAGAAAAAACATATTGTGGTTGATTAAACATATACCTGAGTTTGAAGAATAACCATGTTTATTTTTCCCATCAAAGAAAATTATCTTTTAGCAGACATTCCAACCAAAAGAAAATAATAAATCCTCATTATCATTCCCCATCCTCTATATAGTAAAATTCTTGTTTGGATAGTGTATAAATTTAATTATTATGGGTATATCCTATTATTCCCAAGCCATTACATTCCAACTTTTTTACCATAAGGACTAACTTTTACTTATTCATTATATCAAAATCATATTTCTAAACTAAAGACAAAATAATTATGAGTGACTTTTTTCATGTTATTCCTATTATAGTTAACTATAATGTTTCAGATAATAGGTTGAAAAAAGGAAGTAATGTGATCATTCACAATTTCATTTATTAGTATAAACAAAATGGACTCTTGTCACACAATGTATGAATATATCTTCAGTAAATGAGGTCCTTATTTATTTAATTTATCTAACCAAGACAGAACATGTGATCGTGATAAATCATATAATTAATTCTGATCTATTTACTATTATATCACTTAGTGATTAGAAAATATAATTTTGAGATCTCTATAAACAAGTATTTTCTAGAGTTATCTCGTCATTAATGAAAACATGATTTAAAATTTGTCTACTAAATCATCTACATGATTTTTATATTTATATTTTTCCTACTTTTTAAATTACATTATATGATCTACATAATATGGTGATTCTAATACTTCAAGATCCCACTCATAGAGTAGTACTATGTGAAAGATAGTATAACAATTCTAGACATTACAGTAGGTCTGGATATTATCTTCATATAGTATATAATATAGCTTGAATGAACTAATGGTGATGATATCCATTTATTCTACATCAAATAAGCCTTTAATATTAGTAACATATCTTCAGATTGAGTTACACATTACCTGTTATGTAAATAATTAATAGTACCTATCTCTTTATTAAAATCTATGTAACCACCACAACTAAACACAAAATACTTTTTCACTTGAGAATTATGGTGAGCGTGATCCTTATATCATCTCATAATAGTCTAATATAAGAATATAGTACTACTAAAAGAGATTCAATGAATGATTTTTACTAACTATCATAGTAGAATCATGACTCCATGAAGTGTTTATTATAGTCTCTACTTCTAGGAATCATAAATTTGATAACACTATTTATAACAAGGATCCAATATCTAAGTAACTGTTTTTTATAATATAGTATAGTGAACCAAAAATATCTTTATAACTCACCTCTTTTATGAGGAACTCTTTTATAGTGTTAAATATAATATCATATACCCATTTTTGTAAATGAAAGTGAAAAAGGGTTTTGAAACATACTATTTATTCGAAATACATTGTAATTATTATATGGATGGAATAATTTTATCTTCATTATGTTAATAATATGTGATGATGATAATATAATAACATAGAATTAAATGTAAAATATTCATATTATCTTAATTTCCATTATTTTTTAATTCATTATTATTTTTTGATGGGACTGCACAAAAAAACATCCCGAAATAATAATAAAACATTTAAAAATATGTAAATAAAACATGTAATCTTGGGCATTTACTTTTTCATTACCCATTGAGCATAAAACAAGAAACATTAACCCCATGTTCGGAAACATTTGTTGTTTCTAACATATGATGTAGCTCACACCCACGTCTAATGTATCCAAATCTCATTTGGAACTTCAACAAAAGAGGTAATTCGTCATATATAATTTATTCTATATAATATGAATTTTATACTTGAATGATGGTTAGGGGAAATCATGAATGTGAAATAAAAATTAATATATTTTATTTAAATGTTCAAGACGCATATACATATAACTATTGATGAATATAATGTGAATACTTTAATTTTTAAAAATTTATTACAAATATCTCATTTGTGCAATAAATAATATAAATCTAAAAAATTTCATACATTAATTTTTCAATTGATGGTCAATATTAGTCTTTTCACCAATGATGTGAATAATAAGATAAAAATATAATAATTGTTTTTGGTAAATTTTAATTTTTTTGAAAATATAAATATATATTTATTTTTAAAAAATATTAATCTAAAATATGAATATTATTTAAATAATAAACAATTTTTTTCTTATTATTTGAAATTTATTAATATTTTTTTATGTAGATAAGGGTTCCAAAAATAACTAAA
Source organism: Viscum album (assembly GCA_963277665.1). Lineage (NCBI taxonomy): Eukaryota > Viridiplantae > Streptophyta > Magnoliopsida > Santalales > Viscaceae > Viscum > Viscum album. Next base: position 322,644,775 of record OY728161.1, read on the forward strand.
AGGTATTATGTGACATTTCTATCTCTAAAAGTTATCAGCTGAATCATATAGTAGATTATTTGAAACTATCATTAGACTGTCCAAGATAGGTTACCCAACAAAATGTGTGAATGTGGTTATATTGTATGGTGGTCTTCTCTGAATCAAAATTTACATAAATTTATTTTTCAAACATCTCTAGTGTATGTTGTCGCATGTCCACAGGAGCACACCACCCCTTTGGATGTGAGAATGGATTTTTAATATGGTGGATTAGACTCCTCATATAATTTTTTCTTGTCTTATTGATTTTTTCCACAGCATAATCTTTAGTAATTTTACTTTTTTTAGAAGCTTACTACATTATTGAAACGTCCCCCTAGCTGAGAAATGATTAGATCATAAAAGTCCATCCAAAATTCATCGAACCACATTAAAAATAACACATTAATATAAATATATATAAATATATGCTTTTTCAATTTAATACCAAAAAATAATTTGTTGATCCAAATTTAATTATAATATGTCTATCAGTTGGTTTTTAATGATCAAATAAATATCTGGTTCATTTCAGTGGGACCATGATGATTCCCACAACATAATTTTAGTTATAATTTAATATAATAATTTCTTTAAAATTTATGAAATCAATAACATAACATATTTTTTTGTCATGGAGCACAACAGAAGGACATATATAGATGTTTTAAAATTATTATAATTGGAGTGACATAAAAAATTGACTATATGGAAGAGAACACCAGTAAATTAATATAAGATCTTACAAGAAAAAATTTAAGAAAAAAATTATATTGAAAATTTTCTACATTTGATTTTAATATATTTGAAAATGAAGTAAATTATTCGAGTATGTTTCTCTATAAATACATAATTGGATCTTTATAGATCATAAAAATTCACTATGAATGTCTAATGATATGCGTATTTTTGATATCAAAGTTCTAGCATGATTAATTTATGATTCCATTGATTTCCCAACGATAGCTGCCTTTTTAATTCCTTTATAAAAAAAGGTGAACATTGATTAAAACAGGAAAAGATCTCCTTCCCTCTCTTGGATATTAGAGAGATGAGGGAGGATGAATTAAATTCATGTGTATGATTTGTACATGAATTATGAAATTTCCAAAACATATTTTGTAGTGTTTATATAATAAAAAATGGATGCATGGAACCTGAAAATATATTAAATACAAAATAATCAAATAATGAAATATTATGACCTATTAATAGTTTTATAAACATCAGTAATATTTTTTTACATTATAGAAATATAATAAATATATTAAATGATTAACAAGATTGAATAACTGAAGTCAATTTTCCAATTAATATGAATAATTCATAAATATTTAAATTATATTCATTAAATAAATATATTCCCATGTATTTCCAATGTTTTTAATGAATACTATTATGATATAAAATGATTTCCAATTATTTTCATCCTGAATAATATTCATTCATTTATTTCATTGATATTCTCTAAACATGGAAATTTTCTGATTACTGTGGAGTGTACATGTTGTCTTATACTCTGATTCGAATGAATATGTTAAAATTTTTAATAATCTATTTTTGTTACCCTCTAACCACTTATATCTAGAGTAGTGAGTACCAATCATATTCATGGAGTGGATTCTAGAAGCCCATGATTCCAATTGAAGATATAATGTATAGCCAATAGTTTATCCCAAGATAAATGATATATAGTTTAAGCCACATAAGAAGGATCTAGTAACGAAATAGAAATGTGGTTCTATTGATGCAATGGAAGGGGAAATATCACATGGTATTTTGTAACACACCATATAGATGTCGAATAGATAGTGGATTAAACTCTATATAAGAGTCAATTGTTAGAGTAGAAGAAACTATATGGTATAAACAATGTTTGAGGATCCAGTAAAGTTGATGGAGGTGTTAGATGTTTTAACTTGTTACCACCACCACCCACATTGGTCTCTTCCCTGAATAGGGTGCTTAGGGAGAGGGGAAAGGATAGTTATAGGTTATTGAGACTTATGAACGGGAGGATCCAGATATGATATGAGGTATATTGTGTATCATTTCTACATTACCTGCAATAACGATACACATGGTTGTGGTTCATTAATATAATTCCACATATCTAGTTTATGGGATATGGATTCTAATTAATCCATTGGATAAATCCTTGTGCTTGGAGACCCAGAATGTAATTGGATCCTTTATTAAAAACATCTTCTCAAACTGTGAAATTATACTTGTAATTGGGATATTCTATTATTATCTATTTATATTGATAATAAGTTCCCACAATTTTATCTTAGTTATAAACATGTTATCTACAGTTCATGCCCATATATACTCCATGAGGAGGATGAAGTGATTATGTTGTGATGGGAATAAGTATTTATTTATAGATGAAATGAAATCCTAGGAATACCATGATGATGTTATGTGTTGGAGAGTTTAACTGGTCATTCATTATTTTAATATCAATGTCACGACCCATCCATGGGGCCCGTGCTGTGACTACCCCAAACCCGCCTTACATAGGCTAGGGGATAGCGACTCACACCAAATACATAGATCCTGATAAAAATGGATTTCATTGCATTTATAAAAGAAAAAAACACAACAGAGTACCCAACTGAAGTAAGAACTAATTAAACTGAGTACAAAAATTTGTGCTGAAAGGTAAATGGGCCAGAATAAAAACCCATCTGAAAGTACAGTACAACTGAACGCTATCACAACTACAGTATAGTAAAACAACAACCACTGAGTTTTCCTCCAGAAATCCCACCTGAAGGGTGGGTACATATGTCCTACTCAGCCCCTCAAGTCCTTCTGTCCATTTCGTGTACGTCTCCGCAAGTGGTAAACCTCCGGGTATTATCCAGCTCATGAAGTCTCCACCTCAATCATTGTTGTCTGTTGTCTGCAAACAACACAATGTGGTGCGGGAAAAGCCCGTGCAGGGGTGAGTATACGATACTCAGTTGGGACCCTGAGACCCCCGAAGGTCTCCGAGAATCCAAAAATGATAAACCACATAAGAGAGATAAAAACATGAAGTATCAACCAACCCTACAAAGGTATATGTCGATACATATACCAAAGTTATCAATAACAATACATCTCCAACTCTCGAGCCCAAATACAACCCATTCCACACAGGAAAGAAGTCAATAACATCGATGATAATGATTGAAAATCAAGACTCATCCCACACAGGTATGCCACAATAGTAGAAAGATATAGTTGATGAGATGTATCCACTGGATCATATAAGCTGTCAGACCCACACATGATACAAGACCAACTATCTTGAGAGTAATAGAGATGATCAGATGTAGTCACAGATTCATCTAGCTGTCAGAACCACAAAGGATACAGGAACAAATGTGTTGTCAGACCCACACAGGATACAAGACCATCTACTCTATCGGACCCACATAGAATACAAGAACAAAGGTCAAACTGCCAGACCCACACATGATACAAGAACAGTAGTCATCTCTGTCGAGCCCATGGAGGATTCCAGTATGGTAGTCATCATTGTCGAACTCACAGAGGATTCCAGTATGATAATTTTTTCCATCAAACCCATGGAAGATTATAGTAATGTAGTCGAAACAGTGGAACCCATAGAGGATTCTAGTACAGTAGTCGACGTATTCGCAACCAGCTCTAGGGTTCCTGCACACAGCATGCTCGATTCTGAGAGGGTCCTCTCCTCGATTAGGGGGTCGATATATAAAATATAATAAAGTCTAGAGTTTTTGTTTCCTGAAGTTATGTATCGTCAAAATGAAACCAACGCGATAGACGGCGTGTTAATCGGACGCCCGATCTGAGATATATTGGCTTCTCCTTTTCCCGAGACATGGTTGCAAATACGCTCGTTCCAAACCCGTCCATTTTCCAAATACATCCAAAACTCACTTAGAGTATCGCATAAGTAATGATTCGTCGCGAGGGTCCCAGTGCCGTAGACGACGCATCAGTTGGATGCGCGGTCAATAATTCATTCACATTAAAGTGAAAACTGGCCCGACCCGGTATGCCCAGTGGGCTGGCGAGTCGGGTCAACTCGAATTTGCAGGTCCGACCCGGTAGACTGTCGGACCAGCTTGGTGGGGCTCGGCCTGGCTGTGGTAGGAATCCCGGACCGGGAAAGGGCGCGGCCCGACCCAGTGGGGCTCAACCTGGCCCGGCTGGTGCGTCCTGGCCCGGCTCGGCGTGGCCCGGCTGGCTCAGCTAGCTGGCCGAGCGGTCTCGGGGGGGGGGGGGGGGGGGGGGTGGGGCAGCCCCCTACTTTAATGAACCGGCGATGATGAGAGGTGTTGCCCTCCCGAACGTCCGGCCTTCCTGGCACAAGTGTCCTACTCGGGCGGGCTGCGGTCTTGCTGCGCAGCACCTTCGGGTGTCGCGGCTCTTTCACTCGGCCGGCCGACAAGCCAGCTGGTTCACCGCCGAAGCGGCCCACGGAGCACAGTCCGCGGTCCTCCGCAGCACGACACCCATTTTGGCTTCGCGGTCTTCCTTCTTCTCAGCTCGGCTTTAGTTGTCTGGTTCTTCTTCAGCTGGGCGGCCTGCGGTTGTGGGCCTCATTTCTTCCACATACGGTTGGCACGCGGTCACCGCCTTCTTTCATCTCCACCATCCCAAGATGGTCTCCATCCCTAATAAAAGATACTACAGAGGTTCGACGGGCGGTGTGTGTTCGGCCCGCGCCCTCCGTGTTAGGCGGTTGCAATTGGCCTTGAACAACCATTTTCCTTCAACAACGATAAGTGTATTATTTTTTCAAACTAAAATTATACAATTCCCCTCCCTCGAAATAAGATTCATGGTAGTCAGGCTTTGAGGATGATGGCGTTGCGGGGTGACAGCGTCAACTCGTTGACGTCGGGTATGAAGGAGCTAAGGATGGCGTGTCATCAGCAATCCTTTCGGGTGGCTCCTTCTCCTTTGGCTTGGCAGAAGATCGAAGGAAGGGATATTCTTTTTTCAGTGGTTCTTCGTTGGAAGGACGATGTTCTTCGGTGAAGAATGAAGCATCTTCTAATTCACTAGAGGTTCCCCCATGGAAAATATTTTCTATGAAAATATTAAATTAGAATTCTCAAACTTTTAATGAAATTCCATCCAATTAAAATTAATTCAAAAAGAAGAGTTGTGCCAATTAATTAAAAATGATATTAATTAAATGTGTTGGAAAATTTAATGTGTGGGAGGTGGAGAGTTTAAATTTTAAATGGAGGAACTAACAAATTAATTAAAGGGGGTTTAAGAGAGTTATGGGGAGATGAAATGTTAGGGATCATGTGGGCCCCACCTCATAATTATTCTCTCATGGGATGTTATGTGGGTGTGGGCCCCGACAATAACTTCCCCATTGTGGATTTAACTACAAAAGATAAATAAAATTGTTCACAACAATTTTCTTTAATTTTTTTTATTAAACCCCAAAAATTAACATTCATCCCGCATAAAACGCAATTACGGCTACTGTCCCCTTAAGAGAATACCGGTGCTGCGAGTTCATCGATTTTCTCGGATTTCATTTCCGAGCACCAGTTTAAAAGATAGAAAAACTCGCACGTATCTTTACTGAACGTACTCGAAAAAAAACATCAGAAATTGATTCTGAGCACACCGGAACATGGAATCAAGTGTCTTCAGAAACCACAGACTTATAAAATTCTAATGTATTTATGAAAAAAATTTCCATGAAATTTAAGGTTCTTTACATTACCCCCACCTTAGGACTTTATGTCCTCATAAAGTTACAAAACAAACTAGCGAAACAAATGGGGGTTCTGAGCTCGCATCTGAGCCTCCCGCTCCCAAGAGCTCTCCTAGAGGTTCTCGTGCTGCTAGAGAATGCGCACCAGGGGAATCGATCACCCACATAGGACCCTCTCCTGTCGATCCTTGATCTCCATCGAGACCTCCGTGAAAGTCGTCCCATCATCATTGTCAATCTCCCCATGATCGATGATGTTGGATGGGTCGCAAACATATCTCGACAGCTGAGATACGTGGAAGACGTCATGCACCCTATGCAACTGAGGTGGAAGGGCCAGATGGTAAGCCAACTTGCCTACTCGGATGATGACCAGAAAAGGTCTGATAAATCATGGAGATAACTTTCCTCCCTTGACAAATCTCCGTAGACCTCGTCGAGGTGATACCTAAAAGAAATTGTGGTCGCCATCCTTGAAATCTAGTGGTCTCCATCTCCTACCAGTATAGGACATCTGTCAGCTCAGTGCAGTCTTCATATGCTCCTGGATGATCTGCACCTTCTCGGTCGTAGCCTACACCATCTCTGGAACTACTAGTGCTGACTCCCCTGGGTATGTCCAGCACATAGGTGATCTGCATGGTCATTCGTACAGTGCCTCATAAGGTACCATCCCAATAGTGGAGTGATAACTGTTGTTGTATGAAAACTCCACCACGGGTAAGTGATCCGCCCAGCTGCGACCAAAGTTGAGGACACTTGCACGGAGCATTTCCTCGAGAGTCTAAATGGTATTCTCATTCTGGACTTACGTCTAAGGATTGAAGGTGGTGCTTAGACATAACTGCGTCCCAAATGCCTCCAAAAACGCCTTCCAAACCTGGGAAGTCAAACGAGCGTCTCAATCAGATACGATAGTAGATGGAACACCATGAAGCTGTACAATCTCCTGAACGTAGAGGCATCCCAAGCTCTCTACTGAGCCCTGCCTTCTGATCGGTAGGAATTGGGCCAACATGGTGAGTCGGTCTATGATCCCCCAAATAGATTCATGTCCTCTGGATGAAAGTGGAATCCCCATCAGGAAATCCAGGGAGATCCCTTCCCACTTCCACTCTGGGACCTATAAGGGTTGTACCAAGCCTTCCAGTACCTGGTGCTCTACCTGCACTTTCTGAAAAGTGAGGCATCATGAAACGAACTCTGCTACAACCTTCTTCATACCCAGCCACCAGTGCTATCGTTTGAGGTCCTGATACATCATTGAAACTCCTGGATGTACCGCTAGAGGGGAAGTGTGGAACTCTCTCAGTACATTCTCCTGCAGTGCAACTGGTACCATGGTATGTCTCCTGAAAAGGATCACGTGCTCCCCTACTTCAAAAACTCCATCAGGTGCCTACCCTATGGATATCTGAGCACGTCGCGCCTCATAATCAACATCCCCACGTTGTGCCTCTCTGAGTCGCTGAATAAGTGGGGGAGTGACTTTGATATATTGAAGAAAGGATTCTCTATCTATATCCAAAAAGCATATCTGCAACGCGGCTAGCTGCCATGTTGCCCCTCCTAGCAGCTGAATGCCCAAAATCCGGCTGAGAGAATCTGCTACAACGTTCCCCTCCCTAGGAGTGTATACTATCTCAATGTCATAGTCATGGAGGAACTCGAGCCATCACCACTATTTCAGGTACATGTCATTCTACGAGAAGACAAACCTGATACTTTGAGATTAGAGTAAAACGTAAATCGTTCACTCAACAGAAAATGGCTTTGACTATCCATTTGTAAATAACTCAACTACACCCTTTTTCTCTTATGTCTTACAAGAGCTGCTAAGATTTCTCCTTTTCCAAAAAGAGAAACCTGTCACATCCCCTGGATGAACCACGTTTTTTCCTAGTACAGTCGTTCCTGACATTAACCGTATAATTTCACGCCATGGACGACACCATAAGGCCTCAACGCCACTACAAAGAGATTCAACCGTTACTCTCGCCTCCAATGGTCAAGTCACACTGTAGACAGCAGTGTGTGGTTAATGGGTCTCCTCTAGTAGGAATCTTTAATGTGAGGGTCAAGTCAACGATTTTAACCGGAACCTCTTATTATCAACCATTCTAAATGGTAGGGAAGAAAACATCACATGGAAAATTATCTTTTATTACTCCAACTCATAGTAAAAAGACACAAAACCACCACAAACAACAAAAACATAAAAGCTAGAATCCTCATGAACAAAGGCCTCTATGCTTGGAGCTAGTTCCATTCCTTCCAACCTGCTCCCGAAGCTCGAGGTGAACCATCTAAGGGTGGTAGTAGTAGTGGTGCTTGGTGACTCTGATCACCATCTGCTGAAGGACCTTCTCTATTGCCTCATCCACCGCTCGGCTGTTGCTCAAGCTCCTGCCCCTGCCTCAGTCTCGGTGGCTCCTCCAATGCCTGCTGATCAACTGTGTGGGGATTCTGATAGTCACGCGCTCTGGGACCTCGTTCCCAATAGGAACAATAGACCATCATTCGTTCTGAGCTCCCTCAGCCTCGGGTGCCCCACACCCTCGATGCCACATCATGGGGCTGTCTAACTATTGATCTAACATGCTTGTGCCCCTGTGTCCTCTGTCTACTGCCTGCTGCTGATGTCTTGGCTACTATAAAAAATCACTGTTGCAAGAGCAGCATCTCCAGAGCACTCACAGAGAGTAGAGTAGCTGGTACAAACTCTGCCCTAAAAAGACCCTCGAAGTCTCCCCAGGTGAGAGTCACCTCATCGTAAAACTGGTGCATCAGGCTCCACCACATCTAAGCTAATCCTTGAAAGAGACTAACATATAGGTACACCATCAAGTCAGCGGGTGTCCCAACTGTGTGGAAAACTCGTGCTACAACCTCCATCCAACACTCGACCTTCTGAAAATCTATCTCACCAAGAACCCTCGGAGGCCTCTATCACTGGAACTCGTGCAACGCAATCAGGCAGTGTGCACTCTCTGTTTTTGCGGATTGTGGTATCGGTGGCCCAGTGGGTAGTGGTACCGCTGGTGCCTCGACTGTGCCAGTGCCCTGCAACGAGGCCCCATCGCTTGGTGGGCTACCATCTCTCATGTAACTCTGAACCCTAGCTGGATGCCTTCGTGGGGCCATCTTGAAATGAAACAGGTGTACCATGGTAATAACAATATACCTGGTGAGATTAGACAAATTAAACACAAAGAATATTTTTCAAAGGAAACACACACGCAATCAGTGTTTTCATGCACTGAGTCAGAAATCATAGGTCAGGGTCTTGGTGTATGGATACGTCACCACCACACCAACACTGGACTCCCTAGACTAAAAACCACACTCAATACTCTTAAAACTATTGCTTTACAGTAAAATAGATCAGATTCATATTTTCTGTGGTAGAACCAACTCCTCTGATACCAATTTGTCACAACCCATCAAAGGGACCCGTGTCGTGACTACCCCATGCCCTCCTTCCATAGGCCAGGTGCTGGAGACTAGCACCAAAGGCGTAGATCCTGATAAAAATTGAAGGAATTTCCTTTATAAAAGTAAACAACAGAATAGAGTACACAACTGAAGTAAGAATTATTTAATCCGACTAAAAAAGTATGTTCTGAAAGGAAAATCGTCCAGTATACAAACTCAACTGAATGTACATTAAAACTTATAGAAAAAAAACTACAGTAAAATAAAACATCAACCACTAAGTCATCCTCCGGGACTCCCCCCTGAAAGGTGGCTACATATGGTCTCCTCAGCACATCAAGTTTGTTCGTCCTCTCCGTGAACGTCTCGCCATGTGGTCCACTTCCGGGTACCATCCAGCTCAACAAGTCTCCACCTCGATCATTGATGTCCGTCATCTGAAACCAACACAACGTGGTGCGGTACAATCCTGTGCAGGGGTGAGTATACGATACTCAGTAGGGACCCCGAGACCCCCAATGGTCACCATGAATCCAAAAAGGATAAACCACATAATAGAGATACAAACACGACGTATCAACCAACCCTACTTAGGTATATGCCCATACATTTACCTAATTTATCAATCACAGTACAACTCCAACTCTCGAGCCCAAATACAACCCAGTCCACACATCAAAGAATTCAATCACATCGATGATAATGATTGAAAATCAAGACTCATCTCACTAAGGTATGACACTAGAGTAGAGAGGTATAGATGATCAGATGTAGGCATTGGATCAACTATGTTTTCGGACCCATACAGGATGTAAGACCAGATTTCTCAAGTGTCACAGCCCGTCCCAGGGGGGCCCGAGCCGCAACTCCTCAAGCCCACCTCCAATAGTCCAGGGGCTGGTGACTAGCACTGAGTAGGAATGCTACTAACATGATAGGCATTTCCTATAAACCTGTACACACACACACACACATCTCCAAGCCCAAAAAGCTGAAAATTAAAAACTACTAAAAATGGAAATGCATGAATACACTAAAAATCTCAACCAACAGAGTACGAATGGAATGTAAAGTATAGCAAGTGTAAATCCCTGGGCCAAAAGTACAATCCCACCAAAAGAAAGTCTGTAACAAAGTCCAACCAATTAGGACCAGTACTGGTACTGCAATCTGTAGTCGTAGGAAGACACCTCGGCCCGCCTGATCTCCCTGAGCACCGTCCAGTCCTGGTCCACCTAGAATCATGTGAAATTCTCGCTCGTCTGCAAAAGACACAATACGTGCGGGCAAAGCCCTTGAAGGGCTGAGTATAACAATACCCAGTAGGAAATGCCAAAACCACCAAAGAAAACAACAAGGGAAATACCACTAAGGAATGATACAGTAATCTACACATAGAATATGTCTACAGAACATATAATAAGAATATCCAGATGTACTCATACAAGATCAAATATCAAAAAACCACCACTAAGATCCAGATCAAAGATTCCAGTAAACATGTAACATGGAGAACACAGTCCTTGGTCTGAAGTGAGTGATGTGAAGTACTTATTCCGGGAGAACACAATCCACGAGTACTTGAGAACATGATGTTCAGATGAGGATCACAACAAATCACCATGGGGTGATTCAAACAACTCAGTCTAAACTAATCCGCCAAGAAGAGGATCGGTGCCGGGGTAAAGTTGGTCATGTCGATACCATGAACTCTACCTTGGGTTCCAGGAATGAATAGAGGATCTAGCTCTAAGTCTTCCAAAGGGGATACCAACTACTCTATTCAGAAAGTCCTTCTGAAGCGATCATACTCTTATATATAGGAAATGATACCGTAAATGTACACACCTGAAGCTTGACGTACAAGGAAATTACATTACATTTTCGGAATACTTATTACATAACAAAAACACAAACACAAGGACCGTAATATTTTAGTGTCTTTGGAAACTCGGAACGTAATCTTCTAATCATGGTGAAAGATCTTCAACATCTCCCATAAAGATCTTCCTTTTTTTCTTACCTAAAACATTTCTTTATATCCTGGGGAAAAGAAAACATAAAAGGGTGAGCTTAAATGCTCAGTAAGGGTAAACAAAAGAAATATCAATCACATCATATTCATAAGAACATAACTTTTGGAAATCTTAACCTGCAAAAGAGAGCATAATTTCATATCATGGGATAAATCATAGTAGTGAAATGGAATCCCAATAATCATAACTTAAAACATGAAACTTTGTGGCATACACACATAATCATAGAGAATCATTTCTTATTAGTCAAGACTCATTTCCAGGACTATCTTAGTGGACAAAGTCCATTTCTGAACCGAGTCACCCTCGTTTCAGTCCTGTTTCACTGAACCGGTATAACCTACCATTCCAGCCATGTCAATCTCATGAGATATAAAATCATTACCCAATGAATTGGAGGGAGATATCGGTCCCACCCATCTCATAATGATACCATTCTTATGTGTGTCACAAAATCATAAACCATACATCATAGCATAATCCATGTAATAAAAATGGGAATCTTAAACATCGTGACATCATAAAACAATTCATATAAGATAAAGGAATTCATAAAAATATTTCCATCAAAACATAATCGAATCCATGTAATAATAGGGATAAAAACAGAACCCTATATTATCTTATATGTAAAATAATTTTGATAAAACTCTTGAACTTCATTCTTGAGGATAATATCCTTTATGCTTCAAAACACTTTTCCTTTATTAACATGTCATAAAATTCTAAACTAAAAGAAGTTGATTAAAAATAAACTTGACAACTTGTAAAGGAATACTCTTGGAAATAATTTTTAAAAATCCATTCATGCCGTATAAGATAAAAAAACATTCTTCGTACTTTTGTTAGAAAAGTCAAAAAAGTACCTCGTACAAAAAAACGACAAAATATTCCTTTCATATCTTTTACTAAAACTCACCGAAGGGTAAAATTGGATTTAAAAATTTTTAGGTGGATAGAAATAATATTACATATTGAGGAAACATGTATTTGGATGATAAAATACACCCCAGTAAATACTAAAGTATAAACAATCTCGGAAAATAAGGAGATTGTAAAATAACCCTTACCTTAGGTCCGATATGCTTTGTACGTGTCCAAACCTCGTGTATAAGGATTTAAATAATGTTATTGACTAATTAAAGAATCATATTTATTTTTTTGATATCATATATGGTCATATTCTTGGCTTCTTAGTATCAATATTTCATTTCTACTTGTTATTCAGGTGTTTATAACTTTTTGTTCTTATGTGTGTTTTGTCGAATAAATTCTTAATCTTCTCTTTAGGTTATAGATACCTCATTTACAGAATGGTATTAGTGTAATATATATCATATTCATTCATTCAATTCATTTATATAATCATTATGAAATGATGATCATGTTGAACGAGTCGCATCACATCGTGGAGACGGTATTCCGTACGTACGCACGAGTGATGATATCGTTCCTATGATCATGGAATTGTATTGGAGTGTATGTATACTATTTCAGAATCAGTAACACTTTATAATAGTCATATATATTCATTATTTACACCATTATACCCATCAATTTAAGGTGGTGGTGGAAAATAGATTTCACCACGGCGTGGAGACGGTATTCCATACGTACGCACGTGCGGTGATTTACTTTTTCCGTAGGATAGATAGAAGGTTAATTAGAGTTGTTTCATATTTATAATAACATATCAGTATATAAGAAATACTGATTTTTTTACTTTATCATTAAACAACTAAAGAAGAAGAAGTTGAAGAAGAAAGAAATTGAAAAAGATCGGTAATGGATATTACCTCTTTTTGACGCGCCTTCACTTAACCTCCACTTAAAGAACTAAGGATGGTCTTTGAAGAAGACCAGGACCTCTAGGATGATACTAGGGAAGTGGAGAAAAGATTTTGGCATGGGTTGGCCGATCTTGAATTCTCAAATTTGTGTGAGGAGGAGAGGGAGGAGGTGACCTTTTATAAGAGAGGAGAGGGTCACCTTAGGAAAATCTCAAAATATTATTTTATATTAAGGTCAAATTCGGTTTATAATAGTTCCAAAGGGTATTATTTAGAAGGTAAAGTGGGGATGGGTCTAAACCCTCTAATAAAATAGTATTTATACATATTTAGGTTGTTATTTTAACCTTATCAATTAGATTTAACTCTATGTAAAATAATTTAACTTTTACCGTGTCTTTTTGTTTTCTTACACTATATGGTAAATAAACTTACCATAAAAAGAAAAAAGAACCCAAAGTTGTTTATTATTAATATATATATCTTTATCTAAGTCATTTTTCTGAACCTTATATTTTTAGGAATTAAATAACAATTAATAATATAATATTTGTTTTAAAAACTAATTTATGTCAATTTTGACACTATTTGGTAGATGATTTTTATGAAAATCATAACAGAATGATAAGTTCGAAACAAGTTACATAAATCAACAATAATATTCCATATTAACCTATAAAATTATTGTAAGTCATAAAAAGTCTCAAATTACATTTATTTGGTCATTTATAACATCAATTATGTCAATATTTCATTAATAAGACAATTACTGCATCATCTTTGTGTCATAATAAATGATAAATATTTAATCCCTAAAAATTATAAAAAAATTCTTATGATGTAGATAATTGTATTAGAGTTCTTGAGACTATTCATGTTCTATGTTTCATGAAATTTATCACTAAATTAAAATTATTATACTTATAAGATTTAAGAAAGTGACATGTTGTCACATTCTTTGGTTTTAATAATAATTAAATTATTTTTATGGAAAAAAGTCCATAAAATGAATCTAATCCCACCCTTAGGTTATATGGGTCTACTTTTAGCCATTCAATAGGATTTTTCCAAGTGTTAGGTTAATTTTATAATCATATATTTACCCTTAATTACCCGATTTACCTTTAACTATAGTAAATAAAATTTACCGTAGTTACTATTTACAAAGACCAAAAATAAAAAGTAGCTTATTTACATAATTTGGACCCACTTATTCCAAATATGGATTCCATTTTTCCAAATTCAATACACAAAAGATGCAGAAATTAAATTAAAATTAATCCTGTTGTCGAAAGAAAATTGGTTTTTCTTTAAAACATTACAAAAGATTGAATTGATTTAACCTACGAATTCAAGGTAAAATCAATGTTAATGACATAAATTATATTAAATGGTTAAAATATATTATATTTATACTTTAAAACAATTATATATTATAATTTAACCACATAAGATATTACGATGAAAAAAAAATTTTAATTAAAATATAGCGTGTTTTAACTATTCATTAAAATATGAAAGTTATCGGAAAAATATCAAAACTTTATCTAATGTAAATTTTTATATCCTGATTCAAAAGAAGAAATTTATTTTGTCAAATAGAACTTATAAACATGTCAAAACTATATTTAATGTGGGTGCACCATCAAAAGGCGGAAAAACTACAATTTTTGAAAAAAACTTATTTTACCCGAAAAATTTATTTTGTTCTTATACCATGTTCTAGAAAATATGTAAGATTAATAATAATGTTATAAAATTCAAAATTTAGTTAATACTATTCATAACGTCTAGTTCATGACAATATTATAATAATATATCGTTGTTTATTAAAACCCGGTATTGCGTACAACACACGCTATCGAGGAAGGTCGCGATTGCGTGTAATGCAAGCCAAGTCAGGGTTGTGTGTTGTGAAAGAATCCTCCGTTGTTTCCTACAACAGAATCAAACCATATTTCATTTATACATTGAATATATATATATATATATATTCTCAATGTTGCGTAAATAACTATTATCAAAATTGTGTGTAACACGATCCAAGAATAGTGTTGCGTATACTGCAAGCTAATACGGTGTTGCGTATAGTGCAAGGTAATCATGGTTTAGAATACAACACAAGACATTAATGAAATTAAAAGAATATTTTTCATAAAATCTTGTGGTGTTACATTCTACCCCCCTTAAAATGAATTTCGCCCTCAAAATTCATCGGGGTTATAAATGGTTTACTACTCGAAAGTTTGTTTAATAGAAACCCACATCGTAAAAAGGAATACCAAAACATGGATTTTAAAACCTAAAGTATGAAATGTAACAGTTAACCAAATTAACTCATCACGAGGTTTCCACGTAGGAGAACATAGGTGAAAATATGGATATGGGAGAAAAATCTAACCATCAAGTTCTGATGGAGAGTGGTAGAGAACATGGCTATGAAAAAGCCAACAATCACAAAGCTATTGATTTGTGATGATCTAAGGTACCATCTGATTCATCGGATATAAGGGAACTAGGACAACATTTTTGGTTTTCAAGATCATTTTCCTAAAGTTGATGAATACTTGTATGATTTTGGTACAATCTCACTGTTGTTCATGAATTGAACAATTTCCACTTCATCCCTTAATGAAATGAAGTTGAATTTGTTATTCGTGATGTGTTAGCAGATCATGTGATAGAATGATGGGTCATTCCATCTCTTTCAAAAAAAAGGTTATCCAAAGTTATAAGTCCATCTTATGGTTAGATTAATCGTATATGGTTCCAAAAATGAACTTATACTTCATACATCATACCGCTTAATAAAATAAAACTAGTTTATACTAACCAGGGACTTCTTGTAGACCAGTGGTAGGCGATAAAGGCCAGTCGCACTTTGGTTGTGGGTTCGATTCCCACAGACTTGTCCGACGCGATGGGCTGTCGCCCGTCCTGCAGGTTATCCTTTTTCTAAAACTATATTACTATAACATCCCATCAATAATATCGAAGAAACTTCTATCCTTACACGATACTAACTTATGTCCAATATAATCCATTCCAATCTTTAGACTTGCCCATAATACTGCAGTCCACTCTCATAATATATTGAAAACGATTACCAGAGATTTAATACCATCTTGGATCCCCATATATCATAAGATATGTCTTGTTGGTAACATTCTAAATATTCAAAGGCCTTAATCATGTATTCTCTTGAATACCCATTGAAGCTTAGTGAAAACATGAATGCAGTTAAACATTATAACTTTCCACATACCAAAATCCTCAAAATTCTATATACTCAAACCATGATATAACCTTCTCCTTATATCAGTCATGAGCGCATGAATACTATCAAACATTTAATTTTCTCCTTATCCCTTCATTATGCGCATATCATCTACATTCCAAAAATATCTGAATAACCTTTCATGGATACTGGTAACATTAATCATACGCTTTTAAAACTCAAGGAAAGACAACAATGTAACAATCCTTAGATGTCTCTTTATTGCATAGTACCATGAGATTACTTATACAACATTACACATGATAAACATGTAATTATTCCACTACATTCTTAATCCATTGACCGAGCTTCAACAATTCTTTCATCTCACATATCATTTGTAGTCTCTTCATCATCATCCACATAAATACTACCCATACGACCATACTGATTCTCTTCATGAGACTTTCCCTTAGGGAATTGGTTTGCATAATGCCCTTACATTCCACATTTAAAACATTTATCCATTGTTGATGTCGTAGCAATACCATTATCCTCATCCCTAGTGTTAACTGAACCTTTTCCTTTTCACTTACTGGCTTTGTGCCCTTCTTTTCCGAACCCAATCATCTTCCATTTCCCTTGAAACATTCTCCTTGATGCCTCTTCCCACATGATTTACATAGGGGAAATTGAACTTTCTTTCCTCTATGATCATCATGAAACTCCATCTTTCTCTTAATAGCCGAGTCAGGAAACTTACCAAATTTTACTTTATTGATCATATTATGAGATTGTTGATTCCGCATAATAATGATGATTGGACTTCCAAATCCCATTTCATTTGGTTGCTCATGAATAATATCATTCCATTGTTTATCATATCCTTAATTACCGTGAATCATCTTGTTTCCAGCCATTTTATAAAACCCAAAAAGAATATTGTGAGAGGAAAAAATCATAATAAAGGGGGAGTAACTTCAATATCTAACATCTTTGGTTTAATCTAATATCGTTACCATAGTTCTAGAACTATATCCTATACGTATACTTCTCCTTAGATACATCGCTAGACATACCTTAGAAATATCTCTAGGGATCTCACTAACGTTCTCGCATCCTAATTTCCAAAGGTTGACTAAACCTTTCCACTGATACCAACTGTAGAGACCCGAATCTTGACGTACAAGGAAATGACATTACTTTTGCGGAATACTTATTACATAACAAAAACACAAATACAAGGACCGTAATAGTTTAGTGTCTTTGGAAACTCGGAACATAATCTTCTAATCTTGGTGAAAGATATTCAACATATCCCATAAATATCTTCCTATTTTTTCTTACCTAAAACCTTTATTTATACCCTGGGGAAAAGAAAACATAAAAATGTGAGCTCAAATTCTCAGTAAGGGTAAACAAAATAAATATCAATCACATCATATTCATAAGAACATAACTTTTGGAAATCTTAACCTACAAAAGAGAGCATAATTTCATAACATGGGATAAATCATAGTAGTGAAATGGAATCCCAATAATAATAAATTAAAACATGAAACTATGTTTCATACACACATAATCATAGAGAATCATTTCTTATTATTCAAGACTCATTGCCAAGACTGTCTTAGTGGACAAAGTCCATTTCGGAACCGATTCACCCTCGTTTCAGTCCTATTTCACTGAACCAGTATAACCTACCATTCCAGCCATGTCTATCTCATGAGATATAAAATCTTTACCCAATGCATTGGAGGGATATATAGGTCCCACCCATCTCATAATGATACCATTCTTATGTGTGCCACAAAATCATAAACCATACATCATAGCATAACCCATGTAATAAAAATGGGAATCTTAAACATCGTGACATCATAAAACAATTCATATAAGATAAAGGAATTCATAAAAATATTTCCATCACAACATAATAAAATCCATGTAAAAATAGGGATAAAAATAGAACCCTATATTATCTTATATGGAAAATAATTTTGATAAAACTCTTGAACTTCATTCTTGAGGAAAATATCCATTATGCTTCAAAAACACTTTTCCTTTCTTAACATGTCATAAAATTCTAAACTAAAAGAAGTTGATTAAAAATAAACATGAAAACTTGTAAAGGAAGCTTCTTGGAAATAATGTTTAAAAATCCATTCATTCCGTATAAGTTAAAAAAAACATTCTTCATACTTTTGTCAGAAAAGTCAAAAAAGTACCACGTACAAAAAACGACAAAAGATTCCTTTCATATCCTTTACTAAAACTCACCGAAGGGTAAAATTGTATTTAAAAAATTGTAGGTGTATGTAACTAATATTACATATTGAGAAAACATGGATTTGGATGATAAAATACAACCCAGTAAATACTAAAGTTTAAACAATCTCAGAAAATGAAGTGATTGTGAAATAACCCTTACCTTAAGTCTGATAGGCTTTGTACGTGTCCGAACCTCCTATATAATGATATAAATAATGTTATTGACTTATTAAAGAATCATAATTATTTTTATGATATCATATATGGTCATATTCTTGGCTTCTTAGTAGTAATATTTCATTGCTACTTGTTATTCGTGTGTTTATAACTTTTTGTTCTTATGCGTGTTTTGTCGAATAAATTCTTACTCTTCTATTTAGGTTATATATACACCATTTCCACAATGGTATTAGTGTAATATATATCATATTAATTAATTCAATTCATTTATATAATCATTATGAAATGAAGATCATGTTGAATGAGTCGCATCACATCGTGGAGATGGTATTCCGTACGTACGCACGAATGATGATATCATTCCTATGATCATGGAATTGTATTGGAGTGTATGTATACTATTTCAGAATCAGTATCACTTTATAATAGTCATATATAGTCATTATTTACACCATTATACCCATGCAAGTAAGGTGGTGGTGGAAAATAGATTACACCACTGCGTGGAGACAATATTCCGTACGTACGCACGCGTGGTGATTTTCTTTTTCTGTAGGATAGATAGAAGGTTAATTAGAGTTGTTTCATATTTATAATAACATATCAGTATATAAGAAATACTGATGTTATTAATTTATCATGAAACAACTAAATAAGAAGAAGTTGAAGAAGAAATAAATTGAAAAAGATCGGTAATGGATATTACCTCTTTTTGATGCGCCTTCACTTAACCTCCACTTAAAGAACTAAATATGGTCATTGAAGAAGACCAGGACCTCTAGGATGATACTAGGGAAGTGGAGAATAGATTTTTGTAGGGTTTTTCCGATCTTTAATGCTCAAATTGGTGTGAGGAGGAGAGAAAGGAGGTGACCTTTTATAAGGGAGGAGAGGGGCACCTTAGGAAAATCTCAAAATATTATTTTATATTAATGTCAAATTCGGTTTATAATGGTTCCAAAGGGTCTTATTTCGAATCTAAAGTGGGGATGGGTCGAAATCCTCCCATAAAATAGGATTTAGACAAGTTTAGGTTATTAATTTAACCTGATCAATTAGATTTAACTCTATGTTAAATAATTTATCTTTTACCGTGTCTTTTTGTTTTCTTACACTATATGGTTAATAAACTTACCATAAAAAGCCACACGAACCCAAAGTTGTTTATTATTAATATATATATATCCTTATCTAAGTCATTTGGCCGAACCTTAGATTTTTAGGAATAAAATAACAAGTAATAATATAATATTTGTTTTAAAAACTAATTTATGTCAATTTTGACACTATTTGGTACATGATTTTTATGAAATTCATAACAGAATGATAAGTTCTAAACAAGTTACTTAAATCAACAAAAACATGTTATAGTAACCTATAAAATTAGTTTATGTCATAAAAAGTCTCAAATTACATTTATTTGGGCATTTATAACATCAATTATGTCAATATTTCATTAATAAGACAATTACTGCATCATCTTTGTGTCATAATAAATGATAATTATTTAATCCCTAAAAATTCTAAATAAATTTTTCTGATGTAGATAATTATATTAGCGTTCTGGATACTATTCATGTTCGAAGTTTCATTGAGTTTATCACTAAAGTAAAATTATTATACTTATAAGATTTAAGAAAGTGACATGTTGTCACATTCTTTGGTTTTAATAATAATTAAATTATTTTCATGGAAAAAAGTCCATAAAATGAATCTAATCTGACCATTAGGTTATATGGGTCTACTTCTATCCATTAAATAGGATTTTTCCAAGTGTTATGGTAATTTTATAATCATATATTTACCCTTAATTACCCGGTTTACCTTTAACTATAGTAAATAAAATTTACCGTAGTTACTATTCACAATGCCCAAAAATAAAAATTTGCTTATTAACATACTTTGGACCCACTGATTCCAAATATGGAATCCATTTTTCCAAATTCAATACACAAAAGATGCAGAAATTAAATTAAAATTAATCATGTTGTCGAAAGAAAACGGGTTTTTCTTTAAAACATTGCAAAAGATTGACTTGATTTAACCTACGAATTCAAGGTAAAATCAATTCTAATAACATACATTATATTAAATGGTTAAAATATATTCTATTTATACCATAAACCCATTAAATATTATAATTTATCCACATAAGATATTACGATGAAAAAAATGGTTTTTAATTAAAATATAGTGTGTTTTTACTATTCATTAAAATATGAAAGTTATCGGAAAAATATCAAAACATTTTCTAATGTAAATTTTTATATCCTGATTCAAAATAAGAATAATATTTTGTCAAATTGAACTTATAAACATGTCAAAATCTAGATTTAAAGTGGGTGCGCCATCAAAAGGCGGCAAAACTGCATTTTTTGAAAAATACTTATTTTACCCGAAAAATTTATTTTGTTCTTATACCATGTTCTAGAAAATGTGTAAGATGAATAATAATGTTATAAAATTCAAAATTTAGTTAATACTATTCATAACGGCTAGTTCATGACAATATTATAATAATATATCTTTATTTATTAAAACCTGGTATTGCGTACAACACACGTTATCGAGGAAGGTCGTGATTGCGTGTAATGCAAGCCAAGTCAGGGTTGCGTGTTGTGAAAGAATCCTCCGTTGTTTCGTATAACAGAATCCAACCATATTTCATTTATACATTGAATAAATATATATATATACTCAATGTTGCGTAAAATAACTATTATCAAAATTTTGTGTAACACGATCCAAGAATAGTGTTGCATATACTGCAAGCTAATACGGTGTTGCGTATAGCGCAAGGTAATCTTGGTGTAGAATAAAACAAAAGACATTAATGAATTTAAAAGAATTTTTTTCATAAAATCTCGGGGTGTTATAGT
The DNA here is from genome assembly GCA_963277665.1 of Viscum album. Classification (NCBI taxonomy): domain Eukaryota; kingdom Viridiplantae; phylum Streptophyta; class Magnoliopsida; order Santalales; family Viscaceae; genus Viscum; species Viscum album. Next base: position 322,666,326 of record OY728161.1, read on the forward strand.
AAATGTTCAAGAGAAAGTCCAAGGGACGAACCCTAAAGAAACTAGCCTAAGTCACAAAAGGAAACTTGCTCAAGCCATGGAGAATTGTTTACATGGCGTGTTGTATGGTTACATTCCGTCTTCATTGACTCTGGTTGCTGCCTGTGTAAACGACTTGTGTCATCCATTCAAGCTGTGTAAAACTCAACTACGCGGTGTGTAGAAGAATCACACGCCGTGTTCCTTGACTCCGGGTACTTCCTGTGTAAACGGCCTGTGTCATTCGGCTTGTCGTGTAAAAAGTAACTTCATGGTGTGTAGAAGAATCACACATCGTGTTCGAGAACCTGGGGCTCGCTCCATGTACGCTAGCCATGTGACCGTACACGGTCTCAGTCTGTGTTTCCTACCCATGTACCAGCACAGGGGGTATCCCGTGTATCTGGCTGGGTCTAGCCGGGGAGGGGTAGACATGTTGTGTCCTTGGTTGTGTACCCAACTCATGTCTGTGTACTCCCAGAGTACATACCAGGTGATCCCCGACAAACACACACCATGTATCCCATACTAAATGCCGTATAGTTGGGATTTTCTCATAAACGCCATCTTCCTCCTCACGCCGCGGTTGATCCTCCAGATCCACAGTTTCTCGTCCGTTCGTCCCGACACTCCATGGATTGGTTTTTTTCTTCATACGAACACCAAAACAGGTGTTTTCAGCATCTATATCGGATCATAAAACTAGAACGATCCATCCAAAGAACAAAACGGCCAATAACTCATATCTCTCGATCCGATCTGAATCATTCGCCAAAACAGTCATCGCACCTCCGTGACATCGCTCAAGGGTTGTATCTACAATTTGGGATCATTACATCACAGAACGGATGCACAATGATCCATTGTTCATCACCCCGTGAAGAACGTTAAGAACACGAAGATGAGAAAGGGGAGAAATCCAATGTAACAAATTTTTGGAATGAACCTCTACCATCATTCATCACGGCGTTGATCTGCACTCATTAATAGTACTAAACGGAGTAAAAAACTCCACAACAAAAGATCAACATGGAATAATATACCAAAATCCCCGCAAAAGCCCATCCTGCAAGAACGATTGATCAGTGGACTAATATGTTTGTGGATTAGCATGTGTTCATCATAGAAATCCAGAACAGGGAAGAAATCGTAATTTAAACATCTTACCTGGATTCGCGGCGTTTGCTGGCGAAGATCGGGTCGCCGAGTCGTCGTCCCCGGTGATAATCGTCAAGAACGTCGTTGCCGCATTGGGACGTTTTCTCCATAGCCTCTAGAGCCGCCAAGGGATTCAAGGATATGAGGTGTGTAACCCTAGACACCCAATGCTATCCATTATTTAAAAAAATGATAAAAGATATCCTCTATAATAGATTTCATAATATCTTTTAAATTATATACTTTATTACTGTTTCATCCAAAACCCAGATTTCGCCACCGGCCTCTGCCAGTCGATGTTAGGTCTCTTCTAGGGTAAACCTGCTTCTCTAAACACAAAGTTGCCATTTTATTATTGATCCGAGCACCCATTCGGGAGTTATTGCAGTTTTTTCAGGAAAAACGCACACACGCGTAATTTAATTATTAAATTAAATTCAATCCTTCGTTCCGTGCTCACCGGGCCTCGAAACAGCATGCCGTCTCAGATCCTAGTCTCAATATAATTCCCTTTATTTTTAAGAATGAAGTATTGAAAATCTGAGACATTACATCACACCCACCTTAGGTATTTTACATACCCAAAAATCCAAAACAAATTCTACTCAAAATGATGTGGGTACTACACACGAATCTGAGCCTACCACTCCCACGTACTCTCTTGGAGATTCCCGTGCTGCCACCAGACACGCACCAAGGGAATAGATCACCCACGAAGGATCTTCTCCTACCGATCCATGATCTCCACTGGGTACTTAGAAATGTTCACTCCATCATCGATGTACAGCTCGCCCCAGTCAATGACGTGCAATGGATCAATGGATCATGCATGTAACTCTGTAGGTGCGACACATGGAAGACGTTGTGTACTCGGTCCATCTGAGGGGGTAGAGCCAGGGGATACCCCACCTCACCCACTCTACTCAGAATCTGAAAAGTGCCGATAAAACTCAGAGATAGCTTGCCACCATGACCAAATCTCTGCAATTCCCATGGTGGTGAGACCCTAAGGAACACATGGTCTCCCTCCTCGAACTCCAAGGGTCTCCGCCTCCTATAGGAAGAAGACTTTTTTTGACTCTGTCCTATCTTCATTTACTCCTGGATGACCTATACCTTTTATGTAGTAGCTCTCACCATCTCTGGGCCCATGAGTGATGACTCTCCTAGGTCAGTCCAGCAAAGTGGTGACCTGCAAGGTCGCCCGTACAATGCCTCGAACGGTTCCATACCAATAGTGTGATGATAACTGTTGTTATAAGTGAATTACACTAGTGGCAGGTGATCCTCCCAGCTACGACCGATGTCAAGTATTCATGGTCAAAGCATATCCTCCAGAACCTGGATGATCCACTCTATCTCACCATCAGTCTGAGGATGGAACGCAGTGATCAAGCGTAACTGAGTCCCAAAAGCATTCTATAATCCCCTCCCAAAAAGGATGTGAAACGATCATCCCGATCTGAGACGATCAAAGATGGAACTCTATAAAGTTGAACTATCTCCTTCACGTAGTGGCATCCCATGCTCTCTACTGATCTCTATTTCGGTATGTCTTAGAAGTGGGCTGACTTGGTGAGTCGATCAAAGATCACCCATATGGCATCGTGTCCCCAGGACGTACATGGTAAACCCATCACGATGTCCATGGATATCCCGTCCCACTTCCACTCTGGCACCTCAAGGGGCTGGGTCAATCCTGCTAGCACCTAGTGCTCAGCCATTACTTGCTGACAAGTAAGGCACTTAGAAAGAAACTTCTCCACACCCATATTCATTCCTGGCCACCAGAACTGGCGTCAGAGGTCCGTGTATATCTTTTCCACGCCTGGATGCACCGCCAAAGGAGAGGTATGGAACTCCCTCAAAATATCCTCCCGCAACGTTACAGGTACTACTCTAAGCCCTCTGAAAAGAAAAACATGATCCCCACATTCTGAATATCAATCAGTAGCATCGCCTGTGGATATCTAAGCACGTAGAGTCCCACAACAAGCATACTCGAGCCATGCTTCCTTGACTCGCTATAAGTGTTGAGGGGTAACAACCATCCACTAAAGGTAAGCTCCCTCATTTATATCCACGAAGGATAATTTTAAGGAGGCCAACTGCCTTTCCGCCTCATCCAGCAACTGCGAACTGAATTTCCTTCTGAGAGCATCACCCACAGTGTTCCCCTTCCCAGGTGTGTAAACGATTTCAAAGTCGTAATCCTAGAGAATCTCAATCCATAGTCTTTGTCTTTGTTTCAAATTCATATCCTTCTGAGAAAAGATATATCTGAGACTCTTGAGATCAGTGTAGAAGATAAACCACTCGCCCATCAGGTAGTGCAGCCACATCTTCAATGTGAAGACCACCACTGCATACTCAAGATCATGAGTCGTGTAATTCTACTCATGGGGCCTCAACTGATGTGAGCCATAGGCAATAACTGCTTGCCTCTACATCAGGACACAACCAAGCCCAGTTCCTGATGCGTCGCAAAACACTACATACTCGACATCGTCCTCCGGTAATCTCAAGATCCGGGTGCTAGTCAAACTCTATCTCAACAGCTGGAATGCCTGATGGAATCTCTCAGACCACACGATAGGCTGCGACTTTTGGGTCAAAGATGTAATGGGTTCTGAAATCATGGAGAAATCAATAATGAATCTTTTATAGTATCCTGCCAACCTAAGGAAACTTCTCACCACCGTCACGCTCCGGGGTGGATTCCATGCTAACATGGCTCTACCTTGGATGGGTCCACTGCTACACCTTCTTCAGAGATAATGTGTCCCAGAATGTTGACCATCTGTATCCTGATCTGGAACATCGAGAGTTTCCCATACAACTGGTGCTCTCTAAGTGTGTCCAGAACCAACCATAGGTGTCTCGCGTGCTCCTCCTCAAATGCAGAGTACACTGGGATATCATCAATGAAGACCACTACGAACCGATCTAGATAGGGCATAAAGATCTGGTTCGTGAGTCCCATGAACACTGTCGGGGCATTCGTCACTCCGAAGGGCATCACCAAGTACTCATAGTGACTGTAGCGACATCTAAAAGCCATATTTGGTATATACTCGTCCTTTACTCGCAACTGATGATACCCTGACCGTATATCAACCTTTGAGAACCATCGTGCCCCTCTCAACTGGTCGATGAGGTCATCAATCCTCTGTAGTGGATACCAGTTCATTATGGTCACCTGATTCAGGTGCCAGTAATCCACAAATATCCTCAAGCTCCAGTCTGCCTTCTTGGAAAACAGCACTGGGGCCACCCAGGGTGAAACGCTGGGCCTTAAAAATATCTAATTCTGTAAGTCTTCTAGCTGCACCGTCAGCTCACGAAGCTCTGCAGCAGCCATCTGATATGATGATGCTAATATCGGTGTCGTCCTGGGTTGCAACTCAATACAGAAATATATCTCCCGACGGGGAGGTAGTTTGGTGACATCCTCTGGAAGGACGACCTCATACTCAACTACTCCTGATGGAAACTGGAAAATCTTAACATCTGCTGAGCCAAGGGATAGGATATCCAACTGATAGGATATCGGTTGCACCCTCCTACGCACGAGTCCATACTGTGCTGCCTAGGTCTCTCTTTCACTGACAAAAGATAACCTCATTCCATCAATGCGGACACACCGCACACTTCACCTAAAATAGTCTATCTATGAATGAACTGTGGATAGTCAGTCCATACGAAGAATGACATCTTAAGGCCTTGACGCTACCACCAATAGGTTCCAACTGAAACTCTCACCTCTAAGGGTCAGGTAACACTATCTACAAAGGTGTGTGACCTATGAATCTTCTCAAGTCGGTGTTTCTAAGTGTAAGGTCCAAGTCAACGGCTCAACTGGAATCTCAAGGTCTAGAACAAGATAAGAAGCCAGAAAGGAATGACTAGCACCTGTGTCTATTAGTACGACAGCCAAAGTATGAAAGAAACAGATTGTTCCTCTAATCATTCTGGGAGTACCTGGGTCATAAGCCTCTACAACCTAAAGATATCCCTGCCTCTATCCACTGGCTCCCTGATCCTGGGGTGGACCTCTTGGGGGTGGTGCTGGTAAATGTTCAAAATGTCGACCACATCTGGCTGCTCTCCCAGCTCCCCTACCATGTCCGCCGCCCCGTGGATCTGTCTCCTCCACACATTGTCTCTATCTCGGTAGTCCATCCACTTCTCCCATGTCAGCATTACAACAGGTCAGAGAATCTCGATCGAGATGTCCCCTACCATCACATGAGTAGCATCGCCTATCTCGAGGATGGCTGGATGCACCCTGCAAACCCTGTATGGAATATCTCCTGTCCTGGGATCTCCTCTGAAAACATCTCCCATGTATGGGTCCCGGACATCGGCTCCCTACTACCGAGGTCTCTACTCCAGCTCGCTCGCTACTGACAACTAACGGCTTTCTCTTCTCTTCAAAGATGCTCTCGACCACCAAAGCCCGATCGAGCACCCCAACATAAGTAGGAATTCTCATAGCGATGATGCTATCTTGGATATCTATGCATAATCCCCTCTTGAATGTCTGAGTTCTGAAGTACTAATCTCTGACCATATCAATCGAGTACCGCGAGAGGTCGGTAAACCTCGATGAATAGTCAGCCACCGTCATGGTTCCCTGCTACAGCTGAAGAATAGCCTTTATACATACAGCTCTCAGTGTAACAAGTGAAAACTTCTCTCTGAAGAGATTCTCAAACATCGACCATGAAAGAGTCGCATCGTCGTGAGTCTGAATAACCAAACTCCCCCATTGACCGGTCGATCCCTGCAGAAGGCTCGCTACCTGGATCACCATATGGTATGCTGGTTTCCGGACCCAACGGAAGACACTGGTCACTGCCTCAAGCCAGTCCTCTATTGCATGAGGGTCACGCTCGCCTCGAAACCTGAGGGTTCTCTATCTCTAAAACTTGTCGAGTGCGCTCAGCTTGTGCTCCTCCTCCACTGGTACAGCAGGAACTAAACACTACTCCACATGTGGCGGGATAACTGTCAAACCACCCAAGGGTACAATTGGGGGATCTAGTCCCTGAATCGAAGCTTCATCACTGAGGGGGACATCCCCGTGATCGAGCTGCTGGATCCAATCGAGTGTGCGTCACGGTGGAATCCTATAATAAAACAAGATGTATCGTAGTCAGTGAGTATATCTGGAGAGCTGACACGAGAAGGAAATTGAAACTGCAACCCATTATTATATTATTCATGTACCATTATTTTCCTTTGCAACCAGTGTTTTCTTGTTCTGAGTCGAAAAGCATGTTATCATAGTCCTGGTGTATGGATACGTTGGCCGCCAGCACCAACACTAGGGTGTCTAGCCTGAAATCCAAACGTGAAACACTTAATACCATATCCCCAAACCAACTCACAGACTCTCAGTCATAATGGAGAACCGACCAGCTCTAATACCACTCTGTCACGACCTGTCATAGTGGGGCTCAAGCCACAACTCTCCCAGCGCGCCTCCAATAGGCCAGGGGCTGGTGACTAGCACCGAGTAGGCCTGATACTAACATGGGAGGAATTGCCTATAAACCTGTACTCACACACACACATCTCTAATCCCACAAAGCAGAAAAGTAAAAACTGCTAAAATGGAAATGCATGCATAATCTTAAAATATCATCCAAGAGAGTACGGAAGTATTGTAAAGTACAACAAGTCTAAATACCTGGTCCAAAAGAACAATCCCACCCAAAGAAAGACTGTAAAAAAGTCCAACTAGTAAGGAAAGGTACCGAGAATGAAACTTGTAGTGGTAGGATGACATCTCAGCCCGCCTGATCTCACTGAGCACCATCCGGTCCTAGTCCACCAAGAATCCTGTCAAATGCTCGCTCGTCTTCACAAGACACGACACATGCGGGCAAAGCCCGTGTAGGGGGTGAGTATTAAAATACCCAGTAGGACACCCCGAAACCACAAAAGAAAAAAACACGGGAAATACCACAAAGGAACGATATAGTCAGCTTCACATAGTATACATCTACAGAACATATAACATGAATATTCAGATATACTCATACACGATCGACTATCGCGAAACCACCACTAAGATCCAGCTCGAAGATTCCACTAAGCATGTAAAAAGGGGAACACACTACTAGGTCTTAAGAGAGAGATATGAAGTAATCATTCTAGGAGAACACACTCCACAAGTACTTGATAACATGATCCTCAGATGAGGATCACAACCAATCGCTATGGGGTGATTCCAACAACTCAGTTTGAACTAATCCGCTATGTAGAGGATCATCGCCCAGGTAATGTTGGTCACGTCAATACCAAGAACTCTACATAGGGTTCCGAGAATGAATAGAGGATCCAGCTCAATGTCTCAAAGAGGGGATTCCAAAAACTCTATTAAGGATGTCCTACTAAAGGGACCATACTCCTATATGATGGAAATGATACTAGAAACCATCAGGAGAAAGACCAAGGGGACGAACCCTAAGGAAACTACCCCAAGTCACAGAAGTCAACTACCTCAAGCCATGAAGAATTGGTTACACAGTGTGTAGTATGGTTACACACCGTGTTCATTGACTCCGGGTACTGCACATGTAAACGGCTCGTGTCATCCATTCAAGCTATGTAAAACTCAACTACATGGCGTGTAGAAGAATCACACGTCGTGTTCCATGACTTATGGTACTGCCCATGTAAACGGACCACATCATTCGGCTAGTCATGTAAAAAGTATCTACAGGGCGTGTATAAGAATCACACACCGTGTCCGAGCACCTGGGGCTCACTCTGTGTACGCTGGCCATGTGCATGTACAAGGCCTCCGTCTATGTCGCCTGCCCGTGCACCAACACACGAGGTATCCCGTGTATCTGGCCGAGTCTGGACGGGGATGGGTATACACGACCGATCCTTGGCCATGTACCCAAACTGTTTCTGTGTACTCCCGGAGTACATGCCAGCTAGTCCGCCGAGGAACACATGCAATGTAGCCCATACTACACGCCACGTAGTGGGGATTTTTCCAGAAACTTCGTCTTCCTCCTCGCGTCGCAGCTGATCCTCCAGATCCACAGTTTCTTGTGTGTTCATCCTGATACTCTAGGTGTTGGTTTGTTTCATCATACAAACAATCAAACAAATGATTTCAGTGCTTAAATCGGATCATAAATTAGGAATGATCCATCTGATGAAAAAAATGGCCAAAAACTCATATCTCTTGATATGCTCCGAATCGTCTGCCAAAACCGTCGTCGCACCTCCGTGACACCGTTATGGGGTTGGATCTACAATTTGGGATCAATGCATTATAGAACGGATGCACAACGATCCATTATTTATCGCCCTGCGAAGAACATGAAGAACACGAAGAAGAGAAAGTGGAGAAATCCAATGAAACAAATTTGTGGAACAGACCTCTTCGGTCGTTCGTCAAGATGTTGATTTTCTCTCATTAGTAGTATTAAACGGAGCAGAAAAATCAACAAAAAAAGTTCAACCCGGATTCAATCTCCCAAAATCCCCGCAAAATACCATCCTGCAAGAACAATCGATCCGCGTACTAATCTTTTCTTGGATTATCCCACGTTCGTTGTAGAAATAATGAACGGGGATGAAATCACAATTTAAACATCCTACCTGGATTCGCAGTGTTTGCTGGTGAAGATCCGGTCACTGCGTCGTCGGCGGCGGCGAAAATCTTCAAGAACGTGGTCGCCGCGTTGGGAGGTTTTCTCCAAAGCCTCCAGAGCTGCCAAGGGTTTCAGGGTTATGTGGTTTTTAACCCAGGACACCCTGCACTATCCTTTATTTAAAAAAAGAAAAATGTTATCCGCTGCAACTGATTTCATAAAATATTTAAAATTAAATATTTTATTACGGTTACATCCAAAACCAAGATTTTTCCACCAGCCTGCGCCAGTGGATGTTAGGTCTCTACTAGGGTAAACCAGCTTTTCTGAATGCAATGGTTCCATCAGATTTTTTATCTGAGAACTCGTTCATAAGTTATTCCACTTTTTCAGGAAAATCGCAAGTGCGGGTAATTTAATTATTAAAATAAATTAAAACGGTTGTTTCGGGCTCAACGGGCCTCAGAACTGCACGCCGTCTGAGATCCTGGTCTTGAAATAATTCCATTTATTTTCAACAATAAATTATTGAAAATCCGAGACATTACATCAAGAGTAATAGATATGATCAGATGTTGTCACTGATTCATCTTGCTGTTGAACCCACACATGATACAAGACCAGCTATGATGTTGGACCCACACAGGATACAAGACCTGCTACTCTGCTGGACCCACACAGGATACAAATACATATGTCAAACTGTCAGACCTATATAGGATACAAGACTAGTAGTCATCGTCATTGAACCCACTAAGGATTCCAGTACGGTAGTCATCGCAGTCGAACCCAAAGAGGATTCTAGTATGGTAGTTGTTGTTATCGAACCCACGGAGGATTCCAGTATAATAGTCGAAGTAGCCGATCCCACGGACGATTATAGTACCGTATTCGACGCTGTCGCAACTAGCTCTATCTTTCCCTCACACAGCACGATCGATTCCAGGAGGTTTCGCTACTCGAGCAAGGGTTCAATACATCAACCATCACAATGTCTTGAGTTGATGTATCCCAATGTTCCGTCTCGTCAAAAGGAACACAACGCGACAGACGGCACATCAATCAGATGGCCGGTCTGAGAGATATTGGCCTTTCTTTTCAAGGGGCCTGATTGGAAGTACGCTCGTTCCAAACCCAGTCATTTTACAAAGTCATCCAAAACTCATTTAGAGTATTGTAGAAGGAGCGCTTCATCGCGAGTGTCCTAGTGCCGCAGACAACGCGTCGATCAGACACACGGTCTTTAAGTTATTCACTTTTAAGTGAAAACTGGCCCGAGTAGTTAGCCCATTGGGCTGGTGGGTCGAGTTAACTCGAATTTGGTGGGTCCGACCTGGCAGAGGGTTGGACCGGCACAGTCGGGCTCGGCCCGGTTGTTCCAGGCAGCCCGACCAGCTAGTCGAGCGGTCCGGGGGGGGGGGGGGGGCAGCCCCCCGCTTTCCAGAAATGGCGGTACCAAGCAGCACAACACTCCCACCTGGCCGACCTTCCTGGCACAAGCGGCCCACTCGGGTGGGTTGCGATCTTGCTTCGCGACACCTTCGGGTGTTGCGACTCCTTTACATGGTCGGTCGACGACGTGGCTGGTTGGCTACCGAAGCAGCCAGTGGAGCACGGGCCATGGTCCTCCGCATCGCGGCGCCCCTTATGGACCCGCGGTCTTCCTTCGGCCTGGCTTGGCTTTATTCTAATGGTTATTCTTCGGCCGAGCGGCCGGTGGCTGCGGTCCGCTTATCTTCCGCATGCGGCCGGCGCGTAGCCGCCGCCGTCGTTCGTCGCCACCTTCCCATGATGATCTCCATCACTAATAAAAGATACTACAGAGGGTCGATGGGCTATGTTCATTCGGCCACGTCAGTCCGCGTTAGGCGGTATCAATTAGCCTTAAACAACCATTCGCATTCAACAACGATATGTGTATAATGTTATCAAACATAAATTATACTATTCCCCTACATCGAAATAAGATTCGTGGCAGTCGAGCATTGAGAAAGACATCATCGCGGGGAGACGACGTTAACTCATTGACGTCGGGGAAGAAGGATCCTAGGATGGAGTGTCATCACCATTCCTTGCGGGTGGCTCCTTCTTCTTTGGCTTGCCCGAAGATCAATGTAAGGGATCGTAATTCTTCAGCGGTTATTCGTCGGAAAGACAATGTTCTTTGTTGAAGAATGAAGCTTCTTCAAATTATTCAGAGGCTCCTCCATAGAAAATATTTTCAATAAAAATATAAAATTAGACTTCTCCAACTTTTAACGAAATTCCAATCAATTCAAATTAATTAAAAAAGAAGAGTTGTGCCCATTAATTAATAAGCATATTAATTAATTGAGATGGAAAATTCAATGTGTGGGAGGTGTTGAGTTTAAATTGTAATGAGAGGAGTTAATAAATTAATTAAAGGGGGTTTAGGAGAGTTATGGGGAGATGAAAGGATAGTGATTGTGTGGGCCCCACCTAACAAATATCCTCTCATGCGAGGTTATGTGGGTGTGGGACCCACAAATTACTTCCCAATTAGGGATTTAACTACCAAAGATAAATAAAATTGTTCACAACAATTTTATTATCCTTTTTTTATTAAACCTCAAAAATTAAATTCAAACCGCATAAAATGCAATTGCAGCTAGGGTCCCCTTAAGAAAATACCGGCGCTGTGAGTTCATCGGTTTCCTCAGATTTCAATTCTGAGCACCGGTTAAAAATATACAAATACCTGCATGTACTTTTACAGAATGTACCGGAACAAAACTTCAAAAATTGATTTCGGCCACACCGGGAATCAGAATCTAGTGCCGTCAAAAATTGCAGACTCGTAAAATTACAAAGTATTTAAGAAATAAATTTCCATGAAATTTTCGAGTCATTACATTACCCCTACCTCAGGGATTTACGTCCCTGTAATGCTACAACAGAAAGTAGGTAATCAAATGGCAGTACTGAGCTCGCATCTGAGCCCCCCATTCCAAAGAGCTCTCTTAGAGGTTCCCGTGCTGCCAGTAAATGTGCACTAGAGGAATTGAACATCCACGTAGGACCCTCTCGTGTCGATCATCGATCTCCACCGGGTCCTCCGTGAATGTAGTCCCATCATCAATGTCCAGGTTGTAACACCCCAAGATTTTATGAAAAATATTCTTTTTAATTTCATGTCTTCTGTTGTACGCTACACCAAAAGGGGCTTGCACAACACACATCCTTGACTTGCCTTGCATTACACACAATCTCGACCTTCCTCGATAGCGTGTGTAGTACGCAATATCGAGTTTCACCAAACAACGATATGATATTAAAATATTATTAAAAACTAGCCGTTATGAATAGTAATAACCACTTTTTGAAATTTTGTAAATTTTATATCTCAAAATGGACTTCAATTTTGGATTCGGAATATCGAAATTAGCTTAGGGTGAAATTTTGTTACTTTTCGGATAACTTTCATTTTCTGATGAATTGTAAAAATTACTAAAATTTATTTAAAAACAACTTTTTAAATCAAAATAATTAATAGTGATAAATTATTAATTTGAGTGGTTTTAAAGTATATTTAGAATATATTTTTACAATTTAATACAATGTTGGTCATTGGATGTAATTTCACATTTAAACTAGACATAAACAAGTGTCAATCTTTTGATAGTTATTATCTTTTAAAGACACACTATTTATTTTGACGACGGGAATTAATTTTTAAATTAATTAATGTAACTGATATGTTTTGAATTTGGTAAAATAGACATCATTTTTGAATTAATAATATCAAATATAGCTTAGGCCTAATTTTTTGTATTTTTCTGGAAACGTTAATTTTTTTATAAATAGTGAAACCACTAAGTGGTAGTTAAAAAACTGAATTTTTCATAAAACATAATTTTACCGCTTCTGTGAGTGGAATTTCGAAAATCCAAGAGACACGGTTAATATCAAGGACTAAAATGTGGTTCAATGAGATGAAAATGATTTTTGGTGAATAGTAACTTTTTACTTTTTTTTACCACGGTTAAAAGTAAATACGGTAATTATGGGTGAAAATGATATTATTATTACCCTAACACATGCCCTAATTCTATTCGATAAGTTTAATTCGACCATAAACAACCTTAGGAATAAAATATGACTATTTAAGACCACTTGTATTAGATTAGGACATTTATTATTAATTTATTTAAAGAAGGGTTAAAATAGTTAAAATCAAAGTTTAATAAGTAAATAATATTTAATATAGGGTTATACATAAGATAAATTCGACTATAAATATTCATTAGAAATCAAAAAATATTTCTTACACAATGATTTTTTATTTTTAATTTTTAGACATTAAATAATTTAATTTACTCAGGACACAACGATGATGCAGTAATTATCTTATTAATGAAATATTGACATAATTAATGTTATAAATACCCAAAAAAATGTAATTTGAGACTTTTTATGAATTAAACTAATTTTATAAGTTAACATGACATGTTAGTATTGATTTTATTAACTTTTTTTGAACTAATCATTCTGTTATTATTTTTACAAAAATCAATTACCAAATAGTGTCAAAATTGACATAAAATAGCTTTTAAAACAAATATTATATTATTAATTGTTATTATATTCCTAAAAATCTATGGTTAGGCCAAATGACTTAGATAAGGTTATATATATTAATAATAAACAACTTGGGGTTCGTTTGGCTTGTTATAGTATATTTATTAACCATATAGTGTAAGAACACAAAAAGACATAGTAAAAGTAAAATTATCAAACTTAAAGTTAAAACTAAATGATATGGTTAAAATAGTAAACTAAACTTGTCCAAATTCTATTTTATGATAGTATTTCGACCCATCCCCACCTTAGCTTAGAAATAAATCAATTTGGAGGTATTTAAAACCGAATATGACTTTATAATAAAATAATATTTTTAGTTTTCCAAAGGAGCCCCTCTCCTCCCTTATAAAAGGGCACCTCCTCCCTCTCTTCCTTACACAACTTGGAGCCTTCAAGCTCGGTCAAACCCTACCAAATTCTCTTCTAAACTTCACTAGAAACATCCTAGAGGTCCTGGTCTTCCTCAAAAACCATTTTTATTGCCCTAAAAGGAGATCTCAAAGAGGCGCTTCAAAGAAGAGGTAATGTCTGTTACCGATTCTTTCAACTTTATTTCTTATTCCACTTCTTCTTCTTAGGTTGTTTCATTATGAAGTAATAATATCTGTATCACTAATATACTGATATGTTATTATAATTATGAAACAACCCTATTTCACCATCTATCCATCCTACGGAAAACGAAATCACTGTGTTTCTGTACGTACGGAATACCATCTCCACGCCGTGGTGAAATCTATTTTCCACCACCACCTTACCTGGATGGGTATAATGGTGTAAATAATAACTATATATGATTAGTTTAATGTGATATTGATTCTGAAATAGTATACATACACTTCAATACAGTCCAATGAACATGAGAACGATATCATCGCTCGTGCGTACGTACGGACTACCGTCTCCACGACGCGATGAGATTCATTTTCCACTTTAACCATTCATGAATGATTATAAAGTACATATAACAAGTAATCATGAACTATATGACAAAATAATGATACTGTATTTATGTGTATATATATGTATTTCATCTACTTAATTCCATTCAACTCAATAAGGAAACGAAAACAGCGTTCATGCGTACGTACGGCCTACCGTCACCATGAACTGTGTATTTCTTTCCATTTACAGATTTATTATATATATGTATATTCTGAATATATAATATATACTAATCATGTTTTATATTCTGGAATTAAGTAATCATGATATATGTAATCATATGAATAATTAAGAGTCAAAACACGGACGACAAATGAAACAATTTACCCAAAACGCTCTTTAACATGGAATTTACAAAAGAACGGGTAATATAAAGTCATAAGTGAACCATATATGATATCATAACAATGATTATGATTCTATAATAAGTAAATGACTTTATTAAAATCATTATACAGGAGGTTTGGACACTTACGAAGCAAATCGGACCTCAGGTAAGGGAAATATCACAATCTCATTTTCATCTGAGATTGTTTATACTTTGGTATTTACTGGGGTGTATTTTATCATCCACATCCATGTTTCCTCAATATGTAATTTTATTTATATCCACCTACAATTTTTGAAATCAGATTTTACCCTTCGGTGAGTTTTTAGTAAAAGATATGAAAGGAATCTTTTGTTGTTTTTCATACGAGGTACTTTTTGACTTTTCTGATAAAAGTACGTGAAGAATGTTTTATTTAACATATACTGCATGAATGGATTTTTAAAACATTATTTCCAAGAAGCTTCCTTTACAAGTTTTAAAGTTTATATTTAATCAACTTCTTTTAGTTTATAATTGTATGACATGTTAAGAAAGAAAAAGTGTTTTTGAAGTAGAAAGGATATTTTCCTCAAGAATGGAGTTCAAGTGTTTTATCGAAATTATTTTCTATCTAAGATAATAAAGGGTTATGTTTCTATCCCTATTATTACATTGATTTTACTATGTTGCGATGGAATTATATTTATTCCTTTATCTTTTATGAATTTTTTAATGATGTCATGATGTTTAAGATTCCCATTTTTATTACATGGGTTATGCTATGATGTATGGTTTTTGATTTTTTGGCACACATAAGAATGGTATCATTATGAGATGGGTGGGACCTATATCTCCCTCCAATTCATTGGGTAAAGATTTTATATCTCATGAGATTGATATGGCTGGAACGGAAGGTTATACCGGTTCAGTGAAACAGGACTGAAATGAGGAGTGAACTCGGGTCAGAAAGGGACTTTGTTCACTAAGATAGTCTTGGAAATGAGTCTTGACTAATAAGAAATGATTCTATATGATTATGTGTGTATGCCACAAAGTTTCATGTTTTAAGTTATGATTATTGGGATTAAATTTCACTACTATGATTTATCCAATGTTATGAAATTATGATCTCTTTTGTAGGTTAAGATTTCCAAAATATATGTTCTTATGAATATGATGTGATTGATATTTCTTTTGTTTACCCTTACTGGCCATTTGAGCCCAACCTTTTATTTTTTCTTTTCCCTAGGATATAAAGAAAGGATTTAGGTAAAAAAATTAGATCTTTATGGGAGATGTTGAAGATATTTCCCCATGATTAGATGATTATATTCCGAGTTTTCAAAGACACTAAACTATTACGGTCCTTGTGTGTGTGTTTTTGTTATGTACTAAGTATTCCACAAAAGTAATGTAATGTCTATGTATGTTATGCTTCGGGTCTCTACAGTTGGTATCAGAGGAAAAGGAGGTAGGAATGTATCTGATCCTTGGGAACTCTCACATGTGAGTTTTGGACGAAGCATGGCTCTCTGCCCTAGGGCTTCATGAGGAAATGGCTGCCACTGGGGATGGTGGTGTGTCCCGCCCAGGGGGTGTAGCCACCCATGGAGTGCCCTGATAGGTATCAATTATAGTCCACTGTAAGTAATTCTAGACCGTTATAGTTGGTATCAGAGGAAAGGTTTAGTCATCCATTGGAAACTAGGATGCGAGAACTTTAGTGAGATCCCTTGAGATATTTCTATGGTATGTCTAGGGATGTACCTAAGGATAAGTATACATATAGGTTATAGTCCTAGAATTACTCTAACGATCATATAATTAAACCTAAGATGTTAGATATTGAAGGAACTCCCCCTTTACTAGGTTGTTTTCCCTAGCATGAATTTTGCCTCTCACTGAATTCTTTTTGTGGTTTACTCAATGGAGGGAACCAGAAGGAATTCACATAACATTGAATCCAATGGAAAAATTGGTGACTATGAGAAAAAAAATTGTGTAATGCCTAGAGAGAATGATATTGTGATTATGCCGAATCAGTCATCGCGATATATGACTAAAAAGGTGAAATTTAGTGGTATGCCTAATTCATCAAATAAGAGGAAGATATACTTTTATGCATGATCACATGTTGAGGATCATAAAGAAAGAAAGATTGAGATTTCTAATGAAGGGAAGAATAACGGTGAAGAATACCTCAAATGGAGGGACAAATGTTATCTGTGTTGAGAAAAGGGACATAGAGTGACAGACTGTTATGGAGTTCAATGCCTTATTTGTGGAGAACATGGGCATTACCCGACTCAATGCCTGACCTAAAAAGTTACTTCTAAATCTAGGAAGGACTTATTATAGGACAATCATTGAAGAGGATGGATTGAAGTGTTTATGTATTGGTATTCAAGAATAATGTTGTTGAGGTACTTTTATGGTGTATTATAATATTTATGTATTAGTCTATTGTGGATTTCATTAATTTTATGGTACCGGTAACCATGAAAAGTGATTCAAATATTTTGGAAGGGAGATGATAAACGCATAATGAAGGGATAAGGAGGAAATGAAATGTTTTACAAGTATTCATGAGCTCATGATTGATATAAGGACTAAGTGATATCATGGTTTGAGTATATAGAATTTTGAGGATTTTGGTATGTGGAAAGTGTTAACTTTTAACTGCATTCAGGTTTTCAATAAGGTTGAATGGGTATTCATTTTTCAAGAGAATACATGATTAAGGCCTTAGAACGTTTGTAATGTGACCAAAAAGACATATCTTATGATATATGGGGATCAACGATGGTATTAACATGCTTCTTATATGAAATCTCTGGTAATCGTTTTCACTATAATATGACAATAGACTACAATATTATGGATATGCCTAAAGATCGGAATGGATTATGTTGGACATAAGTATGTATTGTTTAAGGATAGAACCTTTTTTCTATATTGTTCATGGGATGATATAGTAATGTAGTTTTAGAAAAAGGACAACCAGCAGGACGGGCGACAGCCCATCACGTCGGACAAGGCTGTGGGAATCGAACCCACAACCGAAGTACGACTGGCCTTTATCGCCTACCACTGGCCTACAGGAAGTCCCTGGTTAGTAGAAACTAGTTTTATTTTATTAAGAGGTATGATATATGATGTATAAGTTCATTTTTGGAACCATATTCGATTAATCTAACCATAAGATGGACTTATAACTTTTGCTAACCTTTTTCTTTGAAACAGATGGAATGACCCATAATTCTATCACATGATCTGCTAACACAATAACAAATTCAACTTCATTTCTTTAAGGGATGAAGTGGAAATGGATCAATTCACGAACAACAGTGAGATTGTACCAAAATCAGGTAAGTATTTCTTTTAATTCATCAACTTTTGGGAAATGATCTTGAAAACCAAAAATGTTATCCTAGTGCCCTTATATCCGATAAATCAGATGGTACCCTTGATCATCACAAATTTTTGGCTTTGTGATTGTTGGATTTTTCATAGCCATGTTCTCTACCACAATCCATCAGAACATGACAGTTAGATTTCTCTTCCATATCCATATTTTCACCAATGTTCTCTTATGTGGAAACCCAGTGAATAGTTTATTTGGGTAACCATTATGTTTCATACTTTTTTTTAAAGATTGGTTTTGGTATTCCTTTTTACGATGTGGGTTTCTATTAAGGAAGATTTCGAGTAGTAAACCATTTATAAACGTGACGAATTTTGAGGGAGAAATTCATTTTATGGGGCGTAGAATGTAACAACCCAAGATTTTATGAAAAATATTCTTTTTAATTTCATGTCTTGTGTTGTACGCTAAACCAAAAGGGGCTTTCACAACACGCATCGTTGACTTGCCTTTCATTACATGCAATCATGACCTTCCTTAATAGCGTGTGTAGTACACAATACCAAGTTTCACCAAACAACGATATGCTATTAAAATATTATTAAAAACTAGCCGTTAGGAATAGTAATAACCACTTTTTGAAATTTTGTAAATTTTATTTTTCAAAATGGACTTCATTTTTGGATTCGGAATATCGAAATTAGCTTAGGGTGAAATTTTGGTACTTTTCAGATAACTTTCATTTTCTGATGAATAGTGAAAATTACTAAATTTTAATTAAAAACAACTTTATTATTCGAAATAATTAATAGTGATAAATTATTAATTTGGGTGGTTTTAAAGTATATTTTGAATATATTTTTACAATTTAATACAATGTTGGTCATTGGATGTAATTTCACATTTAAACCAGACATAAACAAGTGTCAATCTTTTGATAATTATTATCTCTTAAAGACACACTATTTATTTTGACGATGGGAATTAATTTTTAAATTAATTAATATAACTGATATTTTTTGAATTTGGTAAAATAGAAATCATTTTTGAATTCATAATATCAAATATATCTTAGGCCTAATTTTTTGTATTTTTCTGGAAACATTCATTTTTTGATGAATAGTGAAACCACTAAGTGGTAGTTAAAAACTGAATTTTTTATAAAACATAATTTAAACGATTCTGTGAGTGTCACTTTGAAAATCCTAGAGACACTATTAATATCTAGGACAAAAATGTGGTTCAATGAGATGAAAATAATTTTTGGTGAATATTAACTTTTTACTTTTTTATACCATGGTTAAAAGTAAATAGGGTAATTATGGGTAAAAATGATATTATTATTACCCTAAAAAATGTCCTAATTCTATTGGATATGTGTAATTCGACCAAAAACAACCTTAGGAATAAAATATGACCATTTAAGCCCACTTGGATTAGATTAGGACATTTATTATTAATTTATTTAAAGAAGGGTTAAAATAGTCAAAATCAAAGTTTAATAAGTAAATCATTTTTAATATAGGGTTATACAAAAGATAAATTCGACTATAAATATTAATTATAAAGCTAAAAATATTTGATACATAATGATATTTTATTTGTAATTTTTAGACATTAAATAATTTAATTTATTTAGGACACAACAATGATGCAGTAGTTATCTTATTAATAAAATATTGACACAATTAATGTTATAAATACCCATATAAATATAATTTTAGACTTATTATGAATTACAGTAATTTTATAGGTTAATATGACATGTTAGTAGTGATTTTATTAACTTTCTTAGAACTAATAATTCTGTTATGATTTTTACAAAAATCAATTACTAAATAGTGTCAAAATTGACATAAAATAGTTTTTAAAAAAAATATTATATTATTAATTGTTATTATATTATTAAAAATCTAAGGTTCAGCCAAATTACTTAGATAAGGTTATATATATTAATAATAAACAACTTGGGGTTCGTTTGGCTTGTTATAGTATGTTTACTAACCTTATAGTGTAAGAATACAAAAATACACGGTAAAAGTAAAATTTTCTAACTTAAAGTTAAAACTAAATGATAATGTTAAAATAGTAAACTAAACATGTCTAGATTCTATTGGATGATAGGATTTCGACCCATCCCCACCTTATCTTCGAAATAAATCAATTCGGAGCTATTTAATACCAAATATGACTTTATAATAAAATAATATTTTTAGTTTTCCAAAGGAGCCCCTCTCCTCCCTTATAAAAGGGAACCACCTCCCTCTCTTCCTCACACAACTTTGAGCCTTCAAGCTCGGCCAACCCCTGCCAAATCCTCTTATACACTTCCCTGGAAACATCCTAGAGGTTCCGGTCTTCCTCAAAGACCAATTTTAGTGCCCTAAAAGGAGATCTCAAAGAGGCGCTTCAAAGAAGAGGTAATGTCTGTTACCGATTCTTTCAACTTTATTTCTTCTTCCACTTCTTCTTCTTAGGTTGTTTCATTATGAAGTAATAAAATCTGTATCACTAATATACTGATATGTTATTATAAGTATGAAACAACCCTATTTCACCATCTATCCATCCTACGGAAAACCAAATCACTGCGCGTGTGTACGTACGGAATACCGTCTCCAGATTGTGGTGAAATCTATTTTCCACAACCACCTTACTTGGATGGGTAAAACGGTGCAAATAATAACTATATATGATTATTTTAAAGTGATATTGATTCTAAAATAGTATACATACACTCCAATACAGTCCCAAGAACATGAGAACGATATCATCGCTCGTGCGTACGTACGGACTACCGTCTCCACGACGCGATGAGATTCATTCTCCACTTTAACCATTCATGAATGATTATAAAGTACATATAATAAGTAATAATGAAATATATGACATAATAATGATACTTTACTTATGTGTATATATATGTATGTCTTCTACTTAATTCCATTCAACTCAATAAGGAAACGAAAACAGCGTTCATGCATACGTACGGCATACAGTCTCCATGAACGGTGTATTTCTTTCCATTTACTGATTTATTATATATATGTATATTCTGAATATATATTATATATAAATCATTTTTTATATTCTGGAATTAAGTAATCATGATCTAATTAATCATATTAATAATTACAAGTCAAAACATGGACGACAAATGAAACAATTTTACCCAAAACGCTCTTTAACATGGAATTTACAAAAGAACGAATAATATAAAGTCATAAGTAAACCATATATGATATAATAACAATGATTATGATTCTGGAATAAGTAAATAACATTATTTAAATCATTATACAAGAGGTTCGGACACTTACGATGCAAATCGGACCTAAGGTAAGGGAAATATCACAATCTCATTGTTATATAAGATTGTTTATAATTTGGTATTTATTGGGGTGTATTTTATCATCCACATCCATGTTTCCTCAATATTTAATGTTATTTACATCCACCTACATTTTTTAAATCAAATTTTACCCTTCGGTGAGTTTTTAGTAAAATATATGAAATGAATCTTTTGTCGTTTTTCGTACGAGGTACTTTTTGACTTTTCCAAAAAAAGTATGAGAAGAATGTTTTTTTAACTTATACGGCATGAATGGATTTTTAAAACATTATTTCCAAGAAGCATCCTTTACAAGTTTTCAAGTTTATTTTTAGTCAACTTCTTTTAGTTTATAATTGTATGACATGTTAAGAAAGAAAAAGTGTTTTTGAAGTAGAAAGGATATTTTCCTCAAGAATGGAGTTCAAGTGTTTTATCAAAATTATTTTCTATCTAAGATAATTAAGAGTTCTGTTTCTATCCCTATTATTAAATTGATTTGTCTATGTTGTGATGGAATTATTTTTATTCCTTTATCTTATATGAATTGTTTTATGATGTCTTGATGTTTAAGATTCCCATTTTTATTACATGGGTTATGCTATGATGTACGGTTTATGATTTTGTGGAACACATAAGAATGGTATCAATATGTGATGGTTGAGACCTATATCTCCCTCCAATGCATTGGGTAAGGATTTTATATCTCATGAGATAGACATGGCTGGAATGGTAGGTTATACCGGTTCAGTGAAACATAACTGAAATGAGGAGTGAACTCGATTCAGAAAGGAACTTTGTCCACTAAGATAGTCTTGGCAATGAGTCTTGACTAATAAGAAATGATTCTCTATGATTATGTGTGTATGAAACAAAGTTTAGTGTTTTAAGTTATGATTATTGGAATTACATTTCACTACTATGATTTATCCCATGTTATGAAATTATGATATCTTTTACAGGTTAAGATTTCCAAAAGATATGTTCTTATGAATATGATGTGATTGATATTTCTTTTGTTTACCGTTACTGAGCACTTGAGCTCACCCTTTTATGTTTTATTTTCCCCAGGATATAAAGAAAGGATTTAGGTTTAAAAAAAAGAATATCATTATGGGATATGTTGAAGATTTTTCACCACGATTAGAAGATTATATTCTCAGTTTCCAAAAACACTAAACTATTACGGTCCTTGTGTGTGTGTTTTTGTTATGTACTAAGTATTCCGAAAAATTAATGTAATGTCTATGTTACTTAAGCATCAGGTATCTACAGTTTGTATCAGAGGAAAATGAGGTAGGAATTTATCCGATTCTTGGGAACTCTCACATGTGAGCGTTGGACGAAGCATGGCTCTCCGCCCAAGGGCTTCATGAGGAAATGGCTGCCACTGGGGAAGGTGGTGTATCCCGCCCAGGGGGTGTAGCCACCCATGGAGTACCCTGGTAGGTATCAATTATAGTCTACTAGAAGTAATTCCAGACCGTTATAGTTGGTATCAGAGGAACGGTTTAGTCAACCTTTGGAAACTAGGATGCGAGAACTTTAGTGAGATCCCTAGAGATATTTCTAAGGTATGTCTAGGGATGTCCCTAAGGTTAAGTATACGTATAGTTTATAGTTCTAGAATTTCTCTAACGATCATATAATTAAACCTAAGATGTTAGATTTTGAAGGTACTCCCCCTTTACTATGTTGTTTTCCCTAGCATGATTTTTTCCTCTCACATAATTCTTTTTGTGTTTTAGTCAATGGAGGGAACCAGAAGGAATTCAGTTAACATTGAATCCAATGGACAAATTGGTGACTATAAGCAAACAAATTGTATAATGCCTAGAGAGAAAGATATTGTGGTTATGCCGAATCAGTCATAGCGATATATGACTAACAAGGTGAAATTTAGTGGTATGCCTAATTCATCAAATAAGAGGAAGATATACTTTAATGAATGTTCACATGTTGAAGAGCATTAAGAAAGGAAGATTGAGAATTATAAAGAAGAGAACAAGAACCTTGAGGAATACCTCAAATGGAGGGACATATGTTATCTGTGTGGAGAAAAGGGACATAGAGTGACAGACTGTTATTGAGTTCAATGTCTTATTTGTGGAGAACAGGTGCATTACCCGACTCAATGCCCTGACCTAAAAAGTTACTTCTAAATCAAGGAATGAATTATTCTAGGACAATCATTAAAGAGGATGGATTGAAGTGTTTATGTATTGGTATTCAATAATAATGTTGTTGAGGTACTTTTATGGTGTATTAGAATATTTTTGTATTAGTCTATTGTCGATTTCATTAATTTTATGGTACCGGTAACAATGAAAAGTGATTCAAATATTTTAGAAAGCAGATGATATACACATAATGAAGGGATAAGGAGGAAATGAAATGATTGACAATTATTCATGAGCTCCTGATTGATATAAGGACTACGTGATATCATGGTTTGAGTATATAAAATTTTGAGGATTTTGGTATGTGGAAAGTGTTAACTTTTAACTGCATTCATACTTTCACTAAGGTTCAATGGGTATTCATTTTTCAAGAGAATACATGATTAAGGCCTTTGAACGTTAGTAATGTGACCAGCAAGACATATCTGATGATATATGGGGATCAATGATGGTATTAACATGGTTCTTATATGAAATCTCTGGTAATCGTTTTCACTATAATATGACAATGGACTGCAATATTATGGAGAAGCCTAAAGATTGGAATGGATTATGTTGGTCATAAGTTAGTATTTTTTAAGGATATAACCTTTTTTCGATATTATTGATGGGATGATATAGTAATGTAGTTTTAGAAAAAGAACAACCTGCAGGACGGGAGATAGCCCATCGCTTCAGACAACGCTGTGGGAATCGAACCCACAACTGAAATGCGACTGGCCTTTATCACCTACCACTGGCCAACAGGAAGTCCATGGTTAGTAGAAACTGGTTTTATTTTATTAAGCGGTATGATATATGAAGTATAAGTTCATTTTTGGAACCATATATGATTAATCTAACCATAAGATGGACTTATAACTTTTGCTAACCTATTGTTTGAAACAGATGGAATGACACATCATTCTATCACATGATCTGATAACAAAATAACAAATTCAACTTCATTTCTTTAAGGGATGAAGTGGAAATTTTTCA
Organism: Viscum album; assembly: GCA_963277665.1. Classification (NCBI taxonomy): domain Eukaryota; kingdom Viridiplantae; phylum Streptophyta; class Magnoliopsida; order Santalales; family Viscaceae; genus Viscum; species Viscum album. Next base: position 322,690,834 of record OY728161.1, read on the forward strand.
ATTCACGAACAACAGTGAGATTGTACCAAAATCATGTAAGTATTTCTTTTAATTCATCAACTTTAGGGAAATGATCTTGAAAACCAAAAATGTTGTCCTAGTGCCCTTATATCCGATAAATTAGATGGTACCCTAGATCATCACAAATTTATGGCTTTGTGATTGTTGTATTTTTCTTGTGATTGTTGGATTTTTCATAGCCATGTTCTCTACCACTATCCATCAGAACATGACATTTAGATTTCTCTTCCATATCCATATTTTCACCTATGTTCTCCTATGTGGAACCCTAGTGAATAGTTTATTTGGGTAACCATTACGTTTCATACATTTGTTTTTAAAGATTGGTTTTGGTATTCCTTTTTACGATGTGGGTTTCTATTAAAAAATCTTTTGAGTAGTAAACCATTTATAACCGTGACGAATTTTGAGGGAGAAATTCATTTTAAGGGGGGTAGAATGTAACACCCCAAGATTTTATGAAAAATATTCTTTTAATTTCATGTCTTGTGTTGTACGCTACACCAAAAGGGACTTGCACAACACGCATCCTTGACATGACTTTCATTACACGCAATCACATCCCTACTCGATAGCGTGTGTAGTACGCAATACCGAGTTTCACCAAACAACGATATGCTTTTAAAATATTATTAAAAACTAGCCGTTATAAATAGTAATAACCACTTTTTGAAATTTTGTAAATTTTATTTTTCAAAATGGACTTCATTTTTGGATTCAGAATATCAAAATTAGCTTAGGGTGAAATTTTGGTACTTTTGGGATACCTTTCATTTTTTGATGAATAGTGAAAATTACTAAATTTTAATTAAAAACAACTTTTTTAATCGAAATAATTAATAGTGATAAATTATTAATTTTAGTGGTTTTAAAGTATATTTAGAATATATTTTTACAATTTAATACAATGTTGGTCATTTGATGTAATTTCACATTTAAACCAAATATAAACAAGTGTCAATCTTTTGATAGTTATTATCTCTTAAAGACATGCTATTTATTTTGACGACGGGAATTAAATTTTAAATTAATTAATATAACTGATATGTTTTGAATTTGGTAAAATAGACATCATTTTTGAATTCATAATATCAAATAAAGCTTATGCCTAATTTTTTGTATTATTCTGGAAACGTTCATTTTTTTATGAATAGCGAAACCACTAAGTGGTGGATAAAAACTGAATTTTTCATAAAATGTAATTTTACTACTTCTATGAGTGGAATTTATAAAATCAAAGAGACACGGTTAATATCAAGGACTAAAATGTGGTTCAATTAGATGAAAATAATTTTTGGTGAATAGTAACTTTTTACTTTTTTTGCCACTGTTTAAAGTAAATACTGTAATTATGGGTAAAAATGATATTATTATAACCCTAAAACATGTCCTAATTCTATTGGATAAGTTTAATTAGACCAAAAACTACCTTATGAATAAAATATTACCATTTAAGCCCACTTGGATTAGATTAGGAAATTTATTATTAATTTATTTAAAGAAGGGTTAAAATAGTTAAAATCAATGTTTAATAAGTAAATCATTTTTAATATAGGGTTATACGTAAGATAAATTCGACTATAAATATTAATTAGAAATATAAAAAGATTTCCAACATAATGATATTTTATTTTTAATTTTTAGACATTAAATAATTTAATTTATTTAGGACACAACGATGATGCAGTAATTATAATATTAGTGAAATATTGACATAATTAATGTTATAAATACCCAAATAAATGTAATTTGAGACTTTTAATGAATTACACTAATTTTCTAGGTTAATATAACATGTTAGTATTTAATTTATTAACTTCGTTCGAACTAATTATTCTGTTATGATTTTTAAAAAAATCAATTACCAAATAGTGTCAAAATTGACATAAAATAGTTTTAAAAAAAACTATTATATTATTAATTGTTATTATATTCCTAAAAATCTAAGGATCGGCCAAATGACTTAGATAAGGTTATATATATTAATAATAAACAACTTGGTGTTCGTTTGGCTTGTTATATTATGTTTATTAACCTTATAGTGTAAGAACACAAAAAGACACGGTAAAAGTAAAATTATCTAACTTAAAGATAAAACTAAATGATAAGGATAAAATAGTAAACTAAACTTGTCCAAATTCAATTTGATGATTGTATTTTGACCCATCCCCACCTTAGCTTCTAAATAAATCAATTTGGGGCTATTTAAACCTGAATATGACTTTATAATAAAATAATATTTTTAGTTTTCCAAAGGAGCCCCTCTCCTCCCTTATAAAAGGGCTCCTCCTCCCTCTCTTCCTCACACAACATTGAGCCTTCAATATCGGCCAACCCCTGACAAATTATCTTCTACACTTCCCTAGAAACATCCTAGAGGTTCTGGTCTTCCTCAAACACCAATTTTAGTTCCCTAAAAGGAGATCTCAAAGAGGTGCTTCAAAGAAGAGGTAATGTCCGTTACCGATTCTTTCAACATTATTTCTTCTTCCACTTCTTCTTCTTAGGTTTTTTCATTATGAAGTAATAAAATATGTATCACTAATATACTGATATGTTATTATATGTATGAAACAACCCTATTTCACCATCTATCCATCCTATGGAAAACGAAATCACTGCGCGTGCATACGTACGGAATACCGTCTCCACGCCGTGGTGAAATCTATTTTCCACCACCACCTTACTTGGATGGGTATAACTGTGTAAAAAATAACTATATATGATTATTTTAATGTGATATTGATTTTTAAATAGTATACATACAGTCCAATACAGTCCCACGAACATGAGAACTATATCATCGCTCGTGCGTACGTACGGACTACCGTATCCACAACGCGATGAGATTCATTCTCCACTTTAACCATTCATTAATGATTATAAAGTACATATATTAAGTCATCATGAAATATATGACATAATAATTATACTGTATTTATGTTTATATATATTCATTTCATCTACTTAATTCCATTCAACTCAATAAGGAAACGAAAACAGTGTTCATGCGTACGTACGACCTATCATATCCATGAACGGTGTATTTCTTTCCATTTAATGATTTATATATATTCTGAATATATATTATATATAAATCATGTTTTATATTCTGGAATTAATTAATCATGATCTAAGTAATCATATGAATAATTACAAGTCAAAACACGGACGACAAATGAAACAATTTTACCCAAAACAATATTTAACATGGAATTTACAAAAGAATGGGTAATATAAAGTCATAATTGAACCATATATGATATCATAACAATGAGTATGATTATGGATTAAGTAAATGACATTATTTAAATCATTATACGGGAGGTTCGGACACTTACGAAGCAAATCAGACCTAAGGTAAAGGAAATATCACAATCTCATTTTTATCTGAGATTGTTTATACTTTTGTATTTACTGGGGTGTATTTTATCATCCACATCCATGTTTCCTCAATATGTAATGTTATTTCCATCCACCTAAATTTTTTTAAATCCAATTTTACCCTTCGGTGAGTTTTTAGTAAAAGATATGAAAGGATCTTTTGTCGTTTTTTGTACGAGGTACTTTTTGACTTTTCCGACAAAAGTACGAGATGAATGTTTTTTTAACTTATACGGAATGAATGGATTTTTAAAACATTATTTCCAAGAATCTTCCTTTACATGTTTTCACGTTTATTTTTAATCAACTTATTTTAGTTTATAATTGTATGACATGTTACGAAAGAAAATGTGTTTTTGAAGTAGAAAGGATATTTTCCTCAAGAATGGAGTTCAAGTGTTTTATCAAAATTATTTTCTATCTAAGATAATAAAGGGTTATGTTTCCATCCCTATTATTACATTGATTTGACTATGTTGTGATGGAATTATTTTTATTCCTTTATCTTATATGAATTGTCTTATGATGTCATTATGGTTAAGATTCCCATTTTTATTACATGGGTTAGGCTATGATGTATGGTTTATGATTTTGTGGCACACATAAGAATTGTATCATTATGAGATGGGTGGGACCTATATCTCCCTCCAATTAATTGGGTAATTATTTTATAACTCATGAGATAGACATGGCTGGAACGGTAGGTTAGACCGGTTCAGTGAAACAGGACTGAAACAAGGAGTGAACTCGGTTCAGAAAGGGACTTTATCCACTAAGATAGTCTTGAAAATGATTCTTGACTAATAAGAAATGATTCTATATGATTATGTGTGTATTCCTCAAAGTTTCATGTTTTACGTTATGATTATTGGGATTACATTTCACTACTATGATTTATCACATGTTATGAAATTATGATCTCTTTTGCAGGTTAAGATTTCCAAAAGATATGTTCTTATGAATATGATGTGATTGATATTTATTTTGTTTACCCTTACTAAGTATTTGTGCTCACCATTTTATGTTTTCATTTATCCAGGATATAGTGTAAGGATTCTGGTAAAAAAGAAGAAGATCTCTATGGGAGATGTTGAAGATCTTTCACCACGATTAGAATATTATTTTCCGAGTTCTCAAAGACCCTAAACTATTACGGTCCTTGTGTGTGTGTTTTTGTTATTTACTAAGTATTCCGAAAAAGTAATTTAATGTCTATGTACGTTAAGCTTCGGGTCTCTACAAAGGTCCCCATGATCAATGATGTGGGATGGGTGATGCATGTATCTCATTAGCTGAAATACATGGAAGACGTCATGCACCCTGTGCAACTGAGGTGGAAGGGCCAGATGGTAAGACAACTCGCCTACCCTTCCAAGGACCTGAAAAGGTCCGATGAATCATGGAGATAACTTATTAACCTGTCCAAGTCTCTGTAGACCTCGTCAAGGTGAGACACGTTGAAAAACGTGGATTCCATCCTCGAAATCCAGTGGTCTCCGTCTCCAATCAGCATAAGACTTATGTCTGCTCTGTGTAGTCTTCATCCGCACCTAGATGATTTGCACCTTCTCTATCGTAGAATGCACCATCTCTGGCCCTACTAGTGATGACTCCCCTAGGTCTGTCCAGAACAGAGGTGATCTTCATGGATGGTCGTACAGTGCCTCGTAAGGTTCCATCCCGATGGTGGAGTGATAGTTGTTGTTGTACGCAAACTCCACCAAGGGTATGTGATCCTCCCAGTTGTGACCAAAGTCGAGGAAACATGCACGGAGAATGTCCTCGAGAGTCTAAATGGTCCACTCAGTATGGACATCTGTTTGAGGATGGAAGGCGGTGCTCAGACATAGTTGTGTCCAAAATGAATCTTTCAACCCCTTCCAATGCCGAGATGTGAAACGACCGTCTTTATTGGAGACGATAGTCGATGGTATACCATGAAACCGTACGATCTCCTAAACATAGAGTCATCCCAATCACTCTATCAAGACCTTCTCTATAATCGGTAAGAAATGGGCCGACATGGTGATTCATTATACGATCACCCAAATAGAGTCATGTCCTCTAGATGCACATGGATGCACCATAACGAAATCCATGGAGATCTCATACCACTTCCACTATGGGACCTCTAAGGGATATACTAAGCATACTGGTACCTGGTGCTTTTCCTTAACTTGCTGACAAGTGAGGCATCGTGAAACAAACTCCCTTACAGCCTTCGTCATACCCAACCACCAGTGCTGTCGTCCGAGGTCCTGATACATCTTCAACACTCTTAGAAGTAACCCTATATGGGAAGTGTGGAACTCTCTTAGCACGTCCTCATGTAGTGACACTAGTACCATGGTACATCCACTGAAGTGGATGATGTGCTCCCCTCCTTCAGATAATCCCTCAGGAACCTACCCTAAGCATATCTGAGCACATCGTCCCTCACAGTCAACGTCCCCACACTGTGCCTCTTTGACTTGTTGATGTAGTGGAGGAATGACTTTGAGAGACTGAAGAAAGACTACTCCATCTATATCCACACATCATATCTGCAATACAACTAGCTGCTTTGTTGCCTCTCCTAGCTGTTGAATGCCCAATCTCTTACTGAGAGCATTTTCTCAAACGTTACCCTTCCCAGAAGTGTAGAATGTCTCAATGTCATAGTCCTAGAAGAACTAGAACCATCACCGCCGTCTCAGGTTCATGTTCTTCTATGAAGAGAAACTCATGAGTCTTTGAGATTAGAGTAAACCATAAACCTTTTTCTCAGCAAACTATGGGTCTGACTAGTCATTTATAAAGAACTCAACTACACCCTTTTTTTGCTTACATCCTTCATGAGCTGCTAAGATTTCTCCTTTTTGGAAAAGAGATATCCAGTCACATCCACTGGATGAACCACGTTCTTAGCCTAATACAGTCAATCCTAGCTTGAACAATATTATTTCATGCCATGGACGACATCGTAAGGCCTCGACGCCACTTCCAAAAGATCCAACTGTTACTCTCACCTCCAAGGGTCGAGTCATACCTTCGATAGTAGTGTGTGGTCACTAGGTCTCCTCTTGTAGGAATATCGAATTTGAGGGTCAATTCAATTGTTTTAACCGTAACCTCTCAGTTTCAACTATATAAAATGGTATGGAAGAAATCATCACATTGAAAAGTGTCTTTTATTACTGTATCTCATAGTAAAATGACACAAAACAACCACAAACAACAAAAACAACAAAGCTAGAAGCCTCATGAACAAAGGCCTCTACGCCTAGAGCTAGTTCGGTTCATGTCCACATGCTCTCGGAGATCGAGGTGAACCATCTAAGGGTGGTGGTATTAGAAGTGGTCGGTGACTCTGATCACCATCTACTGAAGGACCTGCTCCACTGCCTCATCCACCCCTCAACTGTTGCTCATGCTCCGGCTGCGGCCTCTGTCTCAGTGGCTCCTCCAATGCCTACTGATCAACTATGCGGGATTCGGATAGTCACATGCTTTGTGACCTCGTTCCCTCCAGAAAAAACAGACCCTTTTTCAATCTGAGCTCCCTCGGCCTCGGATGCCCTGCACCCTGATGCCACATCTTGGGGTCATCTAACTATTGATCTAACCATCTTGTTCCCCCGTTTCATCTGCATACTACCTGTTGCTGATGTCTCGACTACTGTCGGAAATCCTTAATGCAAGAGAATCATCTCTTAGCTGATCCCTGAAAGAGACTAACAGGTAGGTACACCATGAAGTTAGCGGGTGTCCCTACTTTGTGTAAAACTCGTACTATAACATCCATCCAGCACCCAGCCATCTGAAAATCTATCTCGCCTCGAAACCTTTGAGGCATCTGCAGCTGGAACTCATGAAACGCTCTCAGGCGGCGTGCACTCTATGTTGTTGGGGTTTGTGGTATCGGTGGCCCAGCGGGTAGTGGTACCGCTGGTGCCTCCGATGTGCTGGGGCCCAACACCGAGGCCCCGTCACACGGTGGGCTACCACCTCGCACGTAACATGGATCCCTAGATGGCTGCCTTCATGGGGCCATCGTGAAATGAAACAGGTGCACCATGGTAAAAACTGTATACATAGTGAGCTGACAAAACGTAATCACAAAGAAAACATTTCAAAGGAAACACACACGCAATCAGTGTTTTCGTGCACTGAGTCGGAAATCAGAGGTCATGGTCATGGTGTATGGATACATTGGCTGTCGCACTAGCACTGGACTCCCTGGACTAAAAACCACACTAAATACTCTTAAAACTATCAATTCACAGTATGATAGATCATAGTCCTAAGTTCAATGGTAGAACCGACTCATCTGATACCAATTTTTCACAAACCTTCCACGGTGCTCATGTCGTGACTACCCCAAGACCGCCTTCTATGGGCCAGGGGGTGGTGACTAGCACCAAAAGTTGAGATCCAGATAAAAAGTGAAGGAATTTCCTTTATAAAAGTAAACAACACAAAAGAGTACCGAAATGAAGTATTCACTAATTAAACATAGTACAAAAGTAAGTGCTCAAAAGTAAATGGGCCAGTATACAAACCCAACTGAAAGTACAGTACAACTGAAAGCAGGCAAAACTATAGTATAGTAAAACAAAAACCACTAAGTTGTCCTCCGGGAATCCCACCTGAAGGGTGGGTACAGATGGCCTCCTCAGCACCTCATGTCCGTCTGTCCGCTCCGTGTATGTCTCACCAAGTGGTCCACCTCTGGGTACCATCCAGCTCAATAAGTCTCCACCTCGATCAATGTTTTCCATCGTCTGCAAGAAACACAACATGGTGAGGGAAAATCCAGTGAAGGGGTGAGTATACGATACTCAGTAGGGACCCCGAGACCCCTGAAGGTCTCCTAGAATCCACAAAGGGTAGAACACAGAAGAGAGATACAAACACAAAGTATCAATAACCCTACATAGGTATCTGACCATATATATATCTATGCTATCAATCATGGTATGGCTCCAACTATCGATCCCAAATACAACCCATTCCACAAATGAAAGAAGTCAATCACATCGATGAGAATGATTGAAAATAAAGACTCATATACCACATGTATGACACAATAGTAGAGAGATATAGTTGATTAGATGTATCCACTGGATCATCTAAGCTGTTGGACCCACACAGGACACCAGACCAGCTATCTCGAGAGTAATAGATATGATCAGATGTGGTCACTGATTCATCGACCTGTCGGACCCACACATGATACAAGACCAGCTATGCTGTCAGACCCACATAGGATACAAGACCAGATACTCTTCCATACCCTCATAGGATACAAGTACACAGGCCAAAATTCCGGACCCACACAGGATATAAGAACAGTAGTCATCGCCGCCGATCCGAGAGAGGATTCTAGTATGGCAGTCGTCACAGTCGAACCCACGATCGATATCAGTATGGCAGTCATCACCATCGAAACCAAAAGGGATTATAGTACAGTAGTCGACGTATTTGAATCCGCGGAGGATTTCAGTATAGTAGTCGATGCAGTCACAACCAGCTCTAGGGTTCCCGCACACAGCACGCTCGATTTCGGGGGGGTCCGCTCCTCGAGCAACAGTTCGATAAATTAAATATCACGTTGTCTAGAGTTGATGTATCTCGATGTTCATTTTCATCAAAAGGAACTCAATGTGAATGAAAACGCATCAATCAGACGTCCCGTCTGAGAGATATTGGCTTAACCGTTTTAGGGGCCAGGTTGGAGACATGCTCATTCCAAACCCGGCCATATTTCAAATTTATCCAAACTCACATAGAGTATTGCAGACAGAACGCTTCATCACGAGGGTCCTAGTGCTGTAGACGACACGTCTATTGGACCCACAGTCTTTATGTTATTCACTTTAATGTGAAAACATGTCTGACCCATTAAGCATAGTGGGTTCGATGGTCGGGTAAACTCAGATTTGGAGGGTCCGACCCAGGAGAGCGTCAGACCAGCCAGGTGGGGCACAACCTGGCCATGGTAGGCAGCCCGTACTGGGGGGGGGGGGGGCTTGGCAAGGCAGAGTGCGGTGCAGATGGGCGTGGCCCGGTTCGGTGGGGTTCGGCCCGACGGGGCCGAGCGGTCCGACGGTGGGGGGGGGGGCTGCTTTCCCGAACCGGTGATGCCGAGAGGATCATCCCTCCCAAGCATCCGGCCTTCCTGACACAAGAGGCCCTCTCGGATGGGACGCGTTCTTATTGTGCCGCACCTTCGGGGGTCACGACTCCTTCACCCGGCAAGCCGACGAGCCGACCAGTTTACTGACGAAGCAGCCCGCAGAGCGCGGGCCGCGGTCCTCCTCAGTACAGCGCCCCTTGTGGAACCATGATATTCCTTCTTCCCAGCTCATCATTAGTTGTCGGGTAATCCCATGGATGCGGGACGCGTTTCTTCCGCATGCAGTCGGCCCGCGACTACCACCTTCGTTCGCCACCACCTTCTCAAAATGGTCTCCATCACAAATTAAAGATACAATAGAGGGTCTATGGGCCATGTGTGTTCATCCCGAACCATCCACGTTAGGAGGTATACATTTTCCTTAAACAACCACTCACATTCAAAAACTATAGGTGTATAATTTTATCAAACTAAAATTATACAATTCCCATACCTCGAAATATGATTTGTGGTAGTCGGACGTTACGGAAGACGGTGTCGTGGGGAGACGGTTTCAACTCGTTGACATCAGGTAAGAAGGAGCCGAGGATGGCATGTCGTCGATGTTCCTTGCGGGTGGCTCTTTCTCCTTTGGGTTTGTCGAAGATCTAAGGACGAGATCATCATTCTTTGGCAGTTCTTCATTGGAAGGAAGGCGTTCATTGATAAAGAACGATGCTTCTTCTAATTCTCCAGAGGTTTCCCCACTGAAAATATTTTCTATGAAAATATTCAATTAGACTTCTCCAACATTTAAATAAATGCAAAAAAATGAAAATTAATTCAAAAAGAAGTGTTTTTCCAATTAATTATTACGGATATTAATTAATTGATTGGGGAAATTTAATGTGTGGGAGGTGGTGCATTTAAATTTTGAAGATAAGTGTTAATTGTTTTTAAAGGGGGTTTATGAGACGTATGTGGAGATGAAAAGTTAGGGCTCATGCGGGCCCCGCCTCACAAATATCCTCTCATGGGAGGTTATGTGGGTGTGGGACCCACCAATAACTTCCCCATGTAGGATTTAACTACACAAGATTAATAAAATTGTTCACAATAATTTTATTTAACTTTTTTTATTAAACCCCAAAAATTGACTTTCAACTTGCATAAAACACAACTACAGCAAGGGTACCCTTAAGTGAATACCGGCACTGCGATTTCATCGATGTCCTCAGATTTCAATTCCAATCACCAGTTCATAAGATAGAAAATTTTTCACAAACATTTACTAAACAAACCCGAACAAAAATTAAAAAATTGATTTTGGGCACACCGGGCCTAGGAATCAAGTGCTATCAGAAACCGCAGACTGGTAAAATTCCAAAGTATTTAAGAAAAAAAATTTAATGAAATTTATGGGTCTTTAAAATCAATACCATTAGTGTGGTAGATTCAATGAGTTCTCAATCTATTGACGTGGTGGAAGAATATAACGACATTTTTATTAAGAACCTTCCATGGTTACCTCCCTACTGAGAGATACACATCCAAAATGATCTACTCATTGAAATTAACCTAATATTTTCATCATCATATAGGATGTCTCCCACAATGCATAATGAAATAAGTTTGAAGCTAGAGGACATACAAATGGAGGGATTAGTCTGAACCATTGTCTCTCCATTGGCATGTACTCTATTGTTTTCTATGAAATTAAACAAGAACATGATGATATCAATGGAATACTATAACCAAAAACATGATATTATAGTGAATAATTATCTACAACTATGTGTTCATAACCTATTTGATCATTTGATAGGAGCACAATGGTTCTCAAATATTTACTTAATATTTAGTTATCACAGGTTGGGAATATGGGATGAGTATATAGAAAAGAAAAGAATTCTGATTTGGATACCGTCACTATGAGTACATGGTGCTTACATTTTCCATGAAAAAACACCCTAGATGTGCTCAAGGCACTCATGAAAAAATATTTAATTCATTAATATACTGATTCATTGTAGTCTTCATCAATTAAATAATAGTGTATCTTGTGTCTGATGAGGAGCACATTAGACCAATAGGGATGGTTCACGATGTTCTTTGGGAGAACCAGAATTACATTAAACTCTCAATGTTTCAGTTATGGATTTAGGAGTTACAAATTTGGGGTTATGTTATCTTAAAAAATGGTATAGAAGTGGGGAAATAAATATAGTGGTTTTATAGCTTGATATTCACCCAAAACAATGATTTTGGTGAAGAGATTCCTTAGATATGTATTGTTATCTCAGAAATTCCTTCGAATTTCTTTATGAAATCATCTCCCATGAAAAAATTGACTTAAATGGGGAAGAATTTTCTGTGGATAGAGAGGTGCAGACATGCATTCTATGTTTTCAGTCATATATTGATAGGGGATCCAATCTTGAGTTTTATAAATGAGGGTGTTGAGTTTTTAGTGTTCTATGAAACAACAAGGACCAATATTTTTTGTTTATTTGATGCTGAGACAAGTGATGATTTCTAATGGTTTGTCGTAGATGATTCCACATGATGATAAATACATTAACAATAACATTTATTTATTATGGGTTTTCTTTCAACTGAACATGTGTTGACATTTCCTTATTGGTTAGTGGTATATCATTTATTATGACTACAATAGTCTCTCAAATATCTTATATCAGAAGGATTATAATTTTATATACTAGTGATAGGTAGTGTTCCTCCAAAATTATGAATTCAATATTTTATATACTCATTGGAAAGGGGAATGTTGTATAAGATTCTCATTTTAGGATATCATGTTCATTGCCAGAGAGTTTGGCATCAAATTAGCTTTCATAGTAAGAGTTTTCCTTTGTGTATATGGAAGTAGAATTTTATATCCATTATATGGTCATTACCCCTCATATTTAAAAAGTGTTATGGAGGTATGTATTATAGATAATGATTGTAAGACACTATATAGTTAGATATCCAATGGAAAAGATCATGTTGAATTTTTTGAAGGTGTGGATCGTGTCGTGCTTTTTAGATGATGGAAGATGGTTCAAGATTTAATGATTGAGGAGGTTATTATGGATTTATATACATTAACATTAGAAACACATCCACGTTTGTTGAATAAGATCTAGTAAATTTGACACTTTTTTTGGTGGTATGGAAATATTATGGGTGTTTCAGTGTTTTCCATGCGTTACTTTACCTATATGCAAGAGAAGGATGAGCATGAGGTTCTTATGGGATTAGATCAAACCATTGAGGATCCAAAGAGGATGTGGTATTTTATATCCTTTAACATGTGATAGGTATTAATTATAAATCCATTTGTAACTATTTCAACTAGTTGATTGTAGAAATATTCACCATGTTGATCAACTTCCATGATATTATAGAGATGAGCTTGTTAAGCGTGTTTGGGATTCCTCTATGTCAAATTGATAGCCTAAATCTATAGAGTTCTCATGAAGATCATTTTAAAATTTTATGATCACATTACATCTCGGTTATGGAGGGTATTACAAGAGGCCTTTGGGAATTTGATGTGTTTGAGTATAATGTTTCAACCTGAAATCGAAGAAAAAACCAAGTGTACCATTCTGGTCTTGCAGGACATTTTGATTGATTTCATGTTAGATATTTTATATAGATTGGAGGGTCATTTATTATTGGGGACATTTTTGTACAATAAAAACTACCATTAAAGAATATGAATGACACCATTTGAGGCCATTTACAAGAGATCATTGACCAAGGGGAGCTATCAATTATGGTCCCAATATTGGTGTGAGACACTATTGTGAAGGTGTTAACAATGTTTATGAAGATGCAGATTACGTAGATTAATTAAAAGTCCTATACAGATAGATGATGTAGGCCCTAGGAACTCAATGAGGTAGACAATGTGTTCTTCATGGTCTCACCATGTCATGGATTTCAGATAGTTTTTCGGTGAAGAATAATATAACTGATATTCATCAGATATTTATAGATACTAGGTAGAGTTGGTGAGGTGCTTCACCACATACCACTACAACTATAACTAGAATAGGATAATGATGTCTTTCACATGTAACAATTGTGGAGGTACATGCTTGATACATGACATTTCATTGACTGGGGAGGGATGGATATAGAGGATGAAGCTATCATTGCTAAGTACATTGTAAAGATCAAAGATCAGAAAGAGAGTATCATTAATGGGAGATTGATTCACCAAGTGTGTATATGGTGGTAGCACTGTAATCATTAGCAGACATCATGGGTGTGGGAGAATTATATGTCTTTTCAATATCCACATCTCTTTGTCTAGACATTTTTTAATGAAAATTTTTAGAAATAAAGACCATGTTGAAGAACATCTTACAAAAAAATTGTTTTTGTTTTGTTTTGGAATATTATATATATTCTATAAATTTCTAGGAAATAATATGATATTTTATTATGAATCCTAACTTTCCTATAAATAATTTTAGGTAGATTTTAAATATATTAAATATCATGTAATTAGAGTTTTCCATAAAATGGTAATGACTTTTAAATGGGGGATCAAATAAAAAATATAATGCCACTGCTGGTTTCATATCATTGGTTTTTACCAAGGTATGTTATAACCTTGGAGTGGGTCAAACATTAGGGATGAGCACAATTTATGATGTATAAATAAATGATTTATATAATATAGTTTTTCATTTAATTAATATCAAGGTGGATATTTTATTCCATAAATGTGCTTTAATATAACAATCTCATGTTCTGATTCATAACCTAATCGATTTGGTAGGGATCATGTTTGGATATTCCATTAGAGGGAGATTACTTTATCATGGATCATCAATCAATGTGTGTCGAAACACAATGATGGTACCAACAACAATAACACAGAACATGAAATTAGTCCAAATTAAGGTAGGATGTTGCTTTATAAGGATTTATTCAAAATAAAATTTTCCTATGTAATTGAAATTAAAATAACTAAAGGATTGATTCATACATAGATCATATTTTGGGTATGGGATTATCGATGAGGATTATTGGGAGGTACTATTTATTTAATATGGATATTCAATTATCATTATAACGGAAAAGTATTAAGGAAACTCAAACACATCTGATGGTATTTTCAAATTTTTTAGTCTTGTATATATACCAACATTATTTATATGACTATTACCGAAATTAATTATGGCCATTGTTAGAAAAAATTACCATATAAGAAGTCATTTCAATCATTTTTATTAGAACAACTTATTGTTATCAAAGATTTTTTGTACATTTTGATGAAGGGAGAAGGCTATGATGATGTAAAAAATAGATCAGAGGTGTAAACACATGGGATTTTCACGTAAAGCCACATTATTACATTGAGAAGCATTATCCAGTGAATTGTAAATAATAATATTGAAAAATAATGACATAATTGGATGATCAAAGATGGATTCATGATTTTAGAATATAATAATTGAGGAAAAAAGGGATAATGATGTAGAGTAGAACCCACATGTTCTACAAAATTCCATTTTACATGTTTTGTATTATGATGAGACATGATTTGTGGGACACCACTATGTAGTTCAATGGATCAAGTAAGATGATAAATATAAAAAGACATGTAATATCTATCATAAAGTGTGTGAACCATACCTATAAGGTTGACATCGATGTTTTAGTATACATATAAATGTCTTAGAGTAAATAGTATTGGAAATTCCATGAAGATAGGAACATACATGACTATATGTAAACACACACGTTTAGGATTACAAATTATATTAACATTTTCAAACTAAAACATTGTTTGGAATTTTATATGAGAAATTGTTAGGAACTAGCTCCAAATGGTCACTCCATGTACTATAGAAAACACAATTTTCTGCTTCAAATATGTCTTTGAGACATTATCCCCACCATCATAGATAGTTTTGTTAGGGTGGGTTCTTACACTCCATTACCATAAGGTTTTTATAGAATCACAACCTATAACTGGAAGGTTGATCCCTCAGAGGGAATCTAGTATTGGATGGATTTGTAGGAATCTTTCTATGATGCTCAGATTGGGATCATATATCATCATCATTTTCATTGGAGGATTTCATTGTATCATCATGAAAAACACTAGGTGGGTGTTGATGCCCTATATAATTGGTTATTCCAGATTCGTTTTTTATTCTATATGTCCTTGGGTGTGATCCAAATATATATATTTTTCTCTTTATACTTCCATCATGTACTTCTTATAGAGATACTTGATGAGCATGAAATTTCAGAAGGATTCAGTCAATTTTATTTGACTCATGATTTGTGTTATCCTAGATATGTTCTATACAAAATATTTTATCATGGATCATAGAATGACAATACTATTTTTAATTTTCCAATAGAATTTGTGTCTATGTTTAGTATATATAGATACTATATTTATATGCGAGGTAGACATACAACAGTGATGGGGTTACTATTATGGTATATGCAATAATCTTAATGATTTTTGGATCTCCAACTAGGTAATTTTGTAGTCATAAATGTATGGTATTTTCCTCCATATATCATTTCTTATGTGGATTAAATACCATTTGATGAAGTCCATGATGGAAGATGACCAGAAGGATCTTAGTGATCTAGAGTTTCCATGGTGTGTTATTTTAGTACATCTCACAAAAATTTTAGATGGGAATTTTTTATAGTGTCATATTAGTGGGCTGGTATATGATACCTTTTTCTTCCGTTTACTTGTTTTCATACTCTGATGGTGGGATTAAAATGTACAAATTAATGGTTATCAGTTCTTCTAAAATACATCATTATATGGGAATTGATATTTGTTCATTTAAATAACTACATTAAACTAAGGAATATCTTTCTTGTGATATAGATACTAGGAACTGGTCCCTAAACCCTAGCCAATTAGGGGAAATCTTTTTGTATTAATGGAAAAATCCCCACTGGTATGGGGCATGACTATAATAATAATGATATTATAAGTTCCAAATATTAAAAAACCATAACAAACTTCTGGTCACATGAGAATTATACATCCATGAGATGATGCATAGTTAATGTTCTTACTATATTATTCAATCAGTATAAACTGTTAATTGATATTAAATGTTCATTATTAAATTCTAAAAATTAATGAAATATCTATAATATTTTTTTTTGATTTTATAGTTTTTCCAATATTATAATATCATCACATTTTAATGTGATAATGTCATTACTGATCAGTATATTTCAATAAAATGAATCAATTATAAGAATCAAGTATAGAGAATAAATGATTCATTCACAACAGTATGATGACCATGAAATGGTCATCACATTAATGATATAATCCATTATTGAGGTAATTTGACATATTACTCCATAAAATTTAAAATTCCATCCCTAAAGAAACCCTCAGCACCCAAACCATATAACTAAACACATCACATCTTCTTACTTGTATTCCAAATAATACAGACCACTAGTAAAGGTCTAGAAAACACGCAAGGAGATAATTTCCATATAGTATCATCTCAATAATTATTGGTAAAATAAGATTCATGGAAAAAAAATTCAAAATATATTATATAACATTAAAATTAGAAAATAAAAAATTAATAATAATAACATAACTATAAAAATTCATTTCAATAAAAAAACATTTTTATGAGATTAATTATATGGATTTATCATATTATGAATTATATGATATTTAGGTATAAATTAATTTATAACTTGGAAAACCATAAAATATCAATTAATACTACATCATCGAGTGTATATTTTTTTGTGAAAATGTGCTCCAGTATTTAAAAAGCATATTCCATTTATGAAGAGTTTTTATCATTCATGATGTCTCACTATTAAACATGATATAATATTCATATAACCATATTCCAATTGATTTTTTTTAAAACCTGACATGATTTTGGGAAATATCAATAATGGATATAAATCAATGAATCATGTTATTACATTTGAAATTTCATGAAATTAATTCTGAATATTTTCTTATGTACATAATAAATTATATGCTAAAAAATCTTTAGTTAACCATGAAAGAAACATCAATGACCAATGAATCTATAGAATAATTGATTTTCATAAAGGAAATATCACTATAAAAATTTACATATGGACTAATTGGAACTCATTGAACTAATCACTTTCAATTTAAAATATCCTGGAATTTATATTAATCATGCATAAATTTTTTATATAAAAATTAAAATATTTTGGATAAAAACTCTAATAAGAAATGGAAATCCAATGGAATTTTAATAGATAATTATATTCACAACAGGTTTAAAAAAATTCTATTCTATTTTTTAGAACTAAAACTCAATAAACACCATTTTAGTAACCAAAATTGGTATTTCAATAATGTTTTCTTCGCATAAAAAGTAATTACTCAAAGTAAGGTGGAACTATATTTTCATAACTGATTACCATGATAAATATCCTCCTCACACATAATTGTCTAAAGTTTTAAATTATTATATCAGAAATAAAATATTTTTATATAGGAATTTTATCATTATAATTTCATTAAAAATAAAATTTCAATCTGAAATGTAAAAAAACATTAATTTTTTTCATATAATTATGAAAAAAACACATCTCTTCAAATAAATAATAAAAAATCATAGAAGTGTTATAATATGATATTCATTGATAAACTAAATAAAATATATAGTATTGTTCAAAATATATAATATTTATGATGATAAGAATAGTAAAACCACCCATATATGAGAAAACATATTTTTTTCTAAAATAAAAAAAAATAATTTTAAGAATTACATTAAAAGAGTTCTTTTAATAATTTTTAAACAATATTAATGGTACAATAAAATGAAATTAAGAAATAAATAATTATATATCAAACATCCATATTGAAATTTTATTATCATATTCTAGGATAAAAATTATTTTATAACATTTAAATCTATTTTTTGATGGAACATCCCACACCACATTTCCTGATTCAATATATATGTAGTTTATAAGACTGAATAACAATAAAAAAATAATTTCCAAATTTATCAAGAATTTTTTCATTTTTATTTTTATATTACAATAACATTAATTTCATTTATTTCCATTTTTTTAAATTTGTTTCTAAATCTATTATGTTCCATGTAAATATTTTTCGGTGGTTATGATTATAACCATAAAACAAATTGTTGTCTTTACAAAATCATTGGTTCATGGTTCCATTATATATACGATTTTACTGATTTTACAATTCTCAATTTTATATGTAAAATATACTTTTATATTCATCCATTTAATGAATTCATTTAAAAGTAACGAGGTCATTTAATTGAAATGAATGATCATACATATGTATCAACTTATTATTTATTAATATAAGTGGATGAAAAAAATATAGACAAATTTATATTTTCCAAATTTATTACTATATTATAAATATTATTGGGGATGACTTCTCCTATAAAATTATTAACAACATTATACACATAGATGGTAGTCATCAAAATATAATGTTATTTGAGCCTCTATTGAAAAAGGACATCGAGATTCCTCTTTTCTCTAAGAACATTGAAATTATGATAGGACATAATGGGTGCATCAATGTAACGTCCTGGTTCCGGGTGCAACTCAATGGGTGCCCTGAACCTGGTTCTCCACATGACCTCAAGTTCATTTCCCCAAACGCCATAGGCTGCCGACTAGTAGCGAGGGCTCGGGTCTGATAGTGGGGAAACTATTCCCTCATTTGTCAATGAGAAACACAACAGAATAAAATGGAAAGCATACAGTAACAACGTAAGAAATAAACCATACACATTCTAAAACAAACAAATGCAGTAAAAACATACAACATTCATATATATATAATGATGGTGCAACATGCCTCAAGTTCTAAGAAAACATCCAGAACTTGTTACACTGCAATACAATATAACGTGACTATATGAACAAAAAGGAAAAACAGAACAGCCAGCAGCATCGCGAGCCTAAGCCTGGTCCCATGCTCCCCTACACCTCAGCAGCAATCAAGTACCTATATAAGAACCCTTTACCTTATCCAACCCTACATAAATGTAATCTGTTTGGGCTGAAAAGCAGGACCAAAACAGGGTGTTAGAAATAATCTTAGTAGGCACCCACTAAAGGCTCGTTCTCAACTGTGTGTAAACATGCAACAACAGTGTGCAGTAGTATATGAAATAAATTAATAAGTACTCAAAAGTAACTAACATACAAGTTATATTTCTATTTTAATATCCAATCAATCATTTAATTTATAATATCACCACAGTGAATATTCCAAGTAAATAGAAAATGTCCTCAGATATGTAAACCCCTACAATTAGGTAAAGTGAATCCAAACACGAGAATCTGCCCATAGGGATACATATATTTCCCACGGGCGTAAGAAGTGTTTCCCACAGGCACAAAATCCACTTCCCATAGGCACGAAAGATGTTTCCCATAGGGTAAATAGTATAGTGCCCACATGCTAATCACAACACTGCCCTCAGGCTAAACAGGTAACCGGGCCAAGCCCAACACGTAAAAAAGTAGTAAACATGCAATTCCACCCATGGAAATTATACAATCATTACATTAAATGCATACCCTGTCACGACCCGCCCTCGGGGACCGTGCCGTGACTACCCCAAGCCCGCCTTCCATAGGCCAGGGGCTGGCGACTAGCACCAAGGCGTAAATCCCGGTAAAAAGGGAAGGCATTGCCTTTGTAAAGTAAACAAACACCACAGAGTAAGCAAGCGGAAAGTTAACACTAAACAAAAGCAAAGTACAACTGAAAGTGCGGAAAAGTAAATGGGCCGGAATACAAACCCAAACTGAAAGTAAAGTACAACTCGAAAGGGGAAACAGCAACTGAAAAGTAAAAGCCGCTACACCGAGCTGTCCACTGAAAATCCCACCTGAAGGGTGGGTACAGATAGCTCCACTGCTCCACGGGTCCCGCCGTCCGCTCCGAGCACGTCCCGTCCAGTGGTCCACCTCCGGGTACCGTCCCGCTCTGCAAGCCTCAGCTAAGGTCAACGCTGTCCGTCGTCTGCAAACAACACAACGTAGTGCGGGCAAAGCCCGTGCATGGGTGAGTAAAAGCTACTCAGTAGGAACCCCGAGACCCCTGAAGGTCTCTCAAATCCACAAAGGATAAACCACGAAGAAAGGTACAATCACGAAGTAACAACCGTCACTGCTTAGGTATATGACCATACATATACCTAAGTCATCAAATTCAAAAACGCTCCAACCTCCGAGCCCAAGTACAACTCAGTCCAAACAGGAAAGTAAACGTATTCCACTCAGGAAAGCAAAACGTAATCCACACAGGATAGCACAACACAATCCACACAGGAAAGAAACAGGATTCAGCTCAAACCAGGATTTTCATTAACGAAACCGCAACTGTTGAAGAGCCCCATCTCTGAAGTGTATAGTGGTCCTGTCACGTCTCCGAGGTACTGCTCACTAACCTAAGACTACTGAAGTACTCCTCCTGTCGAGTACCGCAGGTCTGCTGCCAACTACCAGGCGCTCCGTCCGCTGAGGGTCTGCTGCCAAATACCGGGCGCTCACCCAGATAGCCTACAGAGGTACTCCTCCAGTCGAGTACCGCGGGTCTGCTGCCAACTACCAGGCGCTCCGTCCGCCGTGGGTCTGCCGCCAAATACCGGGCGCTCCGTCCACTGGGCTAGTCGACTCACTCCAAGTTGAGTCGGTCGAGCAGTCTTCAGGTCTCAGCCGGTTTCACGGTCTCCGTACTCTGTACGCTCGTCTCCAGTATCGCAGGTCTGCCGCTACAACCGAGCGCTCCACTGCCAAGGATAAGCTGCCACAACCAAGCGCTCCACCGCCCAAGGTAAACAGAAGATTCAGCTCACACAGGTTCGGTAGCACTGATCCACGTAGGATCGCTGAGTGCTGTAGTCGTCGTCATCGAATCCACACAGGATCTCTGTGTCGTCGTAGTCACAGTAGCAGTAGTAGCAGTAGCAGTCACAGTAACAGTCGCAACCAGCAATAGGGTTCCCGCACATAGCAAGCTCGTTCGGAGGGTCCGCTCCACGAGCCGAGAGGCTGATACATCAACTGTCACAAAGTCCTGAGTTTATGTATCCAAAAGTTCCGTATCGTCAATAGGAACTCAACGCAACAGACGGCGCGTCGATCGGACGCCCGGTCTGAGAGTTATTGGCATTTTTGTCTCCGGGGCCCGGTTGGTTTTTAAGGCAAAACCAACCCGACCGTACTCCACCTGCGTCCAAACCTCGGGCGGAGTATGCCAAAAGATCTGTCTCACTAAGAGGAACACAACGCGGATGACGGTATGTCAATCAGACGTCTGTAGCTCAAGATATGAGCGTTTCCGCTCCGAGGGCCCGGTTGGTTTCGTGAACGAACCAACCCGGCCGAACTCAAAGTAATCCAAAATCTTGAGTGCGATATACCGAAACGACCGTCTCGATCCAAGGATCGCGTTACCGCAGACGGTTCGTCAATCGGCGGTCCGAGACTCAAGAAATGGCCAAAAGACCGGAACTGGTTCGAAACGGGGGGGTCCGAGTCCGGGCCGACCCAGCCCGACCCCCCCCCCCCCCTGGGGGGCCCGGCGCGGCGGCGGCGCGGCGGCCGCAGCGGCCTGGCGCCTGGCGCCGCACGAGGTGGCCACGCGGGGGGCTAAGCCCCCGCTGATCGAGAGGCGGCGCGGCCTTTGTGCCGCGCCTTTGCAACAAAACGGCCCCCACGTGGGGGCCGGTTTTGGAGAAGTAAACCAGGGGGCTGGTGCCCCCCCTTCATGGAACCGACCCCCTCTTAAAGAGGGGGGTTTTATATGCTGGCCGGGGGATTAATTCCCCCGGTTTAACGTCATCCGGCCGGCCAGCTGGCCGGCCGGTTTTCTCAAACGGGACCGGAAATTCCGGTCCCCTCTTCGGCTTCCGACGCCGGCGGCCCGACCGCCGGTCTTCTCATCCCGCCGCGGCCCGGAACCGGCCGCGGTCTCCTCATCCCGCCGTGGCCCGGAACCGGCCGCGGTGTTCGTCGTCCGGCACGGTGCGACGACACCGCGCCCCTTCGCCGTGCCTTGATTCCTTTTAACGTGGCGCGACGGCGTCGTGTTCTTGAAGATTCTTCCTCGGCATGGCGCGACGGCGCCGCGCAAAATATTTGCACGATTATCCGCGTGGTGCGACGGCACCACGCCACTTGCTTCCACCCGCAAGAATAAACAAGAACGATGGAGGGGGTTCGGCTGTGTTCGTGCGGTCCGACCCCCTCACGTTAAAATAATAACGCAACTTTAAATAATTCAAAGCCACACGTTAGACTTGCTAAATTCACGATCAAGAATAAAATAATTAAACCAAAAAGAAATCAACAACCCCTACCTTGGTATAAGGTTCGAAGATTTGTCTACGTTCCGCGGAAGACGACGTCGCGGAGGTCGGGCGTCGCGGTCGTCGTTCGTCAAATCCGTTGACGAAGGGATGCGTCCGATGCGATACGTCGTTGGCGAAACTTCTCAAGTCGACGATGGAAAACCGAGGAGGAAGCGGTGTCTCCCTTTCTTTGACGTGGAGAGAAGATAGAACGGCGTGTCGGTGTTCTTCGCGTTCTTCAAGGAGGAAGATGAAGTTCTTCAAATTGTAGAACTCTTTTTATCTCAAATCTCCACACAACACAGCAACTCCCAAAATAAAATAAGGTGTAGAACTCTTTTTCACTTTTCCAACCTTTCAAAATTCAAAAGTTGAATTCATTACATTAATTAAAATCTAGAGTTGTCAATAAAATTAAATGAAGAGATAAGTTGGCAAGAATTAATGTAGGGGAGAGCCACATAATTTAAGAGGGGGTTTAGAGGGGTTAGGGAATTTGAAAAGGTGGGGGATCGTGTGGGCCCCACCTCCCTCATAACCACACATGGGAAGTTGGGTGGTTGTGGGCCCCACCAACAACTTCCCATGAGAGAGTCTAACCACCACGAATAAAATAAAATTCACACACAATTTTATTTTACTTATCTTTTAATCCCCAAAACTAACTTTCAACCTGCAACAAACGCAACTTCCGAAAATGTCTCAATTAGCGAATTTCGGCGCTGCGAGTTCATCGGTGCCCTCGGATTTCAATTCCGAGCACCGGATCAAAAGTTAGGAAAACCAGCTCGTTCGTTCACTGAACGTACCCGAGCCAAACTTCGGAAATTGATTCCGGGCACTCCGGGCCTCGGAATCAGGTTCCGTCTGAAACCGCGCTCTTGTAAAATTCTAAAGAAAATTAAGAAAAAATTTCCCTTGAATTTTACGGGTCTTTACATTACTCCCACCTCAGGGCTTTACGTCCCCGTAAAGATACATCAAAAACTAGGGAAACAAATGAGGGTACTGAGCACGCATCTGAGCCTCCCGCTCCCATGTGCTCTCCTGGAGATTCCCGTGCTGCCATCTGATGCGCACAAGAGGAATCGATCGCCCACGCAGGACCCGCTCCTGTCGATCCTCTATCTCCACCGGGACCTCCGCAAAAGTTGCCCCATCGTCAACGTCAAGCTCTCCATGATCAATGATATGCGTCGGGTCGTGCACGTATCTCCTCAACTGGGATACGTGGAAGACGTCGTGCACCCGGTGCAACTGAGGTGGTAGAGCCAGGCGATAAGCCACCTCATCAATCTTGCTGAGAATCTGGAAGGGTCCGATGAAGCGCGGAGACAACTTGCCGCCTCAGCCAAATCTCCGAATACCACGTCGAGGTGAGACCCGCAAGAAGACGTGATCGTCATCCTCGAACTCCAGTGGCCTCCGCCTCCGGTCAGCATATGACTTCTGCCGGCTCTGAGCTGTCTTCATCCGCTCCTGGATGACTTGGACCTTCTCTGTCGTGGCCTGGACCATCTCCGGTCCCACCAGAGCTACAAGATTTCTTCTTTTCCGATAAGATAAATCTGGTCCCATCCCCTGGATGAACCACATTCTTTGCCTAAAATAGTCAATCCTAACATGGATGATATTAATCCATACCAAGGATGACGTCGTAAGGCCTCGACGCTACTACTAAGAGATTCAACCGTTACTCTCGCCTCCAAGGGTTGAGTGACACTGTCGGCATCAGTGTGTGGTAACTGGATCTCCTCCAGTAGATGTCTCACAAGTGAGGGTCAAGTCAACAGCCAAAACTGGAACCTCTTAGTAACATCACGGAAGAGGACAGGAACGAAAATATCACAAAGGTATGCGTCTTTTATTATTTCAGCTCATAATACAAGACGCTACACAAAAGAAACTAGGAACCAGAAGTACAAAGGATGTATCCACTAGTTCTGCTCCTGTCCATCGGCTCCCAGAGCTCCATGATCGAAGGCCTCGGCTGCCTGAAGTTGAGATCTCGCATGTTCACCTACTCCCTGTGGTCGGGGTGGACCTCCTGGTGGTGGTGGTGGCAGAGCCTCAAAGCGTCGCCCACCACTGGCTGCTCGTCCAGCTCCTCTGCCTCATCCGCCTCCTCCCTGCGGACCGCAACGGTCGAACCTCTGCCTCTGCCTGGGAGGTTCTTCACTTAACTGCTGATCGTCAGCATGGCGGGTCGGAAAGTCACCAGCCATTTGACCAATCCCGCCACAGGAGTAACACTGCCCACTCTCGGCACGCCTGGCTCTGACTCCACCCCGGCTTCCCCGTACAACTGAGCCTGAGTCGTGCAGTCGGCCACTGGTAGGTCTGGTCTGCCTGGAACCCTGAGTCATCCGTCGGCTACCTATTGCCGAAGAGTCCGCTATCTGCTGCCCTGCGGTGGGTCGCTGCGCTGGTGTAGACTCAGAAAGGAAGCTCTCAATCAGAAGGGCCCGCTCCAGTACTCCTGTCTGAGTCGGTATGCTGAGGGAGATCAGTGATGCCCTGATCTCGTGTCTCAAACCCTGCTCGAAGGTCCGGGCCCGGAAGAATGGGTCCCGTACCATGTCGGTCGAGTAGCGCGAGAGATCGGTAAATCTCGCCGAGTACTGAGCGACCGTCTTGCTGCCCTGCCGCAGCTGTAGAAGCTCCTGGATACGCACCGCACGAAGGGTGGCTGGGACAAACTCCGAGCGGAAGAGGCTCTCAAAGTCTGTCCAAAGTAGAGATGCCTCATCGTGCACCTGGAGCATCAAGCTCCACCATCGTCCTGCTGCTGCGTGTAGTAGGCTCGCAGCGAGGATCACCATGAGGTCTGCTGGTGTCCTCACTAGCCTAAACACTCGAACCACTGCCTCCAGCCAGTCCTCTGCTGCCTGGGGATCCGTCTCCCCGTGAAACCTGGGCGGTCGCTGGCAATGAATCTCATGCAGTGTGCTGAGGCGACGTGCATCGTCAGCGGCTGCTGCTGGAAGCATCGGGGGCTCGGCGGGTAAAGCTACCGCCGGTGCCACTACTGGCAAAGGGCCCTGCACCGAGGCCTCGTCGCTCGGTGGGCTGTCGTCTCGCTCGACTCTTGGAACCCTAGCTATCTGTCGTCGTGGGGCCATCCTGAAAAGGAAACAGGTGCGCCACGGTTAGAACAGTATACCTGTTGAGCTGATATAAGTAATCACAAAGAAAACATTGAAACACACACGCAAACAATGTTTTCGTGCATTAAGTCGGAAATCAGAAGTCAGGGTCCTGGTGTACGGATACGTCGGTCGCCGCACCAACACTGGACACCCTGGACTGATAACCACACTCAATACGCTAAACATTATTTCTTCACATAGAAAAGATCAGAGTTCGCGGTAGAACCGAACTCCTCTGATAACAATTTGTCATGACCCGCCCTCGGGGTCCGTGACGTGACTACCCCAAGCCCGCCTTCCATAGGCCAGGGGCTGGCGACTAGCACCAAGGCGTAAATCCCGGTAAAAAGGGAAGGCATTGCCTTTGTAAAGTAAACAAACACCACAGAGTAAGCAAGCGTAAAGTAAACACTAAACAAAAGCAAAGTACAACTGAAAGTGCGGAAACATAAATGGGCCATAATACAAACCCAAACTGAAAGTAAAGTACAACTCGAAAGGGGAAACAACAACTGAAAAGTAAAAGCCGCTACACCGAGCTTTCCACTGAAAATCCCACCTGAAGGGTGGGTACAGATAGCTCCACTGCTCCACGGGTCCCGCCGTCCGCTCCGAGCACGTCCCGTCTAGTGGTCCACCTCCAGGTACCGTCCCGCTCTGCAAGCCTCAGCTAAGGTCAACGCTGTCCGTCGTCTGCAACCAACACAACGTAGTGCGGGCAAAGCCCGTGCAGGGGTGAGTAAAAGCTACTCAGTAGGAACCCCGAGACCCCTGAAGGTCTCTCAAATCCACAAAGGATAAACCATGAAGAAAGGTACAATCACGAAGTAACAACCGTCACTGCTTAGGTATATGCCCATACATATACCTAAGTCATCAAATTCAAAAACGCTCCAACCTCCGAGCCCAAGTACAACTCAGTCCACACAGGAAAGTAAACGTATTCCACTCAGGAAAGCAAAACGTAATCCACACAGGATAGCACAACACAATCCACACAGGAAAGAAACAGGATTCAGCTCAAACTAGGATTTTCATTAACGAAACCGCAACTGTTGAAGAGCCCCATCTCTGAAGTGTACAGTGGTCTTGTCACGTCTCTGAGGTACTGCTCACTAACCTAAGACTGCTGAAGTACTCCTCCTGTCGAGTACCGCGGGTCTGCTGCCAACTACCAGGCGCTCCGTCCGCTGAGGGTCTGCTGCCAAATACCGGGCGCTCACCCAGATAGCCTACAGAGGTACTCCTCCAGTCGAGTACCGCGGGTCTGCTGCCAACTACCAGGCGCTCCGTCCGCCGTGGGTCTGCCGCCAATTACCGGGCGCTCTGTCCACTTGGCTAGTCGACTCACTCCAAGTTGAGTCGGTCGAGCAGTCTTCAGGTCTCAGCCGGTTTCACGGTCTCCGTACTCTGTACGCTCGTCTCCAGTATCGCAGGTCTGCCGCTACAACCGAGCGCTCCACTGCCAAGGATAAGCTGCTACAACCAAGCGCTCCACCGCCCAAGGTAAAAAGAAGATTCAGCTCACACAGGTTCGGTAGCACTGATCCACGTAGGATCGCTGAGTGCTGTAGTCGTCGTCGTCGAATCCACACAGGATGTCTTTACTGTCGTTGTCGTGGTCACAGTAGCAGTAGTAGCAGTAGCAGTCACAGTAACAGTCGCAGCCAGCACTAGGGTTCCCGCACATAGCAATCTCGTTCGGAGGGTCCGCTCCACGAGCCGAGAGGCTGATACATCAACTGTCACAAAGTCCTGAGTTGATGTATCCAAAAGTTCCGTATCGTCAATAGGAACTCAACGCAACAGACGGCGCGTCGATCGGACGCCCGGTCTGAGAGTTATTGGCATTTTTGTCTCTGGGGCCCGGTTGGTTTTTAAGGCAAAACCAACCCGACCGTACTCCACCTGCGTCCAAACATCGGGCGGAGTATGCCAAAAGATCTGTATCACTAAGAGGAACACAACGCGGCTGACGGTACGTCAATCGGACGTCTGTAGCTCAAGATATGAGCGTTTCCGCTCCGAGGGCCCGGTTGGTTTCGTGAACGAACCAACCCGGCCGAACTCAAAGTAATCCAAAACCATGAGTGCGATATACCGAAACGACCGTCTCGATCCAAGGATCGTGTTACCGCAGACGGTTCATCAATCGGAGGTCCGAGACTCAAGAAATGGCCAAAAGACCGGAACTGGTTCGAAACGGGGGGGTCCGGGTCCGGGCCGACCCGGCCCGACCCCCCCCCCCCCCCTGGGCGGCCCGGCCGGACGGCCGGCCAGCGGGGCGGCGGCGCGGCGGCCGCGGCGGCCTGGTGCCTGGCGCCGCACGAGGTGGGCATGTGGGGGGCTAAGCCCCCGCTGATCGAGAGGCGGCGCGGCCTTTGTGCCGCGCCTTTGCAACAAAACGGCCCCCACGTGGGGGCCGGTTTTGGAGAAGTAAACCGGGGGGCTGCTGCCCCCCCTTCATGGAACCGCCCCCCTCTTAAAGAGGGGGGTTTTATACGCTGTCCGGGGGATTAATTCCCCTGGTTTAACGTCATCCGGCCGGCTAGCTGGCCGGCCGGTTTTCTCCAACGGGACCGGAAATTCCGGTCCCCTCTTCGGCTTCCGACGCCGGCGGCCCGGCCGCCGATCTTCTCATCCTGCCGCGGCCCGGAACTGGCCGCGGTCTCCTCGTCCCGCCGCGGCCCGGAACCGGCCGCGGTGTTCGTCGTCCGGCACGGTGCGACGGCACCGCGCCCCTTCGCCGTGCCTTGATTCCTTTTAACGTGGCGCGGCGGCGTCGCGTTCTTGAAGATTCTTCCTCGGCGTGGCGCGACGGCGCCGCGCAAAATATTTGCACGATTATCCGCGTGGTGCGACGTCACCACGCCACTTGCTTCCACCCGCAAGAATAAACAAGAACGATGGAGGGGTTTCGGCCGTGTTCGTGCGGTCCGGCCCCCTCACGTTAAAATAATAACGCAACTTTAAATAATTAAAAGCCACACGTTAGAATTGCAAAATTCACGATCAAGAATAAAATAATTAAACCAAAAAGAAATCAACAACCCCTACCTTGGTATAAGGTTCGATGATTTGTCTACGTTCCGCGGAAGACGACGTCGCGGAGGTCGGGCGTCGCGGTCGTCATTCGTCAAATCCATTGACGAAGGGATGCGTCCGATGCGATACGTCGTTGGCGAAACTTCTCAAGTCGACGAAGGAAAACCGAGGAGGAAGCGGTGTCTCCCTTTCTTTGACATGGAGAGAAGATAGAATGGCGTGTCGGTGTTCTTCGCGTTCTTCAAGGAGGAAGATGAAGTTCTTCAAAGTGTAGAACTCTTCTTCTCTCAAATCTCCACACAACACAGCAACTCCCAAAATAAAATAAGCTACACCTTATTTTATTTTCACTTTGCCAACCTTTCAAAATTCAAAAGTTGAATTCATTACATTAATTAAAATCTAGAGTTTTCAAAAAAATTAAATGAAGAGATAAGTTGGCAAGAATTAATGTAGGGGAGAGCCACATAATTTAAGAGGGGGTTTAGAGGGGTTAGGGAATTTGAAAAGGTGGGGGCTCGTGTGGGCCCCACCTCCCACATAACCACACATGGGAAGTTGGGTGGTTGTGGGCCCCACCAACAACTTCCCTTGAGAGAGTCTAACCACCACGAATAAAATAAAATTCACACACAATTTTATTTTACTTATCTTTTAATCCCCAAAACTAACTTTCAACCCGCAACAAACGCAACTTCCGAAAAGGTCTCAATTAGCGAATTTCGGCGCTGCGAGTTCATCGGTGCCCTCGGATTTCAATTCCGAGCACCGGATCAAAAGTTAGGAAAACCCGCTCGTTCGTTCACTGAACGTACCCGAGCCAAACTTCGGAAATTGATTCCGGGCACACCGGGCCTCGGAATCAGGTGCCGTCTGAAACCGCGCTCTTGTAAAATTCTAAAGAAAATTAAGAAAAAATTTCCCTTGAATTTTACGGGTCATTACATACCCTTGGGTATCCTTGCCAAACGGCTAAACAGAGGAACGCACCCCCCGGGGTGGCCCAAGATCCAAGTAACGATTTCAAAAGGCAGTTTTATTATCACAATTAATTACCTATTAAACTCTAGGTATATAATATAGCCTTGGCCTTTGCCACACGACACCCCAACATGGGTTCGTGGCACAATGGTACAAAAAAACACACAACAGTTGGAATATAAACACCAAGACACCTACCTTAAACTCCCCTGATTAGTATACTTGAACGACGTTCCACGAATAGTCCCAGAACGAGGTAGATCTAAGTTAAAAGAAAACCCTCTTAAATGAAAATAGCTTATATTAGAGGAAGAATTGTCAAGAGCTACGCAAGGAGATGAGAGCTCTTACCTGTGCAGTACCAACATGATCGACGGAAGAAGAAACGAATTCCCGACGCCCAATATAGAGATACTCAAAGATTTGGTCGTCCCCTCTCGAGCTCCCGTCCGGTTCTAAGACTTCCCTGTGAACAAGGTTGGATAATTACCATTTTAAGTGACAAAAACAGAGTAAATGGTATGTACTTTTGAGTACATGGTGTGTACTTCCTTCATTTAATTGTTCCTCTGGCGTCACCTCCAAACTGTTCATCTGTCGACATGAGTACACAATGTGTATCCTCAACTACACGGCGTGTACTTTCAACCAATTGGCGACTTCTTCCACCGCCTTACTGTTTTGCCTATTGACTGACTACACAACGTGTAAAGGACCACTACACAACGTGTAGTCGGTTTTTACACCCTTCGTCGCCGACATGGCTACACACCTTCTCTACCAATCTTACACGGCAAAAGTACACTATGTGTGGAAAAGTACATTGTGTGTACTTTCTTAAGATTAGGATTTTCCCCTATTTTCCATATTTTCTCAAAAACACATAAGGAATAGACAAAAAAGAAACCCGTACCGGAAAAATAAGAACCGCGTTCGTACAAACACCCCCCTTAAAGAAATTCATTCATGAATTTCCCTTCCAAGGGTGGCGAAGAATAAACTGAGAAAAACTCTGGCCACTGAGCACGAATGTCTGTTTCCCGCTCCCAGATTTCGTCTTCCACTCGGCCATGCTTCCATAGCACCCATATGAGATGAAATGACCAGAATAGGAGAATCTTCGTGCGTCTATCAACGATACGAATCAGATGCTCCTCAAAGGACACATATACCTCGAGCTCACCCTCCTCAGGCTAAAAGACGTGACATGGGTCTGAATGATAGCTGCACAACTGAGAAACATGGAAGACATCATGCATGGCCTGATACCTCTGAGGTAACTACAACCGATAAGCAACTGGACCGAATCTCTCTAGATTCTAAAATAGCCCCACATACCTCGGTGAAAGAATATCATATCTCCTGATCCGTCTGTTCCCCAACCTCATTGAAACACATAGGAAAAAATGATCCCTAACCACAAACTCCAAAGGTCATCTGCAGTGATCAGCATAAGATTTCTGACAAGACTGTTTGGTAACCATCTGCTTCTGAATCAACTGAACCTACTCAAGAAGTTTCCTACAAGAGACAAGGTCCCAATAAAGCTTCCTCACCTGCCTCTGTCCACCACAAGGGTGATCGGAATGGCCTACCATATAAATCCTCATATGATTCCATCTCAATAGTTCCCTGAAAACTATTATTATAAGAAAACTCGACTAGGGTTATATGCTTCTTCCAATAGCCCCCAAAGTCTAGGATGCATGCACACATAATGTCCTCAAGAACCTGTATCGTATGCTTTGACTGACCATCGATCTAAGGGTGGTAAGCTGTGCTCAGAAGCACCTATGTACCTAGTGACTTCTGAAAACTCTACCAGAAACGAGATGTAAAATGGTTTTCCCTATCTGAAACGATAGAATAAGGGTCCCCATGAAGACGTGCGATCTCTCGGATATACATCTTCCTGATCTCATCAACTCTGAAGGTCTCCTTGATCGGAAAAAATTAGGCTACCTTTGTGAGTATGTCCACAACATCCCACACAACATCATTCCCTCATGGTGAACTCGGTAAACCAGTCATGAAGTCCATCGTGAAATCATCCCATTTTCACTCCAGAATGGTTAACTACTGTAACAATCCATCTGGCCTTTGATGTTCCTCTGTAATGCCCTGACCCCAGCTTCCCAGAGTCGGTGAATTACTTCGTAATGTTGGCATGATCACAAAAGATCAAGTCTCGAAAGACCGGTTAGTTTAGTAGCCTTGGAAACACTAGATACATTTATAATTGTTACATTACATCATAAAGTGAAAAACTAATAACAATGTCTTCATAGTCCACACTCATATCCTCTTATGACTATCCCTGCAGGTCATTCATAAAATACTTCTTCACATCGAGGAAAATATTAAAACATTGAAAGGGGTGAGCTCAGATGCTCAGTAAGGATAACAATATTGCGGAAGCTTTCATAAATAATCATAAAAATTTAAGGCAATGTATAACTAAAACAAAATCCTTTTAAACTTGAACATCAATATAATATGGCAAAAGTAAAATGAGATAATGCCATTTACTTATTCACATGGATATTCTACTGGTCGAATAATCATATGCAATATCAATAACCACTTTCATAATGAGGGAATGTATAATGCCAGACATTCTGAAACATTTTGTCAAGGCCTCGGCCAAGACGTCTAAAATGATTAAGGCCTCGGCCAAAACCATAAATCAAATTGGGAAAGGGCCTAGGCCAATTCCATCTCTAGTTGTCTCATGAGACCTACCGATGCATCGAGGAGCTATAGCGGGCTCCACCTGTCACTTATTAAGTCCAATACATTCCTCATATGAATAGGTTTAAACATATCATAAACCATAACATAATCGTATCACATAAAACATGCATAAAGGAAACATAACATTTCCACATTTCAATCACAAGATATCAATAAAAAACACTGATATAAAAAAACGCTTTCAAAACCATTTTCAATACCAAAATAAAATAATGTTAAAACTTTGTATTTATTTTTCATTAAAAAAATGATGGCTTGTAGAGAAAGATGAAACTAAAATAATGGTCACGGTGGCGGAGAAGTTGTTGTCGCCACATAAGTACGGAAAGAAAAACATTCCCTTTTGTCATTTAGCAAAACGCTTCGTATAAAAAATATTCCTTTTGAATAAACGTAAAAGTCAAAGGGGTTTATACACCGTATAAAAGAAAGTTGTGTATAAAACCAAATATGCCTCAATGAAAGGAGGTTGAGAAAAAGTCCCATACAAAGATCATTTTTAAAATAAAATAGATATATTATGTGTATTAACTTTAAGTACACATAAATAAAGTACAAATACAAGAAATGACATAATAATATAATGACATAATTTGAAAGTAGGAGATTAAAAAAAAAATAGAAATTGGGTTAAGAAGTTCCCTTACATTGTGTCCGAAATGATTCGACCGTTCCTTAAACTCCTAAATAATAAACTAGAGTTAATATATACTTTATTAAGAACCATTTTCAATTTCATTATCCCTTTTATATCACTTATTACAATGTTATGAACATTATGTAATTATTTAAGTTAATAACGGTCGTTTTGTCGATCTTTGGTACTTGAGTCAAAAATAGACTTCTTATAATTACGAGTTGTTCATGTGGTGAAATATCCATTATATACAAAATTATATTCATTATATAGATATCATATATCTCATATATATCCAGTATATACATTCATTCATAATATTACATGACATTTAGAGGTATGAAATGAAATGCACCATTCATGGAAACATTAATCCGTACGAACGCATGAACGCTAATTTCATTTCTATTTCATATTTAATGGAATGAATCTATAATTATATAAAGGTATAATATAATTACAGTATAATATAATGTATAATACCATTTACTCCATCCTTTATACATCCCACATATGGCATTAACGATTCAAATCACTTTGAGGGGGCGGTAGTCCGCACTTCCTAAAATGAAATTATCGCGTTTACCCATAATGGAAATCATAAAGTATACCATAAATGAGAAATAAAGAAGGATAAGGAAATCATAAACATAATATATATATCATATATGAAAATAGTGTCATCAAAATGGCCACCATTATAGGTGTTAAAAGAATTTGAACAATCATCATTTCGTGAGGCAGTATTTCACCACCCACAGAAACAGTATGTTTTTTAACCATTAGACAAAGGTTTGTGTAATTGTAAAACAAATAATTTTCATGACACCATCCTAGTATATTTTAGATAGTTTTTTTGTTACAAAAGAAAGGAATAAAAAGAGTTTAAGGGGTTATAGAAGCAAAATAAAACAAAAGATCATAAGAGAAAACACTACCTTTAAAACGGGTAACACTTTTTTATTTGAGGCAAAGGCTTCCTTGGGAAGAGTTCTTCCCAATGTGAGGCTTCTAGGAGTAATAGGGGGAAGTTGGGAGAGTATTTGGGCAGATTTTGTCTGAGACAAATGGCTGGAATGTGTGAATGAGGTGGTAGAGGTGGGGTCCTTTTATAAGTGTAGAGGAGGGACACCTTTGGAAAGTAAATAAAAGTCACTTTATTATAAAATGAGTTTCGGATTTTAGAGGTCCCACACTTATATAATTCGAGGCTAAGGTGATAAGGGTTCAAAATATACTCATCCAATAGGTTTTTGACAAGTGTATGCCTTGGATTTTACATTATATTTTTATTTTATTTAAATCGTTAAATAATGAGGTCATCGCTGCATCATCATGATGTCATAAATAATTTAATTTATTTAATGTCTAAAAATTAAAAAAAATACTATGATGTAGGAAATATTTTCATCTTTTAAATGAATATTTATTGTCAAAAATATGACTTGTATAACCCCATGTAAAAATTGTTTTAGTAAAACATTTCATGTTTGTGTCATTTTTTAATTTAACATTAAATAAAAGGTATTTATGTCATTTTCCAACTAAAGTGGCTCCATGGGGTCCCCAAGTTAAACCATGGATTTTCTTGGTCGCCCATGGCAAATCCAATGAGGGTAGGACATGTGTCAAGCTCATCTCATATTATTAAAACATTATTTTTACCTTAAACTACACTAATTACCTCTAATCGCGATTAAGAACTTAAAAGTTACTATTCAACAAAAAAATTATTCTAATCCCATTGAACCACATTTTACTTCTTAATGAAAACCATGTATGTCGGATTTTTGAAATTCAAAACACAGAAGTGATAAAATTTCATTTAAACTAAAAATCAGTTTTTTAACTACCAGTTTGTGGTTTCACTATTCATCAAAAATTGAAGTTTTTCAGAATAATGCCAAAATTTTATCCTAAGCTATAATTGATATTCCGAATTTAAAAATGATGTATATTTTAAAAAATTCCAAACATATAAGTTTCATTAATTAATTTTTATAATTAATTCCCGCTGTCACAACAAATAGCGTGTTTTTAAGAAACAATTTATATCAAAAGATTGGCAATTGTTTATGTCCAATTTCAATGTTAAATTAATTCTAATGACCACCATTGGATAAAATGGTAAAAATATATTCTAATTATACATTAAAACCACTAAATAGTATAATTTATCACAATAAATTATTTTGATTAAAAAAGTTGTTTTTAAGTATTTTTCACTATTCATAAAAAATTGAAAGTTCTCAGAAAATTACAAAAAATTCAACTTAGGATAATTTCGATATTACGAATACAAAAATGAAGTCCATTTTGAAATATAAAATTTCTATAATTTTAAAAAGTGGTTATTACTATTCATAATGACTACTTTGATTAGTCGTGGTTTGTTAGAACTCGAAGTTTCGTACAATGCAAGCTATTGCATTATTGAAATAGAGGCGTATCGTGGAAGCTTGGGGTGTTACATTCTTTCCTCAATAAATAAATTGAGTCCTCGCAATTTGAAATTTTTCATTGAAAATAAAAGGTTGAAAATAGAAAATACCTTTGTGGAAAACCCACATTGGAAATAAGGTTAATAAAATTTAGCCTTAATAAGAGGGAAAGGAAATGAAAAAGTCACCACCCAATTATGATCTCGATTAAGAGTACATTGGTGGAAATTAGAGATATATAATTGGAGGAAAAACGTAAATATTTGTAGGGAGTGATTGAGGTCATCAATCACAATCAACTATCAAATTGAGGGCCTCAAAGCCTTCAATCCATGTTTATTTAAAATATCATTAGTTCTACAAGACATTAGGTATTAGGATAACACATTTTTTGTTTTAATATCCCTTTACTAAAGTTTAAGAATTAATTCATTCATTGAATATGATATAGGTATATATATATTTATGCTTAACAATTTGAGTTTCAACCTTCAACTCATCTTTCACTCAAAAAGATAATAGAACTCAAAAATATTATACTTATCTTAATTGTATTAGGTTCCAAATGTTAAGACATACCATTTAGATTAGTAAAATTATTTTGTAATAACCAGGGACTTCCTGTAGGCTAGTGGTAGGAAACAAAGGCCTGTCACACTATGATTGTGGGTTCGATTCCTGCAGCTTTGTCCGACGTGACGGGTTATGCCCCACCCTGCAGGTTGTCCTTTTCCTAAAACTATAGTATTATAATATTCAAAAATAATCTTCATAATTTTTTAACCTTAAACAATACTATCCAAAGATCAACTTAATCCACTCTAACCTTTATAGTTATCCAAAATACCACTGTCCAGACTTTCTCTAAAAGGTCTCTGAATTCCAAAATCAATTTATCAGATTCCCCAAACAAAGTAAAGATTCTCTTATTGTCACATACTAAAAATATAATTACCTTCATCATATTAAAACCTTACT
Source organism: Viscum album (assembly GCA_963277665.1). Lineage (NCBI taxonomy): Eukaryota > Viridiplantae > Streptophyta > Magnoliopsida > Santalales > Viscaceae > Viscum > Viscum album. The sequence continues at coordinate 322,727,706 of OY728161.1, forward strand.
AAAATAAACAAGTACTAAAGTACAATCATTATATATATATCACATTATTCTAATAACCAGAATATAATCCATGAGTCCAAAAGCACCAATACATTAGTTATTCTGCTACAACTGTAGTAACAACATAAGATTTTCCTTGATCCCTTGGACTTTTCTAAGGTAATATTCCCTGACGCTTAGGACATTCATTTGCATAATGCCCCATTTCCCAACAATTGTAGCATTCAACATTGATAGCCTCTTTCTTTCCCTTGCAATCATGCACCTGGTGACCTTTTTCCCCACATTTATAACAAACTCCCATTCCTTTTAGGCAAGTACCAGAGTGATTCTTCCCACAATTATCACATAATGGAAAATCCTTCTTTCCCTTTTTCCCTTTATATGTCTCTTGTTCCACCGTTCTCTTCTTCTCTTGCTTTACTTTGTTGTCATAAGACTTAGAGAATTCCTTTTCTGTCTTGATAGCACATGAGACAATATCTTCGTATGTGGAGAACGATTGTGATACTAAAGCTCGACGGAGAAATGGTTTTAAAACATCAAAGAAACGATCAATATTACCTCTTGGGATACGTATATAATCTCCAGCATACCTCGCTAACCTTGTAATGTTGGCCTCATACTTTGTGACATTCTCATCCTCCTTTTTTCTCAGACTCAAAAATTGTCTTTCCATATCTGCTCGATGGTCACGAGGATAGTATTTTTCTAGGGAAATCTCTTTGAACTCCCTCTATTCCATATTCGATACATCATCATCTTCCTTTGTGTTTTGAATCAGCGACCACCACTGATCGGCATCTCCAGTGAGGCGGTAAACTGCCATGACAACCTTCTCCCTTTCGCTACTCTCCAAGGAATGAAATAATTTCTCTAAGGGGTTTATCCATTGCTCACCTACTGATGGATTTTTCCCCCATTAAATGTTGGCGGTTGTTGCCTCATGAAGAGGTCTAACATTGATCCCTCACGTTGCGGATCAGGGTGCTCCATACGAGTAAGGATATTATTCATAACTTGAGTGAGTTTTCCCAGTATGGTAATAAGTTGATCAGCACTAGTTGTATCTCCAGATCCACAATAATTATCCTGAGCAGGAGGGAAATCCCTACATGGAGTGCGTGCATTGATACAGTTTCCATTCCTTCCACTAGGCGCCATTTCTAAACAATGGAATAAACTAGATTAGTTTATGAATCAAAATACATAATTCCATACTTGTAAAACACTTAACACTAATTTAACTATTTATTGATATAATCCATAATCATAAAAAAAGTTTTCTTTGAGGAAGTATATACTCATAACCCTTCATAGTGGTTTGTAATGAAAATGAGAATTATCCTAAGCATATCCCCCGGGAGTGTCGTAACCAAGAGTGCAGCAAGGCCCGTAGTCGTGTACCAGTTCCCGTTCGAGTCTAGCTCAAAGCGGTGTTTTCGGGTTTTACCCCTAGGTACATCTGTTCCAGCGCCGCCTCTACCAACTCATATCCAGACAGGGATGTATTTCTCGGAAAACTCACAAAATATCTACAACAAAAAAATTCTAGGAAGTTCTTCTATACTAATCCTCAAAGTCTATCTTTGGGCTATGTGCTCAAATCAGAGTTTATCTAAATCTAGCTTCCAAGGTTAGTACTAAACTGCCTCTGATACCAACTATAACGCCCCGACCCCAGCTTCCCAGAGTCGGTGCATTACTTTGTAACATTGGCATGATCACAAAAGATCAAGTCTCGAAAGACCGATTAGTTTAGTAGCCTTGGAAACACTAGATACATTCATAATTGTTACATTACATCATAAAGTGAAAAACTAATAACAAAGTCTTCATAGTCCACACTCATATCATATTCTGACTATCCCTACAGGTCATTCATAAAATACTTCTTCACATCCTGGAAAATATTAAAACATTGAAAGGGGTGAGCACAGATGCTCAGTAAGGATAACAATATTGCGGAAGCTTTCATAAATAAACATAAAAATTTAAGGCAATGTATAACTAAAACAGAAGCCTTTTAAAATTGAACATCAATATAATATGGCAAAATTAAAATTTAGATAATGCCATTGACTTCTTCACATGGATATTCTACTATTCAAATAATCACATGAAATATCAATAACCACTTTCATAATGAGGGAATGTATAATGCTAGACATTCTGAAACATTTTGTCAAGGCCTCGGCCAAGACGTATAAAATGATTAAGGCCTCGGCCAAAACCATAAATCAAATTGGGAAAGGGCCTCGGCCAATTCCACGTCCAGTTGTCTCATGAGACCTACCGATGCATTGAGGAGCTATAGCGGGCTCCACCCATCACTTATTAAGTCCAATACATTCCTCATATGAATAGGTTTAAACATATCATAAAACATAACATAATCGTATCACATAAATCATGCATAAATGAAACATAAAATTTCCACATTTCAATCCCAAGATATCAATACAACACATTGATATAATAAAAATGCTTTCAAAACCATTTTCAATACCAAAATAAAAGAAAGTTAAAACTTTGTATTTGTTTTTCATTAAAAAAAATGATGGCTTGTAGAGGAAGCCGAAACTCAAATAATGGTCACGACGGCGGAGATGTCGTTGTCGCCACATAAGTACGGAAATTAAAAAATTCCCTTTTTCCGTTTAGCAAAACGCTTCGTATAAAAAAGATTCCTTTTGAATAAACGTAAAAGTCAAAGGGGTTTATACACCGTATAAAAGAAAGTTTTGTATAAAACAAGATATGCCTCAATGAAAGGAGATTGAGACGAAGTCCCATACAAAGATCATTTTTAAAATAAAACAGATATATTATGTGTATTAACTATAAGTACACATAAATAAAGTATAAATACAAGATATGACATAATAATATAATGATATAATTTGAATGTAGGAGATTAACCCAAAGAATAGAAATTGGGTTAAGAAGTTCCCTTACCTTGTGTCCGACATGATTCGACCGTTCTTTAACCTCCTTAATAATAAACAGGTGTTAATATCTACTTTATTAAGAACCATTTTCAATTTCATTATCCCTTTTATATCACTTACTACAATGTTATGAACATTATGTAATTATTTAAGTTAATAACGGTCGTTTTGTCGATCTTTGGTACTTGAGTCAAAAATAGACTTCTTATAATTACGAGTTGTTCATGTGGTGAAATATCCATTATATCCAGAATTATATTCATTATATAGATATCATATATCTCATATATATCTAGTATATACATTCATTCATAATATTAAATGACATTTAGAGGTAAGAAATGAAATGCACCGTTCATGGAGACGGTAAGTCGTATGTATGCATGAAAGCTAATTTCATTTCTATTTCATATTTAATGGAATGAAGTTATAATTATATAAAGGTATAATATAATTCCAGTATAATATAATGTATAATACCATTTAATACAACCTTTATACATCCCAGATATGGCATTAACGATTCAAATCACTTTGAGGGGGCGGTAGTCCGCACTTCCTAAAATGAAATCATCGCGTTTACCCATAATGGAAATCATAAAGTATGCCATAAATGAGAAATACATAAGGATAAGGAAAACATAAACATAATATATATATCATATATGAAAATATTGTAATCAAAATGTCCACCATTATAGGTGTTAAAATAATTTGAACAATCATCATTTCATGAGGCAGTATTTCACCACCCACAGAAACAGTATGTTATTTAACCATTAGACAAAGGTGTGTGTAAGTGTAAACCAAATAATTATCATAAAAACAACCTAGTATATTTTGGATACTGGTGTTGTTACAAAAGAAAGGAATAAAAAGAGTTTAAGGGGTTGGAGAAGCAAAATAAAACACAAGAACATAAGAGAAAACACTACCTTTAAAACGGGTAACACTTTTTGATTTGAGGAAAAGGATTCCTTGGGAAGAGTGCTGCCCAAAGTGAGGCTTCTAGGAGTAAGAGTTGGAAGTTGGGAGAGTATTTGGGTAGAGGTTGTCCGAGCCAAATGGCTTGAAAGTACGAATGGGGTGGTAGAGGTGGGGGCCTTTTATAAGTGGGGAGGAGGGGCACTCTTGGAAAGTAAATAAAAGTCACTTTATTATAAAATGAGTTTCGGATTTTAGAGGTCCCAAACTTATATAATTCGAGGATAAGGTGATAAGGGTTCGAAATATACTCATCCAATAGGTTTTTGACTAGTGTAAGCCTTGGATTTTACATTATCTTTTTATTTTATTTAAATCGTTAAATAATGAGGTCATCGCTGCATCAACATGATGTCATAAATAATTTAATTTATAAAAATGTTTAAAAATTATTAAAAAAACTACTATGATGTAGGAAATATTTTTATCTTTTCAATGACTATTTATAGTAAAAAATATGACTTGTATAACCCAATGTAAAAATTGTTTTAGTAAAACATTTCATGTTTGTGTCAATTTTTACTTTAACATTAAATAAAAGGTATTTATGTCATTTTACAACTAAAGTGGCTCCATGGGGTCCCCAAGTTGACCCATTAATTGTCTTGGTCTTCCATGGCACATCCAATGACGGTAGGACATGTGTCATTCTCATCTCATATTATTAAAACCTTATTTTTACATTAAACTACACTAATTACCTCTAATCGCGATTAAGAACTTAAAAGTTACTATTCACCAAAAATTATTCTAATCCCATTGAACAACATTTTAATTCTTAATGACAACCATGTATGTTGGATTTTTAAAATTCAAAACACAGAAGTGGTAAAATTTCATTTAAACGAAAAATCAGTTTTTTAACTATCACTTAGTGGTTTCACTATACATCAAAAATTGAAGTTTTTCAGAATAATGCCAAAATTTCACCCTAAGCTATAATTGATATTTCGAATTTAAAAATGATGTATATTTTACAAAATTCCAAACATATAAGTTTCATTAATTAATTTTTATAATTATTTCCCGATGTCACAACAAATAGCGTGTTTTTAAGAAACAATTTATATCAAAAGATTGGCAGTTGTTTATGTCCAATTTCAATGTTAAATTAATTCTAATGACCACCATTGGATAAAATGGTAAAACTATATTCTAATTATACTTTAAAACCACTAAATAGTATAATTTATCACAATAAATTATTTTGATTAAAAAAGTTGTTTTTAAGTATTTTTGACTATTCATAAAAAATTGAAAGATCTCTGAAAATTACAAAAAATTAAACTTAGGATAATTTCGATATTACGAATAAAAAAATGAAGTCCATTTTGAAATATAAAATTTCTATAAATTTAAAAAGTGGTTATTACTATTCATAACGACTACATTGATTAGTCGCGGTGTGTTAGAACTCGAAGTTGCGTACAATGCAAGCTATTGCATTATTGAAATAGAGGCGTATCGTGGAAGCTCGGGGTGTTACATCCTCCTTCACATATTGTCAGGAGGAACACCTCGTAACAAAACCAGCTACATCTCTCTTCATACCCGGCCACTAGTATTGACGTCTCAAGTCCCTGTACATCTTGGTAACCCCGGGATGAACTGCCCAAGATAATGCATGAAACTCCTACATCACCTCCTCGTGTATATCCCCTATAACCCACAACCGTACATAGAAATGCATAATATCATCATCGCCTATCGTATAACTAGGAGGAGGGTCCTCAATTTCCAATGACTCCCGTATAACTAGGCCTTCAGAATTTGATAGCTGTCTCATCCTTACTCTATCCAGGAGGGTAGAATTCACAGCTAAGGATGAACGATAGGTCTTCCCCTGACTGCCATGCACTTCCAAATTCATCTCATAGTACAAAGCCATATACTGTCATTCACCACTGCCCTCCCGCACTGCCTGTATCCAAGTCTTCTTGCTATGTGCATCCACTACGGAATTACCTTTACCAGGTGTATAGGCAAGCTCAAAATCGAAGGACTGAAGGCATTCAACCCACATTCACTGGCTCAGATTCAAGTCATGTCAAGTAAAGATACACTTGAGACGTTAGTGGATGGTGAAAACCACAAAATTCTCCCCTAGAAGATAATGTCTCCAACAACACAACAAATGAACAATTGCAGCCAAATCGAGATCATGCGTCGGTTAATTCCTCTTATGTGGCCTCAGCTTTCGAGACTCATATGAAACTACTCAATCACCCTGCATCAACATAGCTCCTAGTCCAATACCTGATGCATCACAGAAGTCTCTATAGATCTTCCCCTACTCTGAGAGTATCAGTACTGGTGCTGATGTCAACCTTCTTTTCAGATCTTGAAAGGATGTCTCACAAGATTCCTTCCAAACGCACTTCACACCCTTCTTAGTCACACCCGTCTACAACACTACTAAGTAGGAGAAGTCCTAGATGAAATGCCTGTAGTAACCAACCTGCCCTAGGAAACCTTGTATCTCAAACACGTTCTTAGGCTGCTCCTAGTTAACTACTACTCTCACCTTCTATAGGTCTACTAAAACTACTGCATCTAAAATGAAATGACCAATGAAGTGTATCCGGTCCATCGAAAAGTGGAACTTTGAGAGATTAGCATACATCTGATGCTCTCTCAGTGTACTCAATACGATCTCAAGATGGGTGGCATGTTCGTGTCGAGTGTGAGAGTACACCAAGATATCACCCACGGATACTACCACAAAAGAATCCAGATAAGTATGGAACACTCAATTCATCAGAGCTATGAAAACTGCTAGCACGTTCGTGAGTCCAAACGGCATAACCGTATACTCGTATAGACCATACCTGCTCCTAAAAGCCATGAGTGGTATATTAAATGGTCTAATGCGCAACTGATGATATCATGATATAATGTAAATATTTGAGAACACTCGTGCTCAAAGAAGATGATCAAAAAAATCATTGATCCTAGGCAATGTATATCGGTTCTTAACCGCCAAATGGTTCAGCATCCGATAATCCACACAGAGTCTGAGAGTACCGTTGGCTTTCTTTGAAAAAAGGACAGGAGAACCCCATGGAGAAGTACTAGGTCAGATAAAACGCTTTGACTGCAAATCCTCTAACATCCTCTAGAGCTCTTGCAACTCATAAGTAGCCATTCTATAAGGAGGAATGGACACCAGTGCTTCTCCTGGAACTAGCTCAATAGATAAATCCACCTCACACTCCGGTGGAAGACCCGAAAAGTCATCTAGGAAGACATCCCTGAAATGATCAACCACTGGAGAGAAATCCTTCTGACAATTCCCCTGGTCATCCAGATATAAGCTCGCAATCTCGGCTCTGACTCCTCCTCCCCAATAATGCTCTGGTCCAGATCGACTGGACTGAACATCCCATTCACCCTTGCATAGAAACTCTCTTCCCTCTAGTGACCTAAAACTCACCCTGCGATGATAGAAATCTACAAAGTATTGAAAGGGAACCAACGAGTCCATCCCAAAAATGACGTCAAAAGTAGTCATCTCTAAAGTATAGTGGTTCCAAAGAATGTGACACGCACAAAACTGAAGGGGGAACTCCATGCACTGGCACACACCAGCCATTATAGTCTGTAACAGAGTGTCTATCATCATGATATTAGAATAAGTAGAAACACAGAGCCCAAGGCTCTCCACAACGGGCTCAGATATAAAACTATGTGTAGCACCCATATCAAAATGTACCGAGGATAGGACATAAGCTCCTAGAATTATACCTCTGATTGTAGAAGGTCAGGGATAATACTCCTGCTGGGTCTGTTGAATCGTATATGTATGTCCAGTGTCGCAGCCCTGCGACATAGCCTGACTATCCTGAGCTATCCCGCCATGTTGCCTCTGAGATCCCGGTGTCTAGTTACCACGGCTACGACCACCATCTCTGCCTGCACGCCCTGAAGTTTTCCAGTTCCCCTACTGGTAATAAGATGCAGGTCCTACCCCCGCACGTGGAGTCTACAAAGAACCCCTCTCACTAGACCTTGGTGGAAATGCCCTGAAAAAGCGCTGCAGATGACCCATCATACCACATGCCCGACATTCCACTAGGTCACATGGACACTGAGGTCGCTTGTGCCACTCCTTACCACACTAGTAGCACATGACCTGTCCACATGAAATATTATTATGGATGGTACTGCCACCCTAGGAGAATTCCATTTGTCAATTCCTCTTAGTAGACGAAATAGTACCAGAAACTGGTGTTGAACCGCCCTGGCCCCCACCACTAGCTCCCCACAGGTTCCTCTCTGTAATCAGCGCCTGATTCACAATAGCATGTACTGAAGGTAACCTAAAAACATCCAGCAATGACAGAATGTCATATCTAATACCATCCTTAAAGCTTATGGCCCTCAGCATCTCATTTCCCACCATAACAGGTGCACAACGCTGAAGCTCTTTGAAATGGGCAGAACAGTCCATCAATGACATAACACCATGCTGCAGATTCATGATCTATCGAGCTCTATCTTCCCTCAGTGTCTCTAGAAAGAAAAATTCATAGAATAATTCTTGAAAATATTCATATTCCATGTCTCTGTGATGGTCTAATTGAGTGGTAACATCCCACCACCTATTGGAGGAATCCCGCAGCATGTAAGTCGCGATCTTGACCCTCCACCCTGGAGGCATCTCAATATGCTCCAAAATAGTCTGCATAGACCCCAGCCAAGACTCCGCAGCCTCTAGTCAGACATACCATGAAAATTTAGTTGGATGCTGCTTCTAGAATATATGAGTAAGCTCATCCATATATGTGGCAGCCGGAGGTGCTCCCTGGATGGTCTGCATGAACCGTATAAAGCTTTCACGGAACTACGCCTCCACGCATGTGTCTGTTATAATGGATTGTGCTGCCTCTGGCTCTACTGAAGGATCCACTGGTATCCCATGGACCACCATTTCTGGAGTATACTCGTTGCCTCTCTCGTAGATAACAATGCGTGGTCGTCTTGGCGGCATGACTCTACAAGGTCAAACACACACCTTAGAACATGATTTTCAAAGACTGAAAATGAAGAAACCCCAAAGGGAACATGAGAAAGAAGGCATTCAAAATTTGAAAAACAAGACTACACGGTGTGTATACTGACTACACGATGTGCACCTGACTTTTCTTCCCCTTCCTTGGTCCTTTTACACTGCTAAGATACATGTCTCCTATTGAACAAAACTACATAGAAGTTATATCATCTCCACGGTGTGTATGGTGTAATTTACCAACAGCTTGTGTTGTCTGTGACACGGCCGACTACTTGGCTTGACACGACACGGTGTGTGACACCCGGACATGGCATGTACACCACCCCATTTTCCAGCCACACGGCTAACTCCACACAGTCTATCACTAGTCAAGACTACACAACATGTCCCACAGGTACACGACGTGTACCAGACGTGCTCTGCTGACCCGTGTTGTTAGTTACACGGACAGATACATAGATCAACCTACACGTCGTGTTCTATATACACACGGTGTGTACACAAAAGTATTACCCCGACCCATTTTGATAGTTACATTGTCGGGTCCCCAGGTCACACTACACGGGGTGTGCTTCATTGACTTGGCATGTTCAAGAAACGATTACACCGGCCTGTGTTTGTCAGTTACACGGTCGGGTCTCCGGGTCAACACTACATGACATGTACATCTGGTACATGATATGTTCACCCCAAGAATTTCCCTTCCTCGTGTCCCTACCCACATGGTCTCTGACATGGGAAGATATAACACAGTGTGCATGTATGGTACACGACGTGTACTCAATAATTTTCTTTTCGTCCCAAAAAGAAGTACATACAAGGCGTATTTAAGATGCTACATGGTGTGTATACTGGGTTTCCAGACAGTATGCCTTATAAACTTCTCCAAAACCCAGAAAATACTGAGAAACAACGCCTAAGTGGAAAATTACGATCTGTGAGGGCCCATACTCCCCCGGTGAATCAAAGTGTGGCATCTTATATGTGTTATAATCGGATAAACAGTCAATTATCCACAAAATTCCGGTCCATGAGGGCCCATACTCCTCAAACACCAAAGATTGTAATCCATTCTATAAAAAGGATCACACCATAATACCCTAGAAAACAGTTGGTATCTATCGAAGAAGCTCTCACAACAGTATGGTTTTACTAGCACCACATCTATCACAACAACATACAATTTCTAATGCACCTACATGGCATGGAAACTATGCATGGCATGACATTTCTAGCATGTGCATAAATGATGCATGAGATGGAATACCCTCATCTCATAGGGTTGTAACTAAATAGAACCCATGAATAAAATATAAATAGCACAATCACAAGTGAATCACCCTTCGGTGAAAATCAATTCAACTATAAAATTGCAAAATCAGAAAAATTACAACACGATGTAAAATGGATTTTCCTTTTACACGGGTTAGCTACGCCTGGGCACAGCTTATTACAAACTACTATTCTTGTCCTATCCCTGACTAAGGCTCTAAATAGTAATTCAATGAAATGAACTCCTCTAATACCACTATGTAACGTCCCTGTTCCGGGTGCCACTCAATGGGTGCTCCGAACCCGGTTCACCATGTGACATCAAGCGCATTTCCCAAAACGCCAGAGGCTTCCGACTAGTAGTGAGGCCCCAGGTATGATAGTGGGGAAACAATGCCCTCATTTGTCGAAGTGAAGCACAACAGAATAAAATGGAAAGCATACAGTAACTACAAAAGCAATAAACCATACACATTCTAAAATGGACAACTGCAGTAAAAACAACTAACAATCATATATATATAATGATGATTCAACATAGATCGAGTTCTAAGAAAATAGCCAAAACATGTTACACTGCAACACAATATAACTGGAGTACACATACAGAAAGGGAAAACAGAATATCCAGCAGCATCGCGAGCCTATGCCCGATCCCATGCTCCCCTACACCTCAGCAGCAATAAAGTACCTATATAAGAACCATTTCCCTTATCCACACCTACTGAAACGTAATATGTATGGGCCGAAAATCATGACCCAAATAGGGTGTGAGAAATAATCTCAGTAGGCACCCACCAAAGGCCCATGCTCCAATGTGTGTAATCATGAAACAACAATGTGAAAAAGTATATGAAATAAACAAAGCAGTATAGAAAAGTAACCAACATAACAGTTATATTTCCATTTTAATATCTAATCAATCATTTAATTTAAAATATTACCAAAGTGAATATTCCAAGTAAACAGCCAACGTCCTCAGACATGTAAACCCCTACCCTCAGGTAAAAAGAATCCAAACACGAGAATCTTCCCATAGGAATACAGATATTTCCCATGGTCATAAGAAGTGTCGCCCATAGGCACAAAATCAACTTCCCACAGGCACAGAAGAAGTTTCCCACAAGCTAAATAGTACACTACCCACAGGCTAATCACAACACCACCCTCAGGATAAATAGGAAACCGGGCCAAGACCAACATGTAAATAAATAGTATACAAGAAATTCATTTCAAGGTAATTCTACAATCAGTAAATTAAATGCATACCCTTGGTTATCCTGGCAAAACGGCTAAACAGTGGAACGCACCCCCGGGGTGGCCCTGGATCCAAGAAACGATCCCAAACAGCAGTTTTATTATCACAATTAATTACCTATTCAACTATAGGTATTTAATATATCCTTGGACTCAGATGCACGACACCCCAACATGGGTTCATGGCACAATGGTACACAAAAACGCACAACAATTGGAATATAAACACCAATTCACCTACCTTAAATTCCCATGATCAGTATACTCAAACAACGTTCCATGAATCATCCCATAACGAGGTAGATCTGAGGTAAAAGAAAACCCACTTAAACGAAAATATCCTCCATTGGAAGAAGAATTGGAAAAAACTACACAAGGAGATGATATATATTACCCGTGCGGTCCCAACGTGATCGACAGAAGCCGAAACGGATTCCCAATGCTCGATATGGAGATCCTAGAAGATTCAGTCATCCCCTCCCAAGATCCAATCCAGTTCTAATCCTTCCCTGTGAACAGGGTTGGCTACTGCCCATTTTAATTGAAAAAAAGTACACGGTGTGTACTTTTGAGTTCACGACGTGTACTTCCTTCATTTAACTGTTCTTCTTGCGGCACCGCCAAACTGTTCATCCGTAAACATTAGTACACGACGTGTATACTCGACTACATCATTTGTATTGTCTCCCAGCTGGTAGCTGCTTCCACCGCCTTACTATTTTTCCTACCTACTGACTACACGATGTGTAAAGCACCACTACACAGCATGTAGTCGGTTTTTACACACTTCGCCGCCGACATGGCTACACACCTGGTGTACCCATCCCACATAGCCAATGTACATGGCGTGTGGAAAAGTACACAGCGTGTACTTTCCAAAATTTAGAATTTTTCCCTATTTTAGTTATTTTCTCAAAAACACTTAAGGAAAAGCGAAAAAAAACCCAAACATCAAAAATAAGAACAGCGTTCTTACAATCAATAAGTTATTTATGCTCAAATAGGATAATTTTCATTGTGATATTATCATTTGTTATGATATAATTCATAAACCATGCCTCCATTCCCGATTTTGTGAAATAAAAATTCATTTCCTTCATTCCCAAAGATGAAAAATATTTCGGATATTAAGGAATTTAGTCCAATTTCTATTGGGAATAAAATACCAAAATTCATCAGTAAAATCATACCCTATAGTTTGGATGATATTTTTAGAAGTATCCTAATCCCTAATCAATTATGGGTTTTATCTAGAAGGATCATCCAATATTATCTTTCCAAAAAATCTAAATATTTTAACTTAATTAATTATAAAGTCAATGTTTAATGATTTCCACTCAATATTGACATCTCTATATCATTAGATACCATTAAATGTATATTTTATCTTTTATATGGTTAGAATATATTGTTCATATGAATCATTAATCATGTTTTTAAATTCCATTTTCAATATTTTTAGACTGATTTATCTCATCAATATATCCCATAGAGGTTACATTCAATGTTTTAGGGGTGTCAAACAGAGGGATAACCTCTATGGATTACTCATTTATTTCGTTAAAGACATACATATTTTATATCTTAATTATTCAATGATATCTAGACTATATATAAAAAATATATTTTATGAAGTATTTTTTATCATTACCATCTCTTTTATGCTGATGAAATCACACTATTTTTTCACGTAGATAATGGAATTATATATTCTATTTAATATAATTGTTTAATCACATAAATTAATTTACATAAAAATGGGAAGATAGAATTAGATATTTATGGTTCTTGGAAGTTGATTCCTTATCTCCAAGAATTTTTTTAATGAAAACCTTCCATAAAAAAATAATATATTATTTTTAATCATATTGGAATACCACTGTTTTGTGGGAATGTTAATACATGCCTACATGAAAGAATCTCATCCTATATTTTTTCATAGATGGTATCCATGAAATAAATAAACAAGTCTTAATAAGGGATTACATTCATGGTCAACTGTGCCATTACCTCAATGTTTATTTATGATTTTATCATTTATAAGGGTCACATAACCATTCTTAAAGATCTCCAATTCATGATCTAGAATTTAGTTTAGACTAGATATATCCATAAAAAGAAACTCATCAATATGGAATTGAAGGAATGTATTAAACCCATTGTTATAGGGTTAATGGGAATGACAAAAATGAAGGTTATAAAAGAGGCTCAACATAGAAAATTCACCAAGAATTTACTAATCTCCAGTGATAACTCCCTAGAGTTTATCTCTAACAGATGTCTCCCAAATGTTACAAATGAATATTCTATTTGTGTTTACACTAATATATGGATTTATATTAAACACTCAAACTATTAAAAATGTCATTTTGAAATGGATAGTCTTAATGAACATTAATACGAACGTATAGAGTCCTCTATTGTTTTGAAGATACATTAAAGAGGTTATTTTGTACTTACCCTGTTAAAACAGTTAATAATTAATGATTCTCACAATAATTTTTCTCTCTAGGAGTATATCCCCTCCGTCATAAAAGAGGTGATTCTCTATGATACATCTATACAAATATTTATAACTTTATATGGATCCCTTCCCCTACTGGTATGTTAAACTCCCCAAAATTCAATTTTCTCCTCTATGATATGATTATCCATCCTCTATACTAGCTATAAAAATTATAAATTACATTCATTCATCAATCAAATTACATATTTCAATGGAAAAAATGGATGTTAAGGAATGAAATTCATAGACTACATGAAAAATATAGAATCTAGTTGTATATTTCTAAATACCTATATTGTAATGATTAGAAATCCATTAATAACATCCTTATTTTCTATATTGATTCATAGTGGTTCTGGAATTACATTCAATCTGTCATTATAATTTTAATTGATATGAAACATCTTCAATACCTAATGAAATCCATTCATAGAGAAGAACAGTATTAATAGATCAAATCCTTGTTAATGTTATAAGTTACTACCTTAATTTATTTCATATAAAATCCATGGAACTCAATTGAATTTACTAATTAGTTCCTCTCCTTCCAAATCAATGTGAATATTGTTCGTCGTGATTCCATGGATTCTTCAAATCTATTCATAGGTGTAATACCGAAGGACAATTCTAATATTCATATTCTCAAAATCTTTGGTGTATCTAGCAGGGTCATGAATCCCTTGGTCCTCACATCTGTTAGATATATTTCATCTATCTCTTTTTTGGATGGAATTAAAGTTTGATGGGGTGATGTGAGTTTCCTAAAGATCATTTGGGATTTGGTGGTGTTGTCATCATGCATTAGAAGATTGTTTACATCTTCTTCTACAACTACATTGGGATTGTATTGACCATTGATGAATATTTTGGGGCCATGATTGAAGAATTCAATTATTTATTCAACATGGTTGGAGTAATCACTCGATGAAATCTGATTGTACCATGATAATTAATTTTATGAGGGCAACATCTAGTACTGTTCCATAGAGATTACTTCCATCATTGATTTAATGCCTTCAAATATCTGTGCTTATTTATATGTTTGTCACTCAATCTTACAGGTTGTCTAACTTATATTATGATTAATGTTTTAAAGAGAGAAATAATAAAGGCCACCACAAGTTTATCTTTTGTTTTCTTGATTTTTTTTGTAGAACATATTGATTTGGATTCACATTGCGAGTTACAATCTCTTCGTTGTAAAACAACTTTTCATGCAACTTTTTATAATTTCATAAAAATATCAGAGCAAACTCCCTCAGCTCATAAAACGGGTTGATTAAAATTTAATAAATATGAATGATCTTGATTATAATTTATACATATTATTTGGAAATGAAAATGTTTATAAACCATAATAATTATAGGATTTACTTCTATTGAGGAAAAACCACTAAAGAATAGTTATGAGGGTTAAAATGGTATTATAATAGAGTGTGGATGATCCTGTTATCTAAATGTTTATGAATAATTGAGGAAAGGAAGACTCATTTCATAAGTGATGATAGAGGTAAAAAGAGCACGAATTTAATATATATATATATATTTAGATTTATATTATACATTGTATAGTGTAAAATCATAAAATATCAAATATAATGTGGTATGGGGTGAAATAATCTTATCCAAAAAAATTATATAATTTTTTGTGAACTTATCACATTATTTTATCCTTAATAAGACTCGTATAAATATTATTGTGTTGATAAAAATTTACTATGGGATGTTATAATTATGTCCCAAAAATTAATCAACATCATTATCATTATATAACTTCTTTCTACAAATATAAAAATTAATAGTTTTTTGAAGATTCATTTTTTATTTTTTTAAGATAGATTTGTTTATATGGATTTGAAATGTGATATAAAAATTGTTTTTAAATTGTTTTTTAATTTAGAAAATGTATTTATAATAATATAGAGTATAATTATCACAATAGAAGGAATTATAAAATTTATTTATTTAAATAGACAATTAATGTACATTAAAAATATTTAACAATCTTTTATGTGCTTGAAAAGAAACGAATTTTTTCTAAAATATCATGTTTTCCCATTATACACAAAAATATAATTATTGTTATTAAAATATAAATAATTTTAAATAATATAAATTTTTTATGGAAAATAAAAAAATGAATTAGTTTTATGAAATTAAATTTCTAAATCTTGTATATATTCATTCTAATGTATATGAAAAAATCAATGAAAATACTATTTTATGAAAGAACATATTTTTTTATCATAAAATGATTTTCTCATCTCCAAAAATATTAAAAGGTACAATTGGATAGAATGTAAATTTTATTTAATATATTATTAGTAATATTCATAACTATCTTCTATATGTCACTAATAGTAAAATAATTAAATTTAAAAATACATTATTCCTTTAAAAACAATTTTATTAAAAAAAATCCATCAAATAATTCTATATTCATTTATTATAAAATTTTAATCAATGTAGGAATAATTATTCCATATATTGAATGTATGAATATAAAATTTCTATAAATTTCATTCCACAAAAACAGAAAATTTATCCTTTAAATGGATCATATAAAATATAATGAAAACATATTTTCTTATAGAACTAACCCTTTTAACAAAACCTTATATTATTTAATTATTATGATTCAAAAATGTTTTATTATTTCCTATGAATTATTAAATAGGGTTTTATTTAGAACGCATATTGTAATAGAATTCATTATTTTTTTATACATATTCATACTCATCAAAACAATTCATATGTTATAATGATCATACATAGAATATAATAATGTAGTTTTCTTAAGATATTTTTTATGTGTGGTATACTCTATCGATAATAATACTCATTTTTAGCTATATAAATTAAAAAATCATATGGTTTTATTTTCTACCCCTTAAAGATAAGCCAACATTAATATTCTATCTAATTTCATTAAAAAGGGTTTAATACGTTTTTAGAATCAAATATGTGGATTTTATGTTAAAAATATATATATACAATACATACACTCTAAAACGTATATATAAATTTACATTCATATCAGAAAATTAAATGAATTTGTAATATTTTTAAACAAACTATTTTATATATATTTCAAAAACCATGTATTTTTTATTATGGGACTAATACCTTTCCATGGGTTTCTAATATATTACTTTAATATTTTAGTTTTTTCAAAAAAAATGATATATTAATCTTCCTCTAGTAGAAAATTAAAATTTCCCTTGATATTGAGAATATGAGAAATTATACTAAATCAATTTCTCCCATCAATTTTATCTATTGGTTTGGTTTTATTTAATTTCCCTCAAATGAATCATCTCATATTCTAAATTAATTATAACAATTATTAATATTTTATTCTAACATAATCGGATTTATCTTTAAATAAACTGTTTGATAAAAATTGCGAAAAATTATTCTTCCTATCAATATTCAATTTTAATAGAATGATAGGTCAATTTTAGAGAATACCCAAAATGTATAATCATTCCAACGAATAAAATATTAATATCCAATTTATTAAAAATGGCTTTTCATTTCCAACATAAACCATTTCATAAATAAATATATTTAGATATTTTTAGACTGATTTAGCCCAAAATCTGAAACCCAAGGATTTTAATTTTCTATTCACATATTCATCCAAAAATAGTCATATCCAAAGAATATCTATAACTTATTGTTTCAAACAATAATTATTATATATCTTAGTAATATATTATCTAAATTATGGAAATATTTTCATTATATAACATGAATCAAGAATGAATGTGAAAAATAAAATATTTTTGGAAAAATAACAGAAAATTTATTCTAAAACATCAACAGTTATATTATCCATAATGATGAAATTTAATAAATAAATTTTAAGAACAAAATATTAGTATTATTAAATATACAATTAATAATAAATTATAAGATATAGTTATCTGTTATATATGCCATATTCATGCGTGGAAACCCATCAATTATCACCAAATATATCTTAAAAAACTTTTCAAAACATCATGTAATACATAAATAAGGTATCTATATGTTTGAATGTTCTCAATCCATAACATCATATCATACATAAATAAAATACCAATACATAATTACTATTGAAAACTAATATTTAAAAAATTATATCTCTCAAATTCTATAATGATCCTTTAAATATGATTTTCCATTTAATCCACCATTCTTCTTCTATATAATAAAAAATATGAATCAAGTCCAATGATATAATCATCATTAATCTAATAATGTGTCCAAATATAAAAAAATTACTATGAATATAGACTTTTGTTTTGAAATATACACCACCAATTATTCTAATCCTATTTTAAATCCATATTACCCATGATCAAATAGGTTGAGTACAAATATTTTTAGAATGCCTCGAAACTCAGAAATTTTAACTACATCCTATATCCAGAAACATATTAAAATTTTAATTTAAATGTATATTCATTCATATTAAAATTTATATGTAATATTTTGTTAATACATAGTTTTGATTCATCGTCTTGAATCTATTTCCCTCAATAGTTTTGGATGTGGTCTGTCATGAGTTCCTTGAAGAAGGATTAGTTTTTATCAAAATAAAAATACCTAGATAGAAAGATAAATCTATAGCCTAATCATATTTTATCCTTTTATACCACTAAATATTTTTTTTAAGATTATTCACTATTTTATCCATTTTGAAATCTTCAAATTGTACATTATGGTGTTTTTATAGATAATATAAATTTCATAATTATTTTCTGAAAATATGGTCTTATGTATCCCTAAGATTCATTTGATAATAATATAATGAAGATGATTTAGATATGTTTTCAATAGTTTTTCATATATATTTAAAATAAGTAAAGAATTCAAAATAACAACATTTGGAACACTGAATTATCATTGAATGTGATCATCTAAAAGAGAAATAAGGTTTTCGTTTTCCCTCCCCCATTAATTATTTATAATAAAATTAACCCAAAGTTTGAAATGTTTTGTTTAATAATGAGAAATATCATAATAAATATGAGAAAAAATATGAATGAAATTGATTTTTCTTAATATTAAAATCTTATTACAAGACTTATAACGCTTAAAATATGTTAATTTTTCATCAAAACATGTTCATCATAAGTTACCTTATTTTTTTTCCACTATAATACTAAAAAAATCATCAAAACTAATAATAATTCATCATAAAAAATTGAGAATTTTTTTTAAAGATAATTTTAACATATGATTCATACCAACATATTAATGTCTATATAATCCTAGGTAATAACATATTAAAAACAAATGTTAACTAATCCTTATGTATGATACCAATTAAAATGACATGTTTCATTTAATAGAATATAGTTAGGTTTTTAAAATAAATGAATTCCAATTTTGGTATATCTATGATAAGTTAGAATCAATGTTTTAGATAACCAGGTAAATGATTACATAACATAGTAGGAATTTACCAAGACTGGTCACTTGTACCAAAAATAGGATCTTATGCTCAAAATAATGTTTCAGGCATGGTAAATTTAATCAATTCGTTACAGGAAAACAGTGACCTTGATATAATTTTAAACATCCTAAGGATCAGGATAAAAATAATAATATGTGGGATTAAAAAACAATTTTCTATAAGGAATACAAAAAAATATGAAACATGTTTAGACAATTGTAAATTCCCAAAAACACGCAGTGATGTCTTCCTTTAGATTATAAATATCAACCTCACAATAATAATAATAATAATCTAATGAAATCACCATCAATTACAAACAAATAGAAAAAAATTTAAATAACAGAACAATGTGATTTTTAATTCAAATATAATTATAAATCATGAAAAAATATTCCCTTCAAGATGAATGATATGTGTAAATTATTCTTTCATATTATGATGTATTACTCCACATATTCATGAAATTTAATAAATTATATTAATAATACTTGGACTATTTAACATGGTGTATTTTTTATGGATGGAAACTATAGGTATTAGTTAAATATTTGAGGAAAAAAAGAATATTTGAGCAAGTGGATTTTTGAAGACGAATTCTAACATTACATAAAGGCGGACCATGATATAGAACATATAGGAATCCATTTACATGCCATATAATCTTTAACTGACACAAACTCAATGAATGAGAAGCCATAACCACATACATTGAATGATGTAATGTTGGTGGATAGAATGAGAATCTATTACTTGATGTTAGCTCAATAAACCATGTTTATGTATTAGAATAGAAGAAAATTTAGAGTATCTCCCAATACCATAACCAACACACCATGTAACCAATAATAATTATGAACCTTTCAGAAGATGAAAATTTACTTTTCTATATAAGAGGGTTTTGACTGGATATATATAGATATACATTTGACCTCTAAAAATTAATTATTGAAAAAATTAGTGTGATAAAGACAAGTCTCGAGACACATACACCACCATAGATCTCTACATTTCCTTACTTCTAAAGGTTTGGTTTATTCATTTTTTGACCTTCTCAAAGATAGTATGAAGTGGTGATTTCTTCGTGAAATGGAATTTTTTGATGAATAAGTACTGAATGTATAAGGTATTTAATTTTTTATTTATGATTCATATTGGTATTTAGTTTTTGATTACCATTTATTTCTCTTCAAAGATTATTTTAGGATGAATATTGTATTAATAGAGAGGAAATTAATTTAATTTATAAATTTCATTTTCATTGGAAATATTCTATGTTGATTTAATTCCAATGATTAATTTTATATTAAGGTATTATAATTATTTCATTTTAATTGGGGTATTTCTTAATGAATAGATAATATTTTTCGATACATATTCATTATAAACTGATGTATCTAAACATTAGAAAATGAGTTTTTTGGATGCATAGTGTTTACCATGATCATTTAACTTATTGGAAATCATTCCGAGAACTACATTATAGTTAATTACTTATTTTATACAACGTTTAACCATGAAACTGGAATCATTACTACCCAAATACCATTTTAAAATTTCTTCTCAAATGTTTAGCACTACTCTTAGGATCAATTTCTTACACTCAATTACTATATATAACAATTATGTTAGCTATACATTATTAATTAAAAATATTGTCCTACTTTATCTTTATGGGTTCTACCATGAACATACATATCTTATAACAACCTTTAGATTTGTGGTTTGTTTAATTTGTGTTATAAATATCAAAATTCTGTACCTCTAAAGTAATTAATGACACCCTTGTGGGTATAAAATAACATAAACATTCATATAATCCTGATTTAACTTTACATTATTATAAAAAATAAATATATTATTTAAACATAATAAAAAGAATTGAATCCCAATTTTCTATATCAAATAATCATATTGATATACCTCATTCATAAATGTTTCTCCATTGTCATAATATCTGGTGCCAAAATAATTCTATGTATGTCACCAATGTCGTTATGTCCTTCATTTTATTATTTAATGAGTAAGTCATTGTTCAATTCATTGGAGTGGTATATCGAGATTACATATCATTACGTACTGTTTCAGGATCAAGAAATTGTCATATATTATTATCATGTACTGTATCATGAATACAAAAATGAATTATTTCGTGTTTTAATTATAAAACCTTTTGAAAAACAATTTTGAATCATTTTAAACTCATTTTATATTTTTAAATAATATTATGATTACATTTCTAATATTTTAATAAAATATTTCAAAAATTTCAATGGACGGTGGGAATAATATTGTGTTTTAAATTCCATGCAGACATTAAGTGTAAAATCTCTATAGAATAATAGATTTAATGACATTAAGAGGAAGTAAAGCCATATATGTAAAAAAAATTAATTTTTCACTTTTGTAAAACGAGATAAATAACCCATACTATTTCTTAAAAAAATTACATTTTATCAAATTTCATGTAAAAAAACTATTAATAAAATAATATTATCAAATACATATGTAATAATAAAAATTACATAAATAAATATTACAATCATAGACCTAGAAGAAAATAATTTTAAAATGTATAAAGCTATATTTTAATGAAAAATCCCAAAAACATTTACTAATTAAATAAGCAATTATATTACATATTTAAATAAAATTATTGAAACAAAATTATAATTTCACGAGAATATTTTTTTAGGATATTCCCCAATATTATTACATTTTATTTCATTTATTTACATGTGTTATATAATTATGAGATCATATATATACAAATTGTTATATTTACAGTCATTCGATTTATAACCACAATAAAATTATTTCATCAACTCAGTTCAAAGGTTACACGGATTAATTGTCTCCAAAATTTTTAATATATTATAGTTTTTGTTCTATATATTGAATTTTTTTTCGAAAACAACCATGAAATACTTTAATAAAACTACACTACAATATTTTAATTGATTTAGTAGTCTATATATAAGAATTAATGATGTTATCATTTTTCTATTTGGAGGAAAAAAATAATATTGGTAATATATTAATGATAAAAAAATAAATAAATTATATATATCAAATTTATTAATTATTTATATCTTTGTGATAATAATAATAATTGAAAATGAAAAATGAATAAGATCACATCATAGAGGTGGAAGTCGATTTTTTACATTGAATAGATGTTATCATTTTCCAATAGACATAAAAAGGTAAATTACTATGAAATATTATATATTTTTTATTCATTATGAATATAATTAGATATTAAATAATTTATTAATTATTTCCAAATTTTTATCATGTTATGGAAAGCAAAAAATAATTATTCATTGAGGTTGTAGTCAACACAATTAAAAAAGTAATTAATTCAATTCTCATGTGATTTAAAGGATATGAAATGTGATGTTCATAATGGAAATAATATATTAGTATATTGGATATAATGATTTTATTATACAAATTTTTTTTGGATTTTCTAGATGGTGGTTTCTATAAAATATAGACCAAAAATGACATCGTTATGTTTTGTAACTATTCTTTGGAAAAAAATATTTTGTCATACACCATAATATATATATTGTTCTCTTGGAGAGACAAGAATATTATGGTTATAGTGTGAAGATTTTAGATTGTATTTGTGATGGGTTTTTTTGGGATAGAGTTATTAGGGGATGTAAATAAGAAAATATCACATGGGACCTTTTATAATGGAATTGAGAGGCACACATACAAATATCATAAAAAATTAACTATTATAAATGTCATATTGACGAAAAAGTACATAAATCAATAAATTTAAATATATAGGTAGGTAAGGTCCAATATCGTATCATCTAATAAAAATTAACATATGTTTTTGAACATATATTTAGTTTTTTACTTAATTAACATTTTTTAACCTTCACTATCATGGTAACAATATATAATGGTTACAATTCATTATAACCACTAAGGAAACTAAAATCATTAAAAAAATTAACCTCAAAATAAAAAATATTATTTTACTTCCTCATATTTAATATTGAGGGATTTATTTAATTTTATGTTAATATATATATAAAACATGCATTGAAAAATAGTTACATAAAAAACGTGTTTCATGTCAAAAAATATATTAATACCAAAATCAACTATAATGGTGATCAATATATAATTAATATGATTATGATTACACAATATGGAATAATATTATCTACAAAATAAATAATTTGATTTTCCAGTTAACATAAATTAAATATAATTGTATTTTGAAAAAAATTTATTATATTTCAATATTTACTGAAAAAAATATATATTTTTAGAAAAAAAGTCACTCTACTCTAAATATACCATGCTAAAACATGAAATAATGTACATTTTATCCAATAAATTTTATTATGTTTTTAGAAAATAATTCTTTTATAGTTTCACAAACCACATAAAAACAATTTTTATAGAAAATGGATTTTTAAATCAAAAAATATTTTCTTCACATTACATAACTAATAATAAAACTATATGTTTATAGGTTATTTTATTGGAAATATTATCTATATATTTCATAAAAATAATTAATTTTTCTTGATCAATATAATATATTTTTATAGAAATATTTTTCTCACATTATAATAGTTTAATGGAATTAATCACTTTCTACTATCAAACATTTTTTTCGACACTTCTAAAAACATGATTATCAGTCGATGAATAATTATTAAATTATTTAAATATATAATTTTTTTTTTAAATAAATTTATTAAGAATGTAAAATAAATTTTATTTAAAATTTAATATATAAAATATTAAGAAAATATTTCTTTTATAGAAAAGTCATAATTTTATCTTTTAAAATTATTAACATTATATTTTTTAATTTATATCATTCAAAAATGAGTAACTACTTCATATGTATGATGAAAAATAAATTTATGTTGAAATCAAGTCTACAAATATTTCATAACCAATTTATTTCTACTCAAACTTGTCCATAAAATGGATTTCTTATAGTGGTTGTAATTATATAAGTATATTGTTGCTCATTTATTCACAAGGTTTCATATTTTATAGACTATCAAACATAGATTTCAAATAAATGAATATATTATAAAAAATATTTGGTTTTCATTGTGATAGCCTCAATGTGACTAGTATGTCTATTATTGAGTTTTATTTACCTTTATTGGGTTGTTGGTGTACACAATTTCTGGTGGTCGAAACATGGAGTTTTATTGGAGAGAGATAAGGTCATAAGGTAAGGGCATAGTTTTGTATAATTTATGGAAACTGTGTGAGGGTGTACTGATGATTTTGAATGTTTTGATTCTATAAATTTGAGCATTGTTATTGATTCCGTATGACAATGTTGAGAAAACATGCAGTCTATTTTTGGTGGATAGTTTCACCAATATAGATTCGATCGAATTTTCAAAACCCTGTGCAAGATTGTGCGACCATGTCTATATCCATAAAACACGTAAAATTAAAAAACTATCCCTATTAGGTTATTATATTTTTGGTTACATTATCGTCCACCATCTTAAATAGCTATCCTCCATTTGCTTTACCGGTCTTCCCTTCCTTCCAGTGATATTTTGCGTGAGGTATGTCGATTTCATTATAATTTATTCTCCCTCTTTTGCTTCTTAAGCTTCGTTATTTCTTATTTTTGGAAATTTGGGGATACCTAAGATGGTATTATATTAGTATAGTTTATTTAATGGGTTTTTTGTTTTTATTTCTAGTCCATTTCTTGTTTTAGGCTTGGTTTTATTTCATTCTAGTGGTCTTCATAAAGAGAGACTTGATGTGGACCAAAACTATTATAGGTGTCTGTAATGAATGTTTTCTCTAATGGGATACCTTTATATTTATTATCAAAAGTGGAATTTATTATTTAAATATAAATTTTTATTATTTAATCATTTTTCATATATTAGTTTTGAGGTAGTTCAAGATTTTGGTTGGAAATTATATTATTTTAAGAGGTGTTTTCTGGATGGAGGTTTCTTTTAGGGCCACTAGATATTTGATTAATTTGATATAAAATGTTTTGGTTGTAAATTTTATTTGAAAAACTATTTTAGAATGTATTTTACCTTCTAATGAATCCTTTTATATAGTGGTCTCATTTTTTAATGAAACTTCTTATGTTATATTTTTATTGTGTGGGATCATTCTTATGATTTGTTTCCCTAAGGTGGAAAATGGTTTTACCGATGTATGAGTGAGTGTCTTGATTGAGAGATCACATGAGAATTTAGAAGGAGTACCATGATATCATCTATATGTTTTGATGGGACTGAGCATGCATCCTTACTAA
Source organism: Viscum album (assembly GCA_963277665.1). Taxonomy (NCBI): domain Eukaryota; kingdom Viridiplantae; phylum Streptophyta; class Magnoliopsida; order Santalales; family Viscaceae; genus Viscum; species Viscum album. Next base: position 322,753,428 of record OY728161.1, read on the forward strand.
ATGAATGAATCAACTTCTTTATGATTCCCAGGATAGCATGTGAGATATTGGATTTGGTCAAATAGAATATAATGAGACCATAAATTTATTCTATATCAATTTTTCAATATTTCGGATAGGAATAATGGTAAGATTAAAATTATAAATATACTACTTCTTGAGTGGTTAATATGATTTATTTATTTGATTAGTGATATTTTGATGTGATGTTTTTTTATTATGACCAAATGATTTTATGGGGATATTGGACATTGATCGTTACAAACACCATTATTATAAACTTTTAGTTATGAAAAGATTGTTCTTTCCTCTGGGGAAATTTTTTTTGACTTTGTGATTAGAAATTTTTTTCAAAAACCTTAAATTTTCAAAATGAAGGAAATGGGGTTTCAATGTTTACAAGAAAATTTTTTTTCTTGTTTTTTAGCTTCTGAAACTGATGTTGATGATATGTTGTTCCCATTTCATATATTTTTTATTCCATTTAATACTTTGATAAAGAATTCACATGTCCTATTTTGGATATGTTTGGTGATTTTTGTCATCTCATGGGGATCAGAAATGTGCATCCAACCATGTGGTAGGTGGACTCAGGTAATTGGTTTTGTCAGCCTTGGTTAGAAATTTACAAAATCATATCAAATGTGTTTTTGTAGGTAGTTGTAATTATATATATAGGACTATTGTCAATCAATATGATGTACTGATGAAGTGTTTGATCATATCATATTCTTATCAAAACATTAGTTTCCATCGGTGGTTTGGGATTTAGGTTATTTTTTAATCACATTTATGTGTTGGTTTTACGATATTTTACACACCCATAGAGCATCTTCCATATGAATCATCTGTCGAGTTTGTTTGGTACATTGACTATTTGATTATGTTGAATTGTGCAAGATAATATTTTCTCATTTTATATTTTATTAAATTACTCTTAAATGGACCACATCCAAACATAAGGAGGAGGTATCAGAGAGTACCACTCATAAAACCCAACCGTTGATCCAAATTAATGGGAGTACATGTAGTAAATGATAATAATAATTGGTCAAGTGGGTGGTCCAGAGTAAACATGGACTTTAGAACCCTCTCATATATTTTTATGGATGAATCCATTAGGTTTTTATAGTGACAATGATCACGATGATGTTGAGTAGTTGACGGATCTTATTGCTTGGATCATTGAGGTTTTGAGGGCCAATGTGACATCTAAATTGTTATTTTTTTCATATGTTCATGAAGGGACATATTTGTATTGGTTGGAGTTGATGGTGCCTTTCAGGAATCCAGAAGATGTTAAATCTATTTACATTTAGGTATATTTTAATAATATGTTAGAACCCGATACCATGAGAGAAGAGAAATACACCGAGCATCTAATGTATTAGAAATGTGATCATTCAGTGATGGAGTATGTCTCTATATTTCCTGACTTATTTAATATTTCTCTATATCTATTCATAATTGATTACCTCATTGTTTATCATTTTTATATTTTATTGTGGATAGAGATTACATATATTCTCATTATGATATGTCAAATGACCTATTAAATGGTGGATGATGAGGAATATATGGTAGATAATGATTTTAATTTCTTGAAGGATCTTATTTCTGTTACATTAGTGTGAGGTATTAACATGTCTTCTTCAGGTAAGAAGTGGAAACTAGATGAGTTTTATAATGTTAGTGGAAATAGTGTCAAAAATTTTATGGTATTAGTTTTTGTCATTCCTACTAGGCTTAGAAATAATTTTATTGTCATTGTGGGATATAAAGACATTGTATGACGAATTTAATAAATATATCATGGACACTCAACTAGTGTAAGTAGTAGGGGGATATCTAGTTATTTTATAAGTTGGAATCATGTGGGGGTGTGGTAGTCTCTATTTTCTGATTGGGATTTTGTGTGATGTGAGATGCTCCCATTTTAGTAGTATCTCATCATTACCAAAGGAAATATTATCATTAGAGAAATAAAAACCAATGTAGTAATGTTCATGAGAGATTACATGATTCAAAGGATAGTCTAAATGACTCAGATTCTATGCCTACCACTATTCATGGGACGATGATTATTTATTCTTCAATGGAATTAGTTTTGTTTGAAATTAGTTCATTCTATTATTTCATAAAACATAATCTGATTGTACCACTTGTTATGTGGGTTGATTTAATTTTACATATTATGTATTTTCTTAACCCTTTTTGTGGTTATAAGGATAATGGTTTTAAGTGTCTTGAGTGTTGTTTTTCTTTAATAGGCCTGAAGACCTTTTATGACATCCTTATATTGGAAGTGGACATGTATGAACTCTTTATAGACATTGATTAGTTTATCTACATAAAGGTTCTAATAGAATATTATCTCAATACTATATTGTTTCCAAAATGTAAAGGGAGAACTTAAATCTGTTATGGAAAATATGGTCTATTGTCTCGGAGATAAAGACTAGTTACATTAGAATTAGGGTTTATATCATTCCAGTTGTCTAAGAATTTTCTTGAGTCTATAAATCAATTTTCTTCAGGTGAACATATAGTGGTCATGGGTAGGTAACATTTCTTGTTTCTAGATTATTTTTTTGGGTGTTACACCCCAACAAGACATTGATTATATCACCAATAAACTCTTAAATATGTTGTTGATTTCCTCAATATCTTATCAGATGGATCTAACTGAGATGAAGGAGATAAAATTTTTTCTACAGGATCTTGAGTTACTATGTTTGATTTTCTATAGCATGTGACCATGTGACTCACATAATTAGTATTAATTAGTGGATTATGGTACCCTATAAATTTTCATTGACTATCCTAAGATTGGCTTGGTGATAGAAAAGAATAAATACTTGTTTCCTTGCATTTATGATTTATTTGATAGTTTCCAAGGGTCCCATTTGTCTTAAAAAATTTACATGAGATCAAGGTAAAACAATTTGAAGATATGTGAAGATAATATTCCAATGAATACATATTGAAATTGATATATACATTTGAATTATTTTTTCATGAAATTTTTGGTTACCAAAGGTAAAAAAACTTTCACAGTGTTAATGAGGAATACCAATAAACCCTATTTTTACTCCATCGTGGTGCTGTTAGTTGATGAAATCCTGAAATATTTCATATCAAAGGGGGATCATTATGAAAATATGATGGTTCTTTTTTTCTAATAGAAATTCATATATACCTTCCAAATTTACCATGTGATAATTTTATATCTATGAAGTGAATTTCTTATCCATGTGATTTTCAAGGAAGGATTTTACACTAAAGGAAACAAATCATATACCCATATTTTCAAAACAATTCTATCTCCCATAAATCCATGTGTGTAGGCTATACCGCTGTTTCTATGTATTGGGGGTGATTAAGACATCGATATAGATTTATACACATAATATCTATATAATAAATGGGTATAGACTACGATGATTTCATAATATCCATAATTTTATTTGAATTGTCTATATATATCTATACCCATGGTTTAAAGAATTGTAGGTATCAATTGTACCAGAATATAACATATAACAGTAGCTCATTCAATAATTGGAATAGATAATTGTCCCTAACATGAAACAATAGTAGGCCATTTATACCATCCTGGATTTAAATTCAAAATAGTATGTATAGATCAAATTCAGTTCAATACATAAATTACGTATTTAGAATTCATACTACTTCTACTAATAATTTTTATAAAATTTAAAAAACTATAACATATCCATAAAATCATACAACCAATTTATTCATATCATTAAACCACATCAAAATGTAACATTACATCTAATTTAAAATGTGGGAGAATAATTTATCTCCCATTACCAATGTAAGAACCAAGATCTTTTTTAGGTATGTATTCCCTATTCTGGTGTTTATTTTAGAAGAAGATGTGTTTCTGGAAATTATTTAAGTACATGTCATTTACTTATTTGTACATGCCATGTACTCTTTTTTAGTATGTAGCCGTGTGCTGGCCATGTAAAGACTGAGAACATAGTTGTGTGTTGTGACCTAAAGACAACCAAATGTGGGGGCCGGAAGGGGAAATTACACGCCATGTACCTTTAATGTACAATCCATGTACTTTTTTCATTTAATTGAATGAGGATGGGAATTATTTGCAGAAGTGTATTCCTCTTCTCTTTATTCAACTAAGATCATCTGTTTTGTAATGATCCTTCCCCAAGCCCCCGATCGAGCAAACGTTCTTCGAATCGAACTATGTCAGTTGTGTTGGAATCACATTAGTGGGTTCCCTCATCTTCTTTAACCTCTTTTCCTGATTTCTCTTCTCTCGCGAGTAATACTCAGTTGAATATTTTATATATTTTTGATGATCTACCTCATTCTATGTCGATCCAAGGGACAATGCAAGGGTATATCGATCATAAACACTATGGTAGGTGGTTTGTGCCTTTCTGTAGATAGTCCTTGTGTAATATGTGCCAAAAGAGCCCAATACCCTTGTTCAGGGTATTGTGTGAATATGGTTATAGACATTTTATTATTCTATTATTCATCGTTTGTTTGGATAGAGGTTAATTGTTGGGAATAGTTTCATCTTTGTTATGATATGGATGTTTTACACATTTTTTCTTGTTTTGACTGTTTGGTCATTCTTCGCCTAGTTGGAGAGTACTTTTCTTTCCATTTCTTGTGTTGTTAGGGTGGAGGGATTACTATCTGACATGATATTATTTGTTATATTATTTTTAGCCATTTATTTCATATGTTTTACTTTTTTCTATTGATTAACTTTTATGCACGATTTTTTACACAAGGTTTTAGGAACCTGGTGTAGTGATACCATATGGGAAATTTACATTGAGGGATTTCCCAGAGTGTCTACTATAATTTTCACAATGTGAGACCATAGGGGGGATTGCCGTTCAATGCTCCCTCAGAGTGTATATAGTTATGTTATGAGGCCATACGTGGAATTGACAGTGAGCGATTCCATAGAGTATCTATAGATAACAGTTAAAAGACTATAGGTGGAATTGACGGTGAGTTTTTCCTCAGAGAGTCTTTGATCACACATGACTAGAGGGGGAATTTATGGTGAGTGCTTCCTCAAAGAGTCATTGTTATCTCTTCTCTTATAATGGGAGAATGAGGGGTTAGGTTGTGAGAACTACCCAATGGGTTTCATGTATTTTTTTTTGAATATTAAATACACAAATGTAAATGATTGTGAATGAAACTGAAGGACATTTTACTTTTGAGTTCTTCTATGTTCACTTATTCATTATGCTTATTGCCTTCCATATATATTCACAAGCTATTATTCATAGATCATTGGTTGGTTTCCTACTGGGATTAGTCTCACACCCTATTTGGGTCATTCATTTGGGCCCTAAATGAATATATTGATGTAGGTATAGATAAGGTAAGGGGTCCTTCTACTTCAGGTAAGTGATGGTTGTGGAGCTGGGGAGCATGGGACCAAGCTCAGGATTACGATGATTTGGATAATTATATCAGTGTTCTGTTGTACTTTGGTTTTGAAGTGTATTCCATCATTGTGAATTTTTTGGATTCATTCCTAGACATATGTATCTAGAATCATATATTCAAATATGTGTGCCATAGTTGTTTATTACTTATGTTGTTTACTTATTGCTTGTTTTACTGCTTCTGCTATTGTTATCTTTTTTACTTCTGTTGTGTTACTCTACCATTGAGGGCATAATTTTCCAACTATCACACCCTAGTCTCTCACTGCTAGATGGTATCCTTTGGAAGTAGGGGAAATGCACATGAGTCCATGTGACTAACCGGGAACGGGGCACCGCTTGGTGGCTCCCAGAACCGGGACATTACAATGTGGTATCATAGGAATTCCTTTCTTTTGACTTACTATTTGGAGCCTATAGAATGTGATATGAAGAATATTGGTACATGGTAATAATCTTTTCCTAGGTGTAGCTAACCCATGTACAAGGAAAATCGAATGTACCTCCGTGTTGCATTTTTTTCGGTTTTGAAATGTTACCATTTATTTTATTTCAATGTTAGGTGATTAACATGTTTCGTGTTGCTATCATTGATATTGTTAAGGATATATTTCTATTGCAACCTGAGGATATGAGGGTATTCCATCTCATGAATCATATAGGAACTTGTTAGAAATCATATGTAATTAATTACTACCATTCCATATTGGGTGAATTAGTGATTTCATGTTGTGGTGATAGATGTTGTGCTAGATATTCATGCAGTAGTGATAGATTCCATAATAGAACAACTACATTTGATAGGGGATGAAATGAGTAAGGGTTTTTAAATTTAATGTCAAACATTGGTTCTTGAGGTGTTATGTGCCCTCATGGATCATAATTTGGGGGATTCATACACTTTTGTGCTTGAAAATGACATGTAGAAGATGCCATGATTTGGTTCGTGGAGAGAATGGGTCCTCACTGATCCAAATATAACACCTTAATGTTCGTTTCAGTGATTTTATGTTTTCGAGATTAGTTTCAGAGGCTAACAGTTTGGAAAAACCAATAATACACAACATGTAATGATTAATACATGCGATATGTCCGTCTGTTTGGGAAGGAACCTTTTTTCTAAAGTACATTCCTTGTCCTTTATGTACATGATGCGTATACTCTAACCATGTCACTGACTATGTAGGAAGATATATAGGGTTGATAAATCATTGGTGGGACATCAAGTGTACCTGATGTACACGTTATGATTAGTAGACTATGAGTCCACTTGTGTGACAAATGACATGTATAGGTGAAAAAATATGTTTTACATGATATGTAAATATTGAACACAACATGTAGTGTAACCTATGTATCCATCCATGTGATTAAAAACAAATATCAATGAGGTTCATCTAGTACACAATGTGCATGGCAGTAACACACTGTGTGGTTTTGTTCTAGGATAACGTTGTAGCATAGCCATGTAGAATAACTTGAGCAGGTAAAGAGGACTCAAGCACACGCTATGAGTTAGTAAAACACATCAAGTGTATGGGGTGTTACAAGACATGGGTTGGAAGAAGTAAATTCCAATGTGAAGGATTAAGGGAACATGTTCTGTAGTCATTATACACGTCGTGTATCCATGTTTAAAAAAAATAGAATGATTACTTTATCTTGTTCCCTTTTTACACATCAAGTTTCTAGTCATTGAATATCATGATATATGGTGTGCGCTTGAAATTGATGAGTCATTACACTGAGATTTCCTCCAGTTGACAACTAGTTGTATGGCAGTGATCAGACACCGGATATGGTTGATCAGGGACTACCCATAAATCCTTTAGTTGTTCCAATGTTGGAAACATCCTTCATTCTGGTCATAGGTGCTAATTCACATTTTTGAGGGGGCTATATAAGGTTTATGCAGACCTTCAGGGGAGTACCACATCCGGAACCTTCTGTGGTAGAGATGAAACGGGTATTCTAGCATCATTATCCTCCCACATTCACCGGGGATGGAGGAACTTAGGATGCAGAGTCATGGATATAATCCATGCTTTCTATCATCGAGAATCTGGAGATGCCTCTAGAGAAGAGAGTGAATCTCTCGACATACATGATTCAGGACTCTGCCAAGAGATGGTGGGATGTGATCTCAATGGCTGGATGCCAGTAGATTATGGCTTGCAATGAGTTTTAGTGTTCTTTTTTTCAACACTTCTACCTAGAGTTTATGAGGGTCGATCGAGTGACATATTTCATGAGTCTGGAGCAGGGTACTCTTTCTGTTTTGGAGTATTCTTCTCGCTTCACCTAATCGTAGCACTTCATGCCTATCCTTGGTGGTGGTGGGTTAATTCTAGAAATGAATATAGAGGATGGTCTCATACAAAACATCTGATCTCAGGTGAACATTGTCAGTTTGACTTACATCACATATATATCAAACAAGGTTCTAATCATGGAGAACAATATGAGCGATTCATGAGTGCTAAGCCAGGATGGTTCAACATTTGGAGTTTGAATCCCTCCTACTGATAGTAGGATGCGCCGTAAGGAGTCTACACATGGAGATCCATAGAGACATGACACTTATTCTGGTCTGAATGTGGTGTGCTACCAATGTAGAATGTGTAGGTATACAAGGCACTCTTCCCGAGAGACCCAGAGGAGTTCCAATCATGCCACAAGGTAGACATCTTTAGCACTTCTATCAGATCTCCTCACTAGCAGCTGGTGACAGGGGTTCATCTCTGACTCCTCGATCTAGAGCAGCACAACCTGTTTCCCACTAGTGTGAGAACTGAAGTTCTTCCAGCCATTCGTGTCGAGGTGGAGGTCGTGGCCATGGTAGCCAGTAACCAGGATTTCAGTGACAACAGGGTGGATCATCTCAGAGTGTTAATGCTAGGTCACAAGGCCACGGTGCTAGTCGGTCTTTTTCAGTGGTGTAGACCAATCATGAGTAGGATCCCAGACCCTCTACGGTTTGTGGTATGATCTTAGTTGCATCCATTTTTTATTCATCTATTTTTGATACTGGGGATTCACATTGAATTATATCTATTGTTGTTCTAGAGAGCCTTGGGTTGTGTATCTTTTCATCTGCTAATGTCTTGATGCTAGACACACCATTGGGGAAAATAACGACTAGTGTACATCAGTGCAAGGAGTGTCCTATTGAGGTTGGTGAGTGTCACTTCTTATGGGACCATTATTTCCTAGAGATGTCATTATATGATGTCATTCTCGGAATGGACTTTTTATTTCCCTTCTAGGAAATTGACAATTTCTATTGTCGTATTGTGAGTTTCACTTCACTGGAGGGTAGATCATTTCAATATAAGAGTGAACAGGATGTCCCGAAGAGCAGATTGGGACCCAATAATCATGTGATGGGAGGAGTTACAACCCAAATTTCATGTATATATCTACATAATAATGGGACTTCATAAATGAAATTTCTTCCAGTGGTGGATTGTTTCAGGGATGTTGTTCCACATGCCTATTCAGGTTAGCCTCTACAGTATGAAATGCAATTTTCTATTGACCATGTTCTAGGAGCGGCATCGGTGTCCATTCCTCCTTATAGGATGGCTACACTAGAGTTGGAGGAACATAAGAAGAAGTTGGTGGATTTGCAGACAAAGGGTTTAATCTGACCCAGTACTTCTCCTAGGGGTTCTCTTGTCCTGTTCAAAATAATGGTGGATGGTCCCTTCAGACATTGCATGGATTAAAGGATGTTGAACCTGTTGATGTTTAAGAAACGATACCCCGTGACGAGGAAGGGTGGTCTCTTTGATTATCTTCTTGGAGCCCGGGTGTTCTAGAAGATTTTATTTTGATCGAGTTACCATAAGATGTGGGTTAGACCATATGATATACTTCGTACCAACTTCAAGAAAAGGTATGGTCTATACATGTATTTGGTTATGCCTTTCGTTCTCATGAACTCACATGTAGTCTTCCGGGAACTAATGATCTGAGTGTTCCATCAATACTTGTACTCTTTCGTGGTAGTCTTTGCGGATGATATCTTTTTTTACTCTCACACTCAACAAGACCATGTCACACATCTTGAGATTGTTTTGAGTACACTATGAGAGCATCAGTTCTATGTTATTCTCTCAAAATGACACTTTAGGATGGACAAAATTCACATCATGGGTCATGTTATCTCAGAGGCAGAAGTATCAGTTAAACCAGAGAGAGTGAGACTAATAGTTTCTTGGTAGAATCCAAAGAATATATTTGAGGTAAAATGTTTTATAGGGCTAGAAGTTTACTACAGGAATTTCATACATGAATTTTAATGTTTAGTTGCACCACTGACTAACCTGACGAAAAATGGTGCGAAGTACTTGTGGTCAGACACCTGTGATTCTGTCGTTGAGGAGTAGAAAGGGATATTGAATTCAGCACCGATACTAGTCTTTCAAGAGCCAAGCAAGAGCTATACTATGTATTATGATGCATCGGGTATTGGGTTGGGATAAATTCTTATGTAGAGAGAAGGGGTTGTTGCGTACGGGTCTCGGCAGTTGAGGCCACCTGAGGGGAACTAACTAAAGCACAATCTCGAGCTAGCTACAGTTGTCCATGATTTACAATGCTAGAGAAATTATCTTTTGGGAGAGCAGTTTGTGTTTTCCCCAACCACAAAAGTCTCAAGTATATCTTCACTCAAAATGACCAGAATTTGATACTATGATGCTGGGTTGAGTACGTTTACTCTTTTGACATTGAGCATGCCTGCACGCCTGGGAAAGGCAATGTAGTGGCTGATGCGTTGAGCAGGATGACTCATATACAGGTAGTTCTAGAGGTCGATAGTGAGTGATTTCTTATGGATCTTTTCTATGAGTTGAATTTGGAGGTGTACAACAGACATTGAATATTTTTCTTTCTTCTGTAGCTATTACCTCTACATTACTTGATCAAGTGTGAATGTGGAAGCTATCAGATTCTGAAGTCCTAGTCCTTCGAGATAGTGTGTCAAGAGAGAACCCCATTCCAGAATGGACAATAAGAAAGGATTATATATTGCATTTTCAGGGCACATGAGGGTGACAACAGACATATGTGAAGAGATGATGTAGGATTTTCATTCCTCTGTTTGGCCTATTCATCCTGGTATCACCAAGATGTTTTGTGATCTACACTGTCACTATAGGCGGCTAGGTAAGAAGAGAGATGTTGATGTTTTTGTCATGATATGTTCCATATTCCAACAGGTGATGGTAGAGAATCAATGTCCAACCGGGATTTTGAAGAGGTTACCCATTTCGTAGTGGAAATGGAACAATGTCGTGAAGGACTTCATGTCAGGTTATCCAAGGTCGCCTCAAGGGAATGATGCAGTTTGGGTTGTCATTGATTGAATCATGAATGTTGATAAATTTTTCTGATTAAGGAGACCTTCATTGTTGATGATTTGGGAAGGTTTTACATCGAAGAAATTTTGCATCATCATGGGGATCCACACTACTTTTTTTCAGATCGAGATGCACATTTTACGTCTCCATTATGGCAGGGAATTCAGAGGGCTTTTGGTAAATAGTTACATTTGAGTATTTCATACCATCCACAGAAAAATGGCATATCCAAATGTACGATTCAGGTGCATGGGGACATTATCGAACTTGCATCCTGGATTTTTGAGTTTCGTGGGAGAAACAAAGAAACTCTTGTGAATATTTCCTACAATAATAGTTTTCAAGAAAATATTTAGATGGAACATTATGAGGCATTGTACGGTAGGCCATGCTGATAACCCTTATGTCAGATGGAGTCTAGAGAGGCAATTATGTTGGGACCTCAACTTGTCCAGGAGACCACAGTGTAGAAAGATTTGATTTGGAAGAGGATGGATATTGTACATCCACAAAAAAAGTAATATGATGATTGATGGAGTTTACCGCAAGAGTTTGAGGTTGGAGATCAGGTTTTCCTACGTGTCACAAAGAGGTTGGGAAAAAAGAGGATTACGAGACATGGTAAGAATTCACTGAGGTACATCAGGTCGTTTGAGGTGTTGGAGAGAGTTGGGTCGGTTGCCTATTCATTTCCACAAACTCAGAGGTATTGGGCTATGCACAACATATTCCGTATTTCCCATCTTTGATGTTACTTCCTAGACCCATCTCATTTTTTCATCCAGAAGAGTTTGAGTTAGAGGTGGACGCCTTGTTTTAGGAGTGTCATATCTTGATTGTTGATCTAATTGTAAAGGTTCTCCATGGCTATTCTGTTCCTCTGGTACGAGTGATATGGAAGCAAGAGAGTGTATAGGATGAGGCATGGGAGAGGGAGGCCGATGTATGATCGCAGTGGCTAGAGCTATTCACAGATTCATATACTACACCGCCTTTCTAGGGTAACTTGGGTTCGACTATCATTAAGGGGTAATATTGTAAGAACAAAGATCTTCTATTATGGAATGTTATTATGTTATCTAGTGATTTGTTTGTGAAAAATTGGAGTATCTGAAATTTTTTTAAGAACACACTGTGAACTCTTTTTCCACACATGGCCATGTGTGGGCCATGTAACGACTGAGCATAGAGCCATGTGTGGTGACCCAAATATGTCCAAATGTGGTGGATCCTCAGGGAATGTAAACATTGTGTACCTCTAAAAAACATGCTCTGTACTTCTTTTTTCATTAAACAGTCATGGGTTTCATATAATTGGAAGATGTGTCTTCTTCTTCTCTTTCTTCGACCGAGAGTATCCATATGGAACTGATCCTTACTCAATCCCCTGATCGAGCATCCATTCTCCAAATCGAACTCCTTCGATTGTGTTGGGATTGCATCGATGTGTTCTCTCTTCTTCTTAAAGATCATTTCTTGATTTCTATTTTCTAGTGAGTTATCATTGGTTGAACATTTTAGACATTTATTAGATCTAAAATGTTATAGGTCAATCCAAGTGTTGACCCCTTGGTGTATCGATCTTACAACCCCTAGGTATGTGGTTTTTTCCTTTTTGTAGATAGTCATTGAGTTATATTTTCCAAAAGTTCCCAATACCATTGTTTGGGGTATTGTGTGTTTATGGTTATAGCACTTTTATTTGCCTGTTATGTGTAGTTTGTTTATATAGAGGTTAATTGTTGAGAATAAGGTCATCTTTGCAAATCTATGGATGTTTCTCCCATGTTTGATTCTTTTTACAGTTTGGTATAGCTTTGGATGATAGGTTGCTGATTTTCTTTCCATGCCTAATAATGTTAGGGTGGAGTGTTTAGTATCTAACATGCTATTATATGTTTTAGTTTGTTTAGATGACTAGTTCTTAAGGTTTACTTTGGCTACTGATTTTAGTTTCTGCATGATTTCTTACACGGTCCTACGGGAAACTGGTGTAGTGTGACTATAGGGTAAATAGATGTTGATTGCTTCCCGAGAGTATCTGTTGTAATTATCACGCTGTGAGACCATAGGGGGTATTGATGATGAGTTCTCCCTCAGAGACTCTATAGTTATGTTATGAGGCCACAAGAGAAATTGACGTTTTGTACTTCCTCAAATTGTCTATAGATTACCATTAAAAGACTAATGTGGGGATTGACTGTGAGTGATTCCTCAGAGATTCATTGATCAAACATGGATTTTGGGGGAATTGGCGATGTGTGATTCCTCATGTAGTCAATTTTATATCTTCTATTGTACTGTAATAGAGAGGGGTTAGGTTTGAGAACTACTCAAAGGGTTGATTTTATTTGTTTTTGGTTGATAAAATACACAAAATTAAATGTTTGTAAATGAAACTGTAGGACAATTTACTTTTTATTACTTATGTGTTCCATGCTTCATTATGCTTATTTCCTGCCATATATATTCACTGACTATTAGGCATATATATTTTTGTGGTTACCTATTTTGATTAGTCTCAACCACTATTTGGGTAAATCATTTTGGAAAAAATATATTATATTACTATAGTTATAGATAAGGTCAATCACCCTTCTACATCAGGTACATGATTGTTGTGGAGCTGGGGAGCAAGGGACCAAGCTGAGGCTTGCGATGATATGGAGCATTTTATCTATTTTTTATTGTACTTTGGTTTTTTATTCTATTACTAAAATTGTGACATGTTTGGTTTCGTTCCTAGACATATGTATCATGCTTCATATATATAAATATGTGTTCATCAGTTGTTTATTACTTTCTCTATTTAACTCTTTCATTTTTACTGCTTCCATTATTGCTATTTGTTTTACATCCATTGTCTTTCTCTTCCAATGAGGGAATAGTTTCCCCACTATCACACCCTAGGCCCTCACTGCTAGTCGGAAGCCTCTGGAATTCGGGGAAATGTGGTAGATGCCATGTGACCAACTAGGTACGGGGCACCTCTAGGAGGCTCCAAAAATCAGGAAGAAACAAGCAACATCCTCATCCTCATCTGCTTCTCAATCACCAACATCCACATCACCTCCATTACAAACGGTATCTTCTGAAGAACTAGATTCATCACCATCTTCCTCACCGCCACCACCACTATCATCACTAAAATGGAACCATGGATAGTTATTGGCACCAAATTTTTCATTATATATAGAGAATTGTGTTTCCAAACATTAATAAAATTATTTTTAGTCACTAATGGAAGTGAGGTACCTATAAATGTCATAGATTTTGGTTTTAGTTATATAACTAGTTTACCTATTTTGTACTTCTGTGAAATTATTTTATTGTCCTCATCTTCTTCTTCATGAATGTTTTTCAGCTACATAGCCTAATATGTTTGAGAGGTTCTTGGTGAGGTCCAACATCTTAGGGTATGTTGTTTTTCTGTCCGTAGGAGACACTCCCATGGTGAAAAAATCATAAAACTTGTCCCAAATTATCATTTAGCATGATGTTCTCATATTATTTCACATTAATTGAGTATGGGGTGGAATGTTTAAAATATAACCAACATATTTAATTTGGAATTACATATTAAAACATTAAATATCAATAAAAATACTTAGAATTTTTTCTGGTGTTTGTAGATTTCCACCACTTTCAACCTATCTCTTCTCACTCGAGAAAAATAATTTCTATTATTTAACATGAACATTGATTCCAAATTAATATTTCAGAATACATAATTGATGAATTTAATAGTAAATCATTGAATTATATGAAATTAATAATCCTATATTTCATTATAATTTTATCAATTGAGAGAAATCCATAAAAAAAGATGTATCAAAAATATATTTATATATAAATTTAATATTAGCATACAAACATATTAAAAACATACTTAACATCATTCTAATGATGAGTATGATATGGATTCCTTATTTATGTTTGTTTTAAAATAATTCTATATGTGTTATGTAATTTTTTTTATATTGTCACCTGTTAAATTTTTTAAATTTTTCATTAGGTTATTTTTTTGTTAGTCTTTTTGGTAGTCTGTTCATTTTTTCATTAGGTCGTTTTATTTTACTTCTATTTTTTGGGGTCACATTTTCATAATTTTTATATGATTAAAAAGGGTGTGGTTTTTTTATATTAGGTATTATTATAAATTGTTTGGAAAAACATTATTGGGTTCGGTTTCATTTAGTTCTATTTTTTATCATATATCATTTCTTCATAATTCATCATAGATATTTTTGTTTGATTAAAATTTGTTGAGTTTAAGAGGATGTGGTTCAATGATTTGTTTTGGTTTTGTTCATATAGGTTCAATTTATTTTTGGTTCTGTTATGTATAGTTTTATTTGGATGATATTGGTTGTTTCTATTTGTTCAATTTCACATTAATTTTTTTTATACACTTAAAATACGATTTATTTATATTTTACTATTTGCATTGATTATGTTCAATTATATTCTGTTATTTTTTTCCATTTATTTCATGTAATAATTAGTTATGGTGCTTTCCAACCCTGTCGGATATAGGATTTTTCTTTCCGGCTATCAATGTTTCCCCGAAGTTCCCCGGATGCATCTCCGGTCAACCTGTTGTTCTGGTTACGATCCAAGAATTCTATGAGGCTTCTTCGATGTTTTCTAATTCCCTAATTGCAAGGTTCGTGAGAAGGCATCTGCTGGTGGAGGATTTCGGTAAGTTTTTCAATGAAAAATGGGGGCTAAAGAATTTTTCACGTGTTGGGATTCATGGATGGAGACAAATCCTCATTCTGTTTGCCGATGATGATGATTCTGGAAAGTCTTCGTCATGAAGCAAGATGGATTCTAGTTTTCATCTTCTTCGCTGGACTTTTGAAAGTCATATAAATCGTGATTCTCCAAATTCTGCAATCTAGTTGCAAATACTAGGTATTCCCAATCCTTTCCAAAATCCGAGACTTCTATGATCGATATGTAATTCCATTGGACAATTTATTTGTTGTGATCAAAGAACTGCTTCTTTGTCAAATCCTGCCACTGCGAGGTTCTGTGTTGAAATAGATCTCTCAAGAGTCCCACCGGAGGTTGTATGGATCATCGTGGAAGGAGAGTACATGTATGCTCAAAAAATAATGTATGAATCATGGATGCCGTTTTTCTCCAATTGCTGCAAGCAGGGTCATGAAACTGTTAAATGCCGAAGGAAGACCCTAGATGCCCATCCAGGTGTGCCTAATGCTACCTGGAATGATGATCTGGCTCAGACTAAAAAAGGTCTGAATCAAGAGGCATATTGGAAATGATTGGCCCCAGTAGAAGATTAATTGCAAAATAATCATGTTCAAGTTGATGTTTCTTCAGAAATGTGTGTGGGGAAGGAGGTCCAATCAGGAGCACTATCGAATGGGAGTAATATGGCTGTGGAGGATTCAACGCATGCAAATGAGAAATCCATGAATATGGCTAGCATAAAGGTGAAATAAGTAATGGAGTAGTCTGATAAAGGGGAGATGAAGGCTGGTTATTCTGACTCACAGTATATGGGAAGAGGAGTAGAGAAAATTCAGACATCTAGTGAGAGAAAATTTCTAGGGCAGAGTTCTCCTGTCATGATACAGGTTAGTGCTGATGGAATGATAAACTGCTCGTCAAACCATTTTGCTGTTTTAGTGGATATTGACCCGAAGGAGGATGAACCAATGGTGTCACGACCCGACCCTACCCGGGCTCGAGCCGCAACTACCCCAAGCCCACCTCCATAGGCCAGGGGGTGGCGACCAGCGCCGAAGGCACAATAACTCAGGGAGGCCTTTGCCTAAGCACCTGTACACACACATGCAGAAAACTCAATGCAACATTGCAGAGTAAAAGTAAAGACATGAAAAGGAAAGGAAAGGGAAACTACTATATAAAACCACAGAGTGCATCGACCACTACAAGTACAAAGTACAAGTGAAATGAAAAGGGAAAAAACACGTGCCCAACTGAAAGGTGCCACAACCTGGCAACAGGTAAACAAAAGAAACAAATAACGGGTCTCCCACCTAGATTCTGGCCACGACCAACGCACGCGGTCCAAACTCCCAAGCTCCTACGCTCCACCTATCCGTCGTCTGCAAGGGCACACCAAGTGCGGGCAAAGCCCAAGCAGGGGTGAGTATAAAAATACTCAGTAGGATACCCCGAAGGCTCGAGGGAGAAACAAAGGAGGTACCGAAGGGTGAGTGGTAGAGAGAACATAAAAGTAGAGGAGTACAACTGAAAGTGCAGTAAGAGTGCAGCTCAACCCAACAAGAGAAAAAAGATAGACACGTCCAGACATAAGGAGATGGAAACGGTGAGAAGGAGAACGTCCCGTCGAGTCTTCATTACCTATAGCAGGAGAGTAGACTCGTCCAACCATGAGAAGCTAGACACGGAAATCACGTGGAATACCCCGCGCATCTTCGTCTCTCCTGGAAGGAGAGCTGCCAAAACCCAAGGAGTGGGTACTCGTACGAGGTATATACATATATATGCTCTACCAAGAAGCCCGAATAAGCTCGTAAGGGGATCTCCATCCCGTATCTTAGCCCAAGAAAACAAGTAGCCAATAGTCCCAGACATATCCCATCATCATCGCCCAGCAATCCGCACGTCTGCCCTGAACCGCAAGCCAAGGGGCTCAGTCACCGCACCTTGATACTATCCGCTTTGGGCAGCATTGACTCGCCCGCATGGTTTTAGATCGCGTCGCAAGAACGTGTCTCGGTGGGGAAAGCGCCCCTCCTACTTGAGAGTTCTAAGAAAGTCAAACCACACCTCATCGCTGCCATGCATTCGAGAGGTCTTCTCAAAGCCAAGTCGTTCCATCACTGACCTGTACAACCAAGGGTCCCGCTCCGGTAATCACGGAGGTAAGCCACATACTAGCCTAGTAGAGAGGACTGAGTCTGGAATGCCATCTGGTGTCCCACTGCCCAGCCCCACTGGAGGGTAATTAATAACCAAATATTAGGTGACCCACTGCCCAGCCTTGCTGGAGGGTAAACCCTAATACATCAACAGGCAACCCACTGCCCAGCCCCATTGGAGGGTAGACCATAATCAGATATCGGGTGACCCAATGCCCAGCCCTGCTGGAGGGTAATCCATAATCAGATATTGGGTGACCCACTGCCCAGCCCTGCTGGAGGGTAAACCCTAATACATCATCAGGCGACCCACTGCCCAGCCCCGCTGGAGGGTAGACCTGGAATAAGTCGACAGGCAACCCACTGTCCAGCTGTGCTGGAGGGTAGACCTAGAACTAGATGACAGGAGACCCACTGCCCAGCCCCGCTGGAGGGTAGACCCTAAGAGGTCGTCGGGTGACCCACTGCCCAGTCTCTGCTGGAGGGTAGACCCTAGTAGCTTCGGGTGACCCACTGCCTGGTCTCTGCAGGAGTGTAGACCCTAATAGCATTGGGTGACCCACTGCCCAGTCTCTGCTGGAGGCTAAACCCTAGAAGACGATGAGTAACCCACTGCCCAGCCCCACTGGAGGGTAGAACTCAAAACTGCTCTAGCCATCTCCACCGGAGGGCACAACACGGGCCAACCGAACACGAAGTGGGTATCGCACAACCTACCAACTCCAGAACAACTCACCCAAAGGAGGTGAAACGTCTGCTCCAGCACTGGGTGTCACTAACATCGCTACTGGCCAATCCATCGAGAACGAAACCAGGGGGAGACCACTCAACCCTGCTGGTCAACCAACGAGCACAGAGCTAGGGAAAAAACTCCACCCTGCTGGTCAAACAAACACACTGAGGGACCCTCTACGTCGCGAGGGGTCTAAGTACGCAAAGCAGAACCCGACACGCACATGGGGCCCACACGACATGTGGCCCCATGTCAACCCCAACCAAGCGCACGAACAACTCAGGTACAAACCACATGTACCTCCAAGCGCTCCCGTATACTCCAAGAGTATACCTCGTCCCAGCCCAAAGGCTATCGTGCACACGGAACCCAGCGTCAACGCGAAGGCGTGACGTAACAACTCTACCTCAAAGGCCCAGTCATGGCCAACCACATCTCTTTAAACACCAACATCACTCTCCCAGGAGTGCATGCGTTCACACGCCAAGGGTCCGCTACAGACACGGTAGAAGCACCGCCACTGGAGCACCTTCCATGCTTCCACATTTAATAAGATCGTGTAAAAGGCTCTGCTCGCCTGAACAGATTACACCGTTGTAATCCTTGCGAAAAAACACGCGAGATAGACTAATTACTCGCCCGAAATGGTCAACCTGTGCAAAAGGTACTATTCACCGTGACCAACCCACGTGAGGCCCACCCCAGAACCCCGAAACTGAACAAACGGAGCACACCACTGTGTTCCCCTCGAAAAAAACACACGGTATTGACTATTCAATCACCCAAAACGGCCACCCGGTGAAAAAGGTACTATTCACCGTAGCCCAGTCGGGTGGGACCCACACCACATCTCCGAAAGAGGTCGGGCGGACTGCGCCATCGCGATGCTTTTGAAAAAACACATCGAAAGCACTACTCGCTTGAGTAGAACAGGTATCCGGAGAAAAAAATGCGTTCCGGCACACCGCACACGAGCGGCGCCACATGGGACCCGCATCCCGGTCCTGAAACTCAACGAATGGATCACGTCATTGCGATCCTCTCGAAAAAGTACACGAAATGGACTTCTCACTTGTCCAAAACGGTCGCCCGGTGATAAAGTTGGAAATCACTGTCAACTCCCGAAACGACCCTTGCGGGCCCGCACCATCGTGCCAAATTACAACAGGCAGACTGCGCCAACGCGCTGCCCTCGGAAAAACACCCAACATCGACTGCTCGCACGCTCCGAACGGACGTCCGAGGAAAAAGTCATGAAACACTGCCCGCAGCTCAAAGGACGGGTCGTGGGGCCCGCGCCTCAAACCTAGTCCCAACACCCGAAACCACCCCGGAAATCTCCGCCTCAGTGCCAGGGCCTCAACGTCGCTGACGGCGCTCAAAACGGACGTCGGACGCATCCGCGCCGTCCAAAACAAGAATCTCGGGAGAAACGCTCGTCCACTTAAGGACACGTCGCACCTCCGCGACCCCTCGTTTTGGAAATTAAAAATTCCCAAAACTATCTCAAAACATTCCCCTCGATGCAAGCTCCGCGCTGCCACAGACGGCGCGCAAAACGGATGCCCGTAGCCCGAAATACGGGCGTCTAAAAACTGAGGGGCAAAGCCCCTTGGGCCGGACCGGCCCGGTCCGGCCGGTCCGCCGTGCTTGGGCCGGCCCGGTCCTGCCGAGACGCGGGCCGCCGCTCCGCGGCCTGCTCCCCCTTCACACCCACGCACCCGCCGCGTGGGATTCCCCACCGACCGGCCACGAGGGTCGGTCGCATATTCCACGGCACGACCCGCAAAGCGCGGGTCGTTGCTGCACTACACGGGGCCGCCGCCTCGCCCCCCCCCCCCCCCCCCCCCTCTGCTTGCCGGCGCCCGCTACCGGCTTCCGACAGCCGCCGCTGAAGGCCGCCGCTGCCTCCCGGAAGCGCCGGCCGACCGCCCTGCTGCGCCGCGCTCCGCCCTGCGCCGCCGCCTTCGGTCCTCACCGGAAACCGGCCGTGGCCGGAAAGTTTCCAAGGACCACCGGGAACGATCCGGTGGTCGAAATTTAGATCCTGATAGATTTCCGGAAAGCTCGGGATGAGGTCTACCCAACCACTTGATTTGTTCGAGGATCCAGTGGTGCGATTGAGCATAAATGAGAATTAAAATGGGGAAGGGGAGGAAAACTCAAATCTGCCTACCTCGTTGGGCTTCGCCTGACGCTTCCTGCACGATCCGCCGCGCGACACCGCACCTTGCCGGAGTCACCTCCCCGGAGCTCGCCTCCCCGGAGCTCGCCTCGCTAGAGGCGGAGGGGGAGGAGGGTTTGAGGATGAAGAAGAATAAGAAGCTGGGGGGGGGGGGGTTGGGGGTGTTTAAGTATAAATCACTTAAACGCCCCCCCCCCCCGACAGCCCCAAACCCGAACTCCCGTCGGGGTCGGGATTTAGCCACCCCTAGGCTAAGAACCACGCTCTGAGCGCAACGGCGGTGTCAGAATTTTATTCTGAGACCCCGTTCAGATGTTACTAAACTTAGCGCCCGAGGCCGCCAAATTACGAAAACGCCCCTGGGGCCATTTTTCACAGACGCCCCACGCCCGCGAAACTTATACCCCTCCTAGGGTAAACGGTACGCTCTGAACTCAACGGTGCCCTCAGTTTTCCAATCCAAGCCACCGTTTAAAAGATATTAGCATTTCACCATTATACGAATTAATTAATTAATTAATTAATCCGTTTAACGTTCCAGAAGCGGGTGAGGGGTCCAAAATCCCGCGCCGACAAGTTTTATGTCGCTCCTAGGGAAAACACCCCATTCCGGACCCATCCATACACTCAGATCTCTAATCCGGAATTCCGTTTAGGACTTATCTCATTTATTTAGCATTTCTAGTGTGAACGCAATGAAAATTTAATTCCGGCCACTTCGGGGCTCGGAATCGCACGCCGTCTGAAGGCGCTGCTCTGAAATATCATCAAGAATATTCCAAAGTCTTTCGTAGAAAAAACCGGGTTCTTACATCATTCCCTCCTTCAATCTTTTCGTCCTTGAAAAGAGAAACTAGGGAGCAATACAGGGTATGAAGCCCACACCTGGATTTCTCATACCCAGAAGAACCCACGCATAGCTCTGCGTCACCGCACAATGACCAAAGGATTGATCCGTTCACGCGAGGTCAGCCCTTGACGATGTCGTGCACCCACTCTAGACATTGGGGTTAGGGCAAGGCGGTTGAGAGCCTCGCCATCCCTCTGCACGGTCTCAAATGGCCCGAAGGCCCTCAGGGGTAGCTCACCTCCCCGGTCAAACTTCTATGTCGCACGCCGCGACTGGAATCACCGCCCACACCTGAATCAAGGCCCTGTGATTCCCTCCTTCAGAATATCCATATGGTGAAACACCCAAGGATATCTGGTCATGCAAGATTCCACAGTCGATGCTCTCTTACGTGCTCAAAAGGCGAAGGAATCAACACCATCGACTAAAGGAAAAGGTCTCGCGCCTTTGTCCTTACCACCACAAGGTTACACCCGATGCCCTGCGTCACCCTGGTAACACGTCAAACAAGGAGCCGGGAGAGAAGCATTTCACACGCTGAATCGTAGACATCCAAAGCTCACGGCCCGGTCCAGCCGAGCCGCGGGCTGCCGCTCTGCCGCCCGATCCCCCTTCACACCCGCACGCCCGCCACGTGGGATTCCCCACTGACCGGCCACGAGGGCCGGTCGCCTATTCCACGCCACAACCCGCAAAGTGCGGGTCGTTGCTGTGCTGCACGGGGCCACCACCTCGCGCCCACCCCCCTCTGCTTGCCGGCGCCCGCGGACGGCGCCGCGGCCGTCTTCCGACAGCCGCCGCCGAAGGCCGCTGCCGCCTCCTGTAATCGCCGGCCGACCGCCCTGCTGCGCCGCGCTCGGCCCCGCGCCGCCGCCGTCTTCCGACTTCGGCCCTCGCCGGAAACCGGCTGTGGTCGGAAAGTTTCCAAGGACCACCGGGAACGATCCGGTGGTCGAAATTTCGATCCGGATAGCTTTCCGGAAAGCTTGGGACATGATCTACGCAACCAATGGTTTTGTTCGAGGATCCATTGGTTCGATTGAGCATAAATGAGGATTAAAATGGGAAAGGGGAGGAAAATTCAAATCCTCCTACCTCGTTGGGCTTCGCCCAGCGCTTCACGCGCGATCCGCCGCGCGACGCCGCACCTTGCCGGAGCTCGCCTCGCCGGAGGCAGAGGGGGAGGAGGGTTTGAGGATGAAGAAGAAGAAGAAGAAGGGGGTGGGTGGGGGTGGTTGGGGGTGTTTATGTATGAATCACATAAACACCCGCCCGACAGCCCCGAACCCGAACTCCCGATGGGGTCGGGATTTAGCCTCCCCCAGGCTAATAACCTCGCTCTGAGCGCAACGGCGGTCTCGGAATTTTATTCTGAGACCCCATTAAAAAGTTACTAAACTTAGCACCCGAGGCCGCTAAATTACAAAAACACCCCTGGGGCCATTTTTTACAGACGCCCCACGCCCACGAAACTTATACCCCTCTTAGGGTAAACGGTACGCTTTGAACTCAATGGTGCCCTCGGTTTTCCCATCCGAGCCACCGTTTAAAATATACCAGTGTTTCTCCATTAAACGAATTAATTAATTATTCAATTAATCTGTTTGACGTTCCAGAAGCGGGCGAGGGGTCCAAACATCCCGCGCTGACATGTTTTATGTCGCTATTAGGGTAAACACCCCATTACCGACCCATCCGTACACTCGGATATCTGATCTGGAACTCCGTTTAGGAGTTATCTCATTTATTTAGCGTTTCCAGTGTGAACGCACTGAAAATTTAATTCCGGCCACTCCGGGGCTCGGAATCGCACGCCGTCTGAAGGTGCTGCTCTGGAATATCATCAAGAATATTCCAAAGTCTTTCGTAGAAAAACCCGGGTTCTTACAAATGGGAGAGGAGGATATTCTATGTCCCCCTTCTCATGAAGATTCCAACAATGTATGTGTGATAGAGGACTCAATTTCTAGTGAGCAGGCTGCGGTGCCAATGGGTAACACCTTCGGCGAAAGCACATATTCCTCTGCTTTTGTGGAACATCAGAAGCGGTGGGAAGTTGAACCTGATTTTGTGAATGATGATGGATGCAAAAATTCCTCTTACAGTGATGTTTTCAAAAATGGGGGAACAAAGATGGGGGATAAAGAGTTGAATGGGAAAGCTCAAGGAAGAAGGAAGCCACAAAGAGATTACACGGATCTTCCCAAACCAAAGGCTACTAGGGCATCATACAAGAAAAGTGGTGGGAAAAAATATGATGTCATAAAAGATATAGGAGGGAAGCGTACTTTTAATGATCAGTTAACCAATGAACATCTCATCAAGAGGAATCAATACCTTGAACATTTCAAGAGATATGTGTCCTCTAAATGGTAATTGGCCACACAAGAAGATGATGAGGTAACTGCGTATGGATATGGGGATGGGGATGGATTTGATGTGATTTAGTGTATTTTCTTTGTATTATCTTTTCACTTTACTTTTTCCTAATAATAATTTGGGAGATCAGACTTTTGTCTGATCTGGGCCTTTTTGGTAGTTTCTTGTATTTTAAATTCATTTTATTTCTATTTTGGTTTATGTAGTTTATTATCGGTTCTTCTTGGTTCAAGTTGAATAGGTATTTTTCAGTTTTTTTATTTTTATTTGATTCAGTTAAGTAAAAATACAGATTATTTTATTTAGTGTGTGTGTATTATATTATTATGTTTACATCATCTTTTATCAATTAAATTAAGTTTTATTTATTTTAATTTTCATTGAATTTGGGTATATTCAACCGAGTATAGATGGATTCAGGTTAGTTTAGTCAAGGTATGATATTTTTAATTTATATTTTTTAATTTATGATCATAATTTTTGGGTTAGATCACTTCAATTTGGTTTAGTTATTTTATGTATTATTTCATATCATTCATATTATTTGATTAAATTATGTTTCAAAAAAATTCATATAATTTTATCCTTTTTCATTAAATTTATTCTTGTGAGGAATTTTCATTTTGATTATGTATGATTTTTTTATTTGATTTATTTGTCTCTTGTTTTCTCCATTATGTTTATGTTAATGAAATTTTATTTAGTATAGTTAAAATCTATTTTATTCAAGTAATGTTTTATAACTATCATTATTCTGTATGGTTTAACACAATATTTTTTTTTCCGATTTTGTGAAATAATTAACAGGTTCTTGTTGTTTCAATTAATTTTATCAAGTTTGGTTTAATGAGTTTTAAATAATTTTATTTGGAACCCTTTAAAATGCTTCAATTTGTAATTACCGAGTGAATTATTATTTAAACAAATAAATATATTAATTAAAATTTTCATTATGTAGGATTCCTTATAACATATTTGGTTCAATTTTGATATATTTAATTCAATACATTTCTTTCTCATTCTATTCTATAATATTAATATTAGTTTAATTTTGGTTTACTATGTTTGGTTAGATTCAATTTGTACCACTTCTGTTATGTTCATTTCCACTTTTTTATGGCCTGGTAGTATAATTTTTATGAAATTGAAACTAGTTTATATGATGCATATCCATTCAAAATTAGTTAAAATTGGTTGATATTTGTTTAATTTTTATCATATAATTTCTATTTAGTTATGATAAAATATACCAAACAAAGGTAATTTCAATTCAATTTAGTTCAATTCAATTTGTTTATTCTTAGCTAGGTAATATTGTATTTTATACCATTTGATTGGATTTGTTTTAATTATATTCAATAGATATAAAATGATTTTCATTTATTGTAAATATTCAGATTCATTTATATTCATTTTTTTACTTTGATTTAGTTCAGTGATTTCAATTTTGAGGGGTTATGTTTACATTTTATTAATTCTACTTTGGTTATTTACTCTAAAGTTTATTACGGATATATTAGATCAATTTAGATAAGTTCAGTTCATTATAATTCATTCCATTTGGGTAGATTCAATTTGTTTTGTAATGATCATATTTTTTCAACGTGGATTATTTTCTTTGGTTTTCAATTTCATAAAAAATGTTTAGTTTGTATCCATTTATGAACCATATGATTTGGTTATTAGGATATCCAATTAATTAGGCTTGGTTTTTTATAGTTTGGTTCAAGAGAATTTATTTGAATCCCATTTATGATATTCAATTTAGGTTTAATATATTCTAAATGTTGTTTAGTTTTGTTATATTCAACAGTATTTTGTTTGCCACATCTCGAATAGATTTTGTTTCATTTTGTGTTTCTTAGGGTATATTCTATTTCAAAGGATATGATTTTATTCAATCACATTTGAATCAATTAAGATCATTTGGGGTTGGGTTAATACATTTAAATTGATATTTTTTGGTTTGTATAATTTAGTTCAATTGTGTATAGATTAATTAAATTTAGTTATATCAGGTTCATATCATATTATGTTGTGTTATCTTAGTATCCTTCAGTTATATTAATTATAGGTTCTTTGGATTTATTTGATTGGAATTAGTTTGGTTTTTTTTTCATAGGTTGTTTTTACCATAGATTGGCGTGTATTACATGGTGTATCTATAGATATTCTCAATTCCATTATATAATGTTTAGATTATTTTTATAAATTTTTATTCAATAAAAATCTAAAAAACCCTGTATATTTATATTTAGTATTGTTTAGTTTATTTAATTAATTTCTATTGAATTTCTTATGTAATATTTCAGTTCAATCTACTCAATTTAATCAGCTTTTGATCTATTTTATTCAATTTAATTCATTCATTATGGCCTTACCATGAAACATAATACTATGAAAATACATCTATTCTATTGTCGAACTATAGCCTCCTTTCTCCTAATTACTCATCCCTCATGCAACCCAGATCACTTTCTAGAAATTGTGCATTATTCATCTACATTTTCTTAATCATTCTTTATAGATTTGGGAATTTCTCTTGGAAAAATTTTTATTTCTTCTTAATTTATCATTTCTTATTTCTATATATCTAAGTTTTTCCATCATTTTCTAATCCAACCATAATAACCACTGAATTGATTTATTGAGGGATATACTATATGTTTTATTCTAGTGTGTGATATTTATTGATAAAATGAATATTCAATTTTTTTTAATTGAAAATAATCTTTTTTGAAACAT
This sequence comes from Viscum album, assembly GCA_963277665.1. NCBI lineage: Eukaryota > Viridiplantae > Streptophyta > Magnoliopsida > Santalales > Viscaceae > Viscum > Viscum album. Next base: position 322,780,038 of record OY728161.1, read on the forward strand.
TGTTCTACAAAACATATATTTACAAATGAAAATATAATAGAATGGGAATTTTCAACCTTCGGTACTAAATGTCAGCATGAATATCAAATTATTTTTGTTTATATTTATATTGAAAAGTTAAATAAAATGATGTTACCACTTTAGTACCAATATAAATAGAGATATTATTTCAAGTCAAATTAATGTTGTTTTCACCTATCTTTTTTGGAAATTATAGTGCTCCATGATGTGATAAAATAAATCATATCATATGTGTTCTAGTTTTTTTGAATGCATCTAAAAAATTCTATCAAATCAATAAGGAATGATTTTTCAATGAAAACTATTAAATGTTAGTAGTACATTAATCAAATTTTTTTATAAAATATTCGAATAATTCATGATATTGTGTTTTTGGGTAGTTGGAAAATATTAGTACACCTTCTAAATCAAAAATGACTTTACTCACGAAACATATATTTAAATCATGTTTAAATCATTGTACATGGATAATGATCACATAAAAATTATATAATACTTATAATTTTTACATATCATTTTCTTTTCTTCATTGAATACCACAATTATTTTTGTTTTAGGAATTTATTCTTTGTGAATATGGGTATTCCCAAATAACCATTTAGATGTTTCCACCAAATAAGGTAAATGGGAATTCAAGATTTAAGTAACAATAAATAATGAAAAAGATGGTGTGATATAATTTTAAACCCTTATAATAAAAAAACCAGATATGAGTTTCCGATTAGTATATGATTTATCCATGTGATTTCCTAAATCGGTAGCTTCTAAAGGATGTTCCTATTCCATTGCATGCACTATGTCTTGTACACGCACTTGGGTTGAGGATGAACAAATAGATTTATCACATCCTGTATGGATATTTGGAAATATTGGTAGCATAGTCATGTTATGATAATGATAAAATGTATAAAGATTTATACATGGATATTGATATAGAATAGGTTGGAACATCCCTCATGGTGGTGTAGGCATGGTATTGAATTAAGAGGCTAAATGACAAGATGATGGAGGTGTGGTTTGAAACATCCCTAAAGGCTCAAGTAGGGTATGAAAACTTGTTGTAGATGTGGAGTCCAAAAAAGGGTTGGGGTGAGATTGGGTATGACGGGTGCCCCTTTTAAATCTCGAAGTACCCCCGCTCAGTTCTATACTAGCTAGCATAGGAGAATCAAACTCTAATTCATATTGGTTTCCCAAAATAATAAACAAATATAAATTAATTGACATTAAATGTAATTAATATGCAAAATGTAACAATTATTACAGTTATTAAGGTATCTAGAGGATGAAGCCCTACCTCATTCATCCATCTATTATTATCAATTAATATCTTCTGTGATATTCCTTAATATCATCCTTAATCTGCATAAATGAAATAAGATCATTTTTTTAGAAATAATATGAAAAAATTCTTCATAAAAATATATGTCGAATAATTCATTATCACAAACACTCTTTTAAGAATCTATAATTTAAAACAATGATTTTTATTTTAAAAAACATCTTTTCAATAAAATTTTCTGGATATGAATTAATCTAATTAAATGTAACAAAAATGTGAAAAAAATATCATTATAAATTGAAACTATATTAATTTAATTATAGTAGTAAAAACTTGTGAAACCCATTTAATCATATACTGAATGAATTGTGAAGACATAGTTCTTAACTATATATTACCCACATCCACTTCATGTTCAACATAAATTTTCGCAATGGGAAAATTTTAGAAATAAAATAAAATATTTTGTTCCATACAAATGGGAAAATAATTTCTTTCAATTTCATCCCTATGATCATGAAAAATATGTCAAGTGATTACATCATTAATGATACTCTAACCAGGTCTAAGAGGATCATTAAATTAAATAAACTGTTCATCTATTTATTCCAAAAAATGTTCCATTACTAGCCAGAAATCATGTCATTTCAATAACAATGAATTCACAGCCATCAATAAATGCACCACGTCGTGTCGTTGAATCAAAACATTTTCATTTCTTCATAGTGATTCTACCAATAGAGTAGAAATCAAAATAAATTATTTTCTAAACAAGTCCATAATAATAAACATTTTTATATCATTTCCTACTATCTGATGAACTTGAATAAAATTCCATGGTTATATTACCATTATTCTGCTATGTTGTGTTATCATTTTCAATACTTGATTAGTTATAAACAATTTATACCCATTTATTATTAATGATTTTCAATCATGAACATGAAAATTGGAATCAGAAGCCAATGATAAAAATTATTGAGAGATATATTCAATAGATATACTCAATACCAAAAATATATATGAATAATAAAATTAAAATAATATGTATTTTAATTTACTTAATGTAATGGTCATAACATTGATTTAATCTAGGTATAAAACTCTATTTTAATGAATGAATATCAACTACTGAAAGGAAAAAAGTGAACACTACTAATAATTTGTTATTTTCCTTCCACAAAATTTTAATATTTGTTTGAGATGTAAATGAAATGATATAGTATGAGATAGAATATAAATATTCAAATAATATACTTGATATATTCAATGAACAAAACATAGTTAAAAAAAACTATGTGACGTTCTATATCCCACTAATCAAGGATAAATATAAATATTTTATATGACTTAGGAATTATACCGATTTTGGATTGATATAGAAATGAAGTATCAATTACCCAATATATCACATGTTTTTTCCTCACTATCTGGATTTTTCAGTTTCTCACATCATACAAATACATTGAATAAAAATATAAAAATTCAAGATACATATAACTTCTCAAAATGAGACGTTAGTGCCAATTATAGTTACATATATAATATTTAATTATAAATTCAATTTATTTTGATAGAGACTTCCACTGAAATAATGGGCCCCCTATGAATATATTAGTTTAATTTTGAACTGTTAAATGAATCATGGATGTGAAAAAATGGATTAATTGTTTTTAGCTCACAAACAATTAATGGCACATGTTGCTCCATTTTTTTCAATAAATAATTTTAAAAAATTAGAAAAATTTCCCTTAAAAATATCCCATGGGATTCACTTTCAAAATTACATAATGGGATTGTAAAATTCTAATTTCAATAGGAATAATTTTAAGAAGAATAATGTGATAATAAGGAGTTATTATAGATTTTAGCTTCACCTCCCTTATGATGAATCATTTTGATATACTATAATAATAACTACATGAAAAATTGGTATTCTAAAAAACTTATATAAATTTATTTTTCATTAATGGAGATGGGATATAAGAAGTTCAATGAACATTCCATTTGATTTCAATGATACACTCATGATGCAATTTTTTTGAATACCTTGATCTATCATGTTCTGGTGAGATGGAAATTTATCTTTGTTTATCACCATTATATTTCGAAAAAATTATGAAATCATTTCAAATGTATTTTTCTCAATGTGAAAAAGGTATAAATTATGTAGTAACAAAATAGTAGTCAAATATGTAAAAATTAAAATTAAAATATTATTTTCACTTTCCAATTGAATGTTGATACAGTGTCAACAATGTTCTTATTTTTTGAATAAAACTACCATTTCACTAGTTTAAAACAAAAACATTTCATGTGTTTATTAACATAGTTTCTTAACATACATTGAGGTGGATATTCAGGGACAAAATTAATAACAATACAACAATAATGATTCATATAAAAATGATCCATGGAAAATAGTTGTTGAGGCCATGGAAAAAAACATTAGTGATAATTAATACTTCTCACTTATGTATTCATTGTATAATAAGGAATTTATAGTTTTTCCATCATGCCTCAAATAGAAAAAATTTCATAAGCATGTAAATAATTTATATTTTATTAACCATTGGCATGCATCTGAATTTTTTTAAGAGGTATAAAATGTGCTAACAATCATATTAAAAATCTACCTCAACTCTCTTATTAATTGTTACAAGTAGAAATTTATGTCATTTACTTCATCATAGGTTCCAGAAATTAGAATAATAAAATAATTCAATTATGTATTCTTACACATCCCTGGAGGAATATGATAAATTGGAATAAAAATATGCCATGTGCTTCAAGAAGAATTAATATGACCAAAAAAATTAAGACCATCAAATGACATACCGAGCCTCACATTACACAGTATTGGTAAATACCTAGGATGTCATTTATCAAATTACATCCATGATAATACATATACAGTATGAAAAAAACGTTATTATATTTAAATCTATCTCATCATTCCATAAAATATTGGATGATATTGCTCCATTCATGAATAAATATTTTATCATATAAATCATTAAAAAGAGCCAAATTAATATATAAAGAACATGATTTTTTATTATGTGATTACATTCTTTCCATCTAGGTTTAAAAAAAATTATAATAATTATGGGATACTATTTCCTCCCAAAAGAAATTGGAATCATTCATAATATTATAAATTTTATACATAAAAAACCAAAATTCATAAGTAACATTAATTCCATTTAAGGATTTGATGGAATATCATCCCTAAGAAGAATAAAATATATCAAAAAGTAAATAATAAAATCAATAGATTTACAATATCATTGATAACTGGGATTTCTAAGATTTAACATCTATATAAATTCAATCTCTATCATTTTAGTACATTCCTTATTTATGAGAGTTCTGGAATAATTCATTAATTTTTTCACTCCCTAAACATAATCATATTCAATCATCTCCCATGTGTATTGCTACGAGTTTTCTTTTTAATCGAAATAATCTCTCTTGTGTGATGCTTCAAAAATGTAACCTGATCAAATTTCAAATTCTTCGTTACACTATTTTCATTTTGATCAGTAAGACTAGAAGATCGTCTAATCACTCCATTGAGATAAAAACATTGTTGTTTTTTTGTAATCCAGCTTTTGTTATATAGTAGATAGCCTTTATATAACAAAACATGGCTTTTCCCGAACTATAATAACATAGAAACCTTATATGAACTCCATCAAAATAATTTTTAAATGAATAATTTAAAAAATATAATTAAATTATTTTGAAACTAGGTAGAAATCTGATTAGTGAAATACTTCCAGATTCTATATATTGTATTACAAATGAAAAAAGTTTTATTTATAAAAAAAAATTTAATTAATTATATTTAAATTCAATACATGATTAATTAATTTAAATATAATCAAATCATGCTAGCACATTAAAAAAAATTAATATGATAAATGAAATATGCTTTAGAAAATATCTCCAAATAATAAACTAGAATAGGTATATGATTTTGAATGAGAATCCACTATATAAAAAATCAATTAAATACATATTTACTTATGAAAAAATTGTTTTAAGTTCAACCATGATTTGAATATGATAGTAATTCATCTAAATACAAAATTATTTATAATAGAAAACATTTACACAAGAATAATAGTAATTTTTTTACCTAAATCAAAACACAAAAAAGATATAATAACACATTTAAAATTATAAAATAAATTATATAAATATTTATAATCATGTACTACTAATATTATATAATATATGGTTTATAAAAAAATATCTAATATTTGAAAAAGGATATGGATGCCTAAGTGTTTATGTTATATGAAATAAACTAGAAAATTAATGGAAAAAATATCTCACATCTAATGGGAATGGAAAAATACATCACTTGTCTCTTTAAAGAAGATTTAATATAACAAAATTGTTATCCACTAAATCAAATAGTAATTTCAATCGACAAAAACTATATTAATTTTGATCTACAGACATATAAAATTTACATATGTTATGGATGAAGTTCACATATATAAGGATTCACTAAGGAATAATAATTCTAATGTGACTCTTTTTTATATCAAATAAAATGAATATATTTTTTCCATTAATTATATCACACAACACTCACCACGGAAAGAGGTCAAATTTAGTATAATATCATTCCTTTGAGAGAAGAAATATGTTGAAGGTGTCAGATAAATTCAATTGAAACAAGAGTCATTTATTAGTGAGATTAGTCACATAAAGGTAATAGATTGCATCCCAGGAAGGGTATATAATCTAAGGGAAAAATGTGGAATAGAATCCTCATAAGATGTTTTAAAAAAACAATTTTCAAGTATTGGATGAACAATAGAAGAAAAGTGTTAGTTCTTCAAAAAAACCTCATTCATTAACATGATTATGGTAGTGATTGCCCTATCATAATTAACATTATTGTTAAATATGATAATTTGATTTATATGGGATGACATGGGTGATACCATTCATTTGAGGTATTTAAAATATATAAAGTAAATGGAATATTAAAAATACAAGAGATCAAGATGGTATGAAACTTATAGAAAAATATATAATTTAAAAGAATCATGAATTAAACATTGAAGATTTTGAATTTGACCACACATTATCAATTATATACTAATATACTGAAATATTAGTGATACAGTTGATTTGAATCCAATTTTTGAGTTATTCCATACTCAATGGAATGATTTTATACTAATAAGTTAGTGATTTATTGGATATAAATTCAACTGATTTATTATAAATTAATATGAATGTATCATCTGATTTTTATTAAGGATACTCATAATATAAATGGGAAAATTATTCTACAAACAAAGTTCCTTTAGAATTAGGTATCTTGAGGTTAAAAATGTCAGGGTGAGAAAAGTATTTTCTCATAAACATCTACCAATAATAAGTTTTATGAATAATTCATTTTTTTAAAATTTAGAAAAAATTGATTGGGGGGGGGGTCAACTAGCACTTCATGTGTTATGTTCCTCACACATGTGCATCAAAATTTTTCTATCAATTATTCTTGTGATATATCATTTATTATCACACGAATATTTAACTACTCATGTTGCAACATTTTTTATGGATTTAGAGTAAAATATGGACCTCCATGACATTATTAGCTTTCACTATTGTTTCCTACATTGATATCCAGCATAGTAAGCATACATGTTTTTTGGGCATATCATTACGAAGTTTTGAATTCACTCATTGTTATCTAAAATTATGAACATATATTATACATGAAAGGGTTATAGAAACTAAAATTTTATGGGAGGTTCAATTTGATTACTTCAAAATAATATTTATCATATTTTTTCAACTGAACTATATTGAAAATTTTATTGGGGTATCATTACATCTCTAATTCTAAAAATCGTATAGGACTATTCTTGTGATGAGTTCTCTTGTCAATATGTGTCTAGAATTTCATGAACGATTCTTGAGGAGTGATATAGAAAATGGGTAAGAGTCATTAGACACATATATAATTTTAATAAAATATTGTCATTGAGGATTCATTAGGGTAGTAGTAGTGAATTAAAAAATCTATATAAGATTCATATACCATAGATACTCAGACGTGTAGATAATGCCTCAATATTTTAAAAACCATTATTAAATCATACAAAAACAAATTCAATAACCAAAAACCCACAAATGATTGTAGAGTTACTCCCATCTAAATTTGGAAAACAAAAAAAGAGACTCAACACTTCCCATTACATAACCATCAACTATATCCCAATCATACTGCAACAAAATTCATGAGTCTCATCAAAATTAAATTCGTTGAACCAAAATGGTAGAAATAAATGAACATAAAAATATTCCTTTTTTAAAAAATCCATAGGATTTATGATCCAACTTTATATTATTTATATGTTCATAAATATATAAACTATAAAACAATTGTGAGTTGAATATAATAAGTGTTTAGAACTCAAAAATATAATGTTGAAGAATACCATAATAAAAAAATTAATAAAATATGGGAGAATTATAGAGGAATAGGTTCACCGATCAGTACTGTTGGTTGGTGGTAGTATGAAACAATCGTGGGTGGTTGGGGTAGATCGAACATTAGATGAGTAGGAGATGGTGGGGGTTCGATGAATAAGAGGGATTATATAATAATATTTCTCAATATATTTTTTATAGATTTTTTGAAAAAATAGTTTGTATATACTCATTTTATATACATATGGTAGAAAATACATACACATTGTTTCAATATACTATGGGTATAAATTCTTGGTTATACCCCACCTTTTAGTAGTTTTCAATTATTCTAGGTAAGGATCGAGTAGTCATGTCTTTGGAGCATCCCCTGAATGCATTTGAAATTCAATATTTTCATGGTAGGGCTAGGTACCATAGAAAATTTATTCTGTTCATATCGAGACTATCTTCTGCCTTAGTCACTGTGAATTGGAATGGGAAATAACTTAATTCATAGGATATGTCAAAGAGTTCTTTTGAGAAATCACAAACCCATTTTACATCCAAGGCAATTTTCATTTCTGATTTCTATGAGGGATTATTATGTGTATTGGGACCCTCTAATTATAGGTTTAGGGTGTGAACTGATTACTATGATTAGGAATGGCCATTAGATCTTTTTATTAGTGACCACATTTGAAAAATTATCCCACACACAACCTAGAATAGAATGCTCTTTTACAGGCACTAAAGACATGGAGACATGGCAAATTTTTATAGTATTTTACATTATATATGGATTATAGTATTGTAGACGATATTTTTTACTCATAGATAAATAAAAAACATGTATATACATTGTGTGTAATACATTTATAGTTTTTTATTCATTATTTTGTATATTCATTGTATGGTTAATGTGGTCTTTAATGTTTTTTACAAGAATACTCCAGTGAAGGTAGTTCAAGAATTAACAGATGAGTGGGGATTTGTGATATTGTTTTATGATATGATATTTAAAATGAAGAAGTAAGGGAGAAGGGTCTTATTGGAATGTGTGTATATTAAACCCTCCCTCATCAATCTAGAGAGGAATGAGAGTGTATGTGAGGAAAAGATCATGCATATTAGAATTGAAGAAGATGGTATTTTCTTTGATCTGTGTGAAATATCTAATCCATGACACAACTAATTATATTTGTATCCTTCATATTAGGGAGATTAATATTTTCAATACAATGTGATGATGGTATTGGTGGTTTATGATGAGACATGTTATAGAAGACATTTCCTTTATATGAATATCCAATAAGAGGATCAATAAGGATCATTACAGACCTTACGAATTGTTGATTCCACATCATGATCCTATATGGATGTGGGATTTTATCATCAGAAATTTCATAATCTTGATTCATCATAATTATTTTGTTTATGGTTCGATATATTATATTATCTATATTTCGAAGAAATTACACTATTTTGTAACGATCGGGGAGTAGATAGAGGTATATGATGTCATACACAATTATGTTCATGAGGTTTTTTTCTTAAAAGAGTTATTTTAGTTGAAATAGAAAACTATGATTCTAATTTCACAAGCCACTTTTGGAAGGGACTCCATGAGGATTTTAGATCCATGTCGAGGTTGAGCAACACATATCTCACATAAATGGATATGCAGTCAGAGGGGACTGTTGAAATAATCATGGATATATTGTGTTCATTTATTCGATATTTTGGTGGTGTTTTGGAACTTCACCTACCATTGGATGATATATCATATAATAATATATATCATGAATGTTTTAGGATGTACCCATTTTATATAGTGTATGGATTGTTGTTCCAATACCTATTGTTCTGGGTCGGGGAGGTGATCAATCAATGGTTTCACCAATAATTGTCCGTAAGATAACTAAGATAGTGTTCTTAATGTATAAAGAGAAAATATTATCATAGAGTCACCAAAATAAATTTTCTATCCTTTTTTGATATCCATTGTTGTTTCCGATTATTGATCAGGTATTTTTCTGGGAGTCAGTTCAGTTGTATTGTTGTCATTTGTGGAAAAGGTGAGGATTGATACATGTTATGTCATGATGTTTTTTGTTGTGGTGGATCATGTGATTGAATCCTAGCAATTAGATAATCATCCACATATGACCTCAATTCATGATTTAATAAACATATCATAGATGAATATAAATTAGCCAATCCCATCTCACTTGATGGATTGTGTTAATTTAGAGTTAGAAACTAATGCCACCATTGTGGAAAATCACATTCATATTGTAGATATTGATAACATGGTTCACCTTTTTCAGAAGCCTAATCGATTAGAGGTACAATCTAAATAATGTATGGAATAGAGTAGTAATTATGATGGGTGACTTGTGATTATGTTTCCTATGATGTATGTGATTTAAGAATAAGAACCCAAGACGAATAGGTGGTGTTCTATGAGGATAGTCCATAGTCTAACAAGTGACGCAAGTGGGTAAAAAATTATGGTGTATTGGGAAGGAAAACATGTAATTAACGGTTACCCAAGGGTTTATATGAACAATATTATGGTCCACGAAAAATACGGTCGTGAAAATTACTATCAAATCTAATACATCTCCTAAAGGGAAGATACACTAGATCAATTTTTTTGGTTAGGGGTCCATAATGGGGATATTTTTCATTATTGCATAGCAGAGTTTAGAAACCATATAAATTTGAGTCTATAAAGTGTAAATGTTACTACCAAATTGAGAAAGGTTCTCTGTTGTAAGTTGGTCATGTTGGTATATATACCCAAAAATCTTGGTGGTGATAGGGGTACAACATAGAGAGGGAAGGTTTAGAGAACTAGAAGTGACCTCACATATATTCTTCTATAAAATCATAATAACATTTAGGGGAATAAAATGGGATATATTGGTGTTTGGGACACCATTGGGGTAACTAGTTTGTCTATTTTTGCATTTTATTTATCATCGTGTGTATTTAAAATGTCTTGGGTGATGAGTCTTTCAACCAAGAAATTGGTGAGACAGACTGGGGCACCCAGATAACATATTAATTTTATAAACTGTGAGTAAATAATGGGAGGAATACTATAGTATTTTATATTGTTGGTTTGAATGGTTTGAGTATGTATTTCAAAAAATGTGACACCCCTAAAAAATTCATACATCGTGTTTTTGTGGAATGTGTACCATCATGGTTAGAGAATAGATTTTTTAAACATTATGCATAACCATGAGACCAAGTCTAGGAGGAATGGTTTTCATCGAGTGGGTTCTCCACGATTCTTGCTCCACTAATCTAACGATGCTACATAACAGTCGGGACCCTCTTCCCATGTCGGATGATAGGCTTTCAACATCCCTAGTGGGAGAATCATAAAAAACATTATCCCATTTATCGATCCCCAAAAATCTTCCATCATTCCTTGAGATCACAATTTCCCCAAATTTCTTTGATCATTTTAATGTGCTACCAAATATTTTTATTTCAAAAACAAAGTATAATGAGGCTTAGAGCCTTCTAAATATATCTTTGATTTCATGTTTCAAGAAGTGTTTTCCATTTATGGATTTATTTTATATTGTAAATCATTAGGTCATGGAGTTTATAGAATATGTAAATAGTGGTTCTTCTTGATTCCATACACATTTTGATTCCCACCACAATGTAGGATGATCTGCTTAGGGCTTGGTCTAGTACACCTTAATGACGAAACGATCTCTGGATTTACCTCTATAACATGCTTGATAACATCCATATGAAGCATGACAACCAAAAATAAATTATTAGGGTTATTTTTCTAAACATTCATATAATGTATCAGAATCCAATGATTTTATCAATTTTTGGGAAACCTCGTTGGTAGATTTTATTGTTCTTATAGTATAACAAGAGCACATTGACTACATGTTTGACCCTGAAGTTGTGTGGAATTTGATGTTACAATAATTCCTGTCGAGTATTTGTTGACTGTAGTGGGGGATGTGTTCAACCAAAAATCACCCACACTTTACAAGTCATGGTTTTACTATTGTTCCTTATATAAATAATAGGGACATCCAATGGGATGTAGTGGGAATTCGAAATAGGAACTCGATATTAATAAGGAAATGGAATCAAGAAGTTGTGACATGAGTTTCAATGTTGATGAAGGATAACCTGGTTAGAACCATTTATCTGATCCAAATGTTGTAAAGGATGTGAAATGTATATAACATGGGGAAACCCATTAGACGAAGATATATTCAGTTGTTTGCGAGAGTATTTGAGTGATCTTATGGTTTAAGTTAAAGATCATTAAGGGAATGGGTGTTCTGATTCATTAATGTTGTGTTTTTTCTTCATTATTTTCTAATTCATTGGATAGTTCACTAGGTTTGGACATATAATGTGACAGTAGATACATACTATTTGGGGTGAAATCTAAGGTTGTAGATAGAGGATCTAGGCCTTCCATGGATTCAAATTATGTAGAGGTTTTTTTCTCATTTAATGGATCTATTGGAAGAGGTGGACCATAGATAAATGAAAATGAGGGAGACTCTTTTTGTGTAAAGGGTATGGAGTAGGAAATATGAAATTTTATTCTGATTAGATAAACAAAAATAAGAATGTTTCAAGATATTATTCATTGCAATTGGTTTCAAGATATTTACTAATGAATAATTTCTTCCAAAGATTGTTGCATCTCAGATATTGTATTCCAATGATAAGTAGGGGCTTTCTTTGTTAGAGTCTAGTGAAAATTCTTCTTCTCATTATTTTAGTGATATTGCTAATGATTTTCTTGGAAGTGGTCATCCTAGTCAAAGTATTAAGAAAAATATAAATGGAAGTATAAAAAGATAAAATGATAATTCATATTTACCACTTTTGATGGAAACATGATCAAACATAACATCGAAAGGAAAGATGATATATGGTGATCCCAAGGCCATTTTTTGTAGGGTCAATCCTACGGATCATGGTGATTCAACCCTACAAGAATTTTTATTTATGTAGTGTGATTTAGGTGCTGACCATGAGAAAAATTTGGTGTGTACTTATTATTCAAATAATGAAATGGTGGATACGGTTTTGGTGATCAATTCCACTGATATGGAATATAAAATGATGATGGGAACATCATTAAAAGTGATTACTACTGAAAAGAATACTTCTTATACTGAGAAGAAAGATCTCATTATGATATGGGGATTAAATGAAGGGAATATCAATAAAAAAATAATACATGCAGACTTTGTAGATGTTGGCATTTCATTTTGATTTCCTTATAATTGTAGTTCATAACATTTGGCTATCCTTTATATCTTAAAAATTTATTACGGGGAATGATTCTAGCAGGATAATTCTTTTCAAACTATTATGTGATTTATTTTTGATTTTCAACCGTGTGGTTTCATATTTTTTCCTTAAATGTGATTAAAAAATAATAAATCTAGTTTTTTTATCTTAACCAAGATAACTTTTATAGTACATTTTTTTTAAATTAATAAACTACCACTTTTAGGGATTTATATTTTAACGATTTTCTTCTCCTTTATCATTCATGATAATATTCCATTGGTCATTGACCACAACCTTCATTGGATTTTTATTATTGAAATCTTAGTGGTTTTCCTTAATGTAATTTAATTTCTCATTGATTATTTCATCCTCATGCACTTCTCAGTAAATTTTCATCAATTTTTATGGATGTGTGCAACCTTATGAGATGTGTCAAAAAAAATATAGAGTTTGTAATGGGTTTGTGATTTGTTTCAATTCTATTAGGTGTGTGAAGCATGGTTATACCTCTTTCAGGTGAAAGTTTTAATGGAATAAAATCTTCAAACCAAATATGAGGTATGTGTTTCTATTTAATCCAATATTCCATGGAATACCATTATAATTATAATAATATTTGGTTTTAATTATTTACATTTAACATTAAATTATGTATTCTAGGTGTGCATTCGTTGTTTTTTAGGTCATAAATTGAATTGAAATTTTGTGTGTTTAATGTGAGGAATTTAAAATTGGTGTCGATTTAAGGGAAACCAAGTGATTGATAAATTCATCATTGGATATGTAATATTTATGATGTATTTTAATAATGGTTTTAGAAATTATTTTACATTGAAATGGGTTTTTCTTAAATTATTGTATGTTTTGATTATGAACCGGATTGTGTTATAGCATGTTTTTTTTGGAACTTTTATTAAATGTGATGGGTTGGAATATAAATTTTTTTATCTATTTTGTTAGTGTTTCGTATATTTGAGGGACCATGTCAGTCGTCAGATGGGTAACCGTGTTAGTCTCCACCAGTTTCTAAGGGACCCTTTGATCCCTTAGGTATGAAAATAATATGATCATCCTAGTCGATTTCTGATAGGACATGTAAGATATGGTTTTTATACCCATGTAATACTATGATATCATCAATTTATTAGAAATCTAGTTTACTTGATTCTTAGTCATGATAATCCTATATTTTAGATCCCTACGTGCATATAACGAATCCCCAATTTGTTTATCATTTTTATTGATTTTATTAGTTCAATTTTTATTTGATGTTATTTATTATTACAATTTATTCATTTTAAGGTTATATGATGATTATTTTTACAATCAATATCGTTATGACATTTTATATTTGATAAGAAGGTTTTTTCATGTGTCTTTGTATATTTATTTCAGCCATAATTTTAAAAAACATTGGAAAAAACATGCATCATACTGAAAAGGAAATCAAATGTGGGTTTAAATGTTAAAATTTCAATGTTTTCATTCATGTATTTTTGTTTTTAATTTTTTTCAAACTAATATATTTGTTTTAATGGGTAAAATTCTGAAATAGATTCATGGTGGTATCCTATTGAACATTGATATCCACACCACACCTGATCAATGTTGTGTGTTTGTATATTTCATTTTTAGGGAACTTTTAATGGCATGGGGACCATGCTATACTATGTGAATTATTAATTACCATCATCCATTGTTTTGTAATGGATACATGGTTTCACAAGGATGAAAAAATGATATTATTTTATATTTTGTACCAACTCAGCACTAATTTTGTCCTTTATTATAATTTTACCCATTCTTTTGAGTTGGGGTGGTCTGTTTGAGATACAATTAACCTGATCAATTTTGGAATTCCTTATGTGTGATTAATTTCATTATTTATGGTATATATTTTTCTAACGTGTTAACTCTATCATTATTTGCAGGGACATATCGTTTTCTTGGACGATTCATTATCATTTTCAAGTGGAAAATCAATTTTGATGTGTTAGTAGGTAATTAATAATGCATGTCACCAGCCTATGGTGATCTCGAAAGTGCTTTAATCCATTTAGAAGACCAAATCAGGTGCCATATTAAGTCGACCCAATTTTTTGTTTTAAAATTATAATAACCAATATATAATAATAACTATATCTATGATATAAATTCATATATATATATATATATATGAAATCTACAATAATTCAGAACATATATAATATAGTAATATAATATAATAAATTAAATTGTAGATTTTATATGATCTCTATCTTCGCCAAAAAATTTCATTCATATCCATTCTATATCTTCAAATACATCTACTAATTAAAGGGTAATATTATAAACCTACACTACAACAATAATATTATCACTGACATGAATCTTCATTTTAGATTGTGATATAAAAATTTAATTAAAACCATATAATATTTTATATAACACAATATAGTATATATTTTAATACCTAAATAGTATGAAAAGTATTTTTTACACGCATAACATGAATACACATGATTCTTATTGCGAACTCAGGGGACCAAAATAATTTTAAATTAAAATAATCATTGGCTTGTTTTTTGTTATGGTAGATAAGTAGAATTACCTCCATCTTGAATAGTTTTTATTTAAAATATCTAACCATAAACTACTAGTTAAAATACAAGAAATTATTGATGTGAAATAAAATTCGAGGTCTATAAAACACCTATAAAAATCATATAATATAAAAAAGTTTTTTGTCATAACAATACTCACTTTTGGGGGGAACCATTCCAACCAAGCAAAGATCATCAAACAAGGATGTACATGAATCTAAATATATTTGATCATTGGAAGTAGTACATTTAACATTGTCTAGAACAACACACTGGGATATATAATCCTTATTGAATTCGATGTTATAGGGGTGGCCCACAAAAAATATATTTTATCATCACATTGGGTAGGGTAAAACTAAAAAAATATATTACCAAAGAGAGGGATTTACCATCTTCATTTTGATATTAATAAAATCGCTGTAAGTTACACACCATTTTTCATCTAATTAATATTGTTCATACTTTCCAAATCCATATATATGTGGGAATGGTTTTCCAAGAGTTATGTTGTATCCCATATATGGGAATGTCATCCATATAATTTCCAATATCATATATGTTAGAGTATTAACCATATTCTAGGCAGTGTTAAATAATATTTCATTACACCCATATAAATATATGCTATCATATTATTGGGAAGAACAATTATATCTAATCAAATGTCACAATAATGATAATAAATTATCTATCTTAGAAAAAAACATATAAGAGGATATAACATTCCAATATATATAAATGTTACTAAATATTGAATTCCTTTCCATGATCATAAAATATCATAGTAGAGGGAATAATATTCGTATCTCTGATCATCATGATTTGAGGTTAATGTTTCTCTAGTCATATGAAATAAGATATACATATGTATGAAATTTATTTCCAATGATGTATTAAATGAAATGATGAAAATTAATCATTTTTCTGTACTTAAATATATGAGAAGAGAATAAAATCAAATTTTCAAACCATGTATTTGGTGAATGAACCCTATTGCTATAATTATATGAAGGATACTGTGAAAATTATGACATTCTTATAAACACTTAATAAAAAATGGGAATAGAGTCCAAAAGAATACACATCATTATAATTAATTTACTACTTATAATGAGAATAATGACACATCAAATACATGAATTTCTTCCCATTCATTAGTAAAATTAGGAATAACTAGTCATTTAATCATATAAATTAAATTTTTTTTAAGAATATGTGTAGTAAAATTAAATATATAATCAAAGGAAAAAATTGGGAATAATATGCAATGAAAATACATATAATAAGTCGTAATAAATAAACCATTGACAGAATAACAAAAAATACTAGTAGGGATGGCATATAAAACAAATATATCACAAGAAAATTCATGTCCTCTTTTTGACACAGATAATTCTATCCCAGATTCAAAATCCCTTGAATATTCATCGTATAAAATTATAGAATATATATTGAGAGGTGAAATATTTTATCTCCTTTGAAATATTCCAAAAAATAATGATCAAAATATAATATAACCAAACATGGGGTCATGGAACATGAAATTGGTACCCAAATAGGGTAGAACATCAAGTCATTATTAGAGTGAATATGGTTGATTCAATCATAAATATGAATCACCAAACACAAATGAAATTGGAAATTTTTTTATCTAAAAAATAATATTATAAACTAGATGCAAAAACTATAGGAATGATTAGGGTAAACTATATTATGAAATATATTAAAAAGGTAACAAAACAATAAATGTACTGATTAATTATCTGGAAAAAATAACTCAATTTTTAGTAAAAAATTTTAATTCTACAATGATATTTTTTAAAAAAAATCATTTAATTATGTGAAAATATAATATTATTAATGTCGTTAATTTTTATAATTTTTTTGAAAAAATGAAAATCATTTTTGATAGTATAGTAAATAATATCCTACAAACATCAGTCCCAGATCGATTACTAATTTAAAAAAACAATACTTTAATAGATTTTATAGTGATGAAGGAGATATGATTTTAGTGATCCAAAATATAAAACATCAAAAAGATATATGAGGTCACTGACATGACCAAATATATTTTGGGGTTAGAGTTTTATGTAATATTTTACAACAAATAACCCGAAAACACATAAGAATTTATGGGTGTATTTTTTCACTTATTAATAATTAATTCATATTTTATATAAGTTCATCCAAACCATCCCTATAAAACCCTTATATAAATAATTTATTTAACATTATAATCAACAACATGGGTAATGGGTAACAAAAAATGGAGATACAAAATTATTTTTAATGGTATACATAAATATTACCAATTTAATTTCATCCGTGAGATTTTGATAAAAATAACAATAAGTTGACATAATCTATGTATAACTCCATCAAATGATAATATTTACTCCCATCAATTAATGTATTATCAAACATGAAAACATGTAATAAGGAATTAACAATGGAAAGAGTAATTAAATTAAAAAATCATATCCATGTGATAACAACATTGATCAAATAAAATATTTTTAACCCATAAAAAGAAAAATGAAAACTTGTTTTTATATATGAAAATTTTTCACATCCCTATTTTAAACACATTTTATAATTATTTGGACACTAGTAAAATTATTTGTAGAAACCCTATCATAAGTCACTCTTTCTCGCCACTAATGACAAGAAATGTCACCCAATCCATTAGATAACTATCATGAAGAACCAATCATATATGATATATTGGACCTACCACATGCTTTTTGGGTACACCCATCTTATAATAATTTCCAAGAACCGAAAATAAAGTATGTAGAAAAATAATTTCATCACAGAAAACATAGAATCAAACATAATTTATTTCATCACATGATTAAATAGTGGGAAAACATGGTTCTTTAAAATTCCATTTCAATCCTGATAAGCCTGTGAAAAATAAATGGGTTTCATAATAATAAATTTTAACCCTAATTAACCAATGGATATGAAATTAGTTTTATTGTAATCACATTGAAACATGATTAA
Organism: Viscum album; assembly: GCA_963277665.1. Classification (NCBI taxonomy): domain Eukaryota; kingdom Viridiplantae; phylum Streptophyta; class Magnoliopsida; order Santalales; family Viscaceae; genus Viscum; species Viscum album. The sequence goes on from OY728161.1 coordinate 322,798,686, forward strand.
ACAATTTAAAAGAAATGTTTTCCTTTTCAACGTCATTGGAAAAATTATAATCTATATAGAGATATAAATAATATGATATCATTAATATATATCCTCATTTGATCATATGTAAGAACAATAATTGTGTATTTTAATTCATGAAAATAACATTACAAGAGAATTAATTTTTTGGGGGTTGAAATATCTGTTTTCTTTTATAAATCACATTAAAAAACTAAAAATTCATTTAATGTACTCAAAAAAATTATTTTATAAATTCCTAGAAAACATCAATGGAAACTTCATAGAAAATAATGGACCTAATGGTGATAATATCCATTTATTTCATAAAATATAAAAATAATCATTATTTTCCATAACATTGCTAAAATGGAGAGAAAATAGTTGATTTATAAAATGATTAATATTTAATAAGAATTTACAATATCATATAAAATTTAATTATTACAATTTCTAATATCATAAATGCAATTTTTACCAGATTTTATAAAACACCTATACGGATGAGAAAGATACTCTATCTAAAATAAAAATACAAGACTTGCATTATATACAAATAAATTTTATAATATTTTTTAAATAATATGGTAGGAATTGAAAATAAAACATGTATCCACATTAATTACTAGTGGATAAGTATTCATTATGGTCAAATAATATTAGTTCACATGATTTCCTCATATTGAACCTTGAAAATAAAGAATCTCGAAATGATTATTATTGTAACATAAATTATTTTACACATTGGTAACTATTCATGTGTAAAAGCATGAATGAATAAAATCAAATGTTTCTTTATATCCTCTGAAAGTAATTATTTTAATAATATAACATGTCTATGTGATGTATATACACCTAGAAAAATTAATATTGGTGTGTATCATAAATTTATGACATAATGAAATAGAATTTGATAAAATATCATTTTAAAGAATAATAGCATTGAATTTAAGGTAAAATAAATTAATTAAATATGTGTATAAATTGTAAATCAAATTAAAAAATTTGTAAATATGAAATAATATAATAAATATTCATTTATCATATAACAATATAATAAGATTTATAACTAATAAGTAATATTACCCAAATAAACAATATTGTGTTGTGAATATATTTACCACTTGGTAGCATTTATTTCAAATACACATGGATGAAATAATTACAATTGAATATGAAAATAATATGATCAAATAATCATTCATGTAATTACATGTAAAAATGTGTCTATATAAAATTTATAAAATAAATTTGGTTATCCCGAATGAATGTAAATTGAGACCAAATTCCTTATAGATTTGATAATCTCAACATAAAAACACAATGAAATATATAAACTATTCTGAATTTTAAAATTTAATTCATATTCATTATTGGATTTATCTAATCATTTCATGGGTATTATACACAAATCATAACAAAAATAAGTGGTGAATATGGCATATGTCTCACAAAAATAATGTTGAGATGTGAAACCCTCATATCGAGTTGAGACATTCCATGTGTTCTATTTAAATCCTTTATAATAAAAATATATAAATTATTTTATCTCTTACTAATATTTTATAGGTTTAAATACATATTATTAAATAATTTAACTATTTTTTGTAGAATATTTTAAATTATTATTAAGTTAGATCCATGCTTATGGTTTTGAGGATGTTTGGTTCATTGTGTCAACAAATCCATGTATTTTGTCAATGGTAACAAACATAATTATTTCAAAATATCAATTTTCATAATCAAACAATATTGATCATATTTTATAAAAAATTATTTTAAATCCTCTGATAAATTATTGTAATGAAAAATGATGAAATTTACAGTCATTGAGTCGCTTGGTCGTACTTGTGCATGAGTAACGTTACCAATTTTCCATGATCATTAGAAAAAGAAGGTATGAAATATTTTATCATTCCATAATTATCATCATTTCTTAAACATCATTTTATTTCCATAAATATTCATACCTACACAATCCACTTTTATTGTGATTTAAAAAATAATCAACTCACTTTTTGGATGCAGTAGTCCACATATGTACATAAATAACATTATCATTTTCTATTCTTTAACAGAAAAATTATATATTATATTTTCATAGTGAAAAATCTGTCATGAATATAATAATTATTTCGTTAATATCACTTATATTAATTATTATTATCCCTATTACCTTCCATATGATGGATTATTGGAAAAATCACATCATATTAGGAGGTGATAATCTATCGTACGTTTGATAGATTTATTGTAACCCTAAATTAATTTAATGTAAAATTATACATGTGATTAAAATTTCCAATGTTATAAATATATTAAATTTATAAAATATATTCTATTAATATTTTATAATATTAATCTGTTAGAGGTCGTGATGGATAACAAATGACATTAGTTGGCATGGTGGTAGTCCACCGTACACACAAATAATGAATTCTTATCCCATTTAATTGTAGATGAGATTGATTTAGGCAATTATATTGATATAATAACATATCTATATAGTTTATATAATTCTTTATCATATTATAATAATTTATGATAAATTTATTCAGTTGGTTGAATAAATAAAATAAATAGACTTGGTTAATCATGATACAAATTATTTAGAAATTCTCCTCCATCTAGAAGCAAGATTATTATTATGATCAAATTTTTATAAAAATAAGGGATCTAGGAAATTTTATGGAATTATTTAAGCAATTCACATAGGAATTGTTATGAAGAAAATCTTTTATGGATTCATGTGGTGTTGAGAATGGGTTTCCTTTTAAAAGTGATGTTAGTGGCATAGATGTAATTTTCGAAAAAAATGGTGCACCCAAAACTTTCACATTCCACAAGGATACAAAATGTACCATTATTGTGAATAAGACACTATAAGATAAAAATATGTCTATTTCCTATTATTGAGATTTGTTTTTTTATTTTGTCTCATATCATTTTAGTTAACACCCGTTAAAAATTGTTTCCACCTTAACCATAATAATTAATATTTAGTGATATCATTAATAATTATAGTGTAAAGAAATAATTTAATATATTATATAATATATAATATTAAAATTAAAAAATATTTAAATAATTTTTCAAAATTCAATTCATTGTAAGTGGTAAAAATAAATTAAAAATAAACCCTAATATGAGAATATAAATTGGGGTTTAAAAAAGTGTTTTATTAATGAAAAAGATAATTTTATATTAACACTATGATTAATAATACTAATTTTATAAATATAAATTATTATATAATTATATATAATATGTTAATTTAATATTAATAATTCATCATTATGGTATTTTAATTAATTTAAATGACCAAACATTTAGCACTTGGAAACTGTTTTATGAAAATTCGAGTTTAAAACACAAAAAAAAACAAATACTAAAATTTAATAAGATCTTGATAGAAAATAATTTTTTTGATTATATATAAGTAAATAAAACATATTCTACTGGATATAATATTCCAAAAAATTGTACTTTTAATTTTCTTAATTTAATGAAAATTAATACCATTTTTAGAAAAAATCTATAGTTTTAACTATTAAGGGAAAACATATTTTAAGAAAAATATAAAAAATTTCTCCCAATATAAATTATGATATGATGAATTAAAATTTTTATTTAATTTTAAAAAATAAATATATGAATATTTACTATAATTAATTCTAATATTAAACAGGGTAATGAAATAAAAAACTTTTTAGATGAAAACAATTTTTTAGAATACCATTACATCAATGATAATTTATTTTTTATTTTGGAAACATTTTTCAGTTATTAAAATTCTTTTTGTAATATATATTTATATAATTCCGAAGTTAGTTAACACTATTTATACACTGCAATTTAGTTTATTGGTTATACCATATATATTTTTCATAGGTCATTTAATCTCGATGTTTCATATCATATATACTGCTGAAAATAGTTATATTTTCGAAAACCTATGGGTGTTAGTCCTACCCATTTAATAAATTACATCCTATAAATTCTATATTTATCTCAGTAATCATAGGATTTAAATTTGAAAATAAATATTTGGAACCCATACTGTGTAGACGATTATTAAAAATTCATCTTGGCAAGAGAGAAAATAATGTATAGTGGTCATCAGGAATAAAACAAAATATGATTCAAAATAGTAGAACATTGGTGGAAGTGATGATTTGAACATGCAATAAAAGTGTAAGTGAATATGGAGAGTGATATAGATAATTGATATTATTAATTTGAAAGATCAATAGAATGATAAGTTCCTCAAAACCATAAATCAATGATGAGTGAATAGGTAATCAGTTCATCAGAATTGAATATAATAGAATAAAGTATTTATTTCATGATACATTTACAAGAGTTGAGGAAATTATTTTCTATATAATTTAGGAGGAAAACAGTATATAATTACTGGTAGTTTATTTTCATCATATTATCAATTTTAGAAACAATAACATTTTTACTCCAAATGATGAGTACTAAACAAAATTCACACTATAAGCACAGAATTAAGATATTAATGACCGCATAAAAAGGAAAAAAAGTTAATTTATACATTTGGATTATACATTAAATAATAATTTCTTAGAAGTTGTGTGATGTCCTGAAACGAGTTCCACTCATATGTGAACTAAACTAGTGGGCCATATGGCTTGAAGTGCAGCTCCTCATATGCCATAACTCACTTATGTGTAGTGATGTCCTAGTATTGGGTGTGTATGTTGGAATATCATGACATTTTTTTAATTCAAATAGTGAATAAATAGATTTATAAATAGATTAATCATATCAATAAAGGATAACATAGTAGATGAAAGAATAAAAAAATATCACTAAATAATAATCAAAAGAAGTAAAAAGAATAACATAAGAAATATAATGGTGTAATGTCTCTAAAAATTGGGAAAAATATATAAATTTAATAATGTAGTTAATAAAATACATGATATACAAAGGAACAAAATTACCAGAAGTCCATTCATGCATCCCAAACTCTACCCTAGTTATCTTCTATGATGATCCCATCATTAGTCATGTAATAATTACTACATATGTATGTGTATTATTCCCCTTATCTACACATACAAAAATATATTATGTTGAGATTTCATTGGAAACATGTATAGGGTTCGACATAAACCCAATAGACAACAATTGATGGTGTCATCAAAGACCATGTCTATGCCTATAATATTTTTGTGTGTAGAAATGATAAGAAGAAATATATATTTTAAATTGTATGACTATGGATACTGTAGTACACCTGACTCATAGTACATTATTTGTCCTAAGATGGATATCTATCAAAATGATACCATGGTAATAAAAAAATTTGAACTATTTTCATTGTAACATCTAAAATCATAAATGTGAATACATCGACCATCCAAGACCTGAGGCATAACTCTAAAATCCAGAGGTTATACCATGAGCCTCACATGTATCATGGGACTCCATTACTGGTATTACTATTGTAAGGATACAATTCCATATTTCATATTAGTTAGGGCTGACATTCCCCATAAAACTATAGTGAGGGCTTCCATGACCAAAATCATATCACAAGGGATGTCATGCCCACATCGTATCACATGTGACGTCATGACCATATTGTATCATACAAGTACGATGGATGCCAGGATCGATATCCTATCATAATGGTCATCATTATAGTATCACATAAATAGAGAGGAATCCATTCCTAGGTAATATTTAGATTAGGGACACCATGTCCATTCCTTATTAATATAAGGGATTCCATGAACATTAATTATTAACTATCTTGGGTAACCATGACCATACATAATTGATTATATAGGGTCACTATTCCCTTACACCATTACATTGATATGTAATCATTAGATTATATATGATCTAATGTAGAATACATAACTGATTAACATTTAATATTAACAAGAGGATAAAATTTTTATATTGAATCGACTTACTTGGTCATACCACAGACATGCATTTCAATTCATTCTGATTGATAGGGGTGTTATCCATTTTTTTAAGGTTTGGGGATGAAGCCTCATTCTTTATTGAAACAAAGGACCTCTTTTTTTGGGTATAGGAGACCGTGTATCAAGGAACATAGGCTTAGTGTGCATGAAATCCCATTGAATGGCATTAATGGACCATTATTTGGCACATAGTCCCAATAGTGATTAGTGCTACTTTAGTAACTTGGCTTCTACAGTACCACCACTACTATAGTGCTCATCACTGCCTCAGTGATGCCAGAGCTACATTATCACCACTACTACATTAGTGCTAGAGTTCGGCTCTAGTAGCCTGCACTCAATGGGTTCCGAACCCCCATTATTCATTTATAAATATAGGGTGGTTACCACTACTAATTTATATCATCATTTAAAACTAATGGAAAAAAATATTATATTTTTTTTCTATATAACCATTAAATCCAGTAATAAAAATACAGGAATATACATAAGAGATGAAAAAATTGTAGTTTAATGGCCTCTAACACATGTATGGGTCAAATAAGGTCATTAAGTACTATAATAGACAACTAATTTATAGAATATACATTTTTGGGGAAAACAACAGTGAAAATGGCTTGTGAAACAACAACACGTACTAAAAACACGTCATATTGATGGATGATAACAAGACCACAGAAATAAATATCATAGTATTCTCCTCATATTCTATTTTTAGTCATCGATATAAAATTCATGAATGGATCAACTCCTTAATGATAGGGAATATAGTCTTATATAAAGATTGGGTTGTCTAGATAAGGGAAAATGATGGTCCAAGACAACATATTGAAGAGCTAACAACATGAAATCCAATGAGTCAAATGAAATCACAATACGACATTGTGTGGATAATACATTAAATAACATATGTGGGATCTTAAATAATCTCAATGGGAGAGAAAATAAGTACTTTTATCAAGTAGAGTAGAAATGATTGTGAGGGGTATGTTAATAAAAAATTACATAAATTGGTAAATCAAACAAAATATATTGGTCTCATAATTTGGCCTCATGATTTGTCAAATGGTGAACCAACCATGTTCCTCCAACTATCAATGCAAGGAACCCACATGGTTCCATGAACATAGTTTGGATAACAGTGTGTAAAATGTGCTACATGGTCTATTAAAAACTGAAAGTACCCTTCATGGGTTTTCACCATAGGATGCATGATTTAATCAAATCATACATCTTTTTTACTCCATCTCTATATCCCACAAAATTTTATGGAAACCTTGTGGGTTAGTTCATCATATTCCAACTATAATTGCAGCCCAGAACTTTTCTACACTGGATAGGGTTACAAGATCTGATCATGCCCCAAACAGCCAATAAAAAATGTTGAATACATTGGGAATCCTAAACAACTCTAAAAAAATAATTATAATAATAAATAAAATATCTATAACTCATAAAAACATCAGTTCATGCAGTCTTTCCCTGTTTATGCAACTCATCCTAGAGTTCTTTGACAATGTTAGTGGAACACTGTGTGAGAATAACTATAACCACTATGCACATATGTCAGCCTCTCACTCACAAGTATCATCCCATTGATGAACGTACTTCTATTTAATGTTATGTATTATCCACATAGAGCCTTTATGTTCTTTTGAATAATGCATATAGTATACTCCTCAATATATGTATCCAAATATATATCAACATCAATGGGTTCAAAATTATGAGGCATGTCATAATGATAATGGAAAGGCTATGAAATGTGTAATACATTGATCATGACATTGTACTTCTAAAGAAATATAAACCATTATGATATTGGATCAACTATCACCATGATCTCAATTGACATGATAATGCGGGATGAAAACTTCTCTTTACATTGTATCAGTCTATGCCGATGTCTTGGTGTAACGTGTAAAAAACACAATCCTCAACCTCAAACTCCAGAATTCGTCATTGATGATTGAAATATGTTGTCAGCCTAGATTGGGAAGTATATATCCTCTTCCTAATTATCTTAACATGATTAAAAGTATCTCTAAGAAGACAAGGAACCAGTAGCCATATTTCTCTTTCCTCTAACCTGCAATATTCTAAATAGATGACCTACAATACTTTTTATCATAAGGATCCATACTAATAACATTTTCAACAATGTTATTAATGAATAAATCAATGAGAGAGATATTATTTTCACAATTAACACTAAAATAAAAGACCCATTAATGGATAATATCCCCTAAAACCTATATAAACTATTCTGACTGGACACGAGTGTGCAGGTAAAAAAATGTGCCTAAGCACTTGGGATACAAGGAGCTTCTTATAACCCCATCCAAAACCATGATGTTAAATGTAAATCCAAATATGAAATTATAGTATGAGAGGACATTTTTAGATGTATAATATCACTGACATAGAATCTTCCCAGCAGATAAATTGAGAATATCTCAAAAATAATAATAAAATAGGATACCTTTGTTAGTCGATCCATAATTATCCACACCATGTTGTATAATTGATGTGATCTATGTAAGATTTTGATAAAACCCATCACAATATCATTCAATTTCTATATTAGTATAGGTTATATAAGCCACAATGCATTTGGTAGTTTTTTCCCATCACCTGCTAAAAAGATGAACACCTGTTTATAAACCACACTATCTGACCTTATAACTCTATCCACTAATACTATTGGTTTATATCATGAAACATCATGGAGATTTCTTGGTGAAAATCCCCCTTGAGAATAATGTGAATCTCCCATAAGCTCCATTATATTATATATAGGAACCAAAAACACCAATGTATATACAATGTGTCATTATCTTCAATATACATATACATATATGGTTCCTCACCAAAAATGATCTCTCATAGGAAAAATAAATAAGGATGTAAATATTACATTGTATTAATAATTATTTTTTTAATAGATCACTTGTAATGATGAAAATTAATACATAACATTATGGCCTTTCACATCAATTTGATTTTCAAATAACAAATCTATATGATTTGAACTAAAACTATCCACCTAAACAACCTGTGACTATGTTATTCATCTTAATTCACTACAAACAAAATTATCATATATTTTTATATAGGATATATCAATTTCAAAAGAATATAGATATTAAATGCATAAACACATAATTTTATTCAGATCACACTTCACCCAAATTTTATTTATGATTTTTTTATTCTTGAATAGAAATAAATAATATCCCAATAATTAATGCCTCCAGTAGTTCAAGGCATGGAAAACAAAAACTAATAAAATATTGTTTTTTAGGTAATTCCATTCATGAATCCCAAACTATCATGACTCTTAGAAAAAAATAACTTCCGGCATTAGAAGTTCTCTAATCATGAATCCTAGTGCATCAAAATATACAATACAACACCTTAAAAACATTGGAATATTCTGGACCAGTGATGTTTTCAATCACACTTTAATTACCTAAATATAAATCATAAAGGCTTATAATAATATAATATTCCCACAGTTATTATTCTATCTCATAATTGGTTCTTTTGATCATTAAAATTTCTACACAAAATGCATATAGAAAATATTAAACCCAACGAAAATCTAGATATTAATGAATTTATAGGTCCACACCTAAGAAACAACATCTATAACCTTTTGGGGAAAAATAAAGCTCATACTTGTCTAATTATAAAACATAGGAAGTTAACCTTTTCAGTCAATAAGTTACATTTAAGGACAATTGCATACAAAGTATTATATCATAGTCCATTAAAAATTAAATAATATGAGTGGCATTGTAACTTTGATTTTAAGAATACCCAATAATGTCTTCAAGAAAGACCACCATAAAGGAATAATTATATGGACATAAGACCATATTAATATATATTTTTGATATGATAGGTACGTTTGTTGGACCAAACCACAAAATGAGATATGCATTTAAATAGTACGGACTATTAAAATTTTTATGTGGAATATCTGAATGCCTCAGTCAAAATGACAATGTCCTAATATCCGATCAATAAAATTGAATAACATAACTTATATGATATGGTTTATAATATAATCTATATTATGTAAAGGAATTTATTTCATTAATGTATGATGGATAATGTTTTGGTAATCCACACAAAGTTAAGTGCAATGTATTCCTTTTTTGGGAAAAGGATATGTTAACCTTAGAGAGATGTAATAGGTGGTATAAATCCCTTGGCCTCCATATCATATATATTATTATTTATCACATGAAGAAATTTAATATAAATTGTGTAAGGAGGAATGAATAATAATATATCTCTATGAAATTTCTAGTTATAATAATGTAACACCATTTTATGAGGTAGTCCTGAAAAGTCAATTGGGGAAAACATCCTTGAATGGATTGACTACAAAATGGATATCTCCCTACTATTACCCAAGATCATACATAAAGAGGCTGGTAATCTTCATATATAATCACCCAATCTCATGATTCTCTATTCTAGCCCTACCAACATTGTCACAGCTGATTGTTTTTCATTTCATGTCAAGGATTTGATCCGGTTCACTAAAAATCATGATCCTCATTGTTGGGTGTCAGGTGAGATAAATTTTGAGTTTTTAACTACTATATCTTTCTTATCACACTTATTTTGGTTCCCTATTTATTTTTTATTCGTTTTTTTATAACGGATGGTCATTTCATGATTTGGGCTAATAGTGAGCCCATTTCATATTATAAAAACCAAATTTGTTTCTTTTATAACTCCTTTGTTTTTCAACATTTTGAACCCATTGAATATCATAAAATTCCTACACTGAAATATTCAAACCACCATATCATTTTTAACACATTAATAATTCACCTTCATGGTGAATTTGGGTTACTTATTTTTCTAATGGGAGATCCCATGGGCCAATTTCTAGTTTTTTAAAAAATAATTTGTTTATTTTCTATCATTGACATTTTTTTACTATGTATATTTGATTTCCCCTCCCAATATAATAAAAAATTCCTATAATGACCCAAATTATCTATTTTACCTCTTCGAAGCTCATTTGAATAACATATTTGGGTGAATGTTCACAGGTTTCCCCAAATTGTACAGAATTGAGAAGATAAATTCTTTCATCCATAAATCATTCCGATCATACTCTTCCCCCCACAAAAATTCTTTCTCTGGTTCTAGACTATTTGATACTGTCCAAGATGTTTTAAGCCCTTCCTTTTTCTCTACATGTGTAGATCCAATGAAATATTATGAGTTTTCTAGTTGAAAAGTTGAGATTCCTTTTCCATTCTCCTCCCTCTTCTTCATCCCTTCATTATTTCTTTTTTTTAAATATCCACTTGTCATGATGAACCTACGGTTGTGTAACCCAGTGATATTTTATGGGTTTTTTTATTTATTTTGGGGACGTTCATTATTGGATTAGGGTTTATAAACCCTTAAGTGGTGATATTCGGTGTGCCTTTCTAGTATGCCAATGATTTGAGGTACGATATCTCTTGCACATGCATTTATCAATTATGTTTCATAATTTTATATTTTTTCACATCTTATATAGAGGTTTTTTATATTTTTCATACATCGGATAATTTTTTTGGTGTGATAAATGGATTTTATGCATTGTTTTGTGAATGATAGAGTGGTTTCGTCATGAAAGTGCACACCGAGTGTTTCATTAAATGATCTACCATCTTTTGAAATTGTTTTGTTAAGTTTAAAACTAGGTTAATGGTATTGTGAACATGTTATATTATCTCAAATAATATATGGTATTAAATTGGTGTTTTATTCCATGTAATGTATTAAAAATAATTTTTTTAAAAAGGGCATGACATGTGTTCGGTAAATTTCCCGATAAGATTTTATGTGTGATGTGTGATTTAGAAATTCTTTTTTTTGTATTTATAATTGTATTAAAATAATGATAATTAGTTTTTTTGTTCTTTATATGGATATCTATATTGGATATGGTTTTACAAACAAATGGGTTATGGTTTACAACATGTTTTGGCCCGAGTTGTAGGAAAATGTCCCATTTCACATCCTTATGAAATTTGTTCTGTTTTGATCATGTAAGATGAGTGTTTTAAGGGATTTAGTAACGTGTTTTTCTACTATAAAATTTGTGTATGAACATTCGTAATAAAATTGAAATGAAATCCTTGGTCAAATGTTAGTTTTGTGAAAGGATTAAAGGACTGTTTGACACTTTTTTTATAAAAATGGTTTCCATTTGTATTTCATATTCTATCATTAGGGGCCATTTTACAGTTCATGAATGTGATTTATTAATTGGTTTCAGGGCTTCCAAATCTGGTTTTTTATTATATTGATGGGTTCATGGCCTAAAAATATAATTTTTGAATGGATTTTTTGCAAGGCCTTGTTATACTCCTCGAAATTGCTTTACAAATTTTATTAGTATTTAATAGATTCGTGAAAGAAATGTGAAGAATGTTTGCAGGCTATTTGTGTGTTTACGGTTTGGTAATATAATTCTGATGTGAAAAGTGTATTTGATAATATGTGTAACTTTATTGAGAACTTAAGGGAATCCCGTGTATCTTGGTGGGAAGACGTGTACTAGTATGCAAGAGATCCTATGGGGTTTGGCCCCTGTTTCACGTAGAAATTTTGATGATAACAACACTAAATAAACTATGACGATGATGATTTTTGGGACCACTATGATATGGGTATGATTTCTACCAGAAACTCACGTGCATAATAAAATATATTTATTATGGTTACTTTCACCATGGTACGATGTACCTGAGGCTCACAACTGACTAGTGCCAAGCGTTGTTGTCATGAGTTGGGCTCATTGGCTATTTTATACACAACATCGGCATACAATGTTTTGGGTTGGTATATTTAGAAGTTTTTTTGATTTATTTAAAAGTGTATATTCATTAAAGCAACACTCTTCAAATCTATTTTCATTTTGAAGTTGCACCTCTGGGAAAATTGTTACAAGCATTCCTGTTTATAAAACATTCAAGTTTTGTTTTGGTAAACTTATTTATAGCATGGGACCACATTTGTAAAACACACCTTTATATTTTTTATTTAAAATAAGATATTGATGTTTCTTTTATTTTAAAGAATGTGTGTTGGGAATATAATATCGGGCTAACCTACTGAGTTTTAATACTCACAACTCTAGTGTTCTTAAGATTTTAGACCTTGTGAAGGTTTCATCATGAGATTGACGGTCTTGTGAGATGTGTGATCATTGTTTTGTAGAGTGAATAATAGCGTTACATGGAGTAATTTGGTTATCAGGTTTGGTTAGTTGAGTGTTTTGTTTAGTTGTACTTTCAGTTTCTTGTACAAATAATGTCCAATTCAATTTTTATATAAATGATTTTTGCCTGTCCATTTTTTGCAATTAATTGTATGATTGATTATATATTGGAGAAATATTTCCCTTGTGTACTCTATTGATGGCCTTATCTCTTGTCTCTATCCCTGGAGGATTGGGAACGCAACTCGGGACATGTCGGGGGCTTGCCTGGGTGACTGGTTTAGGGTCGACTCCGGCTGGTTCGTGACAAATTGGTATCAGAGGAGGTCAGGTCTTAGCAGACCATTTTTTAGAGCTCCCTTATTATTTTGGGGATTTCAAGGTAGATGGGGTAGGAATATTGGGAAATGAGGGGTAAGTGCTGGATGAGCGTCGTGAACTCTTACTTGTTCTGATCCTCTGGATTCCATGGGATGTCTGGTTTTATTAGATTCTTAATTGCTTGTAGATTGTTTGGTGTTGGGATATGCTAAGGGGAGTCTAAATAATAGTCTCTATTAGCATACTGGGACTATCAATCCATTTGGAGTCGGGGCATAGTCCTAATAATTCTCTCTATGTTGGTGTTGTTTTTGACATATTTCCACCAACCATATGGTCAATTCACCCACCAACTGCAGTTCCATATTGTAGGTTTCCTAGACCTTTATCGATTTCTGAATTTTTTTTGAAAATATTTATTTGAGAATAATGGAAATTGGTTTTAATGGATGAATTGGATTTTGAAAAGTGGAAAATGTGTTTTCAAAAAATTAATATAAGAATTTTTTTTGGGAAGGTTGTTATTTAAACATATTTTGGAGAGGAAGTGGAAATGATGTAACATGATTGGATTTTCACTAATCTAAAACTGTGGTTTGTTGAAATAAAATATTTTGATATTGTGAATCATTTAAATGTGATTATGATTCATTGTTTTAAATACAGTGTTTTGGGATGTTTTAAAGTCATTAAATCTAATGAATCAGTTTTGGGAATTTGTTTTCAGTGGTTGGTGGTTTTGTAGGAAGGGTATTGGACTCAATGGCCATCAAATTATGAAAAATATACTATTTTGAATTTTAGAAAATTGGAAGGGGTTGTTTGGAGTAGCTTGGTATTTTTTAAAGTTGTTAAAAATGAAACGGTGTATGTTTTATGAAAAATATTCTTCAGGAAGTGTGTTTTTTTTAAATATGAAATGGGATATGACTTGGTGGTTAGTGTTCCTTTTGATGGTACATGATTTTTGGAATGATGTAGTTTTGTTTTAGCCTTTAGTGATTTCATGGGTGGTCACAAGAATGGTTTTATTGATATCTAGAATGATGGCCTATATTTCATGGTGGTTACATGCCTATTGTGGCATGGAAATGTGCATCTGGGTGAGACTTGATGAAACACCATTGGTGAAGGTAGAAACCCACCACATTAGTTTGTTTTTCAAAAGTGTTTTGAGCAGAAAAAGTGTGGCATTTGTTTATAAACTCATGGTTATTTGGCTATTTTTTTCTATGTATTAGAATATTTTTTTTCAATATACTTTATTGTGAACTATAAGTCATGAAATTGTTGTGTATTCAGATGATAAATTCTTGGTGCCTTAGTTTTGGTGTAATGTTCAATGGGTTTCTAAAGATGCATTAGATGTTGTGATGTAACCCTGGATAGTTATATGTTGGAAGTATTTCCCTTTTATCAACCTAATGATACAATTCAAATGTTAAATCCACATATCCAGATGACGCCTCATTTTTGTTTTTGGAATAAATAGCTATTTGGGATTGATTAAACGTGCTTCCAGTTCAGGATAATACTTTTGGACATAGAAATTGTGTTCGGTGATGTGCATGTGTTTTTCCATAATCTTTTTCCATTTTTCTCCATGTTCAGTGTGAGAGTTAATTTTTTATGTATCTATGAGTTCCTATTTAGATTAACGTTTTTAGTTGAGAAATTTTGTTTTTTAGTGTTGTGTTCCATATCACCTCACTACGTTGTTGCAGATGCATCTAGAATCAGGGCTCCAGCCATAGGCCTCAGAGTGAGGCTTTCCATGCAGGCAGGAAATCACCAGAGGTGTGGAGTGCTCGACTGGGATCCTGACTCCACTATTTGGGTATGTTATTTTCTACTATATTGTGGTTCCTAGACACTGTGAATTTATTATTATCGTAATGAAGGTGTTGTAATTCCCCACACACAATGTCAATGGTTATGCCTTCAAGGATGTGGGATTCTGATCAATGTCCTTGTGTGGAATGCCTATGTAAATTGGGTGTGGTCTTGGTATTTCTGGTTTATAGATGGATGGTGTTTGGTGTTTCATCTATATCTTCTATGGTTTAAGTGGCCAAATGATTGTGTCCCCTTCACTCTCTACCCAGAGTGGTGAGGGTTTTGATCTGTGCTAAAATTGATGGCCCAGTTCTTGTACTCTCCGTTTGGTAGTGGGTGGTTTAAATGTTCATGTTATAACCCTCTTAATATGGGTTAGTATTTTATTATGTGATATTTTAGGTGGACATGATAATGTTATTCCCAAATCTTGTTATGGTTTAATTATTGTTAGTTCGTTGCTTGTTGGGTTCTAATGGTGGGGAGACCCACCAAGGGTCTTGTTGACTTCTCCTCCTAAGAATGTTTCTATTTCTTGTTGTTTCTAGGGGGGGGGGTGGAGTATTTTATACTATAATCAACTAGAAGCATTGGTTTTCGTGGGAAATCATTGTTTTGTGTGATTTTTGGGTTCTGTGGTAGATTTCCCGACAATTGGGTTCTTTGTTTGGTTGTGGAGATAGTGACTCGATCTTTAGTTTGATTCTCAAAAGTGGTTGAGAGTTGGTGTTTTTGATGTGGAAAGAGTATTAAGTTTTAATAATGGTTGATGGTGTGTAATTGGATTATGAGGCTGGATCATATTTATAATGAATCCATAGGTGTTGATATTGAAGCTAGAATGTGATTTTACTTTTCGGGGGCAGAAAGGTTTTATGGTGGGGAGAATTGTGACACCCATTTTTTTCATGTTATGGTTTTGATCCAGTTCATTGAAAACCCTGATCCATTTATTGGGTTTTGGGTTAGATTAATTTTGAGTTTTGAAAATCCATAAATTTCTAATCATCCTAATTTTGGTTCCCACTATTATTTTTTATTATTTGTTTGAGAATGGGTGGTTATTTTATGATTTGGGCCTACAGTGAGCCCATTTCCAGTTTTAAAAACGAAATTATTTTATAACTACTTTCTTTTCATCATTTTCCGCCCAATAATCTTCCAAAATTTCCCCAACTAAAATATTCGAACCATAATATCCATTTGTACCGTTTAAGAATTCAAAATCATTGGGAATTTGTGTTAATTTTTTGGGTAATGTGATACCCCATGGGCCCATATCCCGTTTAAAATTTTTTTATTTTATTTTATACCTTTTTCGTTTTTTAATATTTTTTGGTGATTACACCTTCGAAAATAATCCAAAATACCTCTCCATACCCCAATTCTCTAATTTAGCTCTTTGGATATCATAGGAAAAGAATATTTGGGTGAAAGTTCTCAAGTTTCCACAAATTGTTCAGCATTGAGAAGGTAGATTATTTCATCCATAAATCATTCTATCAGTACTATATTTCCTAGAAATATTAAATCCATGGTTCTTCTAGACTATAGTAGACTCTCCAAAGATGTTTCAAGCCATTCCATTTTCTCCAAGGGTCCGACCTAATGGAAGTCGAAGTGATTTCTGGTTGAAAAGCTTATATTTCTCCTCCGTTCTCCTCCCTCTTCTTCCTCCATTTATTATTTCATGGCGTTATAACATCCACTAATCATGATCGACCTAAGGTTATGTTATCCAATAAATTTTTATGGGTTTTTTGTTTATTTTGGTCTGGTCGTCATAGGTTCAGTATTTATAAACCCTCGGAAGGTGATATTGGGTGTGTGTTTCCTTTACGCCATGGATTTGAGGCCGGATATCCCTTAAACATGCCACTATATTTTATGTTTCTTAATTTTATTATTTTTCATATCTGATATATATGTCTATTATTATTTTTCATCCATTGGATAATTTTCTTGGGGTAAAAAATGGTTGTTTATGGCTTGTTTTGTGAAATATAGAGGTGTTTTGTCATAAAAGTGCACACCATGTGTTTGTTAAAATGTTCCACTATCGTTAAAAAAGGATTTGTATGGTTTATAACTTGTCTTATGGTAATTGGAACATGTTACACAATCTATCATAAAATATTTCATGAAATTTTGGTTTTATTACTTGTCAGGATCTTAAAATATATTATTTTTTTGAAAAGGGCATGTCATGTGTTCGGTAAATTGCCTGGAAGACTTTTATCCATGAAGTGTGATTTAAATTTTTTATTAGGATTTATAAAGAAATTTGAAGGATGATAAATGGATTTTTTTCATTATATGACATTCCAATTTGGATTTGGTTTTACAAAAAAATGTGTTTTGGTTTACAACATGTTTTTCTTGAGTTGTTGAAAAATGGCCCGTTTCACATCCTTAAGAAAATTGTTGTGTTTTAAATATGTAAACCGAGTGTTTTGAAGGATTTAATATTTTTCTATTCTTCTATAAATGATTTTTATATACCTACTTAATAAAAATTAAATTCATACCTTGGTCAAATGTTAGTTTTCGTAAATGCTTAAAGGCCAATTTATCATTTTTTTTGTAAAAATGGTTTCCGTTTGTATTTCATGTTCTATCTTTTCGGGCCATTTTACAGTCCATGAAATTGATTTATTATTTTTTTGGTGGATCAAAATTCTGTTTTTTAGGTTGTTGATGGGTTTCAATCCTTATAATATCATTTTAATGGATTTTTGTGCGAGGATTCATTATACTCCTTGAAATTGTGTTACAAGATATTTTAGGTGTTTTTTGATTCTTGAACGAAATGTGAAGCATGTTTTCTAGATGTTTGTATGTTTATGGTTTGGTAAAGGAATTTTGATGTGAAAATTTTATTTGATAATATGTGTAACTTGATTAAGCAGTAAAGGAATCCTAGGTATCTATGTTGCGGACATGTACTAGTACGGTAGTGATCCTGTGGGGTTTGACACCTATTTCACCTAACAAGTTTGAAGATGACAACACTGACTAAACTATTATAATGATAATATTGGGGGACCACTTGGTTATTTATATGATGATGACTAGTGGAATGTGTACATGGGAAGAGATATTTATTATGGTTACTTTCACCAAGATATGAGGTACCTAGGTCTCACAACTGACTAGTGCCAAGGGGTGTTCCCGTGAGTTGTGCTCATTGGCTATTTTGTACTCACTGTAGGAATATGGTGTTTTTTATTGGTAAATTCATTAGTGTTAATGATTTATTTAAATGTTTATATTCATTAATTCATTCCTCTTTAAAACCATTTCCATTTTAAAGATGTAGCACTTTGAAAATTTATACAAGCAATCATGTTTATAAAACATGCACGTTTTTGATTGGTAATTTTTTTATAGCTTGGGACATCATTTGGAATTAATACCTTTATATTTTATATTTAAATCATGAAATTTATATTTATTTTATTTTTAAGGGTGTTCATATGTAATATAATATCGGCATAACCTACTATGTTTTAATACGGGCGCCTCTAGTCATCTTCTATTTTAATCCCTTGTGCAGGTTTCTGCATCAGTTTGATCGCCTTGGGTGTTGTTTGATCATTGTGTTAGAGAGTGACCGGTGGGGTCACATAGAGTTATTTGGTTATCGGTTTTGGTTAGTTGAGTGTTTGGTTTAGTTTTACATTCAGTTACATTAAAAATAATGTCCAATTCAGTTTTCAAATAAATGTATTTTGGGTTGTCCATTTCTTTCTGTTATATGTTTGATTGTTTATATATGGGATAAATTGTTCCCCTATGAACTATTGATGCCCTTACTGCTTGTCTCCATCTTGGGAGGATCAGGAACCACTATCCGGACAAGTCGGGGGCTGGCCTGGGTAGCCGGTTCACAGTGGACTCAGACTCGTTCGTGACAAACCTGGACTTCCCACCCACTATTGTGAACATATGTACCACTATCTATTGATGAAGACACACCCTTGTAATTATAAAAATCCACATTGGTGTTATAGGGGACTAACCACTAAATCCTATGAATGATATACAAACCCATCATGTGTGTAATGAAATTGTGTAATAAGAAATGATGGACACCTACATCAGGTGTACAGTCCTTTAACATTCATATACTATCGAGACATACGCTGAATGAAGTATTAATCATCAAAACGGCAGTATAGAACTGAATATGAATCTCATGGCTCTCCACAATAGGAAAAACTATAATGGAATAATGTGAACCTATATCATATAAGAGCGATGAGAGAGTAGAGTGTACTTGAATAGTACCTTGAATAGTAGTTTGACTGACACACTACTCTACTGTTATAGGATGAACCTAATAAATATAGCTTGATCCAAAGACCTATTCAGAAACCTGAAAACCTAAATTGGGTCCAATCTACTAGAAATGTATATTAGAATCCTCGTTACCTCATGCATGACCTGAAAATATTCACGTGTGGATAATATTATTCCAGCTACCTACCAAATGATGTACTACTAATCTATCACTTAACGGTTGAGATGGAACTGATACTCTCCCTCTTTGTATAGATGGGATGTTCTTGTATATTGAGAGATGAATCAATAATCTTCCATAGAAGCTAAAATAGACAGTTTCTTTGCGAATCTATAGATTCTTTTTCCTAATTTTACAATACTTGTGATAAAATAGATAAGCATCAATTGGTTTCACCGAGTTTCCATAACTCATGAACATAGTAACAAAGTGTTGCTTCTAACCATGAAACGAACAACTAACATGCACGATTCTGATCTACCTTTGTTGACACCATATTAACCACTTAGCTTCATCTTGGTTATAAGATCCTAGTTTAGTATATTATAAAAAAATTCAACTAGAAATCATTTCCTGAGAATTATTTGGATGTCGATGTCTGTCCTAAAATTTTCTCTCTTCTATTGGCATACTAGCAGTATACATAGTCAAAAATCACATTTTTCTTTATAAAATGATTTTAATAGTCCAAAAATTTCATAAAACCATTATATAGGTTATATAACTCCATTTAATGACCATCCCTCATGTTATTAGTGAATACACATTAATATAATCTCCATTTCAAATACATTCACGTAACCTCACGATATTGGCCTCCTGGATTCAGAATTTCCCATAATCTCTTGGTAAGTCCTTATAACATATAAGTATAGAGTTTCACTCTCCTATGAAATATATTTTATTGATGATCAAATATAGTAATAACATTTTTTTATAACTCTTCATCATCTGGCCTTTCATATTTTGATAACATGTGCAAATGATTTTGTGGGAACTCTCGAACCTAATCTGTATTTGAATATGAACAACACGGATGTAGAGAACCAAAGCTTGATGTACCTGTACATTACATTAATTTTGTTTAATATTTAATACATAACCAAAAAACACTGAAGGAGAGTAATAGTTTAGTGTTTTTGGAAACACAGAACATAATATTCTAATCTTGGTGAAAGATTTTCAACATCTCCCATAAAGATCTTCATTTTTTTCTTACCTAAAACCTTTCATTATATCAGGGGGAAAAGAAAACATAAATAGGGTGATATCAAATGCTCAGTAAGGGTAAACATAGAGAAAATAAAACAATACATAAACATTTGAATTAAAAAATTTGAACATAAAATCTAAACATCAAAATTTTGATCAAAGACATAAATCTTGGAAGAACGTAAGGAATATATCATAATGGAACATCAATCCTGATAAAATATCAGAGGAAGAAAACAAATAATTAGGGAAAACCATTAAGCACACGTTATGACTTCCATATTAGCCAAGGAATTGCTTCCAAGACCATCTTAGTGGAAAAAGTCCATTTCTTAATTGTGTTCACCCCTCGTTACAGTCCGTTATTACGGAACCGGTATAACTTGACATTCCAGCCATGTCTATCTCATGAGATATAAATCTTTACCCAATGCATTGGATGGATATATAGGTCCCACCCATATCATAATGAAATAATTATTACTTGTGACACAAAATAAACTTAAAACATTCATCATAACCCAAAGAATAAAATGGGTTTCATAAGCATCATCCCATCATCACATTATCCATATGTAATCTAATGAATATTTCCTTATAAGAAAAGTGAAACCATGTAAATCATAGAGACATTATATTTGAAACATACACATATGAAATAATGTAATCTTAGATGGAGTATTGTTTTGATAAAACACTTGAAATGAATTCTTTAGGAAAATATCCTTTTTCTTCAAAATCATTTTCTTTTCAAAAAATGCAATGAAATTTTAAAAGAAAAAGATTTTGTTGAAAATAGTCATTAAAATCATGTATATTAAGCTTCATGAAAATAAGGTGTTATGAAATCGTAAATATCTTTTCATGTCATATAAGTTAAAAAAACATTCTTCTCCTACTTTTAAAGGAAAAGTCAAAAAGTAACTCATATGGTAAACAAGAGAAAGATTCCTTCCATACGTTGTGGTAAAAGTAAAAAAGGGTAAAAATGAATTAAAACATACATGGTAGAAATTTAAACAGTTTATGATAAAATATAGAGAACATATGGAAATGAATTATAAACATAACCCCAGTAAATACTTACGAATAAACAATCTTAGATAATAATGAGATTGGAATAATTATCCCTTACCTTAGTTATGATATGCTTCATACGTATCCGAACCTCTGGTATAATGATTTAAATAATTTCATTTACATATTACAGAATCATATTCATTTTTATGATATCATATATGGTTCACTTATGACTTTATATCACCCGTTCTTTTGGAAATTACATGTTAAAGTAGCATTTTGGGTAAAATCGTTTCATTTATCATACGTGTTTCGACATGTTTTTTTATATTATTACATATATCTAGATTTACATAATTATAGAATGTAAAACATGATTTATATATAATATATATTCAGTATATAAATATATATGATAGATCGATAAATGGAATGATGTACACCATTCATGGAGTCAGTAGGTCGTGCGTACGCATGAACGCTGTTTTCATTTTCCTATTGAATTAAATGGAATTAAGTAAAAGAAAAATTTATCTACATAATTCCAGTATCATTATTGTTTAATATCAATCATTATTATTTATTATATATACTTTATAATCCTACTTGAATGGTTGATCATGGAAAATGAATCTCATCGCGTTCGTGGAGACGATAGTCCGTACGTACACACGAGCATTGATATCATTCCCATGATTGTGGAGTTGAAGTGGATGTAGAATTTTAGAGAATCATTATCACTTTACAATTATTATATATAGTCATTTATTTACACCATTATACACAACTATGTAAGGTGGTGCTGGAAAACAGATTACACCACTGCGTGGAGACGGTATTCCGTACGTACGCACGCGCAGTGATTTCGTTTTCCGTAGGATGGATAAAAGGTAAAATGAGATTATTTCATATTTATAATAACATATCAGTATGTAGGTGATACTAATGTTATTACTTTATAATGAAAAAACTAAAGTCGAAGAAGGTGAAGAAGAAAGAAACATGATTGAATCGGTAGAAGAGATTACCTCTTCCTCGACCCACCTCCTTTAAAAATTTTCTTAGGGAACTAGAGTTGGTATTTTGAGAAAACCATAACCTCTATGATATAACTAGAGATGTTGAGAATAGGAACTGGTAGGGTTTGGGCGAGCTTCAAGGATCAAAAGGGTGTGAAGAGAAGAAGAGAGGGGTGCCCTTTTTATAAGGGAGGAGAGGGGGACCTTTGGAAAAACATAAAATATTGTTTTATAATAACGTCATATTCGGTTTATAATAGCTCCAAATTATTTTATTTGTAATATAAAGTGGGTATGGGTCTAAATAAATTCAACCAATAGGTTTTAGAAAATATTAGGTTACTATTTTAACCTTATCATTTAGATTTAACTCTAAGTTAAATAATTTAACTTTTACCATGTCTTTTTGTTATCTTTCACTATATGGTTAATAAACCTACTATAACAAGATCAAAGAACCCCAAGTGGTTCATTATTAGTATATATATCCTTATATAAGTCATTTGGCCGAACCATAGGTTTTTAGGAATATAATAACTATTAATAATATAATATTTGTTTTAAACTCTATTTTATGTCAATTTTGACACTATTTGGTACTTGATTTCTGTGAAAGTCATAACAACATGGTTAGGTCTAAAACATTTAATTAAATCAATAATATGATGTCATATTAACCTATAAAATTAGTTTTATTGACAAAAATTCCCAAATTAAATTAATTTGGGTATTTTTAACATTAATTATGTTAATATTTCATTAATATGGTAATTACTCCATCGTCATTGTGTAATAAATAAAATAACTTATTTAATTTATAAAAATTATAAATAAACTACCATTATGTAGGAAATCTTTTTATATTTATAATTAATATTTATAGTCGAATTTATCGTATGTATATCCCTATATTAAAAATGTTTTAGTTATTGAACTTTGATTTTAACCATTTTAACTCTTCATTACATAAAATAATAATAAATGTCCTAATCTAATCCAAGTGGATCTAAAGGGAAATATTTTATTCCTATGGTTGTTTTTGGTCTAATTAATATTATCCAATAGAATTAGGACATGTGTTAGGGTAATAGTAATATCAGTTTTACCCTTAATTACACTATTTTCTTTTAACCGTGGTAAATAAAAGAAAAAATTTACTATTCACCAAAAATTATTTTTATCTACTTGAACCACATTTTACTCCTTTATATATACCATGTCTCTTGGATTTTCGAAACTCCACTCACAGAATCGTTAAAATTACGTTTTATGTAAATTTTCAAATTCGCCTAGGAGGTGGGTAAAAGATGGTGAAAAGTTCAATAATATTTTTATATATCTTAAATTATTATAAAATGACTCTAATGAATTAAATTGAACTTATATAGGTACTATTTATCAATTTTGACCTAAAATAAATTTAAATATTTTAAATAATTATTTAAATAAAAAGTCGGGTTTTAAATAGTAATCCAGTGTTTTCACTGTTGATCAAAAATTGAAAGTCTTCAGAAAAATAAAAAACATTCACACTAGGCTAATTTAGATATTTGTAATCCAAAAATGAAGACCATTTCGAAAGATAAAATTTACAAAATTTCAAAAAGTGAGTATTACTATTCATAACAACTAGTTTATATAACATATCGTTGTTTAGTGAAACCCGGAATCGCGTACAACACACATTATAGTGGAAGGTTGCGATTGCGTGTAATGCAAGACAAGTTAGGGATGCATGTATTGTAATATCCATTTGGTGTAGCGTACAAGACAAGACATCAATAAAATTAAAAAGAATATTTTCCATAAAATATCAGGGTGTTACACGAGGGCTATGATTATGATCTATATAATCATCCAAAAATCTCTTCAAAACAAGAAAAAATATTCTTATTTAATAATAATAATTGTTTCTATATTTAGTACTATTGGTTTTATCCATGGTGGATCATGAACCATCACCATTGGATAATGGTGTTCACCACCCTAATGGTTTACAAATAAGAGGCATCGTGGTGTAATTTCAATAAAAACCCATATCAGATTCCATATATCAGATTTAAAATTGAAAACATCATAGATACATGAATTATAAATGTTAAAACCATCATATATAATATTTATTCAACCTCCTATAGATCAATGAGTCAAGTCTAGGTGATAAAAATGTTTGTATATAACTTATGATTTGATACCTTCTACCAATTACTAATGTCTGGTCTTGATCAAGTTCATTTTTTTTCTTTTTAAATTACATTTTAAAATACTATATATATTAACATATTCACTAAATGAGTGAACTAAATGGTTCTCTACTTCTGATCAATAAGGTCACTTACTCCATAAAAACTAATGTGTGGAACAAATTTAATCCAAACAATAAAATGTTATTTCCTATGTAACCAGTTGTCCAACACTCATCATTCTCGAATTGAATTGATTGGGTTTCTTCAATAGCCAAAAAAGTAGCACTAATTATTTTTTTGATAAGAACATTGTGTGACAATTATTATTACCAATTTTTTACAATAATCATTAGACAACAACAATTATATAATACATGGAACATGAAATTAATGGCATGGAGTCATACAATTGATCCAATATGGCTTTATATATTTATGGAATTTGAATTCCAAAAATTTCCTAAACTGATGAATGATCAATTCATTATTTACCTCATCTCATTAGACCATGGAGGAAAGAGGTATATCAATCATAGTTGTTACAAAACCACTATTAATGTTACTCACCGATATTTTAAAAAATAAACATTGTTAATCCTAATATATAAATTTTCTATTTTGACCCTTGGGAAATTGGATTTTCTCTATACATGGGTTATCTAATCCCATCAAATGGTCATTTCCAGGTTCCGAATTCCATCTAAATATCTATTTTATTATCTAAAAAATAGAATGCAATGAAATGGAATAATTTTAAACACCTTTTTCAGATCTCGACTAATGATACACTCAGTTGTTTCCATGAACTAAGGGCACATATCCTTAAGAGCATCATGATATACGCCATAGGGTGACGACTAGTAGTAAGGGTCTTGGATGTGTCTCTAAGTAGGTTATGCTCTCTATTAATAGTATCATAGTGGTGAAATATATTGATATATTGAAGAGTCATATAAATATTAAAAATTATTTTGGAAGAAATAACAAACATCCATGCACTAAATAATAATAAGATGAAGTGAACTGAATCATTTTAAAAACATTATTACGAAAATTCACTATAAAATATGAATTTTTTTAACATGGATGAAAAAATTCAATAAAATAAAACATATAAAAAATGATCAATAATAAAATGAAGGCATCCCAATAACCTGACCAATCACCTTCTACAAATCTTACATCCTATGTCATGCATGAAGTCATGAATTATTAAGAACTTGATTCTCCTTATCTACCCTGCAAGAATTTAGTCATCTCTAGACCCACCAATGATCTAGATATGGTGTGAGATAAAATTAGTAGGCCACCAGAAATTGTGTCTATATATATACAATGTATTATTATAATATGGAATTGTGTAGATATAATATGATTAAATGAAAACTATAAATGTGTTTATTGTGTTTCCTGACAGAAACTAGGAAGACAATACATGTATTATCCAATTTCAGATGTCACTGTGCAAAGTGGCCATGTGTATCCACATATATGGACAATATATATAGTTACACCAAGAATTAAATATATATCTTCTTATACCATCTTATACATGAGGCCACAATCATGAATCCATAAGTTGTAGCGTGAGCCTCAAATGTATAAAAGAATTCCAGGAATATTGTTACAGTAAATTGGAGGATAGGCCTAATATCACATTATTAATGGTCTTCATACCCAGTATCATAGTACTATCAGTCATCTTTCCAAAAAACCAATCACAAGTGATGTCATGACCGTACCATATCATAATGGGATTCATTCCCATATTTTTTCACTGTAGTATGAGGGATTACTTGCCCAGTATCATATACCATTGGTTTTCCATGACCTTATCATAAATATATAATGGATGGAATTTCAGTTTCAAATATAGATAAGGGTCTCCGGTCCCATTATTTATTAATATATTGTATTTTTGGGCCATTAATTAGTAATCAATATGGTTCTCAACAATCATACATTATTAAATATTATTGTTCTGTATACACATATATCATTATATTGAAATGTAATCTTATTATTTAATAAGATCCAATATAATCCATAACCCATCAATATTTTATATTAACATGTCATAATAATTGTAGTATTTAATCATGTAGTGTGTTTGTACCACTCAAAATCAATTAAATTTATTATATTTGATAAGGGAATTACCAATTCTACACCACTACATTCATCCACTGTTAATTTGATATCATTATTTTAATGTAAAACCAAGATTAAAAATTGTTGTTTTGGGTATATAACCATGAAATAAAAAATGGAATATAATATCACACCCATGTGATTGGAATGCAAAATGGTTGGATGAACTCTTCCACATCAAGATGTATAAAAATTTCATTGGGTTAGAGAATAGACTACCAGTTTAAACAAGAATCATTTTTGGGGATACTCACAATGAAACCTCTATGAATCACAATGTCACATACAACAAAATATCCCCACATGAGGGATAAAATCTATAAACCTACGTCAATCATGAATTACAGTAATCATATATTATCGGTCCTTCATTTTTCTTGGATCAAGATAAAATGTATGGAAAAATACAATGCTTTGGAAAATGGGAATATGATCCAACATGAAGATAGGGTTGTATAGGGAAACAATAAGGATATAATAAGCCAAATTATTGATGTGATTTCTTATTAGTATCCATTGAGACCGTTAGATCCTCGATCATAATTTGAATGGATGAGATATCAAATATACTAGGTGATATTTTCATAGGATAACAGTAAGAGGATAAACATGAGATGTATCTACTAAAAGAGAAATGAGAGGAGCGTAAGTAAAATCATATTTAATAGAAAATTGTAAAATCTTCCAAAATTTCAGTATCACATGGTTGGGCTATACAGTTGGCCATAATGTGTTCCAACCATATATTGTCACAATCCAAAGAGGGTCCCCACATGGATTCATAAATATTATTTGACTAAGTGTTCACAAATCACATTGAACGCTCTCTGAAATCCTATATGAACCTCTTTATGGGAATGAAACTATAGTGCCATAAATTCCACAAACCATTGGACCTTCGAATGAACAATATGTTCCCTTCCTAGGGTTAGGGAAACCATGATGACCATCTTTCAAGGTTTCCAATAACCATATATCACAGCTCTATACAGCATGGGGTAGGGATTCGAGCCCCGAAAAATCATCGTACTCCCCTAACACAACATTGAACCCATTATCATTCAAAAAATGTCCAAAAAATGAAGTATATGAAAATTTCATGGATCTATCACACATAGTAAAATTTTTATTACAAATGATGTGATGTATCAGAAAATTAATTAATCTTATTATGATGAACTAATATAGTAATATATGTAATTCTAAACTAATATGAAAGTTACAAAATAAATAAATCCATAAATAAATATCCATATATATAGAATAATCCCAATTAGAACATTATTAAATAGTTTTTTTTACTAAATGGATATCTATAACCTTTCGTTATATATTCCCAAATAAAATTGGGATCTTATTTTGAAATATTTTTAGTCAGTTAACCACTAAATAATGTTTCCATCATGTGGTTACATATATGATCAAAAAAAGATATCTCAATACATGAGATCAAATAAAATAAAATTATAAATAAATTAAATCCTATGTCAATAAAATGAAAAGGCATACATCACAATCTACTAATTCGTGAAATATTCGTAAACCTAGAAAAATATGTCCAGAATGATATTAATTACATTAGTATCGCGTCAACTAATACCTAGATCAGGTTTCCATTAATTATAACTTATTATAATATTTAATATTATATACCTATAATGGAATACATAACACTAAATATATCCTCACATGAAAACATCCAAACACATAATTTTATTTATAAAAACCACTGAAATTAACTTCAATTTTTGGATTCAATCACTCTCGGATCCACTGTTATAATCTCAAAAATTATGTTTCTAGATTTGATACCATTGAGGGTTACATATTATTTTGATGGTAAAATAGGAATCATCAATATGAAAAATTGGATCCCTTAAATAGACCTAGACAAGTTAGATTATAATTTTAGATAATTTAGACAAACTCTTATAGAAACAATACCCATGAATTCAAGATAGTGTCATTCACACTATAAAAAGATATTAATATTCTATATTTGGAAATCAACATAATCCATATGATTTAATTCTATAAATAATTAAATTACAATTTTAAATGATAACCTAGAATGTTTAATCATTATATGGGTGAGATCGAATTCACAATTAGGGTAAACATAATATATAATAATTGAATATCAATAGTGTTATTAGGATGAGAATAAGGGTATGATGACATAATAAATTTGTTTGAAAATTTCATGAGGATATATATACCCATATAGAATAATATAATTGAATATGAAAACATGGGGTGAGGATTTTACAATTGTAAGGGTCCTGGAATTCAATAATCAGAGGAGAATTGATATCATTATTGAATAATTAAAAAAAATTATAAAATGAGGTAACATACTAAGAATGGGTTGGTGTCAGAGAACATCATCATCATAAAATATTTGAAGACCATGTCCTATATAACTAGATCCTATATAATACTATACGATAAACCTTTATGTAACCCTATCCTTCATGAATATAATGAAATTGGACATTACAATATGCAATGGCTATATATATCTATTCACCCATCAAAAGATCTTTATCTGGCTCACCCAGATCAATTAAGAACCAGCCATGGTATAATATGTATCTACATACTCAGTGATATCTTCATGAACCCATGAAATAAAAATTTCCAATAACTATAAATAATGTACATTAAATATTAATCTCCTCAAAATACCGACATATAAAATCACTATTCCTTCTAAAGAACGATTAACTATTTAAAAGAATTGGATTCCATAAACATCTATTTGATTCATGATTAAACTATTGAAAACAACTCATTTATATATAATATATTGAATCCTGAATAACCCCTAGATAATAAATGAGTTCAATAACTATAACTTTGAAACATTATTAAACAATAAAAAAAGAAAAGGGAAAACTTTTAGTGTCATTCAAATAATATTAATCCATCATGGTAAAGAATGAAGATGGTATAATTTTAAAATATACCCATTGGAGAATAATTACCAATGTGGGATCATGTTGTAGATAAATGAAAATATTATTTGTAAGTCATTAAATTTATTTGAGTAAAATTCAATTTTAATTTTGAAAATTGCTTTTGAGAACTAAAATTTCCCAAAATATTGGCAATTTTTTTTAAATAATATTGAAATAATATTAATTAAAATATAATTAAATTAAAGAAAAAGAATTAAAAAAACGTATTTATAT
Source organism: Viscum album (assembly GCA_963277665.1). Classification (NCBI taxonomy): domain Eukaryota; kingdom Viridiplantae; phylum Streptophyta; class Magnoliopsida; order Santalales; family Viscaceae; genus Viscum; species Viscum album. Next base: position 322,829,137 of record OY728161.1, read on the forward strand.
TGCAAAAAGTGAAAAAAAATATTTTGAAAACACATTGAAAATGGGATTCACAAGTGACCCATTTGGGAAAATTTAAGAAATTTGTTTTAAAAAATTTATCAACGAAAGTAAAAGACAATGTAGAATGGATTTATGAAATAATTATTTTTCAATGAAGTAAATTGTGCAACAGATTTTTGAAGGCAATGACATGGAAGTGAAATATTCTCGATAAAAAAAATATTTGTATCACATAAAATTAACTATAATGAAATATTTTCAATCAATAAGTGTTGAAATGGACATCAAACATGAAAACAAAATTAATAACATTTGGAGAATATTTTTATGTTGTTCAATAATATAAGAGCGAATTATTTCCTTTGAATGATACATTAAACATATAATCTTTAATTAAATATTATTTTAGAAAATATCCTTTTCTAGTTTGGATACTCATCAATCATAAAACACGTGAATGAATAAAATCAAATGATATATTAAATATTATTAACATAAGGATATTCGTGATATTAAATTTCATGGTTATAATATAATAATTACAAATGAATATATGGGTATTTCATAAATGTATGACTTATTGAAATAGAATTTGATTTGAAATAACCCTTACACAAATCATACAATTGAATAAGTGAAGTAATTAATGAATCAATTATTTTTATGTAAGGCATATTAACATTGAATAATCATAGATACAAAATAATATAAAAATAATTCATTAAACACATAATCAATGAATATTGTATATAATGAAGAGGTAATATATCTCAATGAAAATAAATTGAGTTATGAAATTTTCTTTTCTAATGGGTATCATTCTATTCAAATCCCCATAGAGTAAATATTCATAATTGAAGCTTAAAATACCAAGGTTTATTCATTATTAATGTTAATATATATAATATTTGATTTATATACACCACATGAATGATATTAAATTCGTAATAATAAAATATACCACAATGAATGTAAATTGAGATGAAATATATTACAACTTCCTTAATATCTTGATAAAAACCGCATGAAAGAGGGAAACTCATATTGATTTTTAGATGAATATTATTTTTATTTAAAAAATAATAAAATTCATTCATGGTATGTATATAAACCACAAAATAATAATTACTTGTGAATATTTAATATGTATTATAGAAATAAAAAGGGGGATGATGAACCCTTACCTCAAATCTATACATTCCATCAGTTTCAGTAACTCTTATAAATTATGTATATATAAATTATTTTATTTCTAATGATCCATTATAGTTCTAATGACTTATATTTATATAATTTTCTATATTTATTTTAATAATATATTTAAATAAATTACCAGTTTAGTTTACATCAGGGGATTTGCGTATGTTCTTTTTAATATCCCAAAACTACATCAGTGTGCTGAACACGGTTAATGTGATCCATATTTCATCATATTCAGAAAAATAAAAATCAATTATAATTTATATTTTAGAAATTTGTATTTATTAAAAAATAAATCTAGAATTAATGATAGAAATATGAACAATGTTTCAAACATGATGATGGTAGGCCGTACATACACATGAGTAACATATCCATTTCTAGAAACCATTATATAAAGAATGAGAATAATATATTTTTTTAAAAAAATTATAATAATACAATAAAAAAATAATTATTTAAATAAATATATATAAATAATTTATTTTTGTGGTTATATACAAATTAAAAATATCACTTTATGGTTGAGGTAGTTCACATGTATGGACAAACGACGTTGTAATTTTTTAACTTATTAATTAAAATGATGTATTATTATATCATAGTGATAAATATGTCATGAATATAATAATTTTATAATTTATATCACATTTATTCATTTAATTATACCTTATAAGAATCCATGTAATTTGTTTGTGAGAAATTAATTCTATGCATCGTGAAGCAGTTATTAGATGTTCACATTAGTGATGTTATCTTGTGCACCACGTAATGGAAAGTAAAAAAAATGATACATGTGATATCACATTTAAATATGTATAAATATGTTCTATATATCCTACATATTCTTTTATTCAATAATTATATGAATCTATGAGAGGTGATAATGTAAATCAAATGATATCAGTCCGAGAGGTGGTTGTCCGTCATACACATGAAAAATTATTCTGTATCCCATTTAAAGTATGATAAGATGGATTTCTGAATCATAGTAATAATTATATCAGAATTATATATTTTATAAAATTGTTTTAATGTATAATAATATTTTGAGAGTATTTGAAGGTAGTGGGAGAATATATAAAATAATAGGGCTTGGTTAAGAATGATACATCTTCTTCAGAAAACCTCTTATGATAAAACAAAAAATACTTCAATGAAGGATTTTAAAAAAATAATTTCACTATGATATTTATAGGGATATGATGGTTACATATTGAATGTATTTTCTATATAAATGGATTTTAATGTCTGAATAGGATATGAGAGTTTGTTGGCTTTTATAAGTATGTGAGCAGCACACTATAAATTTTGTATTAAAATTTTGTACCTATAATTTTCAACTGATAAAAGGATAAAAAATGGACCATTATAGTTCATTGATTTGGTAATGACCACATATTTCTAAAAAATAACTATTTGAAATATTTTAAGGTAAATATTTCCAATTTTTATAACACTTTAGCGAAATCCATACTCATTATAACAACATAAATTAATTTTTTAAATTTCAAAATTCATTTTTTTGTAAATTAAGTAGAAATTATAAGATAATTTAACTTATTAATTTTATAAATATGAAATACATTTTTACCAAATTAAATTCATTGAATTATAAATGTTAAATTTAAAACTAAACAAACAAATGTGATGATAAGCCATGTTTTCAAGATGTGTATTTTTTAAGGAAAAGAATATTTAATATTGAATATATGGATAATAGTAATCATAAATGAATATAAAAGAATATTTATTGATATATAATATATATATTTAATATAGGTAATTATTAAATAACGGTTTTCAGTTAATTATAAATGAGAAACGCTAATCAGTAAAATATTTTTTTCAAAAATCCCATTTTACCCCATTAAACAATATAAAATATCCAATATAAAGTTGAATATATTAAAATTAATTAGATTATATAAAAAAATAATAAGATATTTACATTAAATATGAATAAAAAATAAAGATACTTTAAAATTTCTTAATTAATTGAAAAGAAAATTTCATTTTTAGTAAAATATGTCTTTTTCTAAAGGAACAGATAAATCGAACTTTTTCCAAAAAAATTTATACATATTTCAAACAATGTTTATTTTTATAAAAATAAATTAAATAATAAATTTATGTTATTTTAAAATAATCTAAATTACCAAAATACTAATTATAAATATCTTTCATGACAATAAATAAAAGTCATTTTTGATAAAAACATATTTTTTAAGGAAAAAATTTCATGATAAAAAATTCATTAATTATTTACTAAAAATTAATAAATAATTTATATTTAGTTGACATATATATATATATTTATTTAATATAGTTAATTTTAATCAATTACAAATTTAAAGACTACCATAAAATATTTATATATTTTTTGGTTTGTTCATGATTAAAAATGTGTGTCCAATTAGGTATCAAACAAATTTTTACTTAAAATAATATTAGGGTGACAAAGAATACAAATTTTAACTATGCTGAATTTTTTACTTTTTTTTGGAAACTATAATTTTTCAGTGAATAGTGAAAAATAGATTTTTTTATTGAAAAAGCAATTTTATTATATATTTTTTAAATAATAAGTTTTAATTGAGAATTAGATTTAAAATTTAGTTTTCTTCTATTGATTTAAAATAATCAAATTAGATATTGATAAATAAATGTTATTCATGAATTGTGTAGAGAAACATTTTATACTTAAATGGTATTCTTTCTGAAAAAATATTGTCCTATCTCAATTTTTAGTTTAAATTGGAATATTAATCTAAATCATAGATGTTTTGAATCCTGATAAAATGATACCATATTTTTAATCAGATAGTTTAAATTTTAAAAATAGGTTCAATTATCTTTTGGTCAATATAAATATTAAGTTGTATAATTTCTAGTACAACAACAAAGGGAATATCAAGTTATTAATGTTTAGAAATAAGATTACAAGGACTAAATAATGACACTCAAAATTTACTAAATTTTAATAAGTGTGTGTATCTCGTCCAAAATCGTCCAATAGATGAATAGTGGTCCTTTTGTTTCCATTTGGATGTTATTTTTTTGCATTATATTATATAATTGAATATTTCAACAAAAAGGTAGAGTCATTATTTTAATAACTACAATATTATTAACCTGTATAAACGGAAAATATATTATGTTATGAATTTTAATTTTAAATATATATGTTTATTATAATTTTAATATATTGTTAATTTTTTGATGATATAATTACCATAAAAACATAAAAAATGATGAATCCATAATTATTCAATTAATATAAATATAGAAAAAATGATATTTTAAATATAAAAAATAATTTAATTTGAATGAATTGTATTGTTCCTAAGGCTAATGGATAATTTTTTAAATAAGGGATAATAGACATGAAATTAAATTTAATGAATTAAATAACCTTTTTAAATTAAATATGATAGTTAATGATAAGATTCAATTAGTGGTGAAACTAATGAATAAACAAAAATGTTTATTTTGTAGTAGTTTTTTCCAATGTGGCTGTAATAAACTCATATAACTCTCAATTCATGATTAGATACATTGTGCACTAATCATATTTTTGAAGGGGAATCATATCATGAATGTTGAATCCTTTTCAAAAATGTGATGGGATATGCAAATACAAACTAAATTTTCTATGTCAAGTCACAAAAAATTACTACACTAACATTAGTCTTTAGAATCCAATACACAAATAGACATGACTATAAAATCAGGGAGTCACAACATGATGAATAGTGAAAGAAATTCTATTTCATATAAATTCAAATTTAGAAAAACTGAGTTTATATAAGTGAAAAAAATGTGTTAAAGAAACAAAATACCAAATTTTGTATAATATAAACAAATAAAGCATGGGTATTGGTTCTTGAGTTTAATATCAGATCAAATCTTCAAAAGAAATTTACTCAAAGCAGATGTAATTTAGCATTTTAGTGATCCTCCAGATGGAAAAAATATCACAGAGAATATTAAAAATTTTACACCAATTGATAATTTTATTTCCTGTCATTTCCTATATTCAATCAATTTAAATGATTTGGCATCCATTTAAATAGTTAATTGTAAAGGGTAATAGTGTAATTTCCTAGTCCTTGGTGACACTGAAATTTCCCTTGATCACGGATGGCTATATGGACTCAAGTGCATCTCCCCAAACACCAGAGGATTCAGAGTAGTTGTGAGTGTCTAGTTTTGTTTTCTTGGAGACAATCACATCTTCAAAATAGTGTATCATATCATATATAAAATATCCAATATATAGAAGAAGCAGTATTTACAAAAAAAAATATATACAGAGTAGGAATAGATAACAATATAAAAATTATTCTCATATAAAATTATTATGATACATGTATCTACAATGAATCCAAAATATGGATGCATTGCATCATTACAATACAAGTGATTGAATTATAAAAAGGCCCATGTAATTCATCTAGCACCATGAGACTCATCTTGGTCCCACGACCCCTTTCTCCAAATACACAATAAATAACCTAGGGTAGTGTACTCTCCCCTATACATACCGTAAGTCATAATGTCTTTTTAAGTAACTATGGTGGACCGAATAGTGTGTGAGACTAAATCCCAGAAAGAAACCACCCAATGACCTATGGAATCTTTTCAATGAATATATTTATATAAAAATAATAATTTGTGTGTGGTAATGTAATATGGAATTATGTACATATATTAAACATCCTCTAATGTGCTATTTATTATTTATAAACATCTCCATTTAGTAATTAAATTCAATTTCATTATTAATTTGCATGACCGAAAACATAATTGGTGGTCCCCCATGAATATATCATCAAAGGAATCCTAAATAGACCATTTATAAAGGGTAATACAATAAAAAAAATATATTCTTGTTTTCTGAATTGGAATATGATTAATATAATCCATTAGACTCATTATTCATTTAGTAACATCTGCTTATCGTTGGATTTCATAATTTGAAATCCAATTAGTTAGCTAGGAATAATATATAAAACCCTACAACCCTGTCCATGTGAAACTTATTAATAATATAGGTATTATTCTTAGTGAATTATATCATCACATCCACCAGATTCTATCCTTAGTGGTCCAAAAAGTGAGTCTAATTTTCTCTCGGGCATAAGCATAGTTTGAGATAAATGAGTCTATCCATTGCATACTTCTAGGAATCCTTATGTCACCCACGTAAAATAATCATTTATTTAATTTTTCAACATTGTATCATGTAACATACATTACCATGAAAATTTCAATTGAATTTCACCTCATATGGTTACTCATATACATGTCTATGTTTATAAGGATTATTCATCAATTTACTCAAATCAACATTTCAACTCAATAAGCATGTCATGATTAACTAACCATTACAAGAAAACATTCTAGTAAAAATTAATCCATCCCAATTTTTTTATCAATCCAATTCCCAATTGATATTAAAATTCAATTTGAAAATCAATTCTAGTTGAATTTAAATGTTAATAAAAAAAAGGAAAATGGGAACATCCTAAGGAATCCAATTCCAAAATACACCCTTAGTGGTTTAATTCAATATATACTCACCCGAGGGGTGTATTAAAATCAAGGCGCATATCCTATAAAAATTCATTGAGGACCTCTATAATTATATCGGGAATGCATATCGATATATTTTTTTAAGTATATTAACTTCAATGAGAGACACTAGGAATATGTTTCATATAATAAATTAAATATTTAAAATCATTAATTTAAATGAAATGCATTATACCACCTATAATAGGTTTTTAGTGGATAACTAATCCATTTTAAAAAACTGATTTGATAGAAATCAAGAGAAAATAATTGAACATATAAATAAACTTATTATAATGAAAAATACATATCACAAAATTAATGTACTCAACACCAAACCAATAGTGAAATGATAAAAAAGAATAAAAAACTCCATGATTTGGATCCAAAAACAGGAGAGAAACATGATTATTCAAGAAGAAATATATGATATCTCAATTACAAGTTTAGTTACAAATGAAGGATTACAATAATTAATGTATTTTGATGGAGAGGGATGAGAATTTGTATTGAGTTAAAAAATTGTTGAAAAATTGTAATTTTAGACAATTAATAGTGTCACAAGGGTTTTCTGAATGATTGAAAAAACCATGCACTAATAATTAATGATGTTCTATAGGTAGGGGCACGTCTCATAGTTTTTACACACTATTTGACTAACTATGTTCAATCTATGAAAAAAATACTTCATTATAATTGAATAAAATTTCTCCCTACCATGCACCCCAAGTCGCACAATTTGTTTAACTATGCCAGCTCCTTCTACACTCTATCTAGGTCTCACATGGTGATTCAGATAGTGCATCCTAGCCCACATGATTTCTACTAAACATCATCCGGGTCTTTTCACTCTAAGAGTTGGTTTTTGGGCTATGAACCAAAACCCATACACCAAATACTGCCATGACCAAAATGAAAATCCATAATTGGACAAATTTAAACATTTAAATGTAAATTTGATAGAATCTAAAGAATCTATAACATATTAAATAAATTGTTTCAAACAAAATTTACATCCTCAATGAAAATTTTCCTCAAATTGACATCCCAAGGGTGGTGAATAATCGATAAAAAATAACTCTGACCAATGTGCTCGTACATCATAATTCTACTACAAGGTCTTGTCATGTAAGTGATCGAGCTTCCAATGTAACCCTACAAGAGGAAATGACCTTCCATAGAGAATAAATGTTCTATAATCCATAAGATTTATATAAACCTCCTCAAAGGACACATCAACCTGTAACTAATCAATATTGGGATGAAAAGAATGATATGGTTCTGAATAGTATTGTTGAAACTGAGATACAAATATGTCATCATGATTTTATTGGTACCTTTTAGAAAAATAAAAGTGATATGATTCTAACTTGACTCTACCATGAATATTAAATGGAATATCATATTACAATTAAATCATACCATGTCTCTTGATCCCAATGTGTTATATCCTTAGTGACATAGCCTAGAAGTCCAGGTCCACAATTGCAAACCCTAGAGGTCGTATGTTGCAACAAATTTATTATTTCATTGTAAACTGTCTAGTTGAAATTGACATCTGAAAAAACTACACATTTTCATTGGTCTTCTGAACAAGTCTATGTCCATGAATATATGCCTCTCATACAACTATCCATCATATGGGGGATCAACATTGCCAACCGAACAATGCCCCATAAGGCTCTATATGTGTAGTTATCATATAGAATTGTTGTAGGAGAATTCAAATAAGAGTATTTTCCTTTCCTATGATCATACAAACACTAAAGAAGAATGCTCTTACATGTCTTCATTCACTATAATTGTGTTCTCTTAATGGAATTCATTCATGGGATGGTCAGATATTCTCAGAATCAACCATGTACCTAACACACATTGCATCCCTTTCTATAAACATGAATTAAAATAAGAATCACTATCTGAAATGATAATATGTTGGACTCTAGGAAGTATTGTTATCTCACAAATATACATCCTTATATCCTCATCCACAAATTAGGATTCATCTCTCAATGAGAAATTTTATTCCTTCTTGATGTTATCAACAACAACCCATACTACTTTTTTTCATTGTGGAAACTTTGATAAATATGTTACAAAATATATCATGAAATTATTCCATTTCATCTAATGAATGGTAATCTATTGTAAATTTATGGATAGTTTATAGTGTTCCAAATTTACCTACTGATTGTGGGAACATCGCTTGGAATAACTAGAATCAACACTTCTCATACTCGTCCACCAGTAATGGAAAATGTCAATCCCAATACATCTTAGTGACGGAAAGGTGCACTGCCCAAGTGGAAGCATGAATGTCTCACATCAACTCCTCACGCAAGTCTGATAAAATGAAATAACAAACTTGTACACATATAATTTCATACATACCTATAGTCCAACTAGAAGGAGGATCATTACCATGAAAACAATCTAATTAGACCATGTCACTAGAATAAGATAGCTCCCTTATTCATACTCTCTCTATTAGTGTATAGGTAATAGAAAATGATAATAAAAAAGTATTCCCTTGATTTTCCTACAAATCCATGTGCATATCAGAGAATAGACCCATAATATACCAGTCGCTACTATCCTAATGAATGAACTTTATTTTATTCCACCTTTTTAGGGAATCGACCACTGCATTTCCCTTACAAGGCCTATAGGTAATATTTATGTCGAAATATTTTTATAATAAAACCCACCTTTGCAACCTAATATTCATATTATGCTATGTTAATATGTACATGAATATTTTTTGTTCCATATTATCCACAAATACCACTCCATATTATTAATTATGAAAATGGAATAATGAGTGGACAACTAAAACTAACTTGAGATGGTGCATTAAGTATGATCTCTATTGTGTATTCAATTATTGAGAACCACACACCCAGATACAATCATTCTGCTTAATAACTTACCCTCGACTAATACCTTATTTATCTTACAATACAATTTATCTTATTCTTGTATGTAGAAAAACTAGTATCTGTGCAGAATTTAATCTCCAATTTATCTCTTGAAATGTTGTCTCACAGTTTTCTCACCATAAAAGAATCACATTCCTCTTATAGAATTGTGTCAATGCTGTTTCTATGTGAAAAATGTTTTGTATGAAATGAAAATAATATATGTATATCCCAAATAAAGCCTTAAACTTAATGATGTTATTGAAATTATTCTTGAAAAATATATCACTCACCTTCTCTAGGAAACTAATACTCTTGTCTCTGATATAATGTGGACTAAACGTTTTACATGACCAATCAGGAAGAGGTTCTTTCTGGTCTAAACATATAATTAATTCTATCTAATAGTATTAAATATGATAATAAGAGGATTTCCCTGGTCATTTTTAAGGTGAAAATAAAAAAAAATATGCCATCCATAAAACTACCACAAACGAATAAATATATAGATGGAAAACTCAGTTCGTGCACAAGAGCCTCAGCCCATTTGGTGAGGAATCGCTTGATGCATCCAAGAGACCCGAGATCAAATCTAGGTGGAGGCATATTTTCAGGTTACTATAGCAGTACTAGAGCAGTACTATAGCAATCACTGTAGCAAGCACTCTTCAGTACTGTAGCAGACAGAACTATTCATCCGTCTTTGCCATCGGGCCACCGACTTGGTCCTTGGGTCCTGCAAGGCATTTAGGCCACCCAAGGCCTTCAGGCCCGTTTATTCTCAAGGCCTTTGGGACACCTTAAGGACTTAGGGCCGCCACAAGGCTTTCAAGCCACAAGAATGCATGCCCCAGAAACATTCCAAAAAAAGAGCATCCCCAGAAGAGGATTCAGAGCAGGTGAACTCACCAGAGTAGAGCCAAAAGGATTTTCAGAATGTGAGGGTATGGCTATGCCATCGGTACCATCCTGTGCATACACGTGAATCCTATCCAGACGGTCATGAAAAGGTGGAGAGATACTAAAAGGATGCAGATGCTGGGGGGGATTTTCCTTGTAGATAGTCTGGTTGAATTCCCTAAGTCCTTCGGGTCATGTAATCTCTTAAGCCTACATGCCATGTAATCTCTGAGCCTAATGACCTTTTAAGGGTTCCCCCTCATTCCTTGAACATGGGATTATCAAAAATAAATGAAGACAAAGGCCTTCAAGCCATTCATAATAGGAAAACATGGTTCATCCATTCCTTGGAGACTACTTGCACATTCAAGGGACAAAGAAAATAATGAAATAATTGTATGGAACATACATTCTCACAAAATATGTGAGTGGTTTTTAAGATATTCTAATAATAACATTATGGTAAACCGATATCCATAAATCATTAAGAAAATTCGAGCTCCTTAGATCCTATAAAAGAGATATTTTCATGTAGTAGAGGATATTGGTTCATAACTATCATCTATTTCAATTTCTGGTAATCCACATATATCCATTGGGTACCATAAATTTTTTCATTGAAATATTCTCAAACCCCCATAGAGATGTAATGATTCAAATAATCCAGTTAGTCTCTAAATATTTTTGAGTCCTCATGAGATCTTTCATCTACATAATAGTCATTCTGTAAGGTGAAATAGATACTGCAGGGTACTCCAGACACTATCTTGATAGAGAACTTTACATATCTCAATATACACAATCCTAACATTCCAACCAGGAAAACATCCCTAAAATGATAAAACATTGGATAGAAATAATCCCAAAGTGTTCCCAGATCATTAAAATATATAATCACATTATAGGATTTCATATCGCCCAGCCAATGATGTATGGGTTCAGGTAAACTCACTTGGACATCCCAGTCACCCTACTGAATAAACTCACCACCATCTGGTGATTTGAAGGTATACATTTGAAAATTAAAATAATTAAAATTATGAAAGGATACCATCCTTAATATCATCTGAATGATGTCATAACCCATCATCAATACGAAAAAAGTGTTCTCATAGGTAGTGACACATTCCAATCTAAATGGGGGAAAACTCTAAAAATATGAACATCCTTCATTCTAATCCTCAGTAGTGTGTCAAGCATCATAACACCAACCAATCATAGAACAATGATCCCAATTAAATACATAATAGGACCCAATATAAATCTATGAGAATAATCTATATCAAAAGATGAATATTATAAAGTAGTTGTTATTATAATTGTATCCCTCTTAGTATAATCTCTAAGAACCCAATCCTTAGGTATTGGTTGTTATGAATGTATTAGGCCTTACCTGAGACCCTACAATATTTTATGTCTATGCTGAGAAGATCTTATTTACTAATGCTATATAACCGAGGTTTTACTACCATGACCACCATACCCAACTCTACTGGATTAGCCCACTATACTCCATCTCCCTACATGATGAGAAGCTGTAGATCTTTCTCTTATATGTGGATTCAGTGATAACCTTTTCCGAATAGCATTTGAAAAAATGTTTTACCAAATTTCATTGGAATACCCATCATAACATAGGATCAGAACTCTTCCAGGTGTCTCATTCCATGTGGCCTCATATTTCCCTACCAACCACAGTAGTAGCACTTCACCGGGATACCTGAGTATTTTATCTCACATTTAATTTCACTAATTGGATGATATAGATTACACTTCCTTCTACATTTCTATGATGTATCATATCCAAACGCAGAATTTCCACAGATCACTCATCCAAACATTATCTGTTTATACTCTCTAATAATTGACTTATCCACTATTCCATAAATTGTACTCAACCCATAGACATTCACCTACATTTAGATGTATTAAATTAAACCTTCATTGAATCCCATGGAATTAGATAACTCATCACCCATCAGAATGGATGTTAATGACTGATTCTCTATAAAATAGTCTGAATAATCTATAACTGATAATGCACCCTACTCTATGCGAATTAACCCACAACATCTATCAAACCTCAATTTATTTAGATAATAGTAATCATATAATTATATTTGAAAATACATTCAATCCATCACCTAATAAAAATCCATAAGTAATGATATCTCACCATATCATGAAAGAATCACACAGTACATACATAGTTATTTATACCCTCACTATAGAACGAATGGGATCCAGCTATGACTCCATACATTGTTTCCCATAATCTTCTAAAAACATGGGTAGATTCTACTTCTGGAACTCACATGTGAGATCATCTATTTCTTGGGAAGAAATTTTGATTGTTTAATGGTCAACGTGAAGCATAAAAACAAATCAAAGAACCATTCCTCAACCCATGTCTTCTTAACTTTCATTTGTGTCTTCACTAGCATGAATGGATGGTGTATTGGTATCCCATGCCCCACCACCATCAGAGAATAAACATTTCCACCCTCCAGGAACACGATTGGTGGTCCTCATGGTGCTGTGATTTCAAAATTCCAAACATATACATTAAATATGAACGTTACCAAAGCTCTTAGATCAAATCATGCATACTAAAATAGAATAGGTACTAGATGACATGTATATGAGAAACACCCTTTTACATAATCATTGAGTTAGGTGTGGGCGATGTACAGATCATACAAAAACATGATATACTACCCGCTGCCCACAACTATGGTCAGTTGTAGTTCATGTTCCATCCTATATGCATCTTTATTCCGAATTTTATTTTCATATCAATTCGCCATTTAATTTTATAATTTTATTTATTTCATAATCCTATTTAGTATGTCTAACTAAATTATTCGCCCAATCCAATCCAATGAGGTCCAACACACATCATTATCCTAAACATGACAAAAATCTATTCAGAACCATACCACATTCTATAATTCCTATCAAAATAGTAGATATATTTATATAAATATATCATGACATCTATCAGGAATATATGCAAAAAGTAATGCATCCAAATTTAAATTGAATAATACATGACATATTATTCATATATTTTGCCTAAATTGACTCATGATATGGCATTCTATCATCTCATGGGGTTTCAACACTAATTTAACCCATAATCACATCTAAAATTAAATCATAATTCAAGTTCGACATCAATTTTTTGGAATCAAATCAACTATAATAGTCCATGTCTAGAAAAAAAATATTTTAATCTATCCAATTTGGCTTTTTTTAGTAAGTGGGTTGTATACACCAAGACAAAAGTCCTATTAAATTTCCTCCTCCATTCTATCCTTGTTTATTGTTGTTATAAATAAGGAAAATCATAAATTAACCCATTGATAAAACTGTTTATGGACATGGTCCTGGGTGCCAATGAAAGGATCCCCGAGATCGGTTGGCTACTTGGAATCGTGCCCATCTACCAAAATGACATATGCTACTGATTAAGAGCAAGGTCCTAGTGGTGTCCCTATAGATAATATGCACTCATCACTAGAGTGCATCAGTATAGACATACAATATTATATAAATAGAAAAAGCATTAACAATGACTATAAAATAGATTCAAATCAAGAATAGATAACAACATCCAAAGGATTCTAATACAAAATGATGAAAATAAATGTTTCTAGAAAGCATCCAAAATAAGAATTATTGGATTTAGTACAATATATGTGAAATTTTTTTAAATGAATACGTCTATCACATTGATCGTCACATTGGTCCCATGAATCTATAATCCTATAAAATAATCAATAACATGTAGTAGGGAACTTTCCCTTACCCATACCAATAGTCATATATTTTTTTGTGTACCCAATATGGCCTGAACAGTGTGTGAGACTAAATCATAGTTGGAAGACACCCTTGTTCAATTTAAATACAATAAGTTAATATATATAATAATAGTAGTGTACATTTTTAATGTATCATTAATGGATGTTACCAAGTAATCATCCAATAGAGTTCATGTTCTTATTTGTAATCAATCCCATTTAATGATTCAAATTAATTTAATTAATATACCCCAAGAAATGCTGCATACCCCTTCTTCCCCTATGAAGATATGATCAATTAATGGATAAAAAGGGCATCCATAAAGTACCTTCTAAAGATCAAATCCTTTCATATCCATTGTATTTTAAAAAAATTCATATAAATCATTTCATTCGTAATTCATTTATTAAACATAGACCATCCTTGGACTTCCAAATTTTGAATCAACATATCTCTCTAGAATTAATATAAACCAACACCCTATAAGGCCATTAAATGAAATACTACATTAAACCCCCGTATTTCTCTTTTTGTGGTATATAATCATGTCCACTCGAGTTCATCCTTGGAGGTCCACAATGGGAGTCCATGTATCACCCATGGATGATATGATCAATTTCCCTCTATGACTATCCTTTGAAATCCTTATAGATTCCATGTGTTGCAACACATATAAGGGTAATACCATATGATTCCTTCCTTCGTAGTCCATATAAGGATACCATGTATCAATCCAATCTAAGGATGGTATAAACCACGTGATTATGTACATGTATTTCTTATTTGAATCCATGTGTCACCCATGGAATATAAGTATTTAATAGATTAAATAATATTTAATAAATTTCAATTATTTAAAATTGTTTAAACTTATCAAGTTCATAACCAAGACCATTTCAAGTCAACCTCACCTAAAAAGGTGAATCTTATAATTTCTATGCTTAAAATTCTTAATCATTAATTTATTCACATGTTAATTTCATTATAACATGTATTAAATGATTAATTCCACATTACAAGAAATGTTTCAAGAATCATGGAATAAATCACCTTTTAATTATTAATCGAGTTCACAATTGATATTACGATTCAATTGAAAAAATCAATTCAAAAATAAATTCATATTCTAATATCCCATGACATTGGAAAAGGGGAATACCATAATTTATCAAATTCATAAAGCCATGCATGGTGGTCTAATTCATTATCCACTACCCCATGGTGTGGTATTAAATCATGTTCCACAACATATAAATAGTCATTGATGACCTATTTAATTACACAGGGAATGGATTTAAATATAATTTAAGGATTAAGTTCATTTAAAGGTGACACCCTAGGAATTTGGAGAATCAAACTACAACATATATATAGAATTCAGAAAAAAAAATGATTGAGACAACCTAACATATGTCTTTAGTGGATAGTGTGACACGTTTCAGGTCCTATTTTGACTAAAAATGGGAAAAATTATATGAACGGGTGGAGAACCTAAAATATGGATAATTAACATGCACCTAAATACCATATCCAATAAAAATCCAAATGAGGAATGGCTGAAATGGAATCATAAAACAACAACGAGGAACCAATGAAAGAAACATTCTTGAATATGATATCAGACCGAGGTGATATCTTGAGTAATAGTTCAGTCACAAAAGAAGGATCTCACATAGAAATGATTCATTGATGGATATAAAATAGAATTTGTATTGAGAAAAAAGAAATTTTATGGGGAAAATTCAAATTTTACCAAATTTTAAGGGTCCTAGGGCTTGGACAAAAGATTGGCCAAAACATTCCACGAACAAAAATTATTTATTTTGGATGGGAAACATCACATGTTTTGTCTAACAATTTGAAAACCATGGAAAACGACTATGTGAAAATTTCATACATCATCGAATGACCTCCAACCTCAAGTCGCTTGTTTTTTCAAATTGTGCGAACTTCTCTAGTTTTTTTGACATCATTCATGCTTAGTCAAACTATGTGTCAAACCCCTCATTGTTTTTAGTAACCATGAGTTGTTCCAATTTACACCATGAGTTGGGTTACAATCAATGAACTTGTTCTAGACACTCCAAATTCCTCTTTGTCCTTAATGAAAAATCATATTGTTAAATATTTATTCATTTAAAGTAAAATTTTATCAAATTTAAAATATCTTTATGTAAATAAAGAACAATTTTCATAAAGAAATTCATCCCCAAATTTCCTTCTCAAGGGTTGTCAAGAATCACCAACAAAAAAAACTGCATCCACTATTCTCATAAAACATCCTCCATCTAATTGGCCTTGTCCTTTATTTGATAGTGCTGGAATATAACCCCTACTAGAGGAACTGAATGACAATATGGAACCATCATGGTACGATTCAAGAAACACACGAGATTCACATAAATTGACACAAATACCTATAACTCAAACTCAAGGGGTAGAAAGTCATGATATGGGTCTGAATGGTAACAAAACTACTGAGAGACATGAAATATGTTATGTGTGGCCCACTACCTATAAGGTAACTTTAGCTGATAGAAATCCAAGTCAACACTCTCTAAAATGTCAAATGACCAGACATATCCCAATGAAATATTATGATGTCACCTGATCCTACTATATTCCACCATCGGTGAAATACACAAGAATACATGTTCCCCAACCTAGAACATTAGAGGTTGTATATACAAATAAGTGTAATATTTCCTTCTAGGACATGTAGTATCAATAAAATTGTAATTAAACTGCACTTTCTCTGTGGTATACTGAAGGAGAATACATCTACACACCGCGACCACTCCTTCATCTAACAAACATAGAGGTAAAAAACCTGTACTACCGTACAAATCCTAATAAGGCTCCAACAAAGTAATAAGCTGATATATATTATTGTATGTGAATTAAAACAGGTGTATATGCCTCTTCAATGATCCTCCAAAATCATATACTCATGATCATAGTATGTTCTAATGAACATGAATCTTGTTCTTTGATAGCCATCAGTCTGAGGGTGGTACATTGTGTTCAAAATAACTTATGTAACTAACTCTCTGTGTAGCCCTTACCTAAACCATTATGTAAACTGGGAATCCCACATTGAATCTATAGAATATGGGACCCCATGAATTCATACTATCTCTGGGAAATATAACCATTGATAGTCATTCATTATAAAGGGTTTTGTGATCTTCTAGATATGTGATATATTTGAGAGCCTATCAATAAAATACATAATACAACATTACCTCATAGGGATCTCAGTAAACGAGTTAAAAAATCCATCGCAAAATAATACATTTTCCATGAGAGAATGTACAACTACTATAATTTTTTGGATGGTCACTGGTGTTATGCTTTTACTGAATGATTGGTGGGACATCTCATGATAAAACTAGATACATATATTTTCATAGTCGTCCACTTACACAGGATATATAAATCACAATACATCTCGATAAATCCAATACAAAATTCCCATTATATAGAAATAATTTATCACATTATCTAATCCTAAATGTATATGGAATCCCATAAGATACCATGTACTAGATGAATTTCATCCTCCCCTACAGTCAAACTACATGGAGTGTCCCCACCGGCTACAGTCTCCCAATGGACACGGCCCTCATGAAACCAATATTTTCATCATTCTTCATATGTCTTGAAGGGTATAGGTAATAGCTATGGAAGATAATAATGTATTTACATAAATTTCCTTCTTATATAAGACTATTATAGTGATTATATCCATATGTTTCCACTTTCCATAACACTACTGAACTACCTTTATATATGTCCTCTTACTCAGCGCATCAACCACTATATTTCCCATAAATGGGATATTCATGGGATTCCTCCAACTCCCCAGACTCCCATAGACATCCAATTCACCCTTGAGAATAAAATCCCTCACCTCCGTTAATGTGAAGGTCTCCCATTATTGATAGAAATAATTGATAGCAAGATAGGAAACCAACCTGTCCACCACCATAATGTTTACAAAAACCATAATATCTTCGAATAAGTTCTCCCATATGAAGTGAAACATACCATTGTCATAGGGGAACACCATGTCTTATGTACATCCTCCATTATAATAAACAACATAAATCTAATATTCATAGATTATTTAGAGTACCAAAAATATATCCCATGAATATACATAATGGGATCATATATAAAGTTATGACAAGTGACACTATTTAAAGATACAATTTTTATTTATAGGATACTAGAATATTAAATCTCACATTATAATAAATATTTTTTGAAACCATTGCCTATGATATGACTACACATATATGGAATTATTCGCATCCCTATAGTGCTGCCTAGTTATGATGAGTAGATCCTATCTATAAATGTTTTAAAACCAAGCTCATACTGCAATGGACACAACCACAACCTCAAACATATCAGTGAGTTATACTCTCACTCCCTACATTATGAGATTATGCTGGTGATGATCCAATATATGGATATTATATATACCCTACATCAATGTTTTTATGAGAAAATGTTCTTCAAAATTGTTTTTGATGACCCATCTATTTGTAGGTTTGATATTCGATCTGGTATCTTTTACAATGAGACCTCATATGTCCTAGCCTACCTCATTTGTAGCTCCTCACACAGATGCCTATGTGTGTGAAATAAATAATAACATCACCACATTGAATCAACAAATGAAGATTCCTTCTACTGTTCGATGTAATTATATAACATGATGCCTAACTATCCTTGGTTTCACCTCCATCCTATTTTAGGATACACTCTAGGATAAGCATTTGATTCACTATTCTAGATATGGTATTCTAACAAATTTCATTAAATTATGACAACATTTACTACATGATACCATCATTTAATATCATATATTTATATTACTTTTCTCCCATCATAATATGTTTGAATCACTCAATGTCAGAAAAATGGATAAAAAATCTATAACAGATAACACACCCTTCTCCGGGTGCATGAAATAATAAGATATATCATCCCTCGACATATTGGGATAGAAGTAATCATATAAAGATGAATAAAAATGCATCCATGATGTCTATTGATGAAAATACATATGAGTAATGACATCACACCATAGCTCAGTGGATTTCATACAACATATACGTACAGAGCATTACCATCCTCTCTGGAGGCATCCTTATATCATTAAATATAGATAGCATTGCCTCTAGACATAAACCTACATCATGTGGTCCTCCATCCGTGGAAAATGTGGGCTGATGAGACAGATATAACTCAAAAATCAACTGCTCTATACACATGGAAGGTCATAAGACTCCCCGAATGACCAACATTATGAAAAAAAATCATCATGAAACAATTCCTTATAAATAATGTTTGGTACTATCATTATTTAATATGATGGAACAACCTGTGAACAAAATAATAGCCTTTATCCCACCACCACTTATGAATTATTTCCACCAACATCCTACAAAGAGACTATATTTCATTGTAGAGAATGTGCTATTCAATTCCAAACACATGCCATAGATAAGAATATTATCAATATTCATAACTCAAATCACATGTACTAAAATAGGATAGGTACAATCAATCATATATTAAAAATACATCCAACTTACTTCTCCATTAGTCTAGTCTGGTTGTCGTACATATTGTATAAAATTTGTATATATTGCGTATTACCTACTTCTATGGTCGGAACAGGGTAATGTACTCTATTATAAACAATTTCACTTCCAATATTATTTTTATATTCATTCAACATTTAATTTCGTCACATCAATTATTTGAAATTAAATTTTAATATATTGAACAAAAGGATTTCCCAAATCATAATTCCTGTGGAAGCATACATATCATGAACCAAAATAGAACATCCACATAATTTGTACAATAACATATTAAAAAATACATATCACAATAGAAGTAATATATATTTATTGGAACCTACCATAGTAGCATTCAACCTATAATTCATCCTAAATTGAATGACATAGTGTAAAAAATGTGATTCCTTGGAGATGACTAAAATGATGCATCAAATGAAATACTCTCATCTGTTCAGGTTTTATCATGAAAAAACCCACAATCACATCAATAATAACGTAAAAATTAAATTTTTTCACCCATCGGTGGAACCAAATCAATTTTAATACTCAGAATATTGAAAATAATGATTTAATTTGAAGAAATTTGTCTTTTTCCTATATGTGGGTTAGATACCCCCAGGCACAACTCATTACGAAATTCCAATTCCTTATAATATGAATTTATTGTAAAAACTAATAAGAAAAACAAGAAATGATCCCAATATTACTGCATTGTAACATCAAGATCCTGGGATGCACATAAATTTTCCTTGAGCCTAGTTGGACACATGAACAAAAGCGCATCAGCCCTAATTCAAGATGATTTCTACAAGAATCTGGGGACATGGTGTGTCCATTGGGGGACTATAACCCCATTGCTAGAGTGCAGAATGTATAATATAAAATATCAGGTATATAGAGGTAGTAGTAAATAATAAAATAAAATATGAAATATAAATAGATTCAAATGTCAATGGATACAGAAATACATGGATGATGATACATCTGTCTAAAAAGAATAAAAAATAGATAGACAAGGAATCAATATAATACAATTGAAAATGGTTCAATAGGAAAATAGAATGCATCATAACCTCAAAAATCATCTTAGTCCCATGTCCCTCTTATCACAAGAACAAATAAATTACCTATTGTAGGGAACTTCCCCATATCCATATATGTAATCTTATAGTCTTTTCAGTTACCAAAGGGAGCATAAATATGGTTTGAGACTGAATTCCTATAGGCTACCACCCATTGTTATGTGAAATCATGACAATATATATATATCAATTAATGTTTGTGTGATGTAATGTAATTTTCAAGGAAGTACGGAATGATAACGTCTTATTAATTCCACCTTTTTATTTATAATGTGGTAAATTTAAGTGTTAAATATCATTTAATTTACTGACGTAGAGACCCATTCGGTTGCTCAATATACCCCCTGATGATACTATAAATATGACAGCCCAGCTTTTTATTACACAGTTAAACATGATTTATTACAAAAAATCATCACTTCATACAGCATAGATGATCAAGAGGCCTACTATATTTGGGGATTAGGAACATCATATAACATCTTAGAACATATAAAACAGAACATATTTACTGATAAATTCCTTTATATGACCACTACATTCCCTCGTACTTATAATTACATGGGATAACCTGAGGACATGCATAAAGAAAATGGTGAGCTATAAATCCCAGTAAGGGAATATTCATGGAATAACATGAGGCATACAATACATGTTAGAAAATAGGAATATCAATGGATCACAAAAGAAACATGAACTTAAAGGAATGATAAAGCATGATAATCATGACATGGAAATGTGGAAACAACACTTAACATGGAATTAGCATGAGCCAAGGCACATTGCACATTGAGAAAGAGTAAACCCTCATTGCACAAGAATCATGAGTAAAACATCGTTTCTCAAGAATTAGAATGAGTCAACACCCATTTCACATGACGTATTATGATACTATACTTTACAAAATGCATTGGTGCGCTATCATGGCACACCCTTCTTAAACATTTCATTTTAACCATAAGTGTGCCACATAGATCATATAACATGGAATAAACCAACATCATAAGTTAGTACATGACTAATTAAGGTGGAATAAATACATGAATGTCTATTCTATAGGCATATATGAATAATGGTGAACACCCTTTATAGAGACATGGGTATGGTATTTACTACAAAATAATCTTGGCATGGAAAAACACGGTGCAATTTTGGAAGCATAACGGTGTGACATAATGATTAATGAAAATAGTTGGTGAGATATAAAAGGGTGTATCATCATATTTACATGAAATATACTTTAATGGGATCACATGGATCTATTTCGGAACAATCATAATTGAATTTTGATGCATAATACAAATGAATTACTTGTATGTAAAAGAGGAGAGATAAATCCCTCACAGAATTTCGACATGGTAACGAGTGTAATGGGAGGATTATATTTGGATTATGGGGTATCCCATAATCCAAATATATATTGGAAAATATGGGGAGGTGAAAAATCATAACCCAATATTTTTAATTGATTACAAAATGGAATAAAAACTTAATGAAATATAGACAAAAATTGGAAGGGGTGAAATCCCTAACATTGAAGTGTGATTTAAATGGCCTGGAAGGGGCTCGAGAGAGGCTTCTTGGTAGCATGTGGAACCTTGGGTGGATTCTAGAGATATGAGGGTAAGGGTTGGTCGAATTATAATGTATTTTAGTGAAGAGTAAGTAGGAGCTTTGGTGGGATAATATATGAATGGAGAGGGAATTCATAATTATTTAGGTTTTGGAAACCTCACATTAAACTAATCAATACTACAAACCAGAACCATGTTTTTTCCCTTGGTATTTTACAAAGGGTAGTGGAAAACAATAAATTATATGTCTTATATCCTATCATCTTAAAATAATAGGGTTTCTTATGTATAGTATAGTAACACTATTAAAGAAAACAATTTAAAAAGACAAAATGTTTTATAGGTGTTGTAGGGTCCACAAAATCATTGTAAAATAAATAAAACAAATCTAAAATCACATTATTTTAATGATAAATTATATATTGTCCGAAAATAATGTTTATATTATTTAATTACCTCACTATTGAGTCATTATGATGACATAAAACACATTATATATTTAAACAGTATTTGATTTTTAACAAAAAATTCGACTGTCTCAGAAAATTATGAAAAAATCACCGTAGGATAATTTTTATGTTCTTTTCCAAAAATAATATTCATTTTTTTTAAATAATTTTATAAATTGGTGAATTGTTACTTTTAAAATAAAAACATATATTTACCGAAAATTCCTGGGTTTTGACAAAAACAGTTTTGAATCCTTAATAAAAATTACAATTGCATTCATAAAATTATGAGTTCATTTATATTTAATAAAATTTTATTTAATAAAAATATTTTATTTATATATTATATAATTCCAAAATCCATTCATCATCAAAATATATTTCATAGCTGAATATTATATAAAAATACTATTTGTGCACTAAAACCTATTTACAATGTAACAATATTAAAATGAATGCACATTCTTTATACCAAAGTAATGTACATTGTCAATGTTCTTGGGCCTTTTTAGATAGCCCTTATAACACCAGCATAATACTGGAGGGTAAGGTGTGTGATAGTGACAGACTCTTCTGGTGGCTTGGATTACATCTATTGGGTGGTAATCTCTATTAACATCCACATCTCCCATAGTCAGTTCCTCTATAGCTTAATGTGTTCATGATTGGCTTGGGATTGATCTAAATAAATCCCAATGACGCCACCTCTTTTTCGAGATCCGGAAAATGGGCTTCTTATGGGGAAATTCTATTGGATGAGGCCATCCCTTCCTTTGTCTTAGTAAATTGGATTTGTTAAAGCCCTATATTTATACTAATCATGTGATAACATATCAAAGACTATATTAGTTGTCTTCACAATTCATTACTGTATTTTAAAATCTAGAAACATATAACCAATGATGTTCACATTTTATATAAACATAATAAGACATTTAATTACATCAATAGGAATTTAGATTAATGATTGTTTGGGTCATTACAATCTCCCCCCTTATAAATTTTAACCCATGAAATTTTCATTTCCCACACTAACGTTGATGTGGGTGACTTTGCTTCAACACTTCCTCTGATTCACATGTCGCTCCTTCAAACTTGTGGTTTTCCCACAACAACTTGACTAGGGGAATTGTCTTATTTCGTAGCAATATTTCCCTACGATCTAAGAAATTCACCAGTAGCTCCTCGTAAGAAAGATTATCCTCTAGTTGTACAACCTCTGAAGAGAGTACATGTGAAGGGTATGGTATGTACATTCATAAGAGGCATATATGAAATACATCATGTACTTTTTCCATGGTAGGTGGAAGTGCTAGTAGATAGGCCACAACCTCCAACATGATCAAGAATATCTAACTGGCCAATGTACCTAAGACTTAACTTCCCATTCTTTCCAAACCTCATGAACCTCTTTCATGGATATATGCTTATAAATACCATGCCCCCAACATTAAACTCAATGTATTGTCAACAGTTATCTGCATAACTCTTATGTCGACATTGGGATGCCTTGATATGTTGTTGAATGGTCTTCACCTTCTCTACCATTTCCTCGACCATTTCGGGTCCATGAAACTTACACTCACTAATTTCATCCCAACATTCCATTGTTCTACACCTCTTCCCATATAGGGATTTATAAGGTGCCATTTGGATCCTTGAGTGTAAACTGTTATTGTAGGAGAATTCAACTAGTGGAAGATGTTGGTCCCACCATCCTTTGATGTCCATAAAACACACTCTCAACATGTCCTCATTTTTTTCGATAGTCTGCTTAGATTGGTCAATAGTTTGAGGATGATAATCCATATTGAAGTCCAGCTCAGTATCTAGAGCATGTTATAGAATCATCGAAAACATATTGGTGAATCGTGGATCTCGATGGGATACAATAGATAATGGTACTCATTGCAGCCTTACCACTTCACAGATATATATCTATGACAACATATCCAATTAGAAATCATCCCATATCGCAATGATGTGTGCATACATTGTAAGAAGATCCACAACAACAGAGATTGCATTGTTTCCTATGGATGTATTTGGAAGTCTGGTAATAAATTCAATGGTGATGTTCTTCCATTCCAATACTTGTATGAGAAATGGTTTCATCATCAGCTTAGATTTTTTCCTCTCTTCCTACACTTTCTAACAAACCAGGAACTTTGATGTATACTCATCGATCTCATTATTCATATAATCCCACCAATAATTCTATCGGAGATCTCGATACATCATTGTTTTTCCTAGGTGAATTGATAAATTTGAACTATCTGAATCATCATAAAGTTCCTATTTCAACTCCGGATGCGATGGAACACATTTTCTTTCCCCAAATCTCACAATTCCTTCTTCATTAACATTGAACTCTGAGTATTTCCATTTTCTGATCGCTTCCACTCTCGTCTAAATTCCCACATTCATCCCTTTGAGCATCCTTTAACTTTTCCAAAAGAGACGGTTGAAGAATCATTTCTGAACTGATTGATGTTGTCCTTTATTTATTATTCCCATGTCTATCTTCCTCAAATATAAGAAGATTGAATCCTTCTCAATTATCATCAATGATAGAATTGATGGGTCATTTCAACTTAGAGAATATTTCACCTTGTTTCCTTTCCCAGGGTCGTAATGTATTGAGGAGTCATAGTCTTTGATCAGATCTAACCATCTTTGTGGGTGCATGTTTGACTCTATCAGTGTTAATATATATTTGAGGCTTTTGTGGTCTGTATATATTTCACACTTCTCACCAAAGAGATAATGCCGCTATATTTTTAAAATTAAGATCACCGCAACAATCTCCAAATCTTGTGTGGGATAATTCTTCTCATGAAATTATAATTTTCTTAAATCATAAGCAATGAATTTTTCATTTTTCATCGAAAAACAACCCATGACTTTTTTCAAAGCATCACGAAATACCACAAAATTTTCTTCACCTGTGGGTAATGTTAGCACGAACATACTGACCAACCTACTTTTTAACTTTATAAATCATTATTTGCATTCATCACTCCAAGAAAACATTACTCCCTTCTGGGTTTGCATGGTTAGAGGGTTGGATAATCGTGATAAATTTATCACAAACCATCGATAATATCCAGCATACCCCAAGAAGCTACGGATATCCATTACCGATGTAGGCATCATCCATCCCATAATGACATCTGTTTTGAAGGGATCCACAGATATCCCATTGCTTGTGATGATATGGCCCAAGAATGAGACCTCCTTCAACCAGAACACACACTTGTTGTACTTTTCATAAAGATTATTATTTTGCGAGGTCTATAGTATAGTTCTTAGATGCTCCTAATGATCCTCCTTGGTTTTATAGTACATCATAATTTCATCTATAAACACTACCAAAAATTTATCAAGGTAATCCCTAAAGACATTATTTATCATGTCCATGAATATTCTGGGAGCATTAGTGAGTCTGAAAGGCATTACTATGAATTCATAGTACCCGTATCTTGTACGAAATGTAGTATTGGGATATATTATTTCATCACCATTACTTGATAATATCATGACCTAATATCCACCATGGAGAATTATTGTGCTACACAAAGCTGATCGAAGAAGTCATCAATTAATGGTAGAGTATATTTTTTCATTATCGTAATTTTTGTTAAGCTCATGATAATCTATGCAAAGGCACATTGACCCATCCTTCATCTTGATGAAGAGGATTGGTGCACCCCATGGTACAACACTTGGGCGTATAAACCCTTTATCCAGATTCTCCTATAGTTTTTTATTCAGCTCCTCAAGTTCCACAACATCCATTCTGTATAGAGACTTGCATAATGGCAATATCTGAGGTATAATATTAATTGAGAATTCAACATCCCTTCTTGGTGGAGGACCAGTCAATTTCTTAGGAAACACTTCAGAAAATTCCCTAGCAATTGGAATTTCATCAAGGATAGTTGCCTCTACAGACTCAATAATCTAAGCCAGATATGCATGCCCAAATGGTAGTAATATCCGTGCTTGAGATGATAGAGCTAAAGAATATTCATCTCCCTCCTTGAACCTGTATAGAATCAGGTGTCGATTGTCCAAATGGATAGTGATTTCCCTGTCACATCAATTTTGGTTGTCTCTATATAAGGAAAGCAAATCAATGCAAAGAATTGCATAAAATTCCACAATATAGAGTATGACATGGTTTTCTAGGAAATTCAATCATCATATTTAGATAGGGTGAGATTTATATTCATGGAATGCAATGATTTCCCCATTTTTCTTATTCACCATCATCTTTACCTCCATGATTTTTGGCAGTGTTAGGATTGTTCTATTAAAATTTGGTGATATAAATGAACGTGTAGAACTAGAATCAAAAAGAATGTTCACTATTATTGAATGAATAACTAGGGTACCTGTCCCAACATCATTTTCAGGGTTCACATCGATGGTAGTGATGGAAAAGGCTCGACCTTCTTGCCTTAGAGATTGTTGGTTTCCCCTGAAAACTATTGTCTTAGGGAACTGATTTGTGATATGCCATGTTTTTTTCAGTTGTACCAATGAAAAATGCGTTGAGGTTCAGACGGAGTGTTCCTATATTCTGTTGTGGCCGTATGATTATCATTTCAGAAGTTATTATCTATGTGCCCTTATCATCCACACCTAAAGAATCTCCTCATCCACTTCATGGAATTTTTGATCTGCTTCTTTCAACATCTTTTCCAATTGGGGTGCTAGATCTAATTAACACTATTGGATTTATGCATCAGACTGCCAGTATTGAAGTCCACATTATTCTTCTTATCCCAATGATACACCTTAGATTCTCTGATAACTATTTCAACCTTGAGAGGATATTAGACAATTTCTTCATAGCTGTCTATGTCACATATTGTGAGTGCATTCCATAGGATAGGTTTCAGCTCACCAAAGAAGTGGTCTACCTTGAATTCGGGGGTAATGAAAAAGCTGGAGTTGTATCATGCTAGACATGTGAGGTTTTCCACATACGCATCAATAAGATTCATCTTATTTTTACTTGAGGTTAAGGAAGTCTCTTTCCATCTTATATTGGATGGTGCATAGAAAATATTTATCAAAAAACATCTTCCAAAAATCATTCAATTCAAATTCCTCGATTTCCTCCTCAGGCTTCATATATTTGATCAACTTCCACCATTGATCGGCTTCACCATCCTAATGATATGCAGCCAGATGAACCTTCTCTTGTTCATAACATTGATTGATGTAGAATATTGTAGAGACCCAAAGCTTGGCGTACATGAACAATACATTACATTTGCGGAATACTTAATACATAATAAAAACTGACACACAAGGATCGTAATAGTTTAGTGACTTTTGAAACTCTGAATGAAATCTTCTAATCATGGTGAAAGATTTTCAACATCTCCCAATAAATATCTTCCCCTTTTTTCTTACCTAAAACAATTCTTTATATCATGGGGAAAAGAAAACATAAAAGGGGTGAGCTCGAATGCCCAGTAAGGGTAAACATAGAGAAAATTAAACAATCCATAAAAATTTGAATGCAAAAAAACTTGAACATAAAATCTAAACATCAAAATCTTTAGCAAAGACATGAATCTTGGAAGTACGTAAGGAATATATCATAAGGTAACATCGATCATGAAAAAATAGCATGGGAATAAAACATGTCATTGTGGAAACGATTCAGCACTTGTTATGATTTCTATTGTAGCCAAGACATTGTTGCCAAGACCATCTTTGTGGACAAAGTCCATTTCTTAATCGAGTTCACTCCTCGTTTCAGTCCTGTAACACTGAACCGGATTAACTTACCATTCCATCCATGTCTATATCATGAGATATAAATCATTACACAATTAATTGGCGGTAGATATAGGGCCCACCTATCTCATAATGAAATCATTCTTACTTGTGCCACAAAATAAACTTAAAACATTCAACATAACCCAATGAATAAAATGGGTCTCATAAACATCATACCATCATCACATAATCCATATAAAACAAATGGATATTTAATCATAATAAATGTGAAACCATGTAAATCATAGAGACATTAAACTTGAAAATACACATATGAAATAATGTCAACTTAGATGGAAAATGGTTTTGATAAAACACTTGAAATGAATTCTTGAGGAAAATATACTTTCTTCTTTAAAATCATTTTCGTTTCACAAAATGCCATGCATTTTTAAAAGAAAGAGATTTTGTGGGAAATAGTCATGATATATTTTGGAGGAAGATTCATGAAAATAAGGCTTTATAAAACTCTAAGAATCCTTTCATGCCGTATAAGTAAAAAACATTTTTCTCGTACTTTTGCCGGAAAAGTAAAAAAAGTACCTGGTAGGGTAAATAAAAGAAATATTCCTTCCTTACCATGGTGTAAAATTCAAAATGGGTAAACATGACTTTAAACATACAATAATACACTTTTATAAAACACGGATGATAGAAATAACCCCATTAAATACTTAAGAATAAGCAATCTCGGATAAAAATGTGATTTTCAAAATTATCCCTTGCCTTACGTCCGATATGCTTCATACGTATCCAAACATCCTGTATAATGATTTAGATAATGTCATTGACTTATTACAGAATCATATTCATTGTTATGATATCATATATGTTTCAATTATGACTTTATATTAGCCGTTTGTTTTGTAAATTCCATGTTAAAGTAGCATTTTGGGTAAAATCATTTCATTTATCGTATGTGTTTCAACTTGTCATTCTTGATATTAATACTTATATCCCGATGTACATAATTCCAGAATGTAAAACATGATTTATATATAATATATATTCATCATATACATATATATATTATAGATCGTTAAAAGGAATGAAATACACCGTTCATGGAGACGGTATGCCATACGTACGCATGAACGTTGTTTTCGTATCCTTATTGAATTGAATGAAACTAAATAGATGACATACATATATATATATATATACATAAATACAGTAGAATTATTATTTCATATATTTCATTATTATTCATTATATAAACTTTATGATCATTCATGTATGGTTATCATGGATAATGAATCACATCGCGATGTAGAGACGGTAGTCCGTACGTACGCATGAGCAATGATATCGTTCCCATAATTATTGAATAGAATTGTAGAGGATGGTATAATATACCAGAATCCATATTATATTATAATAACCATATATATTTATTCTTTACACCATTATACCGATCCATGTAAGGTGTTGGTGGAAAAACAGACTTCACCACGGCGTGGAGACAGTATTCCTTACGTATGCATGCGTGGTGATTTCATTTTTCATAGGATGGATAGATGGTGAAAAATGGTTGTTTAATAAATATAATAACATATAATTATATGAGTTATACTGATTTTATTACTTCATAATGAAACAACTAAATAAGAATATGTGGAAGAAGAAATAAAGTTGAAAGAATCGGTAACGGACATTACCAATTCTTTGAAGCGCATCTTTGAGACCTCCTCTTAGGGCACTAAAATTGGACTTTGAAGAAGACCAGAACCTCTAGGATGTTTCTATGGAAGTGGAGAAGAGATGTTTTCAGATTTTGGCCAATCTTGAAGGCTCAATGTGGTGTGAGGAAGAGAGGGATGAGGTTCCCTTTTATAAGGGAGGAGAGGGGCACCTTTGGAAAAACTAAAAATATTATTTTATTATAAAGTCATATTAGGGTTTTAATAGCTACAAATTGATTTATATCGAAGATAATTTGGGTATGGGTCATACTCCGCTCATCCAATTGAATTTAGACAAGTTTAGGTTTCTATTTTAACCTTATCATTTTGATTTAACCTTAAGTTAAATAATTTTACTTTTACCGTGTCTTCTAGTTTTCTTACACTATAAGGTTAATAAACTTACTATAACAAGCCAAACGAACCCCAAGATGTTTAATATTAATATATATAACCTTATATAATCCATTTGGCCGAATATTATATTTTTAGGATTAAATTAAAAATTAATAATATAATATTTGTTTTAAAAACTATTTTATGTCAATTTTGACACTATTTGGTAATTGATTTTTGTGAAAATCATAAATGAATTATTAGTTATTTAAATTTAATTAAATCAAAACTAACATGTCATATTAACCTATAAAATTAGTGAAATTAATAAAAATGCTCAAATTACATTTATTTGGGTATTTATAACATCAATTATGTCAATATTTCATTGATAAGATAATTACTGCATCATCTTTGTGTCAAAAATAAATTAAATTATTTAATGTCTATAAATTATAAATAAAATACCATTATGTAGGAAATATGTTTAGATTTCTAATGAGTATTTATAGTCGAATTTATCTTTTGTAAACGCTATATTAAAAATGAAATACTTATTAAACATTGATTTTAACTATTTTAACTCTTCTTTGAATTAAATAATAATAAATGTCCCAATCTAATACAAGTGGACCTAAATGATAATATTTTATTCATAGGGTTATTTTTGTTCAAGATACACTTATCCAATATAATTAGAACATGTGTTAGGGTAATAATAATATCATTTTTACCCTTAATTATCCTATTTACTTTTAACTGTGGTAAATAAAAGTAAAAAGCTATTATTCACCAAAAAATATTTTCATCTCATTGAACCAAATTTTAGACCTTGATATTAACCGTGTTTATCGGATATTTGAAATTCCACTCACAGAAGCGGTAAAATTATGTTTTATGAAAAATTCAATTTTTTGACTACCACATAGTGGTTTCACTATTCATCAAAAAATGCATGTTTCCAGAAAAATACCAAAATTTAGGCCTAATCTATATTTGATATTATGAATTCAAAAATTATTTTTATTTTAACAATTTCAATACATATCAGTTGCATTAATTAATTTAAAAATTAATTCCCGTCGTAAAAAAATAGCGTGTTTTTAAGAGATAATAACTATAAAAAATTGACACTTGTTTATGTCTGGTTTAAATGTCAAATTACATCAAATGGCCAACATTTTTTTAAATGGTAAAAATATATTATAAATATACATTAAAACAACTAAAATTAATAATTTATCACTATTAATTATTTTAATTAAAAAAAATTTTAATTAAAATTTAGTAACATTAACTATTCATCAGAATATGAAAGTTATCCGAAAAGTACCAAAATTTCTTCCTAAGCTAATTTAGATATACCAAATCCTAAAATGAAGTCCATTTTGAAAAATAAATTAATTAAATTTCAAAAAGTGGGTATTACTATTCGTAACGGCTAGTTCATAATAATATTATAATAATATCTCATTTAGTGAAACTCGGTATTGGGTACTACACACGCTATAGAGGAAGGTATTTATTGCGTGTAATGCATGCCAGGTCAGGGATGCGTGTTGTGAAAGCTCTATTTGGTGTAGCGTACAACAAAAGACATTAATGAAATTAAAAAGAATATTTTTCATAAAATCTCGGGGTGTTACATTCTACCCCCCTTAAAATGAATTTCGCCATCGAAATTCATAGGGGTTATAAATGGATTACTACTCGAAAGTTATTTTAAAAGAAATCCTCATCGTAAAAAGTAATACCAAAACTTGGCTTTAAAAACTAAAGTATGAAACATAATGGTTACCCAAATTAACTCATCACTGGGTTTTCACGTAGGAGAACATAGGTGAAAATATGGATATGGAAGAAAAATCTAAACATCATGTTCTGATGGAGCATGGTAGAGAACATGGCTATGAAGAAGCCAACAATCACAAAGACATAAATTTGTGATGATCTAGGGTACCATCTGATTCATCGGATATAAGGGCACTAGGACAACACTTTTGGTTTTCATGATCATTTCCATAAAGTTTAAGAATTTTATTTAGAATAAATACTTACTTTATTTTGGTACAAATTCAGTGTTGTTCGTTCCTTGAACAATTTCCACTTCATCTCTTAATGAAATGAAGTTGAATTAGTTAATTGTGAAGTGTTAGCAGATTATGTGATAGAATGATGGGTCATTCCATCTATCTCAAACAAAAGGTTAGAAAAAGTTATTAAATATACATAAGTCGATCTATAGTGAGATTAATAATATATGGTTCCTAAAATGGACTTATACTTCATATATCATACTGCTTAATATTATAAAACTAGTTTCTACTAAACAAGGACTTCCTGTAGGCCAGTGGTAGGCGATAAAGGCCAGTCACACTTCAGTTTTGGGTTCGATTCCCACAGCCTTGTCTGACGCGATGGGCTGTCACCCGTCTTGAAGGTTGTCCTTTTTCTAAAACTACATTACTATAACATCACATCCATAATATCGAAAAACGTTCTTTCCTTAAACAACACTAACTTATGTCCAACATAATCCATTCCAATATTTATTTAAAAAAATTCGGTCCACGCTCATAGTATAAAGAAAACGATTACTTGAAATATCATCAACCAACCATCATTTATCCCCCATATATCTTTTTGGTCACATTCCAATCATGTGAATACCTTAATCATATATTCTCTTGAAAAATTAATACCCATTAAACCTTAGTGAAAACATGAATTCTGTCAAATGTTAACTCTTTCCACCTACCAAAATCAAAAACTTCTATATACTCAAACCATGATATAACCTCCTTCTTATATCAGTCATGAGCTCATGAATACTATCAAACGTTTAATTTTCTCCTTATACCTTCATTATGTGCATATCATCTACATTCCAAAAATATCTAAATAACCATTCATGGTTACTGGTACCATTCATCATGCACTTTCAAAACATAAAGAAATACAACAGTGTAACAATCCTTAGATGACTCTTTATTCCCTAGTAACACGAGATTACTTAATCAACATTACACCTGATAAACATATAATCATTCCACTACCTTCTTAATCCATTGACTGAGCTTCAACAATTATTTCATCTCACATATCATTTGTAGTATCTTCATCATCATAAACATAAATACTACCCATATGACCATAGTGATTCTCATCATGAGACTATCACTTAGGGCATTGGTTTGCATAATGCCCGTACATTCCACATTTAAAATATTTAACCGTTGTTGATGTCGTAGAAATACCATTATCCTCATCCATGGTGTTAACTGAACCTTTTCCTTTGCACTTACTGGATTTATATCCTTCTTTTCCACACCCAAAACATCTTCCAGTTCATTTGAAACATTCTCCTTGATTCCTCTTCCCACATGATTTACATAGGGAAAATTGAACCTTCTTTCCTCTAGGATCATCATGAAACTCCATATTTCTCTTATTAGCCAAGTCAGGAAACATACCAAATTAGAGTTTATTGATCATATTATGATAATGCTGATTCGGCCTAATTATGATGTTTGGACTTCCTAATACCATTTCATTTGGTTGCTCATGAAGAATATCATTCCATTTTCCATCATATCCTCCATTATCGTGAATCATCTTGTTTCCATCGATTTTCTAAAACCCAAAAAGAATAGTGTGAGAGGAAAAAATCATAATAATGGGGGAGTAACATCAATATCCAACATCTTAGGTTTAATCTAATATAGTTACCATAATTCTAGGACTATAACCTATACTTATACTTATCCTTAGGGACATCCCTAGACATACCTTATAAATATCTCTAGGGATCTCACTAAAGTTCTCGCATCCTAGTTTCCAAAGGTTGACTAAACCTTTACTTGGATATCAACTGTAGAGACCCAAAGCATGATGTACATGGACAACACATTACTTTTACGGAATACTTAATACATAACAAAAACAGACACACATGGATCATAATAGTTTAGTGTCTTTGGAAACTCCGAATGAAATCTTCAAATCGTGGTGAATGATCTTCAACATATCGCAATAAAGATCTTACCCTTTTTTTCTTACCTAAAACCTTTCTTTATATCTTGGGGAAAAGAAAACATAAAAGGGGTGAGATCAAATTCCTAGTAAGGGTAAACATAGAGAACATAAAACAATCCATAACAATTGAATGCAAAAAAACTTGATCATAAAATCCAAACATCAAAATCTTGAGCAAAGACATGAATCTTGGAAGTACATAAGGAATATATAATAAGGGAACATAAATCATGATAAAATAGCATGGGAATAAAACATGTAATTGTGGAAACCATTCAGCACTTTTTATGATTTCCATAGTAGCCAAGGCATTGCTGCCAAACCATCTTAGTGGACAAAGTCCCTTTCTGAATCGAGTTCATTCCTTGTTTCAGTCCT
The DNA here is from genome assembly GCA_963277665.1 of Viscum album. Classification (NCBI taxonomy): domain Eukaryota; kingdom Viridiplantae; phylum Streptophyta; class Magnoliopsida; order Santalales; family Viscaceae; genus Viscum; species Viscum album. Next base: position 322,864,471 of record OY728161.1, read on the forward strand.
GTAACACTGAACGAGATTAGCTTACCATTCCAGACATGTCTATATCATGAGATATAAATCTTTACCCAATGCATTGGAGGGAGATATAGGTCCCACCCATCTCATAATGAAATCATTCTTACTTGTGCCACAAAATAAACATAAAACATTCATCATAACCCAAAGAATAAAATGGGTTTCATAAACATCATCCCATCATCACATAATCCATATAAAACAAATGGATATTTCATCATAAGAAAAGTGAAACCATTTAAATAATAGAGACATTAAACTTGAAACATACACATATGAAATAATGTCATCTTAGATGGAAAATGGTTTTGATAAAACACTTGAAATGAATTCTTGAGGAAAATATCCTTTCTTCTTTAAAATCATTTTCTTTTCACATAATGTAATGCATTTTTAAAAGAAAGAGATTTTTGGGAAATAATCATGAAATATTTTGGAGGATTCTTCATGAAAATAAGTCTTCATAAAACTGTAAGAATCCTTTCATGCCGTATAAGTAAGAAAATCATTTTTCTCGTACTTTTTCCAGAAAAGTCAAAAAAGTACCTTGTAGTGTAAATAAAAGAATGATTCCTTCCATACCATGTGGTAAAAGTAAAAATGGGTAAAAATGACATTAAAAATACATGAATAAACTTTTATAAAACATGGATGATAGCAATAACCCCATTAAATACTTACGAATAAGCAATCTCGGATAAAAATGAGATTTGCAAAACTATCCCTTACCAAAGGTCTGATATGCTTCGTACATATCTGAACATCCTGTATAATAATTTAAATAAAGTCATGGACTTAATACAGAATCATATTCATTGTTATGATATCATATATGTTTCACTTATGAAGTTATATTACCCGTTCTTTTGTAAATTCCATGTTAAAGCATCATTTTGGGTAAAATAATTTCATTTATCATATATGTTTCGACTTGTCATTCTTGATATTAATACTTATATCCTAATTTACATAATTCCAGAATGTAAAACATGATTTATATATAATATATATTCATCATATACATACATATATTAAGGATCTATAAAAGGAATGAAATACCCCATTCATGGAGACGGTATGTCGTACGTACGCATGAACGTTGTTTTCTTTTCCTTATTAAATTGAATGAAACTAAATAGATGAAATAAATATATATACATAAATCCAGTAGCATTATTATTTCATATATTTCATTATTATTAATTATATAAACTATATTATCATTCATGTATGGATAACATAGAGAATGAATCTCATCGCGTCGTGGAGACGGTAGTCCGTACGTACGCACGAGCGATGATATCGTTCCCATAATTATTGAATAGATTCGGATTGGATGGTATAATATATAAGAATCAGTATGATGTTCTAAAAACAATATATATTTATTCATTACACCATTATACCCATCCATGTATGGTGTTGGTGGAAAAACAGATTTCACCACGGCGTGGAGACGGTATTCCGTACGTACGCACGCGTGGTGATTTTGTTTTTCGTAGGATGGATAGATGGTGATATAGGGTTGTTTAATACATATAATAACATATAAGTATATGAGTTATACTTATTTTATTACTTCATAATGAAACAACTAAATAAGAATTAGTGGAAGAAGAAATAAAGTTGATAGAATCGGTAACGGACATTACCTCTTCTTTGAAGCGCCTCTTTGAGACCTCAACATAGGGCACTAAAATTTGTCTTTGAAGAAGACCAGAACCTCTAGGATGTTTCTATGGAAGTGGAGAAGAGAATTTTTCAGTTTTTGGCCGTGTTTGGAGGCTCAAAGTGGTGTGAGGAAGAGAGGGAGGAGGTTCCCTTTTATAAGGGAGGAGAGGGGCACCTTTGGAAAAACTAAAAATATTATTTTATTATAAAGTCATATTCGGTTTTTAAGAGCTCCAAATTGATTTATTTCGAAGCTAATGTGGGTATGGGTCAAAAAACTCATCCAATAGAATTTAGACACGTTTATGTTTCTATTTTAACCCTATCATTTAGATTTAACCTTAAGTTAAATAATTTTACTTTTACCGTGTCTTCTTGTTTTCTTACACTATAAGGTTAATAAACATACTATAAAAAGACAAACGAATGCCAAGTTGTTTATTATTAATATATATAACCGTATCTATGTCCTTTGGCAGAACCTTAGATTTTTAGGAATAAAATAACAATTAATAATATAATATTTGTTTGAAACACTATTTTATGTCAATTTTGACACTATTTGGTAATTGATTTTTGTGAAAATCATAACAGAATGATTAGTTCAAAAACAATTAATTAAATCAAAACTAACATGTCATATTAACCTATCAAATTAGTTAAATTCATAAAAAGTCTCAAATTACATTTATTTGGGTATTTATAACATCATTTATGTCAATATTTCATTAATAAGATAATTACTGCATCATTATTGTGTCAAAAATAAATTAAATTATTTAATGTCTAAAAATTATAAATAATATACCATTATATAGGGAATATTTTTATATTTCTAATGAATATTTATTGTCGAATTTATCTTATGTATAACACTATATTAAAAATGATTTACTTATTAAACGTTGATTTTAACTATTTTAACTATTCTTTGAATTAAATAATAATAAATGTCCAAATCTAATACAAGTGGGCCTAAATGATAATATTTTATTCATAAGGTTGTTTTTGGCCAAGATAAACTTATCCAGTAGAATTATAACTTGTGTTTGGATAATAATAATAACATTTTTACCCTTAATTATCCTATTTACTTTTAACTGTGGTAAATAAAAATAAAAAGTTACTATTCACCAAAAAATATTTCCATCCCATTGAACCACATTTTAGTCCTTTATATTAACTGTGTTTCTCAGATTTTTGAAATTACACTCACAAAAGTGGTAAAATTAAGTTTTATGAAAAATTCAGTTTTTTAACTACCACTTAGTGGTTTCACTATTAATCAAAAAATGAAAGTTTCCAGAAAAATACCAAAAATTAGGCCTAAGATACATTTGATATTATGAATTCAAAAATTATTTCTATTTTACTGAATTCAGAATGTATCAGTTTCATTAATTAATTTAAAAATTAATTCTCATCATCAAAACAAATAGCATGTTTTTAAGAGATAATAACTATCAAATGATTGGCACTTGTTTATGTCTGGTTTAAATGTGAAATTACATCCAATGACCAACATTTTATTAAATGGTAAAAATATATTCTAAATATACATTAAAACCACTCAAATTAATAATTTATCACTATTAATTATTTTGATTAAAAAATTTGTTTTTAAATAAAATTTAGTAATTTTCACTATTCATCAGAATATGAAAGTTATCCGAAAAGTACCAAAAATTTCACCGCAAGCTAATTTAGATATTCCGAATTCAAAAATGAATTTCATTTTGAAAGATAAAATTTAAATTTTTTCAAAAAGTGGGTATTACTATTCATAACGGCTAGTTCATAATAATATTATAATTATATCGCGTTTAGTGAAACTCGGTATTGCGTACTACACACGCTATCGATGAAGGTCTTTATTGCGTGTAATTCAAGCCATGTCAGGGATTCGTGTTGTGAAAGCTCCTTTTGGTGTAGCGTACAACAGAATACATTAATGAAAATAAAAAGAATATTTTTCATAAAATATCAGGGTGTTACAAATATATTTTCAATGGAGTCGATCTATTGTTCGGTGATTGAGGAATCAAATGATCCATTAAAATTAGGAGGCCTTTGTCTCAGGAAGATCTCGATAGTGACTTGCTATTTTTTTTAAGGGAAGCTTAACGTTCATCATGACCCATGTTTATATTCAAATCTTGAGTTAATTGGGAGAGAAGCTTGAAATTTTTTGTGATTCCTACTCCAATGAGATTTGGCATATTTTTTGCACAGTCAAAAAATTGATCTTTATATCGGTAGTTATCATGAGTCCTCCTCTTACCGGACATTGGATGAAATAAAAGGAATGATATGGGTAACACATAAAGGTTAATCCAAGGACAAAACTGATGACTTCTAAATAACTATTATTTCATTAACCAATGAATCCATATGTTTCAGTCTATGCAACTCATGATCAACATTCTAACATATATTATTAGGTGGATTTTTTTTAATTCCATTAATAAGTGTTTATAGTAAGCTTTTAAATTTACCAAAGCAAATCCCCCAAGAGTGTCGTAACTAAGAGTACAGAAAGAACCAATGTCGTGCACCTGTTCCCATTCAATTCTATCTCATAGTGGTGTTTTCGGGTTTTACCCCAAGGATCAATCTATGTGAGAGGTGCCTCTAACTGCTCGTATCAAGACAAGGATGTATTTTATTGATAAACCACTTACTCAATAGTCACCAATACATTGGGATGTTTTTATTATACATATTCATGCCTTTATTATCTTCACTAGGGTTTTCTAATCCTAATCCCAAAAATAACTAAACATATCCTCTGATACCAACAGTGACAACCCTGATTTTTATTACACAAATAAACTTGATTTATTAAGAAAAATATTCACGTGATAAAACATAAGAGATCGATATGTATACTATATTTGGGGCTTAAGAACAATACATATCATCATAGAACATAAAACAGAAAACATATTTATTTAAACTATCCTTTACATCACCACTACAATCAATCGTACTAAGAATTTCATGGGATAACCTGAGGACATGCATATCAAAAGGGTGAGATATACAGCCCAGTACGGGAATAAATAATTAATAACATGAAAAATACAATGCATGTTATACAATAGGAATATTAATGAATCACTATAGAAACATGAACATAAATTCATGATAAAGGATGATAATCATAATATGGAAATGTGGTAAAAATAGTTAACATGGAATTAGCATGATCCAAGGCTCATTTCACATGAAGCATGAGTAAACCTTAATTTCACATGAAGCACGAGTAAGACCTCATAGGTCTTGAATTAGCATTATTCAACACCCATTTCACATTACATATCATGATACAATACGTTACCCAATGCCTTGGAGTGCTATCAGGGTGCACCATTCTTAAACATTTCATTTCAGAAATAAGTGTTCGAAATTGATTAAATCTACATCATATGTTATTCCATGACTATGTATTGTGGAATAACAACAATAAATTACTATTCAATATGTGTATGTGAATAAAGTTGAATAATCTTGATAGGGACATGGGTATGGTATTCACTACACAACGATCTTGGCTTGGAAAAACGTGGTTCAATTTCAGCAGCATAACGACGTGACATAAGGTTTAATGAAAATATATGATGAGATAGAAAAGGGTATCTCATAATATGTACAAGAAATTTCTTATAATGGGATCATATGGATATATTTCCCAATGAAAGTAATGGAATTTTAATGCATAATAAAAAATAATTACTTGGATGTAAAGGAGGAGACTGAAATCTGTCACAGAATTTTGGCATGGTAATAGGTGTACATGTGAGGCTTTGTTGAGATATAAAAGGATCTCCAATAATACAAACATAAATAGTATATAATGGGAAGGTGAAAATTATATATACCCCATCATTTGTAATTTAAAACAAAAGGTCATAACAACTGAACGAAAATTAGACAAAAATGAGAAATGAAGAAATCCCTTACATGGATGTGTGTTCTCAAATTCTTGAGAGGGGATTACTAGGAGCCTGGGGTAGCTTGGGAGGATTATAAAGAGAGGATTTCAGGGTTTGGTCAAACTCTCAAGGCTTTGAGTGAAGATGATGTGGGAACATGGGTGGGATTATATAGGAAAGGTGATGGAATTTTTTATTATTTATTTTTGAGAAACCTCACATTAAACTAATAAATACCACAAACTAGCCAATGGTTTTTTCCAGAGAGGAGATTATGATAATTATTTATAATTCCAATAGCCGAACATCTTAAAATAATAGGTTTTCTTATGTGGAGGTGACTCAAACTCTCAAGAAAAACAATTTAAAAAGAAAAAACGTTTTCAAAGTCTTGGAGGGTCCACAAAAGCTTTGTAAAATAAATCAAACCAATCTAAATTCACATTATTTTATTTCTAGAACATATATTGGCCAAAAATTATGTTTATAGTATTTTATTACCTCACTATTGGGACATTATGAGGTAATAAAACACAATATATATTTAAATGGTATTTAATTTTTACCCAAAAATTCGACAATCTCATAAAATTAGGAAAAAATCACCGTTGGATAATTTATATTTCCTTATTCCAAAAATAATATTCATTTTATCTAAATAAATTTATTAATATTTCAATTATAAAATTAAAAATAAAAATGTAAATTTACTGAAAATTAATTGGTTTGAGAAAACTATTTTTAGAACCTTAATTAAATTAAAATTGAATTCATAAAATTATATGATCATTTATATTTAATTAAAAGTAATTTAATAATAATTTTTTATTAAGAAATTATTTAATTAAAAATTATATTAACTCATCAAAATACATTTCATTATTGAATATTAACTAAAAAACCTATTTGTGATTTAAAAACTATTTATAAAGTAACAATAATAAAATGAATGCACATTATTTATACAAAAATAATGTACATAGTAATAGTGCTTGGGTCTTGTTAAATGACCACATAGAACACCTGCATATAATTGAAGGTTAAGGTGTGCGATGGTGACAGACTCTTGGGGTAGCTCAGATATCATCGCTTGGGTGGTAATCTCAATTATCTTCCACATATCCCATAGTAAGTTCCGCTCAAGCTTAACATGTTTATGCTCAGATTAGGCTTGATCAAAAGAGAAACCCAATGAGGAAACCTCCTTTTGGAGCTCCTACAAATGGGCTTCATATGGGTCAAGTCTACTGTATAAGCCCATAGCTTCCTTTGTCTGTGTAAATTGGATTTATTAAAGCACAATATTAACACTAATCATGTAATCACTGTTCAACAACTATATTTACTATAGTCACAATTCATAATATTATTTTAAAATCCAGAAACATATAACCAATTAATTTCACATTTTATATAACTATAATAATATATTTAATTAGATCAAGAGGAATTATAATTAATGAATGTTTTGGTCATTACAATAAAAAATTTTTTAAATAGATCATCCAAAATGTGAATGACAGTGATTGAATCCAAGATTCACGGTTGTCTTGTTATACTGCGCATATAATCTATTTTCATCAATATTCATATTTGAACTTGAATCAACCTTCTCGTTGCTAATTTGGAATCTATAAATCACACTAGGAATAATATAACATAAAACCAATAAGATCATCCATGTGAAAACTCCCAAGAACCTAGTTAACTCTCAAGGTGTGGTATATCATCAATTCTAAATGATTTCAACCATTACAGTCCACTACAAGAGCACATGTATCAACCTTGGTTTATATGATCAAATTATATGAGATTCCATCAATGGAAATCCTTATAAATTCTACGTGTCACTCTTCAAATAATAGTTATACCCTATGATTCATTCCCTAGATGTCTATATAAGGAATCCAATTGATAGTTAGGTGTAAGAATGTTACAAGCAATAGATTCGATCCATGGAATTCTAAAATAAATCCACGTGTCACCGAATGAAAATAATAATTTAATGAATTTATTAAAATTTATTCCATTTAATTTAATCAAATTAATTTAAACATTTAATTTTTATTTCCAATAGTATTTCAATTGAACGTCACCTCAGATGATGACTATGGTCAAATGATAATCTTAAAAGTCTTAGTATTTAATTAACTCACATCAAAATTTCATTATTATTAAAATCCCATTAATAATATAAAAATGTGTCAATTTTCAAGTTGCCTCACATAAATCCACCTTTCCTTATCAATTCATTTAAAAATTGATATTAAATTTTTACTGAAAATTGATAATCAAATTTCATTTAAAAATCAATTCGCAATTCAATTAACATTTTTTGGTCCCAATATAAAGGAAAATAGATCAACCAAAGTTAGCCAGTTAAAAAATAAAAAAAAACTGTGGTATATTTCATTATCAACACACATATGATGTGGTTTTAAATAGAGTTCAACAATTGATAAAAATTTACTAATGGACTATTTAACCACATAGTGCATGCATATCCAATTTATTCAAAATTTTAATTGATTTCATGGTAGAACCCTCAGAATCGAGTTCACATCAGAACATTATGTATAATAACATTAAATTAAATGAATGTCACATGACCACCAACCATAGTCACATAGTGTATTTAACATCTCGTATAATCTCATGATTCGACTCAGATCAGGTGAAAATTGGGGAAGATAGGCACAACTAAATAATAGCTTAAATTAGAATGCACCTAAATTCTATAGCACATACCTAACATAAGGTAGAATGACATAAAAGGAATTGATAACTCAATTATATGGATCTAACTAGATTTTAAACACTTGATTTTGGTAAATCAAAAAGACGACCTCACAATCCCATATATGTTCCCTAAAAGAATTCTCATAAATTGACTAGTTTTGCTGTGAAAAATAAATGAGAAATAGGTTTGAGTTAAATATATTTCAATGGGAAAAAATATAATGTTACACAATTTTTATAGTCGAAATGTTTACCCATAATGTTTATAAAACCATCCACCAACTGTGGAAGATTTTATATTGGAATGGAAACTTCACACGCTTTTTTGGCATGGTTTTACTGACCATGCCCAAACTGTAAAACCCACCTCTGCAAAAATTGAATACATTTGTGCATGATCATGAACCCCAAATCACATGATTTGACAAACCAGGAAGGATTTACATCCTATCTAACCATTTCACTGATTGTTACTCAAGATGTATATATTTCCACACATATTTGGTACTAACAATGCAGAAGGCCTTTTTGACTACTAGAGCAGGGTTCTTAGATCCAAACATGCCCCATACCCCCATGATACCTCCATAAACAAAAAGGACCTTAAAATTAGAACATATTTATTCATTTAAACTAAAATATGATAGGATTTAATAGATATATACCACATTAATGAACCGGGATCAAAATAATAGACACCATACATATGTAAAAAAATTCAAAGAAAAAAATATTAGTTAATGAATTATCTGAAAAATAGAGTGATAGAATTTATCCGTAATATAATTTTCTATGGGAGAGAGTAATATTGTTTCAATAAAATGATCAATATAGTTATTCAAAAACATTTGAATATCCTTATAAAAATCTATTTGATAATAGATCATATATAATTCGAAACAAACTATTTAAAATATGAAAAATAGTCACATGATTATCAAAAGTATTTTGGATATCCATAAATACATTCAAAGATAATCTATATAAAAACATAAAATATAAAAATATCTATTTCATAAATTTAATGAATTAGGATAACATTAAAGAAACAAATCAATATTAATAAGAAATGGTGAAATACAAAAAATATAGAATTTAATTAAAAAATCAAATTACTATATATACACACACTTCATATTAATATGATTAATTTCAAAAACTTATAGCAATATTTAATCATGTTCATAATACATTAAAACTATTTTACAAGGCTAAACACGGTAAATATATATTTTTAAGATAATGTAAAGGATTAAAAAAATAATACTTTTCATTCAATGAAAACATGTTAAAACAATTTCATTAACATTGGATAAACAAACTAGATGGTGCTAATGTGATGGATGAGAGATGGTTCTACCATCGTGCATCTACTGTCTGACTATGTAACAATGCTACTATTTAACATATACTATTTTTGTGTTGGGTGCTATAAAGACAAAATTGAATTAGAAGTTCTTTCATTATAAATCTATGTCTTTATGATACATGTTCAAAGATGTTCTACTACTACAACCGCAATACGGTACAATCGTGGTGTCTTGAGGACCTAATACCATAATTCATTTGAGGCTTCATATATAACACAATGGGTATATCATCATGTTAATGAAGATTCATGAAATCCACCATTGACCAGTTCTAACACCGTTTTATTAAGTATATTGTCTTGTATTTATTGGTGGTTTGAGAAATGAGATCTACCATGTGAAAGGATATCTTTCGTGAGATAGATGAGATGATCAAACATGCGTATAAACATATTTCATTGAAAATATATAGCATTGGGATACAGAGGATTTATTTAATACTGATGTTGGAGTAGATCAATCATTTAGTGGTAAGTAAGAATACTACAATCAGTATTAATGTTGAAAAACCATCACATAATGTTGATATAACATCATAGTGTCATGCAAAAATATTTAGAAGATGGGTGATCTACCATCAATATTGATTGTTACAATCAATAGACAAAAGTATACCCTCAATGAGAGGTAGCTACCATATAATATGAAATATCATTACTGTAAAAATATTATATCACAAAAGAAATTTTAATTCTAAGGGATGTTGTAGAGTACAAAGCATGCTATATGAAATCCATTACTGGTGTTGATGGTGAAAAATACTAGTGAGCATGTTATTGGGGTTGTTTAACATTCCTATTATTGGAGTGTCGAATATGGAGTTCTATGAATATGTTTCATCAATGGTTGGATATATTGAAGGTGAAGTTTTTGTTGGGGTTTAAGATATTGGAGGTAGGATATGATAAATATTGTAACATTTTATGTAATGATTGACACAAAAAATGGGAAAATTTTAGGCAATTAAAATGATAGAATTAGTCAAAATGGGAAAAATTTAATGAATAAAATTTTTCTACATTTACAGTGATTCTATACTTATCCAATCCGATATGTGAATCAATATATATCATTAAAATTTTCATATATATATATATATACTAAAACTCAAGAAAAAATAAATGAAATATTATAGAAAATCATCCATTTATTATGTAATCTAAATTTAATTTTTATAATTTAATGTAGTTTAATAAAATTTTGAAAATCAACTTGTCATATAAAAGAGATAAATCGAATTTTATTCTAATTTAAATTGAATGAATTATAATTAAAATCGAAATATTTTTCTTTTCAGATGTTCAAAAAATCATGACCTGTTAGACAAATGTCCCCCAATTTAGAGAGATTTAAAATAAAAATTTCATAATTGGATATATTTTATTGTAAATTAAATAAATATATTTTATGTCCAATAGAATTTTTTTCTGATAATGAAATCAAAAATAATATTGTTGTAAAATAATAACTATGGAAACATTAAAAAATCATTATCTAAAAAATGGTGTACAAATAATAATCATAAATTTTGTTCAGAAACCAATGAAAACATCCAAGATATTCCTTTAACATTTTTCATAGATTCATAAAATTAAGATATAATTCATCCTTTTCATATAAAATTTAAATCATTAAATTATAAAATTATAAAACTCAATTTATAAAAAAATAAAATGTGTTGCGTGGATATAATTTTAACCTAAAGTAAGATGATGTTCATAGAAAATATTCAAAATGAATGTAATAAAACAAAAAAAAATACATATAAGAACATGAACTCACAATCACCCCATAATATTTAATTAAAATACGTAAATATTTAATTACATCCAAAATTTAATTTCTCCCACATTTTTAAATAAAAAAATAATTAGTAGAAACAACCCTACACATAAGAAAAGTTAAAATAATTAAGAATCCAATTACCCATATCAAATTTATTTTTTTTCAAATTTAAGACATTCCATATTATTAGAAAATATGTCTCTATGATTACTTTATTTAGTAAAAAATTATAAAATAATAACTCCAGTGCACACATGATCTCTAATAAACAGAAATCATTGATTTATATGCATTTTTAAATAATGATATAGGTGGTTTTAGGAATATATAATTCAGATGTGTTATAATTATAAATATACAACATTTCAATATAAATTCAAATATAGAATAAATATTTCATAATATCTAATAAATGAGAATACCAACCTACAGAAGTATTGTAATCATCTTATGTAGTAGATATCCGAAAAAATAATTACCTTATTAGAAACCATGAAATTAATATTTTTCCAATAAAATTATATATAACTAATTTTTTTTCTTTCAATTATACATCCTCAAAAATCAGAGTCAGAATAGAATATTAAATCAAAATAGTAAAATTTATGATAAAATAATATCAATTTGTTAGTCCCTTTAACATATAAAATTATCCATTTCTATGAATTAATATGGATTTCATTAGGATCATAATGAAATATTTTATTTGTAAAAATACTAAACCCAATATCAGTTCCATATTCAAGAAAATAAAGAAATCCACCTATCATACCTCTATAATCATTAATATCAGTAGATTTACGAAATGAATAAATATTTAGTTAAATATATCAATCAATGGATTCATCATATAATTACATGAATCATTTTTTAAAATCCATAAATCTGTCTATATAATTTAATTCATAAATATTACTTATGTTGTTATCTTTCATGAAACACAACACCACATGTTTTTAAAATAAGAATTACTATTGATATATTATTAATTAATATGATAGTTATCTAATAGCCTTTATAATGGTGGGTATGAATAAGATTAATTAAATTATAATATTTTATTTTTCATATATGTGTATAAAATTAATTATTTCTTTACCAATGAGTTAGAACAAAAAATAAAACCATTGAAAAGTAGGGGAAATATTTTCAATAAAAGATTCTTTTATGTTGTAGTGTGTTTGAAAATAATAAATTCATAAAATAATTTTTTTTCATTGATATATATTAATCGTATATATTATATATTTAATATATTATTTATCATTGATCTTGTTTTTTAGAGTAATTGTACAAAATAAATTAAATACGATGCCTATAGAATTCAATTTTCTAAATAGAACTTTTGTAACTTTAAAAAAATCATATTTTAAAATTAACATTTTAAACTATTAGATTTTTTTTCGTTCAAAAATTAAAAAATTTATGAAATTATAATATTAATATTATCATAGAATTAGTTTTTTGATAGTTTTTTGAAATGATAATTTATTTTAATGAATATTGATAAATATGGGTTCCAATTTAAAAACAACAATTTCATTCATGGAATTGGGAAGAAAGCATTTATTTTTAAATGGTATTAGATGTAAAATAAGTTTAAAAATATATTTATAAATAATATTTTTTATAAGAATATATTTCATATTGTACAATGATTAAATTTCATTTTAGTCATTTGTAACTATTCTCATCCAAATAATAAATTGTCACATCAACAGTATTACATTTTAATTAAAAATTCTCAAATAAATGAAGAGAAAAAAAATGGAATTCAAATTATGATTGAGAAACTTTTATTTGTTTAATAATTTGAAATTAATTTTTTACCATAATTTATTGTAAAAAAAAGTAAAAATTCCTTAATGTGGTTAAAGAAATCTGTGTTTACCTGGGGTTAAACTAAAATTATAAGGGGTAAATGACATAAAAATATGTACAAAATATAATTAATTCCATTATTTAAGACTTATAAGTTTTATTTGTAGATAATTTTTCATTTATTGACCATTTATCATGTAAAAAACATGTGGAAACGTTATTATTTTCCAATATTCTATGTGTTTTCTCCCAGCAACATATATAAGGTCATCACATTTACTCTTGTATTAAAACATGATAAAAATTGGTTTTACCACATCTATAATTAATATCATCTTTACATCCAGGGAGAAATCCTATATTCATTTGTGAGAGTAGAAATCCTATATATGAAGGATTAGTTTAAACCTCAAGAGGTTGTCTAGAGAAGAATTAACATTTTTTTCTTTTCCACTTAGTTTTGTTTAATATAATTATTTATTAAAATAATTTAAAAATGTGAAAAAAATAAAAACTCAAGTATCTAATAAATACTAAAATTTAATTATGTTAATAAAATAATCTATATACATTTACACTATAATCAAATTGAATGAAATTCTACATTATTGTGTACAATAAACTATCACTTCCTGAATCGATGTTATTTTTCCATAAAAACATCTAAATGATTGATAAAAATATATATTAAATTATTTTATATAGTCATTATTATATTACTATAACATATCAATTATAATACAACTTCTCTCTTATTTCCACCCACCACATTGGAATACAATAATGTTTTCATTTGAATGACATACCACTGCATTTCCAACCAATTTTTTTTATTATTTAACATGGTTGTTATTATGGATAGATTAAATGAATAAATATAATATCTGAAACAAAATTATTCTTATGAAATTCTTTTATCACATATACATTCTATCTTACCATTCTATGGGGAAACTATACCATCATTTGTTCGTATGGAGGATAACCTCCTCATGATGGGATGAGTTTTTCATGTACATGATATATGGAAGGTAATAAGAATACGTTGAAATATAAATATAAGATATATATGAAATAAATTATTTTTTATAATTTTATTATAATACTTTACCATATTTCATTCATTACATTGATAATACGGAAGGATCGTTCATGCGTACGGCTTACCGTCACCCTGAATTATGAATTTCCTTTTCTATCACTATACTTCATGTATTGTTAAAAACATATATGATTAATATGAATAATAATTTTATAATTTTTAAAATTATTTATATGATGTTTCTATTATCAATTAAATGGGACCAAAAAAATCAAAACATACAAATAAAGAAGTTATTCCCTAAATTGTATTATTAATATGGAAATGTTTATTAATGGATAAAAAAGTTCATATTTAAACAATTTATGGAATGATATATATATATACATATATATTGTTTTTTAATACATTTATAAAAAATTAATATTTATCATACATGAGTTTTGATCTAGTATGAAGGATTTCGAGACTTAAGGTAATGGATTTCCATCTAACTAGTATATTATGTCAGTCAAATTCTATATTCATTAAGTATTTCATTTTTTGAAGTGTATATAAATGACATGAATGTATTTAATAATTCTTATCCAATTTTTTTTAATGTTTACACATCATGTTTATAGTCTATATTTTAAGTGGTTTTTGGTTTCAAATATACAAATGCATAAATTTACATTTCATCTAACTATTATATGAGTGAGATACTTGCGTATTATTTTGAATTGTATAGGAATTCATTACTTATTCATGAATTTTCTTTTTATTGTTTTTATATAATACCCATTAATGTATTTAATATTCCTTTATATGAATATTATGTATATATAGATATAAATTCTAGGATCTCACCCTCATTGGGGTTACAGTTTCAAAAGTACAAAAGTGGTAAGAAATTTTTAACTCCAATTTCATTGTTTGAGACATATGTTGTGTTCTAAATGTATATTATTTTATGAAGCATATTAAATCACTATTAACATGATATGTAATGAAATTATTTATTATCATGAAAATTTATGTTTCATTTAACATTATTCTTTCACAAGTCATATGATTCAATATTACAAAATTATTTAGGGTTTTATGATAGAATATTTTGCTTTCTTGTTATTTTATATTTTTATTCTTCCTATACCAAAATATTTTAATCCATATCTCAGGAAATAAAATAAAATTACACCACCCTAGTTATTTTATTATAATAGTTGTTATCTATATTTATTTGTCTCTTTTTGTACTTAAATGTTTAAAATTCATCTTTTAAGAAAATTCCACTTTATTTATTTTCCCATTGAAAATAATTTCTCATGCAAAACTATTTATTCAAAATAAAAAGTCAATTTCATTAAATATTATTTAACATCTTAAATAAATAATTTATTACCAATTTTTTTAATTATTCATTCAAATGTATTGTAACGTATCATCATTTTATTTTACAAATGATGACATTTTTATTTTAATAATGATAAAAGAATATTATTTAAAATGTAAAATTTGAATTGAATCTTTTGCCGCCATGACCAGTAAATGTTTTAATTATTTCATTATATCATAAATGTTTATTTTCAATGTAATGGATTTCTAAAAAATTTCATTTATAATTTTTTTGTTGTGAATGGATATTTTGTTAAATAAATGTTTCATGTAATTTTTTAAACATCCATTGAAATATACCAAGGAAATTTTTAATGAAATTGATTTTTGTTTAATTATTTATGTTTTCAAATGATTCTTTCTATTTTTAAATTTTATTTTCTTCAAAAAATGTTTCAGGTTATCATTCAAAATAATTTTCCATAAAAAATGACATATATAGATGTTTTATTTGGTATACTGGGGTTAAGATTGAATAATAATATCATGAATCATTATATGGATGGTCAATGTTAAAGTTAATTAAATTTTGTTGAAACACATTTATTTTATTTTGGATATTAAAATGGTTAAATGAATAAATTTAATTGAACCCATCTATATACACCAGTTATGGAACGACGATATATTGAATGGTTTTTTCTATTATGCAACAAATATGTATGGTATTCAATTTGAAATATGTGGGACCTATAAATCCCTCAATTATTTAAGATTTACCTTTGTATCTCATCTGATAACCGTGAAAAATTGGTTCATGGGAACAATCCAAAATCGTAAAGTTCTGATTTATGATACACTTTGGAAAATTGGGTAATATTTATCCATAATGGGAAATAGGTGATAAGCTATGATCTACTATGTTGACTGTCTTTGAATATAATATTTAAATACAAAATGGATTTCCGTATTTATTATTATTCTATATATTTATGAATTTATCTTATGCATTATAATTTATTTATGATGATTTATTCATATTACGAGCTATGTTTTCAATAATAATAATGGTTTATTACCCATATCATTCTAAAAATAAAAGAATGGTTGGTATGAACATATTATATTTTGTTCATGATCATATACCACTATTCTTATCATATTATTTTATAGATTCATATATTTTGTCACCCATTTTAATCATACTGAGAATATGATCTCACCATTTCATATTTTTTTGTAACCATGTTATGAAATATTCTTTTTGTATGGTAGGCCAAATTGGAGAAGTATATGGGAAGATATGGGTAGGATATGAAGAATACCATTCATGGAATATTAATATTGTGTTTTTTGTGTCCAATGGAAATAAAATATTACGGTCCCTACCTAAATATTTTTTAAATGTGTTGAATATTTATAAATAATTATGTGATATTTATGTATGTAATTAATGGGTCCTTTATGTTGGTATTAAAGGATTGATTTTATTAACCATTGGAATCAATCAAATGAAAATTTTGGTGATACCCATATAGATATTTTATTGATATGACAAGGAATATTTATAAGGATATGATTAAGGATGAGTTAAATTAGCAAAAAATGTTCTTGAATATTGGAAATGGATAGAGAGAGTCCATTACCTTAAATAAAATTAATATCTCGATACTATAAGTAGATGATTCCCTAACACATAGGTTCTTATGGGCACCAAATATGAAAAGGGAACATTTAACATGACCCTATCATCAACCAGTTCGTGATATTTTTCCTTATTGGACACCCGATTTAACCATCCTAGTTAATATTTATTGTAAATTAACAAACTCTTTACCAACTATCATGGTTAATTTAAACAATGATGACTATTAATGGCCAATTATACGACTATGAATTCATAAATTTAATTTTTTGTCATTATTTTTTCATAATTTAAATGATTTTCATGATTATATTTTATACCACTATGAATATTATTACTCACACTAGGATTTTTTTTTCTTTTTCAATGTAACACACTATAAAGAACTAGATTAAGGTTAATTCTGATAGGAAATGTTTTGGTGAGATACAAAATTGGTTGAACGGTGGAGTGATGGATATTGTGATTATTACTAATAGGTTTCAGGATATGTGGTTAATGAAATCCAACAAAACAAACTCTCAATCTCACAAAATAAGAGAATGATAGATTTTGATTAGAGGTTAATTTGTGAGGACTATAGAGGAATGAAGATTCACATTATTATTTATTTAGAATACATAATGAAAAATGAAATCGAATTTATTAAAGTAATGGGAATCTTTTTTATCTTCATATAATAAGGGAATAGTTTTAAATCATTGTTGAAGGAAAATGGAAATTTTAGTTAATGCAATGGATTGGAGTATTTTGCAACCTAATTTTTTATCAATATAATTTTATTAAAATGTATGATTTATTTAATTATGAAAATAAATTTTCTAATGGATATATCATGAGGTTATTTAACAACGTGGTATGGGTTATTGTAATTTTTCTTATTTTGGAGAGAAACTGAATGATATATAAAAGGACTTTGTGACTATATTGATTTTTTATATGCAGAATGTTAAAAACATGATTAAAATAAGGTAGACTCATATTTCATATTGTAGGAATGAGTTACTAACTAGAAAGGTGATGTGTCTTTATAAATGTGTCACGAACCGTCCTCGGGGCCCGTGCCGTGACTACCCCAAGCCCGCCTTCCATAGGCCAGGGGCTGGCGACTAGCACCAAGGCGTAAAACCCAACAAAAAGGGAAGGCATTGCCTTTGAAAAGTAAACAAGCACCACAGAGTAAGCAAGCGGAAAGGTAAACACTGAGTAAAAACTGTACAAGCTGTGCTGAAAGTAAAAGGGGCCGGAAATACAAGCTCAACTGTAAAGTACAACTGAATGGAAAAGCAGCAACTGAAAAGGGAAAACTGCAGCGTCGAGCCATCCTCCGGAAGTCCCACCTGAAGGGTGGGTACAGATAGCCTCTACTGCTCCTCGGGTCCACCTAACCGCTCCGAGTACGTCCCGCCCAGTGGTCCACCTCCAGGTACTGTCCTGCTCCGCACGCCTCCTCCACGATCAGCGCTGTCCGTCGTCTGCAACCAACACCACGAAGTGCGGGCATAGCCCGTGCATGGGTGAGTATAAGCTACTCAGTAGGGACCCCGAGACCCCCGAAGGTCTCCCGAAATCCACAAAGGATAAATCACGAAAAGAGATGCAATCACGAAGTAACATCTGACACGGCTTAGGTATATGCCCATACATATACCTAAGTCTGAAATTCCCCATTCGGCTCCAACGTCCGAGCCCAAGCACAACCCAGTCCACACAGGAAAGCAAAACGCATACCCACGCAGGATAGAACAACACAATCCACAAAGGAGAGTAAACAGTAAATCCACACAGGATAGCTCAACACAACCCACAAAGGAGAGTAACACAAGATTCAGCTCACACAGGTATACTTCTCCGGATGACGATAAAGATGATCATTGAACCATCTATGTCGTCGGACCCACGAAGGATCGATAGATACTAACCTTGCAGTGACCCACACAGGATCGGGCCCACGCAGGACCTGTAGAAGTTGCCTCACACAGAACCACTGAGAGATGACCCACACAGGATCAGTCCCACACAGGACCGGGCCCACGCAGGACCTGTAGGCGCTGGCTCACACAGAACCGCAGAGCGCTGACCCACGCAGGATCGGAACCACACAGAATCGGGCCCACACAGGACCGGTAGCACTGATCAACGTAGGATCGCTGAGTGCAATAGTCGTCGCAGTCCACTGAGGATCTCTGCACAGTCGTCGCCGCAGTCCACTGAGGATCTCTGCACGGTCATCGTCGGAGTCCACTGAGGATCTCTGCACCGTCGTCACCGCAGTCCACTGAGGATCTCTGCACGGTCGTCGTTGTCGAAGTAGCAGTCGCAGCCAGCCTAGGGTTCCCGCACACAGCAAGCTTGTTCGGGAGGGTCCGCTCCACGAGCCGAGAGGCTGATACATCAACTGACACGAAGTCCGAAGTTGATGTATCCAAAAGTTCCGTATCGTCAACAGGAACTCAACGTCGCAGACGGCGCGTCAATCGGACGCCCGGTCTGAGAGATATTGGCATTTTCGTCCTAGGGGCCCGGTTGGTTTTTAAGGCAAAACCAACCTGACCGCACTCCACCTGCGTCCAAACCTCGGGCGGAGTATGCCAAAAGATCCGTCTCACTTAGAGAAATTCAACAAAGCTGACGACACATCAATCGGACGTCCGTAGCTCAAGATATGAGCGTTTCCGCTCCGAGGGCCCGGTTGGTCTCGTGTACGAACCAACCCGGCCGAACTCAAAGTATTCCGAAACCTTGAGTGTGATATACCGAAACGACCGTCTCGATCCAAGGATCGCGTTTCCGCTGACGGCGGGTCATTTGGAGTCACGAAGCTCAAGTTACGGGCGTTTGAACGAAAACGTCCGAAGATGGGGGGTACGGGCCCGGGCCGACCCGGCCCGGCCAGGGCCGGTCCGGAGCGGCCGGCTCGGCCAGCTCGGCTTGGCCGAGCCGCACGGGTGGAAGCCGCGGGCGCTGACCCGCGGCTTGAGGGAGAACCGCGGCCCGCGTGCGGGCCGCGCTGGCGAGCCGCGGACGCGCTGAGCCGCGTCCGCCTGGACGAACCGGACCCGCCGCCGCGGGTCCGTTGGCCGTCGCCGCCGCGGCTTCAGCCGCGGCGGATCTCGTCCGGCGGCGCGCCGGGGCGCCGCCGCCTCTGGTCGCCGGCGCCGCCGCGCCGGTGACCCGCGCCGCTGGCAACTTCCGCGGGCTGCCGGCGTCGCTCCGGTGGCCCGTTTTCCTTCCCGTCTGCGCCGTTGTTCCTCCCGGGATCCGTCCTTTACTGCGGAATTGACAAACCTCCGCTGCGGCACATTCCGTCATCGTCCGCCAAATCCGCACAAAACGAAGAACGGCGGAGGGTCGTCGGGCCGTGTTCGTTTGGCCCGAACCCTCCGCGTTAGAGATAAACAACCGGGAGAAAAACGATCAACACATGATCCAACAATTTTAATTACAATAAAATTGTTCATTAAAAACCAGATTTTAAATTTTCAAGAACGTTCATGTGAAAATTAAAAAGGGGTAATTTTCCAAAATGAATCCCTACCTTGATGAGCGTCGTGCGCGGGCGTTCTTCGCGGAAGAGACCATCGCAGAAGAGATCGATCGTCGCGTCGTCGCGGGGAGGCATCGCGTCGTTGCGGAAACTGGCGTTGAGTCGGTGAACTCAACGAACCAAGAACAACAGATTTAAATTATAATTAATTAAATCTGTGTTTAAAACCAAAAAGAACCTTGAGCGGAAATCCGAAAGCACTTACCTCGAATGGTCGGTGATCGGAGATCGGAGATCGGGGATCGGAAGAACGTCTCGGACGAAGGCGTCATCGATTTCTGGGTTCGGCGTTCTTCGCGTTCTTCGCGTTCTTCGCATTCTTCGCGAGGGATCCGAAGAAAGAGGGATCCTCTCAATCTTCCCAAAGGATTTTTTTTTAGGTTGGTCTTATTTTATTAACATGCCAACATACGAAAACCGGTTAAGAAACGAATGAATTAATTTGTTGAATTAATTCAACGAAAGAAACGACCCATTTAATTCACGAAAGAAACAGCCCATTTAATTCACGAAAGAAACCGCCCAATTAAATGGTCTGTTAAGAAATTAGAAAACACGTCGGTTGACTTTCATTAAGACGGGTTTTCACGGGTGCGTTTCTTAGCGGAAAGAAACGGTGGGGCTCGTGCGAGCCCCACCTCACAAATATCCTACCAATGGGGTAGGATATTTCTGGATCGCATCTTATCTAGTTCAACTCAGTTCAAGCCTCCTTTAAGTGGCTTCAAGTGGCTTCCAAGTGGCTTAAGTGAAATAAAATAACGTTGTCGCAAAATTATTTTATTTCTTAACTTTAAGCCCGAAAATTAAAAACCACATCCGAGAAAACGCAACTCCGGAAGAGGAGTTTCTAAGCGAATACTGGCGCTGCGATTTCATCGGTGCCCTCCGAATTCGATTCCGAGCACTGGTTCAAAAGTTAGAAAAACCCGCTCGTCCGTTCACTGAACGTACCCAAGCCAATCTTCGGAAAATGATTCCGGGCACACCGGGCCTCGGAATCAGGCGCCGTCAGAAACTGCATTCTTGTAAAATTCTATAGAAAATTAAGAAAAAAATTTCCTTGAAATTTACGGGTCTTTACATTACTCCCACCTCAGGACTTTACGTCCCCGTAAAGATACATCAAAAACTAGGGAACAAATGTGGGTACTGAGCACGCATCTGAGCCTCCCGCTCCCAAGTGCTCTCCTGGAGGTTCCCGTGCTTCCATCTGATGCGCACAAGAGGAATCGATCGCCCACGTAGGACCCTCTCCTGTCGATCCTCTATCTCCACTGGGACCTCCGCAAAAGTCGCTCCATCATCCACATCTAGCTCCCCATAGTCAATGATGTGCGTCGGGTCGTGCACGTATCTCCTCAGCTGGGATACGTGGAAGACTTCGTGCACCCGGTGCAACTGAGGTGGCAGAGCCAGGCGATAAGCCACCTCGCCAACCCAGCTGAGGACCTGGAAGGGTCCGATGAAGCGTGGAGACAACTTGCCGCCTCGGCCTAATCTCCTCAAACCACGTCGAGGTGAGACCCGCAAGAAGACGTGGTCGCCATCCTCGAACTCTAGTGGCCTCCGCCTCCTGTCAGCATATGACTTCTGCCGGCTCTGTGCTGTCCTCATCTGCTCCTGGATGACCTGGACCTTCTCTTTCGTGGCCCGGACCATCTCTGGTCCCACGAGTGCTGACTATCCAGGGTCTGTCCAGCACAAAGGAGATCTGCAAGGCCTGCCGTACAACGCCTCGTAGGGTGCCATCCCGATGGTGGAGTGGTAGCTGTTGTTGTACGCGAACTCCACCAAGGGTAGGTGGTCCTCCCAGCTGCGACCAAAGTCGAGGACACATGCGCGGAGCATTTCCTCGAGAGTCTGAATGGTCCTCTCCGTCTGACCATCCGTCTGAGGGTGAAAGGCGGTGCTCAGACGTAGTCGCGTCCCAAACGCCTCCTGCAACCCCTTCCAAAGCCGGGAAGTAAAACGAGCGTCCCGATCGGAGACGATAGTCGATGGCACACCGTGAAGTCGTACAATCTCCTGAACGTAGAGACGCCCCAAGATCTCCACTGAGCCCTGCTCTCTGATGGGTAAGAAGTGTGCCGACTTGGTGAGTCGGTCAACAATCACCCAAATGGAATCGTGACCTCTGGAAGTGCGTGGAAGTCCAGTCACGAAGTCCATAGATATGCCGTCCCACTTCCACTCCGGGACCTCCAAGGGCTGTACCAAGCCTGCTGGAACCTGATGCTCTGCCTTCACCTGCTGGCAGGTGAGGCACCGTGAAACGAACTCTGCCACAGCCTTCTTCATACCCGACCACCAGTGCTGTCGTCTGAGATCCTGGTACATCTTCGCCACTCCAGGATGTACTGCCAAAGGAGAAGTGTGATACTCTCTTAGCACCTCCTCTCGTAAAGCGACTGGTACCAAGGTACGTCCTCTGAAAAGGACATCGTGCCCTGCTCCAAGGGAGAAACCATCGGGTGCCTTTCCCGAGGATATCTGTGCACGCCGCGTCTCACAGTCAACGTCCCCATGCTGTGCCTCTCTGACCCGCTGAAGAAGTGGAGGAGATACTGGGAGAGACTGAAGGAAGGCTGCTCCGTCTCTATCCACGAAGGATATCTGCAAAGCGGCTAGCTGCTCTGTCGCCTCCTCAAGTAGCTGGATGCCCGTCCTCCTGCTGAGGGCATCAGCCACCACGTTCCCCTTCCGAGGAGTATAGACTATCTCAAAGTCATAGTCCTGGAGGAACTCGAGCCATCGCCGCTGTCTCAGGTTCAGGTCCTTCTGAGAGAAGATGTACCTGAGACTCTGGTGGTCAGAAAATACTGTGAAGCGTTCGCCCATCAGATAGTGTCGCCAAGTCATCAGGGCAAAGACCACTGCTGCCAACTCCAAGTCATGGGTAATGTAGTTCTGCTCATGAGGCCTCAACTGACGTGATCCTTAGGCAATCACGGCCCGCTCCTGCATCATGACACACCCGAGTCCGGTCCCTGATGCATCGCAGTAGACTACGAATCCAACTCCCTCCTCAGGAAACCTCAAGATAGGTGTGCTAGTCAACCTCTGCCTTAGCTCCTGGAAGCTCTACTGTCATCTTTCTGACCACACGAAGGGTTTCCCCTTCTTCGTCAATGCTGAGAGTGGGGCCGCAACTCTGGAGAAGTCCGGCACAAATCTCCGATAGTATCCGGCTAGGCCCAAGAAACTCCGTACCTCTGTCACGCTCTTGGGTGGCTCCCAAGCTAGCACTGCCTCGATCTTCGCGGGATCCACTGCAACTCCCGCCTCAGAAATGACGTGCCCCAAGAAGTGGACCTCACGTAACCAGAACTGACACTTAGAGAGCTTTCCATAAAGCCGGTGCTCTCGAAGTGTGTCTAGTACAACACGCAGGTGGTAGGCGTGCTCCTCCTCCGTCGTCGAGTACACCAAAATGTCGTCGATGAAGACCACGACAAATCGATCGAGGTATGGCTGGAAGATCCTGTTCATGAGGTTCATGAACACTGCTGGAGCGTTGGTCATGCCGAAATTCATAACCAAGAACTCATAGTGGCCATACCGACACCTGAAGGCTGTCTTCTGCACATCCTCGTCTCGAACTCTGAGCTGATGATAGCCTGACCTGAGGTCTATCTTCGAGAACCACCATGCTCCCTTGAGCTGGTCGAAGAGATCATCAATCCTGGGTAGCGGATACTTGTTCCTCACTGTCACCTGATTCAGGCGACGATAATCGACACACAGTCGCAAGCTCCCGTCCGCCTTCTTGGCGAACAAAATCGGGGAAGCCCAGGGCGAAACACTAGGTCGGATGAACCCCTTGCCCTGCAAGTCCTCCAACTGTACCCGCAACTCTCGAAGCTCAGAGGGGGCCATCCGATATGCTGGAGTGGATATCGGGCCTGTCCCTGGGTATAGGTCGATATAAAAGTCTACCTCTCTGCGAGGAGGTAGTCCTGGAACGTCGTCGGGAAAGACGTCCGCATACTGATCCACCACTGCAGGAAAACTGGGACTCCGCACGTCAACTGCTCCCAGGATGAGGCTAGCCAACTGATGAGTGATGGGATGACCTCTCCTCTGCGTGAGTCCATCCTGTGCTGTTAAGGCTCCCTTCTCGCCGGTGAAGGTGAACCTGCTCCCGTCGGTGCGCACACATCGCACCTTGCGCCTAATGCAGTCAATCTGAGCATGGACCGTAGATAACCAATCCATGCCCAAGATGACGTCGTAAGGACTCGACGCTGCTACAAGAAGATCCCAGCCGAATCTCTCGCCTCCTAGAGTAAGCTCACACTGCCGGCACCAGTGCGTAATCGTCGAGTCTGCTCCCATAAGAGTCTCTAGCCGTAAGGATCGAGCCAACGACTCTGTCGGAATCTCCGAGCTCCGAACAAGGGCAGTGTCTATGAAAGAGTGACTCGCTCCTGTTTCTATCAGAGCTGCAGCAAGGGTGGAATAGACACAGATCGTACCTCGAATCATCTCTGGCGCGCCGTGGACGTAGGCCTCCGCTGCCTGGAGCTGAGCCTGTCTCTGCCCGCCGGCTCCCTGTGGTCGAGGCGGGCCTCCTGGTGGTGGTGGTGGCAGAGCCTCAAAGCGTCGCCCACCACCTGCTGCTCGGCCAGCTCCTCTGCCTCGTCCGCCTCCTCCCTGAGGACCGCCACGGTCGACCCTCTGCCTCTGCCTGGGCGGCCCCTCCACCGTCTGCTGCCCCTCGGTACGACGGGTCGGGCAGTCACGAGCCATGTGGCCCTGCCCGCCGCACTCGTAGCACTGTCTGCCTCTCGGAAGGCTGGCTCCGGGCCGGGTGCCCTGCACTGCTGAGCCAGCGTCCCGAGGTCGCCTGCCGGAAGGTCTGTTCCACCTGGAACCCTGAGTCATCCGCCGGCTACCAGCTACCGAAGACTCCGCTATCTGCCGCCCTACGGTGGGTCTCGCTGTGGACTCAGCCAGGAAGCTCTCGATCAGGAGGGCTCGCTCCAGTACTCCTGCCTGGGTCGGGATGCTGAGGGAGATCAGCGATGTCCTGATCTCGTGTCTCAAACCCTGCTCCAAGGTCTGGGCCCGGAAGAAGGGGTCCCGTACCATGTCTGTCGAGTACCGAGAAAGGTCTGTGAACCTCGCCGCGTACTGAGCGGCCGTCAAGCTGCCCTGCCGCAGCTGAAGAATCTCCTGGATGCGCACCGCTCGCAGGGTGGCCGGGACGAACTCTGAGCGGAAGAGGCTCTCGAATTCCGTCCAGATGAGGGTGGCCTCATCGTGTACCTGGAGCATCAGGCTCCACCAGCGTCCGGCTGCGGCGTGCAGTAGGCTCGCCGCGAGGATCACCATGAGGTCTGCTGGCGTCCTCACTAGCCTGAAAACTCGGACGACCGCCTCCAGCCAGTCCTCGGCTGCCTGGGGGTCCGACTCCCCACGGAACCTGGGTGGTCGCTGGCGCTGGAACTCGTGCAGAGCTCCGAGGCGTCGTGCGTCGTCAGCTGCCAGTGCTGGAAGCATCGGGGGCTCGGCGGGTAATGGTACCGTCGGTGCCTCTGCTGTCAACGGGCCCTGTACCGAGGCCTCGTCGCTCGGTAGGCTGTCGTCGCACCCTACTCTAGGAACCCTAGCTGGCTGCTGTCGTCGTGCCATCCTGAAAAGGAAACAAGTGCACCATGGTCAGAACAGTATACCTGGTGAGCTAACACAAGTAATCACAAAGAAAACTTGAAACACACATGCAATCAATGTTTTCGTGCATTAAGTCGGAAATCAGAAGCCAGGGTCCTGGTGTATGGATACGTCGGCCGCCGCACCAACACTGGACTCCCTGGACTGATAACCACACTTAATACGCTAAACACTATTGCTTCACATAGAAGAAAGATCAGAGTCTGCGGTAGAACCAACCTGCCTCTGATACCAATTTGTCACGATCCTTCCTCGGGGCCCGTGCCGTGACTACCCCAAGCCCGCCTTCCATAGGCCAGGGGCTGGCGACTAGCACCAAGGCGTAAAACCC
This sequence comes from Viscum album, assembly GCA_963277665.1. Taxonomy (NCBI): domain Eukaryota; kingdom Viridiplantae; phylum Streptophyta; class Magnoliopsida; order Santalales; family Viscaceae; genus Viscum; species Viscum album. The sequence goes on from OY728161.1 coordinate 322,891,365, forward strand.
AACAAAAAGGGAAGGCATTGCCTTTGAAAAGTAAACAAGTACCACAGAGTAAGCAAGCGGAAAGGTAAAAACTGAGTAAAAACTGTACAAGCTGTGCTGAAAGTAAAAGGGGCCGGAAATAAATGCCCAACTGTAAAGTACAACTAAAAGGAAAAACAGCAACTGAAAAGGGAAAACTGCAGCGTCGAGCCGTCCTCCGGAAGTCCCACCTGAAGGGTGGGTACAGATAGCCTCTACTGCTCCTCGGGTCCACCTAACCGCTCCGAGTACGTCCCGCCCAGTGGTCCACCTCCAGGTACTGTCCTGCTCCGCACGCCTCCTCCACGATCAGCGCTGTCCGTCGTCTGCAACCAACACCACGAAGTGCGGGCATAGCCCGTGCAGGGGTGAGTATAAGCTACTCAGTAGGGACCCCGAGACCCCCGAAGGTCTCCCGAAATCCACAAAGGATAAATCACGAAAAGATATGCAATCACGAAGTAACATCTGACACGGCTTAGGTATATGCCCATACATATACCTATGTCTGCAATTCCCCGTTCGGCTCCAACATCCGAGCCCAAGCACAACCCAGTCCACACAGGAAAGCAAAACGCATACCCACGTAGGATAGAACAACACAATCCACAAAGGAGAGTAAACAGTAAATCCACACAGGATAGCTCAACACAACCCACAAAGGAGAGTAACACAAGATTCAGCTCACACAGGTATACTTCTTCGGATGACGATAAAGATGATCATTGAACCATCTAAGTCGTCGGACCCACGAAGGATCGATAGGTACTAACCTTGCAGTGACCCACACAGGATCGGGCCCACAAAGGACCTGTAGAAGTTGGCTCACAAAGAACCACTGAGAGATGACCCACACAGGATCGGTCCCACACAGGACAGGGCCCACGCAGGACCTGTAGGCGCTGGCTCACATAGAACCGCTGAGCGCTGACCCACGCAGGATCGGACCCACACAGGATCGGGCCCACACATGACCGGTAGCACTGATCCACGTAGGATCGCTGAGTGCAATAGTCGTCGCAGTCCACTGAGGATCTCTGCACAGTCGTCGCCGCAGTCCACTGAGGATCTCTGCACGGTCATCGTCGGAGTCCACAGAGGATCTTTGCACAGTCGTCGCCGCAGTCCACTGAGGATCTCTGCACGGTCGTCGCTGTCGAAGTAGCAGTCGCAGCCAGCCTAGGGTTCCCGCACACAGCAAGCTCGTTCGGGAGGGTCCGCTCCACGAGCCGAGAGGCTAATACATCAACTGACACGAAGTCCGAAGTTGATGTATCCAAAAGTTCCGTATCGTCAACAGGAACTCAACGTCGCAGACGGCGCGTCAATCGGACGCCCGGTCTGAGAGATATTGACATTTTCGTCCCAGGGGCCCGGTTGGTTTTTAAGGCAAAACCAACCTGACCGCACTCCACCTGCGTCCAAACCTCGGGCGGAGTATGCCAAAAGATCCGCCTCACTTAGAGGAATTCAACAAAGCTGACGGCACGTCAATCGGACGTCCGGAGCTCAAGATATGAGCGTTTCCGCTCCGAGGGCCCGGTTGGTCTCGTGTACGAACCAACTCAGCCGAACTCAAAGTATTCCGTAACCTTGAGTGCGATATACCGAAACGACCGTCTCGATCCAAGGATCGCGTTGCCGCTGACGGCAGGTCATTTGGAGGCACGAAGCTCATGTTACGAGCGTTTGAACGAAAACGTCCGAAGATGTGGGGTACGGGCCCGGGCCGACCCGGCCCGACCCCCCCTGGGTCGGCCCGAACCGGGTCGACCCGGACGAGGTCCGACCCGCCTGGCCCGGCCCGGCCCGGCCAGGGCCGGTCCGGAGCAGCCGGCTCGGCCGGCTCGGCTTGGCCGAGCCGCGCGGGTGGAAGCCGCGGGCGTTGACCCGCGGCTTGAGGGAGAACCGCGGCCCACGTGCGGGCCGCGCTGGCGAGCCGCGGACGCGCTGAGCCGCGTCCGCCTGGACGAACAGGACCCGCCGCCGCGGGTCCGTTGGCCGCCGCCGCCGCGGCTGAAGCTGCGGCAGATCTCGTCCGGCGGCGCGCCGGGACGCCGCCGCCTCCGGTCGCCGCCGCCGCCGCGCCGGTGACCCGCGCTGCCGGCACCTTCCGCGGGCTGCCGGCGTCGCTCCGGTGGCCCGTTTTCCTTTCCGTTTGCGCCGTTGTTTCTCCCGGGATCCATCCTTTACTGCGGAGTCGACAAACCTCCGCTGCGGCACATTCCGTCGTCGTCCGCCAAATCCGCACAAAACGAAGAACGGGGGAGGGTCGTCGGGCCGTGTTCGTTTGGCCCGAACCCTCCGCGTTAAAGATAAACAACCGGGAGAAAAACGATCAACACATGATCCAACAATTTTAATTACAATAAAATTGTTCATTGAAAACCGGCTTTTAAATTTTCAAGAACGTTCATGAGAAAATTAAAAAGGGGTAATTTTCCAAAATGAATCCCTACCTTGATGATCATCGTGCGCGGGCGTTCTTCGCGGAAGAGACCGTCGCGGAAGAGATCGATCGTCGTGTCGTCGCGGGGAGGCGTCGCGTCATCACGGAAACCGGCGTTGAGTCGGTGAACTCAATGAACCAAGAACAACAGATTTAAATTATAATTAATTAAATCTGTGTTTAAAACCAAAAAGAACCTTGAGCGGAAATCCGAAAGCACTTACCTCGAATGGTCGGTGATCGGAGATCGGAGATCGGGGATCGGAAGAACGTCTCGGACGAAGGCGTCGTCGATTTATGGGTTCGGCGTTCTTCGCGTTCTTCGCGTTCTTCGCGTTCTTCGCGAGGGAGCCGAAGAAACAGGGATCCTCTCAATCTTCCCAAAGGATTTTTTTTAGGTTGGTCTTATTTTATTGACATGCCAACATACGAAAACCGGTTAAGAAATGAATGAATTAATTTGTTGAATTAATTCAACGAAAGAAACGACCCATTTAATTCACGAAAGAAACAGCCCATTTAATTCACGAAAGAAACCGCCCAATTAAATGGTCTGTTAAGAAATTAGAAAACGCGTCGGTTGACTTTCATTAAGACGGGTTTTCACGGGTGCGTTTCTTAGCGGAATGAAACGGCGGGGCTCGTGCAGGCCCCACCTCACAAATATCCTACCAAGGGGGTAGGATATTTCTGGATCGCATCTTATCCAGTTCAACTCAGATCAAGCCGCCTTTAAGTGGCTTCAAGTGGCTTCCAAGTGGCTTAAGTGAAATAAAATAAAGTTGTCGCAAAATTATTTTATTTCTTAACTTTAAGCCCGAAAATTAAAAACCACATCCGAGCAAACGCAACTCCGGAAGAGGCGTTTCTAAGCGAATACCGGCGCTGCGATTTCATCGGTGCCCTCAGAATTCGATTCCGGGCACTGGTTCAAATGTTAGAAAAACCTGCTCGTCCGTTCACTGAACGTATCCGAGCCAAACTTCGGAAAATGATTCCGGGCACACCGGGCCTCGGAATCAGGCGCCGTCAGAAACTGCGTTCTTGTAAAATTTCAAAGAAAATTAAGAAAAAAATTTCCTTGAAATTTACGGGTCTTTAAAAAATGGTTTAAGAATGAGGTTGAATGGTTGACGTGTTTGTGTATATGAAATCAAACGCTTTTTAATATGAATTGTGAAATATAAACCGATTTTTCTATGATCATAAAATTAATGATTTTAAATAATTTATTACATGGTACCATTGTTGAAATTGGAACTGATGTTCAGAAAATGGTGTTTAGATCGGAGAAAGGTATAATTATGTATATATATAAATTTGGATATAATTGATGAACTAGGAATTGAATAATTAATTGTAAAATAACTATTTTACATTATCATTGATGGAGTTTTAATAAATTTTGATTTAAGGAACATGTTCATTAATATATTGAATTATTTGAGGAATGACGAAATTGTTTGTATGTTTTAATTATAAATTTATGATCAATGTATTTACATATTTGATATGTGTCCATAAGAGAAACATAGTGTAATTTTGGGCATTAATGATTAGTATATTTTTGAAATTTATAGGCCCTATTTCTTATATTCATTTAGATTTCAATTTTGGTCAGATTAGGAGGATCCTTATTTATATCAATTAATTATATGTATGATTTAGAACCTTGGTTATTATTTTAAAACCTACAGTAATAATTATTTTATAGAGAATATATATATAATTAAAAATGTATTATGTTTCTATTGGCGATCTTATCATCCACTAGTGATTTAGGGAAAGAATATATTTCATCTTCATTTATTAGATTATAATATGACATGAATATTGATCTATGAATATTCAAAATATGAGATTGTGATTATTAAATGGAATGAAATAATGTCCTGATATTTTCTCATGAATTTTTTCATCATTATAAAATGAATTTTGAAATATAATGTTATAAATACCATACCATATTATAATTAATTTTTTTTAATTTCTTATAGGTCACTATTTTCTATTCCCTGCACTGTTATCTTATTTGGAATATCAATTTATGTGTTATTATAGGTGATCTTAACAAATCACATTCTCTATTTTCATGATATATATTTATTAACCCACTTTACATTATGGTTTTTTACAAAATGAGATATCCAAAGGATAAAATTGTTCTTACCATGAAAAAGATCATATTGTGACTATCAAATTTATTTAATTGGGTAGAATGTACCACCACTAGATTTTCTGAATTTTTTTTTGAAATTATTTTTCATTCATTCACATTTTCCCTTCATAGAAGATCGAGTTTTAATGGAACACATAAATGTAAAAAAATATTATTTTGTACTATGAAAGTTATTGTATTATCATTAGAATGGAATATCTCAAAATGATAAATTAATTTATTTATATATATTGTTTATATTTATATATGTTGAATTACTTTATGACCAATAAATTATAAATTATAATATTAACTATTTCCAAATAAAATAATTACATAATGGAAAACCATTTTTTGAACTCAATATTTTTTACATCAATAAAGTAGTAAGATAAAATTATTTGAATTATTTAAATTAAATTTAAATATATAATAAATTATAAATACTATATAACAATCAGTATTTTTTTCTAGGAATGGATGAAAATGATTAAAAAATCAGGCTTAGAAATAATTATTACCTAAAAAATAGTTGTATGGCATGTAAACATTTATTTTAATATTTTCAAGAACTTTTGATTTTTGTTGAAAATAGAGTATTATTGTTAATATAAAAATTTCCAAATTTTCTTGGATTTATTTTTGATAATATTTGTAAATGTTATATTATTTCATGAACATTGAAAAATAATCGATTTTTATAAATCATCAATCTCATTCATAGAATTGATAAACAATATATTATTAATAAAATATTAAAAGTAATATTTGTAAAATTATACATCTATTAATAAAATTTAGGTCATTGGAATAATTTTAATATTTTACTATTATAAAAAAATATTTGATCTTTGAAATCTTTTCACTTTGGAAAACAAATTTTTTGTCAAATTTAAATGAATAATTTTAGATTAAAATTCACCACATATGGTAATATACTTTTGATAAATGGATTTCATATTTGTAAAAATAAAATTTATATTTTATTATATTTTCAAAATCATTTTAACTATAATAAATAGTTAACAAAATAAGAAATTAATTATTATGGTTGGGGTAAAAAAGGATTATCGAGGTTTATTTAAAGGTACAAGAGTAAACTAACAATAGAACACATTTTATGGACATAGTTTGACCTTAAATATCATAAGATACGATAATTTCAATTTTTAAGCTTTTTTATTTAAATATTGTAGTTATACTTTTTAAATTTCAAAATTTGCATGTGTTTCCTCTCCACTACTTATAATGGGCCATCACTATTCCTCTCATCATCACACATCCAAGACATAATGGTTTTTTAATTAACAATATAATTTTCTATTTATTTAACTCTATACATTATAATTTTTTAATATCAAAAAACAAATATATGATGGATTTTGGTTAAACATAATGTGGTTTTATAAGCATGAGGTATGGTTTTTAAGTATGTGTTTTACATTTACTTCAACCCCTATATCCTTAAATTCTATTAAAAATGTAGTAAAAATTTAAAAAATATATATTATATACATATATGATATTATGTAAAAATCTTATAACCATGCCCACATACCTAAAATGGATTATGAAATAATCATTCATGTGTAGTGAAGACTACCACCTCGTGGACTGATATTATTCGTTTTCTATCACCACCACTCACGACTATATATAATTATCGATGAAATACTTATATATATATATGGTATTTTTTATATTAGGATAACTATAAAACTATAATAAAATATATATCTTCTTACTTCTTAACCTATTGGAAAAAAATTACATAGCCCATCAGTACTACAGATATCGCCTCGTGAACTAATGTGATCGGTTTTTTATTTTCATTTTACTTCGATGGTAATAAGGACATACTAAATTAATAAGGTTTATAGATATAACATAATTATTCTTCTATAATTATTTTATCACATATATCTTCTTAATTTCTATTTTATGTTGAATATGATAATGTTGTTCATGTTTATGACATGAAAGAACCTCTCAATGCGATGTGATAGGCTTTCCCAATACAAATTTCATTGAAGGTAACACAGTGATGTTTAATGAAAACTATAAGATATACATGAAATAAAAATTATTCATTGTTAGTAATATATTATTTTCCCTCTTTTAATTCGTTCTGTTGATAAAATAGAAACAACATTTATGTTTTCGTACAACATATCTTCTCAAGGACCAATGTATTTCATTTTCTACCACAAACATTGATGATTTATGGTCAATAAATAAATAATGAATATATATGATAGTTATATAATGTATAAAAATATGTATATTATTTAACCATGATCAATATAGGATGACCTAAAATAAAAAATCAAAACAAATATAAAAAACAAGAGTTATAACTCCAAACGTGACCATTACATAAAATTAATTAAAAATAAAAAATTAATATATGGTAATAATTAAATCATATGTTTTATCATATATATAATAATATGTGTTTAATATTTTTTTATTAAAATTACAGTTATTATAAAAGTGTTTAGAAAATGTATGAATTATGTAATGAATATATGTAAGTGACTTTATTTAACATTAATTTTCTATGAAACATGTGCCATATTCACCACATGATTTATAATATTATATATATACTACACATTAATTGCACTTATTAAACATATCATGATTATTAGAGGGATATAGACAGAAATTTTACAATCTAATTTTCAAGGAAATTATTATTTAAATTTTACCAATGTTTTATTGGATTATTTGTCTCACCTTAATATCATTTATATACATGTTACCTTCACCAATTTTTTTATATTTGTAGTTTATATAAATCCCATGAATGTATTTTATTTTTATTCTAAGGATTATTATATTGATTATTATATCCATTTTAGGTTATCTCATTCATGGGGTTTGTGGTTTCAATTTTACCAATGTGGTAAGGCAATATTGTCTTATTTTTCCTTCTTTGAAAAATATGTTGTGTTAGAATCCTATCTTATTTTATGAGGTGTATATACAACCAATTATACATGTAATAAGCCAAAAGTATTTATTTTCATTATATTTTATCTTTAACAAAATTTTACATTTTGATGGGAATTTTGAATAAACATAACTAAAATGTTTCTGGCATTGTGTTACTTTCTCACCATCTATTGGGATTATTTTTTATTTCTCTTCTAATAATTAAATATTTTAAGCCATATCTACAAAAATACGTGAAATTTAATCTTTTATTATCATTTCATGAGAATTAATGACATCCCATCATCTGTAACCCATTATGTACATTTTAATTCCAACTAATGTTTTTACAAAAATATTACTTCATTTCCATATTCGGTCAGAAATCTATTTCATTCCAAAAAAAATATTTTATAAATGTTTTCTGTAAAATTTTTAAAATTAAAAAATTAATTTTTTAAATAACTATTGTCTAATTTTTAACTTTATTTCAATATTTATTGAATGTAATTCTATTTTTATTTTTTAATAATGCTCATTTTTATTTTATAAAAACTAAAATTTGAATCTTTTTTTAACCTCTATTGAATGAATATAATATATTGAGATCATTATCACTCAATGATATAATGTATCCATTTATTATTTCAAAATTTATATTAATTGACTATTATTTTTCAATGGTTTTTTGTTTTAATAAATTATTCTTCAATTTATAGTAGATATTTTCCCAAGGAAATGATAAGTATGAATTTTAATGCATCCTTAATAAGTATCCATTTTATTGTTAGTAGAATGGGATTCTAAAAGGTTTTATGAATAAAATTGTGTTTTTTGAAGAAGAAATGATATTTTTCTTTAGAAATAATCCATCTCAACTTTCAAAATAGTTTTCCATCTAAGACGACACACATTGAAAATACTTATTCCTTACTTGAGATTGGATTCCATGATACCATCCTTATAATTTATCTAGATTGTTTATATTTATGATTATGATGTGTTATTGACAACATATTTTTAGGTTATGAAGTGGTCAAATGATGACATGTTTATGTATCCTGTTTCTTTGCAAAAGTTTTCATGTGATGATATGATGAATGTTTGATGATATTGTCGACACATAAGAATGGTTTTTTATGAGAATTTTGGGACCTGTATCTCCCTCTAAAGCAATAGAAAATTCATTAATGTCATAATATAATAATGGGAAACATGTCGATGGGACTAATCTATAATAGTAAATTGGTATACCCCAATCCACAATTTGAAGCATGTTATATTTCAAGATCCACAATATTGATGGACTTGATAGTTAGCCTTGAAATATTAAATGGTTCATTATAATTATGGGTTCTACATGACACAATATTATTGGTCATTATTGAATTATGAACATTTTTAAATCTTATGGTACATATATTTTTAATGGATAATGTTTTATTCTATTACTCAGTGTTATGATGTATTTAGTGTTTTGTATGAACAACATAACTTATTTTCACAGTTTCAAATTTTTATTATTAAATTATAATTTAATACGCTCATTGATAGGTATATTGTCTATTTTCACTTACTAATCATATGATCCCTTCCTTTAATATGATTATTTCCTCATGTTACGAGTAATGGTTTAGGTACAGTATGTCTAAGATGATTAATATATTATTAGATCTTTGTTGGATTTATTCACGATCATTCTTGAAATAATAATATTGGTTTTATAGACTCAAAAGGCTAAAATTATAAATGTCCTTAAGACTACATAAATTAAATTTTGGGAACATTCATAAAAAAATATTTAATATTTATTTATGAATATATTGATTCCTTATAAATAACATCCCATTTAACAAAATAGTTAGCATACATAAATTTATTTTGAAAAAAAATCTAATTGGTAAAAAAATTATACATATAGCATGTTTTTAATACCATAATCAATAATACCTATTACATTATGAAATGGATTATCTTTATAAACATCACATAACCATGAATCAGTTCAAGAATATGTATTCTCTAGATTAATTGATTCATTCTTCTCTCGATGTATTTTTCACCAAAATTAAAATATAACATGTCATCGTCAAGTACAATATAATAAAAAATTATTTTAACAATATTTGAATCAAACATAATATGTAGATAGTTTTTTATAAAATAATCTCTCTCCTACAAAATCTATAAGATTTCATTTTATTTTAATAATCAATAAAAATACCTTAACCTCTTTTAGCCTTAAATATATCTAAATTATCAATTTAATATAAAATAATTTCAATAAAATAAAATTATAATAAAGACCATATAGTTTTTCCCATTAAAAGTAATATAATGGGATAAAATAAATAATGGTCTACCAAAAATTATATTTGATATTTAAATTTAATTATAAATGGTGTCATCATAAAAATTTATAGGAAAATAATATTGAAATAGATAATGTTTGATCAATATTAATATAGTTTTATTTTTAATTATTCAGAATCAATTTGTTTTAGAGGTCCGTGTGGATAAATATTGTGAGAATGAAAAAAAAATTTATAAAAATTTTAGAATATAAATTATTATAATTTTCACCATTCTCACAATGAATATAAATGATCCAAAATACTTTTTAAATATATACTAAATTACAAAAAAACTATTTCTAGTTAAGGATTCATTTTTTTTGTGATAAAATGCAACTATGTAAAGATACTATACTTATCAATAATAAATATGTTATATTTCTTTCGAACAATGATAGCTATTTGAATAATACCATATAGATAATGTTTTACTAACTGAAAAGGTAAATTAATATTTAACTAATTAATAAGTCCGAAAGTCGCATTTTTTTGTTTCCCTTTCTCATGTCTCTCACAAACATGTGGCTGTCATTTCATGATGGAAGGTAATTATGGATCATTTTAATTTATATTGATCTTATATAATAGTTTAAAATTTTAATTACCTAATATTTGAAAATATATAATTCTATAACCCTATATAACCTTAAAAAATGGTTCATGTTGAACTATTATTTTTTAAAATACATTAAGTAAATATTATACTATTGAATAGAATATTATAATATATAATGATCCGTAAAAGATTAAAACTTATCAAATTAAAATATAACATACATTTAATAGTAAAATATTTTATATAAATTATTTAAATGATTTTGTAACACGTAAAAATACATTAGAAATAAAATATGAATTTGAAATAAAAACATTAGAAAATCCATTTACGTTTCAAGTGGAATTCTCCCCAATTGAATCATTTCCTCCATAACACGTATCTAACTGTTAAGCATTAATGGGTCTCCAGTAATATGTCTAGAGGATCCACTTTCCTTGTACCATATAAGGATCCCAATACATAAATGTTTTTTATACAAAAATCATTTATATTAAAATATTCATAACCAATATACTTTAGGATGAATTTGATTAAAAATATAATATTTTTATACCCACACAGAAACTATAAAATTATTTTATAGTACTATAGATAATAATTATTAAGAATAATGAGTCTTTATAAATCTCACATAATTTTTTGAATCTATGAGAACAATAATTAGAATAGTCGACATTAATTCCTCATTTAATGCATATAATAGTAGAAGTGAAAAAATATTTTATAATAAACAAAATTATATCAAAAAAATTTAGGCAATCCATGTTTTTATTCTATAACCCACTTAATTTTTTTTATTTTATTAAAATACATAATTATATTATATTATTCTTGACCTTTAATATATGAATGTTGAATATGATTTAGACCATAAACTACATTTTCAAAATTTTCATTCAAATATTAAGAAGATTTAATATTTTCATAATCAATAGAATGAAACAATTAAATAGTATTCCTTAGTTTTTCATTCCCTTGTAAATTGTTTTTATTTTGAAAAATATAATTATACTGATTAATATTATTATTTATATAATCATCTTTGAAAGCATATTAAATTACCCTATAAATTTATTCTTTTTACTCAGAGAAATTTATAAATTTTGAATCATTTTCAAAATAAAAAACATAGAATATATTCTAGAATCATAGACCATATGTAAATAATCATTGATTAATATGTTATAATATTCCTAATTTTTTCATATTGTTTAAAATAATAAGATTCATTTGTACTGCTCTAACAATTTTTAAGGTCACTTAGTCCTACATTATTTATTTTTGTGCTTTTTTATAGAGAGTCTTGATATACCATTTTTTCTTTTCTCAAAACATGAAATATATAATGAATTTTAATTTAATTTAACTTTATTATATCACATTCATGTTTCATTTTGAAGCGTTCTTCTAAATTGATTCATATTCCATTTCTATTTCTTTTGTTTGACTCTCTAATAAAAATATAATACTTATCTGCATCTTCAATATTAAATTAATCGGAATTAGAATATTTTTTAGGAATGATTTTCTAAGTTTTTATCACTACACATAATATTTTTTTCCACTCTCTATATATGTTATTTAGTTCTAGTTCATCTAGATGTAGAGATCCAATGATTTTTTTGAGAGTGTACACATTGACATTATATATTTAGTGAATAGAAACCTTCTATTTTTGAAATTTATATGGTAGAACTCATCAGACTCTCTCAGTGAGTATAAGGCTCAAAAGTTAATATTCACAGTTTAAAATTCTGTTCAAAATTCATATGAACTGGTGGATTATTAGGTTTATTATTTCTTCTTCACCAATTCAGATGTATTGATTCCCTAATCAAAGCATTCCATGCTTGGTTAAAATAAATTTGTATGATACCACGTGAAATGTATAAACATTCAATTATTATGTTCTTTTTTATGTAGACAAGTGGATAATTTTTTTATTAATATTACAATGTATAATATTAATACATTATTAATTTAAAAACTATCTATTCACATAATATCTGGTAAGAGAACATGGTTCATCTTTTGATAGTGTGTTACATTTTTTCATGATAGAGTAATGTTCTATTTTTATTAGTATTGGTATTAAACTATTCAAAATCTATGTCAACCATTATTATTTCCATCAATTTTTTGTGGGTTATTGGAATATAATTATCATTTGAATTTATTCCTTCTTTCCTAAAAATCATGTCCTTAGACTATGAATATTGCAATATGATAACACAATATATTTAAAATAATAGTATCTGTATAAGGATTAACTAAATTCAAATAGGAAAAACATTTAATACCAAAAATATGGTCTCAAAGTGTAATATAATATACTCTAGGTGAGGTAAATAAACTAAAAAACGAAATAAATATATAAATTTTATAAATTAATTATGGGAGTTAATGAATTTTTTTAATTATGATAAAAATAATATAATGATGTGAAGGATTTTTAATAGTAGTTTATTCTAATATAATATTATTATACTCTAATACCACTCGAATCATTATGTGATACATTGTGAAATATATTTATTTTTTATTCAATATTGTTTCCTCAATATATAATAATTTTCATTAAAATTTTGGGATAATGACTCACATAGTACATTCTTATACGAATTCACAAACCAAATATGACAATGAATTTAGACTAAGAGAGCCACAACATGAAATGTATTAACATCCAAACCCATGGGTCATAAACTAGGGAATAGGGGAATAATTTTTTTTTTATTTATAAAAAAATTAGAAAAATATAATGTATGTGATATATGTAAATAAGTGTTACAAGAAAAATAAATCAGATGAAGTACAATATAAATAAAGTCAATAAAGGTACCGTTTCGTGATTTGAGGATCATCTCAGCTCCATTATGTTGTGGAATTCATTGAATATGTAATTCATAACATGGTATATGAATGTTATTTTACAATTTATGAATTATAAATATTCCATAAATAATATATATATATATACATATTAGGTCAATAATATTAAATATTTGTGAGAGTTGGGGAGGGATAATGAATTTCATCTATCCATAAGGTGGTGGTTTGCCCGAGATGTGAATAATGGATTCAACTCGCATTTGTTGGATGTTTCAGAAAGATATTGGTCATTATATTGATATAAAAACATCTCACTATATGGGATATACTTTCATTACTAAATAATATTGTTCAATATGTATTTGAAAGAGGTGGAAGAAAAAATAAATCAAAAACTTAAAAATGAAAAAAAAAATTAAAACAATTTGTATTTTAAAATTATGGATTATATATATATATATTAATGATGGAATATTTATAATTATTAAATTTTAAAATAACCTATATATACCATGTTATGAATTACATATTCATTGAATTCCACAGCATAATTGAGATGACATGATCATCAAATCATGAAACGGTACCTACTATGTCTTTATTTATATTGTACTTCTTCTGATTTATTTTTCTTTTAGCAATTTTTTATATATATCACAAACATTATATTTTTCTAATTATTTAATAAATAAAAAATAATTTATTCCCCTCTTCCACAGTTTATGACCCATGCATTTTTATGTTAGTACATTTCGTGATGTGGCTCTCTTATTCTAAATTCATTGTCATATTTTGGATTTCACTTCCTTTAAAAAAGTACCATGTGAGTCATTATCCCTCTATTTTAATGAAAATGATTATATAATCAGGTTATTATTCCCCTTAAAAATAAATTTATTTCACAATGTAACTCTTAATGGGTAGAGTGGTATAAGAGTAAATCATTCTTATATTAGAATATACTACTCTAATAAATCATTCACTTTCTTCTTTTATATTTCATCTAATTTAAAAAATTCATTAACTCACATAATTATTTTAGAAAATTTATATATTTTTTTATTCACCTCACCTAAAATATATTATAATACACTTTGAGATGATATAATTGTTATCAAAGGTTTTTACTGATGGAATTTAGTTAATCCTTCTACAGATACTGCTGTTTTTCTTCCATTTTGTTGTCATATTCCAATATTCACAGTCTAAGGATATGATCTTCAGGAAGGAATGAAGGAATTCAAATTATAATTAAATTCCAATAATCCACCTTACATTTATTAAAATAATAATGGTTACTAGAGATTTTGATTAGTTTAATACCAATACTAATAATAATTTAACATTTTTCTATCATGGAAAAAGAGTACACACTATCAAATGATGAACCATATACTCTTACGAGATATTATGTGAATACATTGTATTTAAATTGATAAGTTATTAATATTTTATATTTTAATATTAGTAAAAAAATTTGGCATCTATCTACATAAAAAAAGAACATAATAATTGTATATTTATACATTTCTCCTGGTATCATAAAAATTTATTTGAATTAAATGAATATCACAAGTACATTGGTAGTTAATAGAAAACATTAGTTATAATTATACTAAATACATAAAATATAAAACATATTATTCATTAATTTAGTAAACTATAATCATATTTAATATCAATTAACAAAATTTATAAATAATTTTAAAAAACATAAATTAAAACATTAATTATAAATAAAAATAACAAATTCATATATATATATATATAATGAGTGTGTTACTGAAAAAATTAAAACAAAAATTAAAACAATATAAAAATAGGATCAATATATTTTAAATCTATTCAAATATCCAAAAATATAGTAACAAAAAACAATAAGAAAATGAAAATAATGAAAATAATTTTAATAAAAATACATTAAATAAAATAAAACAATCTGTCTACTGGACTAAAAAAATATAAATGATACCAACGTTATAGAACAATGGTGGTGCTAATGTCATGCTTCTTCCATTAGATATTTGTAACAACCCAAGCTTCCACGATACGCTTCTCAATCAATAATGCAATAGCTTGCATTGTACACAATTTCGAGATTCTAAGACACCGAGACCAATCAAAATATCCATTATGAATATTAATACCCACTTTTTGAAATATATATATTTTATATTTCAAAATGGACTTCATTTTTTGGATTCGGAATATCGAAATTAGCCTATGTTGAATTTTTGGTATTTTTCTGAGAACATCCAATTATTTATGAATAGTGAAAAATACTTAAAAACAACTATTTTAATCAAAATAATTCATAGTTATAAATTATAATATTTATTGGTTTTAAAGTGTAATTAGAATATATTTTTACCATGTTATCCAATGGTGGTAATTAGAATTAATTTCACTTTGAAATTGGACATAAACAATTGTCAGTCTTTTGATATATATTGTTTCTTTAAAACACGCTATTTGTTGTGACAGCAGGAATTAATTATAAAATTAATTAATTCAACTTATATGTTTTGAATTTCGTAAAATATACATCATTTTTGAATTCAGAATATCAATTATAGATTAGGGTGAAATTTTGGGATTGTTCTGAAAAACTTCAATTTTTGATGAATAGTGAAACCACTAAGTGGTAGTTAAAAAACTAATTTTTCGTTTAAATGAAACATTAAAACTTCTGTGATTTTATTTTAAAAAATATGACATACATGGTTTTCATTAGGAAGTAAAATGTGGTTCAATGGGATTAATATAATTTTTTGGTGAATAGTAACATTTAAGTTTAATTAATCACGATTAAAGGTAATTAGTAAAATTTAAGGTAAAAATGATACTATAAAATTATAAAAATACCTTTACATTTGTCCTACCCTTATTGGATGAGTAATTTCTGACCAAGAAAATTCATGGGTCAACTTGGGGACCCCATGGAGCCACTTTGTTATGAAAATGACATTAAAAACTTTTTATTTAATTTTTAAATAAAAATTTCACAAACATGAGTTGTTTTACTAAAACAATATTTAAATGGGGTTATACAAGTCAAATTTTTTACTATAAATATTAATTAGAAAGCTAATAATATTTCTTACAATTTTTTTTTATAATTTTTAGACATTAAATAAATTAAATTATATATGACACCATGATGATGCAGCGATTAACTTATTATTAAACGATTTAAATAAAATGAAAAGATAATGTAAAATCTAAGACCTACACATGTCAAAAACATATTGTATGGGTGTATTTAGAACTCTTATCACCCTATACTCGAAATATATAATTTTGGGACATTTTAAATTTGAAATGCATTTTATGATAATGTAACCTTTTATAACATTCCAAGAGTGCCCCTCCTATCCTCTTATAAAAGGCCCCCACCTCTACCACATTACCCACAAATCTCAAGAATTTGGCTTAGCCAAACCCTGCCCATTTTGTCTCTCCACATCCCACTATTACTCTTAGAAGCCTCACTTTCTGTAGATGTCTTCCCAATGAAGACTTTGAGCTCAAATAAAAAAGAGTTAACCGTTTTAAAGGTATTGTTTTCTCTTGTGTTCTTATGTTTTATTTTGCTTCTCCAAACTCCAAAAATCTTTTTATTAATTTATTTTGTAACAAAAACAGTATCCTAAATATACTAGGATGTTGTTATAATAAGTATTCGAGCTACAAT
This sequence comes from Viscum album, assembly GCA_963277665.1. Classification (NCBI taxonomy): domain Eukaryota; kingdom Viridiplantae; phylum Streptophyta; class Magnoliopsida; order Santalales; family Viscaceae; genus Viscum; species Viscum album. Next base: position 322,908,366 of record OY728161.1, read on the forward strand.
TAAAAACACCTACATCTAATGGTTAAAGATCATACTGTTTCTTTGGATGGAGAATTTCTGTCTCACGAAACGATGATTGTTCAACACTGATATATCACCTTAAAAGGTGGCCATTAAGATGAAACTATATTTATATATGATATATAATATGTTTATGTTTTACTTAATATTCTTTATTTTTAATTTAGGACATACCTTTATGGATTCCATTATGGGTAAATGCGATATTTTCATTTTAGGAACTGCGGATTACCGCCCCCTCAAAGTTATTTGAATCGTTAATGCCATATGTGGGATGTATAAAGGATGGAGTACATTGTATTATACATTATATTATACTGGAATTATAGTATACCTTTATATAATTATAATTTCATTCCATTAAATACGAAATAGAAATGAATGTATTGTTCATGCGTACGTACGACTAACCGTCTCCATGAACGATGAATTTCATTTTTCACCTTTAAATGTTATGTAATATTATAAATGAATGTATATACTGGATATATATGATATATATGATATCTACATGATGAATATTATGCTGGATATAATTGATATTTCACCACATGAAAAAACATTAATTATAAGAAGTTTATTTTTGACTCAAGTTCCAAATATCGACAAAATGACCATTATTAACTTAAATAATTACATAATGTTCATAACATGGTAATAAGTGATATAAAAGGAATAATTAACATTGAAAAGGTTCTTATGCAAATAGAAATTAACTCTAGTTTATTATTCATGAAGTTAAAAAATGATCGAGTCAAGTCAGACACGAGGTAAGGGAACTCCTTAACCCAATTTCCATTCTTTGGGTTAATCTCCTACATTCAAATTATGTCATGATAATATTATGTCCTATATTCTATTTTTACTTTATTTATGTGTACTTATAGTGAATACACATAATAGATCTATTTTATTTAAAAAAATGATATTTCTAAGGGACATCGTCTCAATATCCTTTCATTGAGGCATATTTGGTTTTATACACAACATTCCATTATACGGTGTATAAACCCCTTTGAGTTTTAATTTTATTAAAAAGGAATATTTTTATACGATTTGTTTTTACTAAACGACAAAAGGAATGTTTTTTCTTACGTATGCGGCAACAACAAATTCTCCGCCGCCATGACTAATATTTATGTTTCGGCTTCCTCTATAATCCATAACTTTTTTAAAATGAAAAATAAATACCAAAATTTAATTTTAATTTATTTTGGTATTGAAAATGGGTTTGAAAGTGTTTTTTATTATATCAATGTGTTTTATTGATATCTTGTTATTGAAATGTGGAAATGTTATGTTTCCTTTATGCATGTTTTATGTTATATGATTATGTTATGGTTTATGACATGTTTAAACCTGTTCATATGAGGAATCCATTGGACTTAATAAGTGACGGGTGGAGCCCGCTATAGCTCCTCGATGCATCGGCAGGTCTCATGAGACAAACTATTGTCTTGGCACGAGGCCTTGACAAAATATTATTTGTGGTCTTGGAACGAGGCCTTGGCTATGTGGTTATGATAGTCTGGCATTATGCATTCCATCATTATAGAAGTGGTTATTGATATTGCATGTGATTATTCGACCTGTAGAATATCTATGTGAATAAGTAAATAAAATTATCTAATTTTAAATTTGCCATATTATGTTTAAGTTCAACTTTAATAGGATTTTGTTTTAGTTATACATTTCCTTAAATGTTTATGATTATTTATGAAATATTTCGTTATATTTTTATCCATACTGAGCATCTGAGATCACCCCTTTCAATGTTTTATTTTTCCTAGGATGTGAAAAAATATTTTATGACTGACCTACAGGGATAGTGTGAAGGGGGTAGAAATGTAGACAATGGAGACTATGTTATTGTGATTTTTCACATTATGATGTAATGTAACATTTATGAATATATCTAGTGCTTCCAAGGCTACTAATCTAATCGGTCATTCGAGATTTGATCTTTTGTGATCATGCCAATGTTACAAAGTAATGCACCGTCTCTGGGTAACTGGGGTCGGGGCATCATAGTTGGTATCAGAGGCAGTTTAGTACTAACCTTGGAAGATAGATTTAGATAAACTCTTATTAGAGCACATAGCCCGAAGATAGACTTTGAGGATTAGTATAAAATAACATCCTAGAATTTTGGTATTATAGAGATTTTGTGAGTTTTCTAAGAAATACATCCCTGTCTGGATACGATCAGGTAGATGCGGCTCTGGCACAGATGTACCTAGGGGTAAAACCCAAAAACACAGCTTTGAGATAGACTCGAACGAGAACTGGTGCACGAAAACGGTCCTTTCTGCACACTTGGTTACGACACTCCCTGGGGATATGCTTAGGATAATTCTCACGTTTTTACAAACCATTATGAAGGGTTTATGAGTATATACTTACTCAAAGAAAACATTTCTTTTTATGATTATGGATTATATCCATAAATCGTTCAATTTATGTTAAGTGTTTTACACGTATGGAATTATGTATTTTGATTTATAAACTAATCTAATTTATGCCATTGTTTAGAAATGGATCCTAGTGAGAGGAATGGAAACAGTATCAATGCACACACTCCATGTAGGGATTTCCCTCCTTCCCAAGACAATTATTGTGGAGCTGGAGATACAACTGGTGCTGATCACCTTATCACCATACTGGGACAACTCACTCAGGTTATGAATAATAACCTTACTCGTATGGAGCACTATGATCCACAACGTGGAGGATCAATGTTAGACTACTTCATAAGGAAACAACCGCCAACATTTAATGGGGGTACAAATCCATTAATAGCTGAGCAATGGTTAATCTCCTTAGAGAAAATATTCCACGCCTTAGGGAGTAGCGAAAGGGAGAAGGTTGTCATGGAAGTTTACTGCCTCACTGGGGATGTCGATCAATGGTAGTCGCTGATTCAAAACACTAAAGAAGATGAAGAAGTATCTAATTTGGAATGGATGCAGTTCAGAGAGATTTTCATAGAAAAATACTTCCCTCGTGACCATCGAGCAGATATGGAAAGGCAATTTCTATGTCTGAGACAAAAGGAGTATGAGAATGTCACAAAGTATGAGGCTAACTTTACAAGGTTAGCGAGGCATGATGCAGATTATATATGTAAACCAAGAAGTCTGATTGATTGTTTCTTTGATGGGTAAAAACTATTTCTTCGATGAGAATTAGTCTCACAAACCTTCTCGTCGTACGAATACATTGTCTCGTGTTCTATAAAAATAGAAAAGGAATTCTCTAAATCTTATGACAATAAAGTAAAGCAAGAGAAGAAGAGAATGGTGGAACAAGTACCAGATAAAGGGAAAAGGGGAAAGAAGGATTTTCCATTATGTGATAATTGTGGGAAGAATCACCCTGGTACTTGCCTAAGAGGAATAAGAGTTTTTTATAAATGTGGAGAAAAAGGTCACCAGGCTAGTGATTGAAAGGGAAAGAAAAAGGCTATCAATGTTGAATGATACAATGGTAGTGAAATGGGGCATTATGAAAATTAATGTCCTATGCGGTATGGAATCTTACCTCAGAAAATGCAAAGGGATCAAGGAAAATCTTATGATGTTACTACATTTGAAGTGGAATAGTTAATGTATTGGTTCTTTTAGACTCAAGGATTATATTCTGGTTATGAGGATAATGTGATATATATAAGGATTGTACTATTGTACTTGTTGTTTTAATTAAGGATTTAATATTAGGAAGGTAATCATATTTTTAGTATGTGACAATAAGAGAAACTTTACTTTTTTGGGGAATCTGATGTTACAATTGATTTTGGAATTTTGAGACCTTTTAGAGGAAGTATGGACAGAGGTATTTTGGATAACTATAATGGTTGGAATGGATTATGTTGAACTTTTCATAGTATTGTTTAAGGATAAAACATTTATGAAGAGTACTTTTGGAATTTTAAAATACTACAGTATTAGGAAAATGACAACCAGTAGGTTGGGGGATAACCCATCACGTCGGACAAAGCTGTAGGAATCGAACCCACAACCATAGTGCGACAGGCCTTTATTACCTACCACTAGCCTACAAGAAGCCCCTGGTTATTACAAAAAAGTTATCCTAATCTAAATGGAATGTGTTAATATTTGTAACCTTATAAAATTATGATAAATATGAATATTTTTGAGTTCTATTACCTTTTGTATTGAATGATTGGTTTGTGGTAAATATTTATTAACGAATGAAAGTCTACGTGACAAGTAAGTATATTTCCTTACGTTCATAGTAAATCACCTAAATAAATTCCTCAACTTTTTAAAAGGCAACTTAAAACAAAAACGTTGCCGGTTAACTTTTCCAAATAGGGATTCAATGACCATTTAACCAATCACAAGTTTTTGATTTTATTGTGGTTAACATTCTCCTAATCATGTTTTCTACCACTCTCCATCAGACCATGCTTTTTTTTTCCTTCCATATCCATATTTTCATAGAATCCTAGTATGGGATATCTCGGGTGACCTTTGTACTTCTCTTTCTTTCTTTTAAAGTTATATTTTTATTAAACTTATTTCTGATGTGGGTTTTCCACAAAGGTATTTCCAATTTTCAACCTTTTATATTAAAAAAAATTCAATTTGCAAGGACACAATTTATTGAAGGAGGGGAGAATGTAACACCCCAAGCTTCCACGATACGCTTCTCAATCAATAATGCAATAGCTTGCATTGTACGTAAGTTCGAGATTCTAACACACCACAAACAATCAAAATAGACATTATGAATAGTAATCCCCACTTTTTGAAATTATATATATTTTATATTTCAAAATGGACTTCATTTTTGGATTCAGAATATCGAAATTAGCCAATGTTGAATATTTTGTATTTTTCTGAGAACTTCCAAATTTTTATGAATAGTGAAAAATACTTAAAAACAACTTTTTTAATCAAAATAATTTTTAGTGATAAATTATACTATTGAGTGGTTTTAAAGTGTAATTATAATATATTTTTACCATTTTATCCAATGGTGGTCATTATAATTTATTTCACTTTGAAATTGGACTTAAACATTTGTCAATCTTTTGATATATATTGTTTCTTAAAAACATGCTATTTGTTGTGACATCCGGAATTAATTATAAAATTAATTAATGAAACGTATATTTTTGGAATTTTGTAAAATATACATCATTTTTGAATTCGGAATATCAATTATAGCTTATGGTTAAATTTTGGAATTGTTTTGAAAAACTTCAATTTTTGATGAATAGTGAAACCACTAAGTGGTAGTTAAAAAATTGATTTTTCATTAAAACGAAACATCACCACTTCTGTGATTTGATTTTCAAAAACCCGATATACATGGTTTTCATTAGGAATTAAAATTTCGTTCAATGGGATTAAAATAATTTTTTTTGGTGAATAGTAACTTTTAAGTTTAATTAATCACGATCAAATGTAATTAGTGAAATTTAAGGTAAAAATGATATTATAAAAATATAAAAATACCTTTAAATATGTCCTAAACCTATTTTATGAGTCATGTCCGACCAAAAAAATCCATGGGTCAACATGGGGGCCCCATGGAGCCACATTGGTAGGAAAATGACATTAAAAACTTTTTATTTAATGTAAAACAAATGTCACAAACATGAGTTGTTTTACTAAAACAATTTTTAAATGTGGTTATAAAAGTCATATTTTTTACTATAAATATTCTTTAGAAATATAAGAGTATTTCCTTCATCATTAATTTTTTTTATAATTTTTAGACATTAAATAAATTAAATTATTTATGACACCATGATGATGCAGTTATTACCTTATTATTTATCGATTTAAATAAAATGAAAATATCATGTAAAATATAAGACCTAAACATGTCAAAAACCTATTGTATCGGTGTGTTTCAAAATATTATCACCTTATCCTAGAAATATATAATTTTGGGACCTTTTAAATCCGAAAATCATTTTATGATAAAGTAACGTTTTATAACATTCCAAGAGTGCCCCTCTTCTCCTCTTATAAAAGGCCCCCACCTCTACCACATTACCCAAACCTCTCAAACCTTTGGCTCGTCCAAACACTGCCCATTTTGTCTCTCCACATCCCACTCGTACTTCTAGAAGCCTCACATTGGGCAGAAGTCATCCCAAGGAATCCTTTGATCTCAAATAAAAAAGAGTTACCCGTTTTAAAGGTAGTGTTTTCTCTTGTGTTTTTATGTTTTATTTTGCTTCTCCAACCCCCTAAACTCTTTTTATTAATTTATTTTGTAACAACACCAGTATCCTAAATATACTAGGATGTTTTTAGAAAAATTATTATAGCTAAAATTACACACACCTACATCTAATGGTTAAATAACATACTGTTTCTGTGGATGGAAAATTTCTACCTCACGAAACGATGATAGTTCAAAACTCATATAGCACTTTCAAAGGTGGCCATTAAGATGTCACTATATTTATATATGATATATAATTTCTTTATTTTTTACTTAAGCTTTCGTATTTTTCATTTATGGAATACCTTTATGGTTTTCATTATAGGTAAATGCGATATTTTCATTTTAGGAAGTGCGGACTACCGCCCCCTCAAAGTGATTTGAATCTTTAATTCCATATGTGGTATGTATAAAGGATGGAGTAAATGATATTATACATTATATTATACTTGAATTATAGTATACCATTATATAATTATAATTTCAATCCATTAAATAAGAAATAGAAATGAAAGTAGCATTCATGCGTACGTACGACTTACCATCTCCATGAACGGTGCATTTCATTTCTTACCTATAAATGTTATGTAATATTATAAATGCATGTATATACTGGATATATATGATATATATGATATCTAAATCATGAATATAATTTTTTATATAATGGATATTTCATCACATGAACAACGTGAAATTATAAGAGGTTTATTTTTGACTCAAGTACCAAAGATCGACAAAATGACCGTTATTAACATAAATAATTACATAATGTTAATAACATGGTAATAAGTGATATAAATGGAATAATTAACATTGAAAAGTTTCTAAAGAAAAAAAAATAACTCTAGTTTATTATTCAGGAGGTTAAAGAACGATCGAGTCAAGTCAGACACGAGGTAAGGGAACTTCTTAACCCAATTTCCATTCTTTGGGTTATTCTCATACATTAAAATTATGTCATGATAATATTATGTCCTATCTTGTATTTTTACATTCATTATGTGTACATATATTGAATACACAAAATAGATCTATTTTATTTAAAAAATTACTTTGTATGGGACTTCGTCTCAATATCCTTTCATTTAGGCATATTTGGTTTTATACACAACTTTCCTTTATACGGTGTATAAACCCCTTTGACTTTTCTTTTATTCGAATGGAATGTTTTTATACGAAGCGTTTTTACTAAACGACAAAATGAATGTTTTTTCTTACGTATGCGGTGACATTGAATTCTCCGCTGCCATGACTATTATTTGAGTTTCGACTACCTCTATAAGCCATAACTTTTTTTAAATGAAAAATAAATACCAATATTTAATTTTCTTTTTTTTGGTATTGAAAATGGTTTGGAAAGTGTTTTTTATTATATCAATGTGTTTTATTTATATCTTTTGATTGAAATGTGTAAATGTTATGTTTCCTTTATACATTTTTTATGTTATACGATTATGTTATGGTTTATGATATGTTTAAACCTGTTCATATGAGGAATGCATCAGACTTAATAAGTGACGGGTGGAACCCACTAAAGCTCCTAGGTGCATCGGCAGGTCTCATGATACAAACTAGTGTCTTGGCATGAGGCCTTGACAAAATATTATTTGTTGTCTTGGCATGAGGCCTTGGATACGTGGTTATGATAGTCTGGCATTATGCATTACATCATTTTGGAAGTGGTTATTGATATTGCATGTGATTATTCGATGAGTAGAATATCCATGTGAATAAGTAAATCGAATTATCTCATTTTAGCTTTTCCATATTATGTTTAAGTTCATGTTTCAAAGGATTTTGTTTTAGTTATACATTGCCTTAAATGTTTGTGTTTATTTATGAAAGCATCCGCTATATTGTTATCCTTACTAAGCATCTGAGCTCACCGCTTTCAATGTTTTATTTTTCCCAAGATGTGAAAAAATATTTTATGACTGATCTACTGGGATAATCTGAAGGGGATAGAAGTGTGGACTATGGCGACTATGTTATTGTGATTTTTCACATTATGATGTAATGTAACATTTATGAATGTATCTAGTGTTTCCAAGGCTACTAAACTAATCGGTATTTCGAGACTTGATCTTTTGTGATCATGGTAATGTTACGAAGTAATGCACCAACTCTGGCTGACTAGGGTCGGGGCATCACAATATTTTGAAAATACTACTGCTTCATCTTCACTATTGTAGAGTTCATTGATATATAAACAATTTTAATGACATAAATCTGTAATCACAGATCTCCCATTGACATATAGTAGTTCAAATCAATGATACAACTACAGTCACACTATGGTGAAAATATAGAGTAACGAGGATCTAATTCGATTTTCCATTCACTGATTTTACTTCCTCTAGTTGGTGTTAACATTACACTATTAAAAAAATATAGAAATCTTTTTTTCATCGTTATTTATACCATTGAATGAGTAACTGTGCCTCCTACAATAACATGGTAGTAGAAATGAGATCTATAATGATAAAGGAAATCTATTATGAGGTTGTGGATAAGTTCAAACATTACCATATATATCTACCATTAATAATATCTATTCTTAATATTTAGTATATTGACCTATCATTGAAGTGGGAGAGGGTCTATTTTAGTTTAGTATATAAGAAAAATATCATCAATATGAATGATAATCTACTATTACACAAGATGGCATATCATCACAATTGAATGATCTTACTTTTAGATGATGTTTGATCTTCCATCATTAATAACCATTTCTACAACCAGACAGGAAAAAATATTCTATGTGATTTTGATACCACTATACTATATGTAACATCACTATAAGATGACACTAACACCAAGGATAATTTGTTTTCAAGTAATACTAGCCGAAACTGAACATGATGGATTTGATCCACTACTATTTTTGTTGCACCCCAATACTATATTTCATGAAAATATAGTTTTGTATCATTATTGAGAATCATTTTCAATTGAAATAGTGATATTAAGGAGGGTATTCCATGGATGGAGATGTTGATGGTACATGAGTTAAAAGAGAGGAATTAGTTGATGGTTAGATTTGATGAATATTGTAAATTTTTTTCTAAAGCGTGGCACACAAATTATGTTGATTTATTATCCCATATAAACAACATAGTTATAAAATACAACATAAGGCTTAAATGGATATAATTTTTAAAACATTACATCATATTAATAAATTATTATTATGATGTGTACGAGAAGAGATATTTACAAACACCTATTTCTTATATGCATGATGATTATAGGAGGTAATTAGAATTTTAAAAACAATTAGACACGTTATATGAGACCTAATTTACAATTTTATGTTCATAGAATGTTCAATGAAATATACAAATGCTTCATAATTTCCAATTGTCACAAAAAACATGTCATCATGTTATATTCCGAAAGAGATATCATTGAAATTAAAAAATTATAAATTATAGAATTTTAATAAATTTGGAACTATTTCATGATCATGTAGAAAATTTTAGACTATTAGAAAAAGGATTTCAGAACTCAATTCATTTTAATTAAAATCAAATAGAACAATTTTAAAGGTAATGGAATAAGTTTTATGATAAAAAGATATATATAACACATCTTATAACAGAATAAAAATATAATATTAATAAAACTACAATCTAAATTATTTTGTTCAATATAAAAACGTGCAGTATGTTCCAGGAAAAATGCGAACACAATAAAGACTGATTATGAATTTAAAAAAGTTGACTAAAATGAAGATACATTTTTTATCATTAATATGAAATTTTAATTGTAAAATTATAAGTTCTATAAATGATTTTATAATAAAAATATAAAGAGATAGTTAGGTCGAATTTTAAAATAATATAATAAGAGTGTTTCAGAACATAAACATAATATATTTAACAAAAAATACATTATTTAACATAAAAAATTGTAATTATTTTTATCATTGAATGTTTTGGGGAAATATTACATTTTATGGAGGTTTGAGTCAATTATAACTGTTTTAATTTATTTTATTTCTTTTATTAGGGTCAATGAAAATTAATTTCTCAAAAATGAAATTAATGATATTTGATAATAACTAATATTTAATTAAGTGATTTAAAATACATTAAAATCCATTAAAATAAATTTTTATTTGATATATTGTTGATAATATCCACCATGGACCATTTTAGTATGGGTTTTCACATTATAGTGACTATATTAACCCTTAAGGGTAAAAATATTGATTAGACAATAATATTATAAACAATTAATGAAAGGATAAAAAATATAATGGGAAAAGAGTTAACTAAACATGTAATGATAATTTCAAATGGACTTATTTTTACTCATCATTATATATTTTTTTAAATATATCAATTTAGATCCATCTGAATATAAATATTAATTGATATTAATTTTTCGTAGTTGAGAAACTCAAGGATATTTCACAACATTCTCATAAAATAAAACATATTATTCTTATTTATTCACGCATTAAAAGTTATTGATTTATTCGAGTCATAAAAATATTCCTTACATATATTCCTCCCCATGTATTTGTGGTCTTATTTATGGGTGAATAAAAACATAAGGGTCGTAGGGTTTAATAAAAAGTATGATTTCTGCTGAAGAGGTATAGTTCTTTACAATGGTTTTTGTTTTATTTATTATTCCACCTCTTTCAAATACATATTGAACATGATTATATAGTAATGAATGTATCTCTCATATAGTGAGAAGTTTTTATATCAATATAATGACCAATATCTTTCTCAAGCATCCATTAAATGTGAATTTATTCCAATATTCAGATCTAGGGTAGACTACCACCTTATGGACAGATGAAATTTGTTAACCATCCTCTAGACTCACAAATATTTAAAATTATGGATTTAATATATATATATATATATATATATATATATATATTTATGGAATATTTATAATTATTATATTTAATAATCACATATATATTTTTCCATTTTATTATGAAAATTGAAAACTTTGTTCATTAATTTGTGTGGATTACCACCTAAACAAAATGATGGGATTAGTATTCATTCCACGTTTCACATGGACAATATATCTATGTTTATTTAAATAAATAGTATGACAATTATTTTATAACTATATTTTTTGAAATATAATGTAACACATTCCTTCTTTCTGAATTAAATTTTGACTAATGGAAATGATTCCCATTGTTGTGTAAATATTATAATCTCTATGATAATATCATAGTTAATTTTTTATAACACTCAATAATTTTTCGTATCAAAATTATAAATGATTTAAAAAATCATATTCATTTAAATATTATTATAATAGATATTATTTATTAATTACCACTTAGACCATAGAAAACATACCAAAGTCACTTTTGACATATGAGACAAATATAGTCAAAACATCCGACATGAGTTTAACTAATTAATAAATTTCATATAACAATGAAAAATGTGATTTAAAATATAATAATAAACTTCAAAACGATTATCATTAATTTAAATTAATTATCATAAATTTATTTTTCTACAAGAATAGGAACACAAATTATATATCGGGAACAAGCTCAAGAACATCATTTGAAAAGAAACCGTCATCTACTGATTTACATAAAAAAATTCATCCAGGGCCATATTTTAATAATTATTTTATTGTTTTATTTAAATGGATATAAAATAATATAAATGAAAATTTATTTATTTTAATTTTTAAATAAATATTATTTCAGAAGGAATTTTTTTACGTAACGGCTTTACATTCATTACAAAATAAAAATAGAATGTTCTATTTTAATATATTTGGTGATAATGAATTTTCATTCCACCAAAACAATTATTTGATATTAAGATAAATTATTAAGAATTCATGTTTTCCATTAACTATATATTTCTTTCAAATCATTCATGGTATTGTGGTTATAAAAATGGTGTTCTAATATAGATGTTTTTTTCAATATCAAATTTACATTGTCATATTAGTTCAATTATTTTTTTAAATATTTTTATAATGAAACGGTGGAATCAGAAATTTTGGTATACTATATACGGTACATTATTACTACATATATAAATCATTTGATACTGATACCACATATATTCATTGTCGATCCCAATTACATAAAATTATAAATGGTTTATTCTGAAACAACTTATACAACAGTTGATCTCTACTATAGATCATGAAAAAAGATGAACTCAATATAGTTTTTTGCAATGGGTGACCCTAATTATATTTGTCAAATTCATTGGTTTATGTTCCATGTCATATACGGGAATAGAATATGAGCCTTATTCTAGTTGTTGAAGTATCCTTAAGTGCATCCGAAAGACCCAGGTTCAAAACTAGGTAGAGGCATATTTACGGGCTACTGTAGCAGTACTGTTACAATAATGTACACTATGTTTGTATTGTACTAGAACTATAAACTTTATAGTTCCTGTAGTAGAACTGTACATTGTGCGTACCATATTAGGTACTCTAGAATTTATTATTAGGTACTGTAGTAGTTGCAACTATTCACCTTAGGTCACCGGTTTGGGATTGGAGTCTTTAAGGACTTCTGGCCACCCGGGCCTTCGGGTTAGTAGGGCTTTCGGGCCACCTTAAGGCCTTCAGGCCATATGTATTTACCAAAGACACACTATAGTAAAAGAGCATCCCCATAAGAGTATTTAGAGAAGGTGTACTCACTAGAGAAGAGCCAAATATGTTTTTTAGAATGGTAAGGTATGGCTATGCCACCGGTACTAGCCTGTGCTTACATGGGAATCCTAGCCAGACATCCATGCAAAGGGGGAGAGATACTATCATGATGAAGATGATAGGGAGGGGCAGTTCCATGTAGATAGTCTGGTTGATTTCCCTATGAACTTCGGGTCATGTAATCTCCTTAGGCAGTGTGCCTTGTAATCATTGAGCCCATAGGCCTCGTAAGTGTTCCCTATAATCACTTGAAAGTGGGGATATCAAAAATAAATAAAAATGAAGTGTTTTGAGCCATTCGAAACATATAAAAAATAGGGACAGACAGTATTTGTGTTTTTCCCAAGTATATTTAATTAAAATCAAGTTATTTCATGCCTGAATTTCATATTTGATAAGAATATGATTCCCTATGTTTCCCAAAAAAGCGTTTTAATTAGATTAGTTGGGGTTTTAATGGGTTTCATTATCAAAACATTTTTTATTTTCTTATTTAATTTATATATTTCATACACTCTAATAATATTTTTTAAAAGGTAATTTTATGGGATTCAGGTTTTTCATTGTACTAATAAATTACTTTATTTTTATGTCTCTTACATATAATTTTTTGAAAATTAAAAGTATTAACATGTATTTTACAAGGTTTCAGGATATATAGTATTTTGGATGATGTCAATTTCATAATATTGGATAAAATATCTATAATAGAGAACATGTATCTTTTTAAAAGATTTATATTATATTAAAAATGTATAAAATATTTAATTTTCCACATTGGTGTGCAATATATATTTATGTAAGTTTGATGACCTGATTATCTAATATTCTAATCCTAAAAGAATAATGGTAATGAAATATTGTTAATTATAGTATAATGACCAATGAATATATTTTTTTTTGGAACGGGACCGTACTATTGAAATCTGGTCAATGATTAGAGGAGATAGAGGATTGGATATTACATAAACAAATATTAAACAAAAAATTTATAAAAATAATGATTTTTATATTTGGGGAGTTTTTGTTATTTTCTATATATTGGACGATTTTTAGATAACAGGGATATATATATCATGGATTTTATCTTCTTCATATGATGGTATATAATTATTTATTATCTTACTCAAAAAATCATTTTAGGTTTTAGAAAATGTTATGATTTACGAGGTTCCAAAAAAATAGTGGATTAAAAGTGGAAAAAGCTTTAGTCTGGGTGTGGAGCTAAAAAATTTGGGATATATTAGCGAACACTAGGGTAAGGTTGTGAAGCCAATTAAATATATTAAAATAGTTATAAAAGGTTTTATCTAAGGTAATAAGGTTATGAATAAAATTCAAAGGGAAAAGAATGTGTTCATTTAACTCCACGAGGGTTAATGAAATTGTTCCAAAAGAATTGACTGGATATTTCAAATGAGGGGTTATAGATATTATAAAATTTAAAATCCTATAGGGAAAACTCAACACAGAGAAAATATATACCATGAATGGGAATGTAATTAGATTCTTAATGACAATATTTTTTAATATGATTAAATTATAAAGGATATCTGAAATTTATGGATTGTATATTGTTTTATTATTTCATATTGTCGAATCAAAGGACAAGATTTATATTTTTTGGGAGGATATTATTATTAAGAACATAGAAATTCATATTTAATAAATTTTGAAGAATTTTTAATGGTTAATGTATCAATATATAGGGAGTTAAGAGCTACGATGTTGTGGATTATTTAAGGATGATCATAATATTTATTGTAGTATTAATCTTTTGTTGTTTTATATAATTTGTAGTAAATTTGAGTCATTTATTTTGTTTATGTAAATATATGAAGTATATTTATAAATTATTTTTATCATATGATAATTTTATTAGAGTAGTAATCCTCTTTTCATCTGTATGAGATGACTTCGAAGGTATTGATACAATTTAGGGTTTAAACGATCGTGGATTATTAAGGTTATATATGAGGATTTTCATCATATTTTCATGTATTTAATATGCATTATGTAATTATAGTTATATTTATATAACAAAACATATAATGTTAAATAACACATAATATATAGTAAGACATCGTTTTTTGAACCCAAAAATGAAGGTCAACAAGGGCGCATCACCAAACAATTGATTATGTTATGTACTAATTAGTATGAAATTTATAATAAATATTATGTTGGTATTAAGAACATATTGTTTATTTTATAGATAATAATATAACCTAAAAGTGATTTTGTGATGAAGTGATTAATGTTTTTAGAAATAATATCACTATTTTTAGAACCTTATATGATTGTGGTATAGAAAATATTTAGGTCTTTTATTAGAAAAATAACTGTTGAATTATATATTAGATGCAAATATTATTTTATTGTTTCATAATTTTTCTGAATGTTATTATTTTAAATGATATATATGTGAAAGAAATTTAGTGAAGTGGGAATATAAATTTTTTGTTTGAGACATTAAGAATGATTATTGTAATTTTGAGATAAATGTAATTTTATCATTGAATAAATTGTGATCAAGTACTTTTAGTGTTTATATTTATATTATTTATATGATTTTTTATTTATTTTTTAAATTATGTTTCCCATTTTAAAATATTTTTACTTTTTTATTTCTTAATCTCTGGATTAATAACTACTTGTAATTTTTTGGAATTATGTGATCCATTTGATGTTGATTCTAGTACTTAAGGATTGGAAAATTAAACTTTATTACTCATAAATTAGAAAAAAATATAATATTTTTTTTTAAATTGATTATAATATTAAATTATAAATATAAAGTATGAATATTTTATTAGGTTTTTTCCCATGCAGTAATGGAATTCCTCAAATCATAAAAAATGATCTGAAAATAATGTTATCTTATTACAGTTTTTTTTGATGAATCAATATTATTTTTTCACACCACATCGGCCTATGGTTTTGTGGTCAGTTATTTTCACATGGAAATTAGTTTTCATGGGATCAGGGATACCCAATCACTATCCATAATAATTTGAATATTATTTTTTTATTTCTGTTCCAATATATTAACTTTGATAGAATATTTTCTGATTTGGATCCTCATTATCCATTATTGACCATTGAAATCATATTTTCATTTTAATGATTTAAATAGGTTGTTTTATAAACCCATACAGATTTGGGATTTTAATAACGGTAATTCCAAATGGTAAAAAAATATTATATTTAAATGGTAGATGAAATGTTCCAATTTAATGTATACATGTAAAAATAATTTCACAACCACAGTATCAATTATTTTATCATATTGGATAATTTAGAAGATTTAATATTTTATTCAAATAAAAAATTTCTTTCTATTTTTTCTGGTTAATAATGTTTTCTTTGTTTAATTTTAATTGAATTTCAATATCAGAAAATATATTGAATAAATTTTTAAAATAGTTTATAAAAGGTTCATTATGATGTTTTCCAATAATAAAATGTTTTTCTTTATGATATGGTGCATTTTTATTATTTATGTTTCAAATGAGTGAAAAATATTTGTTATACAAAGGGTTGTGCCAAATTATAGATAATGAAAAATGGGTTACCTTTATACAACATATATGATGGATTGATCCCAATTATATATCAAGAAAAATAGGAGAGCCTGATATATCATATGAGACATGTGAGAACAATCATAAATCATTAATTAATTGTGTTACGTTTCATATCATCAATGTTGAGAAGGATATAGTCTATTGGTGTGGTTTTTATTTTGGATTAAACTATAATCTAGGTATGTCTGACATAAGTTTAAAACTGGTCATGAATATGATTCTAATTGTTACCTAAAAAGATTATTTAGTTGATTGATATAGGTTATAAATTTTTTCATCTAGAGAATCTTATTTTTATCATATGGATATTATTAATTTTATATCATAAAATATATATGTGATATATTTTTTATTTTATTGGTTTTTATAGTTTTTAATAGAAATAAATTTCCTCATATTATATCCCTCATTGTGTTTTTTTATCATAACATTTATTAAATTTTATTAACAATATATTAATGATTATTATAGGAAAATATTTGGTAATGATAATAACTTGTAATGAAATATTAGGAAAATTAAACATATTTATTTTAAAACGAATTATTACATAATTATAATTGATATTATATAGAAGTGTCACCTTTTGGAATATTATATTTATTTTTGTAAGAGTGGTCAGTTAATTTCCTCAAGCTATATACATAAATTATATTAGAGAAAATATTAATGATAATACATGTATATATACTATAGATTATGTAATTTCTATGTTCATGTCCATACTTCTAGGGATTCAACTATGTTCCCAAAAAATAATACCTATAGATCATAGCAATTTATAGCTGTTAAAAAACATTATTTATGTGGGATTAAATTAAAATTCAAGATATTTTACACTTATATGGATAGATAAAATGAAAAAATATTATTCCATATTATGATCCTTCCTAAAATATTATATTGTTAATATCAGTTTCAATCAATATGATCCATTGAATCATATCACAATGTGATCATATCCGTTAACAAAATATTTTAATGTTCATCATTCATAATAGAAACTACTATACTATTCTTGAAGATCCAAATACACTTCAATATAGCCACTTAATAAGAAATCAAATCAATTCTCATTAAATAAATTGACACAAAATACACATGGTCTAGCTATGATCTTATACAACTAATTTTCCCCATATAAAATAATGAATGTCACCCGTAAATCAATATCAGATCATGCACCCCCACTATACAATTCATATATTTTTAATCAAATTAATATACACATTAAATGGTAATAATTATTCCAACATACCTCAAATATTGAAATACCACATCATATATTCTCTTGTAATCCTCACCCAACCAATTGCTTAATTAAATCATCATCTGTGAGAACATAATAAATTAAAATATATCCAAAATAATCTATATAATTAAAAATAAACCTTTTTAAATACATTTACATATTTATTCTATATTATATAATTGAAGAACGTATCTTATGGTGACAAATCGTCACTAAAACATTATGCTACAATGTTCATTTCACTATTATAGAAACTACTTATTTCTCCAAAACAAATCAACGAAATTTGTCATAAATATTCTAATTAAATTCATCCAAATATTCTAAATAATAAACCGAAATAAAAATTCTTAAATACAAAGAAATATTAATTATATGAAAAATCATATCTTATTTTGATTATTCAAATGACAATAAAATTTAACATTATTCAAAATTGATTTCACAATTATATAGCCAAAAGGTTTATGGTATATTCTATTTTCACTATAATATAATTCCATTAGAAAAAAATCTAATATCAAAATTCACTAGACATTCTATGAGTAGTTTTTAGTCACATATGGATGGTAAGAGTGAATATTTGAAAACACATACACTAAATAATACCTAAATGAGGCTTAAGATTAATACAGTCTTTTGGGGAATGAGGTAATAAATAAGTATTTATATCCACCAATAACAAATATATCTAAATTATTATACCCTATAATTTTAGAAATTATTTCATAATATACATCAATTAATTAAATTTATCTAAAATTACATACCAGGACACATTATTCTATGATATTTATTGTATTTAGGAATTATTCTATTATAATAAACCCAGATAAAATCATATCCATCCCTCAATGTATGTCCATATAATCCAAATTAAACACCAAATTCTTTAGGGATATAAAACAATCATCTCAAACCCATTGTATAATGATCATATGATTCATGTTCAGAAAATATATCATTATAATGTTACACTTCCCCATACTATATAATGTATTCATAAATTGGAAATAAGGATATTGTATTAATCATTATTACATAATTACCACTAAAACATTATATAAATGGGAGTGATAACATCCAAAAACTATCTATTGACCCTCATTGATTTTTTAATTTTTCTAGAATTTCATTTTAATAACAAATTATATCAACATATTTGTAAAACTAATATGGATATGATATCATAAAAAATTATACCAAACCATGATGAGGAATTTATTAGGTCATACACACTTAATATTATAATTAAAATAATTAGCAGGAAATAATATCATTAATATATCACCAAAAATTAAGTCACTAAAGTATATGGAATTTTTTTTAGGTCACATTCTACTGATGGTCATTAACTTAATATATCCATCCCTATGTAACAAAAACAATCAATGAAACCCCTACTATTTCCCAAATAATAAATATGTATTTACATAATGATTTATTATAGAATTGAGAATATTTTTTATACTAATCAAAATAATTGTGTACATATATATTACAAATTTTTCTATATATTCCAAATAATATCATTAATAACAATTTATTTTTATTTTTTTATAAATATATATATATATATATATGTCAATGAATTAAATAAATATCCCAAATACGTTGGTAGAAAATAAAAACATTGAATTATAATCACATTAAATACATAAACTATAAAACATATTAGTCAATCATATAAAAAATTATAATCATATTAAAAATTCATTAACAAAATTAGTAAATAATTTCAAAAACCGTAAATTTAAGAATTTTTTTTAAAAAATAAAAATTTCAAATTGATATATATATATACTGCATGTTACTATAAAAATGAAAAATGTTAAAATACTATAGAAAAAGGATCATTATATTTTAAATATATTCAAATTGAAAAAAAATTAGTAATAAAAAAACAAGAAAAATAATATAAAGAAAATAATTATAATAAGAATATATTAAATAAAATAATAAAAATCTGACTACTGGTACTATATAAAATTGAAATGATACTAAATTTATAGATCAATGGTGGTGCTAAATTTATCTTCTACCATTAGATATTTTGACAATATTACTGTTTCTTCTTTAATATTGTAGAGTTTAGTGATATATAATCTACTATGAAGAAGTACATCTGTCATCATAGACCTCCCATTGTCATATACTAGTTCAAAGTAGTGATACAACTACTGTCACACTGTAGTGGAAATATAGAGTCGTGAGTACCTAATTCCGTTATCCATTAACTGATTTTACTTTTTCTAGTTTGTGTTAACCTTACACTATTAAACAGTCTGGAAATATTTATTTCATCATTACTTATACCTTTTTAATAGTAACCCTGCCTGATACAATAACGTGGTAGTGGGAATGAAATCAACAATGAGAAATGAAATCTATTTTGAGGTTGTGGATAAGTTCAAACCTTACCATATAAATATACAATTGATAATATATATCCTTAATCTATTGTATATTTATCTAACATTGAAGTGGGAGAGGGTCTATTTTAGTATGGTAGATAAGAAAATTATCATAAATATGAATGATAATCTACCATCACACCAGATAGCATACCATCACAATTTAATGATAATACTTTTAGAAAAATGTTTATATACAATCAATATTGATATTTTATACAACTAGACAGGAAAAGACATTCAATGTGATGTTGATACAATTATACTGGTGGTAACATCACTATAAGATGAGGCTAGAAACAAGTATATGTTGTTTTCAGGCAATTCTAGATGAAACTGAACATGTTGGATTAGATACACTACTACTGTTGATGCACCCCAATACTATATTTCAAACTAATATAGTCATGTAACTTTATGGAGAATCATTTTCTATTGAAATAGTCAAATTAAGGAGGGTCTTCCATGGATGGAGATGCTGAAGGTATTAGTGTTAAAATAGAGGACGTAGTTGATGATTAGATTTGATGAAAATTGGAATTTTTTTTCTAAATCATGGAACATAAATTCTATTGATTTATTATCCCATATAAACAATATAGATATTAAATGCAATATATCGCTTAAATGGTGAATTTTTTAAAATTATTATATCAGATTAATAAATTTTTAATATAACATGTATGTTAAGAGATATTTGTTAAAAACTATATGTTAAATGCATGAACATCCGGGAAGTTAATTAGAATTATACAAACAATCAGATGCATCATATGACACCTAAATTAAAATTTCATGTTCTTATATAGTTAAATGAAATATTATAATGCTTCTTAATTTCTTATGGCCACAAACAACATGTCATCATGTTATATTCCGAAAGTGATATCATTGTGATAAAAATATTATAAATTATGGAAATTCTATAAATTTGGAACTGTTTCATGATCATTTGGAAAATTTTAGACAATTCAAATAAGAATTTCATAACTAAATTTATTTTTATAAAAATCAAATTAAATAATTTTTTAGGAAATGGAAGATGTTTTTTATAAATAGATCTATATAACACATCTTATAACAAAATAACTATATACTCTTTATAAAATGAAAATCTATTTTTTTTTCAAGACTAAATCATGATGTATGTTCGGGGAAAAATTAGAACACCATATAGACTGATTATAGTTTTAACACAGTTGAATAAAATGAAGATACATATTTTATCATTAATAAGAAATTGTAATTGTAAAATTTTAAGCACTATAAATCATGTTATAATAAAAATATTCAGTGATTGTTATGTCTAATTTTCACATAAAATAATATGATTGTTTTGGAACATAAACCTAATACATGTAATTAAAAATACATGAAATAAAAAGAAATAGTATAATTATATTTATCATTGACTGTTTTGAAGAAATATTATATTTAATGGATAAAAAAATATAATGGAAAATGAGTTAACTAAACTTTTAATGATTATTTTAAATGAGGGTATTTTTACCCATCATTATGTTTTTTAGAAATATATCAATTTATATCCCTTTGGATATCAATATTAATTGATAATAATTATTCATTGTTGAGAAACTCAGGGATATTTCCTCAATTTCTCATAAAATGAATCATCTTATTCTAATTTATCCATGCATTAAAAGTCATTGATTTGGTCGATTTATACCAATACCCCTTATATATATTCCTCCCCATGACTCAGTGGCCTTATTTATGGACTAATAAAAACATAAGGGTCATAGGGATTAATGAAAAGTATGATGTCTAAAGAAGAGGTATAGTTCTTTATCATGGATTTTGATTTATTTATTCTTCCACAACATTCAAATGAATATTGAACATGATTATTGTAAGAATCTGGTTCTTCTCTTTGAGGTATCATCTTACTCTTTTCTCTTTTCCTAAAGTTTTTTAATGAAATATTGAAAATGAGGAAAAATCTGACATTTTGGAACTACACGCCGTGTACTTTGTCCACACACCGTGTACTTCTGGCCCTATAAGGATGAGTACACAAGGCATGTAGCCATGTCGACAACAAAGGGTGTAGGAACTGACTACATGCCGTGTAGTGGTCCTTTACATGTCGTGTAGTCAGTTGGCATGTCAAAAAGTAAGGCGGTGGAGCAGCCGCCAGTTGTGCAGCAGTACACGCCGTGTACTCTTGTCAGCAGGTGAACAGTGTCGTGCTGGCGGAAAGCCGCCAGGTGAACCGTTAAATGAAAGGTGTACATGCCGTGTACATTGAATTACACACCGTGTAATTTGTTTTTTCAGATTAAAACAGGCATTGGCCTCCTCATTTGGTAGAGGAGTCATTTGAGCCGTTTTGGAGCCAAAGGAGGAGGCCAAAACTTTGAAGATTCGTCGGGTGTTCGTCTGGAATCCGATTCCTCCTCAGACTATCTCATTGGAATCATGCGGGTAAGCCCTCTCTTCTCCTAGCATGATGTTTTCCAATTCTTCTCCTAACGTAAGTTATTTACATTTAAATGGGTTTTTTTCTTTGTCCGATCTACACCGTTATTGGGAGTTTCTGGAGTCGATATTTGGGTATAACGTTCGTTGGCATTTAAGGTAGGTGGCTTGGTGTTTATTTTTCCAACTGTTGTGTGTTTTTTGCGTTTTTGTTCCACGAACCCATGTTGGGGTGTCGTGTGGATGAGGTCGTTTCTATATTAAACACCTATAATTGATTAGGTATTTAATTATGATATTAAAATGCTGGTTGGGATCGTTGCTTGGATCCGGAACCACCCTGGGAGTGTGTTCCACTGTTTATCCATTTTTCCATGATACTCAAGGGTATTCCTTTAATGTAGTAATTGTAGAATTTCCTTGAGACGAATTTATTGTTTACTGCTTGCTTACCTGTTGGGAATGGCCCGGTTACCTGTTTAGCCTGAGGGAGTTGTTGTGATTAGACTGTGGGCACTGTACTATTTTAGCCTAAGGGCGTGACTCTTTTAGCCAGAGGGTTGTCGTTATTCCGACTAAGGGAAACCTTTCTTGCCTAAGGGCTTGAATTCTGTGCCTGAGGGTGACACTTCTTATGCCTGAGGGAGAGAATTTTGTTACAATGCCGGAGGGCGAGATTCTGTATAGCCTGAGGGTGTGGTTCACTATATTAGCCTGAGGGCAAGATAGTGGTTGGCCTGAGGGCTTGGTGATGTTGAGCATAGAACGATACAAAATTTAATGGATTAAATGAATAAGAAAATGGAAATTTAATTGTTAAGTTAGTTAATTTTCAGTACCGCTAACTTTACTGCATTTTACTATTGCATACTGTTCTTGCATGCTCACACGCGGTTGGGAACGAACCTTTGGTGGGTGCCTACTGAGCTATATTTCTCACACCCTATTTGGGTCACGCTTTTCGGACCAAACTGATTATGTTTATGCAGGTGTGGATAGGGGAAAGAGTCCCTATACAAGTACTTGATTGTTGCTGAGGAGTGGGAGGGAATGAGACCGAACCTAGGCTCGCGATGCCGCTGCCAGCTTTTTTTATTTGTTTTATTGTACTCTACTTTTGGTTATATTGTATGGATGTATAACATGTTCTAGCTATTTTCTTAGAACTTGAGACATGTAGAATCATCATTTGTATACTGTTGGTTATATCCACTGATGTTGTTTATTTCAGTTGTGTATGGTTTACTACTTCCGATGTTTGTTGTATGTTTTATTTTGTAGTCTGCTGCGCTACACATTGACAAATGAGGGCATAGTTTCCCTACTATTAGACCTGGTCCATCGTAGCTAGTTGGCAGCCTCTGGAATTTGGGGAAATGCACTTGATGTCACGTGGTGAACCAGATTTGGGGCACTCGTTGCGTGGCCCCTGGAACCAGGATGATACAATTTGGTATTAAAGGAGGTTATTTTCATTGAATTAAAATTTGGAGCCATAGTCAGGGATAAGACTAATGGTAGTTGGTAATAAGTTGTGCCCAGGCGTAGCTAACCCATGTACATGGAAAATCCAGTCTACCTCGTATTTTTCAATTCTTCTGATTTTGAAAATTTTACAGTTGATATGATTTCACTGTTGGGTGACGCACTTGTATTATGCTATTTATATTTTATCTATGGATTCTATTTAGTTGGAACCTGATGAGATGAGGGTATTCCATCTCATGCATCATTTAGGCACATGCAAGAAATCACATTCCATGCATAGTTCCTTGCCATGTAGGTGCATTATAGATTGCATGCTATTGTGATAGTAGTTGTGCTAGAGAAGCATGCTATTTTGATAACTACACTGATAGAATTACTGTTATTTGATAGAGTATTTTGTGTAATAATGTTCATAGAATGAACTCCAAACCTTGGATTATTTGGAGTATGGGCCCCCATTGACCGAAATTTGGTGGATCATTTACTGTTTATTAGTTATAACACAGATAAGATGTCAAACATTGATTCGTGGGGAGTATGTGCCCTCACGGGTCAGAATTTTACACTTAGGTGTTGGTTTTTATTATTTTCTAGGTTCTGGGGATGTTTCGGAGGCTTACTATCTGGAAACCTAGTATACACACCGTGTAGTATTTTGAACAGGTCGTGTATGGCCTTCTGTTTGGGAAGAAAAATGAACATTTTAAGTACACACCGTGTACTCTAAGTACATGTCGTGTAGTCGATTCCCATGTCAAAAACCATGTGGGCGATGACACAGGGTAGGGAAGAGCTTGGGTAAAAACACACCGTGTACCATATATACACGCCGTGTAGTTTTGACCAGGAGTCCGGCCATGTAACTAACATCACGATTCAGTGAACTCCTGCACAGAACACACTGTGTCAATAATGAACACACTGTGTAGTGTGACTTGGGGACTCAGCTGTGTAATTAACAACACGGGTCGATGTCACCATTCCTTGAACACGCCGTGTACCTTTTGGGACACGTCGTGTAGTCTTGTCTGAGGACAGACCGTGTGGACTTAGCCGTATGGCAGAGAAATGGGGTGATGTGCACGGCATGTGCGGGTGTAACATGCCATGTAGTTTCAAGACGATTAGTCGGTCGGGTCACAAGCGACACAGTCAGTTGGAAAATAACACCATACACACCGTGTATATTATATATGCGCCGTGTATTTTGTTCAAACGGGAGCCGTGTGGCTTAGCTTTGCTGAAGGTCCCTGGCAGGGGATGGGAAGTCAAGTACATGATGTCTAGTCAGTGTACACGCAGTGTAGTTTTGTTTTGAAAATTTTGAAATTCCTTATTCCTCTTGTTCCCTTTGTGGTTTCTTCGTTTCAGCCTTAATAATCTTTAATCTAAGGCGTGATTTTGACCATGTAGTGTCATGCCGCCTAGACGACCACAATTTGTTCACCAGGAGAGCGACAACGAGTATACTCCAGAGATGGTGGTCCATGGGCTACCAATTGATCCTCCATTATAGCCAGGTGTGGCACCAGCTGTTATACCGGACATAGGTGTGGAGGCGTAGTTCCATGAAGGCTTATTTTGGTTCATGCAGAACCTTCATGGAGCACCTCAGGCTGCCACATATACGGCCAAGCTTACACGTATCCTCCAGCAGCAGCATCCGCCTTCATTCTCAAGGGATGGCAGACCAATGGTATGAGAGATTTGGGTGGGGTCGATGAAGACTATTTTTGAGCATCTAGACATGCCTCCAGGGTGTAGGGTCATGCTCGCGACATACATGCTGCGTGATTCCACCAAGAGGTTGTGGGATGTTACCACCTAGTCAGAACATCACAGGGACAGGGCGTGGGAAGACTTTCAAGAAGTTTTTTATGAATTTTTCATCCCAGAGATGCTGAGGGAAGATATTTCTCGAGAGTTCATGAATCTACAGCAGGGATCTATGTCAGTGATGGAATATTTTTCCTGTTTTACGGAGATTCAGTGCTTTTCACCCGTGATGGTGGGTGATTAGATGCTAAGAGGAAGAAGTTTTGAGGATGGTCTTCGATATGACGTCTGAGCACAGGTGAAAGTCTTCAGGTTGCCTAATGTAGATGCCATCATGAACCAGAC
This sequence comes from Viscum album, assembly GCA_963277665.1. Taxonomy (NCBI): domain Eukaryota; kingdom Viridiplantae; phylum Streptophyta; class Magnoliopsida; order Santalales; family Viscaceae; genus Viscum; species Viscum album. Next base: position 322,934,576 of record OY728161.1, read on the forward strand.
GCTATTTATGGAGAGGAACCTACAGGAATTTGGTGGTGTGGGCCAGGGTAGTTCAGCACCAGTTACTGGTAATATTTCTGTTGGCAAGAGGAAGAGACAGATATACTTCTCTCACGGTGGCAGTACCATCCAGGCAGTCTCTTCAGGTGGCCTGATCAGGTGCTACTAGTGTTGCAGAGAGGGGCACAAGAGACCGAAGTGTCCACGAGACCTAGTGGAGTGCCGAGCTTGCGGCATGTTGGCTCATCTGCAGTGATTTTGCAGGGCGTATCCACCAGTGGCTAGTGAGAGAGGTTCTGTGCAGACTCTGCATGCGGGAGCAGGACCAGTGGATTCTTACTAGTCTGGAACTGGAATATGTTAGGGAGTGCAAGTACAGATGGTGGTGTTGGATATGGTAGCCAGACACCAGGATCTCAGAGGAAGCGGGGCGGGACAGCTCAGGGTAGACAGGCTGTGTCGTAGGGCCGTGGTACTATGCAGGCATATGCAGTGTAATAGACCCAGTAGAAGCAGGATCTCAGACCTTATATAGTCTGAGGTACTACTTTAGTATCTTCTGTCCTATCTTCAATTATTTTTGATATGGGTGCTACACATAGTTTCATATCTGTACCTATTGTGCAGAGCATTGGGCTCTATGTTTCTCCATCTTATGTTATCATGACGCTAGACACTCTGTTGGTGACTAGAATGGCTGGTGTGCATCAGTGCAAGGGGTTCACCCTTGAGTTTGGTGGGTGTCACTTCCTTTATAACCTCAATGTCCTAGAGATGACAAGTTATGACGTCATTCTCAGGATGGAATGGTTGGTTCCCTTTCGACCCTTTGTAGACTGCTATCGTCGCAGGGTGCGTTTCAAATCACCAGAGGGTGGAGTGTTTGTATACAATGGAGAATAGGATGTTTAGGCGAGTCGAGCTGGACCAGAGCATCGTGGGGAAGGTGGAGTCACAACCCATATTTCAAGCTTATATCTGGATGACATGGGGACTTGTCAGACAGATGTCCCCCCAGTGGTTGATCGTTTCAGGGATGTCTTCCTAGACGACTTTTCAGGGCTTCCTCTAGAGTGTGAGGTGGATTTCTCCTTTGAGATTATTCCAAGAGCAGCAATGGTGTCCATTCATCCTTATAGGATGGTTAAAACTCAGTTGTAGGAGCTCAAGAGGCAGTTGGAGGAGTTGTAGGAAAAGGGAATTATCCGACCCAGTAATTCTCCATGGGGTTCGCCAGTCCTTTTTTTGAAGAAGGCAGATAGTACACTTAGACATTGCGTGGATTTTCGGAAGCTGAACCGGTTGACAGTTAAGAACCGATATCCCTTATTGAGGATTGATGATTTTTTGATCAGCTTTATAGAGCACGAGTTTTATCAAAGATTTATTTGAGGTTAGAATATCATCAGCTGCATGTTAGACCATTTGATATACCTCTCACAGCTTTCAAGGGTAGTTATGGTCTATATGAGTATATGGTTATGCCGTTTGGACTAATGAACGCGCTAGCGGTTTTCATGGCTCCGATGAATCGTGTGTTCCATCTGTATCTTGATTCATTTATGGTAGTATTCGTGGATGACATCTTGGTGCACTCTCACACTCGACACGACCATTCCACCCATCTTGAGATCATATTGAGTACACTAAGAGAGCATCAACTATATGCTGGCTCACAAAGTTCCACTTTGGGATGGACCGGATTCACTTCTTGGGCCATATCATCTCTGAGGCAGGAGTTTCAGTAGACCTAGAGAAGGTGAGAGCAGTAGTTTCTTGAGAGAATCCTAAAAACGTGTTTAAGATACGGAGATTCATAGGGCTGGTTGGTTACTACAGACACTTCATAAAAGGCTTCTCCCGCCTAGCAGCACCGTTGACGAGTCTGACTAAGAAGGGTGTGAAGTTCGTTTGGTAGGAAGCTTGCGAGACAGCTTTACAGGACATGAAGTGAAGGTTGACATCAGCACCAATCATAATACTCCCAGAGTAGGGGAAGATCTATACAATTTATTGTGATGCATCAGGTATTGGGCTGGGAGTAGTGTTGATGCAAGGCGATCGAGTTTTTGTGTACGGGTCTCGGCATTTGAGGCCACATGAGAGAAATTACCCGACGCATGATCTCGAGTTGGCAGTAGTTGTTCATGTGTTGCGCTGTTGGAGACATTATCTATTGAGGGGGATCATTTTGTGGTTTTCACCGACCAAAAAAGCCTCACGTATATATTTACTCGGCGTGACTTTAATCTGAGGCAGCAAAGGTGGGTCGAGTACCTACAGTCCTTCGATTTCGAGGTTGCCTATACACCTACTAAAGGTAATGTAGTAGCTGATGCACTGAGCAGCAAGACTCAGATACTGGCAGTGCAGGAGGCCAACAGTGAGTGGGAGCTTATGGCCTTGTTCTCTGAGATGCATTTGGAGGTGCATGACAGTCAGGGGAAGATTTATCTTTCCTCTTTAGTTGTGTCTTCTACCCTCCTGGATAGATTGAGGGTGAGAAAACTATTTGATTCAGAAGGCCTAGTCCTACGGGAGTCGGTGGAAAGTGAGGACCCTCCTCTTAGTTGGATGATAGGCAATGATGAGGTTTTGTTTTTCCATGGATGAGTATGGGTTCCAGGTGATATACCCGAGGAGCTAATGAGGGAATTTCATTCTTCGGCTTGGGTAGTTTATCTCGGGGTTACAAAGATGTAATAAGAATTGAGACGACAGTACTAATGGCTGTGTATGAAGAATGATGTAGCTGGTTTTGTTATGAGGTGTTCCTCCTATCAGCAGGTGAAGGAGGAGCATCAGAGACCAGTTGGGTTGTTACAGCAGTTACCCATTCCGGAGTGGAAATGGGATGATGTCGCGATGGATTTCGTGACTGGGTTGTGAAGGTCATCTCGTGGTAACGATGACGTGTGGGTTGTTGCATATAGGCTCACGATGGTAGATCACATCTTTCTGATCAAGGAGACCTTCGGTGTTGATGAGATCGGAATGCTGTATATCCGAGATATCTTACGTATTCATGGGGTCCCTTTTTCTATTATTTCTGATAGGGACACCCGTTTCACGTCTCGCTTCTGGCAGAGTTTTCAGAGGGCGCTGGGTACACAGGTTCTTCTGAGCACAACATACCACCCTCAGAAAGATGGCCAGTCCGTGTGTATGATACATGTGTTAATGGACATGCTGTGTGCATGTGTCTTAGAATTTGGGGGATCTTGAGAAAATCATATACCCTTAATCGAGTTTTCTAATAACAATAGCTTTTAGGTGACTATTGAGATGGCACCATATGAAGATTTATACGATAGGATGTGTCGATCACCCTTGTGTTAGTTAGAGGCAGGTGAGGCATCTTTACTGGGACCATGTCCCGTACATGAGAAATATGAGCAAGTCTAGTGGATTCAGAAGCGGATGGCTACCACGCAGTCTCGTCAGAAGTCTTATGCTGATCGCTGCAGATGACCTTTGGAGTCTGTGGTCAGGGATCATGTTTTATTGCGTGTTTTGCCGAGGCTGGGACACAAGCGGATCAGGAGATAGGGTAAACTTTCACCGCGGTATGTGGGACCATTTGAGATTCTTGAGAGAGTCTGGCTGGTTGCCTATTAGTTGAGATTACCACAGTGGTACCGAGCCATCAGGACGTATTCCACTTATCTCAATGGGTTCGCTATCATTCAGAACTGTCTCACAACTTTGAGTAAGAAGAGGTTGAGATGGAGGAAAATGTGTCTATTGAGGAGCATCCGATTCTTATCATTGACAGGAGCACGAAGGTTCTCCGAGGATGGTCAGTTCCTCTCGTACAGGTGCTATGGCAGCACAGAGGAGTGCAGGACGGGACCTAGCAGTGGGAGGCCGACGTACGTGCTTAGTTTCCGGAGTTGTTCAAAGATATATCTTCTCCACCCTTGGAAGGGCATTTTGGGGATGAATTGATATAAGGGGGGAAGTTTGTAAGAACCATGTTCTTCTCTTTGAGGTACAGGCTTCTTCTTTTCTCTTTTCCTTAAGTGTTTTTAATGATATATGGAAAATTTGGAAAAATCCAAAATTTCGGAACGACACGCCGTGTACTTTTTCATAGGCCGTTTTCTTCTGTCAGTGTAAGGATGAGTACACATGGCATGAAGCCATGTCAACAAAAAATGGTGTATGAACTGATTACATGTCATGTAGTGGTCCTTTACACATCATGTAGTTAGTCGGTGGGTCAAAAAGTAAGGTGGTGGAGTAGCTTCCAGCTGGGCAGCAGTACATGCCGTGTACTCAAAAGTACATGTCGTGTACTCTTGTCAACAGGTGAACAGTGCCACGCTGGCGGAAAGCCGTCAGGTGAACAGTTAAATGAAAGGAGTACACGCCATGTACATCGAAGTACACACCGTGTACTTTGTTTTTTCAGCTTAAAACAGGCAGTTGCCTCCTCATTTGGTAGAGGATGTATTTGAGCCATTTTGGAGCCAAAGGAGGAAGTCAGACTTTTGAAGATCCACCGGGTGTTCTTCTGGAATCTGATTCCACCTCGGATGATCACGTTGGAACCGCGCGGCTAAACCCTCTCTTCTCCAAGCATGTTTCTTACCAATTTTTCTCCTAGCATATTTTATTTACGATTGAATGGGTTTTGTTCTTTTTCATATCTATGCCGTTCTTGGGCGTTTCTGGAGTCGTTGTTCGGGTATAAAATTCGTTGGCGTTTAAGGTAGGTGGCTTTGTGTTTAGTTTTCCAACTAATGTGGGTTTTGTGCATTTGCGTGCCACGAACCCATGTTGGGGTGTCGTGTGGCTGAGTTCATTGCTATATTAAAAACCTAAAATTGATTAGTTATTTAATTATGATATTAAAATGCTGGTTGGGATCATTGCTTGGATCCGGAACCACCCAGTGGGTGTGTTCCACTGTTTAGCTGTTTGTCCAGGATACGCGAGGGAATGCCTTTAATGTAGTAATTGTAGAGTTTTCTTGAGAGGAATTGCTTGTTTACTACTTGGATACCTGTTGGGCATGGCCCGGTTACCTGTTTAGCCTGATGGCATTGTTGTGATTAGCCTGTGGTCATTGTACTGTATTAGCCTGATGGAGTGACTGATTTAGCCCGAGGGCTATCGTTATTCCACCTGAGGGCAACCTTTCGTGCATGAGGGCTAGACTTCTGTGCCTGAGGGAAACACTTTGTATGCATGAGGGAAATAATTCTGTTACAATTCCTGAGGGAGAGAATCTGTATTGCCTGAGGGTGTGGTTCACTATATTATCTTAAGGAAAAGATACTAGTTGGCCTGAGGGCTTGGTGATGTTGAGCATAGAACTATACTAAATTTAATGGATTAAAAAAACAATAAAATGGAAATTTAATTGTTATGTTAGTTAATTTTCAGTACCGCTTAATTTTCTGCATTTTATTATTAGACACTGTTGTTGCTTGCTTACACGCAGTTGGGCATGAGCCTTTGGTTGGTGCCTACTGAGATATATTTATCACACCCTATTTGGGTCACGCTTTTCAGCCCAAACAGATTACATTTCTACCGTTGTGGATAGGGGCAAGAGTCCCTATACATGTACTTGACTGTTGTTGAAGAGTGGGATGGCATGGGACTGATCCAAGGCTCGCGATGAAGCTACCAGCTGTTTTGCTTTCTTTTGTTGTACTCTACTTTTTGTTGTATCATATTGATGTATAACATGTTCTAGCTGTTTTCATAGAACATGAGACATGTAGCATCATCATTTATATATTGTTGGTTATATCCACTACTGTTGTTTATTTCACTTGTGTATGGTTTACTGCTTCTACTGTTTGTTGTATGTTTTATTTTGAATTCTGCTGCGCTACACTTTGACAAATGAGGGCATAGTTTCCCCACTTTCATACCTGGGCACTCGCTGCTAGTCGGAAGGATCTGGCGTTTGGGGAAATGCTCTTGAGATCACGTGGCGAACCGGATTCGGGGCACCCGTTGCGTGGCACCCAGAACCGAAACGTTACAATTATATAATATATAAATTATCTCCCATATAGTGATAATTTTTTATATAAATATAACGACCAAAATCTTTCTCAAACATCCATCATATTTGAATTGAATCCATCATTCACATTTATGGCAGATAACCACCTTTTGGAGAGTTGAAATTATTTTTCCATCCCCTAATCTCACAAATATTTAAAATAATGGATTTAAAATATATATATATATATATATATTATTGATGAAATATTTACAGATCCTAAATTTTAAAATAACATATATATATATTTTTCATTTTTTATTAAGTATTACAAAAACATTTTTCATTCAATTTCATAGATTACCATTTAAACCAAATGATTGGATTACCATTTAATCAACATTTCACATGGATAATATATATAGGGTTATTTAAATAAATAATATTGAAATTAAATTTAAACAAAATTTATGGAAATATATAATAACACTTACATTCATTCCGTAATAAATGTTGACTAATGGAAATGATTCTCATTAATGTATATATATTATAATCTATATGATTTTAACATAGATAAATTATCATAACACTCAATAATTTTTAGAATAAAAATTTAAATTGATTTAAAATATAACTTTCATTTATAAATTATTATAATAGAGATTATTTAATAATTACCAGTTATACAACAATCAACATAAAAATTTGATTTTTGAAAAACGACTGAAATATTATCAAATCATCTGACATGAATTTAACTAATTAATAAATTTCATATAACAATGAAAAATGTGAAATAAAATATAATCGTAAACTTCGAAAGGATTATCATTATTTTAAGTTAATAATCTTATGTTTATTTTTTGAGAAGAATAGAAACACAAATTAAATATCCAGAACAATCTCTAGGACATCATCTGAAAAGAAACCATCATATATATATTTACGTAAAATATTTCATGCAAGAAAATATTTTAAAAATTATTTTTGTTGATATATTTAAATGTAAATAAAATAATAAAAATGATAATTTATTTCTCTAAATATTTTAATTCATATTATTTCAGAAGGAATATTTTTATGTAATGTTTTTACATTCCTTAAAAAATTAAAATTTAATGTTCAATTTTAATATATTTAGTGATAATGATTTTTCATACCACCAAAAAAATATTTTAGATTAGGATAAATTATTATGAATTCATGGTTTCCTTAAACTATATCCTTCTTTCAATTCCTTCATGTTATTGTGGTTTTGAAAATGGGGATCTAATATGGAAGTTTATTTAAATATCAAAATGTAATTTTTATATTAGTTCAAATGTTTTTTTAAATAGTTTTATTATGAAAAGGTGAAATCATAAAAAAGTTTTACTATATATGGTACATTATTAATATATATATGAATCATTTTATTCTGATACAATTTATATTAATGGTCGATCCCAATTACATAAAATTAAAAATGGTTTATCCCCAAAAAACATATGAAATAGTTGATCTCTATTATAGATCTTGAAAAATGTTAATCTCAGTACATTTCATTCAAAGGGTGAACCCAATTATATCTATCAAATTCATTGGTTTATGTTCTATGTCATATAAGTGAATAGGTAGGAACTATATTTTTGTGTTTTTCCAAGTGGAATTAAATACGATCAAGTTATTTCATATATGAGTTTCATATTTATTAAGAATATGATTTCCAAAGTTTCCCAAAAAAGTGATTTAATAAGATTAATAGAGGTTTTAAGGGTTTTCCGGATGAAAACTTTTTTGGATTTTCATAATAAATTTATATATTTCATACACTCGAATAATATTTTTTTAAATTTAATTTTATGGGTTTCATTTTTTCAATTTACTAATGAATTTCATTATTTTTTTGACACATACAAATAATATTGTGCAAATTAAAAGTATTAACATGTATTTTTTGGGTTTTTAGGATAAATAAGGTTATTGATGATGTCAATATCATAATATTGGATGAAATATCAATAATTTAGAAAAAGTATATTTTTAAATGATTTATATTGTGTAAAAAATGGATACAATATTTAATTTTCCACATTGGTGTGAAATATATATTTATGTAAGGTTGATGAACTGATTATATAACATTCTAATTCAAAAATAATAATGGAAATAAAAAAGTATAATTATAGTATAATGACCTAATATTATTTGTTTTTTTGTAATGGGACCTTACTATTGAAATCAGCTCAATGATTTGAGGACATAGAATATATGATATTATTTGACCATATATTAAATAAATCATTTATAAAAATAATTATATGTATCTTTCGGAGAATTGTAGTCATTTTCTAAATTTAGACGAGTTTTATTTTCAAGGTATATATATATCATTGCTTTTATCTATTTCATATGATTGTATATTATTACTTATTAACATACTAAAAAATCATTTTAGGTATTAGTCAATTGATGGATCCGGGAGAGGCAAAAAAATAATGGATTTAAAAGAGAAAAAGTGGTGGTTTGTTTGTGGAACTGAAAAAACTGGGATATATTAGGGAAACTCAAAGGGTTATTCATAATGATATATCATGTGTTTTTCAAAACTATATGTTCCATAGTGTGTTTTCTAAAACATTAAATAATTTACAAATAGATTTCTATAGTCGTCTAAGTGACAAGGTATTCAGATGTAAAAACAATCAAAAACATAGTTGTTGCAAGAGTGGGAATAATAACCCATTTTTAAATATTAAAATAGTTATAAAGGTTTTTTATGAGGTAATAATGTTTTGAAAATAAATTTCTAAGGGAAAAGGATGCGTTCATTTAACTCCATGAATTTGAATGAAATTGTTCCAAAGGAATTGATTGGATATTTAAAATGTGGGGGTATAGATATTATAAATATTAATATCCTATAGGGAATCCTCAAGAAAGGTAAAATATATACCATAAAAGAGATTTTTAGGAAATTCCTAATTCCATTATTTTTTATGATGATGAAACTATAAAAGATATATGAAATGTATGGATTATATATTGAATTATGTTTTCATATTATTGAATCATATATCCTGAATTATATTTTTTTGAGAATACATTATTATAAAAAACATAGAAATTCATATTTAATAAATTTGTGAGAATTATTAATGATTAATTTGTCAATATATAAAGAGTTAAGAGCTATGAGGTTGTGGATGAAATAAGGATTATTATAATATCAATTATAGTATTACACTTTGGAGTTTTATATTCTTTGTAGTACATTATAATAATTTATTTTGTTTTGGTATATGAATGATGTATATATATACATTATTTTTAACAGCTGATTATTTTATTAGAGTAGTAATGTTATTTTCATGTATATGAGATTACTTTTAATGTGATGATACAATATAGGGATGAAACCATAGTTGATTATTTAGGTTATATTAGAGGATTTTAATCATATTTACATGTATTTAATATGAAATTTTTTATTATAGTTATATTTATATAACAACACATATACTGTTAAATAACCAATCATATATTAGAAGACATAATAGCTTGAACCCAAAAAATGAAGGTCAATAAGGAAGCATCACCAAACAACTGATTGTGTTATGTTCTAATTAGTATGAAATTTTTAGTTAATATTATGTTGGTATTCATAACATATTATTTATTTTGTAGACATTTATATGACATAAAAGTTATTTGGTGATGTAGTGATTAATATTTTTAGAAAAAAGTTCACTATTATTTAAACCGTATATAATTGTGGTAAAAAAAATATTTAGGTCTTTTATTAGATGAATAATTTTTTAATTATCTATTTTAAGAATATATTATTTTATTGTTTCATAATGTTGAAGTATGTTATTTATTTAAATGATATACATGTGAATGATATTATGTGAAGTGGGAATATATATTTTCGTTTGAGTAATTAAGAATGATTTTTGTAAGGCTGAGATAAATGTCAATTTTATCATTAAATAATATGGGATCAAATATTTTTTGTTTTTATATTTTTTATATTTGTATGATTTTTTATTTATTTTTTAAATAATGTTTCCCATTATCAATGAGTTTATGTTTTTGTATTACTTAATATCTGGATTAGTAACTACTTGTAATTTTCAGGGAATTATGTTATCCATCTGATGTTGATTCCAGTACATCATGATTGAAAAATTAAACATTATTACTCATAATTAATAGAAAATTATAATATTCTTGTTCAAATTGATTATGAGGTGAAATTATAAATTTAAAGTATGTATATTATATTAGGTTTGTTTCCATGTAGTAATGTAATTCCTCAAAACATGAAAAATGATATTAATATAATGTTACCATATTATAGTTATTTATAATGTATCAATATTAATTTTTACACCATGTAGTCCTATGGATTTTTGTCATTTATTTTCACATGATAATTTGTTTTCTTGTGATCAGGGATCCCAAATCCCTATCAATAATAATTTGAATATTATTATTTATTTATTCACCCATAATTTAAATATGATCAAGTATTTTCTGATTTGGTTCCTTATTATCTATTATTCAATATAGACATCATAGTTTCCTTTAAATGATTTAAATAGGTTGTTTTATTAACCCATGTTGAACTTTTTTTAATAAAGTTATTTATAAATGGTAAAACAAAGATTATATTAAAAAGGTAGAATAAATGTTCCAATTTAGTGTATACATGTGAAAATAATTTCACTACCACAGTATCTATTATTTTATTTTTTGGTTCGTTTAGAAGATTTAATATTTTAATTAAATAAAAAACGTCTTCCCATTTTTTCTGAGTAATAATCTTTTGTTTTTTATAAATTTAAATGGTCATTCTATATCGAAAAATATATTGAATAATTTTTTAAATTATTTTATGAAATGTTTATTATGAAATTGTCCAAGAATAAAATGTTTTTATTTATGATATGGTGCATTTGTATTATTTATGTTTTAAAGAAGTTAAAAATATAGGTTATACAAAGTGTTGTTCCACATTATTGATCATTAAAAATGGGTTATCTTGATACAACATATATGATGGTTTGATCCCCTTTATATATCGTGAAAAATATGACAGCCTGATATAGTGTATGGGAAGTGTGAGAACCATCATAAATCATTAAATAATTGGATCATATTGCATATCATCAATGTTGTGAAGGATATAGTCTATTGGTTAAGTATTTATTATTGATGAAACTATAATCTAGGTATGTCTGCCATATGATTAAAAAGGGTCATGAACATGATTCTCATTGTAACCTAAAAACAGATTTAGTTGATTGATACCGGTTATAATTTTTTTCATCTCGAAAATCATGTTTTTATCATACAGATAATATTAATTTTATATAATAAAATATTAAGGAGATAATTTTTTTTATTTTATTGGTTTTTATAGTTTTGACTAGAAACAAATTTCAACATATTATGTCCCTTATTTTTATTTTTCTTTTGATCCCATTTATTAAATTATTTTCACAATATATTAATCAATATTATGGGAAAATATTTGGTAATGATAATAACTATTAATGATATATTAAGAAAATGAAACATATTTCTTTTAAATTTTTTTATTTAATTATTAATATATATACTATATGGATGTGTCTAATTTTAGGATATTATATTTATTTATGTAAGATTCATCAATTAATTTCTACAAGATATATACTTAAATGATATTTGTGAAAAAATAAAAATAATACTAGTATATATACTCAATATTATGTAATTTATATGGTCATGTCCAAACATATAAGGATTCAACTATGTTCCCACAAAACTATGCCTATGGATTGTAGTCATTAAGAACAATTAATAAACATAATTTTTGTTGGATTCAATGAAAGATAAAAATATGTTACAATCATATCAATAGGTAAAATGAAAAAAAATTGTATTTCCTATTAAGATCCATCCTAAAATATTATATTGTTAATATCAGTTTCAATCAATATGATCCATTGAATCATATCTCGATGTGATCATATCGATTAACAGTACATTTTTTTGTTCATTATTCAATATCAAAATGATAATCCTAATACTCAGGTTCCAAATACTCTTCAATATAGCCTCTTAATAATAAATCATATCTATTATCATCAATGAAATTGACACAAAAGTCACATGTTCTAGCTATGATATTATACAACCAATAACCCCATATCAAATAATGAAAGTCACCCATATATCCATATCATATCATGCAATCCCACTTTCCAAGACATATATCAATAATCAAATAAATATACACATTAATTGGAAATAATTGTTCCAACATACCTAAAATGTTGAAATACCACATAAATTAAGCTCTCTTAATCCTCACCCAACCCATTTCTAAATTACATCATAATCTATGAGACCATAATTAATTCTAATTTCTCTATAATAATATATATAATTAAAAAATATATTTTAAAATCATTTCCATATTTATTCTATATTATATAATAGAATAATGTATTTTATGGTGACATATCATCACTAAAACATCATGGTACAAAGTTCATTTCACTATTATATAAACATCTTATATTCTCCTAAATCATTCTGCAGAAATTGTTCACAAATATACTAATTAATTTCAACCAATATTTCTTATTAATAAACTGAAATAATCATTCCTTACTACCAAAAAAATCCTAATTATATGTAATAACATATCATGATTTGATTATTCCCATGATAATAAAATTTAACATTACTCAAAATTGATATCCCAATACTCCATCCAAAAGGTTTAGGGTCTATTGTATTTTCACCATACTATAATTCTTTTGGAACGAAATCCAATATCTCAATTCAGTAGATATTAAATGAATACATTTTAGTCCCATATGGATGACAAGAGAGAATATTAGAAAACACATACACTAAAAAACACCTATATGAATCATAGGATCAAGGGAGAGTGTTATGGAATTAGGTAATAAATAAGAATATATATATAACAATACCGAATGTATCTAAATTACAATACCTAAATTTTTTATAAATTGTTATATAATATACATCTATTAATTAAATTTATCTAAAAATACATACTAGGACACATTATTCTATGATATTGATTGTATTGAAGAATTATTGTATTATAACAAACCCAAATAAAATCATATCCATCCATCAGTGTATGTCTATATAATCCATGATGAAACACCATATTCTTTAGGGATATAAAACAATCATCTCAAACTCATTGTATAGTGATCATATAATTCATGTTGAAAAAACATATTAGTGTAGTGTTACACTTCCCTAAACACATTAATGTATTCATAAAAATGGAATAATGATATTGTCTTAATTATTATTAAATAATTACCACTAAAAATTTATATAAATCGAAGTCACGTCATCCAAAAAATATATATTTACCATCATTGATATGTTAATTTTTCTATAATTACATTTTAATAAAAAATTATATCAACATATTTTTAAAACTAATATACACGTGGTTTCATAAAAAAATTATACCCGACCATGATGAATAATTTATTAGGTCACACACGCTAACTATTATAATTAAAATAATAATCTAGAACTAATCTCATGAATATGTCACAGAAACATTGGGCCAATATATTATATGCCATATTTAATTTCAGGTCACATTATATTGATGGTCATTATCTTAATATATATATCCCTATGAAACAACAAAATTCAAGGAATTCCCTACTCTTTTCCACATCGTTAATATGTATTTACATAATGACTTATTATGGAATTGAGAATATTCATTATACACATTAACAAGATAAATTATTCTACATGAAAAACACTATAATGTCTATCTTCTATAACCTATAATCCCATAAAAAAATATTATGACATGACCACAATCTTTGTGAATATTTTAAAATATTGAGAAATTAATATGGATTAAATATAATATCATCACAAAACAATAATTCATTTAATTCGTATAAACATGACTAATGACCTATTAGTATTATAAAACTTTAAATCTAATACATCTATATCAGGAATCAAATTTTTAGTATTCAAGTTTTTTCTTGATCTACAAATATTCTATAACTCATTACAAGTATTTTTAAGATATTTATCTTTATAAACTAGAAAATTAACACAGATCAATTCCTACGCATGGTTATTATGCATTTAATGAGAACAAAAAGATCTGTAACATCAAAATTCTATAAAAAAACCTCATATACAACTTGGTCATATAAATGATACATATTACTTGTGATTCTAATTGTTAATTCTCTAAACAAGGGATTTATTTATGACCATCCTATTGTGTGAACTGATAATAAATTTTTTACATTACATTGAAATATTTATAATAACCTAAAAATATATCATCGTTTTCAAAACATTGTTAGGTTTAGTCTTAGATCGTTCTATACCAAAATACAAACCATAAGAGATTTATTCGTGGTCAATGAAATTATGATTATATGTAAATCCACTATTTAGAGTCATCAATGATTTTTCGTTCTAATCACAAGATGTTACATGTAACCAATGATATAAAATAAAATAAACTATAGTGTCGATTATTTATAAGATTTTTTTATGAACATAACTTATTCTTACTTATATTTTTATCATATCACTAGTTCAAATGATAACATAGACGAGGAAACATCAAATTCATCAATAATCATTAAGGGCCACTCAAATAGTCTTAATAATAACAAATACATTAATAAATTATATCATTTTAATTATAAAAATGATGATATCTCATTACCCAATAATGCATATTCTCAATAATGACCATATTCTATGGGGTTATTACAATATTGAAGAAAGTAAAAATTATTTTACTATATTAGGGAAAGTTCCCCAAATCATAATCAATGATGACCCAAACATTTCATGAACAAAAACACAACATCCACCTAATATGAAAAATAACACATTCAACAATACCTATCACAATAGAAGTTATATATATTTATTGGAACCAACCACAATAGCATTTAACATGCCATTCATCCTAAATGGAATGGCTGAATGCATGGAATGTGATTCCTATAAGATGACTAAAATGATGCATCGTATGGAATGCACTCATCTCTTCAGGTTTCAACATGAATAGAACCCACAATCACATTAATAATGACATAAAAATTCAATTTCATCACCCAATAGTGGAATTAAATCAATTTTAATACTCAAAATGTTGAAAATAACGATTTATTTTTAAGAAAATTAGTCTTTTTCCAATATGTGGGTTAGATACCCACTGGATCAACTCACAACAAAATTACATTTCATAGTAATCTGTATCTATTTTAAAAAACTAATAATAAAAACATGAAATGATACCACTATTACCACATTGTAACGTCTTGGTCCTGGGAGCCACGTAAATTTTCCATAATCCTAGTTGGCCACATGCACACAAGCGCATCACCCCTAATGCTAGAATATTTCTAAAAGAATCTAAGGATATAGTGTGTCGATTGAGGGACTATAAATCCAAAACAAGAGTTTAGCATGTATGATATACAATATCAGATATGTAGAGGTAGTTGTAAATAATCAAAAAATATGTATGCAAACTAAATAGATTCAAATATCCAAGGGATTCTAAAATACATGGATGATGATACATCTGTTTAATGGAATAAAAAATATCTATAAATGTTATTAGTATAATACAATTGAAAATTGTTCAATTGGAAAATAGAACGTATCATCACCACAAGCATCATCTTGGTATCATTTCCCTATTATCCAAAGAATAAATAAGTTACCCTTTTTAGGGAACTTCCCCATATCCATACATGTAATTATATAGTCTCTTCAGGTACCCAAGGTAGCCTAAATATGGTGTGAGACTGAATCCCTATAGGCTAACACCCATTTTTATGTGAAATCCTGACTATATATATATATATATATATTAATTATACTTTTCATCATGTAATGTAATTTTAAAGGATGTTATGAATTTTAACATCCTATTAATTCAATATTTTTATTTATAATCAATAAAATTTAAGTATTAAATTTCATTTATCTTATAAACCTAGAGACCCATTGTGTATCTCTATGAACCCAGTGATGATATTTTAAAATGATTCTTAATCATATCATCCATAATGTGAATGACAATGAACAAAGACATGATTCAGCTTTGTCTAGTCAGACACCTCATATAAACCAATTTCATCAATATTTATATATGAACATGAATCAACCATATCATTCCTAATTATGAATCATGATATTACAATAATTATAATATAACTGAGAACCAATAATATCATCCATTTAAAAACTCCTAGGAACCTAGTTATCTCTCTAGGTGAGGTATATAATCAATTCCAAACGAGTTCATCCTTTACAGTCCACTTCATGAGAACATGTATCAACCTTGTTTGATGTGATGAAATTCGTTTAGAGTCCATCCATCGAAATCCTTATGAATTCCATTATTAAATAATAGTAAACCCCTATGATTATTTCATTGGATGTCCATATAAGGGGTCCAATTGTTAGTTAGGTGTAAGCATGTTATAAGATATCGATTACAACCATGATATTGTAATATAAACCCATGAGTCACCCAATGAAATTTATAATTTAATCAATTCGATATAATTAATACAATTTAATTCAGTCAAATTTTTTAAAACATTTATTGTTCATTCCAAATAGTATTTCAATAGATCATCACCAAAAACGATGGCTAATGTTAATGGATAATAAAAAAAGTCATAGTTTCTAATTAACTCAGATGAAAATTTCATTATAATTAGAATCTCATTAAAATTTTAATAAATGTTTCAATATTCAAGGAGACACACATCAATCCACATTTCCTAATCAATTAAATACAAAATTTATATTCAAATTCAATTTAAAATTGATATTCAAATTCAATTTAAAATTCAATTCCTAATTCAATTTACATTTTGTGGTCCCAAGATAAGGGAAAATGGATCAAACAAAGGTAACCAATTACAAAATCCACCAATGGTGTTATATTTCATTATCAACTCACATATGAGTTGGATTTAAATAATGGTTGACCATTGATAAAAATTCACCGATGGACTATTGAATCACATAGTGCATGCTTCTCCTATTAATTGAAGGATTAAATTCATTTCAAGGTGGATCCTTAGGAATTGGGTTCACATCATAATAATATGTATAAAAACATGAAAACAAATGAATGTAACATGACCACCAATCGTGGTTTCATAGTGTATTCCTCATCTTGTAAAATCTCATGATTTGACTCAGATCAGGAGAAAATTAATGAACATAGGAAGAACTGAATAATCGATTAAATTAGAATGCACCTAAATATTTTATCACATACCAATCATAATTTGAAACAACATAAAATGAATTGAAAACTCAATTATATAGATATTCCTAGATTAGAAGCAATTGATTTTGTAATATGAAAGAGATGACCTCACAATTCCATGTTTTGTCCCCAAAAGAAGTCTCATAAATGGACGAGTTGTGGAGTTAAAAATAATTGAGAAATAGGATTGAGTTAAAAATAATTCAAAGGGAAAATTATAATGTTACTCAATTTATATGGTTGAAATGTTTATCCATATATTTGGACCAATAATCCACCAACTGTGCATGCTTTTATGTTTGAAGGGAAACTTCGTACGCTTTGTATGCAAGGTTTTACTAACCATTCGCAAACTGTAAAGGATGCCTATGCCAAAATTTTATACATTTTTTCATGATCATGAACACCAATGAAAAAGATTTGAAAAACCATTTATTCTTATGTACTATCCATCAACTTCTCTCATGGTTACTCATGATGTGTGTATTTCACCACATAGTTTGTACTAACAATGAACTAGGCATTTTTGATTGTTAGAGTTGGGTTCTTGACACCAAACATGACCTATACACCCATGATACCTCCATTACCACAAATGACATTAAAATTAGAACTTATTTTAACATTTTAAACTAAAACCTGATGATATGTAATGGAATTATACCTCATTAATGAGAAGAGTTCATAAAAATAGACACACTACATATGTAAAATAATTCAAACATAATAGTATTAGTTAATGAATTATCATTAAAAGTGTGTGATATAATTTATCCTTAGAATAATTTTCTATGGGAGAGTTTAATATTTTTCAATAAAATAATGTATATAGTTATTCAAATACATTATAATATACTTAGAAAAATCACATTGATAATAGATCATATATATTTTGAATTATACCATTGAATCAATGAAAAATTATCACATTATTATTTATAGTATATTAGATCTCAATAAATACATTTTAATATAATATATATAAAAACATAAAATATGAAAAAAATATTTTATAAATTTAAAAAATTATGATAGCATTGAAAAAATTATCAATATTAACATGAAATTGAAAAAAATGGAATTTAATTAATAAAATAAAATTACTATATATACACACAATTCAATTTAATAAAAAAATTAAAAAAAATCATCAATATTTTATCATGTCCAAAATAGATTAGAACTTTTCACCAAGGATAAAATGGTAAATATATAATGAGAAGATAATGTAAATGATAAATAAAATAATAATACTATCCATTGAAAAATATGTTAAAAAATATTAATCATAGTGGGTAAAAATATTGAACGGTGCTAATGTCATGGATGAGATATGGTTATACCATCATATATCTACTCTTAGACATGTGGAAATGATATTATTTCACATCTACTATTTTTATGTTGCGTGCTATATAGACTACCACGAATTAGAATATATTCCATTATTAATATACTGTTTCAAGCTATAGGTTCAAAGAGGTACTACTGATACAACCACACTGCTGTACAATCATGGATTCATGATATAAGGCCCCAACCTTAAAAATTATGTAATCTTGAGTTATTATAAGATCACACATTGAGGATCTTTTAATGTTTAGATTTATAGAGAATTAAATTATAAATCATGCATTACATTCCACATTTAAACAAGGTGGTTACATTAAAGACAATATTCACTTTTCCAATCAATGGAAACATATGTAAAAAAACAAGGATTATTTCATGACACTTCCTTGACACTATCATCGCATCATGTACCTTTCCCTTGACCGGTGAAAAACATTTCAAAAACATGGGATGGGCATAAAAAGCTCAGTAAGGTATATAAAAATATGGAATGAATACATTAGTCCATGTATACATAATAATCATTGAAATAATAATTTACTCATAAAACATAACCAATTTTACATACCTCATCAAATCATGAATAACTCATAGAAATCATAATATATAAAGGCAACTTGAGGCATTCATAACATTCTTACGTAGGGATTAACCCTCATGGTTACGTTTGGAATACACATCATAGTATATTCCCTAAATCTATTCATAGAAACCTTAGCTTTTAACCCCTTCGCATTACCCAAAGAATTTGAGAGCTATATCGGGCTCACCCAACCTTAGTTTATCACGGAACCACCTGTCTTCATAAACAATGCCAAGAACTATAACATAATCTTATCACATAAAAAGCATAAATGAATAATAACATTTCCACATTTCAATCACAAGATATGAAAAACACATTGATATAATCAAAAAATTATCAAAACCATTTAAAATACCAAAATAAATGAAAAGTAAAACTTGTTATTTATTTTTCATTTAAAAAAAAGTTATGGCTTGTAGAGGAAGCCGAAAATCAAATAATGGTCCATGTGGAGGAGAAGTCATTATCGCCACATACGTACGACAAAAACATTCCATTTTTTTATTTAGTAAAATGTTTCATCTAAAAAATATTCCTTTTTAATTAACGTAAAAGTCAAAGAGGTTTAAACACAGTATAAAAGAAAATTTTGTATAAAACAAAATATGCCTCAAGGAAAGGGGATCGAGACGAAGTCCCTTACCTCATTTCCAACATGACTCGATCGTTCTTTAATCTCCTAAATAATAAACTTGAGTTAATTTATACTTTCTTAATAACCATTTCAAGTTCATTATCCCTTTTATATTACTTATTAGCATGTTATGAACACTATGTAATTATTTAAGTTAATAACGGTCGTTTGTTGATCATTGGTACTTGAGTAAAAATTAAACTCCTTATAATTACATGTTGGTCATGTGGTAAAATATACATTATATCCAAAAATATATTCATGATGTAGATATCATATATATAATATATATCCAGTATATATATGAATTAATAATATTACATAACATTTAAGGGTAAGAAATGAAATGCACCGTTCATGGAGACGGTAAGTCGTACGTACGCGTGAATGCTACTTTCATTAATATTTCATATTTAATGTAATGAAATAATAAGGATATATGGTATATTATAATTCTAGTATAATATCATATATAATATCATTAACTCCATCCTTTATACAACTCACATATGGCATTAACGAATCAAATCACTTTGAGGGGATGGTAGTCCGCACTTCCTGAGATGAAATTATTGCGTTTACCAATTATGGAACAATAAAGGTATGTCATAAATGAAAAATAAAGAAACATAAGGAATACATACACATAATTTATAAATCATATATATATATAGTGACATCTTAATGGCCACCATGAATGGTTTTAAAAGAAGATTGAACAATCATCGTTTCGTGAAGCAAAAATTCGCCATCCACAGAAACAGTATGTTCTTTAACAATTAAACAATGGTGTGTGTAAGTGTATCTCGAATAATTTTCATAAAATCATACTAGTATATTTAAGATACTACTTTTGTTACAAATTAAAGGAATAAAAAGTTTTTAGGGGGTTGGAGAAGAAAAATAAAACAACAGAACACTAGTGAAGACATTACCTTTAAATCGGGTAACTCCTATTGGTTTGAACCAAAAGGGTTTCTTGAAGAGGTTTCTGCCTAAGGTAAGGATTTTAGGATGAAAAGAGGGATTTAGAGAGATTAAATTAGTAGATTGTGGATGATCCAATGGCTTTATAGGTGTGGGTAAGGAGGTAGAGGTGGGGGCCTTTTTTAAGAGGGAGGAGTGGCACTCTTGGAAAGTCAAGAAATGATACTTTATATTAAAATGAGTTTCGGATTTTAAAGGTCCCACATTGATATATTCCGAGGATAAGGTGATAAGGGTTAGAAATTTACTCATTTAATAAGATTTTAACAAGTGTACGTTATATATTTTACATTATCTTTTCACTTTATTTAAATCATTCATTAATGAGGTAATCACTGCATCATCACGGTGTCATAAAAAATTTAATTTATTTAATATCTAAAAACTATAAAAAAAATATGATGTAAGAAATATTTTTAGATTTCCAGTGACTATATATAGTCTAAGAGATCATTTATGTAGACAAAATTAAAATTGTTTTACTTGGGTGTTACATATATTGGTGATATTCTCTATTCTTTTAATATAAAATGATAAAGTGTCACTATCACCCAAAAGTGATTCCATGGGGTCCCTAAGTTTGGCACAAGTAATCCCATGGTTGGACATGACACAAAAAGTAGCATTAGGACACATGTTGAGGTCATTTGTTGTTATTATGATATTATTTTATTATCCTTAAATACCCGATTACTAATTAATCACGATAAATAATGATAATTACCATCGTTAATATTCATAATGTTCAAAAAACAAAAGAGTTTTAATTACATAAATTGTACTTTCAGATTCTAAATATGGAATCCATTTTATGAAATTAAATACAGAGAAATTGAAATAATTAATTTAAAAATGATTCTCGTTGTCAAAACAAATTTCGGGTTCTTTTTAGGAACAATATCTTTCAAATGTTTGTGAATTGTTTATGTCCAATTTCGAGGTTACATTAATCCCAATATCCACCATTGGATTAAATGGTAAAAATATATTCTATTTACAGTTTAAAACCAATTAAAAAGATAATATATAAATATAATTAAATTCGATGAAAAATTAGTTTTGAAGTAAAAAAGCAGTATTTTTCACTATTCATTAAAAATGAACATTGTCAGAAAAATACAAAAAATTTATATAAAGTAAATTTAAATTTCTCAATACTAAAGAATAAGTTTATATTGAAAAATATAGTTTATATAATTGTCAATAGATAGATTTAAAAATGGTTCTCCATCCAAAGGTGGTGAAACAATATTTTAAAAATATTAGAGAATTATATGCTTAATATTGGATTTATTATCATTTTAAGCCTTTAAAACACTATCTAATTCAGAAATACACATAGATACGAAAATACATAATTTATTACTTACTTGGGATGTTATATCCTTCCCCCTTTTTGAAAATTGTGTACCCGCAATTTATTTACTTATTGAATAAGTGGGGGTATTTATCCCTCATTACAGTTTTTAGATTCCCATGTTGCCTCTTCAATCATGTGGTTTTTTCACAAAACCATTACATGATGAATCACATTATTCCGTAAAACATGCTACCTATGCTCAAGAATATGGACCAGTTGTTCCTCATAATATTGAATCTCTTCTAGTTGAACAACCTCTCGACTCAAAACATGAGATGGATCTGGCATGTACTTCCATTACATTGAAACATGAAAAACAGTGTGTACCTGAGATAAACTCAGAGGTAAAGCCAATCGGTAAGCAACCAATCCAACTCTCTCCCGAATTTTATATGGTCCAATGATCCTTGGACTTAGCTTTCCCTTCTTACCAAATAACATCAATCTTTCCCATGGTGAAACATTGAGGAAGACATGATCACCTACCTCAAAAGAGAGATCCTCCCTCCTGTTGTCCGCATAACTATTATGCCTGCTCTGAGCTGTTCCCATGTGTTTCTATATCAGTTGAAGATTTTTTTCCAACTCTTCTACCAATTCTGGTCTCATCATCTCCCTTTCACCAACTTCATCCCAAAATGCTTGAGTTCGACACTGCTTCCCATATAATGCCTCAAATGGTGCCATCTGTATACTGGAATGAAATCTGTTATTATAAGAAAACTCAACCAGATAAATATGACAGTACCAACATCCCTGATAATACTTCAGAAAAGAAATTAGCATATCCTCCAAAGTCTAAATTGATCGTTCTGACTGCCCATCTGATTGAGGATGAAAATATAAACTAAAATTTAATTTATTACCCAACGACTTCTGAAGGCCTTTCCAAAAGTTAGAAGTAAACATGAGATCACGATCAGATACAATGGAGTGGGGAACTCCATGTAACCTGATTATCTCATTAAGGTAAAAAAGGGAAAGTTGATCTAGAGAAAAAGTATCTTGTATAGCAAGTAAATGAGAAGATTTAGTCAAGCGACCAACAACAACCCATATTACATTATCACCTCGAGGTGTCTTCAGCAATCCCACAACGGAGTCCATGGATATATTTTCCCATTTCCACTCTGGTATTGGTAAAGGCTGAAGCATCCCCTTAGGTAACTGCCTCTCTGTTTTAACCTTGTGACAAGTCAAACACTTCACAGTAAAATCAGAAATATCTCTTATCATTTTATCCCACTAGTAGTACTCACGAAGATCTCTATACATCTTAGTACTGCCTAGATGAACTGAAAACAGAGAACTATGAGCATCACATAACAACTCACTCTTCAAATGTGAATCAAAATCACACACAATGTTTCCCAAATCTCAAAAAACAATCAATATCAATGTTGAATTCAGGAAACATACCCTTTTGAATGAGCTCTACCTTTTTTCGAATCTCACTATCTTGCTTCTTTCCTTTCATAATCCTATCTATTAGAGAATATTTCACTGATACCTGAAACAAAATAAACATCATACACCAACAACTTCTATGCCAAATTTCATCAAATCTGTAACCAAAGGATCACATTCCAAATGTAACATGGCTAATAAAGCATTACTTCTTTGACTCAAAGCATCAACTACTTTATTTTCTTTTAACGGATTACAATGAATTGTACAGTCATAATCCTTGATTAAAATCCAGCCATCTCGTCGGTCTCATGTTCAGTTCTTTCTGAGTGAAAATATACATTAAACATTTTTGATCGGTATATATTTCACACTTTACACCATACAAATGATTCCTCCAAATTTTTAAAGCGAAAACAACAGCAGCTAATTCCAAACCATGTGTAGGGTAATTTACCTCATGAGTTTTCAACTGTCGTGAAGCATAATCAATTACCTGGGCATTCTATATTAGGGCGTGTCTAAGTCCTTTCAATGAATAATCATTTTAGATAACAAACTCCCCATTCTTAGAAGGTAGTGAAAAACTGGATCATTCACCAATCTTCTTTTCAATTCCTGAAAACTATCATCACATTCTTTTGTCCAGATAAACTTAACACCCTTCTGAGTTAGCTTTGTCATTGGACTAGATAACTGTGAAAATTTCTAAAAAAACTTCTGTAATAGCCTACCAAACCATAAAAACAACGAATATCAGTTACATTTGTGGGTCTTGTCCATTATTCAACAAACTTTGTCTTTTCATGATCAACAATTATCCCATCTATAGAAACAATGTGACCATGGAAAAAAATTTGTTGCAACCAAAACTCACACTTTCGAAATTCTCCATAAAATTTCATTTCTTTTAAGGTTTCCAAAATAACCCTTAAAATACTTTCATGCTCCTCTATACTTTTAGAAAACACCAAAATATCATCAATGAAAACAACCACAATATTATCCAAGAACTCATGGAAAATTCTATTCATAAGGTCCATGAATACATCAGGAGGATTGGTTAGTCCAAGAGGCATTACTAAAAATTAATAATGGCCATATCTCGTATGAAACACCGTCTTTGGAATATCATATTTTTTTAACTTCAACTGATGGTACCCTGATCTCAAGTCAATCTTTGAAAAATACTATGCTCCCTAGATCTGATCAAGAAAATCATCGATATGAGGCAAAGGATATTTGTTTTTAACAGTGATGTTATTAAAGGCTCTATAATCAATTCAATGTCTCCTAGAACCATCTTTATTATTATCGAATAAGACAGGAGCACCCCATGGTGATGTGCTGGGTCGAATTAAACTTTTCTCTAATAAATCATGCAATTGCTCCTTCAACTCTAAAAGCTAAATTTGAGAAATTTGATAATGGGGTTTTGAAATTGGCTTAGCACCAGGAACTATGTTAATAATAAATTCAACTTCCCTATCCTATATTATTCTAGGAAACTCATTAGGAAAAAATCAGGATACTCATTTACCACTGGCACATCATTAATATGAACTGTTCCTTTGTTTTCAACAATATGTGCAAGTTAACAATCATTTACATCTTTTACATGTATCTCAGCCTCTTGATATGTTATCAACAATAAGGGTTCATTCTTGTACACAAAAAGAATGTCCTTCCGAAAAGAAACTTATTTAGCTCTACAATCAATCTTAGCATGGTAAATAAAGAGCCAATCCATACCCAGGATAACATCAAACTCTACTAGAGGTACAATAATAAGGTTCTCAAGTAGGTTCTTTCCAAGGAGAGGATAGGAAGACTCTTATAAATTGTTTTTTCCACAACATTTACCCCAGGTGTTTTTACCAAATGTTTAGGAGTCATTTCATGAGATGGAATTCCAAATTTACTAGAAAATTTTTCAGAGATGAATGAATGTGTAGACCATGAATCAAACAAAACATTGGCATAATCTAAGAAAAAAACAATGTTCCTGATAACAATTAACTTGCAAGCCCATCATCTGCTGAAGTGGTTGCAAAGGATTTCACCACTCCTTTTTTTCTTGTAGTCTGACTGCTTCCCATCATTTGAGCTCTTTTTCGAACACTCGTTTGCATAATGACCCATCTCATAGCACTTGAAACATTTCACTAACTGTAAATCAAATTTCATCTTACCATCACCCTGATCTTTTTCAGTGTAATCACAAGCCTTAGGTCCCATATAACCACAATGGTAGCACTTTCCAGAATTTAGAATACATTCCCCAGCATGCCTTTTACCACATTTATCACAAACTAGAAACATAGTTTTCTTACCATCAGACCTTTTTAAAGAATTCTTCCCTTTCTCCTTCACCTAGGTCACTTATTTTGTTGGCTGTTGTAGAACACTTGATCATCTGAAAACTCCATTTCCACCTTCTCAACACATCGAACAAGCATTTCATAACTCTTGTACTCACAAAATTCAAAATACCATCGACATTTTGGATTTAATCCTGAGTAAAAACGATTTATTTTACTATCAAGGTCTCGGATAAAATTTGGAGCATACCTTGAAAATCAAGTGAACCATTCTTCATAAGCGGCCACCAATTCGTCCTCTTGCCTCAATTCCAAGAATTTTCTTTCCATCCCAAGTCGAACAACATTAGGAAAATACTTCTCAAGAAACATACCTTTGAATTCATCCCAGTCAAGGGCTTCAATCTCATCAGCGTCTCGGATATTTTTAACCATCGACCACCACTGATATGCTTCACCCTCCAAACGGTAAATTGGAAGACTAACCTTTTGATTGTCTGAACACCCCATGAAATCAAAAATCTTCTCCAGATATTTAATCTACCATTTAGCTAGCACTTGGTAAGATGATCCTCTGAATTATGGGGGATGTTCCCTCATGAAATGTTCCACCACTGACATGTTCCTCTGTAGTTGATCTGGCTGATCTCGTGCATGGATACCACCACCATTTATCGCTTGAGTAAATTTCTCCAGTACTGTAAAAGACTGTTCAGTTCCAATTCTGACCATCTTAGGATGCTGATTCGGAAGATCATTTCCTTATGTATGCCTTCCTAGCACTGCTTCCATGTTTCCTCTGCAGAAAACCATTCTAAAAAAAACATGTCATAGATGAAGCAACATGGTAATCTTAAAATGCTATGTCATTTCAAATTTACCATAAAAAATACCAACTATAAGGCACCAGCCTTAAACATTACTTAATATTGAGTTATAACATGATTACACAATGACGATCATTTCAGGTTTTGTCTTTTAGAGAATTAGATCATAAATCATGCATTACATTCCACATTTAAACAAGGTGGTTACATTAAATACAATATTCACTTTTCCCATCAACGGAAACATATTTAAAACAAAACATGGATTCTTTCATGACACTTCCTTGACACTATCATCACATCATATACCTTTTTCTCGACCCGTGAAAAACATTTCAAAAACATGGGATTAACATAAAAAGCTCAGTTTGGTATATAAAAATACCGAATGAATACATTGGTCCATGTATACATAAGAATCAATGAATTCATACTTTACTCATAAAACATAAGCACTTTATCATACCTCATCAAATCATGAATAAATTATAGAAATAATAAGACATATAGGTAACTTGAGGCATTCATAAAATTATTATGTAGGGAGTAACACTCATGGTTACGTTTGGAATACCCATCACAGTATATTCCCTAAATATATTTGGAGAAACCATAGCGTTTAACCCCTTCATGTTTCCCAATGCATTAGAGAGCTATATCGGACTCACCCGCCATTAGTTTTTCATGGATCCACCCATCTACATTATAAATGCCCACGAACCATAACATAAACATATCAAATAAAACATTCATAATGGAAACATAACATTTCCACATTTAAATCATAAGATATCCAAAACACATTGATATTATCAGAACATTATCAAAACCATTTTTAATACCAAAATAAAACAAATGTAAAAAATGGTATTTATTTTTCATTTAAACAAAAGTTATGGCTTGTAGAGGAAACTGAAATTTAAATAATGGTCACGGCGGTGGAGAAGTCGTTGTCGCTTCATATATACGACAAAAACATTCCCTTTTGCCGTTTAGTAAAACTCTTCATATAAAAAATATTCTTTTTTAATAAACATAAAATTATAAGTGTTTTATACACCATATAAAATAAAGTTGTGTATAAAACTAAATATTCCTCAATGAAAAGAGATTGAGACGAAGTCCCATACCTCTTGTCCGACATGACTCGATCGTTCTATAATCTCTTGAATAATAAACATGAGTTAATTTATAATTGATTATGAACCTTTTTAAAGATTATTATCCATTTAATATCACTTATTCCCATGTTGTGAACACTATGTAATTATTTATGTTAATAACGTTCATGTGATGATCATTGGTACTTGAGTAAAAAATAAACACCTAATAATTACAGGTTGGACATGTGGATAAATATCCATTATATAAAAAATTATATTCATGATGTAGATATCATATATATCATATATATCCAGTATATACATGCATTTATAATATTAAATAACATTTAGAGGTAAGAAATGAAACGCATTGTTCATGGAGACGGTAAGCCGTACGTACACATGAACGCTACATTCATTTATATTTCATATTTAATGGAATGAAATCATAATGATATAAATCTATATTATAATTATAGTATAATTTCATATATATTATCATTAACTCCATCCTTTATATGTCCCACATATGGCATTAACGAATCAAATCACATTGAGGGGGCGGTTGTCCACACTTCCTGAAATGAAATTATCGTGTTTACCCATTATAAAACCATAAATGTATGGAATAAATGAAAAATAAATAATCATAAGGAATAAAAATAAATAATTTATATATCATATATAAATAGAGTGACATATTAATGTCCACCATGAAATGTGTTAAAATAAGATTGAACAATCATCATTTTGTGAGGCAGAAATTCACCATCAATAGAAAGAGTATGTTCATTAACCATTAGATGGAAGTGTGTGTAAGTGTAGCTAGAATATTTATCATAAACACATCCTAGTATATTTAAGTCACTGGTTTAGTTACAAAAGAACGGAATAAAAAGAGTTTAGGGGGTCGGAGAAGTAAGATAAAAAAAGAACACATGTGAAGACATTACCTACAAATCGGGAAACTCATCATGGTTTGAACCAAAAGGGTTTCTTGAAGAGCTTTCGGCCTAAGGTAAGGATTCTAGGATTAAGATAGGGATGTGGAGAGATAAAATGAGCAGATAATGGTCGATCCAATGGCATTAGAGGTGTGGGTAAGGAGGTAGAGGTGGGGGCCTTTTATAAGAGGGAGGAGGTGCACTCTTGGAATGTCAAGAAATGTTACTTTATATTAAAATGAGTTTCGGATTTGAATGGTCCCAAATTAATATATTTAAAGGATAAGGTGATAAGGTTTCCAAAAATACTCATCCAATAGGTTTTTCACAAGTTAATGTCTTAGATTTTACATTATCTTTAAATTTTATTTAAATCGTTCATTAATGAGGGAATTGTTGCATCATCATGGTGTCGTAAAAAATTTAACATATGTAATGTCTAAAAATTATAAAAAATACTATGATGTAGGAAATCATTTTAGAATTAAAATTCCTATTTATATTATAGGATATCATTTATGTAGACAAAATTAAATTTTTTTTACTTGGGTGTTACATACTTTGGTGATATTCTCCTTTCTTTTTAAAAAAATGATAAAGTGTCCCTATCACCCGAAATTGATTCCATGGGGTCCCTATGTTTGGTACAACGAATACCATGGTCTTCCATGACACAAAAAGTAAAATTAGGACACATGTTGGGGTCATTTTTTATTATTATGATATTATTTTATTATCCTTAACTACCTGATTACTAATTAATCACGATAATTAAGGATAATTACTGTCGTTACTATTCATAATGTCAAAAAAAGTGTATTAATTACATAATTTGGAACATATGATTTAAAATATGGAATCCATTTTATGAAATTAAAAACTCATAAATTGTAATAATTAATTTATAAATGATTCATGTTGTCAAAACAAATAGCGGGGTTTTTTAGAAACAATATCGATCAAAAGTATGACAACTGTTTATGTCCAATTTCAAAGTGAAATTAATCCCAATGACCACCTTTGGATTAAATGGTAATAATATATTCTATTTACTCTTTAAAACAAATTAAAAAGATAATCTATACATATAATGAAATTAGATGAAAAAACAGTTTTGAAGTAATATGTGTTATTTTTCACTATTCATTAAAAAATGAACATTGTCAGAAAAATACAAAAAATTTATCGAAAGTAAATTTCAATGTCCCAATACTGAAGAATAAATTTATTTTGAAAAATAGGGCTTCCAAATTGTCAAAATATATTTTTAAAAATGGTTCTTCGACAAAAGGTGGTAAAACAATATTTTAAAAATATTAGAGAATTCTATGCTTAAGATTGGATTTATTCTCATTTTAAGCCTTTAAAACACTCTATAATTCATAAAGACATGGATATGAAAATCCATAATTCATTACTTACATGGGATGTTTCACAAGAGTACCTACTACAATCATGCATTTGAGGATTTTTCTATTATAGGGTGGGTATATCATCATGATATTGATGATTCTATAAATCTACCTTTGATAAATTCTAATACCATTGTAAGAAAAATGTAGGCATGTATTTATAGGTGTTAGTAATACTAAGATCTACAATGTGAACTTATATCATTTGTGTGGTAGTAAAGATGATCAAAAAATGAGTATAAACATCTTCCATTGATAAGATATACCATTTGAATATGATACATTGATATAATACTGACGATGAAGAGGATCTATCATTTAGTGGTAAATAATAATATTGCATAATTATGAATGTTGGAAAACCATCACATAATGCTGATCTAACATCACAATGTCATGCATCCATATTTAAAATTAGGGTGATCTACCATCACTATTGATCATTACAATTAATATAAAAATGTCCATCCTCAGTGAGATGTTTCTACAGTATAATATGAAATATCATTACTGTAATAATAATCTATCATCATGGAAATTGTAATATCATGTGATGTTGTAGAGTACAAAGAATGCGAAACAATATCCACTACTTTTGTTGACGATAGAAAATACCGGTGAGCATGGAATTAATGGGTTGAAACATTACTATTCTATGAGTGTTTAATATTGAGTGCTATGAATATGTTTCTTCCATGGATGGATATGATGAAGGTGAATGTGTTGATGGAGTTCACATAGTTGGACGTAGAAGATGATAAATATTGTAAAATTTTTATGCAATGTTTGACATACAAATTGTATAATTTTTGTCAATTTAAATCATATAATTATTCAAACATAGTTATAAATTAAATGAATATAATTTTGCTGTATTTTTTAATGATCGAAACTGATCCAATCTAATATTTTCATCAATAAATATCTTTAAAATTTTAAAATATATATACTAAAAATCCAAAAATCATTATATGAAATATTATTTAAAATTAGTAATATATTAAGTAATCTAAATTAAATATTTATATTTTAATGATGTTTAATGAATTTTTTAAAAACTTCTTCTCTTATAAATGAGAAAAATGGAATTTTATTCCAATTTAAATCCAGTGAATTTAAATTAAATTGGTAATATTTTAAATTTATAAATATCCAAAAATCATGAACTGTTGAAAAAATGTCCTCTAATTTAATGACATTTAAAACACAAATTTTATAATTGGATTTATTTTATAGTAATTTAAATAATTATATTTCATATCCAATATAATTTTTTATTTCTGAAATTACAATATATAAACCACTTGCTGAAAATGATTATGTATGGAAACCTTGAAATATTATTGACTAAAAAATGGTATACATAATATAAGTATACATTATTTCCAAAAAACAATGAAAACATCCAAAATATTCCTTTAAAATTTTTAATTGTTTCATAAAATGAAGTTATAATTCATCCATTTCATATGAAATTGGTATTATTAAATTATAAAAAATAAAACAACATTTATAAAAAAACATATACTGTTTAATCGAAATAAATTTAACATAATTTATGAAAAAAAATTTAGAACATGAAAAAAATGCATGTAATCAAACAAAAAAATACATATAATAAAATGAACACGCAATTACCGCATTCTTTTTAATTAAAATTCATAAACATTTAATTACATGAAAATTTTAATTTCTCCATATTTTTTTAAATAATAATAATTATTTGAAACAACCATATACATATGAGAAGATAAAATAACTAAGAAACCATTATCCCTGATCAAATTCAACTTTTTCAAATAGATGAGTGTATAGAGTCATAAAAAATATGTCTTTATGATTATTTTATTTAGTTAAAACTTCTAAAATAATAACTCCCACGTACACATGATCTCTAATAAAATGAAATATTTGATTTATATCCATTTTTCTATAATGATATATGTGGTTTTAGAAATTTAAATTTCAGATGTGTTATAATTATAAACTCATTAATTTTCTAAATAAAATAAAATAAAATATAATTATTTCTTAGTATCTAATATATGAGAATAAAAACTTACAGAAGTGATATTATAATCTTTTTTAATAGATATATAGATAAATAATTACTTTACTGAAATAAATTAAATGAATATATTTACTATAAAATTACACGTTACTGATGTTTTTTCATTGAATTATACATCCTCAAAAATCAGATTCAAAAGAGGTTATTAATTCAAAATAATTACATTTTTTATTAAATAATCTAATTTTTTATCCCTTTAGCATATATAATTATCCATTTCATAGAATTAAAATGGATTTAATTAGGGTAATTATGAAATATTTTTTTATGAAAAACACTAAACATGACATTAGTTCCATATTTATGAAAAATAAAGCAATATACATATCATGCCTCTATAAACATTAATATCAATTGATTTATCAGATTAATAAATATGCTATTTAAAACTATTAATCAATGGATTCTTCATATAATTACTTGAATCATTTTAAATACCCATAGTTAATTCAATATACTTTAATTCAATCAATTTAAAAATGTTGTTTCCTTTCATGACTCGCAACAGCACATATTAATAAAACATTAACTACCATTTATATATTATTAATTAATATGATAGTTATCTACTAGCCTATATAATTGTTGGTTTGAACAAGATGAACTAAATTATGAAATTATCTTTTTCATAATTGTGGATAAAATTAATTCTTTGGATACCAATGAGTTTAAACAAAAATCCATTGGAAAATAGAGGAAATCTTTTCCAAAAAGATGATTCTTTTATGTTGAAATTTGTTTTAAATTAATAAATTAATAAATTAATTTTTATTCATTGATATATATTAATTTTATATATTATATATTTAATATATTAATTATCATTCAGCATAATTTTTAAAAGAATGAGATAAAATATATCAAATATGATGCCTATAGAATTCAAATTTCTAAAAAACAGGTTTGTCGCATTTTGAAATAATACGTTAAAATTAAAATTTTACACTATTAGAATTTTTTTTCAAAAGTTAAGATAATTTATTAAATTATTATATATATATTATAATGTAATTAATTTTTTATAGTTTTTGGAAATGATAAATATTTACAATGAATACAGAGAAATAAAGACTTTCATTTAAAAACTACAATTCCATTCAAGAAATATTTAAAGAAACATTTATTTTAGTATGATGTTAGAAGTAAAATAATTTTAATAATATATTTTCCAATTAAATTTTTTTATTTGAATCTATTTCATATTTTACATTGATTAAATTAAATTTTAATCATTTTTAACATTTCACATCCGAAAAAATTGTCACGTCAGCGATATTACGTTTAAATTAAAAATTCTAAAACATGTGAATAAAAAATAGTCAAATTTAATTAAGATTATGATAAATAATAATTTACTTATTTAATAATTTGGAATTAATTTTTTTCCAAAATGAGTCGTAAAAAGAGTGAAAATAATATGGTTTAGGAAATATGTATTTACCCAGGGTTAAAATAAAATGATAAGGGATAAAAGAAATAAAACAATGTCCAAAATAGATTTAATGGAAATATTTAATACATATAACATATGTGTATAGATAATTATGTTTTTATTGTCCTTTTATCATGTAAAAAACATGTGTACGTGTTATTATTTTCAAATATTCTATGTGAGTCCTCCCACCAACTTATATAATGTCATTAAATTAACTCTTCTTATTAAACATGAAAAGCAATTTAGTATTTCCCCATATGTAATTAAAATCATCCTTTCATCCAGGGTGACATCCTAGAATCATTTGTGAGTATAGAAAGACAATATATGATTTATTTATATTAAACCTCAAGTGGTTGTCTAGAGAATAATTAATTTTTTTGCATTTCCTCTTAGTTTTGTTTAATATTATGTATTCTTAAAATAATTTAAAAATGTTATAAAATAAATTCATGTATCAATTAAATACTTTAATTTAATTATGTTATTAAATAACCTATATCCATTGACATTAACATCAAATAGAATGATAAATCCACATTATTTTTTACAATAAACTACCGCCTCATTAATCGATGTTATTTTTTTTCATCCAAACATCTAAAGGATAGATATAATGGTGTATTAAATTGTTTTATATAATTGGTATGATATTACTATAACTTATAAATTAAAATAACACATATTTCTTCTTACCACCCACCAAGTTGGAATAAAATAATGTTTTCATTTGTATGATATACTAACACATTACGAACCATTTTTTTTCATTATTTTACATTGTTGTTTACAAAGATAAATTACATGAATAAATATAATATTTGAAATAAAATTATTCATATGTAATTATTATATCACATATAAATTCTATCATACCATTCCATGGGGAAACTATACCATCATTCATTCATATAGAGTAATACAACCTCATGATGGGATGTGTTTTTTCATGTACGTGTTATATAAAAGGTAATAAGGATATTTTGAAGTATTAATAAAAGTTATATATATGAAATAAATGACTTTTTATAATGTTATTATATCATTTACCAATATTTCTTATATTCTATGGTGAAATGGAAGGGTCATTCTTTCATACGACCTACCGTCACCATGAAATATGTATTTCATTCTCTATCAATATAGTTTGTGTATTTTTAAAAAACATATATTATTAATACGAATCATAATTTTAAAATTTTTAAAATTCATAATATGATGTGTCAATAATAAATTAATAAATACTAAAAAAACAATATCAAATCATAAAAAAGATGTAATATTCAAAACTATAACATTAATATGGAAATGTTAATAAATAGATAATAAAAGTACTTATTTAAACAGTATATGCTATGATATATATATATGTTTGTATGTATATTTGTTTAATATATTTTTAAATGATTAATATTTATCATACATTAATTTTGAACATGTATGAAGGATGTCGAGACTTATGGTAAGGTATTTTCATCTAACTGGTATATTATGTGAGTCAAATTATATATTCATCACATGTGTCTTTTATGAAGTGTATATAATGGACATGAATATATATGATAATTCTTATCAAATTTTTTTAGTGTTTACAAATCCTGTATATAGTCCCTTTTTTATGTGGGTTTCTGTCTTAAGTATAGAAATACAGAATGCTAATTTTCATCTAAGAATTATATGTGTGACATACATGCCCTATTATTTTGAATGGTACAGAGATACATTAAGTATTAATGACTATTCCTTATATTTTTTTATATAATAACCACTAATGTATTTAATATAACTTGATATGAATATTATGTAGATGTAGATATAAATTCTAGGATCTCACCTTCACGGAGGATACAGTTTCAAATGTACAAAATTGGTAAGAAATTTTTGTCTCTAATTTTCTTGTTTGAGAAATATGTTGTGTTCTGAACCTATATTATTTTATGAAGCATTTTAAATCTTAATTGACATGATATTAAATGATATTATTTATTATCATTTTAATTTATTTTCTATTTAACATTATTCATTCATAGGTCTTATGATTAAATGTTACGAAATTGTTAAGGGTTTTATAAAACATTCTTTCAGTTTACTAGTATTTTATATTTTTATTCTTCCAATACTAAAATATAGTAATAAATATCCTGGAAAATAATATAAATTTACTCTAGCAAAGTTATTTTATTATAATACTTGTTATCAATATATATTTGTCTCTTTATATACTCAAACTTTTATAAATCTACTCTTATGAGAATTATACTTCATTTATTTTTCCATTGATAATTTTTTTCTTTAAAAACCATGTATTCTATATAAATTTTCAATATATTTCAACATTACCCATCATATTTAAACAATAAATTATAACTATTTTTTAATGTTTTCTTCAAAAAAATTTAAACTAATAATCTTATCATTTTTCAAATTATGCTATTTTTCTATTAAAAGATTTAAAGGTATATTTTTTTTGAACATTGAAAATATTTATGGAATCATTCTCCAACATGAACATTAAATTTATAAATGATTTCATTATATGTTAAATTTTTATTTACAATGTAATGAATTTCTTTAAAATTTCGTGTACTATCTTTTCATTGTGAATGGATATTTTGTTATTGAAATGTTTCATGTTAATTTTAAAAATACACTTGATATATACAAAGGTAATTTTTAATGAAATTGATTTGGAAAATTATTTTGGTTTTAAAAATATACTCTCAATGTTGAAATGTTATTTTCATCCAAAGGCATTTCAATTGATCATTTAAAATAATTTTCTATATAGGACGACATATATAGATGTTATATATTCATTAATGGGGTTAAGATTGAATTATACAATCCGGAATCCTTCTATGGATGGTTAATTTTTATGTTAATTAAATTTTTGTAAAACATATTCATTTTTATGTTGAAAATGAAATGGTTATTTGATTGAATTTATCTGAAACCCATCTATTTGCAGCAGCTATGATGTGATGATATTATGATTTTTTTTGATATTATGGAACAAATATGTACGGTATTCATTATGAGACAAGTGGGACTAATATGTCCCTATTTTTCCTTAGGATTATATTTATATCTCATTTGATAACTGTAAGAAACATGTTAATGGGAACAATTTTCATTGGGAATCTGGTGATTCATGATAAACATTGGTAAATTGTTGAATCAGGGTTCATTTTGGAAAATAGGTGAAAATCCATGATATACTATGTTAATTGTCTTGGTATTTATCCTTGAAAAACAACACTGATTTAAATATTTATGATTATTCAATAAATTATTTAATTTATCACATACATTATAATTTATTTATGATGATTTATCAATATTATGTGCTATGTTTCCAATAATGATAATTGTTTATTCCACGAATCATGCTGAAAATCTATGAATGGTTTGTATGAACATTGTTTGTTTTATTTATGATCATATACCGTTATTATTATAATAATATTTTATAGGATCATATTTTGTTATCTATCATTTTAAACATACTGTGAATAAGAGCTCACCATTTCATATGTTTATGTAACCATGTTATGAATAATGGTTTTTTTGTGGTAGACCTAAGAGGAGTTGTATATGAGAAGATATGTTCGGGATATGAAGAATACCATTCATGGAATTAGAATATTATGTTTTTTTGTATCAAATGGAAATAAAATATTATGGTCGTTAGACACATATTTTTTAAATGTATTGAATATTCATAAATAATGTGATATTTATAAATGAAATGTATGTGTCCTTTAAGTTGGTATCAAAGGATATATTTAGTTAACAATTGGAAACTATCAAGTGACAATTTCGATGATATCCATATAGATATTTTATTGAAATTCCTGAGAATATTTATTGAGATATGTATAAGGATGAGGTAAATAATGGTAAAATCTCCGTGAATTTTGGAGATGGGTAGAGAGAGTCCATTTCATGAAATCAAATTAATATCTAGAAACTATAAGTAGATGTTTCCTTAACACAGAGCACTATATGGAAAATAATTTTGAAAATGGAACATTTAACTTGACACTTTCATATACTAGTTTATGATAGTATGCCATATTTCACACCATATTTGACTATCCTTGTTGATATATATTGTAAATTAAAAAATTATTTACCAACAATCATTGAAAATTTAAACAAATGATAACTATGTATAACCAATGATTTGACTAGGTTTTCATAAATTTAAATATTTTGGTCATTATTTATTCACACATAAAATTATTTTTCATGATTATATTTTATACAACATTAAATATTATTACTCACACTATGATTTTTTTTCTTTTTCCATGTACCAAACTATAAAGAACTGGATTGATGTTAATTTTGATAAACTATGTATTAGTGAGAAACCAAATTTGTTAAAGGATAGAGTGATGGATATTGTGCTTATTACTAATAATTTTCTTGAGATTTGGTCAATGAAATACAACAAAACCAACCCTCAATCTCACAAAAAAAAGAGAATGATTGACTTTAATGAGAAATTAGTTTGTGAGGACTATATCTT
The DNA here is from genome assembly GCA_963277665.1 of Viscum album. NCBI lineage: Eukaryota > Viridiplantae > Streptophyta > Magnoliopsida > Santalales > Viscaceae > Viscum > Viscum album. The sequence goes on from OY728161.1 coordinate 322,972,841, forward strand.
AATGGTGATTCACATTCATATTTTTTAAGAAAATGTGAATAAGAAGAAAATAGAATGTATTAAAGGAATTAAATGATTTTTCACGTTGAGATAATAAAGGAATAATTTTAAATCAATATTGAAGGAAAATTTAAATTTTAGTTAATGTAATAGATTTAAGTATTTTTAGCCTAATGTTTTATCAATATTATAATTTTTAAAGTTTATATTGTATGTAATTATGAAAATATATTTTCATAGGGAAATTTCATGATGATATTTTTCAATGAGGTATGGATTTCTGTTATATTTTTTATTATGAAGAGATAATGAATTAAATATTAAAAGACAGGCAGACTATAAAAGTATTATTTATGTCGAATGTTGAAAACATGATTAAATTAAGGTCAAATAATATTTCATATTGTTAGAAAGAGGTATGAACTAGAATGGTTATTTTTCTTTATAATTTGTTTGGGAATGAGGTTGAATGGTTTCCGTGTTTCTGTAAATGAAATCAAAATCATTGTTATATGAATTGGTAAATATAAAATATTTTTCTATGATCATTTAATTAATGATTTTCAATAATACATTTCACGGTACAATTGATGACCTTGGAATAGAATAAGTAATTGTAAAATTATAATTTTATGTTATCATTGATGGAGATTGAAAAGTGTTTGATTTTTGGAATATGTTTAATAAAATATTGAATAATTTAATGATTGATGAGTTTGTATATTTGTTTTCGTTATAAATTTATGATCTATGTATTTACAAAAATTTTATCTGGCCAAAAGAGAAACATAATGTAATTTTGGGCATTATTGTTTAGTTTATTTTTTAAATTTATAGGCCTTATTTCTTATTTTCATTTTGATTACCATTTTGGTCAGACAAAAAGGAGCCTTGTGGATAACAATTAATTGGATATATAATGTTGAACCATGGATATTATTTCATAACCTACAATAATATTTATTTTTTGGATAATATTTATAGAATTAAATAATGTCTTATCTTTCTATTAGCTATCATACTATGCATTAGTGATTTAGGAAAAAAATATATTTCATCTTCATGTGTCATATTATGAGATGAATTGGATACTGATCTAAAAAATATTAAAATATGAGATTGTGATTATTAAAAGGAATGAAATAGTTTAATTATATTCTCTCATGAAATGTTTCCACATTATAAAATTTATTTTGAAATAAAATGTTATAAATTTACAATCTATTCTGATGAATGTATAGTATTATCAACAATAAAAAAACTATGTCTTTTTGTTCATTAACATTCTCCATTCCATGTAATATATCACACCATATTATAATTTAGGTGTTTTTAATCTCTTATAGGTAAATATTTTAAATTCCCACCGATGATATCCTATATGGAAAACCAATTTATGTGTTATTCTTGGTGATCCTCACTCATAAAATTCTCTTTATTCATTATAAATATTTATTATCCCCTTTTACAATAAAGGTTTTCTCGATGTGAAATTTATAACGGTTAAACTGGTGCTTACCATGAAAAAGTTTATATTGTGACTATAAAATTTATTTAATTGGTTAAAATTTAACCATACTAGATTTTATTAAATATTTTTTTCATATAATATTTCATTTTTTCATTTTTTCCTTACATAGAATATTGAGTTTTAATGGAACACATAAAATTAATAAAACATTATTATGTACTATGATTGTTATTTTGTTATCCTTAGAATTTAATATCTGAAATGGAATAAATAAATTATTAAAAGAAATTATATATATTTATATATGACAGATTATTTTATGTCCAATAAATTATAAATTATAATATTAACTATTTGGAAATAAAAAAACATTATGGAAAACCATTTTTTTGAAACCAATTTTTTTACATCAGTAGAGTTGTCAAATAAAATTATGTGAATTATTTAAATTACATTTTTATTTGTTATATATTATGAATACTATTTAACAATCATTTTTTTCTAGAAATGGATAAAAATTAATCGAAACTCTTGCTTAAAAATAATATTTCCCAAAAAAATAATTTTATGGCATATACAAATTTAGGTTGATATTTTTTAAAAAATTTATTTTTGTTAAAAATGAACTATTATTTTTAATATAATAATTTCATCATTTCCTTCGATTTATTTTTGATAATTTTTTAAATTGTTATATTATTTTTTGAATAGTGAAAAATAATTGTTATTTATAAATAAGGCATCTCATTAATCAAATTAATAAACTATATATTATTAATAAAATATTAAAATTAATATTAGTAAAATTATATATCTATTAGTACAATTTATGTCCTTGGAATCAGTTTATTATTTTATTATGATAAATTACTATTTAAACTTGGAAATCTATTCCCTTTGGAAAACTATATTATGTCAATTTTATATGATTTATTTTAAAATAAATTTTTTTACATAAGATAATATACAGTTGTTAAATGTATTTCATATTTGGAATAATAAAATTTATATTATCATATATTTTCAAAATATTTTTTTCTATTATGACTAGTTAAAAAATAAAAAATTATTTATTGTGGTTGTTGTAAAAAAGTATTATTAGGGTTGATATAAAGATATAAGAGTAAACTCACAACAAAATATTATAATAATATATTTTATGGTCATATTTTTAATGTATATATCATAAGGTCTGATACTTTCAATTTATTGAGCCTTTTTTATTTATAAATTGTAGTTCTAATTTTTGAAATTCAAAATTTCCACGTGTGTCCTCTATACCACTTATAAAGGCCACCAATATTCCCCTCATCATCACACAACCAAAATAGAATAATTTATCCATTAAATATATAAATTCTTCTTTATTTATCTCACATCATTCTGTATGTAATATATCAAAAACATATCTATGATGGATTTAAGATAAACATAATGTGGTTTTCTGAATGTGAGGTATGGTTTTTAATAATGAATTTTACTTTTACTTCAACTCCTATCCCCTTGAAATATATTAAAAATGTAATAAAAATTATAAAAAATATATAATTTATACATATATGATATTATGTAAAAAATTTATAACCATGCCCACATACAAAAAATGGATTCTGAAATAATCATTCATGTCTAGGGAAGACTACCACCTCATGGACATATATTATTTGTTTTCCATCACCACCACTCATGACCATATATAATGATTGGTTAAATACTTATATATATATATATATGATATTTTTCATATTATAATTACTATATAACTGTAATACAATATTTCCGTTTTAACTACCTTACCAATTGAAAAAAATGTATGTAGCCCATCATAACAACAGATATTGCCTCAAGAACTGATGTGATTGGTTTTAAATTTTTTTTACAGGGATGGTAATAAAGAATGATTAAATGAATACAGATGATATATATAATCTAATTATTCTTCTATAATTATTGTATCACATGTACCTTCTAAATTTCTGTTCTATAGGGGGTATGATAATGTTGTACATTGTTACGACACACTAGAACCTCATGAAGTAATGCGATAGTGTTTTCACATACAAATTACATTGAAGGTAATGAGGTGGGATTTATTGAAAACTATGCGATATACATGAAAAAAATTATTCATTATTGGTAATATATTTTTTACCCACCTTTCGTTCTTCCTGTCGAGAAAATGGAAACAACGTTTATGTTTTCGTACAAAATTTAATCTCCATAAAAAATGTATTTCATTTTCTGTCTCTAGCATTACGAAATTACAGTATATGAATATTTAATGAATGTACCTGATAGTTATATAATTTATAACATTATGGCTATGATATAACCATGATCAATGTAGGAAGAACTAAAATCACAAATCAAATCATTTATGAAAAACAAGAGTTACTACTAGAAACATGACATTAACTTGGAATTAATTAAATATAAAAATTTAATAGATTATCAGAAGTAAATCATATATTGTATCATATATATAATTATATATCTTTATTATTTTTATAATAAAATTATATTCATTATAATAGAGTTTTGAAAATGTGTGAATGAAGTCATGAATTAATGTAAGTGACTTCATTTCACATTTATTTTCTTTGAGACAAATGCTATATTCTCCACATGGTTTATAATATGGTACATATACTAAAAACTAATTGCATTTATGATATATATCATGATAATTAGGAAGATATGAACATCAATTTTACTATTAATTTCTCAAGGACATTATCTTTTCAATTTTACTAATGTTTTATGGGATTATTATTAACACATTTATATCATTTAGACACTACCTACATTCACCAAAAGTTTCATATTTTCGGTTTATATAATTCCCATGAATGTATTTTATTTTTATTCTAAGGATTATTATCTGGATTTATATATCCATTTTTTGCATCTCATTCATGCGGATTATGGTTTCAATGTTACCAATGTGGTAAGATATTAGTGTCATTATTTTCCATTAATAAAAAATAAGGTGTGTTAGGATCCCCTTCTATTTTAAGAGTTCTATATAAAATCTCTTATACATGTATTAACCCAAAAATATTTATTATCATGATATTTAAATTTTCACATAATTTTATTTTTGATGGGAATTTTGAATAAACAGAACTATAATGTTACTAGAATTGTCATACTTTATCACTATCTGTTGGGATTATTTTTGTATTCTCTCCATATAATGAAATATTTTAGTCCATATATCCCAAAATATATGAAATTTAATATTTTATTATCATTTCATGAGAATAAATGATACACCTTCACATGTCACCAATTATGTACACTATAATTGCAACTAATGTTTTAATAAATAAATGAATTCATTTCTCTTTTCGGTCGAATATCCATTTTCTTCGAAAAACAAATATTATAAAAATGTTTTTTTAAATTTTTTAAAAAATATATATTTTATTTTTTAAATAATTATTGTCAAATTTATATCTTTTTAATATTTTTTATTGAATGTAATATTGTTTTAATTTTCCAATAGTGCACGTTTGGATTTTATCAAAAATGAGAATTGAATCATTTTTTAACCTATATAGAATGAATATAATTTCTTGAGATCGTCACCACTTAATGATATATTGTATCCATTCATTTTTTTCAAATTATACATTAAATGATTATTATATTTAAAAAATTTATGTTTTAAATTATTATTCATAAATTTGTAGAGGATAATTTCCCAAGGAAATGATTTGTATGAATTTTAATACTTCCTTTATAAGTATACATGTTATTAATAATGGAAATATATTTTAAAAATATTTATTTTTAAATAATTTTATCTATGTTGAAACAATATTTCTGTTGAGAAATTATCCAACCTAACATTCAAAATAATTTTTCATATAAGATGAAAAATTTTAAACATAAACATATTATACTAGGGATGAGATTGATTGATTACCACCTTATAAATTATCTAGATTGTTAATATTTATGATTATGATTTTTTAATGATCCAATTTTTTTTAGGATAAGAAATGATAAATTGTGGACATGTATAGATATCATGTTTCATTACACATGATTTGATGTGATGATATAATGAATATTTTGTGATATTGTGGACACATAATTATGGTTTTAATTATGAGATTGTTGGGACTTGTATATCCCTCTAATGCCTTTGGAAATTCATGTATGACATAAGCTAATAATTGGAAACAAGTCTATGGGAATAATCTATAATAGTAAATTTTTGTACCCCAATCCACAATTCGAAATAGGTTATATTTCAAGATCCACTATATTGATGGCCTTGAAAGATATCCTGGAAATTTGAAATGGTTTTTTTTATATTTATGGGTTTTAAACATTCATTACATGATTGTATTGGTCATTGCTGAATTATGAACATTTCTAAATTTTATAGTACATATTTTATTAATTGATAATGTTTTATACTATTACTAATGGTTATGATATATATAATTTTTTGTATGAACATCAAAAGTTATGTTCATGGTATCATATTATTATGATTATATTATTATTTAATACAATCTTTGATAGGTATATCGAATATTTTCCATTTCTAATCATATGATCCATTCCTTTAATATGTTTATTTCCGCAAGTTATGAGGAAAGATTTAGGTAGGGTATGCCTAAGATAATTACTATGTTAGCAGATATTTATTGGATATTTTAACGATCATTTAAAAAATTATAATATTTATTTTATAGTCTCAAAAGAATAAAAATTTTCATCGTTCTAAATCTTACATTGATGAAATGTTAGGAATATTCATAAGAAAATATTTTATATTTATTTTTGAAAATATTCTTTCCTTATGAACGAAAACCCATTTAACAAAATAGTTGGCATACATAAATTTATTTTGAAAAATACCATCATTTCATTGTAAAAATTAAATAACATGAATTTATACTAGCTTTCTAATTAGTATCACGGAACAACTAGTTGATATAATAGTATAAAATTACTAAAAATTAATTTCAAATTAAGTTAGAAAAAAATATCATCAACGTAAATTCACACAATTAAAATATCAATATAAATTGATTTAACAACACGTTTAGGATCAAAATTACTTTCTATAAAATCATTTTTGATGTATATATATATAATGAAATACATTTATTACAAGCTTGAGGTTCTTATTTGAGACCATACTATGATAAAGATAATTTAAAAATATGATAATATTATTTTTCCTATTCAAAACTAGATGTTTAAGAAACACGCACATCTTTAGTTATAAGATAATATAATAAGGAACTTTTTTCCCTATATTGATACAATTTAATACATGGTAAATAATAAAAATTATATAATATATTAAAAGATTTTAAATTGAAAACAATAGAAAATTAATCATCACTGTACACACCATCCTCTTGAGAGTATCATTAAGTGACATGTTTTGATTAGCTATTTAAAATAAATCCCTATCCGACCAACTTATTTCTAAAGGTACATTTAGTTCCAATTTTATAATTATCCTCAATAGATTCTGTAAAATACCAAACATTACTACTAAAAAATTTATTCAGATAATTTTTCATTTCAATAATCTATTTAGAATCATTTAAGTATACATTTATTTTGTCATAAGCACATTAGAAATAAAATCTAATTGTCCAAAAAATTAATACATATTTAATATTTTTAATACCATAATCAGTAACACCAATTTTATTATGTAATAGATTTGTAGGATCGAAATAATGATGTAGATGCTCAATTTACAAGAGGGGGGGTGAATTGTATACTTTAAAAATTCCTTTGGAACCTTGAAAGTTAGTTACAAATAACTAAGTTTTCCTTAAGTAAAGGAAAGGGATAAGTTTAACAAAGTTAAACTAAGCAAATTCACAACACCTCTAACACCGAATCCAAACTTGGAAAGAGATTCCGAAACTAGGTTCAGGAAATATGGTTCCGGAAATTGAAACTTAACAAAAGTTACAATATGAGATTCAACCTTAAAGCGTATAGAATCTAAATGAAACAGAGTATAAGTAAGGAAGTATAAGAATGTTATACTTTCCTTATATTACAAAATGCAGTGGAAATTAAACAAGTCGTTAAACTACAAGTAACAAGATAATAGTCTTTTAACCCAAAGAGAAGGGTATCCAACAACCTTGGATAAAGGTCCCTTGATTTATACTTTCAAGCAAGTCTGTCTTACCCACACCAGGGTAATCCCTCGATACGAAGATCGGAGTCTCTGTCTTGTTATCCTCGCAAGCCCTCAACTTCAAGGTAGTTGGCATCCTCTGTCTTCCTCAGCATGGAAGCCCTTAACTTCAAGGTGTTGGAAACCTCTTTCTTCCTATCCCTGGAAGTCCTAGAATTTAATCACCAACATTCGGAGTCGCACGAAGCGTTGAGAGTTAATAAGATCTTCTCTCTCAAGAAATCACTTCAATAGCATTTATGCACAAAAACCAAATTGTTCATCCATCAGTCTCAAGCTCTTTCAAATGATCTCCTTTTTATAGGTATGGTCGGCTCCTTCTCCAACGATCATATTTTCCTTAAAGATCGGAGGGACCTGTACACGTGTCACTAAGACAACGGTTAGTTTATAACAAAATAGGCGACATCGTTTTATAACAAAACAAGTGTAATAGAATGTACGACTTATTTTTAATTCTAACTAAAAAAGTTCGGAATGAAGGCTTCGGAGTAAGGATTCAGAGTGAAATGAAAATAATAAAGAGTAGAAAAATTATAGAAATGAAAGCAGAATAAAAAGTTCGGAGTCTAACCAAAATATTTTTCGGAGTCTGAATTAATTCAGAGTGTATAAAACAAAGATAATCATATTCTGTTTAATAAGAGAATTCTGAATTAGAATTCGGAATAAGAATTCGTCATCAGAATTCATAATGATATTTCATCATCACGGTTCTTAATGATAATATATTATCAGAATTCGTAATGAGAATTTTTCATTAGAATTCGTAATGAGAATTCAATGTCGAACTTCATAATAATTCGTATCCTGAATCTGGAATAGAACTTAGTCAGAGTTCATATCCGGAATTCGGAATGATACTTTATTACAGTTCTCATCTGGAATCCGGAGTGAAACTTCCTTACAGTTCTTATCCAGAACTCGGATCCTTAAACAGAATACTTTATATCAAAATTTTAAACGAATCCGATAAAACAGAAATGAATCCGAATTTTATACTTAGAAAAAATATGGATGAAAACATGATAAGGATAAATTTCCTTATAAAAGCAATTTTCCTTATAAAATCAATTTTCCTTAAGAAAGAATTTTTCCTTAAGAAATCATTTTACCTTAGGAAAGCATCTTTCCTTAGGAAAGCATTTTTCCTTAAGAAAGGTGTTTGTGATTTTCAAAACAAGAAGGAATGAAAAAGTCATAAGGAAAACCTTATTGACTAAACAAGATTATCCTTATAAACCATACATAAAGATGACTCAGTTCAAGAATATATATTCTTCACATTAAATGATTCATTCTTTTCCTGATGTTTTTAATCACCAAAATTAAAATATCCAATGTCATCATCAAGTACATTATCATAAAAATATGTTTATACATTATTTTTATCATACATAACATATAGATTTTTTAATAAAATAATTTCTCTCCTTATATAATATATAATAATTAATATGATTTAAATAACCAATAGAAATACCTTAACCTATTTTACCATGAAATTTATCAAAATTATTAAATTTAATAAAAATTAATAACAATAATATAAAATATTAATAAAAACCATATTGTTCTTCCCTATAATTATATTATAATGGGATATAATAAACAATGATCTAACAATAATTATATTTGAAATATAAATCTAATAATAAATGGTGTCATCATAAAAATTTCTTTCTAAATATTACTAGCTGATTATTTTTTTATCCACATTAATATAGTTTTATTTTGAATTATAGATAATCATTTTGTTGTGGTGGTCTGTGTGGATAAATGTTTTGAGAAAAAAATAATTATTTAAATAAATTTAAAAATATAAAGTATTAAATTCCCCAAAATTATCCTAATGAATAGAAATGATCAAATATTTTATTTAGTTTTTCACTACATTACAAAAATAATTATTTCTAGTTAAGGAAGAATTTTTATGTGAAATAAAATACACCCATGTGAAGATACTATACTTATCAATAAAAAATATATTATATTTCCTTCATCCAATAAGAGATATTTGTATAATACCATATAAAAAATGTTTTTCTAACTCCAAAGGTAAATTATCACATAATTTATTGATAAGTCTGAATGTAACATTTTTTTGTTTCACTTTCCCACACGTGTCACAAACATGAGGCTGTCATTTCATGATGGAAGGTAATTATGGATCATTTTAATTTTTACTAATCTTATGTAATAGTTTAAAATTAAAATTACCTAATGTTTGATACTAAATAATTTCATCGCTCTACATAACATTCAATAATAGAACATGTTGAACTGTTATTTTGAAAAATACATTGTATAAATATAATACTATTTAATAGTATATTATAATAGGCAATGATCCCAAAAATATTAAAACATATCAATTTGAAATATAACATCCATTTAATCCGTAAATATTTTATATAAATTTTGAAATTATTTTTTAACCCATAAAAACACATTAGAAATAAAATAAGAATTTGAAATAACTACTTTATCAGATCTATTTATCTTTCCAGTGGAATTATCCACAATTGAATCATTTTTATCATAACATGTTTTTCAGTGATAAGCATTAATAGGGCTCCAGTAAAATCCATAGAAGATCTAAATTCCTTGTACCATATGAGGATCACAATATATCAAAGTTATTTTTCATACAAAAATCAATAACGTTAAAATTTTCATAACCAATATACATTTGGGTCAATCTAATTACCAATATAATATTTCTATACCCACACAGAATCTAAAAATTTACTTTATAGTACTATAGATACGAATTATTGAGAAGTATGAGTCCTCATAAATCTCATAGAATAGTTAGAATCTATGAGAACAATAATTAGAATAGTTACCATCAATTCCATGTTTAATTCAAGTAATATTGTATGTGAAACCATTTTATAGTTTAAACAAAATCATATCAATAAATTTTAGGTAATAAATTTTCATATACTATAATACCCTTAATTGTATTTATTTTATTAAAATACATCATTATATATTATTTTTTATGAAATGGAATATATGAAGGATGACTATTATTTAGACCATAAACAACATTTTCAAAATATTCCTTCAAATATTAAGAAGATCTGAAATTTTCATGATCAATAGAAAGAAACGAAGAATTAGTATATCTTGGGTTTTCAATCACTTATAAATTTACTTAAATTTTTAAAAAATATCATTATATTGGTTAGTTTTATTATTTAAATAGTCATATTTGAAGTAATATTTAATTTTCCATTCAATTTCTTTATTTTACTCAAATAAATTTATATTTTGTGAATCATATTAAAAGTTAAAAAACACAGTATAAATTCAATAATCCCAGACCTTATGTAATGCTCTAACCCGAGTTACCTAGAGACAGAAAATTATTACATAACATTGGCATGATCACAAAATATCATGTCTCGAAACATCGATTAGTTTAGTAGCTTTGGAAGCACTAGATATATTCATAAGTCTTATATTACCTAATAAAGTGAAAAAATAAAACAACATATTCTACATAGTCCACAATCATATCCCTTCAGACTATCCCTATAGGTCAGTCATAAAATAGTTCTTCATATCTTGGGAAAAATAAAATATTGAATGGGGTGAGCTTAGATTCTTAGTAAGGATAATAATATAGAAGAATCATTCTTTAATAAGCATAAACATTTAAGGAAATTTATAACAAAATAAATGCATTTTAAACTTGAACTTCAGAATAATATGGAAAATATAAAATGAAATAATGTCATTTACTTATTCACATGGATATTCAACTAGTCGAATAATCACATGCAATATCAATAACCACATTCATAATGATGGAATGCATAATGGAAAACAATCATAACCAGATAGTCAAGTCCTTGTTCCAAGACTACAAATAATATTTTTTCAATTCCTTGTGCCAAGACACTAATTTTTCTCATAAGACCTACCGATGCATCGAGGAGCTACAGAAATCTCCACCAATCACTTACTGAGTCCAATGCAATCTTTATATGATCAGTTTTAAACATAACATAAACATTAATATTAAAACTGACATACGAAATATCAATACATTATCCTTATACTATGAATGGTATTAAAATAACACAACCATAGTCAATCATATCAGAAATCCTTCAACAATATATGGAATATTTGTATCATAATAAATCAACTTCAAATAATATTAGCATCCATCAAAGGATGTTGACATAGATAAGATCAAAACTATTTGAGACAAATATCCATGTTTTTAAATCATTTAAAAGTAACATAATTATAAAATAAAATAATTACATTATAATTATTCATATAATATTGTAATTGAATATTAGAAGATTTTATAATTGCAGAATATAGTCACACCTGAAGTATAAGTTATAATGACATTCTTACCATAATTTTGTCAAAAATGATAAAAAGGACCTTGTTTGGAAAACGACTGAAAGATTCTTTTATAAAAATTTTATAAAAATTCAAAAAAGTGTATAAATGACTTTAACCAATAGTTAATAAAATTTTAAGAATGTTTTGTAAAACATTTTTAAGAAACATGGATGCGGATGATAAAGTGGTCCTAGTAGATAATTACGTATAAACAACCTCAGATAATAAAATTTTGTAGAATTAACCCTTAACTTGTATTGTTCCTTGGTCGAAGGTATGTTAACCTCTTGTATAATGGTGAAATAATTTTTATTAAATTACAAAAGAATCATATACATTAATATGATATAATATATGATCTTTTAACATTCCTTTGTTAAAAATATCTTATTATTATCGTCATTTCATGTTTTAACATATTCGTTTTCCATTTTATTCTTTGTTATGTGAGTCATAATTGTTATGGAAGGGATATATATTTTTCATAAACAGAATTACATCAACTATATAAAAATTATTATGAATCATCTAATGAAAATTATCCTAGAATGGATACGATGGGGATGGAATCTCATCATGTTCATGGAGACGGTAATTCGTACGTACGCATGAGCGACAATATCATTGTTTTGATATTTAAATAATATATAATTGGATGGTATATCATATATACAGAATCATTTAGATGTAACATTTATTATTTATATCAATTACAAATCATTATTTTATCCATCCAAATAATAATGTATTGAATAACAATTACACAAAGACGTGGAGACGATAATCCATACGTACGCACGTATGGTGACATAAAATCCAATTTATGGATAGAATAATTAATTTAGTTGTACTATATTAATAATAAAATCACATAACATAGAATATACTGATGTTATTATTTTTTAATGGAAGAAACAAAGAAAATGGATGTCGAAGAAGAAAAGAATTTGAAAGAGGTGGTGAGATATTTACCTATTTTTTGGGTTATTCCTTTTCATTTGATCAAAAGGGATCCTTAGGTTGGATTTATGAATAAAAGATAGCCTCTAGGATGAAGGGAGGACAATTAAGAGGGTATTTGGGCAGATTTTGGCCAAACCAAATGGGATTTTATGTTGTGAATTAGTGAGAAGTGGAAGTTCCCTTTTATAAGAGGGGTGAGGGGCACCTTAGGAAAGGCTAGAAATATTATTTTATAATAAAATAATTTTTGGTATGTAATTGATCCAAATAGGATTATTTAAATACTATGGTAAGGATAGGTTGAAAACCACTCAAGCAATTGGTTTTAGACATGTTTGGGTCACAATATTAATTTTATCTTTTTGATTTAACTCTTACTTAAATAGTTTGGCATTTACAATGTCTCAATGTATTTTTATATTATATAGTTAATTAACATAGTACATAATTCCAAAATAACCCCAAATGGTTCATTAATAATTCACTTATCAATATATATGTCTTTTGGACGAACCTTATATTTTTAGAAATGTTATATCAATTAATAATATAATATTTGTTTTAAAAACTATTTTTTGTCAATTTTGACACTATTTTGTAATTTGTTCTGTCTAAATTTATAACAGCATTATTACATCAAATAAAATTAATCTAACCAACCCTAATATGTAATGTTAACCTTGAAATTTTTTTAATTCACATAAAGTCTCAAGTTACTATTATTTGCATATTTATAATATCAATTATTTTAATATTTCCTATATTAGGTAATTACTACATCATCAGTGTGTCATTATTAAATTTAATTATTTAATGTATAAAAAATATAAATAAAGTATCATTATCTAGGAAATTTTTTTATCCTATTAATTTATATTTATAGTTGAATTTATCTTAGGTATAACCCTATATAAAATATGTTTTAGTTATTAAACTTTGATTTTAACTCTTTTAAGTCTTCATTGAATTAAATAATAATAAATGTTCTAATCTAATCCATGTGGACCTAAACGATCATATTTTATTTCTAAGGGAGTTTTTGGTCGAATTGCACTTATCCGAATTAGGACATGTTTTAAGGTATGAATAATATCATTTTTACCGTTAATTAGCCTATTTACTTTTAACAGTGTTAAAAATTGTACAAAAGTTACTACTCACCAAAATTTATTTTCATCTTATTGAACCATATTTTACTTAATTATATCAACAATGTATCTCGGATTTTTTACATTCCACTCATAGAAGTAGTAAAATTAATTTTTATAAGAATTTCAAAATTCTCCTAGGAGGTGGGTAAAAGACGGTGAAAAGGTCAATAATTTTTTTTTAATATAAAATTATTATAAACTGGCTCCAATGAATTAAATTGAACTTATATTGGTATTATATATCTATTTTGACCTAAAATAAAATTAAATAAACTAAATAATTATTTAAATAAAAATTCAGTTTTAATCATTAACTAAGTGTTTTTCACTATTCATAAAAAATTTTACGTTTTCAAAAAAATACCTGAAATTTTCCCTAATGTAATTTAGATATTCTGAATCCAAAAATGAAGTCCATTATGAACGTTAAAATTTATAAAATTTCAAAAAGTGGGTATTACTATTCATAATGGCTAGTTTGATTGGTTGTGGTGTGTTAGAACTCGATGTTGCGTACAACACATGCTGTTTTATTATTCAATGAGAAACGTATTGTGGAAGCTTGGGGTTCTACATTCTCCCAAAATTAAATAATTTTATCCTCATAATTTCTATAATAATACCGCATTAAAAGACTTGGGTGGTTCTTCATCATAGGTTCCTCGGGTTCGCACGTTGCCTCTTCCATATTATGGTTTCTCTATAGCCCTTTTACCAGACAAGATGTCCGGTTTCTCAGCACTTGTTCTCCTGTATCAAGAATCTTGACAGGATCTTCGCAATAAGATAGATCAGGTTCAAGTTCTAATCCCTCATAGGTGAGGACATGTGTTGGGTCAGGCATGTATTTTCATAACAGTGATACGTGGAACACATCATGGACTTTGGAGAGAATTGGTGGAAATTCCAAACAGTTAGCTAAATCCCCAATTTGTTGTAGAATTTCGAAATGTCCAATGTAAATGGGACTCAAATTTCCCTTCTTACCGAAACATATAACACCATTCCATGGAGATATGTTCAAGAAAACATGATCTCTTACCTGAAATTATAAATCCTTCATTCGTTTATCGGCATATATCTTCTTCCAACTATGAGCTTCATTGATGTGGGTTTGGAATACCTTTACCATTTCCATCGTTTCCTTGACAAGTTTTGGGCCTACAAGTTTTCTTTCACCAACATCATCCCAAACAGTTTTTGTGCGACATATCTTTCCATATTACTCTTTATATGGTGCCATCTGAAAACATTAATGGAATCTATTTTTAAAGGAAAATTCAACCAGAGGTAAATATTGACCTCACATACCCTGAAAGACATGTGAACAGGATCACAACATGTCTTCTATGGACTGAATAGTTCATTCTGATTGTCCATCAGTTTGGGGGTGGTAGGCAGTTCTCAAACGAAGTTTAGTATCCAGGTCATTCTGAAGACTTTTCCAGAATCTGGAAGTATAGTGTGGATCATGATAAGAAAAAATAGATAGGGGTACTCCATGATGTCTCACTAAGTCATTAATATATAGTCTTTCTAGACGTTCAAGTGGTAAATCTTCTCTTATAGCAAGAAAAGGTGCTGACTTGGTAGTCCCATGAAAAATTCCATCATGATATTATCCCATTTCACTCAGGTATGTGAAAAGGTTTTAATACTGTAACATCCCTGGTAAATAAAGAATAAATAATTTTCGTATTTATTAATATTTACGAATTAAATATTAATTTTATTTTAAAGGGGTTGCTATGTTCGATAGCGTACCCGATACGCAACGATGAGTTTCTTTGAAACTTACGTAGCACACTACTAATAAAATAATATTATTTTAAATGTTAGTTAACAAGTAGTCGTTGTACTAGAGGTAATGGATATAAATAACTAAAATATGATTAGATATGTTTTTAAATGTTTAAACATTTACCCAATAAAAGATAAAGGCTTAAAATACGGAAAGAGTTCAATTTTAGGGCATATATACTCTAATTTTCACTAAAGGTTCACTTATCACCTTTTAATGGTGAACCGTCATTAAATATAGTTTTGATCACTCTTATACTTTATTTTGGACCAAATATAACTATTCTTTAGAATCGGGACATCAAAATTTACTTTGTGTAAATTTTTGGTACCTTTCTGATAAAGTTCATTTTTTTATGAATAGTGTAAAATGTTGTATTTTAATTCAAAACCTCTTTTTAATCTAAATTATTTATATGATTAGATTATTATTTTAATTGGTTTTAAAGTGAAATTAGAAAATATTTTTACCAGTTAATCCAATGGTGGTCATTGGAATCAATTTCACTTTGAAATTGGACTTAAACTGGTGTCAATCTTTTGATACTTATTGTTTCACAAGAACACGCTATTTGTCATGACAGCAGGAATTAATTATTAAATTAATTAATTTGACTTATATGTTTTGAATTTTGTAAAATGGACTTCATTTTTGAATTCGGAATATCAAATATAGCTTAGTGTGAATTTTTGGTAATTTTCTGAAAAACTTTAATTTTTGATGAATAGTGAAACCACTAAGTGGTAATCAAGAAAACTGATTTTTCAGTTAAATGAAAGTTTACCACTAATGTGTATTGAATTTTAAAAATCCGACATACATGGTTGTCATTAAGAAGTAAAATGTGGTTCAATGAGATTAAAATAATTTTTTGGTGAATAATAACTTTTTTTCATTAATCGCGATTAGAGGTAATTAGTGTAGTTTAAGGTAAAAATGGTATTATAAGAATGTGAAAACACCATGAAACTTGTCCTATACCTATTGGGTTAGTCATGGCCGACCAATACAAGCCATGAGCCAACTTGGGGACCCCATGGATCCACTTTAGTTGTAAAATGACATTAATATATTTTTATTTAATGTTAAAGTGAAAATGACACTAACATAAATTGTTTTACTAAAGTAATTTTTATGTAGGGTTATACAAGTACAAATTTTTATTATAAATAGTCATTGGAAAGCTAGAAAGATTTAATACATCATAGTATTTTTTTTATAATTTTTAGACATTAAATAAATTAAATTATATATGACATAATAATGATGCAGTGATGACATCATTATTTGACGATTTAAATAAAATGGAAAGATAATGAAAAATATAAAACCTAAACATGGACAAAACCAATTGGATGAGTGGATTTCGAACCCTTATCACCTGATCCACGAATTATATCAATGTGTGACCTTTTAAAACCGAAACACATTTTCAAATAAAGTAATATTTCTTTACTTTCCAAAAGTGCCCCTCCTCTCCTCTTATAAAAGGCCCCCACCTCTACCTCATTTCACACACTTCTCAAGCCTTTGGCTCGGCCAACCCCTACCCAATTACTCTCTCCACATCCCTATCCTCATCCTAGAGGATTCCCTTTGGGCAGAATCCTTTCAAAATAAGCCTTTATGCTCAAATCAAAAGGGAGTTACACTTTTAAAGGTAATTCATTCTCTCTTGTTCATTAGTTTTATTTTGCTTCTCCAACCCTCTAAACTATTTTTATTTACTTATTTTGTAACAACACCAGTATCTTCAATATTCTAGGATGTTTTTATAATATTTATTTGAGATACACTCTCACACAACTACATCAAATGGTTAAAGAACATACGGTTTCCGTGGATGGCGAAATTCTGCCTCCCGAAACGATGATTGTTCAATACTCATTTAACACCTTCAAGGGTGGCCATTATGATGTCACTATTTTTATATATGATATATAATATGTTTATGTTTTCTTTAAGATTCTTTATTTTTCATTTTTGGCATACCTTTATGGTTTCCATTATGGGTAAACACGATATCTTCATTTAAGGAAGTGCGGACTACCGCCCCCTCAAAGTGATTTGATTCGTTAAATACCATATGTGGGACATATAAAGGATGGAACTATGATATTATATATGATATTATACTGGAATTATAATATAACTCTATATCATTATTATTTCCTTCCATTAAATTATGATATAGAAATGAAAGTAGCGTTCATGCGTACGTACGGCTTACCGTCTCCATGAACGGTGCATTTCATTTCTTATCCCCAAATGTAATGTACTTTTAAAATTACATGTATATAATGTATATATATAATTAATGATATATCTAAATGATGAATATAATTCTGGAATTAAAATATACATACATCTCATTTAGTTTTAATTCCATTAATATGACAAAGAAATGAAAGTAGCGTTCATGCGTACGTACGGCTTACCGTCTCCATGAACAGTGCATTTAATTTCTTACCTCTAAATGATTATGTAATATTATAAATACATGTATATGATGTATATATATGATATATATGATATCCAAATCAGGAATATCATTCTGGATATAAAGAACTTTTGACCACACGAACAACATGTTTTTGTAAGAAGTCAACTTTCGACTTAAGAACCAAATATTGACAAAACAAACATTATTAACTTAAATGGTTACATAATGTTTATAACATTGAAATAAGTGATATAAAAGGAATAATGAACTTTAAAAAGGTTCTTAATCAAGTATAAATTAACTCAAGTTTATTATTCAGGACGTTAAAGAACGATCGAGTCAAGTCGGACCCGAGGTAAGGGAATTTCTTAACCCAACTTCCATTCTTTGGGTTAATCTCCTACTTTCAAATTATGTCATGATATTATTATGTCTCATTTTGTATTCTTTATGTGTACCTATAGTGAATACACATAATAGATCAATTTTATTTTAAAAATGATCTTTGTAAGGGACTTCGTCTCAATCTCCTTTCATTGAGGCATATTTCGTTTTATACAAAACTTTCTTTTATACGGTGTATAAACCCTTTGACTTTTACTTTTATACAAAAGGAATCTTTTTCTACGAAGCGTTTTACTAAACGACAAAAAGGAATGTTTTTTTTTACATACGTGGTGACAACGACTTTTTCCGCCGCCGCGAGTATTATTTTGGTCTTTGGCTTCCTCAACAAGCCGTAATGTTTTTCAAATAAAATAAATACCATATACACTTTTATGTATTTTGGGTATTGAAAATGGTTTTGATAAAGGATTCTATTATGTCAATATATTTATGATATATTGTGATTGAAATGTGGAAATGTTATCTTTCCTTTATATTGGTTTTATGTTTTATGATTTTATACTTGTACTTGGACATTTTAACGGGTGGTTACGTTATAAACCATATGACGGGTGGTGCCGTGAATACCAGGACAGGTGGTTACGTTATAACCTCCAATGCATTGGTATGGAAGTCGGCCGTATGGCTATTCCATTAAGTATGTATGGAAATTGGCCGTATGGCTATTCCATTAAGTGATAAGTGTGTAAGTCGATCGTATGGTTATTCCACTTAAGTATGTTTATGTCCCCAGTTACCTTTATATATGTTATGTGTTCTTTATATGGGTTTTATGGTAATCCTTTGGTTACAAAAAGGTAAGTAATGATACTTTATTCAGTGAAGAGTTTTTACTACTTCATGAAGGTGAAGGTATTACTTTGATAGAGTATATATTTTTTACTTGATGTTTGAAAAACTAACAGTTTTCATTCTTTTTGTATCCCTTACTGAGCTTTTTATGCTCACCCCAAGTTTTTTCGAAATGTTTTTCACAGGACTTAAAGTGGAATAAGGTCAAGGATGGGATCAAGGGAATTTCATGCTATCTAAAACATGGAATCTAGACGTATTTATTTTTTAGAGTTTTTATTTTATGGATACTTAGTAGAAGTGTCTACTTTGTAATCTTTTAAGATGTAATAGTTATGTTCTAATTCTCTAAAACTCTAAACCTGAAAAGATCCTTAATGCGAATTATTCATTTAATTCAATATTAAGTATGGTTTAAGGATGGGGCCTTATAGTTGGTATCAAAGGACGGTTTAGACAACTTTAGGAGTTAGAAAAGTGTTAAATTATAATATGATTGAAATGATATAGCATTTACGGATTACCATGTTGCTTCACCTAAGATATTTCTGTGTTCAGAATGGTTTTCCGCAGAGGAAACAAAGCAGCTATGTTGGGACGACATCAGGAGGAAGACAACCTTCCAAATTAGCAACCTGAGATGGTCGGAATCGGAACTGAACAGTTTGTTGCAGTGATGGCACAGTTGACTCAGGCTATAAATGGTGGTGGTATCCATGCACGAGATCAGCCAGATCAACCGCAGAGGAACTTGTCAGTGGTGGAACATTTCATGAGGCAACATCCCCCATCATTTAGAGGATCATCTGACCCTGTGCAAGCTGAAGGGTGGATTAAAGCACTGGAGAAGATTTTTGATGTCATGGGGTGTTCAAAACATCAAAAGGTTAGTCTTGCTGTTTACTGTTTTGAAGGTGATGCTGATCAGTGGTGGTCGATGGTGAAAAATATAAGGGATAGTGATGAGATTGAGGATCTTCACTGGGACGAATTCAAAGGTATGTTTCTTGAGAAATATTTTCCTGAGGTGGTTCGTCTTAGGATGGAAAAAAAGTTCCTATAATTGAGGCAGGAGGATGATTCAGTGGCTGCTTATGAAGAAAAGTTCACTCGATTGGCAAGGTATGCTCCAAACTTCATACGAGATCTTGATAGTAAATTAAACCATTTTTACTCAAGGTTAAAGCCAATGTATCGAAGGGCTTTAGCTTCTCGTGAATTCAAAAGTTATGAAAAACTTGTTCGATGTGCGGAGAAGGTAGAAATGGAGTTTGCCGATGATCAGGTGTTCTATGACAAACAACAGAATAAGAGATCTAGTTGGCAAGAAAAGGGGAAGAATTCATCAAAGAAGCAAGGAGGTAAGAAAACCAAATATCCATCATGTGATAAGTGTGGTAAAATGCATCCTGGAGAATGTTTATCCAAGTCTGGTAAGTGCTTTCGGTGTGGTAAGTCTGGTCATATTGCTCGTAACTGTAAGGAAGATGATCAAGCAGGAAATGAAAAGCCAACAGTAAGATGTTTTAAGTGTAATGAAATGGGTCATTATGCCGACGAGTGTCTGACAAGGAGCTTGGGTGATGGGAAGCAGTTAGACTACAAGCAGAAAGGGGTGGTAAAATCATTTGCAACAACTTCAGCAGATGTTGGGCCATCGAATGAAGTGGTATCAGCTCCAGGGAGCTCAGTATTTTTCGAAGATTGACTTGAGATCGGGGTACCATCAGTTGAAAGTAAAAGAAGCAGACGTTCTGAAGACTGCGTTCCATACTAGATATGGCCATTATGAATTTTTAGTTATGCATTTTGGGTTAACCAATTCACCTGCTATATTCATGGACCTTATGAATAAAATTTTCCATGAGTTCTTGGATAAGTTTGTGTTTGTGTTTTGAGGTTTGTGAAGAGGTTATGTGTGCCTTGTGATTCACAGTTGAAGAATGAGTTGTTTTTTTCATCCTGGCAGTACTAAGATGTACAGAGGTCTGCGGGAGTATTACTGGTGGGATGGAATGAAAAGAGACATTGCTGATTTTACTGTGAAGTGTTTCACATGTCAACAGGTTAAAGCAGAGCAGCAGTTACCGAAAGGGATTCTTCAGCCTTTACCAGTGCCAGAGTGGAAATGGGAGAATATATCCATGGACACTGTTGTTGGATTACCGAAGACATCTCGAGGTAATAATGAAATCTGGGTTATTGTTGATCACTTGACCAAATCTGCTCATTTCTTTTCTATACGAGATACTTTCTCTCTTGATCAACTTTCCCATTTGTATCTTAAAGAGACAGTCAGGTTACATAGAGTTCCTCTCTCCATTGTATCGGATCGTGATCCCAGGTTTACTTCTAACTTTTGGAAAGGCCTTCAGAAGTCGTTCGGTACTGAATTAAATTTTAGTACAGCTTTTCATCCTCAATCCGATGGGCAGTCAGAACGAACAATCTAGACATTGGAGGATATGCTACGAGCTTGTTTGATGGATTATTAGGGAAGTTGGGACCAACATCTTTCTTTGGTTGAATTTTCTTATAATAACAGCTTTCATTCCAGTATATAGATGGCATTATTTGAGGCATTATATGGGAAGCGATGTCGAACTCCAGCATTTTGGAATGAAGTGGGTGAAAGGAAGCGTATGGGACCAGAATTGGTAGAAGAGATGGCAGAAAAAGTTCAGTTGATTCAGAAAACACATGAGAACAGCTCAGAGCAGGCAGAAGAGTTATGCGGATAACCAGAGGAAGGATCTATCTTTTGAGGTAGGTGATCATGCTTTTATCAAGGTTTCTCCTTGGAAAAGTGTGATGAGATTTGGTAAGAAAGGAAAGTTGAGTCCATGGTTTGTTGGACCATACGAAATTCTGGAAAGAGTCGGATCAGTTGCATACCGAGTGGCTTTACCTCCGAGTTTATCTCAGGTACACAATGTTTTTCACGTTTCAATGTTGAGAAAGTATATGCCAGATCCATCTCATGTTTTGAGTCCAGAGGTAGTTTAGCTGGAAGAGAACCTATCTTATGAGGAACAGCCGGTCCAGATTCTTGACCACAGGAAGCAAGTGTTACAGAATAAGGTGATTCATCAGGTAAAGGTTTTGTGAAAAAACCATGTGATTTAAGAGGCAACGTGGGAATCTGAAAATGCTATGAGGGATAAATACCCCCACTTATTTGATAAGTGAATAAAATTGCGAGGACGCAATTCCCAAAAGGGGGGAAGGATGTAACATCCCAGGTAAATAAAGAATAAATAATTTTCATATTTATTAATATTTACGAATTAAATATTAATTTTTTTTAAAGGGGTTGCTATGTTCGATAGCATACCCGATACGCAACGATGAGTTTCTTTGAAACTTACGTAGCACACTAGTAATAAAATAATATTATTTTAAATGTTAGTTAACAAGTAGCCGTTGTACTAGCGGGAATGGATAGAAATAACTAAAATATGATTAGATATGTTTTTAAATGTTTATACATTTACCAGATAAAAGATAAAGGCTTAAAATACGGAAAGAGTTCAATTTTAGGGCATATATACTCAAATTTTCACTAAAGGTTCACTTATCACCTTTTAATGGTGAACCGTCATTAAATATAGTTTTTATCACTCTTATAATTTATTTTGGACCAAATATAACTCTTCTTTAGAATCGGGACATCAAAATTTACTTTGTGTAAATTTTTGGTACCTTTCTGAAAAAGTTCATTTTTTTATGAATAGTGTAAAATGTTGTATTTTAATTCAAAACCTCTTTTTAATCTAAATTATTTATATGATTAGATTATTATTTTAATTGGTTTTAAAGTGAAATTATAAAATATTTTTACCAGTTAATCCAATGGTGGTCATTTGAATCAATTTCACTTTGAAATTGGACTTAAACTGGTGTCAATCTTTTGATACTTATTGTTTCACAAAAACACGCTATTTGTCATGAAAGCAGGAATTAATTATTAAATTAATTAATTTGACTTATATGTTTTGAATTTTGTAAAATGGACTTCATTTTTGAATTCGGAATATCAAATATAGCTTAGGGTGAATTTTTGGTAATTTTCTGAAAAACTTCAATTTTTTATGAATAGTGAAACCACTAAGTGGTAATCAAGCAAACTGATTTTTCAGTTAAATGAAAGTTTACAACTAATGTGTATTGAATTTTGAAAATCCGACATACATGGTTGTCATTAAGAAGTAAAATGTGGTTCAATGAGATTAAAATAATTTTTTGGTGAATAGTAACTTTTTTTCATTAATCGCGATTAGAGGTAATTAGTGTAGTTTAAGGTAAAAATGGTATTATAAGAATGTGAAAACACCATGACACTTTTCCTACACCTATTGGGTGAGTCATGGCCGACCAATACAAGCCAGGAGCCAACTTGGGGACCCCATGGAGCCACTTTAGTTGGAAAATGACATTAATATATTTTTATTTAATGTTAAAGTGAAAATGACACTAACATAAATTGTTTTAATAAATTAATTTTTAAGTAGGGTTATACAAGTCCAAATTTTAATTATAAATAGTCATTGGAAAGCTAAAAAGATTTCCTAAATCATAGTAGTTTTTTATAATTTTTAGACATTAAATAAATTAAATTATATATGACATAATAATGATGCAGTGATGACATCATTATTTGACGATTTAAATAAAATGGAAAGATAATGAAAAATATAAAACCTACACATGGCCAAAACCAATTGGATGAGTGGATTTCGAACCCTTATCACCTTATCCACGAATTATATCAATGTGGGACCTTTTAAAACCGAAACACATTTTCAAATAAAGTAATATTTCTTTACTTTCCAAAAGTGCCCCTCCTCTCCTCTTATAAAAGGCCCCCACCTCTACCTCATTTCACACACTTCTCAAGCCTTTGTCTCGGACAACCCCTTCCCAATTACTCTCTCCACATACCTCTCCTAATACTATAGGATTACATTTGGGCAGAATCCTTTCAAAGGAAGCCTTTATGCTCAAATCAAAAGGGAGTTACACTTTTAAAGGTAATTCATTCTCTCTTGTTCATTTGTTTTATTTTGCTTCTCCAACCCTCTAAACTATTTTTATTTACATCTTTTGTAACAACACCAGTATTTTAAATATACTATGATGTTGTTATAATATTTATTTGAGATACACTCTCACACAACTACATCAAATGGTTAAAGAACATACGGTTTCCGTGGATGGCGAAATTCTGCCTCCCGAAACGATGATTGTTCAATACTCATTTAACACCTTCAAGGGTGGCCATTATGATGTCACTATTTTTATATATGATATATAATATGTTTATGTTTTCTTTAAGCATCTGTATTTTTCATTTTTGGCATACCTTTATGGTTTCCATTATGGGTAAACACGATATCTTCATTTAAGGAAATGCGGACTACCGCCCCCTCAAAGTGATTTGATTCGTTAAATACCATATGTGGGACATATAAAGGATGGAACTATGATATTATATATGATATTATACTGGAATTATAATATACCTCTATATCATTATTATTTCTTTCCATTAAATTATGAGATAGAAATGAAAGTAGCGTTCATGCGTACGTACAGCTTACCGTCTCCATGAACGGTGCATTTCATTTCTTATCCCCAAATGTAATGTACTATTAAAATTACATGTATATAATGTATATATATAATTAATGATATATCTAAATGATGAATATAATTCTGTTATTAAAATATACATACCACTCATTTAGTTTTAATTCCATTAATATGACAAAGAAATGAAAGTAGCGTTCATGCGTACGTACGGCTTACCGTATCCATGAACGGTGCATTTAATTTCTTACCTCTAAATGATTATGTAACATTATAAATACATGTATATGCTGGATATATATGATATATATGAGATCCAAATCAGGAATTTCACTCTGGATATAAAGAACTTTTGACCACACGAACAACATGTAATTGTAAGAAGTCAACTTTCGACTTAAGAACCAAATATTGACAAAACAAACATTTTTAACTTAAATGGTTACATAATGTTTATAACATTGAAATAAGTGATATAAAAGGAATAATGAACTTTAAAAAGGTTCTTAATCAAGTATAAATTAACTCAAGTTTATTATTCATGACGTTAAATAACGATCGAGTCAAGTCGGACCCGAGGTAAGGGAATTTCTTAACCCAACTTCCATTCTTTGGGTTAATCTCCTACTTTCAAATTATGTCATGATATTAATATGTCTCATTTTGTATTCATTATGTGTACCTATAGTGAATACACATAATAGATCTATTTTATTTTAAAAATGATCTTTGTAAGGGACTTCGTCTCAATCTCCTTTCATTGAGGCATATTTTGTTTTATACACAACTTTCTTTTATACGGTGTATAAACCCTTTGAATTTTACTTTTATACAAAAGCAATCTTTTTCTACGAAGCGTTTTACTAAACGACAAAAAAAAATGTTTTTTTTAACATACGTGGTGACAAAGAATTTTTCCGCCGCGGCGAGTATTATTTTCGTCTTTGGCTTCCTCAACAAGCTGTAATGTTTTTAAAATAAAATAAATACCATATACTCTTTTATGTATTTTGGGTATTGAAAATGGTTTTGATAAAGGATTCTATTATGTCAATATAGTTATGATATATTGTGATTTAAATGTGGAAATGTTATCTTTCCTTTATATTGGTTTTATGTTTTATGATTTTATACTGGTACTTGGACATTTTAACGGGTGGTTACGTTATAAACCATATGACGGGTGGTGCCGTGAATACCAGGATGGGTGGTTACATTATAACCTCTAATGCATTGGGTATGGAAGTCGGCCGTATGGGTATTCCATTATGTATGTATGGAAATTGGCCGTATGGCTATTCCATTAAGTGATAAGTGTGGAAGTCAACCGTATGGTTATTCCACTTAAGTATGTTTATGTCCCAAGTTACCTTTATATATGTTATGTGTTCTTTATATGGGTTTTATGGTAATACATTGGTTAAAAAAAGGTAAGTAATGATACTTTATTCAGTGAAGAGTTTTTACTACTTCATGAAGGTGAAGGTATTACTTTGATATAGTATATATTGTTTACTTGATGTTTGAAAAACTAACAGTTTTCATTCTTTTTGTATCCCTTACTGAGCTTTTTATGCTCACCCCAAGTTTTTTCGAAATGTTTTTCACAGGACTTAAAGTGGAATAAGGTCAAGGATGGGATCAAGGGAATTTCATGCTATCTAAAACATGGAATCTAGACATCTTTCTTTTTAAGAGTTTTTATTTTATGGAGACTTAGTAGAAGTGTCTACATTGTAATCTTTTAAGATGTAATAGTTATGTTCTAATTCTCTAAAACTCTAAACCTGAAAAGATCCTCAATGTGAATTATTCATTTAATTCAATATTAAGTAAGGTTTAAGGCTAGGGCCTTATAAATACTCCTCTATGATATTGCCTTCCAGCATTCACTTGTTGAAAAACCATACATCTTGACACAAAATCAGCAATATCCCACTTCATGTTGTCCCACCAAAAATTTTCCGTCAAATCTCTATACATCATAGTGCTACCAGGGTGTATAAAGAAATTGTAACTATGAAAATCATCCATTAATTCTATTTTTAGATCATGTATATTGGGAACACAATGTCTCTTTCCAAATTTAAAAATTCTATATTCAAACCCAATGTGACTCAATCTCCCATAATTCACAACATTAAACCTTTTTTTAAACACTTCATCATGGGTCGGAGAACGCTTTATCATTTCTAGTAAAGATGGCTTGACAACCATTTGAAAAAGTATTGATGTTTCACCTTCTATGGTGATTACCATATCAATCTTTACTATATCCATGAAATTAGGATACATTTCAACTCTCATCTTGTTCAAAAATCCATGATCCTTTCTACTCGAAGCATTTTCCACCTTATTTTCCTTCCTTAGGAGGTAGTGTATTGTGAAATCATTATACTTGAGTAGTTCATGCCATCTCCTTTTCCTCATGTTGAGTTCTTTCTGTGAGAAAATATACTTCAAACTATTTTCATCATTATAAAGCACACATTTTTTACAATAGAGATAGTTTCTCCAAATCTTCAATATAGAGAATACAGCTGCTAACTCAAGATCATGAGTAGGATAGTTTTTCTCATGAATTTTCAGCTATCATGAGGCATAGTCTATAACCCTATCATTCTTCATAAGGACACAACCAAGACCTTTCTTTGATGAATCACTCTAAATAACAGACCCATAATTCCCCAACGGTAGAGTCAATATAGGAGAATTGACTAATGTTCTCTTCAGTTTTTCAAAACATTTTTTACACTCTTTTTCGAAAAATAATTAACCCCTTTACCTGTGATCTTTGTTAATGTGTAATCCAACAGGGCAAAATTCTGGACGAAACGTCGATAATAACCTGCTAAACCAATACAACTGTGTACCACAGTGATACTCATAAGTGCTGGCCATTCTTGGATTTCTCTTATCGTATAAGGATTAATGGATATTCCATAATTAGAGATAATATGGCCTAGAAAAGATATCTCATGAAGCCGAAATTCACACTTGCTAAACGTCCCATATAATTTATGACTTCTAAGAGTCTTTAGGATAATGTGAAAGTGATTTTAAGGATATTTGTAGCATTGGGAGTATACCAAGATATCATCAATAAATACCACTACAAAATAATCGATATATTTCTTGAAAACTCTATTCATAAGATCCATGAACACAGAGGGTGCATTAGTCAATTCAAAAGGCATTACGGTAAATTCCTATTGCCCATATCTAGTTCAAAATTCGGTCATTGGAATGTCTTCCTTATTCACAAAAAACTGATGGTATCCATATCGATGTTCAATCTTTGAAAATTATTGAGCTCCAAGTAGTTGGTAAAATAAGTCATCAATGTGTGGTAGAGGATACTTGTTATTTATTGTTATAGCAATAATTTCCATGTAGTGGAAAATTAACCTCATAGATCCATGTTTCTTCATAACAAAAAGGATACGGGCTCCCCATGGAGAAATACTAGGGAGAATAAATCCCATATTACTCAATTTCTCTAGTTGTTTATTTAGTTCAAATAATTCCATAGTGGCCCATCTATAAGCGGACTTCGATATGGACCTTGAACCAGGAATTAAATAAATGGAAAAATTAATTTCTCGCTCTAGAGGATGTCAAGGTAAATCATCCAAAACACATCTACATATTCGTTCACAATAGGTAATTCTTCTATTGGAATATTAAATTCCTCACCCATAGTTATTTCATTCTCTCCCTCCCCAATAATTGAATTTAGTTGAGCTACTAGGGGTGGATCTAGATAAAAATCTGGTAGTGACAATTCTACTCTAACGATAAGGTATTCATTATCATCATTATCAAAAATCATAGCCTCATTCTACTTACAATATGTCTTCGTATCATGGTCTGAAAGCCAATCCATACTGAGGGTTATATCAAATTCAATCATGGGTATGACAATGAGATCAGCAGATAAAGAACATTTATATTCTCTAATGGGAACAGATTCACAATACTTTGTGGCGATGATACTGAACATAAGAGTTTTAACTGACAAAACCCTTGTTAAATAAAATTGAAAAATATCTAATTTTCATAGAAAACTGGGATGATATTAAACAATGTGATGATCCAGAATCAAATATAGCATTTTCTAAACTTGAGGAAACCATTAAATTAACTACCACCACATATTTCGGAGCTTCTACCTCAGCAGTAGTGATAGCATAACATTGGCCTTGATCCCTTGGCCTTTTCTGAGGTACGTTCCTCTAACTCTTAGGACATACATTTTCATAATGCCCCATCTCCTTGTAGTTGTGGCATTTAACATCGGTACCTTCTTTTTTTGCTTTGTTATCACGAGCATGGTGGCCTCTTTTACCACAATTGTAACAGACTTTCATTTCCATCAAGCGAGTACCGGGGTGTTTCTTCCCACAGTTATAGAATGATGGTTATTCAACATTTCCCTTCTTCCCTTTATTTCCATTTCTAGAGTAATCAGTAGAGATCTTCTTCTCTTGATTTTCTTTATATTCTTAAGACATAGAGATTTTTTCCCCGTCTTGATAGCTCATTAGAAAATAGCTTCGTATGACGAGAAGGATTGCGAGACTAATTCTCGATGTAGAAACAGTTTTAACCCATAAAAGAAACAATAAATATTACTTCAAGGGTTACGTATATAATCTGCAGCATGCCTCTCTAACCATTTAAAGTTAGACTCATACTTTGTGAAATTCGCATCCTTCTTTTACCTAAGACTCAGAAATTGTCTTTTCATATCTACTCGATGGTCATGAGAAAAGTATTTTTCTATGAAAAACTCCTTAAAATCCTTCCATTCCATATTTAATATTTCATCATCTCCCTTTGTGTTTTGAATAAATGACCACCGTTTATCAACATCTCCAGTGTGGCAGTAAACTGTCATGATAACTTTTTCCCTTTCACTACTACCCAAGGCATGGAATATTTTTTCTAAGGAATTTATCCAATTCTCAGCTACTAATGGATTTCTAATCCCATTTAATTTTGGTGTTTGTTGTCTCCTGAAGATATCTAACTTTGATCTTCCACATTGTGGATCGGGGTGCTCTATATGAGTAAGGTTATTATTCATAACCTGAGTGAGTTGTCCTAGTATGGTGATAAGTTGATCAGCACTTGTTGTATCACCAACTTCACTAATGTTATCTTCAGCAGGAATGCAATCCCTTCATGGAGTGTATGCATTGATACAGTTTCCATTCCTATTACTAGGTGCCATTTCTAAACAATGGCATAAACTAGATTATTTAATTAATCAAAATACATAATTCCAAACATGTAAAATACATTACATAAATTTAACAGTTTATGGTTATAATCCGTAATCATAAAAAATGTTTCATTTGAGAAAGTATATACTCATAAAACCTTCATAATGGTTTGTAAAGAAAATGCGAATTATCCAAAGCATATCCCCCGGGGGTGTCATAACCAAGAGTGAAGCAAGGCCCGATGTCATGTACTAGGATACCCCTGGCCAAGCCCTAAACTCCTTGTCGATGTTTTCAGTCCTAGGTACATCTGTGCCAGTGCCGCCTCTACCTGCTCTTATCTAGACAGGGATGTATTGCTCGAAAAACACACCAAATCACTACAATACCAAAATTCTAGTAAATTCGTCTATACTAATAAGAAAAGTCTATCTGAGGGATATGTGCTCTAATCAGAGTTTATCTAAATCATGTTTCCACAGTTTGTACTAAACTTCTATGATACCAACTGTAACGCCCCAAACCCAGTTACCCAGAGTCGGTGCATTTTTACATAACATTGTCATGATCACAAAAGATCACTTCTTGAAAGACTGATTAGTTTAGTAGACATGGAAACACTATATACATTCATAAGTCTTACATTACATGCTAAAGTGAAAAACATAAACAACATAGTCTCCATAGTACACACTCATATCCCCTCAGACTATCCCTACTGGTCATTAATAAAATACTTCTTCATATCCTGGAAAAAATAAAACATAGAAATGGGTGAGATCATATAGTCTGTAAGGATAACAATATAGCAGAAACATTCATAAATAAGCATAAACATTTAAGGACATGTGTAATAATAAAAATGGTTTTAACTAGAACATCATCATATTATGGAAAAAATAAAATGAAATAATTCCATTTACTTATAAACATCGATATTCTACTAGTCGAATAATCACATTCAATATCAATAAACACTTTCATAATGATGGAATGCATAATTACTTCCTATCATAACCACATAGTCAAGCTCTTGTGCCAAGACTACAAATAAAATTTTTCCAAGGACCTGTGACAGGAAAATAGTTTGTCTCATGATACCTACTGATGTATCGAGGAGCTATAGTGGGCCCCACCCATCACTTACTATGTCCAATGCATTCCTCATACGAACAGGTTTAAACATAACATAAACATTCGTATTTAAACTATCATACAAAATGTCAAAACATTATCCATAAACCATTATTGGTATAAAAATAAAAAATCCACATTCAATTATATCAAAAAACCATAAATACTATATGGATGTTATTTATCATAATAAATAAACTTAAAATAATCTTAGAATCCATCATAGGATGTCGATATAGATGAAATAAAAACTATTTGAGAGAAGTATCTCTTTTTTAAATCATTTAAAATTCACATAATTATAAAATAGAACATTTACATTAAAAATATTTTTATAATATTTTAAGGTAATATTTGAGGATTTTATAATGATGGAAAATAGCTGCATCCACTGTATAAGTTAAAAAAGCATTCTAACTTTAATTTTGTCGAAAGGATAAAATTGACCTTGTATGGAAAACGATTGAATGATTCCATTATAAATGAATTATAAAAATTAAAACAATTGTATAATTGACTTTATCCCATAGCCTATAAAATATTGAGAATGTTTTGAAATACCTTTTCAAGAGATGTGGATGTGGATGATAAAGTGGTCCTAGTAGATAATTACGTATAAACAACCTCAGATAATGAAGAGATTGTAGAATTAACACGTACCATGTACTTTTATAGTCGAAGGTAGGTTAAAATCTTTTATAATTCTGAAATAATTGTTATTAAATAATACAAGAATCATATAAATTAATAAGATATAATATATGATCTTTTAACATTGGTTTGTTAATAATATCTTAGTATTATCATCCATTCGGGTGTTAAGAGCTTCGTTTTCCTTTATATTATTTGTTATGTGAGTCATAATTGTTTTGGATAGGATGTATCTTATTCATATCAAGAACGATATCAAGACATTAAACATTATTATTAATCATCTAATGAAAATTAGTCTTGAATGGATACGATGGGGAATGAATCGCATTGCGTTGGTGGAGACAGTAATCCGTACGTAAGCACGAGCGACAATATCATTCTTGTGATATTAAATTAATATATAATTGGATCGTATATCATATATATAGAATAATTAAAATGTTATATTTATTATTTAAATTAATTACGCATAATTATTATACCCATCCAAATAATAATGTATTGAATAATAATTACCCCACGACGTGGAGACGATAATCCATACGTGCGCATGTTTGGTGAAATTCTATTCAAAGGATAGATAGAATAATTAATTTGGTTGAACCATATTTATAATAACATCAATGTATATATAATATACTAGAGTTATTATTTTAGAATGGAATCCACAAAGAAAAAGGAAGTGGAAGAAGAAAAGAACTTGAAAGAGGTGGTGAGATATTTACCTCTTCTTCGGTTTCTTCCTTTTGATTTGATAAAAAGGGCTCCTTAGGTTGGATTTCTGACTAAAGGAAGGACTCTATGTTGAAGGTAGAATGGTTGAGAGTGTATTTGGGCAGAGTTTGGTGGAGCCAAATGTCACGAACCATCCCTAGGGCCCATGTCGTGACTACCCCTAGCCCGCCTTCCAGAGGCCAGGGGCTGGAGACTAGAAACAAATGTGTAAATCCCCATAAAAAGGGAAGAAATTGGCTTTATAAAAGTAACAAACACAACATAGTATGCATCAAAAGTATGCAATAAGTAATAATGAATACAATGGTATGTGTTGAAAAGTAAATGGGCCAGTATAAAAACCCAACTGTAAAGTACAGTACAACTGAAACGCTAGTACAAGTACAGTAATGGAAAACAGCAACAACTGAGTCATCCTCCGGGAATCCCACCTGAAGGGTGGGTACAGATGGCCTCCTCAACACCTCAGGTCCGACCTTCTGCTCTGTGTATGTCTTGCCAACTGGTCCACCTCTGGGTACCGTCCAGCTCCACAAGTCTCCACCTCGATCGGTGTTGTCCATCATATCCATCCAACACAACGTAGTGTGGGTATAGCCCGTACAGGGGTGGGTATACGATACACAGTAGGGACCTGAGACCCCCAGAGGTCTCCTAGAATCCACGAAAGATAAAACAAAAAAGAAAGATACAATCATGAAGTATCAAACAACCCTACTTAGGTATATTCTCATACATATACCTATGTTATCAACCACAGTACGACTCCAACTCTCGATCTCAAGTACAACCCAGTCCACACATGAAAAAAAGTCAATCTTTTGATGATAATGAGTGAAAGTCAAGACTCAGCTCACACATGTATACATAATTCATATAGCGATAGAGATGGTCACATTTAGTCATTGATTCTTCTAAGCTATCAGACCCACAGAGGATAAAGACTAGGTAGGCTGTCGGACCTACACAGGATACAAGACCAGCTACTCTGTCGGACCCACAAAGGATACATGTACAGAGGTCAAACTGCCAGACCCACACAGGATAGAAGAACAACATTCATCACCTTTGAACCCAAAGAGGATTCCATTATGGTATTCATCCCTGTCAA
Organism: Viscum album; assembly: GCA_963277665.1. NCBI lineage: Eukaryota > Viridiplantae > Streptophyta > Magnoliopsida > Santalales > Viscaceae > Viscum > Viscum album. Next base: position 323,006,888 of record OY728161.1, read on the forward strand.
ACCAATAGAGGATCCCGGTATAGTAGTCGTCGCTGTTGAACCCACAGAGGATCCTAGTAAATTAGTCGACGCAGTCGCAACCAGCACTAGGGTTCTCGCACACAGCACGCTCGATTCCTGGAGGGTCCACTCCTTGAGCAATGGATAGATAAATCGACTGTCAGGATGTCCAGTGTTGATGTATCCCAACGATATTTCTAATCAATAGGAACCCAACGCAACAGACGGCGTGTCAATCGGACTCCCAGTCTGAGAGTTATTTGCTTTTCTGTTCCCGGGGCCCGGTTGGAATTACGCTCGTTCCAAACTCAGAAATTTTCCAATGTTGTCCAAAACTCACATAGTGTATCGAAAAATGGCTATATTTTCATGAGGATCCCAGTGCCATATATGCCGCATTGATCAGATACATCGTCGTGAAGTTATTGGTATTTAAGAGAATGGGGCCTGCCCTGTCAAGCCCAGTGGGCTGGCAGGTCAGCCCGTCTTGTCTCAGCGAGTCCGACCCAGCAGAGGGGTTGGCCTGGCCCCGCCCACCCCAGTGTGGCGTGGCTCGACCCGGCCCACGGCTGGCCATGGCTCAGCCAGCTGGCCGAGCCCATTGGGGGGTTTGGCCCCCAGTCTTCTGAAACGGTGGCGTCGAGTGGCACTGCCCTCATGTCCGGTCGGCCGAAGCCAGCCGGTCTTCCCGGAACGAGCAGCCCACATGGGCGGGCCCCTGTTCCCCTAGCGCGGTGCCCTTCTAGCACCACGGGGTCTTCCCAGCCCGACCGGCCGCCTGCTGGCTGGTTCGTCCGCCGAGCGGCCCGTGGAACGCGTTTCATGGTCCTCCCCAACACGGCGCCACATGGAATCGCGATCCTATTGTCCGGCCGGTTCTTCTTCTGCTGCGCGTCCCGGTTGCATGCCACAATCTTCCTGTCTCTACGCAGAATCTGGTGCGGTGACACTCTAAAGGACCGGTGCATGGCCATTGTTGCCACCGCAACCTCGTTCGTCGCCGCCTCTTCCATATCTGCCTCAATAGTGAATACAAACAAGGATTAACAAAGGGTCGTAGGTCCGTGTTTTTTTGGCCCTCTCCCTCTGCATTAGGCGGTAGAAGGTGACCGATGATAATCCAAGAACAATAAACAAAGAACGAGACACAATTATTCACTTAACAAATATACAAAACCCTTACCTTGAAATTGAGGTTCGTTTGTCGACGATCCGTAGAAGATGAGCGTCATGGTAGTCAGGCATCGTGGAAGAAGACATCACAGAGAATGGTGTCATCCCATCAACGTCAGAAATATTTGTCATAGACAGAGTTCCTCGCAAGCGGTGTCTTCACCCTTGACATGTAGGAAGAGAAAGTATGAAGGTGTTCCTCGCGATCTTGATTTGGTTGAAAAGAGAAATGGAGAGAAATTGCTTCCCATTCTTCAAGTCATGGAGTGTTCTTCCTGGAGAGGAACACTTCCTTCTAATTCTCCAGAGCCTCCCCAATAATAATCATTCCCATGCAAAAGAAATAAAAAGGCTCCCAATTTAATATAATTCCTATTCAATTAAAATTGATTCAAAAGAGGTGAAAATTAATTAATTAATATATTAATTTGATAGGTTGGCACATTCAATTGTGTGGGAGGTGGAGAGCCTCCACTATAATAAATATGATGAGTTTTCAAAATAAATATTGGGTATTGTTGCGGAGTTTAGGGGGGTGAAAGGGTTTGGGTTCATGTGTGCCCCACCACACTAAATCCTTTTATGGGAGGTTATGTGGGGTGTGGGCCCCACACCAAACTTCCTCTTGGAGGAAGTAACCACTTCTTAAAATAAAATTGTGTATCACCACAATTTTATTTTATTTAAGATAAATCCCCAAATTATAACATTCAACACTCATAAAACGGAACTGATGTAAAGGTCCCCTTAAGAGAATATCGGCACTGCGAGTTCATCGGTGTCATCCGATTTCAATTCCAAGCATCAGTTCAAAATATAGAAAAACACACATGTATGTTTATTGAACGTACCTGAAAAAAACATCAGAAATTAATTCCGGGCACACCGGGCTTCAGAATCAGGCGCCATTAGAAACTGCGGACTCATAAAATTACAAAGTATTTTATATAAAAAATTCCTTAAAATTTTAGAGTCTTTAAATTACCCCCACCTCAGGGCTTTACATCCCTGTAAATTTACAACACACACTAGGGGAACAAATGGGGGTACTGATCTCAGATATGAGCCTCATGCTCCCAAGAACTCTCCTCGAGGTTATTGTGCGGCCAGTGAATGTGCACCAGAGGAATCAACCATCCATGTATGACCCGCTCCTTTCGATCCTCGATCTCCACTAGGACCTCTATGAATGTTTCCCCTTCATCAATGTCCATCTCTCTGTGGTCGATGATGTGGGTCGGGTCGTGCACGTATCTCCTCAGATGAGATATGTGGAAGACGTCGTGCACCTGATGCAACTGCTGTGGAAGGGCCAGATGGTAAGCCACCCCTCCTACCTTGCTGAGGACCTAGAAAGGTACGATTAATCGTGGAGATAACTTGCCACCCTGAAAAAATCTCACTAGACCTCATCGAGGCGAGACCCATAGGAAAACGTGGTCGCCATCCTCGAACTCCATTGGTCTTTGACTCCTATAAGAATAGGACTTCTGTCTGGTCTGTGCAGTCGTCATCTAATCTTGGATGATCTACACCTTCCCTGTCGTAGACTACATCATCTTCGGCCCCACAAGTGATGACTCCCATGGATCTATTCAGCATAGAGGAGATCTGCAAGGTCGGTCATACAGTGCCTCGTATGGTTCCATCTCGATGGTGGAGTGACAGATGTTGTTGTACACAAACTCCACCAAGGTAAGTGATCCTCCCAGATGCGACCAATGTCGAAGACACATGCACAGAGTATGTCCTTAAGGGTCTGAATGGTCCTCAGAGTTTGGACATCCATCTGAGGATGGAAGGCAGTGCTCAGACGTAGCTGTGTCCCAAATGCCTCTTGCAATCCCTTACAAAGCCAGTAAGTTAAGAATGCATCCCAATAGGAGATGATTGTCGATGGCACAACATGAAGACATACGATCTCATTTACGTAGAGGCGTCCCAAGATATCTACTGAGCCCGGCTCTGTGATCGGTTGGAAGTGGGCCGATTTGGTGAGTCAGCCGTCAATCACCCAGATAAAGTCGTGTCCTCTGGATGTACGTGGAAGACATGTCATGAAATACATAGATATCATTTCCCACTTCCACTCTAGGACCTCAAAATGCTGCACCATGCCTAATGGTACCTGGTACTGCTCATTAACTTGATGATAAGTGATGCATCATGAAACGAACTCTCCTATAGCCTTCTTCATACCTAGTCACCGGTGAGGCCGTCTGAGGTCCTGATACATCTTCACCACTCCTAGATGTACCTCTAGAGGTGAAGTGTGGAACTCCCTCATCACCTCCTCCTGATGTGCAACTGGTACCATGGTACGTCCCCTGAAGAGGATGACGTGCTCCCCTCCTTCAGAAATTCTATCAGGTGACTGCCGTTTGGATATCGTTGCATGTTGTGTCTCACAGTAAACGTCCCCACACTGCACCTCTCTGTCACGCTGAAGAAATGGAGGAGTGGCTGTGAGAGACTAAAGAAAGGCTACTCCATCTCTATCCACAAAGGATATCTGCAACACGGACTGTAGCTCTTTCACCACTCCTTGCAGCTGAATACCCGATCTCCTACTGGGAGCATCTGCTACAACATTCCCCTTCCCAGGAGTATAGACTATATAAAAGTCATAGTCCTGGAGGAACTCAATCCATAACCGATGTCTAAGTTTCAGGACCTTCTGCGAGAAGATGAACCTAAGACTCTTGTTGTCAGAGTATACTATAAATCTCCCTCCCATCAGATATTGATGCCACCTCTTCATGGCTAAGAGAACTACTGCTAACTCTAGGTCATGGGTAGCATAGTTCTTCTCATGTTTCCTCAAATTCCGTGAACCGTATGTGATCACTGCTCGCTCTTTCACCAGGACACACCTGAGTCTGGTCCCTGATGTGTCGCAGAAAACTACGTACCCTACGCCCTCTTTCGGTAGCCTCAAGATGGGCGCACTGTTCAACCTCTGCCTCAGCTCTTGAATGCTCTACCGGCATCTATCTGACCACACGAAGAATTTCCCCTTCTTCGTCAAAGCTGAAAGAGGTGCTGCAAATCTAGAGAAATATGGTACAAATCTTTGATAGTAACCAGCCAGTCTCAGGAAACTCCAAACCTCCATCACACTCCTGGGTGTCTCCCAAGAAAGAACTTCCTCGATCGTCGATGGATCCACCTTTACCCCCACCTGCAAGATGATGTGTCCCAAAAAGTGAACCAATTGAATCACGAACTGGAACTTCGAGATCTTACCATTAAGCTGGTGCTCCCGGAGTGTGTCTAGTGCTACCCACAAATGATAGGCGATCTCCTCCTCAGTAGTCAAGTAAATTAGTATGTCATCGATGAAGACTATGAAAAATCGATTGAGGTAAGGATGTAATATCCTGTTCATGAGACTAATGAATTGTGCGAATGAATTTGTTATGCATATGGGCATAACCAAGAACATGTAATGGCCATACCAATACCCGAAGTCCGTCTTCTTCACATCCTTTTCTCAAAATCTGAGCTAGTGATAGCCCGACCGGAGGTCTATCTTTGAGAACCATTGTGCTCCCTTGATCTGATCGAAGAGGTCTTCAATCCTCGGAAGTGGGTACTTTTTCTTCATAGTCACATGATTCAGGCAATAGTAGTCGACACATAGTCGCAAGCTCCCATCTGTCTTCTTGGTGAAGAAAATAAGATAAGCCCAGGGTGAAACACTAGGTCAGATAAATCCATTTCCATGCAAGTCCTCCAGCTGTACCCGCAGCTCACGAAGATCATTGGGAGGCATCTGATATGCTGGGATAGATATCGGTGTTTTCTCGGGGTACAGGTCTATGTAGAAGTCTACCACTTTGCGAGGAGGTAGTCCTAGAACATCGTCTTGAAAAACATCCGCCTAATGATCCACCACAACAGGAGAACTCGGAATCCTTACATCAACCACTTCGAGGATGAGACTAGCCAAATGATGTCTGATTGGCTACCCTCTCCTCTGCATAAGTCCATCATTCACTGTAAAGGCTCCCTTCTCACAAATGAAGGTGATCCTGGTCCCATCCGAGCGGACACCCCACACTTTGTTTCTAATACAGTCGATCTGAGCATGAACTGTAGATAATAAGTCCATACCCAAGATGGCATCGTAAGGCCTCGACGCCGCTACAGGAAGATCCTAGCCGAATATTTTTCCTCCTAGAGTATGCTCACTCTACTGGAACCAATGAATAATAGTTGAGTCTACTCCAGTAGGAGTCTCTAGCTGTAAGGATCGAGCCAAAGGCTCAGTCGGAATCTCCAAGATACAAAAAAGGGCAATGACATTTAAATAACGACTTGCACCAGTTTATATTATTACTGAAATAAGGGTGTAGTAGACACAGATAATACCTAGAATCATCTCAGGTTCACCATGGTCGTAGGGCTCGACTGCCTGGATCTGGGCCCGCCTCTTTCCGCCAGCTCCATGTGGTCGGAGTGGACCTCCTGATGGTGGTGGTGCTAGTAGAGCCTTGAAACTTCATCCACCACCCGCTGCTCATCCATCTCCTCTTCCTCGTTTTCCCGCTCCCGGTGGACCACCATGGTCAAACCTCTTCCTCTATCTGGAAAGTCCCTCTATTTTTTGCTACTTGTCTGCATGGAGGGTCTGGAAGTCATGAGCCATGTGGCTCTGCCCACCGCATGCATAACACTGCCTACTCCTCGTAAGGCAGGCTCTGTTTCGTGTGTCCCGCACAACCGAACCTGTATCCTAGGGTCGCCCACCTGATGACCTAGTCCGCTTGGACTCCTGCGACATCTGTCTACTATCGACTGCAGAAGACTCTTCTACATGTCACCCGGTGGTGGGTCTCGCCGTTGGTGACTGCTCAGCAAGAAACCTCTCCACTAGAAGTGCTCGCTCCAGAACCCCAGCCTGCGTCGGAATGCTGAGGGGAAGCATCGAAGCCCTGATCTCATGCATCAGTCCCTACTCAATGGTCTGAGTCCAGATGAATGGGTCTCGTACCATATCCATGGAGCAGCGTGAGAGGTCAGTGAACCTCGCTGAGAACTGAGCTACTGTCATACTACCCTGCTACAAATGAAGTAACTTTTGATTCCACACCGCACGAAGGGTGGATAGAATAAACTCTGAGATAAAGAGACTCTCGAAGTCTATAAAATGTAATGATGCCTCGTTATGCACCTGGAGGATCAGACTCCAGCATCTACCTGCGGTTGTGTGGAGGGGAATCATGGAAAGGATCACCATAAGGTCATCCGGTATCCCTACCCATCTGAAAACTCTGACGATACCCTCCAGCCAATCCTCACCTGCATGTGGGTCCGTCTCTCCACGGAACCTAGGAGGACTCTACCTATATAACTCATGCAACGCAGTCAGGCAGTATGAACTCTCTACGGATGGGGCTGGTGGTATCGGTGGCCCAGCGGGTAGTGTTATTTCTGGTGCCTCCTCGGTAATGGGGCCGTACACTGAGACCTCCTCACACGGTGGGCTACCATCTCATACGTAACTCAGAAACCTAGTTGGCTGCCTTCATGGGGCCGTCTTGAAAAGAAATAGGTTTTCCATGGTCAAACAGTATACCTGGTGAGCTGAAAAAAACTAATCACAATGTAATCTTTTCAAAGGAAACACACACGCAATCAGTGTTTTCATGCACTGAGTCAGAAATCAGAGGTCAGGGTCCTGGTGTGTGGATATGTTGGCCGCCGCACCAACACTAGACTCCATGGACTGAAAACCACACTCAATACTCTTAACACTATTGCTTCAGAGAAAGAAGGTTCAGAGTCCTGAGTTCCGCGGTAGACCTGACTCCTCTGATACAAATTTGTCACGACCCGTCCTCGGGGCCTGTGTCTAGACTACCCCAAGCCCGGCTTCTATAGGACAAGGGCTGGAGACTAGCACTAAAGGCGTAAATCCTGATAAAAAGTGAAGGAAATTCCATTATAAAAGTAACTAACACAAGAGTGTATGCAACATAATTAACACTAAGTAATACTGAATACAAAAGTAAGTGCTGAAAAGTAAATGGGCCAGTATACAAACCCAACTGTAAAGTACAGTACACCTAAAATTCTAGTACAATTGCAGCAAAGTAAAAAATCATCCATTGAGTCATCATCTGGGAATCCAACCTAAAGGGTGGGTACAGATGGCCTCCTCAGCACCTCAGGTCCAACCGTCCTCTCCGTGTACATCTCGCCAAGTGGTACACCTCCGGGTACCGTCCAGCCCCACAAGTCACCACCATGATCATTGTTTTCAGTCATCTTCATCAAACACAACGTAGTGTAGGCATAACTGGTGAAGGGGTGAGTATGCGATACTCAGTAAGGACCCCGAGACCCCCAATCGTCTTCCAGAATCCATGAAGGATAAAACACAAAAGAAAGATCAAATCACGAAGTATCAACCATAGCCTACTTAGATATATGCCCATACATATACCTATGTTATCAACCTCAGTACGACTCAAACTCTAGATCCCATGTACATTATAGTCCACACATGAATGAAGTAAATCACATCGATGATAATGATTGAAATTCAAGACTCAACTCACACATGTATACATATTTTGTATAGCGATAGAGACGATCAGATATAGTCACTGATTCATCTAAGCTGTGGGACCCACACAACATACAAAAATAGCTATCCTGTCGGTCCCACATAGGATACAAGAACAGCTACTCTGTCGGACCAACACATGATACAAGTACAGAGGTCAAATTTCCGGATCCACACAAGATAAATGAACAGTAGTCATCGTCGTCAAACCCATGTAGTATTCCAGTATGGTAGTCGTTTCTGTCGAAACCACAGAGTATCCCAGTACCGTAGTCGTCGATATCGAACCCACAGAGGATCCCAATATAGTAGTCGACGCCGTTACAGCCAGCTTTAGGGTTCCCACACACAACACAGTCGATTACTGGAGGGTCAGCTCATCGAGCAAAGGTTAGATACATCAATTGTCACGAAGTCCAGAGTTTATGAATCCCAATGTTCTGTAATGTCAAAATAAACCCATCCTAATATATGGCATGTCAATCAGACGCCCGATCTGAGAGTTATTGGTTTTTCTGTTCTAAGGGCCCGATTGGAATTACGCTCATTCCAAACACAGCCATTTTCAAAATTTGGCCAAAACTCACATTGATTATCACAAAAGGAATGTATTTTCACGAGGATCCCAGCGCCACAGACGGCGCATCGATCAGACGCATGGTCATGATGTTATTTGCATTTTAGCGAAACAGGCCTGACACGTCAAGCCCAGTGGGATTGTAGGTCGGCCCGTCCAGGATCAGCAGGTCCGACCTTGCTGAGGGGTCATCCCGGACCAGTGTGGAATGGCCCAGCCCAACGCAGTGCGGCGCGGCGTGGCCCATGGCTAGCCATGGCTCAGCCAGCTGGTCGAGCTGATCGCGGGGCATAGCCCCCGGTCTTCTGAAACAATGACGACGGGCGGCGCCACCCTCTTTTTCAGCCAGCCGAAGCCACTTGGTCTTCCCGGCACGAGCGGCCCACATGGGTGGGCCACTGATCCCCTAGTGCGGCACCCTATTAGAGCTGTGGGGTCTTCCCAGCCCAGCTGGCCACCAACCGGCATGTTCGTCCATCGATCAGCCCGCGGAACGTGGGCTGCGGTCTTCCGCAGTGCTGCGACACATGGCACTGTGGTCGTCATGTCCGGCAGGCTATGGCCGACCAGTTCTTCTTCGGCCGAGAGGCCCGGTTGCGGGATGCAGTCTTACCCTATCCGTGTGGCATCAGGTGATGAATCCCTCTAACAGACCGGTGCATGGCCACCATTGTCACCGCCGCCTCGGTCCCCACCGCCTCTTCCATCTCTGCCTCCGTTGTGAATATAAACAAGGATTAACAGAGGGTCATCAGGTCGTGTTTGTTTGTCCTGTTCCCACCACGATATGTGGTAGCAGGTGAGCGATGATAATCCAAGAACTATCAAGGAAGAACGGGGCACAATTATTCTCTTACAAATATAAAAAACCCCTCCCTTGAAATTGAGGTTCGTTCGTCGACGAGCCACGGAAGACGAGCGTCGCGGTAGTCGGGCGTCTTGGAAGACATTATCGTGGATAACGGTGATGTCTCGTCAATGTCGGAAATTGTTGTCGTAGACATAGTTCTTCAAGAGTAGTGTCTTCTCCCTTGATGCGGAGGAAGATAATGGATTAAGGCATTTCTCAGAATATTGATCCGGTTGAAAAGAGAAATGAGGAGAAACTGCTTCCAGTTCTTCGAGTCATGGAGTGTTCTTCACGGAGAGGAACACCTCCTTCTAATTATCCGGAGCCTCCCCAATAGGATACTTTCCAACGCAAAAGAGATGAAAAGTCTCCCAATTTAATAGAATTTCTATAAAATTAAATTTGATTCAAAAGATTTTCCAATAAATTAATGCAGATATTAATTAGATAGGTTGTCACATTCAATTGGGTTGGAGGTGGAGAGGCTCCACCATAATAAATATGAAGAGTTTACAAAATAAATAATTGCTATTAATGGGGAGTTGAGGGGAGGTTAAAGGGTTTGGGTTCGTGTGGGCCCCCCACACTAAATCCTGTCTTGGGTGGTTAGGTGGGGTGTGGGCCCCATCCCTAACTTCCTCTTGGAATAAATAACCACTTCTTAAAATAAAATTATGTATCACCACAATTTTATGTAATTTAACATAAATACCCAAATTATATCTTTCAACTCGCATAAAAAATTACAGTGGTAAAGGTCCCCTTATATGAATACCAGCACTGTGAGTTCATCGGTGTCCTTGGATTTAAATTCAAAAAATGGTTTAAAAGATAGAAAAATCTGCAAATATGTTTACTGAACGTACTCGAACAACGCTTCAGAAATTGATTCTGGGCACACTGGGCCTCGGAATCAGGCACCGTCAGAAACTGTGGACTCGTAAAATTCCAAAGTATTTATAAAAAACATTCCCTGAAATTTCTGGGTCGTTACACCATATTTCATTACTGGTGTGAATTAGGGAGTAGGGGGAGTTCCCTTTTATAAGAGGGGTGAAGGGAACCTTAGGAAAAGCTTGAAAATTTATTTTATAATAAAATAATTTTGGGTTTCTACTGGACTCAAAATGGACTATTTAAAAGCTAATGCGAGGATAGGTCTAAATACACTCAACCAATAGGTTTTAGATAGGTTTGGGTCACTATATTAACTTTATCTAGTTTATTTAACTCTTAGTTAAATAATTATAAATTTACCATGTCTCTTTGAATTTTTATGTTATATAGTTAATAAATTTACAATATACTTCCAAGAGAACCTAAAATGGTTCATTAATTATAAACCTATCATTATATATGTCTTTTGGCCAATCCTAAAATTTTTAGGAATATAATATCAATTAATAATATAATATTTGTTTTAAAAACTCTCTTATGTCAATTTTGACACTATTTGGTATTTTGATTATTTTTTCTAAATTCAGAACTACATTATTAATTAGAAAAAAATTCATCTAAACTACCCTACTATGTCATATTAACCTATAAAATTAGTTGAATTCATAAAAAGTCTCAAATTACATTTATTTGGATTTTTATAATATCAATTATTTTAAAATTTCATTAATTAGATAATCACTACATCAACATTGTGTCATAAATAAATTAAATTATTTAATGTGTAAAACCTATAAATAAAATATAATTATTAAAAATATATTTTTAGCATTCTAATGAATATTAATAGTCTAATTTATCTTATGTATAACCCAATATTAAAAATGTTTAATTTATTAAACATTGATTTTAACTCTTTTAACTCCTCTGTAAATTAAATAATAATAAATGTTTTAATCTAATCCATGTGGACCTAAATAATCATATTTTTTTATATGATTGTTCTTGGTCGAATTACACTTATCCAATAGAATTAGGACATGTTTAGGGTATGAATAATATCATTTTCACCCTCAATTACCCTATTTACTTTTAACCGTGGTGAATAAAAGTAAAAAGTTATTATTCCCAAAAAATTATTTTTATCTTTTTGAACCACATTTTACTTATTGATATCAATTATATCTCTCAGATTTTTTAATTTCTACTCACAGAAGCAGAAAATTATGTTTTATGTGAATTTGCAAATTCTCCAAGGAGGTGGGTAACATACGGTGAAAATGTCAATATAATTTTTATATATCTAATATTATTATAAACTAACTAAAATGAATTGCATTGAACATATATAGGTATTATATATTTATTTTTACCTAAAATAAATATAAATAAAATAAATATTTATTTAAATAAATATTTGGTTTTAAACAACAAGTCAATGTTTTCAATATTCATCAAAATTGAATATTTTCAGAAAAATACCAAAAATTCACCCTAAGCTAATTTTGATATTCTGAATCCAAAAATGAAGTCCATATGGAATGATAAATTTTATAAAATTTCAAAAAAGTGGGTATTACTATTCATAACGGCATGTTGAATGGGTTGTGGTGTGTTAGAACTCGAAGTTGCATACAACACACGCTAATGTTTTATTCAAAGAGAAATGTACCGTGGAAGCTTGGGGTATTACACATTATGTATGAAGATTCATAGTTTTTTTTATATTTTTTTCTAGAATCAAATTCCTTAGTACTACTCCAACTACTTTTTAATTCCACTTAATCATACATTTTTTATATTTTTGTTAGTTATTTTATATTGAGAGTCTTTATATATCATTTAATCTTCTCTTAAAACATGATACATCTCAAGAATTTTAATTTTTTTACCAATCTTTTATAACATTCATGTTTCATTATGAGGGTTGTTTTTAAAATAGGTTCATAATTCATTTATATTTAATTTGTTTGTCTCTCTAAATTAATAAATTCCATATCTTCATAATCAATGTTACATTGATCAAAATCATAATATTTTTTAGGAATGATGTTCAATAATTTTATCACTACAATGTATCTATTTTTTTCATCCCTCTAGGTTTGTTATTTAGTTCTCGTTCATCTAGATGAAGTGATCAAATGAAATTTTTTTGAGAGTGTACTCATTGAACTTATTTTTTAGATATTGAAAACATTATTTTTCTGAAATTTATTTGGTATAACTCATAGGACTCTGTCAAATAGTATAAATATCCAAACATTTATTCAAGGATTATAATTCTATTCAAAATTACTCTGAATCGGTGGATCATTTCGATTATGATTTCTTCTTCACCAATTTTGATGTATTTCAACACTGATCAAAGTATTCAATGCATAGTTCAAATAAATTTTTATGATACAAGGTGAAATGTATAAACATACAATTATTTTGTTCTTTTTTTATGTAGACAGATGCAAAATTTCATTATTAATATTACAATACAAATTAATTTTTTTATTAATTTAAAACATTTCTATTATCATAATATATGTTAAGAGTATATGGTTCATCTTTTGACAATATTTTTTTTTCCATAATAGAAAAATGCTCAATGCTTATTAGTAATTGTATTCCACTATTCTAAATCACCAATAACTATTATTATTTCCTAAAATATTATGTGGATTATTTGAATCTAAGAATCTTCTAAATTCATAGATTCCGTCCAAAAGATCATGTCCTTAGACTATGAATATTAGAATATGATAACACAATAGAATTAAAAAAACGGTCAATGTAGAAGGACTAACTAAATTCCAACAGTAAAAACATTTGATTCCAATTATATGGCCTCAATGTGTAATATAATATATGTTAGATGACGTGTATAAAATTAAAAATAAAATAAATATATTTATTTTCTAAATTAATTATGAGAGTGATTTAATTTTATTTAATTAGGAGAAAAATAATAGAATGAAGTGAAGTATTTTTATAGTATTGTATTGTAATATTTGATTGGTGTACTCATAAACTACTCTACTAATTAATAGTTACATTGTGAAAGAATTTTATTTTTTAAATTGATTCAAAACCTAATTATATAATCATTTTCATTAAAATGGAAGGATAACGACTCACATAATACTTTTTTAGGTTTTCACAACCCAAAAATGAGAACGAATTTAGAAAAAGAGAGCCATAATTGGAAATGTAATAAGATCAAAATCCATGGGTCATAAACAGGGGAAGAGGGGAATAAATTATTTTTTATATTAAAAAATAATTAGAGAAACTCAGTGTCTGTGAAATATGTCAAGAAGTGTTACATGAAAAATAAATCTGATGAAGTACAATATTAATAAATAAATATAAGGTTACATTTCATGATTTTAGGATCATCTCATCTAAATTATGAGGTGAAATTAAAAGAAGATTTAATTCATAACATGTCAAATCCTATTGATGATGAAACAAATATCTCAAAGGAAATTAAAAATTTTACCACACTTAACATGTTCACAAATTTATTCTCTTAGAAATGTATATTTTCATATATATTATTTCATGTGTCTATCCACATTCAAGGGTTCTTGAACTTCATTTTTATAGATATTTCTAATGAGTAAAAATCATCTGCAATGAGTAAAATATTTCAAAAATAACAATAAAATGTACTATAATATTTGATATAAAGAGAGAATTTATAGTTACAAAAATTATCTAAGAGGTAGAATAATAGTAACCAAAATAATGGTAAAGATATATATTATGAATTTTTTATATATACCAAAAAATATTCTTAATAACAATTTAATAATAAATTAAAAAAATCAATATATGCTAATGAATAAAATGATTATCACTAGTACATTGGTAGCTATTAAAAACATTGAATTATAATCTCATTAAAAACCTAAAATATAAAACATATTAGTCATTCATTAAGAAAATTATAAACATATTTAAAATTAATTCACTATATCAATAAATAAATTTATAAAACCTAAATATAGGATTTTATTTAAAAATAAAAATTGCAAATTAATATATATATATACACTTCATGTTACTATAAAAATTAATGAAAATTAAAACAATATAATAACAAGATCAATATATTTTAAATATATTAAAATTGACAAAAATTTAGTAACAAAAAACAATAAGAAAAAGAAACTAATTATAATAATTCTAATAAGAATACATTAAAAAAATATAAAAATCTTACTACTAGAGGAAAATAAAATTGAAATGACACGAACATTATAGATCAATTGTGGAGGTAATGTAATACTTATACCATTATATATTCTCAAAATACTACTACTTCAACTTTACTAAAGTATTGTTCAGTGGTAGATAAACTATTGTGAAGAAGTTCATCATTCGTCAAATATCTCCCATGAACATAAACTAGTTCAACGCAATGATAGAACTGCCATCACATTGTGGTGTAAATAAAGTGACACGAAAACCTAATTCCTTTAAACATAAAGTAATTTTACTTATTCTTGTAGGTGTTAAAATTAATCTATTTGAATATGTGGATATTTTTTTCTTCATTACTTTTACCAATGTTAGAGCAACCATGGATTGAAAAATCTCTTGGTAGTAGAAATGATATCAATAATGAGAAAAGAAATCTACTATGAGGTTGTGGAAAAGTTAAACCATTAGCATATAAATCTACCATTGACAATATTTATCCATCATCTATAGTATATTGACCTAATATTTTTGTGGGAGAGGTTATTTTGTAGAATGATAAATAAGAAAACTACTATAAATATGAATGATAATCTACCATCGCACTAGAGGGAATACCAGCACAATTAAATGATATTATATTTTGAATAAGGTTGATCTACCATCACTATTGATAGTCGTAACTGAACATGTTGGATTAGATCCAATACTAGTGTTGATGCACCCCAATACTATATTTCATCCTAATATAGTCACGTATATTGATGGAGAATCATTTTCTATTGAATTAGGGAAATTAAGGAGGGTCATCCCAGGATGGAGATGCTAAAGATACCTGTGTTAAAGGAGAGGAAGTAGCTGACAGTTAGATTTCATTAATATTGTATTTTTTTCCTAAAGCATGGAAAATAATCCTGTAGATTAATTGTCTCATATAAACAACAATGTTATTAAATGGAATATAAGTCTTAAATTTATATATCTTTTAAATCATTATATCTGATTAATAAATTTTTTATACGGTATGTACATAAAGTGTTATTTCCTAAAAACTATATATTTTATGTGTCAACATCAGATAAGGTAATTAAAATTTTAAAAACAATTAGACACCTCATATGATACCTAAATTAAATTATTATGTTATTAAATAGTTCAATGAAATATATAAATGATTCATAATTTCTTATCACCACAAACAGCTTCTCATATTGTAATATTCTAAAATTGATATCATTAAAATAAAAAATTATTAATTATAGAAATACAATAAATTTGGAATTGTTTCATGTTAATTTAGAAAATTTTAGACTATTAATAAAATTATTTCAGAACTAAAATTATTTTAATTAAAATCAAATTGAATGTTTTTTAAGGAAATGGAATAAGTTTTATGATAAACTGCTCTATATAAAACATCTTTTTATAGAATAACTATATACTCTCTTTAAAACTGCAATCTAAAAAATATGTACAATATAAAAAGCTGATGTATGTTTAGAGAAAAATGAGAACACCATATAGACTGATCAGTGTATTGACACTATTGAATAAAATGAAGATTTATTATTTATCATTAATAAGAAATCATAATTAGAAAATTATAAGCTATATAACTCATGTATAAAAAAAAGATAGAGATAGTAAGGTCTAATTTTCATATAAAATAATACGTGATTTTCGGAAGAAAAACATAATTTATGTAACAAAAAATACACAAAATAAAATGAAAAAGTATATTTTTATCTTTTAATGTTTTTGGGAAATATAACATTTAATATATTTATGATTCAATTATATTTTATTTAATTTATTTTTTTGATTTTATTAATGTAATTGAAAATTAATTTCTCAAAAATGAAATTAATGATATTTAATAATAACTATTATTAAATTAATTGATATAAAATTCATTAAAATCCATTAATATAAACTTTTATATGATATATGGTTGAAAATATAAACCATGGACCAAATTTGTGCAGTTGTTCACATTATAGTGACTATATTAACCCCTTAAGAGTAAAAATATAGATTATGCGATAGTATTATCAATGGTTAATGAAAGGATTAGACAAAAATATAATGGGAAAAGAGGTAACTAAAAATGTAAGGATTATTTTAAATGAGGATATTTTTACTCATCATCATATTTTTTTGAAATTTATCAGTTTAGATCTATTTGGACATCAATATTAAATGAAAATAATTATTCATTATTGAGAAACCCAAGGATATTTCCTAATATTTCTCGAAAAATGAAACATCTAATTCAAATTAACTCATGAATAAAAATTCATTGATTTAGTCGTTTCATACCAATACCCCTTACATAAAATTCATCCCCATGTCTTAGTGGCCTTATTTATTGAAGAATAGAAACATCAGGGCCGTAGGGTTTAATAAAAATTATAATTTAAGATGCATAGGTATAGTTATTTACCATGGTTTTTGTTTTATTTGTTCTTACACCTCATTCAAATACATATGGAACATTATTATATAGTAATGAATGTATCTCCCATATAGTGAGCTGTTTTTATATCAATATAACGGCCAATATCCATCTCAATATCCATCAAATGTAAATTGAATCCATCATTCACTTCTAGGGAAAACAAAAAAATTATGGACGGATGAAATTCATTTTCCATCACCTACTATCACAAATATTTTAAATTATGGATTGAATATATATATATATATATTTATATGTATAGATATTTTATTTTTATGGAATTTTTATAATACTTAAATTTTAAAATAACACATATATTTATTCCTTTTTATTCACTAAAGTTAAAACATAGTTCATTCATTTGTGCGAATCACCGCCTAAACAAAACTGTGGGATTACAATTTAATAATAATTTTTACATGTATAATATATATAAGTTCATTTAAATAAATAATATGAAAATAATGTTATAATTTTATTTATGGAAATACAAAATACAACATACCTTCATTCCATAATGAATGTTGACTAATAGAAATGATTACCATTAGTGTGTATAGATTACAATCTATATGATTCTAACTTAGTAAATTTTTCATAACACTCATTTATATTTAGTGTCAATATTAAAATGGATTTTAAAAATCATATTTATTTAATAATTATTACAATGGAGATTATTTATTAATTACCACTTTGACCATAGAAAACATACCTATGTCATTTTTGAAATACAATGAAAATATCATGAAAACATTTGAAAAGAATTTAAAATATTCATAAATTTCATATAACAATGAAAAATGTGATATAAAAAATAATAATAATGTCGAATAATATTATCATTAATTTAAATTTATTATCCTAAGTTTATTTTTTCTAGTAGAATAGTACAGAAATTATATGTCAGGAACAAGATCTGGGACAACATTTGAAAAAAACCCTTATCTACAGAATTACATAAAAAACATCCTAGACCACATTTAAAAAATATTTTATTGATTTATTAAAATGGAAATAAAATAATATAAATGATGCTTTTTGTCTTTTCATTTTTTAATTCACATTATTTTAGAAGAACTTTTTTTATGTAATGTTTTTAATTTCTTTGAAAAATAAAAATTGAACGTTTTACAATAAAATATTTGGTGATAATGAATTTTCATAACACCAATAAAATTATTTAATATTAAGATAAATTTTTAGGAAATCATGTTTCCATTAAACTATATGCTTCTTAACTTCCTTCAGTTTATTTTGGTTATGAAAATGGGTTTCTAATATAGAAGTTTATTTCAATATCTAAATGACATTTTTATATTAGTTCAATGTTGTTTTAAATAGTTTTATAATGAAAATGTCAAATCATAAATTTTTTTATAATTTATATGGTACTTTATTATTATATATACAGATCATTTGATAATAACACAACTTATATTAATGGTTGATCCAAATTAAATAAAATTATAATGGGTTTATCCCAAAACAACTTATAGAATAGTTGATCCCCATTATAGATAAAAAAAGATAATCTAATTATAGTTTATTCAATGGGTGAACCAAATTATATCTATCCAATTCATTCGTTTATGTTCCATGTCATACAATAGAATAGTTTGGGACTATATTTATGTGGATTCCCTAAAGGATTTAATTACTATCTAGTTATTTCATACATGAGTATCATATTTATTGAGAATATGATTCCCTATGTTTCCAAAAAAATGATATCATTAGATTATTAGGGGTTTTAACTCCATTAATTACGAACACATTTATCGATTTTCCCATTTAATTTATATATTTCATACACTTCAATAAGAATTTTTAAATGATAATTTTATGGGATTCATGTTTTTCACTGTACTAATGAATTTATTCTTCTTTATGTTCCTTATAATAAATATTTTTCTAATTAAAAGTATTAACAAGTATTTTACAGGGTTTTTAGGATAATTTTGTATAAGGATTATGTAAATATCATAATGTTGGAAGAAATATCAGTAATATAGAAAAAGATTCATTTTAAATGATTTAAATAGTAATAAAAATGGATAAAATATTGAATTTTCCCCATTGTTGTGTAATATATATTTATGTAGGGTTGATGACCTTATTATCTAATATTCCAATCCAAAAATAATAATAGTAATGAAATAATGTTAATTATATTCTAATATCTTAAAATAATCTATTTTTTTGAGACGAGACCTTACAATTGGAATCAGGTCATGGTTTAGATAACATAATTCTTTGGATATTAGTTGAACATATATTAAAAAAATCATTTATAAGTATAATGATATGAATGTTTCGGAGAATTGTAGTTATTTTATATAAATTGGATGAGTTTTAGATACCATGTATATGTATATCATGGAATTTATCTTATTATTATAATGGTTTTTTATTATTTATTAACATACTCACAATGTTATTTTAGGTTTTATTAAATGGATGGATTCAGGAGGATCCAAAGTAATAATGTATTTGAAGGAATAAAAAGTGGTAGACTGGTTGTGGAACTGAAAAAATGGTATATTTTTGGGAAACTCGGGGGGCTATTCATAACCATATATCATGAGTTATTGATAACTACATGGGCCACAATGAGTTTTCCAAAACATCAAAGAATATAGAAGTTGTTTCCTATTAAAGTCCATGTGACAATAGTTGTAGATGTAAAAACATTGAAAAACATATGTTTTATAAGTATGAGAATAAGAACCCATATAATCATATTAAAATAGTTATAAATGGTTTTTTATGAGGTATTAATGTGATAAAAATAAATTTTCTAATGGAAAAGGATTTTTTTCATTTAACTCCATGAGGGTGAATGAAATTGTTCCAAAAGAATTGATTGGATATTTTAAATGTGGTGGTATAGATATTATACAAACTAATATCCTTTGGAAAAACCTCAAGAAGGGAAAATATATACCATAAATGAGACTGTTAAAAAAGTTATAATGCAATAGTTTTTGAAGATGAAGAAACTATAAAGGATATATGAATTGTATAGATTATATATTGGATTATGTTTTCATATTTTTAATCAAAGGACATGAATTATATTTTTTTGGGAAGAAATTTTTATTAAAAACATGGAAAATCATATTAAATATATTTGTTAAATTTTTTAATTATTAAGGTTTCAATATATAGGGAGTTAAGAGTTACGATGTTGTAGAAGATTTAAGGATGATCATAATATTAATTGAAGTATTACCTTTTCTGTGTTTTATATTCATTATAATACATTTGAGTTATTTATTATGATTTTTATATGTATGAGGTATATTTGTACATTATGTTTAACATATGAATATTTTATTAGAGTAGTAATGCTCTTTTCATGTATTTGAGATGAGTTCAAATGTATTGATACAATTTATTATTAAAATGATATTTGATTATTAAGGTTTTATTTGAGAATTGTCATCATATTTCCATGTATTTAATTATAATTATGTTATTATAGTTATATTTATATAACAACTCAAATAATGGTAAATAACCCATAATATATTGTAATACTTCATGGAATGAAGCCAAAAATGAAGGCCATCAAGGGCACATCACCATACAATGGATTGTGTTATGTTATAATTGGTATAAATTTTTTCATAAATATTATGTTGGTATTAAGAAAATATTATTTATTTAGTAGGTAATAATATTAATTAAAGGTTATTTGGTGATGAAGGGATTACTATTTTTATAAATAATTTCACGATTTTTAAAACCTAATATGATTATGGTAAAAAAAATATTTTGGACATTTATTAGAAGAATAATTTTGGAATTATCTATTAGAAGAACATTTGATTTTATTATTACATTATATTTTTGTAGGTTATTTATTAAAATGATATTCATGTGGATGAAATTATGTATAGTTGGAATATTTTTTTGAGACATTAAGAATGATTGTTGTCATTTTGAGAAAAATTTAATGATTATCATTTAAAAATAAATGATTAAATACTATTATTTTTTATATTTTAATATTTATATAATTTTTATTCATTTTTTAAAATATGTTTTCTATATTCATATAATTTTAGATTTTTATTGCTCAATATTTGTAGTAATAACTTGTGGTAATTTTTTGGAATTTTCTGATCCTTTTAAAGATGATATTAGTACATCATAATTGAAAAATTAAACTTTATTACTGATTATTTAGATAAAAATATAATATTTTTTCTTAAATTGATTATTAGATGAAATTATAAAAGTAATTTATGTATATTTCATTAAGTTTATTGTAATAAATTATTGGAATTCCTCAAAACATGAAAAATTATCTGAAAAAATTTTATTCTATTAAATTTATTTATGATGTATCAATATTATTTTTCACACCACATTAGTCTATGGTTTTGTAGACATTTATTTTCACATGATAATATTTTTTCTTATGACGAGGGATCTGAAATCACTATCCATAATAATTTTAACATAATTATTTATTTCTATGCCCATATTATAACATTGATCGAATATTTTCTGATTTGGAGACTCATTATTTATAATTCAACATAGACATTATATTTCCTATTTAATGATTCCAATAGGTTTTTTATTAACCCAAATTGATTTGGGATTTTAATAAAGGTATTTCCAAATTGTAACACATATATAATATTAAAAAAGGAAGAAGGAATGTTCCAATTTAATATATACATGTGAAAATAATTTCACTACCATAGTATCCATTATTAAATTTTGGTTATTCTTTTAAAAGATTTAATATTTTATTCAAATAAAAAACCTCTTTCAATTTTTTTGGGGAAATAACATTTTGATGTTTTTTAAATTTTAAAGGTATTTAAATATCAAAAAATATACTGAATAAAATTCCAATAATGTTTATAAATGGTTTATAATGAAGTTGTCCAAGAAAAAAAATGTTTTTCTTCATGATATGGAAATTTTTTAATATATAACATTATAATGTGTGAAAAAATATAAGTTATACGAGGGGTTGTGCTGCATTATATTTCATGAAAAATGGCTGATATTAATACAACATATATGATTGTTTGACCCCCATTATATATCATGAAAAATAGGTGATCCTGATATAGCTTATTGGAAGTGCGAGAACCATCACAAATAATTTATTAATTGGGTTATGTTTCATATAATCAGTGTTGAGAAGGATATAGTCTATTGATGTGCTTTCTATTATTGATTAAACTATAATATAGGTATGTCAAACATGAGTTTAAAATAGGCCATGAATTTGATTCTCATTGTTACATAAAAAGATGTTTTAGTAGATTGATATAGGTTCAAACTTTATTCATCTCCAAATTTTTATTCTTATCATATGGAAATTATTAATTATAAATATTAAAATATTAATGTCACAATTTTTTTTATTTTATGGGTTTTTATAGTATTGACTAGAAAAAAATATGCTCATTTTATGTCCCGTATTGATATTTTTGTTTTCATCCCATTTATTAAATTATTTTACCTATATATTATTCATTATAATGAGAATTTTTTGTGTGATGATAATAACTAGTAATTATATATTAGGAAAATTTAACATATTTCATTAAAAAGTTTACTTATATGATTAAAATGAATACTGTATGGAAGTGTCAACTTTCGGATTATTATATATATTTTATACAAGGGTGATAAACTAATTTCCTCAAGATATATACTTAAATGATATTATATAACAAATTAATTTTAAATGTACTATGTATACACTATATTATGTAATTTCTATAGTCAAGTCCAAACATCTAGGTATTGAATGATGTTCCCATAAAACTACACCCATGGATCATAGTCTTTGGGAATAAATAATAAACATAATTTATGTGGGATTCAATAAAAATTCAAGATATATTACACTCATATAAATATATAAAATGAAAAAATATTATTCCTTATTCAGATACATCCTAAAATATTATATTTTAATTATATGTTTCAATCAATATGATCCCTTGAATCATACTTCAGTGTGATCATATCCATTAAATTTATATTTTATGTTTCATTATTCCATATCCAAATGTTAATCATAATCCTCAGGTACCAAATACTCATGAATATTGCCTCTTAATACGAAATCATATCCATTCCCTTCAAATAAATTGACACAAACAACACATAGTCTAGCTATGATCTACTACAAGTATTAAACCCAAACTCAAAAAATGAAATTTACCCATAGTTCCATATCAGATCATGCACTCCCAATTTCCAAGACATAAATAAATAATCAAATGAATACACACATTAAATGGTAATAATTGTTCCAACATACCTGAAATATTGAAATACCTCATCATGTATGTTCTCTTAATCTCTAACCAACCCATTTATAAATGACATCATAATCGATGTGACCATTATTTTTTCTAATTAATCCATAATAATCTATATAATTCAAAAAACCTTCTTAAAATCATTTCCATAATTATTCTATATTATATAATTCATGAATGTATCTTATAGTGACATATAATCATTAAATCATTGAGCAATAATGCTCATTTCACTCCTATAAAAACATCTTATATTCTCCAAAACAACTCCACAAAATTTTTCATAAATATGATAATAAATTTCATCCAATTTTTCTGAATAATAAATATAAATAAATATTCTGTAATACCAAAAAATTATTAATTATGAGTAATAACATATCTAGATTTGATTCTTCCAATTATAATAAAATTTTATATTATTCATAATTATTTTCATCATAATACAGAGAAAGGTATAAGTCAATTTTATTTTTATCATTATATAATTCAATTGGAACAAAATCTAATATATCTATTCACTAGACATTGAATGAGTACGTTTTAGTCACATATTATTGACAAGAGTTAATATTTGAAAACACAAACACTAAATAATACCTCTATGCAGCCTAGTATAAAGGGAGATTGTTGAGGAATTAGGTAATAAATAAGTATTTATATATACCAATTCAAAATGTATCTAAATTATAGTACTCAATAGTTTTATAACTTTTTACATCATATAAATCAATAAATTAAATTTATCTAGAAATACATACTAAGAAACATTATTCTATGATATTCAGTGGATTGAAGAATTATTATATTATAACAAACCCAGATAAAATCATTTTCATCCATTAATCTATGTCCATATAATCCATGATGAAACACTATATTCTTTAGGGATATAAAACAATCATCTCAATCCCATTGTATTGTGATCATATGATTCATGTTGAAAAGACATATCATTGTAGTGTTACACTTCATAATACTATATAATGTATTCATAAATTTGGAATAATGATATTGTCTTATTCATTATTACACTATTACCAGTGAAATGTTATATAAATGGGAGTCATAACATCCAAAAAATGTATTTTTACCCTCATTCATTTATTAATATTTCTATAATTAAAAATGAAAAATAAATTAATTCAATATATATGTACAACTAATATAGACATGGTTTCATATAATTTTTTACATAACCATGATGATGAATTTATTTGGTCATACATAGTAACTATCACAATGAATATCTTTATCTTGAATTAATTTAATTAATATGTCACAAAAAATGGGTCACTATATTATATATCATATTTTTTTCATGTCACATTCTACTCATGATCATTCTCATAATATATTCATCCCTATGAAACATCAAAATTCAAAAGAACCCCTACTCTTTTCCACCTCATAAATATGTTTTTACATAATGACTTATTATAGAAATGAGAAAATTCATTAGACTCATTAAAAAGATAAATTATTCTACGTTAACACCACTCCATTTTCGATCTCCTATAACCTAGAGCCCCACAAAATAATTTTACGAAATAACCACAAACACTATGAATATTATAAAATAGAGTGAAATTAAGCGGAATTAAAATTTATATCATTAGTAAACAATGATTGATTTAATTCGTATAAACTGGACTATTAACCAATTTGTATAATACAACTATAAATCTAATACATCTATGTCAGGAATCATATTTTTTGTATTCTAAAGCTATCTTGTTCTCTAAATATTCAATAACTTATTACGAATATTTCTCAGATATTTATCTTTATTAACTGGAAAATTAACCTTGATCAATTCCTAAACATGAGTATTATGCATTTAATGAGATCATCTATTTTCATAAGATCCAAATTTTATCATCAAACATCATATAAAACTAGGTTATATAAATGATACATAATACTCATGAATCTCATAATCAATTCTCTAAACAAGGGTTTTATTTATGACCATCCAATAGTTTGAATCGAACCATAAAATATTACATTACATTTAAATATAGTTTACAACTTAAAAATATACCTTCATTTTGCAAACATTTATACGAGTAGTCATAGATCACACTATCCCATATGACCAATCATAGGATATTTTTTCATGGTTTATCAAATTATGATAATATATGAATCCACAATGAAGAGTCTTCAATGATTTTTCTTGCTAATCATATGATGTTACATATAACCAATGATCTAAAATCAAATATTCTATTTTTTGGATAATTCAAAGGATATTTCTATGAACATTACATATTCTCACTTATATTGTCATCATATCTCTAGTTCAAATGATCCCCTGGAAGAGGAACATCATTATAATCAATAATCATGAATAACCACTCCAATAGTTGCAATAAAAATGAATAAATTAGTTAATTAAATCATTTTAATTTTAACAAAAATTGGATATCTCATTCCCCAACAATGCATATTCTCAATAATGACCCATATTTTATGGGGTTATTTAAATCTTGAGGAAAGTAAAATATCATGTCATATATTAGGTAATGTTCTATAAAATAGGATTTCTATCCAAAATATGATCATTTTAATATCCCTAAATGACTCTATTTAGTGAATATTGGGGGAAAATTATGTTTTTGTACCCATATGATGTTACAAAAAACATAATTGATTTCCTTGGATTCATTGAATTCTATTCCAACCTGAATTATAGACCATAAAACCCTATAATGGGTGTTTTGTGAGGCAACGTGTGTGAGTGATATAAGGGATTACCATTAATATTTCATCGATGTAATAAATGGATTTATGTTTTGATTCAAAGGGTTCATGCCAATATTTTCTTTTTTGTGAGTTGGGGTAATTCCTAGAAGATATAACCTAGAATAATATAGATGTCATGAAAAAATAAAGTTTTGAAAATTGATACGTCCTCTACATTGGTGGTTCTGAGGTAAATTTTTCTAGTGATGGGGAATTTCAGACCATGATTTCCATGGAAACTGACCGATAATGTCCTATAATTTTTTATTTCCATTAATTGAAAACAAAAAATTTATTATGTTGAATCTTATTTATTTTTGGAGGAGGGTTTTGTATAATGATTTTAATTTTGCCAAAACTACACCCCACTCATTCCTAATGATCCCATGGATAAATGTAATATATCTTTATAATTACGAATATATTTTGATGTACATTTTATAATTTATCCCATTATCCCATTATATTTATTTATCTATTTTTTATCACTAATTTATGTTATTTTAAATAGGAGTTTCTATACAATTATTACATGTTATTGTTTAATTATTGATAAAGAGAATGATTTTCATGTAACATAACTAGAGGAGGTTGAATATTTTTATTTTCACAGCATTTGATTTAAATTTCGATAGATGATGAAGCATGATGGGGTTTCAAACAATTAATACTCTCTGGATAAATTTAATAATTACTTTTATTTAGTAATAATTAATTATTTACTGATTATTTAACAATATTAGTTTCTGATCTACTAAATGATTTGATAGTTGATGAATTATCATGTATAAGGATATTATATTCCTGAAATTGATAAAAAATTGAATATTTAGTTATGTTGTCTATTGAATTATAATCCATGTTATTTTGAATATTATTTCATAATTGAGTGATTTTTTCATGGACTAGAAAAATGATTATCGACCATTTCAACCCAATAAAAGATGATATTACAGTGTAAGGATTTTTTTTCTATAAAAAAGATCAATTTTCACTTGATTTTTTTGTCGATACATAAAATCAATTAAACTATTGTGCAATGTTATTACACATTCATATTTCAAATTGGGTGATCGTTGAATTTATTATGAGAAATTATTAGACATGAAATAATATCTCTGTAATATAGGTTGGAATAAAATTCTCAATGAGAGATTTTGGTTTCTACTAATATATATGAAATTAGGGTTCTTACAGAATTAGAATCATGTTTCTATGGGTATTTGTGTCATAAATATCACATCAGTCGTCTAGAAATAGGATAAAGAGCAATGTGATATTTTCAAAATGTTGTATCATGATATTAAATGCAATGGATTTGTTTTGAGACTGTAATCATTGACATTATTTATTTAGAGAATGGAAACCTTCTTTTTGTGAAATTTATTTTATAGAACTCATAAGACTCTTTCAACGTGTATAAGGATCCGAAAATCTTATTCATGGTATATAATTGTATTCAAAATTCCTCTGAATTGTTGGATCATTTTGTTCGTGACTTCTTCATCACCGGTTCGGATGTATTGTGGCACTGATCAATGCATTCCATGCATGGTTCAAATAAATTTTTATGATACTAGGTGAAATGTATAATTATACAATTATTATGTTATTTTTTATTTAGACAGATTCATAATTGGTTTTATTAATGTTACAATATAAAATATTAATAACTTATTTACATAAATACTATATATTAAGATAGTATTCGGTAAGAATATATGAATCGTCTTTTGACAATGTTTACTATTTTTCCATGATAGAAAAATGTTCAATGCTTACTAGCATTGGTATTCCACTATTCATTATCGTGAGTATCCATTATTATTTACAACTATGTTTTGTGGATTATTGGAATCTAGGAATCATTAAAATACATTCCTTCCATCAAAAAGATCATGTCCTTAGACTATGAATGTTGGAATATGATAACACAATAGAATATAAACAACAGTCTCTATAGAAGGATTAATTAAATTCCAATAGTAAAAAAATTTGATACCAATTATATGGTCTCAAAGTGTAATATAATATATTTTAGACAAGGTGAATAAACTAAAAAACATCATAAATATATCAATTTTATAAATTAATTATTTGGGTGAATAAATTTTAGTTAATTAAGAGAAAAATAATAGATTGAATTGAAGGATTTTTATTGCAGTTTATTCTAATATAAGATAGTTGTACTCTTATACCACTCTACTCATTAATAGATACACTATGAAATAATTTTATTTTATAAGGGGAATCATAACCTGATTATATATTCATTTTCATTAAAATGTCGGGATAACGACTCAGATAATACTTATTTATTGGGAGTCAAAAACCAAATATGAAAATGGATTTAGAAAAAGAGAGCCACAACATGAAATGTTCTATCATTAAAATTCATGGGTCATAAATAGGGGAAGAGGGGAATAAATTTTTTTTATAAAAAAAAATAATTAGTAAAACTTAGTGTCTATGAAATATATAAATAAGTGTTACAAGTAAAATAAATCAGATGAATTAGCATATAAATAAAGACATTTCAAGTACCATTTCATGATTTAAAGATCATCTCATCTCAATTATGATGTGGAATTAAAAGAGGATGTAATTCATAACATGATATATCTTATCGATGATGAAACCAAGATCACAAAGGAAATAATTTTTTTACCACACATAACATGTTCAACAATTTATTCTCTTAGAAATGTATATTTGCATATATTTTATTTCATATATATAACCATATTCAAGTGTGCTTGAACTTCATTTTTATATATAATTTTAAGGAATAATAATTATCTTCAATGCGAACGATAATTAAAAAATAACATTAAAAGGTATGAGAATATTGGATATAGAACAAGAATTTATAGTTACAACAAATATCTAAGAGATTGAATAATAGTAACCAAAATAATTGTGAAGATATATATTAAATTTTTTTATATATTCCAAACTATATCCATAATAAAAATTCAATTCTAATTTAAAAAAATCAATATTTGCCAATGAATTAAATTAATATTGCAAATATATATGCGGTTAATGAAAAAAAGAATTATAATGAAATTAAATACATAAAAAATAAAACATATTAGTCATTCATTAAGTAAATTATAAACATATTAAAAATGATTAACAATATTAATAAATAATTTAAAAAAACCTAAATATATGAATTTAATTTTAAAAAATAAAATTAATATATATACATACAATACATGTTAATATAAAAATGAAAAAAATTAAGAAAATATAATAACAAGATTAATATATTTTAAATGTATTCATATTGAAAAAAAATTAGTAATAAAAAGCAATAAGAAAAATAAAATAAATAAAATAATTATAATAGAATTACATAAAATAAAATAATAATAATATAACTATTGGACCAAAATAAAATTTAAATGATTCTAACATTATTGATCAATGGTGGTTCTAATGTCATGCTTCTACCATTAGATATTGTAAAAGTACTACTTCTTCAACTTAACTATTGTTGAGTTCAGTGGAAGATAAACTATTGTGAAGAAGTACATCAGTCATCACAGATCTCCCATTGACATATACTAGTTCAAAGCAGTGATACCACTAGCATCACACTGCGGTGAAAATATAGAGTCTCGAAGACCTAATTCCATTGTCAATTCACTTACTTGACATTTTCTAGTTTCTATTAACATTACACTCTTAGAAAATATGGAAATAATTTTTCTTTATTACTTCCACCATTGTAAGAGAAACCATGCCTACTACAACCATGTGGTAATATAAATGAGATCTATAATGATAAAAGAAATTTAATCTGAGGTTATAGAAAAGTGCAACCATTAGAATATAAATAATCAATTGACAATATTTATCCTTCATCTATAGTATATTGATCTAACATTTAAGTGAGAGAGGGTCTATTGTAGAATGGTAAATAAGAAAACTATCTTCAATATGAATGACAATCTAGCATCGCACAAGAGGGAATACCATCACAATTGAATGACCTTACATTTTGAATATGGTTGATCTACCATCACTATTGACCACTTCTACCACTAGATAGGAAATGACATTCTTTGTGATTTTGAT
Source organism: Viscum album (assembly GCA_963277665.1). Lineage (NCBI taxonomy): Eukaryota > Viridiplantae > Streptophyta > Magnoliopsida > Santalales > Viscaceae > Viscum > Viscum album. The sequence continues at coordinate 323,036,750 of OY728161.1, forward strand.
ACAATTATACAGTTGGTAACATCACTATAAGATTATTATAACACCAATGATAAGTTGTTTTCAAGCAATGCAAGGCAGAACAGAACATGTTGGATTAGATCCACTAATATTTTTGATGCAACCCAATAATATATTTCAGGCTAGTATAGTCTTGTATATTTATAGAGAATCATTATCAATTGAATTAGTGAAATTAAGTACGGTCTTCCATGGATGGAGATTCTGAAGGTAATGGTGTTAAAGTAGAGGAAGTAGTTGAAAATTAGATTTGATTAATATTGTAATTTTTCCCATATCATTGAACATTAAGTCTGTCTATTTATTATCCCAATTAAAATACATAGTTATTAAATAGAACATAAGGATTAAATGGAGATATTTTTTAAATCATCCCATCTGTTTAATAAATTATTAATACAACATGTATAGATAAATATATTTCAAAAAAAACTATATCTTATATGAATGAACATAAGAGAAGGTAATTAGAATTTTTAAAACAATTAGAAACTTCCTATGATATCTAAATTACATTTTTCTGTTCATAGATTGTTCAATGAAGTATAAAATGATTTTTAGTATCCTATCATCACAAACAACCTGTCATCCTATAATATTTTGAAAGACATATCATTGAAATAAAAAATTATTATTTATTGAAATTCAATAAATCTGAAACTGTTTCGTGATAATTTGGAAGACTTTGGACTATTAAAAAACAGAATTTTAGAACTCAAAATATTTTATTTAAAATCAAATTGAATCTTTTTAAGGAAATGGAAGATGTTTTATAATAAACTGTTCTATATAACAAATATTATTATAGAATAACTATATACTATTTTTAATAGTACAATCTAAAAAATATTTTTCAAAATAAAAACATGAAGTATGTTCAGGGAAAAATGAGAACACCATATAGACCGATTAATGCTTTAACATGATTGAATAAAATAATGATTTATTATTTATCATTAATATGAAATTTTAATTATAAAATTATAATTTATATAACTAATGTTATAATAAAAAAATAGATAGATAGTTAGGACTAATTTTCACATAAAATAAAAAGAGAGTTTTGGATGAAAAACATAATACATGCTATAAAAATATACAATATAACCAGAAAAATTATAAATTTTTTATCATTGAAGGTTTTGGGGAAATATAACATTTAATGGATGTTTGGTTCAATTATATTATAATTTATTTATTTTCTTGAAATCATTATGGTCAATGAAAATTAATTTCTCAGAAATGAAATTAATGATATTTGATAATATCTAATATTTAATTAAATAATATAAAATTCATTAAAATCCATTAATCTAAATTTTTATTTGATATATTGTTTAAAATATCATCCATGGACCTATTTAGTATGGTTTTTTAATTTATAGTGACTATATTAAACCTCTAAAAGTTATAAAATTGATTAGACCATAAAATTATAAACGATAATTGAAAGGATAAGACAAAAATATAATTAAATAAGAGATAAAAAACTTGTAATTATTATTTTAAATGAGGGTATTTTTACTAATCATAATTTTTTTTTGAAATAAATCTGTTTTGATCTATTTGGATATAAATATTAGTTGAAAATAATGTTTCATTGTTGTGGATCCCCAGGATATTTCCAAAGCTTTCTCATAAATTGAAACATCTTATTTAAATTTATTCGTGCATTAAAATTCATTGATTTAGACAAGACATACTAATACCCATTACATATATTCCTCTCCATGTCTCAATTTCCTTATTTATGGATGATTAGACACATAAGGGTCGTAGGGTTTAATAAAAAGTATGATGTAAGAAGAATATGTATAGTTCTTTACCATGGTTTTTGTTTTATTTATTCTTTCACCTCATTCAAATACTTATTGAACATTATTATATTGTAATGAATGTATCTCCCATATAGTGAGATGATTTTATAACAATATAATTACCAATATCAATCTAAAACATCCATCACATGTGAAATTAATCCATCATTCACATCTAGGGCAGTCTACCACCAAGTGGACAGATGAAATTCATTTTCCATCAGCTACTCTCATAAATACTTAAAATGATAAATTTAATACATATATATGTATATATATTTTATTTTGATGGAATATTTATAATTCTTAAATTTTAAAATAAGACATATATTTTTTTCAATTTTATTCACTAAAGTGAAATCATTGTTCATTCATTTGTGTGGATTACCACCTAAAAAAATGATGGTATTACAATTTAATAAAAATTTCACATGGATATTATATATAAGTTTATTTAAATAAAAAATATGAAAATTATGTTATAATTATATTTATGGAACTATATAATACCATTACCTCCATTCCGTAATAAATGTTGATGAATTGAAATGATTCCTATTAGTGAGTATATATTTCAATCTCTATGAGTGTAACATTTTTAATTTTCCATAACACTCAGTAATTTTTAGTATCAAAATTATAATTGATTTGAAAAATCAGATTCATTTAAAAATTATTACAATAGAGATTATTTATTAATTACCACTTTGACCATAGTCAATATAAATAAGTCATTTTTGACATACGATCCAAATATCGTCAAAACATTCAACATGAATTTAACTAATTCATAAATTTAAAATAAAAATAAAATCATTTAAATCAAAAGTAAAAACTAAAATAAAAAATATTATCATTAATTTAAATAAATAATAATATGATTCTTTTTTCTAAAAGAGTAGGAACACAAATTACATGTCAGGAACAAGCTTAGGGACATCATTTGAAAAAAACCCTCATCTATAGATTTATGTAAATAAAATTTCATCTAGGAACATATTTTAAAAATTATTTTATTGATTTATTTAAAAGGAAATATAATAACATAGTCTAAAATTTATGTCTTTTAAATGTTGAATTCATATTATTTAAGATGGAATATTTTTATGTAATGTTATTACTTTATTTAAAAAATACAAATTCAATGTTTTAATCTAATATATTTGGTGAAAATGAATTTTCATACCACTTAATAAAATTATTTTATATTAGGATACATTATTAGGAAATCATGTTATCATTAAACTAAATCCTTCTATAACTTCCTTCAGGGTATTTTGGTTATGAAAATGGGTTTATAATATGGATGTTTTTTTCTGTATCTAAATTACATTAATATATTAGTTCAATGTTGTTTTTAAATAGTTTTATAATGAAAAGGTGAAATCATAATTTTTATTATTATTTATATGGTACATTATTATAACATATATGAATCATTTGGTATTGATACAACTTATATTAATGGTTGATCACAATTACATAAAATTTTAAATGTTTTATCCAAAAACAACTTATACAACAATTGATCTCAATTATAAATCATGAAAAAAGATGATCTTAGTATAGTTTATTCAAAGGGTGAACCAAATTATATCTATCTAATTAAATGGTTTATGTTCCATGTCATACAATGGAATAGGTAGGTATTATATTTGTGTCGATTACCTAATGAATTTAATTACGATCTAGTTATTTCATACATGAGTTTCATATTTATTATGAATATGATTCCCTATGTTTCAAAAAAAAAGTGTTTTAAGTACATTACTATGGGTTTTAACGACATTCATTAAGAAAGCATTTAGTTATTTTCCAATTTAATTTATATATTTCATACCCTTGAATAATAATTTTTTAATTGTAATTTTATGGTTATCATGTTTTTCACTGTACTAATGAAATTATTCTTTTTTATTTTTCTTATATAGAATTTTTTTCTAATTCAACATATTAACATTTCTCTTACAGTGTTTTTAGAATAATTAGGTGTAAGGATTATGCCAACATCATAATATGGGAAGAAATATCATTAATAGAAAATAAGTACCTTAATAAATGATTTATATTATATTAAAAATTTATATAGTATTGAAATTTCCACATTTATTGTGTAATATATATTTATGGAAGGATGATGACCTGATTATATAATATTCCAATGCTAAAAGAATAATGGTAATGAAATAATGTTAATTATATTGTAATTACATAATATTATCTATTTTTTGGGGATGAGACCTTACTATTGGAATCAAGTCAAGGTTTAGATGAAATAAAGTGTTGGATATTATTGTACATATATTAAAAAAATAATTTATAACAATAATTATTTGTATCTTTAGATAACTGTAGATATTTTCTATAAATTTGAGGAGTTTTTGATACAAAGGATATGTATATCGTGGAAAGTTAACTTTTTCTTATGATTATTTATTATTATTAATTAACATACTCAAAAATTTATTTTAGATTTTAGTAAATTGATCGATCTAGGAGGATCCAAAGTATTAATGGATATGAAGGAGGAAAAGTTGGTATTTTTGTTGTGTAAAAATAAAATGATATATATATATATGGTAATCTCTAGTGGTTATTCATAACCATATATCATGGGTTATTCATAACTACCTGGGCCATAATGAGTTTTACCAAACATCAAAAAATATAGAAATAGATTCATATAAAAGTCCATGTGACAAGGGATGTAGATGTAAACACTTCCAAAAATATAAGTTTTACAAGTGTGGGAATAAGAACCCATTTAACTATATTAAAATGGTTATAAAAGGTATTTTATGAGGTAATAACGTGATGAAAAATAAATTTTCTAGGGGAAAAGTATGTTTTCATTTAACTCCATAAGGGTGAATGAAATAGTTCCAAAAGAACTGATTGGATATTTTAAATGTGGGGGTTTAGATAATATACAAACTAATATCCTATGGGGAAACCTCTGGAAGAAAAAAACATATACCATAAAATAGAATGTTAAAAAATTCCTAATGCAAAATTTTTTGAAGATGATGAAACTATAAAGGATATATGAATTGTATGGATTATATATTGGATTATGTTTTAATATTATTGAATAATAATACATGAATTATTTTTTTGGATGAAAATATTATTAAAAACACCGAAAATCAAATTTAAATAATTTGTTAAAAGTTTTAATGATAAATGTGTCAATATATAGGGAGTTAAGAGTTACGATGTTGTAGATGATTTAAGGATGGTCATTATATTAATTGTAGAATTACCCTTTTGTGTTTTATATTTTTTGTTGTACATTAGAGTCATTTATTATGTATTTTTATATGTATGAGGTATATTTGTACATTAAGTTTAACATATGATTAATTTATTTGATAAGTAATGAACTTTTCATGTATTTTAGATGACTTCGAATGTATTGATACTATTTAGGGTTAAAACGATCATTGATTATTATGGTTATAATTGAGTATTTTCATCATATTTGCATATATTTAATAAGAATTATGTTATTATAGTTATAATAATATAACAACACATATAATGGTAAATAACCTCTAAAATATTTTAAGACTTCAAGGTTTGAAGCCTTGAATGAAGTTCCCCAAGGGCGAATCACCAATCTCTAGATTGTGTTATGTTCTAATTAGTATAAATTTTTTATAAATATTATGTTGGTATTTAGAAAATATTATTTATTTTATAAGTAATAATATGAATAAAAATTTATTTGGCGATGAATTGATTAATGTTTTTAGAAATAATTTCACAATATTTAGAACCTTATATGATTATTCTAAACAAAATATTTTCTACATTTATTAGAGAAATAATTATTAAATTATCTATTTTAAGAACATATGATTTTATTGTTTCATTTTGTTGATTTAGTTTATTTATTAAAATAATATATATGTGAAAAAAAATATCTGAAGTGGTAATATACATTTTTTTGAGACATTAAGAATGATTGTTGTAATTTTGAGATATATTTAATGCTTATCATTGAATAATAAGTGATTAATTACATATAGTTTTTATATCTTTAAATTTATATTATTATTTAATAATTTTTTAAAATATGTTTTCAATTTTCATATAATTTTAGTTTTTTTATTTCTTATTCTCTGTATTAATAACTTGTGTTCATTTTTTGGAATTTTGTGGTCCTTATGAGGTCAATACTAGTAATTAATAATTGAAAAAGTCAACATTATTACTCATATTTAGAGAAAAATATAATATTTATTATTAAATTGATTATGAGATGAAGTTATGAATATAAAGTATGTATATTTCATTAGGTTCTTTGTCATACATTGATGGAATTCCTCGAAACATGAAAAATGATCTTAAAAATTTTTATACTATAAATTTTTTATGATGTATCAATGTTATTTTTCGCACCACAATATTCTATGGTTTTGTGGAAATTTATTTTCACATAATAATCAGTTTTCGTATGATCAAGGTTCCCATATTTTTATCTATATTAATTTGAACATTATTTTTTATTTATGTGCCCATATTTTATCATTGATCAAATATTTTCTGATTTGGAGAGTAATTATATATAATTCAACATAGACACCATATTTCCCTTTAAATGATTCAAAAAGGTTGTTTTATTAACTCATTTTGATTTGGGATTCTAATAAAGTTATTTCCAAATGGTAACACTTATATTATAATAAAAATAAAGAAGGAATGTTCCAATTTAATGTATACATGTGAAAATAATTTCCCTACTATAGTATCCATTATTATATTTTTTGGTTCATTTTGAAGATTTAATATTTTATGCAAATAAAATACCTCTTTATATGTTTTATGGGTAATAATGTATTTTTTATTTTAACGGTATTTCAATATCGAAAAATTTACTGAATAAATTTTAAAAATAGTTTATAAATGGTTTAGGATGATGTTGTCCTAGAATAAAATGTTTTTCATCATGATATGGTATATTTGTAATATAAATGATTAAAAGAAGTAAAAAATATAGGTTAAATGAACTGTTGTGACACATTATAGAACATGAAAAATGGGTGATCTTGATACAAAATATATGATGGTTTGATCCACATTATATATCATGAAAAATATGTGAGCCTGATATAGCCTATGGGAAGTGTGAGGACCATCACAAATAATTAATTAATTGTGTCATGTTGCATATCATCAATGATGAGAAGGATATTGTCAATTGGTGTGGTTTCTATTATGGATTAAACTATAATCTAGGTATGTATGACGTGAGTTTAAAATGGGTCATGAATATGATTCTCATTGTTACTTAAAAATATGTTTTAGTAGATTGATATTGGTTATAAATTTATTCATCTCGAAAATTTTGTAATTGTCATATTGAAATTATTAATTTTATATACTAAAATATTAATGTGATAATTTTTTGTATTTTATGGGTTTTTCTATTTTTTACTGGAACTAAATTTCCTCATTTTATGTCTCTTATTAGGATTTCTATTTTCATCCAATTTATTAAATTATTTTCCTAATATATTACTGATTATTATGGGGTAATATTTGGTAATTATAATAACTTTTAATGATATATTATAAAAATTGAACATATTTCTTTGAAAATTATTATTATATTATTAAAATGGATACTATATGAAAGTTTCCACTTTTGGATTATTATATTTATTTATGTAAGGGTGATAAATTGTTTTCATCATGTTATATACATAAATGATATTAGAGAACAAATTAAAGTTAATACAAGTATTTATACTATAGATTATGTAATTTACATGGTCATGTCCATACATCTACGTATTCAACAATGTTCCCTGAAAACTATACCTAGGGATCATAGCCATCGGGAACAAATAATAAACATAATTTATGGGGGATTTAATTAAAATTCAAGATATTTTACACTCATATCAATAGATAAAATGAAGAAAATATAATTCCCTATTATGATCCATCATAAAATATAATATTGTAAAAATCTGTTTTTATCAATATGATTCCTTGAATCACACCTCAGTGTGATCATATCAATTCACATTACATTTTGAGTTTCATTATTCCATATCAAAATGTAAACTTTAATCCTCAGGATCCAAATACTATTGAATATAGCCTCTTAATATGAAATAATATCCATTCTATTAAAATAAATTGACAAAAAATACACGTTGTCTAGCTATGATCTTATAAAACAAATAACCCCAAACTCAAATAATGAATGACACCCATAGATCCACTCAGATCATGTACTCCCACTTTACAATAAAAAAATTAATATTTAATTTAATGCACACATTTAGTGGTAATAATTGTTCCCACATACCACAAATATTTAAATACCACATCATGTAAGGTCTCTTAATCACCACCCAATGCATTTCTAAATTACATCATAATCCATGAGACCATAATTAATTCTAATTTATCATTAATAATCTATATAATTCAAAAATCCTTTTTAAAAGTGTTTCCATACTTATTCTATATTATACAATTGAAGAATTTAGCTTATGGTGACATATAATCATTCAAACATCGAGCTACAATGTACCTTTCACTCATATAAAAACATATTATATTCTCCAATACAATTCAAAAAAAAACCATAAATATGCTAATTAATTTCATCCAATATTTCGGAATAATAAATATAAATAAAAATCCTTTAATACCGAAAAAATCCTAATTATGAGTAATAACATATCATGATATGATTCTTATGATGATAATAAAATTTTCTATTATTCATAATTGTTTTGACTATACTGTAGTGAATGGTCTAGGGTCTATTCTATTTTCATCATACTATAATTCCATTAGAAAAAATTTCAATATATCTATTCACTAGACATTCAATGAGTACCTTTTAGTCACATATGGATGACAAGAGTGAATATTAGTAAACTCAGACACTAAATAATACCTCTATGAAGCCTAGGATAAATAGACTTTGTTGAGAAATTAGGTAAGAAAAAAGTATTTATATCTACTAATACCTAATGTATCTAAATTACAGTACCGAATAATATTAGAAATTATTGCACCATATTCATCAATCAATTAAATTTATCTAAAAATACTTACTAGGAAACATTATTCCATGATATTGAGTGGATTGAGGAATTTTACAATTATAAAAAACCCAGATAAAATCATATCCATCCATTAATGTATGTCCATATAATCCATGATGAAACACCATATTCATTAGGTATATATAACAATCTTCTCAAACCCACTATATAGTGATCATATGATTCATGTTTAAAAAACATATCATTGTAGTGTTACACTTCCTAATAATCTATAATTTATTCATAAATTGGGAATAATGATATTCTCTTATTCATTATTACAAAATTAACACATAAATTTAATATAAATTGGGGTCATAATGTCCAAAAAATATATATTGACACTCATTGATTTGTTAATTTATCTAGAATTAAATTTGAATAATAACTTACCTCAATATCTTTGTACAACTAATACTGACATGGCTACATAAAAATTTAAACCAAACCATGTTGAGGAATTTATTTTGTCATACACACTAACTATCATAATAAATATCTTTATCTAGAATTAATCTAATTAATATGTCACAAAAAATGGGTCACTGTATTATATTTTAAATTTTTTTCATGTCACATTCTACTAATGTTCATTCTCATAATATATCCACCCCTATTAAACAAAAAAAATCAACGAAACCCCTACTCTTTTACACCTCATAAATATGTTTTTACATAATTCTTTATTAATGAATTTAGAAAATTATTTATAATAATTAAAATGATGAATGATTCTCCCTGAACACCACTACATTTTATATCTCCTATAAACTAGAATTCCACAAAATACTATTACTACATGACCACAAACACTATTAATATTTTAATTTATTGTAAAATTAATAAGCATTAAATTTTATATAATAAAAAAAAATGATTTATTTAATTCATAAAACGGGAAAATTGACCTATCATTATAATACAAGTGTAAATCTAATACATCTATTTTAGGAATCAAATTTTTAGTATTCGAATGTTTTTTTCTCCTAATATTTAATAATTTATTGCGAATATATTTCAGATATTTATCTTTATAAACTGAAAAATTATCCCAGATCAATTCCTTCACCTGTGTATTATGTATTGAATGAGAAAATCTAGATCAATAACATCCAAATTCTATCATGAAACCTCATATACAACTAGGTCATATAAATGATACATATTACTCATGATTCTCATAGTCAATTCTCAAAAAAGGGTTTTATTTATGGCCATCCTATAGTGTGAAACGACCCATAAAATCTTACATTACATTGGAATATTGGAAATAACCTATAAATATACCATCATTTTCCAAATATTTATACATGTTTTCATAGATCATACTATACCAGAAGGAAAATCATTGGAGATTTTGTCATGGTCTATCAAATTATGATTATATGTGAATCCACTATGAAGAGTCATCAATGATTTTTCTTACTAATCACGTGATGTTACATATAACCAATGATCTAAAATAAAACAAACTATTTTTTTGGATCATTCATAAGATATTTCTATGAACATTACCCTTTCACACTTATATTTTTATCATATCATTCGTTCAAATGATCCCATAGATGAGGATACAACAAATTAATCAATATTCATGAAGATCCACTACAATAGTAATAACAAAAATGAAGACATTAATTTGTTATATCTTTTTAGTTTTAAAAAATAGGATATCTCATTCCCTAGTAATGCATATTATGAATAATGACCCATATTCTATCGGGTTATTTCATTCTATCCAAAATATGATCATTTGAATATCCCGAATTAACTCTATTTTGAGTATATTGGCGAACAATTTTTGTTTTGGTACCCATATGATGTTACAAATAACATAATTTAGTTCCTTGGATTTATTGAATTGAAGTATGGACCGTAAAAACCTATAATGGGGGTTTACTGAGGTAATGTGTGTGAGAGATATAAGGGATTACCATTAATAGTTCATTGATGTGATTTATGGATTTGTTTTTTGATTCATAGGGTTATTGCCAATTTTTTATTTTCTTTTTTGAGCTAGGGATGATTCATAGAAGATGTAACATAGGAGAATATATATTTCATTAAAGATTTTTTTTGGAAATTGATAGGTCCTCTACATTGGTTGTTTGGAGGTCACTTTTTCTAGTGAGGGGGTATTTCACACCATGATGTCCTTGGATTATAACTGATAATCTACTATAATGTTTTATTTCAATTAATTGAAAACATAAAATTTATTAGGTTGGCCTTTATGTTTTTTTTGGAGGAGGGTGGTGTATATTGATTTAAAATATTCAAAAACTACACCCCAATCAATACTAATTATCCCCTATATAAGTTTAATATACCTATATAATTACTAATATATTATTATGTACATTTTTAATTTATCCCACCATTCTATTCTATTTATATATCCATTTTTTGTCACTAATTTAAGTAATTTTAATTAGGGGTTTCTATAATACTATTACATGTTATTGTATAATTATTGATAAGGAGAATGTGTTTCTTTTATAATAACTAGAGGAGGCTGAAAATTTTTATGTTCACACCATTGGATTTATATTTAGAGACATGATGAAGGCTAATGGAGTTTCTAACAATTTTTACTCTATAAATAAATATAATAATTACATTTAAATAGTAATAAATAATTATTTACGTATTATGGAATGATATTAGTTTATTATATACTAAATGATTTGATAAGTATTGAATTATCTTTAATGAGGATGTGATATTCTTGACATTGATGAAAAATTTAATATTTACTTATGCGGTCTATTGAATTATAATCCATGTTCTTTTGAAAATTATCTCTAAATAAAATGAATGTTTTATGGACTATAAAATTTTTTATCGGCCATTTAAATCCTGAAAAGGATGATATGATGTTTTTAGGATTCGTAGTCTTTAAAAAAGAGCCATTTTTACTTAATTGTTTTGTGGATACCTAAAATCAACTAAACTATTGTGGAATGTTATTACATAGTCATATGTTACATTGGGTGATCTCAAAAAATTTTATGAGACACGATTAGAACTGAAATAATCCCTAAGAAAAATAAGTTGGTATAATAGACTAAATGGGAGATTGTTTTTGAGACCAAGATGTTTGAAATTACGGTTTTTACTGAATTTGAATCATGTTTCTATGTGTATTTTTTTTAATAAATTACGCAACAGACCTCTTGTAACATAATAAAGAGTAATGAGATATTTTCAAAATGTTGGATCACAATATGAGGACTAGATCAAATGATTATACATGTTATTGTGTTAGTGCAGTTCTATAGACATGAGATTATATCATAATATAGAGATAATAAAGGATAATAAATTACCTAGTAAAGGTAGTGATTGATGGGATTAGTTATTATTTGAGGTGTAGAACTAAGATTGTGTGATTAGTGTCTTGGCGATGTGTCAATGATTTATGTTATTGTATATTGGACTCATGTGCTATTATACATGTGTGATTTCGTTATCTATAGATGGGTGAATAATTATAATATACTACCAAAGATATTTTTTCCATATTAAAAGGAGTAGTAGAGAGTGAAGTGTGACATACAACATGAGAAGGGGTCTCATGGGTCTAAAATAACGATGGCGTAGAGCATCCCCGATGACTAAATCTGTGCTCTCTGAAGAAAGGGAACCCATCCAGGAATAGCAATGAGAACCTATCCCTACAGTCTTGCAAGGATGGAAAAAATTAAGTAACTCTATTACACTCCATCAATGTTTTAATAGTTCTTATATGGGATTATGTATTTTTAGTCTATAAAAGTCCATGTATTTAATAACACTAGTAAAATTTTCATACAAGATATAGTATACTAGTTTTGAAAGAATTTTCCTAAAATCATTTCTATGAACATATGTTCTGTGATTGGTTGGCATCACCATAACCAATACTATATTAACATGGACCTTTTAATTATTTTTATTACATTGAATATGATGGTAGATTATATTTAGATTCACGTTGGGTAAACTTTATATATTTTGAAGGTCATGGATGAAAAACACCACCTTAGGTGATAAGGTAACAAATAATGTTTTTGATGAGGGCCCTATATTGAGTTATTTTGATATAGTTGTATTTAGATGATTTAAACACAATGAGTGACAAGGGGTGTGCTGGGATAAACATTTTATAATTTACCATGTTATTTCAAGTATTATATGAGGACTTATTGGTTGATCTCCCTTGACTGTACATGTTGGGTATTGGGTATGAATATAGTAGAGGATGATCATATTCTAGAATATCATCTAATGAGGAAGGATAAACTATCATGGGGGATGGATAACACATGATAAGGCATTGTTCATGGATTTATGATGTCATTGTTTGAAAACAAAATCTATCAAATTTGGGTGACTTAATTATTTTACATATGCTTGTATGTATATAATGGTGCATTGCATTGGAATACTATGTAACACTTACAATATATATTATAACACCATACAATGGAACTATACTACCCATACAGACCTATTGTATGGTTTTAATATTTATTATAGATGTATAGGGTATTAGGCAAGAGGATGTAATGACTATTATCATATTGGGTATGTACAATGTCATAGGGATGATATTATGAAATTTTTTATTTTTTATTTATATATATAAGTTTATTCAAATGGTAGATTATTTGTTCAGTTAATTTATACTTACACATTCATAATAATATAATAATATATATTGATATAAGTCTATGTATATGTTTGTCATAGATTTGGATATGTAATTTATCTAATTTTTTTACTATAATGAGATAAAATATTGTACACTTTATGGGTCCCCACCCCACTTGTTCGTAACCTTTATTTTAATACGAGTTTTAATTGAGGTTTTTTTAAATATCACCATGATACTATTGGATATCCCCTAGATTTGGTTATATAAATGGATATGGGATTATGAATTCACACATTCATTGTTCATATAGACAGGAGGAACTTCATAGGTGGTACTGGAAAACTAAACTCTCAGGGGGAAATTTCTAGGGTACATCCTTTATCGTAAGTCCCTGTAAAGAACAAAAACATATCGATGGGGACCTATTTAGACAATATCAGATTTTTGGAGGTATGGGATGTTATAAATAGTATTAGATTTAATTCCTTGAACCATTACATTGAAGACACTAGAAAAATCAACTAGTGTGTGAGGTATAGTTCACACTTGACCATTGTAGTTTCAGGTGAAAAAAATTCTCTCATTTTAGATGATGCGGATAGATCCATTATCCTGAAGCCTTTCCAAAGGTAAAATTATCAGGCAGATGTTTTGGATGAATAAAATATATAGGGTTCATGGTAAGGAAAAATATAAAATTATGATGGTAAGATATAAGGATAAAACATCTGCTAAAAAATATTTCTTATGAGCCTTTAGTAAGATCATGAAATTACTTAAGAGAGTTTGTCTCATGTATCAGTTAAAATACAATGTGTTGATTACCACATGAAAAAAAAACTAACCATCTAATATGATCATCCACAATTTTTAATTTCATATTCTGATAACATTCTGATTCATCACCCTTTGATGCAAATACACATCTCTCGCCATTATAAACGCCACTCAAACCAAATAAAAACTAACAATTGATCGTCCAATGATTTCGAAAAACATTCAATGTACAATCATCTAGAATTCAGGATAATCATATGATTCTTTTATCATTACATAATATATAAAAACCTAGAATTGTAATATATCCAATAAAATTTAGAATGATATTAAAAAATCATCCCATATATCCATACCATATACTATTATTAAGATAACAGAAATTACTATACATCTATAAGGTAACGATTTCATAACAAAATGAGTTGCATAACCCATAGATAAACTATCTTGAATAATGAGTTTTTTTAATTCTAATTATACATATATCACACATACCAAACAAGTTCCCCATTCCAATATAATCACTAACCAACCATCCCAAGGATGATCTAATTTCATATTGTTTCATCATAGGCAAGGATAATTTTAAACTCATACAATTTTTCATCAATATGATATAAATCATAGATAAAACTCTAAATGTTTTATAATACCATTTTTCTTAAAAAAATTCATACATTAGTAAGCATACCACGAAGTTACCCATTTCTATATAACCCGATACATTGCAAAATGATTCAAATCCCATAAATACATGGCTATCATACAACATTTTCAATTAAATATTTGATCTTGAATTGAGATGATTTGGCTATAATCAATCTCTTCCATTGAAATATTATATAAAAAATTAGTGGGGATGGTGACTTGAATTAATAATTCTTATCATATGTGGGAGGAATTTATATATATAATCTCTATGGAAAATAATATATAACTAATTTAAAATAATTTTTCAATAAAATATAAGTGGCATAAATAAAAATAATATAGGATGATAAAAATTCAATAGATTCCAACTATTTTAAATAAAATATCGTTAAAAAAATTCGTGATATGGAAAAATTAATGACCCGGATTTCAAGAGTTCTAATTACAATGGAAAGGGAAATTCATCATCAACCCAACATCATATTGTAATAATAATTATAATAAAAACCACTATCATGGCATACTATAATACTCTAGAGTGATGTAAAATATTGAAACTAACATCATTCACCTTTACGAACCACATGATATTTATGTCACTCATACCCTAGTAGCTCTATAAACTCATCGAAGCACCATAAAATTACTTTTTTCATTATAAAAAAAATCCATTTTTGGAACAAATTTATTTCTATGTTGAGTATAAAATACCATAAGATTTATATGAATATAAATTATATATATATAATGAGTTAAAAACCCCCAATATTAGAGGAGTAATGATGAATACATATAGGACGAACATATATTTTTATATATGACATACGATTGCACATATTATCTATATATAATTTCCAAATTTTCACCACTTTGATAAATAATTTTATATAATTTAATTTCATATTTCCATTTAATGGTCCTATAAGTTATGAAAATAAATTCTTACCACATATTATCTTTTAATGTATAATGTACTTCTTAAGAAATTCATTAAATAAATAATTTTACTAAGACACATATACCACAAAATTAAATCATATAATATTTTATAATATTATTTTAGAATGTTATTTTTTTTCCATAAAAGGCTGTTAGTAAATTATTTTTTCATGTTAACTAGTCCATGAGGATGTTTTGGAGAATTGGATGAGAGATTGTTCAAATATGTCATCTAGGAGGTTTTTTGTGTGTGTAGTGATTTAGGTTGCATTGTGGATGTATGGTTTAGCGATTTGGATATGGAATGGACGTTTAGGATTCATCATGTTGTATAATATGGCTGGATTGGTACCATATACATTTTTGGTGTATTCTTGACATCCATGAGGTCTTACTCTAATAGAATATTTATTATATATTGTGGGGTTTGATGGTGTTTTCCATTATATAGTTAAATGTATCTTGTGTATACAACGGTGATTTTAGATTTTTTTGAGTAACTATATTACATGATAATGTGGATTATATTTTCCTAGCTCCGTGAGTTAAACTCCCATGTCTTAGATGTATGTAATTTTCTATAAACATTATCTAGTATTACTAATTTTTTATTTCTAATAAATCATGATTTTTTGATTTCAAGAAACTAATAACCCGAAAACATGGACCAAAATTCCCTTGATTTGTTTCACTTTTTTCTCTTTTCTATAAATTCTGAAATACCCTCTAAAACCAATCATTTATCCTTTAATTTCATTGAATCTTCAGGGAATCATGGACTTCCTTAGATGTCCATCGAGTTTCCTATTATTTACTTGTATCCTTTCATATGGGTGATAATTTATTATTCTTACATAGTATTATGTGTATCATTCCTTTTGTATTTCATTCTTATTCATCCATGGGAATTCTATATGGAAATATATGTTCAATTTTGGGGGTGGTGTGGTAGTGAATCAGTTAATTAATTCTATGGTATTGTTTGTGTTAGATTTCATTATTATTGGATTGATTCTATTGTCATATCTTCATCATATTTCACATGAAAAAAATATAATTATTTAGTTGATTTATAGGATTTATTAACATTATTTATCCATGAGTATAATATTGAATAAAAATATTTTATATTTAACTATGGTAATATTATATATTTTTATAATAATGATAATTATTTTAACTAAATAAAATATGGTCAATTTTCTTCGGTAAACTCATTTTTAGTTGATTCAATGATATATTCTCATGATATTTATTCATGATTCCTTTTATTGAGAATTTTTTTTGGTAGATAATGTTACATAGATATGATTATGTATTTGGAATCATAAATTATTAAGTGAAATATATATAATGATGGTATGAAACATATTTTTTATTATATTTAAAATTTATTTATTTATTACCATAAATTTTGTGTTAACAAATGTGACATCATGTAAATTTAAATATATCTATGTGTAATATATATATATTTTTCTAGGAATTTTTTTCCCTTTTACACAAGACCTTATTTTTGGGGGGCCAATTTTTTATATCCTTGTGAATGGTATGAGGTGATAATAAGGTATGTTATTTCCATTGGATTGTTTCTTTGAGTATGGATATGAAGGGTTAAGATTGTATTTGTAAATGTCTATATTTGATTTTTTTATTATAGTTATAGGGATATTATTATTTGATGGGAATGTGATGCATAGGGTTCATTATGCTTTCTATTTTGGTGATGTGTGGAATATTTTGAAATTACTAGGTATCTCTAAAAATAGATTATTAATTAAAATCTGGTTATTTTTATTGCTTAAAATATACAATATATATCAATAAATTGAGATATAAATACTTTTAATGAATAGTTATGTATTTTGGAATAAATTTGGGTAATCAATAATTATGGTCATTCATTAATTAAGTAGTTTAATGGAAAATGAATTTCAATTAAATGGAAAATGTAAAATGATTATACAATGTCATTTCACCATAAAATAAGAAGTTTTTATAATTATTTTTTTAACATTGTAATGACCTTGTGATAAATTATTTTGATATAGTGTAATGTGGTGGTAGTGTGTTAAATTTGTGGTGTTGTGATGTTTATGAGTCCAAATAGTTCAGTAATGATATTGTACCCTTTATACAGGGCTTATGTATAGATATTTATATAAAATTAATTTTTTGTTATTTTTTTCTGAATCCCAAATATTTAATATAACATAATAGATGATCGAATGTTCAGGGTTCTTGATACATTCACCATTAATATTTGAGGTTGAGAGAATATATAGATTAATATGTCGCCTTCCCCATCATTTGTATATGACTGGAATAATTTATTATTTATGTGGTTTTTATGGGGATACGTTTTTGATATTGTGTGGTTGGGAGGGAGAATTTTTATATGTACATCATGTTGATGATATAAAACAAATAAGTACATGTGGATGTGGTAATAATAAATGATGGGGGTTGTGCACGGTTATTAGAGGGTTTATGTTTGATGTTTTAATTTTTTTAATAACATACTGATATTGATATGTGTCGATATTTTGACAATATATTGATATATGAATATTCAATTTTTTTATAACATTTATTGACTACTGTAAACAAGATATGTTGGACCATGAAGGAGGTTGTGATTGGATGGGTAGAGACCTGATCAGCATGTTATGTGAAAAAATAGCACTTTTTATTATAACACAACAATAAATAGGTTGAAGACACATTTCACATGATATTTAGAATAATTATTACAAATGATGGGGAATTGGTTATTTGTTACAATTTATTTTGTAGTATTTAGGTTATATTATAGGTCATTGGTGAGATATTTTGGGGGAGGAGCTTGGTGTGGTTGTGTGGTAGTTGACTTATTAGTTTCTTGGTGTGAATAAAATATATTCATTGTTTTTTTTATTTTTCTATTTTATCATATGTGGATTCATGGATGATCTGACAATGTGTAAATAAAATTATTAAACACACACACACAGAGATATATATATATATATATATATATATGTGAATTACATAGAAGAGATCTAGTGTGACTTTGAATATTGGGCTGGATGGTTCATGTTCATAGTTGGGGAAATGAGGCAGATTTTTCTTACATCGAATTATACATTACATATTATCTGTTATCTTTAATTTTTATTTTATATTGATTAATTTTTGGAATTTTTTACCCTTTTATTATTTTATAATTTTTTTTATTAGTGGAATTATCTATGAATTTAATGATAATTTTGGTGTAATACAAAATATATTCATGCTATTTACCACGGTGGTTTCTCTAACATATGTCTTATTTGTGGCTATAAAAACTTGTCTATTTAAAATTCATTATAATCCAATAATTGGTTTCCCAATAGGGTTTGGTGGGGTTGGCATGAGAATGTGTTATCACAACATCTTGTTAAGAGTAATAGTTGATAATATAGTTTGGAACTATAAGGACTTCATTGGATGTTTTGGAAATGGTTAAAGTTTAGCAGGGTGAGGGATGTAAACCATAGTTACCAGATTTAAAATTGAATTTTATGGAACAATTTTCCTGATTTCAGAACCAATAATTTACCAAATAGAGATGTAAAATGGTGTTTCCTACTCATTAGTGGCATATTAATAAAACATTCTTCATGATTTATTTATAATGAGTATAAACTCAGTGTAATTTTTTGAAATTAAATAAGTTGAGTTAAATTAAAATTCATTGATCTATATAATCAATGTAAAGATAAATTTTTTCTCATTGTTGTAGAGATGAATTTAATTTTGAATCAATTCATGGTATTTTTTGAGGTTTATCAAATGAACATAGTGACGATCTGATGTTTTTTTATTCAGTGAGAGGATCTTTTATGAAAGAATGAATATTATTTCCACATTTATATAATACATTTTTATGAGGATAAACTATATTATTCTTATATATATCTTCCTAGTTTCATAATATTTAGATATCATTCATCATGATTTTTTCTAGTGAATTTGTTTTGGTTAAATAGTCATTATACAAATCTGTGGGTAAGAATGACAATGGGGGATCATTAATCATAGGAAGATAATTAAGGAATGTTTTTTGGGGGTTCGTTTGTAAGGATACTATGTGTCAAATTTATATCATTGATGATGAATATAATGTAGATGATGTAACTAATATATAATAAAAGAGATAGACTATGTTTATGGGAGCATAATATCACTTTTATGAACCTTATACAATGTTATGAAAATTATTTTCCAAATGAAGAGTTGAATATGTCTATTTAAAAGAGGTGATATTCCAAGTAATATGACATTCCCTAACTTTATTTCGGTTTCCTATGTATGTTGAAGTGTAAGAGAAAGGTGAGGAAATGTAGTTGATAGATGGTTAACTATGATCAATTGGAGATGGTAGCCATCAGAGTATATTGAGGACCCTAGATACTATATCTGGGTAAATATTACATATAAATTATGGTTTCATCTAGTTATTATATTTCCATTACAGTTGTATTCTATGAATTTAATCTGGCTAATAGATTCATTTCCCTTGTATATAGACTTGTTCTACCATCTATCAATGATAGAATACACAGTCATAAGTGATCTCAATGTAAAAATTGATTCATGGATTGTCAATGAATTGGATTCTATATACCTTATCATCCATAATAGTAGACGTAACCGTGGATTTTTTATTAGCAGTTGGAGAATTGTGATTATATTTTTTTAGGAGAAGATTGACCTCCTAGAGGTCATCTGCATTATTTCACTTTCTATATAAGAAAAAGGGTTCATGATGATTACTGTTTTAGTTATTAAAAAAGGTAATGGATTTAGGGATGATAAAATTCAATTTTTTGAGATGTCCAATCTAGACAGAACATATATAATTTATTGTACCATATATTTATCCATTTTCAAATGATTTTACATTATTTTAAATATCACGAAAAACCATTATTGAATTCATTGGGTTCAAGTATTGGTACACATGGAATAGAGGATTGAAGTTCCCTCACTGTTGACTATTCTAGTTTGGGCTCATGAAAGATTGCAAGATATATACATATGATACAGGATGATGACATTATAAAATCCAATATATGGATATTAATGTCATCTTAACATATATCTATATTTATCATTTATTATTTTAATGGTTGATTTTGGAGTGTAACTTCATTCTATTCATACAAAGGAGAGATGTGTTTTATCAAAAAAAGGTCTAATGTTCGGTAATTTCAATTGTATGTGATCATGAGATAAGTATTATATTAATGAAGTTATTTATATCCCAATAAGAATCTGGTTTTTAGTTTAATTTTATATATAAATTATTGATATCCCATGAGTAATATAAGAGTTTCTAGATAATTTTCCTGAGGTTTTTATGGCATTAATCATTCATTTCGATATCATTTTTATGATTATTTTGTAGTTCAGTGAATTTTTTGTTGATATTTATTATAAAATTATGGTAATTTTATATTAGAAAAATTATATATTAATATATATATGATCTAATTTATATGTTCTTAAATGTCCTAGTGTTTCATCATGTAGTGATCCAATTTAATTTTAGATTAATGAATAATATTTTCTATTGATTTTTATATATAATATAATACTGAATCAGATGGGAGTAAAGAAATGTTACACTCTCATAAGGATTGATGATTTATTATAATATATGGTTGAACTAGAAATTTATACATTACATATATGTGATTATATAATTACAAGATGTGGTCGAAATGGTAAAATTCTCGAATGATTGAATCTATGAATGACCCATATAATTTGATGGGGATCGTGTTTTTTATGTACCATGACTAATAGGATATATTCAAGTTAGTCTTCATCATGGAAATGATTGGAGGAGGGCTGATCATATATATTTATGTATATTTATAAATTTATTCAACATAATTACGTTATTTAATATATTTCCATGTGAATATATTTTATTATAGACCATCACATCTATATTCATGTGGTTTCTTATTTGGGAGTTGAAGAAGATCCATAATATAGAGAGGTGGAAATTTATTGGGTGACACATATGTAGTTTCAGAGGTCCAAATATTTCTATGTCTTTTTTCCTATTAGTGGATTTTCATTTATAAATTCCCTCTAGTAATTAATCCATTTATATCCCTCTACAATATGAACTCAGCTTTCTTAGTGAGAGATAAATACCAAAAATCACCCACTACATTAATATTATGTTATGTAGTTAAATCTTTATATGTATTTCAATTGTGGATGTGATTTTTGATGTGATCTATGATGATTACCATTTAGGTATAGAAATCATTATTATGCATAATATGATCTATTTTAATATTGACTTGGTTAGTTACATCCCAATGAGAATACAATTTAATCCCATGATCTGGTGTAGCGAGTTATTGTTTATTCATTAATGTTATGGTGAAATTTCCAAATTAATGACTGATTTTTCTTATTAAATGGTAATTATATATTGAGGAATGTTATTATACCCATTGAGAAATTAATGAGTGAAAATACAAGTGGATGATCTTATTATATTACTACAATATTTTGGTAACTAATTTCATGGAGAATGAAAGTATTGTTTCCAATTGTGTTTGAGTATGGTGTTACTCAGAGACATTGTTTTTGTATACATAGACCTATGTTTTTTATAGGATCTTGAATTGGTATATCTCAATGAGAAGGAATATTGGGATTTACATTTTAGGATTCAGGGGAATAAGAAATCAAATTCTGATACGTTTAATGATTCTATGATGAAAATTGATACAGAATTTCAAATCGTTAGTAATGATGAAAATTTTGAATACACGAAGCATTAAAGTAAAATGGATGAAGATGAGGATGAATAGAATGAATTCCTATTTTCTTCCTATATTTTCCAAAAGTACTAAATTGAATCCCAAAAACTTTGGTGATCAATAATAAAGTATCTTAACCTGGTATGGAACTCCCCCTCATATGTCTGAGAAGGTTCTTGTATGATCTGTTAAACATATATAGACTTTGATCGCTTCTATACTACTTGTTTTAGGTATGTCCGTAAATAATATGATATCCAATGGGGGGAGCAAAAGAATGTCGAAATATGAGGATGGTTCATGATGAGTTTATTTTATTATTTATTTTTTGGTGGTTAACTCAGTAATATACAACTATATTCTATAGTGTATTCATATTAATAATCATATTTTTTGGTTGTTGATTAAAATAATAATAATAATGATAATGTGTTATCCTGTTTTCATAAAATTGTCATTCAATATTTAGAGGTAAATAATTGATTATAATTTGGTAAAAAAACACTAGGTATATGCACATAATTCATTAGGGAGGCTTTATCTGAAAATATTTATGGTTAGATATTCCCATATGAGGATTATCACTCAGACTTTTATTTTTTCTAATATATTGTTTATCTAATAAATATATACACTAAAATAAGTGGACTATAATATTATATTTAACAGAATAAAGGAAAAAAATGGATCATGGATTTTTATGTATCGAATTCATCACTCTTATTCCATTAGTGACTGAAATTGGGGTTTTCCGCTCTATGATCCCAATTTGGTTGTTTAGGGGAATCATAGGGGAAAATAACATAAAATAGATCATTAGGTCGGATACCTATACACATATTCTCTAGGGAACCTCTCTAAAACAACATCATCAAAGTGACAAATAAATTTTAAAATTTAGGCACCTACTCACATATGGGAAATTATTTCTTGTAACAACCTTCAAAATATAAATTATGGTCATCTTCTTATTCTTTTTTTCCTTTTTACCAGTGAATTGAATCCTCAATTAGATTTCAAGTTCAATGAGTCATGGTCTAAAATTCTATTTCTGATAAGATCATTTGTGAGTTATGGAAATCATTATATTCTGGATAAGATGTTTTTCCATGAATTCATAAATTGAGTCTCCTGAAATATAAGCATAATAGATGGATTAAGGACTCTATATGTTGATCTGATATGGAAATTTCCTTTCTTGAGTCCTCCCTTTATATGTTGAAAGAGAAAATCAGCAATTGAGACTTCACCACTGATCTCTCATAGTTAATATATTTTCAATATATACATAAATACATTATATCATGGAAATAAATGATTCTAAAAGGATCATTAATGATAAAATATATTGTAGATGGTATCTAAATTCATTTTTTTTCATATTAGAGAGCCCATAAATCATTCAGCCAACACTATTTATTAGTGGGTGGTGGAAATTTCATTTAGGATAAAAGGATTATATTCTAGAAATTTTTTTACAATTACAATAAAATTTTATGTGGTTATAGAATATTGGGTGATATGAAATATGCTATTATTCATAATCATGTTATACATGAAGGTGTACATTTTATTAGAATCATTCTCCTTGAGTGTTACATTATATACTCTTTATCCTTCCTTAATACTAACTGAGCTCCTAGCCGTAATTTATTCTCTAACTAATTCTTATAAAAGTTTTTTCATGTCATACATGTTGATTGTGGTAAACTAGTCACATAATTTTTTATTAGATATATCCAATGTTAGCACCTCAATGTTAATTTTATTAATCATATTTTGGAGAGTGGGGAATCCTATCAAATCCATTTTTTACCCATTTACCTTTTATATATTATCTATTAGTTTACTAGAAATATTATTGCAATAAATATTTAATATTTTTACAATAAAATAATTAAATTGAATCTGTTTGGTTTGTTATTGGATTTTCCATTCATGATTGTTTTGGAATGAATTTGGAATTTTTAAAAATAATAATAAACATAAACTAGTGTGGTAGCATTGCTATTAAACTAGATATTATAACAAATTTCGAAATAATGGTTTCGAATTTCATATTGAAAGTGTTAAAATGAATTTTCTCCAATTTTTTTTATCGAATAGGTAAACTCTATATTGGGATAATCATATATAACCACAAATGGTTATTAAAAGTACATTTCAGGTTCTCTTATGGAGTTAGGAAATTTGACCTTATTCAACCTTTTTATTATCCATTGCAAAAATATTACCTAAATAATATCCTCAATAACAACATGGTCCTTGGAATGGTTAAGCATGTTAATGATTAAAAGTATCATAATGTTCTCACTCTTCTTATATATGATGAATAAATTATTCGCTTTCTACAATATATGATGAGGAAAATTATGAACAATAATTATATAATTTATCATTTTATGAACTCTCAATACAAACTATCATCTAGGATGAGTCCTTTGTCTTATTTTGTATGAAGATTCCCCTTAACATAATTCATATTACTCTTATTGATATTGAAATTTTTGTGTGGTCTATTCCTTTCATCTATCTTAGAGATCCATTATTTAGGGGGAGAACAAATGTAATCCAAAATTCTTAATACTATTAACTAGAATAAATATCAAATTTCATCTTCGAAGATAAAGACACTATCAATAGATGGTAGAATTTCCCTTTTCAATTCCACCATAATCTCTATGTTGGCTCAATCCTTCTTGATTTATAAATATCCCATTAGAGCTCTCAAAAATAAGAATTATTCAATTAGTTGTTTTTATGTTGTGGAATTAATCTTGAGCATAATGTGGCCATGATTTAATTTAAAAAACCTCAAAATAGATCATTAGATATATCAATGGATCCAAAAATATTTATATTTTTATCAGGAGACCATAAAAGTATGTAATTAAATTTTTTAAATATATAACATTTTTGGGAATGGTATTTCTCCTATGAAAAATCCTAGAAATATTATATTATGTAAATCTAACCTACATAGATTCGTTATTATGGTTAGACATTAAAAGCTATTTTTCCAGCATTATGATCTAATCCAGATGGATTTGTAGTATAAGTTCCTCTGTTATATTATTGATGGATAACTGAATGTTGTACCCCATTATCATGGTAATTCATTGTCTAAATATTATTTGTGACACTTGGGTAATGGTTAAATTATTCTTTGATAGTTCTCTATTTTATATTCAAAATGAAACCAAGGAAGACATCGAAAGGTATACATTTTCACCTCCCTGGGATGTCTTGATATGGGAATGGGCCATGAAGGGAATTCAAAATATATTTTTTTAATATCAATTTATTGAGGATTACTCTACCTAGGGTTTTGTTTAGATTATAAGATTCAATAAATCATGAAGTAGGCCTTTATGATTAATAATGATATAGAGTGTTGCACAAAACACAATTACTTTGGATTTTTGAGTAAAAATGTCTGGTGTATCCCTTTATTCTAGGTGAAGATTTTGTAATTTATATATAGAGAAACCATATCATATATTTCACAAGAACTCTACTACATGGACATTATGGAGGTTTTTTTTCAATCAATTTTAAAATAAATAGAATTATGTTGAATTACAGGGGCTTCTGTTCCTGAATGTCATAGGATAGATTTCCTCACAACATAACAAATTTTTCAAGTGGTAGAGGTGGAAACTATAAATTATATGAGGAAGGTTCGTAATAACATAATTTTTAGAATATAAAAAATAATTTTTAATAATTCATTAAAAATTTAATATCACTATCAAATATTCCAATATTATTCAATATTATTTTTATAATAATATCATTTAGGAATTGACATTCCGGTGAAGGATGGGTGTTGACAGGAATATCATGCTTCCAAAACATAGCTTAATATTATTCCAGTAGCTTCCAAAATGGAATTGGATTAAAATTTATTATTATTATTAATTAAACAGTAATTGTGTAACATAAATAGGTGGTTTTTATAATTATCATAATGGGAAATATCATTGTTATCTATATGGTTCATGTGGATTTGAAACGAAAATTATATATGGGATTCTTTGAAAAATTAAAGGATATTAAATTTTTAAAAAAATGGATGGATTATTTTATGCCCTTAATCTGACTCTACGACAAATATGCAAGAAATATTAAATTGAATGTTATTTCATTCAAGGGTCTTATTGATCAATGGATGGAATTATTGAACTATCTCAATAAATTCAATTATATCATCACACATGTATATATTCAATTCCAAAATATAAAAGAATGTCTCTCTATCAAATGAATTGGAGTGAATCATCCATGGTTGGATATTATTCCATCTGAATTTTTCTCTCAACATGTATGATATTTTTTTATGTGCAATATTTCATACATCTATAACATATTCATTTTTAATGAATAATACATTGTCTTATTGGTGAAGAGACATTGAAAAAAAATGTGGAAATTAATAAATGGAATGATATTTTGACCAAGTAATCCACGGTGACTTAATAGACTTTATGTTAGAGGATGAGTAACCTCATACGGTGTTTGCGGGCTGTCTGTCCTAAATAAAATTCTGAAGGATGCTCTCCGTGTGATTCATCAGTCTCAAGTAAATATATATCCCATTATATCCACCACATATCATTCTTTGAGTGTAAATAGTTGTTTGTGAAATATAGTTAGACTAGTGGATGGTGTCATAAGTCTATCTATTTGTATATTAGTTGAAGGAAAATTATCATGATTGGGGTAATTTGTTACCACCATTGGATATAAGTAAGTGAAAATGGATGGTGATATCAATAGATATTACCATTAGGCTACCATCCCCCACCCTCAAAAGGATATGATTTTATTTTAGTCAACATGGAATTATAGAAAATATATTCCCCCATCTTAGATAATTTTAATTCATGTGATAATTTAGTCTAAATGGGGATTATAATAGATTTGGTGGTTCATAATAATTTATTACCAAGGGCTATCAATTCTAATCAGGATCCTTGTTTTACCATATGAGTATTGATTACATATAAACATATATTTGGATTTATAATGTTTTACAGAATGAAATTCAACTCATAGATGGATAGAAATACGTAATATACCATCCAAAATTTTATGAATATGTAGTGGGTATACCTATTTATATTTTTAGTTCTGAGATAATGAACTATAATTTTATTAGGTATCATATATACAATTTTCACTTTTCAATTTTCTTGGTTACATTCAAGGAATCATATGTATGGAATAATTATTAACTATTCTCAATGAATGTTCCTTGTGAATCAGCATTCAATGGAGCAAATGTGATTAAGTATACAACATAAAATATTAGTAATACACGTGGTTAATTGAGGGATGGTGATGACCATTTATAATCCAATATTAATTAATCAGGATATTTGTTAGAGTTTTAGGATTAAGAACATGTAAAATTGAGAATATTACCATATTATGTTTGACATATATTAATAATATATAGTAATATCTATCTATATATTTTCTATAATTATTTAATGATTTCATCATTTTTTAGTGGTGGAATGTTGACTAGTGATTCATCATGAGTTATTCCTAGATGTATAAAAACAAACTCATTTAATTACATTATTAACATCATCATGATAATTCCAATTTAATTATTTAGGTGAGATCAATGCCAAGGTAGTTGTGATATTAATGTACAAGTATATTGGTATTCATATTTATCGAGGGAATTTGATGTGTGGTTGTGTTTTCCATTTGGTTCATGTTCAAATGTGGAAAAGTACATGGTGGTGATATTGATTGTTATATATAATTTATTCAATGTTTATTGAGTCATGAATATAATTGGTTGTGAATTGTTTTAATTGGATTTAGTTTTTTTAAAATTCCTAGTCCATTTAGTTAATCTTTTGGGTAAATTTAGTCAACTCATTTTGGAGGTATCTATATTGGGGTGCATAGTAGTATGTATTTATTATTTTCTCTGGCTATTTTATGATTTTATACATTTTAATGATAATTTCTTTTGTATCTAGTTTACCATTTTGGATATTATTGTAATCTATGTCTATGAGTATTTTTTGGACATGTTAGGGGAGGTTCGAGGAAATTTGGGTTTATTTTATGATAAAATTTTAAGTATGATGGTTTTTTATGTTGTGCTGGTTTTTTTACACCATGGATGTTCATTATAAATTAAACAAGAAATAAGTGGTCTTTCATTGTCTTGCTGTCTTGGGTGGAAAATTTCATGTCTTTATAATTATTTTTTTATTTTATCCATTCTCATTTGAAATCGTCTTTTTGTTGGATGGGGGGTGTGTATATATTCTAATCCATAAATTTATATTATGTTATTTATTAATGCAGTGTGATTAATTTAATATATATGTTTTGGGTTTTACCATTTAGTGAGAATATTATCCATATTGATGTTGTTGTGTCATAACATTGTCTAATGGAATTTATTTTGGGTGGTAGTGCCGAGAATTGTGTTATTTTTTCTACTCACATCTCAAATATATTGTAGTTGAATATTGTATGATCAATTTTACTTAACTACCATAAACCCATTAGGGTACTTCAATAAAATGATTGAATGTAGTTTTATATTTTCTAAACATTGAAACAATTCAATAACACCCATAGAACCCCATTATTAATAATTTAATTTAAATTAATCCTTGATTCTAGGTTGTTTTGGGATAACATTTACAGTATTTTACTAATCATATAACATCATCTGTAGGGGTTTCTTTTTTTACACCAAATAATGTAAATTTATTTTTATCACATATTCATTTAGTTTCATATTTGATAAATATTATTTTTTTTAATATTATTTGATAAATGTTATATTATTTTTATGAAACAATTATTAGATATAATACTATTTAAAATTTCAAAATTTCCTATTATTCTTCTCTTAATTTATTCCATATTTTACACAATACTATTGATTTTAAACCCCTTGTTGTTGTTGGGGTCTCGATAACACTCTCCCTTTCAGTGTATAATGTGGAATTAGTAAATTTTTACATTCATAAGATTAATATAATGTATTTTTCGAATGATGTTAGTCAGTTGAAATTTACAGAATTAAAAGAATTTAATGAATATCTTGTGTTTATGTATTTCCCTGATATTTATTCAAGATATTTATTCTTGTTCATTGTTTTAACTCAATTTAATTTTTTAAGAGTACGTTTGTTCTATTACTACTACTATATTACATGAATGAGTGGGTAGAGTATTCTAAATATGTAAATTTTAATGAAACCTATTTGGGGTGAAATATAAAATTTCATTATTTGTTCCTTTATATGGGATGCTTATCTATTGTCATATAATGTTAACATGAATATGTTACATTGTATTATTGGTGGATTTGTCAATGATTTTTCTCTTTTCCTTGTACATGTGATGTGATTATTGTGTTTTTTTATTTGGATAGTTTTGGGGATGGTTTGATGCGACAGTTTTGTTACATGTCTGGTTTTTTAGGAATTACATAATTGATTGGATCACATGAAATGAAATATTTATACGTTTCGGAGTGTTTGGTAGATTTTTCACAAGAGGATGTGGTGTATAAGGACATGTTCTGTGAAATATTAGTTGTGGTGCATATTTTAGTGAGTTGGTGATGGTTCTATAATTATTATTATGTTGTAAAAATAATATTTTTTAACGAAATTTATTAATAGTTATGGAAATAATGAATAACCATCACTATAAATAAAAATGTGGATTAATAAAATGAATTTAATAATGGTAGGAAATAAATTTGGTTAATGTCTGATAGTATATTATCGTTAAATATGGAATTGAATTTCATAATGAACAATGACTGGTTTATAATGATAAATCAATAAATCAGTAATATAATGACTAAAAAAGACCATGTGAATTCAGGGTGTAATTGATATTTCAGGAAAAATATTTTCTACTTTTTATGGATTTAGTCAGTAGTTGTGGAAGTGTTACAAAATAGAAGTGAACTAGTATTTTATGGTTATTATAGATCAATAATAATTTTAATCCCAGTAAAAATATAATACATACCGTTCTATTATATTATAAAATACATATTATGTAGTAATAATAATTCACCCCCAAATGTTTTGGATTCTTTTTTTATTCACTAAAATAATGACTAATTATTATATATATAGAAAAATACTCCCCTTTATATATCCTATAATAGATGTGTCATATAGTTGATTTTAAATCAAGTTGTAATATCCAAGACGTATTTTTTTAATTTTAATGTAATTTTTTTGTATAAATTCATTTCAGATTAATAATTAAACATTTCACAAGTCTTTGTGGAGGATCGAGGGTGTCACAGAGGTTCTAGGTAAGAAAAATGGAGAATCAGATCATCCAGTTCATGTTTTACTGTTGAAATAAAAAAATTGTAATGGTGCACCTAAATAATGAATGTCAATAGTAGGTTTTTATGGTTTAATGAAACTACTAAATAATAATGAAAAGCCCATGTTGGCTAGGAACATTCCACCTAACATGGTTACTACGTAGTTTGTTGAACTGCTGCGGGTCCCTTGGTAACATTGTGGCCTTTCCCCATATGGGATAGAGTGTGGAACATTGTTGGAGAACTTTTAGGATAATTATATGGCCAAAC
This sequence comes from Viscum album, assembly GCA_963277665.1. Taxonomy (NCBI): domain Eukaryota; kingdom Viridiplantae; phylum Streptophyta; class Magnoliopsida; order Santalales; family Viscaceae; genus Viscum; species Viscum album. The sequence continues at coordinate 323,068,093 of OY728161.1, forward strand.
CATGTGCACCATAAAAATTGGGGTTTCCCCTTTCTTCTTACTTTTTAATTATATGTTCTTACACAGTATTCATCTATACTCTTCCTTCTACAACCCCTAGTAAAAACCACAATGCCAAAAACATTTCAATGATTAATCTGCCATATTTTTATGATTTTTTAGCATTGTAGGTTATGAAACAAAGCTATGAGTGATTCTAACAGTAACCATTGAACTCTGTTCTGGATCTGGGACTTTGTTTTTTCTCTTATCCTTCAAAAACCCTAAAACCCCTATTTTGAATTTAATTTTATATTGGGGATTAATGGGGTGTTTGAATCCAAATAAAATTCAAGGGATAAGTGATTGTTCATCTTGAGAACCGATCTAGGTTGTATGCATTTTATATACCATATTTCGGATGATTATTTAAATGTATGTGATCTCTCATTATTATTTTCTGTTTCCTATATCGGTTTCCTTAGATGAATTAATAAATTTTTAATTAAAATTTTAAATTGGACCCTCATGGTTCATGTCTTATGAAATGATGTTAATTTGTTGTGGCTAATTGCCTCCTGTGGAGTGTTCCTCTTCTTGACCATATAAATTGTAATGATAAGTAAAAAATTTAAATATTTGGACATAGATACCATAACAAATGTGTTGTTGTGCTTCCTTCCATTATGTTAAAAATAAAAATGACAAATGTGTTTGGTTTTCATCAAGGTATAAGGGTTTGTTTAGAATAATAATAATAGGGTAACTGAAATATATATTTTAAAATTAAAATCTTTTATTGGATTATGAGTGTAAATGGTGAATGTGTTAAATTGGTTAATGAAGGTAAATAAAAGAGGGTAAATTGGTTAATTCATAGTGATGGATTATTTTCTTAATAAAACTTATTTCAGAATAAGAATGTATTAAATTGATTTTGTTTAGAGTTTGTTAATGTAAAGTTGAGCAGACAAGTGAACATTATTTGGGATATATTTTTATTTCTACAAGCCTCCTCTCATAGGTCTGGTTGGACAGAGGCTCTAAACCCCACCCCCTAAATGAATTTGTTAGGGAGTCGGACTATGGATCAAGATCCCTAATAGTTTCATTGGATGAGACAAAATGAACTAATGTTCAAAAGTACATGTGTTGTAATTGGATGAGATTACCTAGACCGAGGCTCAATGGTATGGGTGATGTAATCATTTTGAATTCCCCCCCCCCCATAGAAAGATAGTATAGTTTACATATCCTCATATGCCTTAGTTTTGACCATAATAATCTATTGTGTGGTTGAGAAATATTCCTATCTTTAGGAATGAATAAAGAAAATTGTTTAAGTTATTATTGTTATCTAATAACACCTGGTTAATTTATTTTTTATATTGTTATTCATTTTAGTACACACATACACTATCTGTTAAACTGGATATTGTTTTGAAAACATGGGTGGTGTCCAACTGATTTATAATCATACATACTCATACTGCAGTTGGGATCCAAAGAAGACTACATGCTTACTGGTCTACAGAGGGGAAAAGATCATGTACATAATGATAGATTTGTACATGGGATGTGCATGGTGGAGGGATCCACACCTATAGTCATGACCCATTTGAGGATTTTATTTTGTTGTATTTTTTTGATACACATAAAATTAGAATTGTGTGACATGACATATCCTCTTTATTATTTTTTGTGGAATTTAACCCAATTTTAGTAAATTGTGGGTAATAAATATTTTTTATTATTTTTTATTTTATTATCCATTATTTACTTCTACATATACAATGCATTACTCTCATAAAGAATTTATAGTCACGCTACATGATTTTTCATAGCCTCTCTTCTAGTCAGATACCATAGGCATATTTGGAGGTGTTACTGAGATTATTTAGACACATGGCATAGGGAACCGGTTGGTACTAGGGTTTGGTATATTTCATTGTGATATCCACAGTCTTTTCATTCGTATTGATGTACTATTTGGGAATGGATGAAGGTAAAATAGAATGGTTCAATCGCTAGAAATGATATTGTTCATCCATGTAACAAACATATGAATGAGGTAAAATCCATGTAACCCTTGGGGGATTTTTTTCATGTTGATTTTGGATTACATTTGGATGAAATTACACCATTCAGTGATGCACTTTTTGTGTAATGTGACTATATTATGACATTTTTCACATCGACTTAATTGATTGGATGTGTTCATTCGTTCAACATTTTATTAAACAATTTATATCGGCATCTTGAAAATTGGTAGGCAGTGTTGGGGTTTATTTGTAGACATGATTGATAGTGTGTAGTTAATTTTAAATTAAAATTTGAACGATGTGGTGTAACTAAATATTATGAAACTGGTAAATTAAAAGAATGTGGAGAATGTTTAATTGCCTTATCATGACCTGTCCTCAGGACCCATGACGTAACTACCCCAAGCCCACCTTCCATAGGCCAGGGGATGGCGACTACCACCAAGGTGTAAATCATGATATCAGGGAAGGCATTACCTTTAGGTAAGAAAACAAACACCACAGAGCATGGAAGAAGAAGAAAACACTATTTAAATTGAGTACAAAGGTAAGTGCTAGAATGTAATTTGTCCAGAATACAAACCCAACTAAAAGTAAAGTACAACTGAAAATAGAGTATAGCGGTAGAAAAGTAAAGCAGCAACACCAAGCTGTCCTCTAGAAATCCCACCTGAATGGTGGGTACAGATAGTCTCCTCAGCTCCTCGGCTCCAGCCGCCGGCTCTGTGTACGTCCCGTATAGTGATCCACCTCCAGGTACCATCTAGCTCCACGAGCTACTACCTCGTTTAGTGATGTCCATCGTCTGCATCCAACACAACGTAGTGCTGGAATAACTGTTCAGGGGTGAGTATACGCTACTCAGTAGGGACCCCAAGACCCCCGACGTTCTCCCAGAATCCACGAAGGATAAACCACAAAGGACAGATACAATCACAATGTAACAAACCACCATACTTAGATACATGCCCATAAATATACCTAAGTCATCAATTCCAGTTCAGGTCCAACATCCAAGCCCAAGTTCGATCAAGTCCACACAGGATAGTACAATCTAATCCACAGAGGATAACACAACCCAATCAACACAGGATAGAAAAACAATCATATAGAAGATAATGATTGAAATTCAAGACTCATCTCACACATGTATACTATTAATAAGGTGATATAGTTGATCAGATGTAGCAACTGATTTATCTAAGCTGTCGGACCCACATAGGATATAGGACCAGATAAGCTATCGGACCCACAAAGGATACAAGACCAGCTACTCTACCGGACCCACGTAGGATACAAGTACAGAGTCAAATACTGTCAAGGATACAAGAACAGTAGTCAAGTACAGCCAGACCCACACATGATACAAGAACATTAGTCGTCGATGTCGAACCCATGGAGGATTGCAGTACGTTCTTCGTCGCTGCCGAACCCACAGAGGATCCCAGTACAGTCGTCGTCATCATCGCAGTCGCAGCCAGCTTTAGGATTTCCACACACAAAATTCTTGATTCCTGGAGGGACTGCTCCACGAGCCAAGGGGTTGATACATCAACTTACATGAATCCTGAAGTTTATGTATCCTACAGATCCATCTCGTCAAAATGAACTCAACGAGACAGACGTCACGTCAATCAGACGCCCGGTCTGAGAGTTATTGGCCTTTTTGTCCCAGGGGCCCGATTTGTTTTTTGTCAAAACCAAACAGAACGTAATCCAATTGTGTCCAAACCTCAAGCGGAGTAAAACAAAAGAAAAGTCTCACTAAGAGAAATCCAACAATGTCGACGCCACGACAAGCGAACGTCCGGAGCTCAAGTTATAAGCGTTTCCGCTCCGAGGGCCCAGTTGGTTTGGTGTTCGAACCATCCCATCCGTACCAAAATTTCTCTAAACCATGAGTGTAATATACCAAAATGACCGTCTCTATCCAAGGATCGTTACTCAACTGACGGTGCATCGATTGGAGGTCTGTAGCCCATGTTATGGGCATTTGAACGAATCTGTCTGAAATTAGGGGGTTTGGGCCCGGACCGACCCTGCCCAAAAACCCCATGGGTCGGCCCGAACCAGTTCGACCCGAACCGGGTCCAGGTCCGGTCCATTTTTGCGTGGCCCGGACTGGTTGTCGCGGCGTGACCCGGCCTAGTGGAGCGGCCTGGCCCAGCGGCGCAGCCTGGCCCAGCGGCGCAGCCTAGCCCAGCGACGCGGCCCGACCATGTTGCGCAACGTGGCCCACGCGTGGCCAACGGCTCGGCCTTCTGCCGAGTGGATTTAGGAGGGTGCATTTCCACCCTTGATTGACGAAACGGAAGAACCACTGGGGTCCTCCCTTACTACACTGGTCAGGGGTTCAAACCCCCGGTTTCTTCGGGTTACGGCCGACCATTACGACCAGCCGTTGTTGTTGGAGTGGGACCAGCCAGTCCCACCTCCCTATCCGCCGGTGGCAGGCTGTGTTCTGCTGCCTCCCTGCTGAACCTCCACAGCCCTTGGCTGTGGCTCTTGCCGACCGGCGTGGCGCGACCGTGCCACACCCCTCCGTCGCGACCCGACTCCAGCCGCAGCCTCTTTCGGTCTCAACGGCTCTGCATGACGGTGTCATGATCCTTCATTGTGCCTTGCACCAGGAATGGTTCCTTTGTTTCCTCGTGGTGCGACGACACCGTGTCACCTCTGTTCCAATCCATAACAAAGTACAACAACAAAGGAGAGGAGGGTCGGTCATGTTTGTGTGGTCCGGCCTCCTCCCGTTAATTTGATAACAAGAGGTGAATTATTTAACGATGAATTCCAGAAATAATCACAAACGTAAAAACAAACCCCTACCTCGAAGAAGAATTCACGGAAGAATGCATCGTGGTGGATGGCTCCGTATACGATGATAGATTATGAATGAGGTAGAAACGGAGTTTCCCATTCTTTGATGCGGGAAGAAGATCGAAAGAGGGCGCGTCGTCGTTCTTCGGGAAAGGCATCCCGCACCAGCTGCGGAGAGGAGAAGAAACGACACATCGATTTATCCTTGCGGTAACAGCGTTCTTCCTCATGGTCTTGATTTTCTTCACGTTCTCCAATGAAGAAGAAGAAGATCCTCAAGAATTTGAGTATTCTCACCTAAAATCCTCACACAACTAGAACAACTCCAAATAATGTAAGGCCTTCCTTATTTTATTAACACATGCCATGCATTTTCAAAACATAAAAAACTCATTCTCAAAATTAAATTCATTGAATAGGTATAATCAATAAATTTAATTTGAGGTTTGACTTGCAATAAAAAGAGGGAGTGGGTGAGTTACATAATAAAGTGGGTTTCCAAAATTAAGAGGGGGTTTAGGGAAATTGAAGGGGTGGGACTCATGTGGGCCCCACCTCAGCAATATCCTACCAAGTGGAGTTAGGATGTAGTGGGTCCCACCCCAACTTCTACAAATAGGTTATAATTACTTAGAATATAAATGAAATTGAAGCGCAAATTTTATTCCACTCTTCAGTTAACCAATTTATTTAAAAACACCTCCCGAACAAATGCAACTCCAGAAAAGGTCTTCCTAATAAATTGTCGGCGCTGTGGTTTCATCAGTGCCCTAGGATTTAGATTCCGCGCACCAATTCAAATTTTAGGAAAACCCACTTGTTCGTTCACTGAATATACCCGAGCTAGACTTCAGATATTGATTCCGGGAACACCGGGCCTTGGAATCAGGTGCCTAATGAAACTGTGAAGTCGTAAAATCCCAAATAAATTATGAAAAAAAATTCCCTTAAAATATACGGGTCTTTACATTACTCATACCTCAGGGATTTACGTCCCTGTAAAGATACATCACAAACTAGGGGAACAAAATAGGGTACTGAGCACGCATCTGAGCCTCCCGCTCCCAAGTGATCTCCCAGAGGTTCCCGTGCTGCCACCTGATGCATACTAGAGGAATCCACCGCCCACGTAGGACCCACTCATTTTGATCCTCGATCTCCACCAGGACCTCCGCAAATGTTTCCCTAAAATCAATGTCTAGCTCCCCATGGTCGAGGATATGTGTCGGGTCGTGCACGTATCTTCTCAGTAGAGATACGTGGAAGACGTCGTGCACCTGTTGTAACTGAGGTGGTAGAGCCAGGTGATAAGCCACATCGTCTATCCTGTTGAGAACCTGGAATGGTATTATTAAGCATAGAGATAACTTGCAGTGCCGGAAAAATCTCTGTAATCCATGTCGAGGTGATACCCGCAATAAAACATGGTCACCATCCTCGAACACTAGTGGTCTCCGCCTCCTGTCAGCATAAGACTTCCGTCAGTTTTGAGCTATCCTCATCTGCTCCTGGATGACCTAGACCTTCTATGTTGTGTCTTGGACCATCTCTGGTCCCACAAGTGCTAATTCTCTAGGGTCTGTCCAGGTGAGTGGTGACCTGCAAGGTCGGTCGTACAATGTATTGTATGGTTCCATCCCGATGGTGGAGTGGTAGATGCTGTTGTACGTAAACTCCACCAAGGGTAGGTGATCCTCCAAGCTGTTACCAAAGTCTAGGACACATGCACGAAGCATGTGCTCAATAGTCTGAATGGTCCTCTCCGTTTGACCATCCATCTGAGGATGAAAATTGGTGCTTAGGCATAACTATGTCCCGAATGCCTCCTGCAACCCCTTCCAAAGCTGGGAAGTAAAGAGATAATCTCAATCAGTGACGATAGATGATGGCACACCATGAATCCATACGATATCTTGAACGTAGAGGTGTCCCAAGCTCTCCACTGAGCCCTGTTCTCTGATGGTTAAATGGTGGGCTGACTTGGTGAGTCGTTAGAAAATCACCCAAATGGAGTTGTTACCTCTGGAAGTATGTGGACGTCCAGTCAGAATATCTATAGATATCCCTTACCACTTTCACTCTGGGATCTCCAAGGGCTGTACCAAGCCTGCTGGTACCTGGTGCTCCGCCTTCAACTACTGGCAGGTGAGGTATCGAGAAACTAACTCTGCCACAACCTTCTTCATACCCGACCACCAGTGCTGTCGTCTGAGACCCTGGTACATCTTCTCCACTCTTGGATGTACCAATAAAGAAGGAGTGTGAAACTCTCTTAGCACCTCCTCCTGTAATATAGCTGGTAACATGGTACATCCTCTGAAAATGATAACTTGCTCTCCTCCTATAGAAAAACCATCTGGTGCCTATCCTATGGAAATCTGTGCACGTCGCGTCTCACAGTCAATGTCCCCACACTGTGCCTCTCTGACCCGCTGAAGAAGTGGAGGTGTGACTGTGACCGACTGAAGGAAGGCTTCCCCATCTCTATCCACGAAGAATATCTTCAAAGCGACTAGCTGATCTGTCACCTCTCCAAGAATTTTAATGCATTTCATCCTGATGAGAGCATTAGCTACTAGATTCCCCTTCCCAGGAGTATAGAAAATCTCAAAGTCATTTTCCTAGAGGAAATCGAGCCATCGTCATTGTCTCAGGCTCAGGTCCTTCTGCGAGAAGATGTACTTGAGACTCTGGTGGTTATAATAAACTGTAAAGCGCTCGCCCATCAGATAGTGATGCCACATCATCAGTGCGAAGACCACTGCTGCTAACTCCAGGTCATGGGTAGCATAGTTCTATTTGTTATTATTCAATTGTTGTGATCCATAGGTGATCACTGCCCACTACTACATCAGTACACACCTGTGTCCGATCCCTGATGTATCACAGTAGACTACGTACCCAACTCCCTCCTCCGGTAGCCTCAAGATTGGTGCGCTGGTCAATCTCTGTCTCAGCTCCTTGAAGATTTTATAACATCTATCTGCCCAGACGAAGGGTTTCCCCTTCTTTGTCAAAGACGAATGTGGTTCTTCAACTTTGGAAAAGTCTGGCACAAGTCTCCGATAGTACCTATCTAGACCTAAGAAACTCCGCACCTCCATCATGCTCCAGGGTGGCTCTCAAGTTAGCACTACCTCGCTCTTCGTAGGATCCACCACAACACCCGCCTTAGAGATGACGTGTCCCAAGAAGTGGTCCTCATGTATCCAGAATTGACACTTCGAGAGCTTACCATAAATCTGCTTCTCTCAGAGTGTTTCCAGTACAACCTGCAAGTGGTAGGAATGATCCTCCTCAGAAGTCGAGTATATCAATATGTCTTCGATGAAGACAACGACAAATAGATCAAGGTACGGCTAGAAGATCCTGTCCATGAGACTCATGAACACTGTTGGAGCATTGGTTATGCTGAAATGCATAACCAAGAACTCATAATGGACATACTGACATTTGAAAGCCGTCTTTTACACATCCTCAACTCGAAATCTATGATGATGTTAGCCTGAACTGAGTTCTATCATCAAGAACCAACGTGCTCCCTTGAGCTGATAAAAGAGGTCATCAATCACCAGAAGCATATACTTATTCCTCACGGTCACCTGTTTCAAGCGTCGGTAATCGAGAAACAGTCGCAAGCTACTATCCGCCTTCTTGGCGAAAAAAAGCAAGGATTCCCAGGGTGAAACAATGGGTCAGATAAATCCCTTACCCTGCAAGTCCTCCAGCTGTACCCGTAGATCTTGAAGATTAGCGGGATCCATCTGATATGCTGGAGTAGATATCAGACCTGACCTAGGGTACAGGTCAATATAGGAGTCTACCTCTCTGCGAGGAGGTAGTCCTAGAACGCCATCCGGAATAACGTCCGTATACTGATACACCACTATAGGAAAACTTGGGCTCCGCACATCAACTTCTCCTAGGATGAGGCTAGCCAACTCATGAGTGATTAGTTGTCTTCTCCTCTGTGTGAGTCCATCCGGCGCGGCAAAGGCTCCCTTCTCGCCGGTGAAGGTGAGCATGCTCCCATCGGTGCGGACACACCGCACCTTGAGCCTAATATTGTCTATCTGAGCATGAACTGTAGATAACCAATACATTCCCAAGATGACATCGTAAGGCCCGAACGCCGCTACAAGAAGATCCCATCCAAAGATCTCGCCTCCTAGATTATGCTCACACTAACAGAACCAGTGTGTAATCGTCGAGTCTTCTCCCGTAGAAGTCTCTAGACATAAGGTTCTAGCCAATGAATCCATCGAAATCTCTGAGCTCCGAACAAGGGTAACAGAAATGAAATAATGAATCGCTCCTGTGTCTATAAGAACTGCAGCAAGGGTGGAGTATACACAGATAGTACCTCGAATCATCTTTGGTGCACTGTGGTCGTAGGCCTCCACTGCCTGGAGTTGAGCCTTGCTCTGTCCGCCAGCTCCATGTGGTCGGGGTGGACCTCCTGGTGGTGGTGGTGGTAGATCCTCAAAGCATCGCCCACCACCTGCTACCTGGCAGCTCCTCTGCCTCGTCCACCTACTCCCTACGGACCGCCACGACCGAATGTCTACCTCTTCCTGGGCGATCCCTCTCCCATCTGCTACTCCTATGCACGAAAGGTCGAGATGTCATCAGCCATGTGGCATTGCCCGCCGCATGCATATCATTGTCTGCTACTCGTAAGACTGGCTCTGAGCCGTGTGCCCTGCACCTCTCGGCCAGTGTCCTGAAGTCGTCCGCCTGATGGTCTGGTCCGCTTGGACCCCTGTGACATCTGTCGAATGCCAGCTGCAGAAGACTCAGCTACATGCCGCCCTGTGGTAGGTCTCGCTGCCGGTGTAGGCTCAACAAGAAATATCTCTACGAGAAGGGCTCGCTCCAGTACTCCTGCCTGCATCAGAATACTGAGGGAGATCATTGATGCCATGATCTCATGCCTCAGTCCCTGCTCGAAGGTCCAGGCCCAGAAGAATGGGTCTTGTACCATTTCCATGTAATAGTATTAGAGATCCTTAAATCTCGCCGAGTACTAGGCTATCGTCATGCTACCTTGCCCAGCTGTAGTAGCTCCTGAATGCGCACCGCACGGAGGGTGGATAGGATGAACTCCGAGAGAAAGAGGCTCTCGATGTCCGACCAACAGAGAGATGCCCCGTTGTGCACCTGGAGCATCAGGCTCCACCATCTTCCTGTTTCCGCGTGCAGAAGACTCGCTGCAAGGATCCCCATGAGGTCAGCTGGTGTCCCTACTAACCCGAAAACTTGAACAACAGCCTCCAGCCAATCCTCGGCTGTCTGAGGGTATGTCTCCCCATGGAACCTGGGCGGTATCTAACGCTGAAATTCGTGCAGTGCACTAAGGAGACGTGCACTCTCAGTAACTGGGGATGGTGGAATTGGTGGCTCGGCAGTTAGAGGTACCGCTGGTGCCTCCACTGTAATAGGGCCCTACACCAAGGCCTCATCGCTCAGTGGGATATCATCTCGTACAAAGCTCGGAACCCTAGTATGATACCATTGTGGGGCCATCCTGAAAAGAGACAGGTATTCCATGGTCAAAACAATATACCTGGTGAGCTGACACAAAGTAATCAAAAAGAAAAATTTTGAAACACAAATGCAATCAATGTTTTCATGAACTGGGTCGGAAATTAGAATTCAGGGTCCTTGTGTATGGATACGTCGGCCGCTGCACCAACACTAGACTCCCTAAACTGATAACCACACTCAATACCCTTAACAATATTTCTTCACATAGAAGAATGAACAGAGTCCTGAGTTCTGCGGTAGAACCAGACTCCTCTGATACCAATTTGTGACGACCCGTCCTCGGGACCCATGCCATGACTACCCCAAGCCAGCCTTCCACAGGCCAGGGCCTGGCGACTAGCACCAAAGGCGTAAATCCTGATATCAGGAAGGGAATTTCCATTAAGTAAGAAAACAAACAACAAAGAGCATGCCAGAAGAAGTAAACACTAAGTAAACTGAGTACATAGGTAAGTGCTGGAAAGTAAATGGGCTAGAATACAAACCCAAATGAAAGTAATGTACAACAGAAAAGAGAGTACACCATCAGAAAAGTAAAGTAGCAACACCAATTCGTCCTCTAGAAATCCCACCTGAAGGGTGGGTACAGATAGTCTCCTCTGCTCCTCGGCTCCAGTCGTCCGTTCTGTGTATGTCCCGTCTAGTGGTCCACCTCCAGGTGCCGTCCAACTCCACGAGCTCCTACCTCGATCAGTGTTTTCCATCATTTGTATCCAACACAACATAGTGTGGGCATATCCCATGTAGGGGTGAGTATACGATACTCAGTAGAGACCCCGAGACCCCCGAAGATCTCCCAGAATCCACGAAGGATAAACGACAATGGAATGTTACAATCAAGAAGTAAAAACCAACCATACTTAGGTATACGCCCATATATATACCTAAGATATCAATTCCAGTTCAGATTCATCATCCCAGCCCATGTTTGATCAAGTCCACATAGGATAGTACAATCCAATCCACACAGGAAAACACAACCCAATCTAAACAGGATAGCAAAATAATCATATCGAAGATAATGATTGAATGTCAAGACTCAGCTCACATAGGTATACTTTTCGTAAGGAGATAGAGATGATCAGATGTAGACACTGATTTATCTAAGCTGTCAGACCCACATAGGATACAATACCAGCTATGCTGTCAGACCCACAAAGGATACAAGACCAACTACTCTGCTGGACTGACGTAAGATACATGTACATAGTCAAATAATGCCGGACCCACGTAGGATACAAGAACAGTATTCAAGTACTGCAATACCCACACAGGATACAAGAACAGTAGTCATCATCGTCGAACCCACAATGGATTTCAGTATGGTCGTCGTTGCTGCCGAACCCACGGAGGATCCCAGTACAGTCGTCGTCATCGTCGCAGTCACAACATTCTCTAGGGTTCCCGCACACAACATGCTCGATTCCTGGAGGGTCTTCTCCACGAGCCAAGGGGGTTGATATATCAACTGACATGAGTTCCGATGTTTATTTATCCCAAGTTCCATCTCTTCAAATAGAAACTCAATGAGATAGACGGCGCGTCAATCAGACGCCCAGTCTGAGAGTTATTGGCTTTTTCGTCCTAGGGGATCGGCTGCTTTTTAAGTCAAATCCAACCTGACCATACTCCAACTACATACAACCCTTGATCATAGTAAGCCAAAAGAACCTTATCATGAAGAATAATCCAACAAAGTTTACGGCACATCAATCAGACGTTCGGAGCTCTTGTTATAAGCGTTTCCGCTAGGAGGGCCCGGTTGGATTCGTGTTCAAACCAACCCGGCCATACCCAAAGATCTCTGAAACCTTGATTGTAATATAATGAAATGACCATCTCGATCCAAGGATCACTACGCCACTGACAGTGCATCGATCGGAGGTACGTAGCCCATGTTATGGGCGTTTTAACAGATCTGTCCGAAATTAGGGGGTTTGGGCCCGGACCGACCCGGCCCAAAAACCCCATGGGTCGGCCCAAACCGGGTCGACCAAACCCGGGTCCAGGTCCGGCCCATTTGGGCGCAGCCTGGCCTAGTTGTCGCGGCCCGGCCCAGCGGTACGGCCCGGCCCAGCGGCGCGGCCAGTCCCAGCGGCGCGGAGTGGCTCGCGTGTGACAAGCAGCTCGGCCTTCGGCCGAGCGGAATTCGGAGGGGGGTGCTGCCCCCATTGATTTACAAAATGACGGACCTGCGGGGGTCTACCTTTTTTGCGCTGGCTGGGGGTTCAAACCCGCTAGTTTCTTTAGGTAATGGCCGGGTGAGTCCGGCCGCCTCCCGGCTCAACCGCCGTGGCCCTTGGCCGCGACTCTTGCTGTACGGCGTGGCGCGGCGGCGCTGTCGCCCTCCGCCGCGGCCTGACTCAGGACGCGACCTCTTTTGGTCTCAACGGCGCGACACGACGGAACCACACTCCTTCTCCGTGTCCCACACCGGCCGTGGTTCCTTCATTTTCACGTGGTGTGACGGCGCCGCGTCACCTCCATTCCAATCCAAAATGAATTACAACAACAAAGGAGAGGAGGGTCAGTGGTGTTTGTGCGGTTAGGCCTCCTCCCTTTAATTCGATAAGAAATGGCTAATTATTTAACGATGAATGCCAGGAATAATCACGAACGTAAAAACAAACCCCTACCACGAAGAAGACTTCGCAGAAGCATGCGTCGCGGAAGACGGTGTCGCGGGGGGAAGGCTTAGTATACGATGGTGGAGTTCGTCTGAGGAAGAATTGGAGTTTCCCTTTCTTTGACGCGGGAATAAGATTGAAAGAGGGTGCGTCGTCATTATTCAGGAAAGGCGTCACACACAAGTTGCAGAGAGTAGATGAAACGGAACATCGATCTCTCCTTGCAGTGATAGCGTTCTTCGTCGTGGTCTTGACGTTCTTCGCGTTCTCCAACGAAGAAGATGAAGATCCTCAATACTTTGAGTATTCTCACAAAAAATCCTCACAAAACTAAAACAAATCCAAATAAAATAAGGACTTCCTTATTTTATTAACACATGCCATGTGTTTTCAAAACATAACAAACTCAATCTGAAAATTAAATTCATTGAATAGATTTAATCAACGAATTTAATTTCAGGGTTTAAATGAAATAGAGAGGGGGAGTGGGTGAGTTACATAATAGACGGGCGGTTGCCAAAATTAAGAGGGGGTTTAGTGGAATTGAAGGGGTGGGGCTCGTGTGGGCCCTCGCCTCAATAATATCCTACCAAGTGGAGTTAGGATGTAGTGGGTCCCACCCCAACATCCACACATAGGTTATAATTAAATAAAATAGAAAAAAATTGTAACGCAAATTTTTTTTCACTCTTCAGTTAACCCATTTATTAAGCATCACCTCACGAGCAAACACAACTCCAGAAAAGGACTTCCTAAGCAATTGTTGGTGCTGCGTTTTCATCGGTGTCCTCGGGTTTTGATTCCGAGCACCAGTTCAAAAGTTAGGAAAGCACGCTCATTCGTTCACTGAACGTACACAAGCTAGACTTCAAAAATTTATTTCGGGCACATCGGGCCTCAAAATCAGGTTCCTTCAGAAACTACGTACTCGTAAAATCCCAAATAAATTACGAAAAAACATTTCCTTGAAAATTACGGGTCTTTACATGCCTCTCCCTAAAAAAATAATTAATTGGAACACAAGTTATGATGGTAATAAGATGTAAAGATGAAAATGTACCTAAAAGAAAAGAGATTGACATTGGTAATGTATGAATGGTTAAAAAATGGGGTTTAATGAAAAGGATTATAGTTGTGTGAGTTTTTATACCTCATCTTTCCCATGACTTATAATATATGTTATTATGGGTAGTGATAGTGAGATGACTATGTTCTTTGGGTTAGTAGATGTAGAATTGGTTGTGTATGAATAGGGAAAAGAATTGTTTCTTACAAAATATTGACATTTTATGTTTAATGTTTGGAAATATCTTTTAGTAATTATTGAGAAATATAACCATGATGATGAGTACTATTTGGAATACATTATGATATCCTTGATAGTGCTCCTCCATAAGTTGAGAAATAATCCTTGGTGATCTATGGTAACAAGGATGAGAAGTAGGTTTAGAATAATAATTATTATTTTGCATATATTATATAAAATGACTTTGTATGTGATGTGTTGGGTATGATCAAGTTAGCTAGGGAGTTTCTATTAAGAAAACCACCAAATATTCATTGAGAGGGTCCAACTGAGGTAGCCTTGTTATGGATGGAGTTGATCCAGATGATTGGGGACGACTTAGAGACTCCTCCTAATAAGAGAGTAATGTTGGAATATTATATGTTATGAGGATTTTAAAGACACTAGTGTGATGTTTAGGTTTTTAATGAGATGTTAGAAGGTATTAAGTATAAATGTTTCAAGGATAAATATATATAAAATTTCTATCTAGAGACATTGAGGAAGTAGAGGGTTGCAAAGTTTATGAATAGACAATAAGAAAAATGAAATTTAGTGATTATACTAACAAATTCACAAACTAGAAATTATTTTTTCAGATATTTTCATCAAAAGAGGCATCTATGAAGTGACGTTTCATGGATGGCCATTATAATAAGATCATTTCCCAGGTGAACATCCTCCGTTTAAATAATATTTTTGTAGTGGTGGAACATAATAATAATTTAGAATTAAATATAAATGATGCTTTTGGTTGTGGGAATGAGGATCTAGTTGGGTGTTCAAGTGTTGTTGCATCATATAGTATGATGTAATTATTTGAGAGACTCCACTAGTTGGTGGTGGATAGATTATCCAGAAAAGGGAACCATACTCTCAGTGTAGTGATTAGGTTTTCTTCTGTTAGTGATTTAGGTAGAGAAACAAGCGATGATAACGTCCATGACCCCCATTTTTGTGCCGAATGTTATATAGGATGGTGAATCTATATAGGTTTAGCAGTATCACTCGATAGTTGGATGATGATAGAGGGTCATGTACGATGAATTTTGAAGTTAGGGGGTTAATTATCCAATATCTGGTATGCAGTTGGAGCGCCTCCTTCCATGCCTTCCTATGAAGTGTGTGGGGTGCAATGGGTCAGGGGTGTCCCCATCCATATGGTAGTGTGGCATAAGGAACCTAGTTCAGGACCCCATAGAGTAGGACAAGTATGCTTCATGCAGTTATCTCAACATCACGAGGTGGGGATGTAGGCTCTTCAACAGTTCAAGGAACAATTCTTGTAGCATCCACATTGGCTAGTGTTTTATTTGATATAGGTGCCTCAAATTCATTCATATCAGCCCAATTTGTAGGGTTTTGGTCATAGGGGTGGAATGTAAGTGTAAGGATATGTCAATTATACACTTTTAGTGGTGAGATCAGAAACCATTAGGCATTGTAAGGGGGTGTTCTTTTGAGGGTGGAGGGTACTACTTCTTATGTGACTTATTTACAATACATATTTTAGGTTTTGATCTAATTTATGGAATGTATTATATGGTATTATATGAGGACCACAATGATTGTTTCCTTTTTAGGGTAACAATCAAAAAATTGGAGGAGGATAGATTTATTCACCATGATGAACTGGATATCTAAACATGTTGTTCTGGTCTAATTAGTACAATGTTGGATGAAATAACATCCCATATAGATAGAAATATTCGTGATGATGGAGATGTAGATAATATTTATTTCTAATTGTGGTGGATCATTTTATGGTTGTCTTTCCTAAATAATTATCAAAGATGGAATTTAATAGAGATGTTTATTTCATGATATAGTACAACATGGAGAAGAACTATTTTTTATTATTCAATATAGAATGGAGGCGAAAAAACTCCAAGAACATAATATCCAATTACTGGAATTGGATAGTAAATGGTTCACTCATCCAAACATGTCGCCATGGGGATCACCAGTTCTGATTTCCAAGAAGATAATTGGGTTTTTTAGGTTGTGAATTGATTAATGGAGGTTGAACTAGATTAATGTTATGTACAAATACTAAATTACTTGAATAAATGATCTTTGTTACCAGTTTAGGGGTCCATTAGGGTTCTCTAATGTTTATTTAACGTCAATACGTCACCTGTTGTGGGTGATATCTTATGATATAATGCAGAAACATTTTAGGAAAATGTATGTATAGTATGATTTTGTTCTGATGAAATTTGGTTTTTCCAATACTCCAATATTGTTCATGGACTAAATGAAAAAAAATATTTCACCAGTACCTATACTAGTTTTCTGATGATTATGTGGATGATATCATTATTTATTCCAAAAATCATGATGATACTTCCACATGAATTGAAATAATATTCATGACACTAAGAGAGCCTAGGATATATTCCATGTTACCCAAACTTCATTTATATACAAACACGTTACATTTTATAGGCCACAGAAACTCCATGTTAAGAGTTTCTAGGGACCCATAGAATGTTCAGGCTATGGTATCTTTGGAGATGCCAAATAAGATTTATGATTTCAATTTTTTATCAGTTTTCCCTCTATTAATCATGGTTTATCATGGACTTATACCATTTAGTACACCAAATTATGTTTTAACTTGAAAATTGATCATTTTTGAATGGTCTATGGAATGTGAGATTGGAATCTAGTAGATAATGAAGTGGCTATCTACCACATATATTTTGATCACACTCAATACAAGTAAAAAAATTTACCTTATTTTGTTATGAATTTTGTGTTTGGATTGGGGTAGGTGTTTTTGAGGATTTATTTTGTTCGGAAATACGGGTTACTCTAGTTGATTCCTCATATATGGGAATACATTATTCATGATCTTTATTTAGCCACAATGGTCAATAAATTAATGTGTTGGCGGAAATAATTAATGGGAGAATTTATTATGGTGTGTAATTATCATTAAATTACTAATTACATATTCTCTCAGTTTTATATAAATCATCATAATTGATGTTGGGTTTAGTAAATGAACTATTTAAATTTTGAGCTTTCATAAAAAAAGTGAAAATTAAATAAATATTCAGAAGATTCTAGTTGGGAGAATTACAGACTAAATGTTCAGGAATTATGATATGAATATATGATAATGGAGTTGTTTGTGGATATGAACATAGAGGCTCTGTATAGACAAGGTCATATGACCCTTAAAAACATAATAGTTGATACCATGTTTTTAAGTAGGGTCAATGACATAAAGTATACAGATTTAGAGATTTTGTCCATGAGGAAATGTCTTTAAGGTGGGGAGTCACCTTCCCACTATCCTAATGGTGATGATGAGGTCCATTATATTCGTGTTGTTGTTGTAGTGCATAATTTTATGAGGGAAGAGTTAACATGTTATTTCCATGCCTCATTTCGGGGAGTGTATAATGGGTGAACCAAAATTTACTGTGGTGTTTGTAGGTAATATTAATGACTAGGGATGAAGAAAGAAGATGAAGGTTTTGGGGCTCAATACAACACCAATCACAAAGCTATGGTTGAGCATTATCCACTGGGTGACTTGTTACATCATTTTCCCATTCCATAACAGATGCTGGATGACATGACAATATATTTTCTAGATGGTCTTCCATGGACACCTTATAAGAATGATTCATTATGGTTAGAATTGGAACTTTTGACCATGGTGGAAAAATTCTTACTGGACCAATATAAATTCAAAATTGAGTAGTTGTGTTAATTGTATGTTCAAGAGAAAATGAAATTTCACTCAGTACAATAGAATATATTTCCGGATCATGATCCTCATATTAGTACGCAATAGTTATAGGTGGTTTTTAAATTCGCAGTTCACGAAATCAATATGTCACACAACAACCTTGGAAATTAAATTATTTTATTGTTTATATGATCATGGATTTTTTTGATGATATCCATTTAGATCGATTATTAAAATTTTTTAAATGATTAATTTATAGGTGGTATTATGGCCCCTATAGAGTTTAGGCATGTAGTTTGGGAAGCCATGTTTCCTCGCCCAGGTAACTGTGCAGTTTAGGTTTTGGCGTTCATGTATTGGCCAACTTATTGCTAAAGTTTTGGTATACCACATGGTAATCAAGTTGTTTTGGTCTATATTTTGGTAATTGGATTTTGAAATGGATGGTAGGATATTTGGTAGTAATGCAATCAAACTATGGGGGTGTCCATTATGAATATGAAACGGTGAAAAGTTGGCATACAATTTGTTGAACCATACAAAAAAACCATGTGAGGGGAAAAGATTTTTAAAATCATAAATCCCTATCCATCCTCCCCTGTTTTTACCCCTAATATACCCCCTACCCATGGTATGTTTTTAGCACAATTACATGTACCAAGACCCCAATCCCTTTTGTATTCATCACTCTTTGGATTCTCCTCTAATGTTCATAGGTATGTTATTAGGGGATTTTACCATTTTAATGTTTATTATATTATTCACATCTTGTTTTATGGTCTCTCATGGTGGTGTTTCTATCTTTCCCAATCCATTGGGGTTACAATTTGTGTATGTTTTGATTTCTTGAATGTTAGTTTATGTGGATCGTGTCCCAGGATTGGATCTTCCACCTCTAAGAGTTTGGTTGGGTTAAAACATAATTGAGGTATGTTTTTTCATCCATTTTCAATATTATGCATACAACTTGATTCTTCTGTATTTTTAAATAACTTATAAATGTAGTTTTTATGGCCATGATTTATTTTATTGATTTTTATAGATATTTTATTTTGGGAAAAGTGGGAAAAATTGATTCTAGGTTGATTCCTTAAGTTATATTATGTATATTTGAAATAAATATGTTTGATAAAATTCCAAAATGCATTTTTATATAGATTTTTGTATTTTTCATATCTTTGCCTTTGGTATGTTTTGATGCAATGGGATTATTGTCATATTATCTGTATGTGTGGACTGAGGTGATATTTATTTCTTGGAACTTGTGTATGGTTGTTATGGTTGAAATCAAGTGGCGTTTCTTTAAAAATATATTTTTGTAGTCCTTAAGCATATTTATGGTGTTAAATTGGATGTGGAAATGTCCATTTATTCCTCTAGTCCACTCAAGGTCTTGGATAAACGTGATCAATTAAAAAATATTTTTAATCGCTGATCCCACTTTTATTTCTTATTAAAAATATTGATTAATTACTTATGGTCGCTTGGTTTTCAAATGTCATGAAAATTGTTTCAAATTATATTTGATGTTATGGGCCATGTGGTATGTTGGAGTACCGCTTGTTTTGAATTTCTATTAAGTCCTATTAAGAATCTTTAAGTGTTTTCTATGCTTCAATCTTAGTCATAAAATAAGTTTTGAAATTAATATTATATTTGAAATTATAGGTGCATGTTTTTTCATGTTCTTTGCAATCTGGTGTTTCATATAATTTTGGAAATAGTTTGGAGTTTTTTAAAAAATGTATTGAAAAGAGATATTATTTAATCCCCGATGGAAAATTTTTAATGATGGGAAACAATTTTGGTTTTTTAAATGTAAATTCCGGGTTGGAATCATAGAATTTGTATAGAAATGGAGTTAATGATAGTCTTAAACGACGGATGGGTAGGAAATTGGGGATGACTTATTATAAAATGGGAACCCCTAAGGACTCTCAATTCACCATATACTATTACAATGGGAATCTTATGAATGTTTTAGATTGTTGAGTGATGGTTTCTTATAAACCATGATTATATGGGTAGGTACCCCCATGAAATTATAGTTCATTTTGGTACATGCTGCTATATTGGTTAGTTTAAACAGTAGTTGGGTTTTTAGTAATGGATTTGTATTGTATGATAAAAAGTCAGTCTAATCAAAGTACATATAGGTACCACTTTTGGGATGATTATGAAATTCCCATAGTTTCTATATTTATGTTCTTTTTTATATTCTATTTCACTTAGTTTTACATTTAAACTACTTATTAATTTTTTGCATGATACAGAATTGAATTTTTTGGATTTTGGATTCTATTTTTGTTTTAAATTGATGGTCTATTTTGTGAATTGTAAAGTGGGGTGTATTTTATTTTAAAAGGGAATGATGATATTGTTTGTTAAAAGGAGAAAAACCATATTTTCATATATGTATTTCAAACTATTGTTTCTGTATTTTTAGGGAAAGGAAATTTAGGTTATCTATGGTGATTTCCTATAGAACAATTAAATGTCATAGAAATATTATTTGACAAAGTTTTTGTATACATGATCTATTTTGTAGGGGGGTTTTAATGTATAGTTTATCTCTCTTTGAGTATGGTGGTTTTTTCGTAGGTGGTGACCAAGAGGTCACATTGATATCATATTCGCATGGTTCAATTTATTTATTTTTTGTATTTAGATTTCATCTTTTCAAATTATTGAATCTAGATTAGTGTTTATATTTATTCAGATTCTATTATTTTTAGTTCTTCTGCAGGTTTAGTTTATTTATTTTATCATGGTTTAATGGGAAAAATCATCCTAAAGTGATTACTTTGATTCACGACACTAGTTTCTATTTTATGGATATCACGAATTCCATTATGGACGTGTCTCAAACCAGGTCGAATGTTTGGATTGTTGGAATTTAGATTAGGTTCATGGAAAAATGGTATAGTAGGAGGATATTTTTATTTGGTGTGTGAGGTATTTTTATATTATTATTTTTGGGAATATGGAGGTAAAAAAATGTATTTCTTAACCCATTTCTAGTGATTTGCATTGAGTTTCATAGGGTATTCTGGGTTTTGATTTGTTCGACATTGTTTTTAGAATAGGTAATTGAAGTCTTCATGATCCAGTGTTATATCGTGATCTCACATGGAGTAGTTATAACCATCCATGAATGAAACACATGCGCATTAATTTTATTTTGGAGAATAATTAAGACATTACAAAAATGTATTCCCAATAATCATATTATCATAGTGACTTTAGAATCAAGGAACATAATAACATGGTGATAGATATTAAACATCTCCCATGAAGACCTTTCCCTTTTTTATAACATAAAACCATTTTTTATATCCCATGGAAAAGAAATCATAAATAGGACGAGCTTAAATGCTCAGTAAGGGTCAACATGGAGAACATTATACAAATCATAAACACATGAATGTAAAAACCTGAACCTAATGTTTAAACATAAAAATCATGAGTCATGAAATAAATCATTGTAGTTTATAAGGCATAAATAATAAAATAACATGACCAAGTTAACGTAGCTTTAAAATAAAACATTTAATTGTGGAAAACAAATAATAACATAATATGATTTCCATAGTATCCGAGGAATTATTTCCCAGACCATCAGAGTGGACATAGTCCTTTACTGAACCGGGTTTACATTCCATTTCATCCCTTTATTAATTAATCAGATTAACATTTCATTCCGGACATCTATTACAGAACTATAGTTAATTGACATTCCAACCTAGTTATATTGAACCACATTTACATTACGTTCCAGCCCTGTATTACTCAATTAGAATTACAGGTCCTTCCAACCAAGTTTATATCATGAGATATAAATCTATATCAAAATAATTATCGGGATATATAGGTCCCAACCTTATCATAATGAATCCATTATAACATGTTCCAAAAAAACATAAATCATTATTCATATCATAACCCATGAAACAAAAGGAATTTCGTAAACATCATGCCATTAAAACATAATACATACAAAATATCATTCAATAATCAACACACTCAAATAATATGATATAAAGGGATATAACCATAACATTATTTAAAGAGAATCATCTTATATTGAAAATAAATTTTGATAAAACACTTGAACATAATTCTTGAGTAAAATATCTATTATTCTTCAAAAATGATTTCTTTTCTCAAAATGCCACGTAATTTCCAAAAAAATTTATTCAGTTGAAAATAAACATAAAATAGTGTAAATTAAGCTTCATGTAACTAATTTTTTGTTAAACTATAAAAATCTATTCATTTTTTATAAGTTATAAAAGATATTATTCTCGTACATTTTCCGGAAAAGTAAAAAAGCACCTCAAACTGAAAAAAAGATCGATTCCTTCCAGACCATGTAGTGAAAGTTAAAAAGGTAAAAATAACATTAAACATAAATAAAATAATATAATAAACTTTACGATTATATTTGTAGAAAACATGTACATGGTTGATAAATATACACCATGCAATAACTTATGTATAATCAATCTCAGATAAAAATGTGATTGCAATACTATCCCTTACCTTAGAACATATTTCATTTTTATGTGCCTAAAACACCTGTAAATTGGGTTTAAACATATAATTAACTTGTTATAAACCATAATAATATTTATGATACCATATAGGACAAGCCTATGACTTTATAAAAACTTTTTATTTTATAATTCTATGTTAAAGTATTATTTTGGGTAATAATTGTTATATTTATACTACTTGTTTCGACTTGTTATTAAAAATAATATTTCATAGATCCATAAATACATACATAAATAATTTAAAAAGATATATATATACATATATATATCATATATATTTATCATATATATATATATATATTATATAGATAGATGAAATGGAGTACACCGTTCATGGAGACGATAGGTCATATGAACACATGAATGCTGCTTTCGTTTACTTATTGAATGGAATAGAATTAAGTAATATATGTATATATATTTAAATCTTGTAGCATTATAATTTCATATATTTAATTGTTATTTATTCTTTACACTTTATAATCATTCTGGAATGGTTAACATTGAGAATGAACCGCACCACGTAGTGGAGACGGTATGTCATACGTACACACGAGTGATGATTTCATTCCCATAATTAATGAATGGTATTGATTATTATGGTTTAATTTATTTCATAATGAACTAAATTTTATAATAATCATATATTGTAATCACATCCATTTTTTTACCCATCCATGTAAGATGGTGGTGAAAAACAATTTTCACCACAGCGTGGAGACGGTGAGTTGTGCGTACCCACATGTGGTGATATCTATTTTATAAGACTGATAGAAATTGGAATATGTGTGTTTCATATTTATAATAACAATTCACTATATAATTTACACTAGTTTTATTAATTTTTAACGAAAAAACTAATAAAGTAGGAGAAGAAGTAGAACAAATTATGAAAGAATCAGTAGAGGGGATTACCTCTTCTTTGACGTTCTCTATTTATATATCTACTTAATATACTAGAATTGGTATTTTGTGATGGACATAAAAACTAATATGTAACAAAGAAATATGGGAAGAGAAATGGGAAGAGGATGGTTGAGCATGAATGCTCAAAATCAAGTGAGGAGGAAATGGAGGAGATGCCCTTTTATAGAAGAGGTGACATGCACTTTTGAAAACTCTATAAATAATAATTTATAATAACATAAAAACCTTCCCAAAAACCAAAATAAATTCTCAATTTAGATTCTGAGATGATATAGGATTGTTATATCCACAACCAATAAATTATTTACAAGTTATTATTTCAAATTAATCATATACATTTAATTGACACTTTGTTATTTTATTTAAATATAAAATTAATAATAACATTTTAAATATTTAATAGTTATAAATATTTAATTATATTATGTTATTTGATAATAAATTGTTATTTAGTGAAATTATTGATCTTATAATCATAAATATGTTATTTTTAATTTTTTTTTAAATTTTTTATAAAATTATATTTTTATAAAATATCATCATTGTCAATTTTGACACTATTCATTTATTCGACATCTGTAATGGTCCAGACCTCTCTGGTCCATTCCATTGTGGAAATATTGGGCTATAGGTGTTTTGGGAAATCAAGGTGAATTGGGGATGTGTTTGGGTGGACCTTTAAAGAAAACTAAAGGGGTAATGGCCCTCGCATGGGCGGTGCATAGTTTGTCAAACTATGTGGCCAAACCGTGCGTGGATGGTGTTGGAGGTAGAATCCATCACATGGGAGGCACATGGATTGGACAAACCATTCGGCCTTAAAGTGCGAGGATTGTTGTCGAGGTAGAAGCTAACAAACGGTTAGCACACAGTTTGTTAAACTGTGTGGACAAACCGTGCAGGCACTTAAAGTTAGATCCAAAAATTTCGGATCTGATCTCTTTTTCCTCTAAATGGTTTTTTAAGCCCCTATGCATTCATAACCTGTGATTACTATTCCTTGGAGGTAAGAGACCCTCTCCCAAGCATTTTAGAGGAAATCTGGAGACTTCTCTTCGCAAATCAATGCCGGTTTCTTAAGGTATATGATCTTTCTTGTTGGATTGTTAGATCTTCTTAGACCTAATCCTCCTCTTCCCTCAGTTTCTTAAATATAATCCAGTTCTGGGTAGTTATTAATGTGTATATGTAGAATATGATGAGTCTTGTTCTTGATCTTGATAAGAGGAGATATATAAGGAGGGTTTTCAGAGAATCGACCCGGGTTCCTTGAGTGTTCCTTGACTATTGTGGTTTCCATCAAAAACCATTGAGGTAGGGATTTTACCCACATCTCTCTATTTGTGCATCATGTGGGATGGGTGTCCTCTTGATTTCATTTGACATAGTTGAACCAGTTTAATGAATATAGTTACAGTCTTAAAGAATGGCGATGGGGAAGTTGGTATGTTTATCTTTGTTTATCCTACTGTTCTGTTGTGAATTGAATAGTCTTATGGCTACTGAAAATAGCGGTCTTTGGGGTCCTTTGCATGTGCAATTAAATGTTTCCCTATATTTCTAGATCGTTTTGTGGATGGAAAATTTGTGGAATATGGAAATTGGTTAATAATGTAATGTTGGCTGATTAAATGAATATCTGGAACCCTTGTTTGATCACCCGGGTTGAAAAAAAAAGAAATAATGAACATGTGGGTGTTGGTTTAGTTACGTGGTGTGTGAAAGGGGGAGGGGGTGAATCCTGGGTTATTGAAAATATGATGGGGAGAGGGGATGCAGTAAATGTTACTATAGTGGGAATGATATGGTACGAACCTGGTTTTGAGATATGGTTGCGGAGATGTGGTTATAGTGGCAGCAGGGCTGTAGTAATGGGTTGTGATATTAAAAGAAATTGGAATGTTGATAAATGAACTATGGGGAACGATAATTAATTAAATTTGGGAAACAATCAATAGGTATTAATTGATGTTAAAACGGTTGGTTTTGTGTTTCTTGTGTTCTATCTAACTTGAATTGTGGTTGGTAGTGTTTTTATATGAAATGCTTGATATGGTTTGGTTGTGGTTAGTTTCCCAGTAGTTATGGAACTAATACACTAATACTATTGAAACATTAAAACCTAAATGGGGTAGGGTTTGTTTGTTGTATGCATGATTCGTAGTAGTAGGGTCGTGGCACGTGCTCAGGGTCTCTATTTAAAAGCCATAGGTTGGGCTGTGTGTTTGGTATACTTATATGTATCTGTATCATTGTGTTTTTTCGCACACCACCCATGTTGAGAACATAGTGTCTAACACTACCACTTCATGGGACACTGTGTTTTCACCTTAGTTACTATCTCCTTCTTAATCCTTCTTCCATAGGATGTGATGGCTTCAGGCGACCTTACACACAAGACTCATCAGGTAGGTTTCGATTGGTGTGATTTTAACCCAAGACTCTTGGAGCAGGTTAACTGTTCCCAAGAATCTTCGGGATGACGCCCATGTGTGTTCAGTTAGGGATGTGATTGTGGTTTTCTTAGCCCAGGTGTGTGCGGGCAGGATATGTGGGTTTTAAGGCCCAGGTGTGTGCGGGCGGGATATGTGGTTTGTGAGGCCCAGGTGTGTGCTGGCGGGAAGAGTGTGGTAGAATTAGTACATTCACTGTTAGGAAGAGCAGCTTGGTAGTGGGGGGAAATGGTGCGGGGTACCCAAAAATCTTGTGCATATATACTACTACCTGTTGTTTTTTGTTTTTGATGAGCGTGTCTAGTGAGGTTGGGTGGATAAAATTATTTTTCAAGGTTTTGTTTTCTTTTGTTTTTCTCACAAGACATTTGGATGTCTCCCAACCTGTGCAAGAGGGCATTAGGTTTTCCTACTAAGTATACTTGTATGCTCACACTACGTTTTCTTTCTTGTGTCCAGGAGGACTACTAGGGCCGTGTCGGACCCTACTAGTCGAGACAGTTGGAGTTTTTGTAGTGGTTGTACTCTTGTTTCTTATGGTATTGTACTTTTGAGTTTTATTGTACTTGTACTTTGTTTCATAATTGTCTAAACATTCATGTCGGATTGGTTTGGGTTTATTTTCATTTACTTGTTCTTTTTGTTTTGGTGTTTGACTCATCCTATTTCCCAATCTTAAATAATAAAAAGGGAAATGTCTCCCATATTTGTGAAAACTCATACCCTTGGTGCTAGTCGCCACTCCGGGACCTACTGGAGGCAGGTCTCGGGGGTCATTATCTCACGCCCACCATTGCCAACTCACAAGGGGAATCCTTGTTGGGAGGGGGTCATGATAGAATGGTATCAGAGGTGATGGTTGAGAGTTAGGATGGAGTCTGGAGTTAGGGATAGTGAGGATTGCATGGGATGGTAGGGAAACAGTGTTAGGTGATCTTGGTGCGTGACATGGGTTCGGGAAGACCGGCTAGGACCCGATATTTTAGGGCCCCCCGTGATCCGATGCAAGGACTTTGAGCCTACCGAACGACCAAGTGAGACTAAATTTATTGCAGGCTAGACACCCTAGGGAACACAAATGCATCATCATGTTTGTGTTTTACCTGATTTGGGTCTTCTGGGAAAGAAATTTAAATAATGTGATAAAATGAAACCTTGAGAAATTTCCTTACTACATGGGGTTGGGAGATCATTGTTTACCGTATAGCTATGGCACCTGGACATCATCCCCGGCTGACTCAGACAGTCGAGCCCTAGCTGATTCCGGTGGTCGATCCATTGAGGATTGACCGAGAGGAGGAATATGATCAATGGCAGAAGACTCGCAGTTCTTTCCAGTGATAAACCCTCAAGATGTACGAGGTTAGTACATCATATATGGAGACGGAGGGGTGGATTGAAGTGATAGGGATCACTTTTACGTTGATCCATGCTCTGAGGGTCTACTGGGTTCCCCTAGCAGTCAGTCAGCTGAGAGGTGTGGCATGTCAGTGGTGGATGCTCTACCTCAGGGAGACGTCAGAGGCGGAGGTCCCATGGGGTGATTTTGAGAAACAGTTCCGAGAGAAATTCCTTTCTTCCCCGATCAAGGCGGAGTAGTGGTAGGATTTACTCTCCCTCAAGCAGGGGAGTATGTCAGTACAAGAATTGGGGATCATGTTCAAGGGTCTCCTATGCTTTTCTCCGGATCACTTTCCGGATGAAGAGTCTCGGGAGAGATGTTTAGAGGAGGCGCTTCGTCCTTCGCTCCAGTAGGTTGTCACCCCCTCCACCCTTCCGACTTAACTGGAAGTACAGAAGAAGGAATAGGTTTTAGAGAGGATGCACTCACAAGGAGGTGCACCACGGGAGGGGATCCAGCTGGGTTCTTCGAAGGGGAAGGCAGTCCGCAGTAGGTCTCCCCCAAAAGGACCTTCCATATTCAGGCCAGTAGAGAGAAGGCCCAACAGTTCCAGTTCAGATCATCGGGTCCTTGTCCCTTTTTCATGAGCTCAGGACCAAAGTGTTTCTCTTGCGGGGTTCTCAGGAACATTCAGAGTTGGTGCCCAAACCGAGCTCAGTACGATGGAGGTGGACAAGTTCAGTGCCTGCCTTAGCAGCACCAGTTGCCAGCGAGGCCTTTCCAGTAGCAGCAGGACCCTGTTCCTCCGAGGGACGTCTCTGCAGGAGGAGGCTGGCCTCAGGGTGCTCCTCAGGGACATCGACCCGGGCATGGTAAGGGAGGTGGTCGACATCAGAGAGGTAGAGGAGCTGGGAGTGGATAGTTGGACGTTGTAGAGTTGGCCGCTCCGGTAGGACCAGAGGTGGTGCAAGGTACACTTTGTTTGTTCATCACTCTTGTTTATTCTTTGTTCGATTCGGGAGCTTCACACTATTTTGGTGCACCCAGTCTAGCACATGATTTGGGTCTAGATGTATAGAGACTCTCCATACCCTTGGTGCTGAGTACACTAGTTGGAGGTCAAACCATCGTATCGTGTGTTTTCCGGGGATGTGGGCTGACGTTGGGACCCCATCAATCTAGTGGGGATATTATTTTTCTACAAATTCATCCATACAATATCATCCTATGCATCGACATGTTGTTTTATGTTAGTGATGTTATCGGCTTCTTCTGAAGAAGATTCGTGTTCTCTAACGTGGATGGGCATCTTGTAGCTTTTGATGGCAAGGGGAGCTATCAGGTGGGAATCCGTCATGTGAAGCCTCCCCTTTCCTTGTTAGGTGGGTTATCAGTGGTTTATGCTGATACAGAGATGATGGATGTTCCAGAGGTTGTTGGGGAGTTCCTATATGTTTTTTCCAAGGATTTTGTGACTCTACCCCCCAACGTGACATTGAGTTCGGGATATACTTACAGCCTAGTGCCCATCCAATTTCGATGTCCACTTATCGGATGGCACCTTTGGTGTTGCGGGATTTGCGGATTCAGATTTCCGATCTGATGGAGAAGGGTTTTGTTCGACCCAGTGTGTCTCCATGGGGTGCTCCAGTTTTTTTCATGAATAAGGAAGATGGTGGTCTCAAGCTATGCATAGACTACCGAATTTTGAATCAGGGAAAACTCAAGAACCATTACCCCCTTCCAAGGATAGAGGAACTCTTCGACCAGCTAAGGGGAGCAGGTTGGTTTTAAAATATTGATCTACAATCTAGATATCATCACCTGAGGGTAAAGGACAGTGACATCTCATAGATGGATTTTAGGTGCAGGTATGGGCACATTGAGGTTGTAGTGATTCCGTTTAGAGATATGAATGCACTAGCTGTGTTCATGGGACTTATGAACATTCTATTATAAGAGTTTGTGGACTAGTTCTTTATCGATGACATCTTGATCTACTCAAGATCATTTGGGGAGCACGTTGTGCATCTCAGGGAAGTCATGGAAGTCATTCTACACCACCAGCTTTATGATAAATTGTCAATGTGTACGTTTTGGACGCAAGAAGTACACTTCCTTGGGAACATGGTTCCTCAGCATGGAGTGTCAGTGGACTCGTCGAAGGTGGAGGCAGTTGTATCTTGGGAAGCACACAAGATCATGGTAGATGTTCATAGTTTCCTAGGGTAGGCAGGTTGTTATCGGAGGTTCGTTTCAGACTTCTCTCGAGTTGCTGATCCATTGACAGCTTTAACTAGGAAGAACTAGGTCTTCATATGAAGTGAGCAGTTCCAGAAATCTTTTGACTACCTGATGGAGAAGTTGGTCAGTTCTCGAGTACTCATATTACCAAAGGAAGGGTTGTTGTATGAGGTTTTTTGGGATGCGTCTGGCCTTGGTTTCAGGTTCATACTGATTCATGAGAAGGGTGTGATTTGTTATGGGTCTAGGAAGTGGCGCCCTCATGAGCATAACTGTGCCACCCATGACCTAGATCTTGTAGAAGTAGTGTTCGCATTGTAGTTGTGGTGACATTAACTCTTTGGGGAGCTCTTCGTGGTCTTCTCAGATCACAAGATCTTACATTATATCTTTTCCCAGCGTGACCTCATCTTACGGCAGTAGATATGGGTTGAGTTTCTCCAAGACTATGACTTCGAGATCTCTTTAACTGAAGGTAAGGGAAATGTTGTGGCTGATGACCTGAGAAGGAAGTCGTATAAGGAAGTGGTTCAAGAATCTGATGATGCATGGAAAGCGATGGGAGAGTTGGATGCCTTTCACATGGATGTAAGGGTAGAGGGTGTTAGAGGCTGTTTGTTTTAGATGACGGTGCAGTCTCCCTTGTTGTAGTAGGTGGAAGAGTCTCAGTGGTGAGACTCCGAGCCGGATTTAATGAGGGATCATATCGATCAGGGAAATTCTCCAAAAGGATCGTCAATGGAAAACTGAAATAAGATGCTTTTCCATGGAATGCTTTTTGTTCTGGAGGAGATGGGTGAGGGAGTTCTCCATGAGTTCCAAAGCTCAGACATTGCGGTACATCCGGGAGTTTCTAAAATGTACAGAGGCATGAGGGAACAGTTTGGTGGCCCGGGGTGAAACGGGCCATGGCGGAGTTTGTGGCTAGGTGCCTTGTGTGGCAGCATTTAAATTCTGAACACCATGTCCCCAGTGGTTTGTTGCATCCTTTAGATGTCCCTGACTGGAAATGGGATGACATCTCAATGGAATTCTTCACAAGACTACCCAGATCTCAGGGTGGTTATGATGCTATCTGGGTAGTGGTGGATTGACTGACGAAATGAGATCACTTCTTAGCAGTTAAAGAGTCGGGCCCTGTGAGTACCTTATCATAGAGGTACGTATACGAGGTGGTGCGTTTGCATGGAGTTCCGAAGACTATCGTCTCAGATAAAGATACTCAGTTTACCTCACGAGTCTAGAGGGGGTTACAACATGTTTTTGGCACCCATCTATGCCTTAGAAATGCTTTCTACCCCAAGACCAATGGGAAGATAGAGCGGACAATCCAGACGTTGGAGGACATCCTGCGAGCATGCGTTATAGATTTCGGAGGATCATGGGTGTGACACGTGCATTTATTAGAGTTTTCCTACAACAACCGCTTCCACTATACTATTGGCATGGCACCGTTTTATGATTTTTATGGAAGACTATGTCATTCACCAATTTGCTGGGAAGAGGATGGTGAGACAAGTGCTCATGGTAGAGAGGTAGTACGAAGCACCACAGAGAAATTCCAGCTTCTGCGTGAGAGGATGAAAGCGGCTCTAGACCAACAGAAGTCTTATGTTGATCGTCGGAGGAAGCCCTTGGAGTTCATGGTCTGAGATTATTTCTTCTTGATGGCTTTCCCTTCACGGGGATAGCAGAGGTTTGGGAAGGGGATTAATCTCTCCCCTAGATTCATCGGACCTTTAGAGGTGCTGAGGCAAGTCATAGAGGTGGCATATCATCTGGCACTGACACCTCAATTGGAGATGGTTCATGACATATTCCACGTCTCCCAGCTTCGTTGGTACTTACACGACAACTCTCACCTTATCGACTGAGGAGAGTTAGATGTGGGAGATGATGCGACCTTCAAGGAATGACCAGTCATAATCGAGGATCGTGAAGAGAATGTGCTCCGTGGACAAACCATCGCCTTTGTTCGTGTGTTGTGGAGGCATGGTGGCCTTGAGGAGAGAACATAGGAGCAGGAGGCTCAGATGCACACTGAGTACCCAGAGTTGTTTTGAC
This sequence comes from Viscum album, assembly GCA_963277665.1. NCBI lineage: Eukaryota > Viridiplantae > Streptophyta > Magnoliopsida > Santalales > Viscaceae > Viscum > Viscum album. The sequence continues at coordinate 323,099,685 of OY728161.1, forward strand.
TTGTTTTTTTCTTTTTTCTTTTTTGAGAATTGATTTGATGTTATACTATGTTCCATTGATATATGGGATGATTGTCTTGTCGATTGTGAGGTATTTTGTTTCTCGGTTCTCTGGAAGTCTGTAACATGTCCGGATGTGTGGGGGAAGGGGAAAAACCCTGATCCTTAATCGAGACACATTAATGCAGATGTGACTAAACCTGTGTAGGCGAGTCAGTTCTTCCTAAAGTGGATAATATCTCGACATAGGAGAAGGAATTACTAATGTCACGACCCATCCTCGGGGCCCGTGTCGTGGCTACCCCAAGCCCACCTTCCATAGTCCAGGGGATGGCGACTAGAACCAAGGTGTAAATCCCAACAAAAAGGAAGGCATTTCCTTTGAAAAGTAACAAGCACCACAGAGTAAGCAAGCGGAAAAGTAAACACTGAGTAAAAACTGTACAAGCTTTGCTGAAAGTAAAAGGGGACGGAAATACAAGACCAACTGTAAAGTACAACTAAAAGGTAAAAACAGCAACTAAAAAGAAAATCTGAAGTGTCGAGCCGTCCTCTGGAAGTCCCACCTGAAGGGTGTGTACAGATAGCCTCCACTGCTCCTCGAGTCCACCTGACCGCTCCGAGTATGTCCCGCCCAGTGGTCAACCTCCAAGTACTGTCCTGCTCCTCAAGCCTCCACCACGATCAGCGCTGTCCGTCGTCTGCATCCAACACAACGATGTGCGGGCATAGCCCGTGCAGGGGTGAGTATAAAGATACTCAGTAGGGACCCCGAGACCCTCAAGGTCTCACGAATCCAACAAGGATAACCACAAGATGATCTCAACAGATAACCTCTACTTAGGTATATGCCCATACATATACCTAAGTTATCAAGTAACCCATCTCAATCATGAGGAAACACAAGGATTGTGAAATCAATGGATAACCACTACCCAGGTATATTCCCATACATATACCTAAGTTATCAAGTGACTCATCTCAATCAATAGGTAAACACAAAGTTCAAAAGTCTAATCTCAAACCAGGATTTTCATTATCGAAACCGTAACTGCTGAAGAGCTCCGTCTCTGGACTGTACAGTGGTCCTGTCACGACTCTGAGGTACTGCTCACTAACCTAAGACTGCTGAGGTGCTCCTCCTGTCGAGTACCACGGTCCAGCTGCTACAACCAAGCGCTCCCATGTGCCACTATAACCAAGCACACCTCTGTCGTTGGTCTGCGGCTACAACCAAGAGCTCCCCTGTGCCGCTACAACGAAGCGCACCTCTGTCGTGGGTCTGCCGCTACAACCAAGCGCTCCCATGTGCCGCTAAAACCAAGCACACCTCTGTCGTGGGTCTGTCGCTACAACCAAGCTCTCCCATGTGCCGCTACAACCAAGCGCACCTCTGTCGTGGGTCTGCCGCTACAACCAAGCGCTCCCCTATGCCGCTACAACCAAGCGCACCTCTCTCGTGGGTCTTCTGCTACAACCAAGCGCTTCCCTATGCCGCTACAACCAAGCGCACCTCTCTCGTGGGCTATCCGTAACAAACCGAGTCGATCGGTCAAGCAGTCGTCAGGTCTGGGTCGGCTACACGGTCTCCGCACTCCGTACGCTCGTCTCTAGGAGGGTCTGCTCCATGAGCTACTAGTTGATACTTCAAGTATCTCAAAGTCCCACAAAGAAGAATCTCAAAGGACCGTCTCGTCGTAGGGGTCTCAACGCAACAGACGACGCGCCAATCTGACGCCCGGTCTGTGAGTTATTAGCCTTTTCGTCCTAGGGGCCCGGTTGGTTTCATGAGCGAACCAATCCGTCCGTATCTCAAATGTACCCCGAACTCCCATAGGGTATACTCATAGGGACCGTTTCTCAACGTGATCACCAACGCCACTGACGGTTCGTCAAACGGACGTTTGGTCTGAAAGATATCAGCTTTTCGGTTCCAGGGGCCCGGTTGGATTTCGGTGCGATCCATCCCGGCCACCATCCATATGCATCCAATACTCAGGCGGGGGATGCCAAAAGTTCCATCTCATCAAGAGGAAAGCAACGAGACATTCGGCGCGTCAATCGGACGCCCGGTCTGTGTGTTATTGACTTTTTCGTTCCAGGGACCCGGTTGGTTTCGTGAGCGAACCAACCCGACCGCACTCCGACGACACCCAAACCTCGAGCGGAGTAAGCCAAAAGATCCGTCTCACTTAGAGTAATTCAATAAAGCTGACGGCATGTCAATCGGACGTCTTTAGCTTATGATATGAGCGTTTCCGCTCCGAGGGCCCGGTTAGTTTTGTGTACGAACCAACCCGGTTGAACCGAAAGTATTCTGAAACCTTGAGTGCGATATACCAAAACGACCGTCTCGATCCATGGATCGCGTTGACGCTGAAGGCGTATCGTTCGGAGGCCCGTAGCTCATGATATGGGCAGAAGACCAAAAATGGTCCGAAGACGGGGGGTCCGGGATCGGGCCGACCCGGTCCGCCCGATCCGCCCGGTCTGGATCGGCCAGCCCGGCCCGGCTCGGCCGAGCAGCGCGAGGGGTAGCCTCCACCCCCGCGGGACACCCCCGCGGCACCCGCAGGGTGTCGCCTATGACAACCGAGTGACGCGGGGGGGAGCCGCCGCCCCTGCGTGACAACCCCGCGGCACCCGCGGGGTGTCGCTCGGACAACCGGACGAGGCATCAGCCGCGTCATGCGCGCACCGGACCCGCGCGGCCGCGGGTCTGCGAGCGCAGCCGCCTCCTCTTCTACCGCGGCGGCCTTGTCTGGCGGTACTCCGGGGTGCCGGCGGCGGCTTCCGCGGGCCGCCGGAGTCGCTCCGGTGGTCCGGTTCTGTTCCCGTCTGCGACGCTGCTCCTCCCGGGACTCGTTCTTCACTGCAGAACCATCAAACTTCCGTTGTGTCACGATCCGTCGTCGCCCGTCAAATCTGCACAAAAACGAAGAACGGGGCAGGGTTGTCAGGCCGTGTTTGTTTGGCCTACACCCTCCGCGTTAGAGATAAACAACGGGAGGAAATAAAATTCAACATATGAATTCAACAATATTTAGTAAAACAAAATTGATCTTAATTGCCCGGTTCTTAACATTTAAAAAAGAACGATGATGGGAAAAAGGAAAAGTTCACAACAACCCCTACCTCATTGGTTTTCGTCGTACGCACGTTCTTCGCGGAATTGCTCGTCGCGGAAGGAGGGGATCGTCGCGTCGTCGCGGAAAGGCGTCGCGTCGTCGCGGAAACCGGCGTTGAGTCGGCGAACTCAACGGACCACGAAATAGAAGATTTAATTTAATTATAAATAATTTAAGGAATGTTTTGTTAAAAACCAGAAAGGAGATTAAAAAGAAAGTCTGGGACTCTTACCCCAAGCAGTTGATCGAAGATTTCGTTGCGGAGGAAGAGATGTCGCGGAAGAACGTTGCAGGAAGGGAACGTCGGCGTTGCAGAACACGGTGTCAGGTCGTCGATTTCCGGGTTCGGCGTTCTTTGCGTTCTTCACGTTCTTCGCGTTCTTCGCGAAGAAGGATAAGGGCACGAGGACTCTGTCAAACCTCTCAACCAGTAATCTTTCAAAAATACTAGTTGGTCTTATTTTATTATTACACTAACAAACGAAAAAGGGTAAGTAACAACCCATCAATTTGTTGTATTAATTCAACGAAAGTAACATCTCATTTAATTCACAAAATAAACTGCCCAATTAAATGGTCTGTTAAGAATTTAAGAAAATGCGTCAGTTGACATTCATAATGACGGGTTTTCGCGGGTGCGTTACTTAGCGGAAATAAACGGCGGGTCTCGTGCGGTCCCCACCTCACAAATATCCTACCAAGAGGGTAGGATATTTCTGGATAGTACCCTATCCGGTTCAACTCAGTTTAAGCTGATTTTAAGTGGCTTCAAGTGGCTTCCAAGTGGCTTAAGTGAAATAAAATAAATTTGTCGAAACATTATTTTATTTCTTAAATTTAAGCTCGAAAATTAAAAACCTCACCCGATAAAACACAACTCTAGAAGAGGCGTTTCTAAGCGAATAACGGCGCTGCGATTTAATTGGTGCCCTCAGAATTCGATTCCGGGCACCGGTTGAAAAGATAGAAAAACTCGCTCGTCTGTTCACTGAACATACTCGAGCCAAACTTCGGAAAATGATTCCGGGCACACCGGGCCTCGGAATCAGGCGCCGTCAGAAACTGCGTTCTTGTAAAATTCATAGAAAATTAAGAAAAAAATTCCCTTGAAATTTACGGGTCTTTACATTACTCCCACCACAAGGATTTACGTCCCCATAAAGCTTCAACACAAATTAGGGAAACAAAGGCGGTAATGAGCACGCATCTGAGCCTCCCGCTCCCATGTTCTCCCTGGAGGTTCCCGTGCTACCATCTGAAGCGCAGTAGAAGAATCTATCATCCACGCAGGACCCGCTCCTGTCGATCCTCGATCTCTAATGGGACCTACGCAAAAGTCGCCCCATCATCCACGTCTAGATCCCCATTGTCAAAGATTGGCTTTGGGCCGTGCACGTATCTCCTCTGATGAGATACGTGGAAGACGTCGTGCACCCGGCGCAATTGTGGTGGTAGAGCCAGGTGATAAGCCACCTTGACAATCCTGTCGAAGACCTGGAAGGGTCCGATGAAGCGTGGAGACGACTTGACACCTCGGCCAAATTTCTGCAAACCACGTCGAGGTGAGACACGCAAGAAGACGTGGTCGTCATCCTCGAACTCTAGTGGCCTCTGCCTCCTGTTAGCATATGACTTCTGCCGGCTCTAAGCTATCCTCATCCGCTCCTGGATGACCTGGACCTTCTCTGGTCCTACAAGAGCTGCTTTGATTTCTTCTTTGCTGATAAGAGAAATCTGGTCTCATCCTCTGGATGAACCACTTCTTTTCCTAATACTATCAATCCTGACATGGATGATACTAACCCATACCAAGGATGATGTCGTAAGGCCTCGACGCTACTACCAAGAGATCCAACCGTTACTCTCGCCTCCAAGGGTTGAGTCACACTGTCAGCATCAATGTGTGGTAACTGGGTCTCCTCCAGTAGGTACCTCCCAAGTGAGGGTCAAGTCAACAGTCTAAACCGGAACCTCTTAGTTTTCAATACAAGAGAGGATAGGAAAGTAAATTCCACAAGAAAAGGTGTCTTTTATTAATGCAGCTCAAGTACAAAGACACAAGGCATCTGCAAACACACATCAAAAAAACTAGAAGAAACATGAACAAAAGTCTCCAGGTCTGGAGCTAGTCCCGCACCTGTCCATATGCTCACGAAGCTCCATGATTGTAGGCCTCAGCTTCCTGAAGCTGAGCTCTCCCATGTCCTCTTGTCCCCTGCGGTCGGGGTGGACCTCCTAGTGGTGGTGGTGGCAACACCCCGAAGCGTCGTCCACCACCAGCTGCACGGCTAGCTTCCCTTCCATGGCCGCCTGCTCCTTGCGGCCCGCCCTGATCGAACCTTTGACTCTGCCTGGGGGGCCCTTCGTCCGTCTGTTGGTCATCCGTATGGAGGGTCAGACAGTCACGGGCCATGTGACCAATTCCGCCGCAGGAGTAACACTGCCCTATCATGGCAAGTCATTGCCCACCCCGAGTGCCTCGCAAAAATGATCCAGAGTCATGAGGTCAACCACCGGTAGGTCCAGTCCTCTGGGACCCCTGCATCATCCGTCAACTGCCCGCTGCAGAAGACTCTGCTGCATGCCGGCAAGTGTTGGGTCATGCTGCTGGAGACTGCTCATCAAAGAGACTCTCCACTAAGAGGGCTCGCTCCAACACCCCTGCCTGAGTCGGAATGTTGAGGGAGATCATCGAAGCCCTAATCTCGTGCCTCAGTCCCTGCTCAAATGTCCGGGCCCGGAAGAACGGGTCCCGTACCATATCTGTGGAGTAGCGCGAGAGACCAGTAAATCTCGCCGAGTACTGGGCCACTGTCATGCTGCCCTGCCGCAGCTATAGTAGCTCCTAGATGCGCACCGCTCGGAGGGTGGCTGGGACGAACTCGGAGCGGAAGATGCTCTCAAAGTCCGTCCAGAGGAGAGATGCCTCGTCGTGCACCAGGAGCATCAAGCTCCACCATCTGCCTGCTGCCACGTGTAGGAGGCTCGCTGTGAAGATCACCATGAGGTCTGATGGTGTCCTCACTAATCTGAAAACCCGTACAACTGCCTCCAGCCAGTCCTCGGCGGCCTGAGGGTCCGTCTCCCCGCAGAACCTGGGCGGTCGCTGGCGCTGGAGCTCATGCAGTGCACTAAGGCGATGTGCATCGTCAGCGGCTGGGGCTGGTAGCATCGGTGGCTTGGCGGGTATAGGTATTGTCAGTGCCTCAGCTGTCAAAGGGCCATGTACCGAGTCCTCGACGCTTGGTGGGCTATCGCCACGCACATCGCTCGGAACCCTAGCTGGATGCCATCGTGGGGCCATCCTGATAAGGAAACATGTGCTCCATGGTCAGAACAGTACCTGGTGAGCTCACACAAGTAATCACAAAGAAAACTTGGAACACTCATGCAATCAATGTTTTTGTGAATTAAGTCGGAAATCAGAAGTCAGGGTCCTGGTGTACAGATACGTCGGCCGCCGCACCAACACTGGACTCCCTGGACTGATAACCACACCCAATACGCTAAACACTATTGCTTTACATAGAATAAAGATCAGATTCTGCGGTAGAACCGACCACCTCTGATACCAATTTGTCACGACCCGTCCTCGGGGTCCATGTCGTGACTACCCCAAGCCCGCCTTCCATAGGCCAGGGGCTGGCGACTAGCACCAAGGCGTAAATCCCAACAAAAGGGAAGGCATTTCCTTTGAAAAGTAACAAGCACCACAGAGTAAGCAAGAGGAAAATTAAACCCTGAGTAAAAACTTTACAAGCTGTGCTAAAAGTAAAAGGGTCCGGAAATACAAGCCCAACTGTAAAGTACAACTGAAAGGGAAAAAAAGCAACTAAAAAGAAAAGATGCAGCGTCGAGCCGTCCTCTGGAAGTCCCACCTGAAATGTGGGTACATATAGCCTCCACTGCTCCTCGGGTCCACCTGACCGCTCCGAGTATGTCTCGCCCAGTGGTCCACCTCCAGGTACTGTCCTGCTCCGCAAGCCTCCACCACGATCAACATTGTCTGTCGTCTGCATCCAACACAACGAAGTGCGGGCATAGCCCAGACAAGGGTGAGTATAACGATACTCAGTAGGGACCCCGAGACCCTCAAGGTCTCACTAAACCAACAAGGATAACCACAAGAAGATCTCAACAGATAACCTCTACTTAGGTATATGCCCATACATATACCTAAGTTATCAAATAACCCATCTCAATCATGAGGAAACACAAGGATTGTGAAATCAACAGATAACCACTACCAAGGAATATGCCCATACATATACCTAAGTTATCAAGTGACCCATATCAATCATTAAGTAAACAGAAAGGTCAAAAGTCTCAGCTCAAACCAGGATTTTCATTATCGAAACCGTAACAGCTGAAGAACCCCGTCTCTGGAGTGTACAATGGTCCTGTCACGACTCCGAGGATCTGCTCACTAACCTAAGACTGCTGAAGTGCTCCTCCTGTCGAGTACCGCGGGCCAGCTGCTACAACCAAGCGATCCCATGTGCCGCTACAACCAAGCGCACCTTTGTCGTGGGTCTGCCGCTACAACCAAGCGCTCCCCTGTGCCACTACAACCAAGAGCACCTCTTTCATGAGTCTGCCTCTACAACCAAGTGCTCCCATGTGCCGCTACAACAAAGCGCACCTCTTTCGTGGGTCTGCTGCAACAACCAAGCACTTCCATGTGCCGCTACAACAAAGGGCACCTCTGTCTTGGGTCTGTCGCTACAACCAAAAGCTCCCATGTCCCGCTACAACCAAGTGCACCTCTGTCGTGGGTCTGCCGCTACAACCAATCGCTCCCCTGTGTCGCTACATCCAAGCGCACCTCTATCGTGGGCTATCCGTAACACACCGAGTCGATCGGTCAAGCAGTCGTCAAGTCTCGGTCGGCTACACGGTCTCCGCACTCCGTACACTCGTCTCTAGGATGGTCCGCTCCACGAGCTTCTGGTTGATACTCCATGTATCTCAAAGTCCCACGAAGAAGAATCTCAAAGGACCGTCTCGTCGTAGGGGTCTCAACGCAATAGACGGCGCGTCAATCGGACGCCCGGTCTGTGAGTTATTAGCCTTTTCGTCCCAGGGGCCCGGTTGGTTTCGTGAGCGAACCAATCCGGCCCTATTTCAACTGTATCTCAAACTCCCATAGGATATACTCATAGGGACCGTTTCTCAATGTGATCACCAACGCCGCTGAGAGTTCGTCAAATGAACGTCTGGTCTGAAAGATATCAGCTTTTCCGTTCCAGGGGCCCGGTTGGATTTCGGTGCGATCCATCCCGGCCACCATCCATCTGCATCCAAAACTCGGGCAGAGGATGCCAAAAGTTCCGTCTCATAAAGAGGAAACCAACGAGACAGACAGCACGTCAATCGGATGCCCGGTCTGTGAGATATTGGCTTTTTCGTTACAGGGGCCCGGTTGGTTTCGTGAGCGAACCAACCCGACCGCACTCCGATGGCACCCAAACCTCGAGCGAAGTAAGCCAAAAGATCCTTCTCACTTAGAGGAATTCAACAAGGCTGACGACACGTCAATCGGACATCCGTAGCTTAAGATATGAGCATTTCCGCTCCGAGGGCCCGGTTAGTTTCGTGTACGAACCAACCCGGCCAAACCCAAAGTATTCCAAAACCTTGAGTGCGATATACAAAAACGACCGTCTCGATCCAAGGATCGCGTTTCCGCTGACGGCGCGTCGTTCAGAGGCACGTAGCTCATGATATGGGCAAAAGACCGAAAAAGGTCCGAAGACGGGGGGTCCGGGCCCGGTCCGACCCAGTCAGACCGGTCTGGTTAGGCCAGCCTGGCTCGGCTCGGCGGAGCGGCGCTGGGGGGAGCCGCCACCCCCGCGTGTCACCCCCGCGGCACCCGCGGGGTGTCGCCCAAGACAACCGAGCGACGCGGGGGGGGGGGGGGGGGAGCCGCCGCCCCCGCGTGACTACCCCACGGCACCCGCGGGGTGTCGCTCGGACAACCGGACGTGGCATTAGCTGCATCATACGCGCGTCGGACCCGCGCGGACGCGGGTCTGCGAGCGCCGCCGCCGCGGCTTCTGGTGCGGCGGCCTTGTCCGGTAGCGCGCCCCCGTTCCCGGCTGCCGGCGCCGCCGACCTCTTCCGCGGGCCAGCGGAGTCGCACTGGTGGTCCGATTCTATTCCTGTCTACGCCGATGCTCCTCCCGGGACTCGTTCTTCACTGCGGAACCATCAAACTTCTGTTGCGGCACGATCCGTCGTCGCCCGTCAAATCAGCACAAAAACAAAGAACGGCGGAGGGTTGTCGGGCCATGTTCGTTTGTCCTGCACCCTCCGCGTTAGAGAAAAAAAACGGGAGGAAATAAAATTCAACATTTGAATTCAACAATTTTTAATAAAACAAAATTGTTCTTAATTGCCCGGTTCTTTACTTTTAAAAAAGAATGATCACGATAAAAAGGAAATGATCACAACAACCCCTACCTTGTTGGTCGTCTTCTTACGCATGTTCTTTGCGGAATTTCTCGTCGCAGAAGGAGGGGATCATCGTGTCGTCGCAGAAAGGAATCACGTCGTCGCGGAAACTGGCGTTGAGTTGGAGAACTCAACGGACCAAGAAACAACAGATTTAATTTAATTATAAATAATTAAATCCGTGTTTTGGTAAAAACCACAAAGGAGATTAAAAATAAAGTCCGAGACTCTTACCCCAAGCAGTTGATCGATGATTTCGTTGAGGAGGAAGAGACATCGCGGAAGAACGTTGCAGGAAGGGAACGTCGGCGTCGAGGAACACGGTGTCGCATCGTCGATTTCCGGGTTCGGCGTTCTTCACGTTCTTCGCGTTCTTCGCGAAGAAGGATAACGGCACGAGGACTCTGTCAAACCTCTCAACCAGTAATCTTTCAAAAAGACTAGTTGGTCTTATTTTATTATTACTCCAACAAACGAAAAAGGGTAAGTAACGACCCATCAATTCGTTGTATTAATTCAACAAAATTAAAATCTCATTTAATTCACGAAATAAACCACCCAATTATATGGTCTGTTAAAAATTTAAGAAAATACGTCAGTTGACTTTCATAATGACGGGTTTTCATGGGTGCGTGACTTAGCGGAAAGAAACGGTGGAGCTCGTGCGGGCCCCACCTCACAAATATCTTACCAAGAGGGTAGGATATTTCTGGATAGTACCCTATCCAGTTCAACTCAGTTTAAGCCACTTTTAAGTGGCTTCAAGTGGCTTCCAAGTGGCTTAAGTGAAATAAAATAAAGTTGTCGAAAAATTATTTTATTTCTTAACTTTAAGCCTGAAAATTAAAAACCACACCTGATCAAACGCAACTCTGGAATAGGCGTTTCTAAGCGAATACCGGCACTGTGATTTCATCGGTGCCCTCAGAATTCGATTCTGGGCACCAGTTCCAAAGTTAGAAAAACCCGCTCGTCCGTTCACTGAACGTACCCGAGCCAAACTTCAGAAAATGATTCCGGGCACACCGGGCCTTGGAATCAGGTTCCGTCAGAAACTGCGTTCTTGTAAAATTCCAAAGAAAATTAAGAAAAATATTTCCTTGAAATTTATGGGTCTTTACAACTAACACATATGATTAGGATTGTTGGTTGTGTTCCTATTATAATGAGAGCACTAAGAGGTATGTTGTTGGGTTCCTCTAGGTTGGTTTTTAAATTATTAGCAACAAGATTGTTTTAAGAGGTATCTGATGTAATGGCCCGGACCTCTTCGGTCCATTCCATTGTGAAAATGTTGGGCTAGAGGTATTTCAGGAAATTAAGGTGACTTGGGGGTGCATTTGTGTGTACCTTTAAGAAAAACTAAAGGGATAATGGCCTTCGCATGGGAGGCACACGGTTTGTCAAACCGTGTGGCCAAATTATGCGAGGATGGTGTTGGAGGCAGTAGCCTTCACACTGGTGGCACTAGGTTAGGAAAAACCCGGCATCCTAACCATGTGAGGATTGTGGTCGAGGCAGAAGCTAAAGCACGTTTAGTGCACGGTTTGTTAAATCGTGAGGACTAACTATGCTGGCACTTAAAGTTAGATCCTAAAATTTTAGATCTGAACTCTTTTGCCTCTAAATGGTCCGTTTAAGCCCTTAAGTGGCCATAACCCAGGATTACTCTTCCTTGGAGGTAAGATACCCTCTCCCAAGCGTTTTGGAGGTGATCTGGAGGCTTCTCTTCACAAATCATAGCCGATTTCTCAAGGTATGTGATCGTTCCTGTTGGATTCGTAGATATTCTTAGATCTACTCCTCCTCTTGCATCGGTTTCTTAAACATATGCCCATTATGTGTAGATCTAAGTGTGTGGATGTCGAATATGATGAGTCTTGGTCTTGATATTACAAGGAGGAGAGATCTAAGGCAGGGTTTTGGAGAATCGACCTGGGTTCCTTGAGAGTTCCTTGACCGTTGTGGTTTCCATAAAAAACCTTTGAGCTTGGGATTTTACCTTCGTCACTCTATTTGTGCATCATGCGGGATGGGTGTCTTCTTGTAATCACGATACATAGTTTAACTAGTTTAATGAAGTTAATATCTATCTTAAAGAAGTGGGATGGGGATGTTTTTATTTTTTTATTTTTTTATTCTATTGTTATGTTGTGAATTGAATAGGTCGATCCCTCCTGAAAATCACGGTCGTTGAGGGCCTTTTCCAGTGAAATTAAATGTTTCCCTATCTTTCTAGCCCGTTTTTTGGATGGAAACTTTGTGGAATCTATAAATTGGTTAATCACATAAAGTTGGATTATTAAATGAATATCTGAAACCCTTGTGAGATCACCCTAGAAGAACAAAATGAAATAATGAACATGTGGGTGTTGGTTTTGTTACCTGGTGTGCGAAGGGGGGCGGTGAATCCTGGATTATTGCGAATAGGATGGGAAGCAGGGCTGCGGTAAATGTTATTAAATGGGAAATGATTTGTTACTAGCCTAGTTTTGTGATATAGTTTCAGAGATGTGGTAATAGTGGCAGCATGGCTGCAGTAATGGGTTGTGATATTAAATGAAAGTGGAAAGTTGATAAATTAACTGTGGGGAATGATAAATAATTTATTAAGGGAAAAAATCAATGGGGATTGAGTGATGTTAAAAGGGTTGGTTTTGTGTTTCTTGTGTTCTATCTAACTTGATTTGTGGTTGGCATGGTTTTTCTACGAAACGTTTGATATGGTTTGGTTGTGGTTAGTTTCCTAGTAGTTAAGGAACTAATAAACTAATATTGTTGAAACATGAAAACATAAATGGGGTTGGGTTTGTTTGGTTTATGCATGCTTCTTAGTAGTAGTGCCGGAGCACGTGCTCATGTTCTCTGTTCAGAATCCATAGGTTGGTCTGTGTGTTTCATATACATATATATATTTGTATCATCATGTTTTATCGCACCCCATCAATGTTGAGCACTTAGTTTTGAACACTCCCATTTTATGGGAGAGGGTGTTTTCCCCTTAGTTATTATCTTTTTACTTCTCCTTCTTACATATGTTGTGATGGCTTGAGGAAACTGTACATGCAATACTCTTCGGGTAGGTTTCAATTGGTATGATTTTAGCCCAAGACCCTTCGGACAGGTTTATTGCTCCCATGAATCTTCGGGATGAGGTCCATGTTTGTTCGGGTGGGCATTTTATTGTGGTTTGTGAGGCCTAGGTGTGTGCGGGAGGGATATGTGGTTTGTGAGGCCGAGGTGTGTGAGGGCGAGATATGTGGTTTGTGAGGCCCCGGTGTGTGCAGGCGGGATTTGTGGTTTGTGAGGCCCTGGTGTGTGCGAGCAGGAAGAGTGTGGTAGAGTCAAGATTTTCTCCATCAGTAAGAGCAGGTAGCTAGTGGGGGCAAATGGTGCGGGCTACCCAATACTCATGTTCTTATATACTACTACATGTTGTATTGTGTTTTTGGTGATCGTGGCTAGTGAGGTTGGGTGGATAGAATAACTTGCTAGGTTTTGGTTTATTTTTTTGTTTTTATGAGATATTAGGATGTCTCCACACTTGTGCACAAGTTCTTTAGGTTTCCCTTCTGAGTATACTTGTATGCTCAACCTACGTTTTCTTTTAGGTTTCTAGGAGGACTACCAAGGCCATGCGAGACCCTACTAGTCGGGACAATTTGAGTTTTTGTAGTTGTTGTACTCTTTTTTCTTTTGGTATTATACTTTTTAGTTTTCTTGAAATTGTACATTGTTTTAGAATTGTTTAAACATGCATGTGGGATTGGTTTCGGTTTATTTTCATTTAGTTGTTATTTTTATTTTGGTGTTTGAATCTTCATATTTCAAGATCTTAAATAATAAAAAGGTTAATGCCTCCCATATTTTTGAAAACTCATAACCTTGGTTCTAGTCGCCACTCCGGGGCCTACTGGAGGCGGGAATCGGGGTTCATTATCTTCTTTTTACCATTTCCAGCTCAGAAGCGGTATCCTTGGTGGGAGGGGGTCATGAAAACATCAAATAAAATCATCATAAAGGAAAAATTCAATAAAAGAATGTAATACACACCTAACATGTAATAGTAACCTAAAAAGATCATCTAGAAGTTTTATTAGTTCATATGATATTTACATTAATATTTTTAAAATAATTTATTTGATATTTATATTAATAAAATAATTTTGACAACACTATTGACTCATCATAAAGGTTATAAAATTAATATATAAAAATATAAAATTAGTCCACATTATGAATTTAATTTCATTATGTTTCTATAGAAAATTCAATTTTTATTTTTTATATTGTTTGTTACAATATTATAATTATTATACTTATATGTTATAAGAGTGTTTCAGGTTGTCACTTTCGTTTGAATTAATTATAATTACATCACATTCATATATAAAATTAAATTAAATGAATGAATTTAGGTCCAGAAGGGTTATTTTTAGAATTTAATTAATCTACTAGGATTTTTTTAGGTTATAGTGTAATTTTATAATATTGTATGAAACATTAATTACCTGATTTACATATAACCATGGTACCAAAATTAATTACCAATGAAACTATTAATAATGGATAAAAATAAAAGTATCCTATATAAATAACTTCTACATAATTATTTGAAATATTGAAATGAAAACACATAAGTTTTTGAAATTAATTTTACATTTATCCTATTTGTCGGAAAAAATGGTAATTTGCATAAATGTTAAAAAATTTCAAAAGATAGAAAGGATATTACTTATGAATTCAATGTAAAATTAACAAATATGACTTAAATTGTATTAAAATATAAAAAAATGTTATTTTTAAACATTAAAAAAATCAAAATTATATTTTAACCATATAAAGTATTTTTATGAATAAATTTGTTTTCAATAACAATATATCATAGTTCTATTATTCATCGAAATATGAATTTAATCATAATTATATAAAAAGTTAATCTAATGAAAAGTTATATATCCCTCATTCAAAAAAGAAGTTTATTTTTTCTATTTTAACTTATTAACATATCAAAAACAAGATTTTAAATGTGTCCACCAATAAAATGTGGCCAAATTAAATTTATTGGAAAATAAATCTGTTATACAATAAATTGATTTGGTTCTTATATAATTTCTAAAAAATACATTAGATCAATGTTAATTTTATATAAAATAAAAAATGTGGACAATAATATTCATAACAACTAGTTTCTGCCCATTAAATAATAATATAATAATAATATATTGTTGTTTAGTGAAACTCGATATTGCGTACAATGAAACCTGTTGAGGAAGGATACTTTTGCATGTAAGACAAGCCAAGTCAATGTTTCGTGTAGTGAAATCTTAGTTTGGTGTTGTGTAAAAAATAATACAATTTTAGTTCATTTATACATTGTATAAAATGTATACTCAATGTTGCATGAAATTAATTCTATCAAAAGAAAATTGAAATTATGTGTAACATAATCAATTAATAGTGTTGAGTACACTGTAATATTATATGCTGTTTCATATAGTCCAATATAATCATGTTGTAGAATAAAACACAAGACATCAATGAAATTAAAAAATAATCTATCTCATAAAATATATGGGTGTTGCTGACTACCCCCCATAATAAAAAAATTTGTTTTGTAATTCATCGAGGTTATAAAAGGATTACTACTTGAAAAGTTCTTTGATTGAAACCCACATCAAAAAAATTAATACTAAAACTTCATTTTAAAACATAAATATAGAAACATAATAGTAAACCAATGTAACTCATCACTGGGTTTCCACATTTGAGAACATAGGTTGGAAGTTAAAACATGGATATGGAAGAGAAATATAAAAATCAAGTTATGAATGGATAGTGATATAGAATATTGTGGGGATAATTATATATAACAGAAATCCATAAATCAGCAATGATTTAAGGGACCATCTGATTCATCAGATATGAAGGTAATAGGATAACATTTTTGGTTTCAAGATACTTTTCATAATGTTTATGAATTTATTCATGAGTAAAAATACTTACTAGATTTCAGTACAATCTCACCGTTGGTCATTTCTTGAACAATTTTCACTTCATATATTATTTAAAGAAATGAAGTTATATTTTTCAATTACTAAGGGTTGGTAGATCATGCGATAGAATGATAGTTCATTACATTTTCCTTAGAAAAATTGTTACAACTTGTAATAAAATATAAATAAGTCCATATATAGTGAGATAATATATTCATCTAACATACATCAACCAAATTATAACTCATACTATCCATAAATGGATAACTGTACAATAATTCCAAAAACTAATAATATAAACCTTTGGGAAGTGGTGATATCTATTGAGTTTACATTTATCTCCCTTATCTCATAACAAAATTGTTGGTTGTTCCATTCCAAACATGTGAAAAACATAATCATGAATTCTCTTGAAACATTGCAATAACATGAATTTCCATAGAAACATAGTGAAAACATGCATTCTGTAAACATTAACTATTTCCAAACACCAAAAAACCAAAAAATATATATACTCAAAATATGATATCACTTTGTCCTTATAATAGTAATGAGGTAATTAATAATATAAAACATCTCATTGTCCCATTGTCCTTTCATTAGGCGCATATTATGTGCTTTCAAAATAATCAATCACTTTTCATGGTTACTGGTACCATATACATATGGAAAATAACCATCGAACTATACCTAGATATTCCAATATTCCATAACACTAAAAAAAGATTAAAAAAAAATCTATTTTGTAATCCCATTAAACAGACACTTAATCATTCAACCACTTTTTAGTCGTACTCAACATCACCTATAGTGATCGCATGTGACTTCCAATTTTCTTTTTCAGTAAGGGGATGATTATATAAATAATTATTAACCCTTGGTATGGTGCATTGGTTATCATAATTCCCCAATTACTTGCACTTATAACATTGAATTGTTTGTGGTGAATTTTCTTTATTCCTTTCCTTATTCATATCATTAGAAACCTTTTTCCCATTATATCAGAACTCGGTTACTTGATGGACTTCATTTCCACACATGAAACAGTTTGTAGTCAATTATGACAATCTCAACCATGCTTCTTTCCAAAAATAGTGCATAAGGAAACATTCATCTTCCATTCACCAAAGTTTGGTGATTTTATCTAAAACATCATCTTTTGTTTCTTGTCAATACCGTGACATGGATTTTTAACACAACCTTCTAGTTCAACTTGGATAGCGCAAAAAAACATTATTGCTACTAAAGACTCTTATATCTAATGCCCTTTGAGGACATGGTTTAAGGACAGTAATGAATTGATCAAATTTACATTCATGTTGGATGATAAATCTTGAATTAAACCTTCTATGTCTTGTTAAATTAACCACATATGTACCACAAAATTTATCATCCTTTGGTTAAATCTCAAGGAATTCATTTAAAATATTTGTTCAAATTATATGATGGAACTACTTTTTAATGAAAATGTGTTTGAACTCGTCATATTCCATGGATTCAATTTCATCTTGCTTCTATTGAATTCTAAATTAGAGTTCTCCCCCCTTCTTCTTCACCATCTAAATGATAAACAACCGAAATGAATTTTTCATATTTTAATAAGTGAGGGATTAAAAATATCATTTAAATGGTATTGATGAATTGTTCAGCATCAAGTGGATTAGAAGATCCACTAAAAAAGGTGGATGTTGCCTCATGGGGGACTCAACAGAATGTTATTCCCTTCTATACCCATTTGGGATTCCAAAATGATTCATATTATGTGTTTGTGTAGAAATATGATTTTTCATTCCATCTACCATAACATTGGGTTATAAAAGTGAACAATCATTTCATATCCTAGTGAATTGATCATTAACACGGTTCAATCGGATTGTATCCACTATCTAAAACACAAAATTAATAGTGTGAGAGTGGAAAATAAAACTAAGAATATAACATATTCATGGGGGATTACATTAAATATATATCATATCATGTTTAATCCAATGTTATTCTAGATTTTTAGCATAATTATAGGACTATAACCCATAGTTATACATATCATTTGGTACATACCTATATATAACATTGAAATATCTCTAGGGATCCCAAAATAGATTCACATCCTCCTTTACAAAGGTTATGTAATCCTTATCTATAATACCAACACTAAAAAACCAAGTTTTACGTACCTGTACATTACATTTATTTTGTGGAATATACAATACATTACACAAATATATGCATAGTCACCGTATTAGTTTAGTGTCATTGGAAATATGGAACCTAATATTCTAAATTTGTGAAAGTTATTAATGTCTCCCATACAGATCATTCCATTTTTTCTTATGTAAAACATTTCCTTATATCCTAGGAAAAGAAAATATCAAATTGGTTAGAGCAAATGATCAGTAGGGGTAAACATTGAGAACATTAAACAAACCATAATCTCTAGACTGTAAATACATGTACATAAATTTTATCCATAAAAATAACGAGTCGTGAAATTAATCATGGTAGTTCATATGGAATAAATCATAATTGAAGATGACATTGATAATAGAGCATTGACATAATTCATGGAATTATGGAAATAAAATAAAGACATAATATGATTTCTATAGTAGCCAAGACATTTATTCTAAGACAACTATTGTGTATTATGTCTTTTTTTGAACCTGGATTAAATGTTATTCCATCACTATATTATTGAACAAAATTTTTATTACATTCCAATCCTATATTACAGAACCATGTATATATTTCATTCTATCCCTGTTTTATTGAACCATTTTTACATTCAGTTCCAGCCATGTATTATTGAATTATATTAACCTATTTTCAATTCATTTTTATCTCATTTGATATAAATATTTACCCAATGCATTTTTTGGAGAAATAGTTCCCACCCATCTCATTGTGAAATCATTCGTACATTTCTCACAAAACACACAAATCAATTATCATATCATTACACAAGAAATAAAATGGTTTCTTAAATATCATCACAAGATGAACTAATACATATAAAAAATCATTCCATCATTAGCACAAACAAATTATTTTAATAATTATGATATAAAAATAACCCTATTTAAAGAGCATAATCACAGAGAGAAAATAATTTTGATAAAACACTTGAACTAAATTCTATAAGAAAATATAATTTCTTCTTCAAAAAAATTTTCTTTTATCAAAATGAAACAAAATTTAAATTGAAAATAATTTATATGGAAATAATCATGAAATAGAGTAGGGTAAGATTTATGGAATGAAGGCATCATGAAACCATAAAAATCCATTCACATTGTGTATGTTAAAAAAACATTATCCTCATACTTCTGTTGGAAAAGTCAAAAAGTAGATCATTTGGTAAAAAAATCCCTTATATACCATGTATTAAAATTATAAAGGGTAAAAATGACTTTAATCATACATAAAAAAATGGAAAACCATTTATGAGAATATTTTTAGAAAACAAAGTCATGGATGATGAATATAACTCCAGAAAATACTTATGTATAAACCTCTCAGATAAAAATGAGATTGCAAAATTATCCCTCACCATATGTCTCATTTATTCAGTATGTGTCGGAAACTACTTTATATTTGGTTTAAAAATATTATTAAACCATAACATAACAATAATAAAATTTAAATATCATATATGTTTTACCTGTGACTTTATATTACCTATTCTTTTTTCAATTCCATGTTAATGCATCATTTTATATAACAAATTTTTTATTTATTGTATGTGTTTGGACATCTATTTCTTGATATTATTTCATAGATCATGATTTAATTTCATTGAGAATGTAATTTTTTTAATATTTTAAATATTTTGTGTATATATATATATATTATTGATATATAAATGAATAGGATTACATCATTCCTTGAGACGTTAGATCATACGTACACATGAACACTATTTTCGTTTACATATTATATTTAATGGCTGTAAATAAATGATATATATATATATATATCCAGTTTCATTATTATGTCCCATATTTCAGGATTAGTTATTATATACAATTTATAATCATTCTTGAATGGCTAACGTGGAGAATAAATCTAATCTCTTCATAGAGACTGTATGCCATACTTACGCACAAGCGATGATATCATTCTTATAATTCAGGAATGGTATTGAATTATATGGAATACTATATTTACAAATCAATATAATTTAATAATAATAATAATAATATAGAGTTTGTAAACCCATTTTTATAACCAACAATGTATGGGGTGGTGAACAACAAATTACACCATGGTGTGGTGACAATAAAATGTATATACGCACGCGTTCTGATTTCATTTTTCGTAAGATTAATTGAAAGTGTAATGTTTTTATTTCATAATTACTAAAAAAATTCAGTATATACATACTACTATAGTTATTATTTTAAAATGAAACAACTCATGATGTAGAAGTACTGGTAGAAAGAAATATTAAAGAATTGGTAGAGGGTATTATCTATTCTTTGACGTTCTCTCTTAAGATCTCCTTTTAAGGGAAATAGAGATGGTCTTTGGAGAAGACAATAAACTCTTCATTGTTACCGGGAATTTCAGAAGGGAAATGAATCGAGGTTTTTTGAACTTTAAGGCTCAAAATGGAGTGAAGATGAGAGGGTGTAAGTTTCCTTTTATAATTGAGGTTAGTGGAACTTTTGAAACTCCATAAATAATATTTTATAATAAAATTAAAAACTTCCCAAAAACCACAAAAATGTCCCAATTTTGAATACATGATAATTTAGGGTTGTTATATAATCAACCAATAAATTTTGGAAATGTTATTTTGTCATTTTAAACCATATTTTAATAATTGAAACTTAATTATTCTATTTAAATTTAATTGTTGTAATAGCATTATAAATATTTTATAGTATTAATTATTTAGTTATATGGTTCCAATTTAATATAAATGCGTAATTTATGAAATTAATGATCTTATAATTATAAATTTTTAATTTTAATTTTTTTATTTTTAAATAATTTAATAAGATGTTATTTTTATAAAATATCTATACTATAAATTTTGACACTATTTATTTTATTGACATTAAATAATATCATTAAAATTCATAAATTTGGGAAAAAAATTAATACTCTCCCATCATGTCATAGTAACCCATATAAAT
Source organism: Viscum album (assembly GCA_963277665.1). Classification (NCBI taxonomy): domain Eukaryota; kingdom Viridiplantae; phylum Streptophyta; class Magnoliopsida; order Santalales; family Viscaceae; genus Viscum; species Viscum album. The sequence continues at coordinate 323,120,399 of OY728161.1, forward strand.
CATTTATAATATTAATTATTTAATATGATATGTATTTTAAATTTTTTTATATTTATTTGATAATCTACTTATAAAATAATTCATACATGATTTTGTGTCATCATTAATGGTAATTAATTAATCACTAAAAATTATAAATAATGTTTCATTATGTATACATTTCATTATATTTCTATATAATATTAACTTTCGATGTTTTATGTGTTTTTATCCCTATATTAAAATTATTATTCTTATAAGATATAAAAGGATGACAAGTTTTCACTTTCTTTTGTTTTATTTATAATTTCATCACTTTCATGGAACAAAGTCAATTAAACGAGTCAATTATAATATTTTTGTGTTATTGGTCGAATTTAATTCATCCAATAGGTTTTTGGTAGGTGTTTGGGTAATTATATCATATTATTGTTACAATTAATTACACGATTTACCTTCAACCATAATAATAAAAATAATTACAATGTTACTAATCATAATGCCAAAAAATAAAAGTTCCCCACTAAAATAATTCGGACATATTGACTCCAAATATTGAATCCATGTTTCAAAATAAAAATCACATATGTTGTTGTAATTAATTTAAAATTAATCTCATTGTTGGAAAAAATGGGTTTCTGTTTAAAAGTAAAAACATAGCAAAAGATTGAAATGTTTTTAAAAATGAATTCAATTTAAAATTATGGAAAATTTCTTCTATTGTATTGAAATATAAAAATATATTCTATTTATACTTTAAACCCATTCAATAATATTTTATAACCATATAAATTATTTTAATGAAAAAATTGGTTTTCAATTAAAATTTAGCCTATTTTTACTATTCATTAAAATATGAAAGTTGTCAGAAAATAATAAAAAAATCATCCAAACTATAATTTTATATCTCAGTTTCAAATAATAATTTTTTTTTCAAATTGATGATATAAACATATAAAAAACACGATCTAAAATGGATGCACCTTTAAAAGGCTACAAAACTGCAATTTTTTAAAAACAATTCTTCTATCTAAAAAATTGAATTTTTTTTATATAATGTCTAGAAAATACATAAGATAAATTTAAATGTTATATAAAATTGAAATTTTTTTAATAATTTTTATAACCTCTAGTTTATAACCCATTATGAATAATATTTTAATAATATATCATTGTTTAGAGAAACTCGGTATTTCGTACAATGCAAGATATCGAGGAAGGTCTCTCTTACAAGTAACACAAGTCTGGTTAGTGTTATGTGTAGTTCAATCTTCTTCTTTTGTTGCGTATAAAATAATCCAAACATAGTTCATTTATATATTAGTTTAAATATACACTCAGTGTTGCGTGAAATTAATTATATTAAACAATTGATAATTTCTGTAACACATACGATGAATAATATTGTGTATTCCACAAGCTAATATAGTGTTGTGTGTAGTCGAAGCTAATTGTAGTGTGGCATAAAAAAAATAACAAACTATAATTAAAAATAATCTATCTCACAAAATATCAGGATGTTGGAGTAGTGACCCATGTGTATTCTCCCAACAAGATTCATGATCCTCTAATTTTTTGATTCTTACTTGTGGAATCGCTTAGAAACTGTGACGATATGTTATGAATGGGCACTGGTTCCTTATCCTAGTATGTTGAATTGATTCTTTTTTGGTTTTAGTATAAATTGGTTTTAGTGGGATTTTAAAATGAAAATTATTTTTGAACCTTAAATATTTACTTTATTTTGGATTGGTAAAATGGGTTTTTTATAAATAGATTTTGATTCATATTTCTAAAGTGTATTGATAAATTCTTGGGTTTTGTTGTGAAATAGTCAGTGTGTCCATTAATATTCATTATGGATGTTTATATATATGTGAGTATGTATGGAATGTTCATGTTGTAACTTGTGCTTGGATTTAATAATTAGAGTTGTATGAACACATATGTGAAGATTCATAGAATCCATGTGTGTTTATCAAAAATTAAAAATGGTTTTCTTGGATTTTCCAAACATTTTTTATTATAAAATGATTTTATAATGTGTTTTTCTTTAAATTGTAGTTTTTTTTGTTGTGAGTATTTTATTTTGGTGTATTTTTATAGGCCTTAGAAGAAGGAGGGTTTGATTTTCCAAATAATGATGGTGGTTTGGGAAAATTGAGTATTTTGTTTTATTTGTGATGTTTTGTTTGAGAGAATGTTTTCTTGGCCTTATATGATCTTTTGGTTATGATCTAGTTGGATTTTGATTTTTGGATTTATGTTTTGATAATGATTATAATATTCTACCTGGAAAGGTCCCCTTTATTTCTGTTGAGTCATTCCAAATTTCTAGTACATCTCAATAGTTGCCTATCTATCGTGGTGATCAAAGTCCATTGGAGGTAGTGGAGTGGCTTGAGGATGTTTAAGGTGTCTTAAAATCATTTTTATCTACAAAAATCATGATAATACATGTTGTATGATATTTTTTATGTCCTTGCATTAGATTAGTGGATGTGGGATTCCCATTATTGATGTAAGTTGGGATGACATGAGAAGTTTTCAAGACAGCTTTTATTCAATGGTTCAGACCAGAGGGGGTGAAGATGTGGTAGATGGGAAAGATGTTAGATGATTTAAAGGGATAGTGGTTAATTAGCAGTTATGTTGTCCACTTCACGGAGTTGAATTCCTTCTCTATGGAGGTGTAATGGGAGGATTCGATAAAATATCCTACATTCATTAGGGCTCATCATCTAGAGATTGTATAAAAATTGATATCATCCGGTGAAATCAAATTCGAGAATTTAGAATATTGTGCATTTTTAGATGATTTGAATTTTAATGTGTAATCAATGGTTCATTCCTCTTATGAAGGATACAAAACTAAAATTAGGAACATTATAGAAGAACCAATTTTAAAAATTATGCATAGTTGGTTCTGGCATAATTTTCATTAGAATATTCACTTCTATTCCACCAATGTGGTTGGTTCTGGAATTCATAGCCATCACATATCAATCCTCAAAAGACATATCATCATTATGGTCATCTATGTCCTCAAAATAATTTTTTTATGAATCACTTCCCAAATAATATGTATTTATTAGTTTATGTTAGCAAATGACTATTAGGTATTGTATGAATCAATCATTAGGGTTCCATCTATAGTCCATGGAGTAAAGCTCATGCATAGTCTGACGTTTATGAGGGTGATAAAGACATTGGCCCCCTTTTTGTCTCCAATGATGGAATAGTGATAGATTAATTCTTCTAGTAATAGTTTTCTTCCCTATTATGATATCATATTATTATTGAAGGAATATATGTAATATTTTTTTATAATCCCATGAGTTTTCCTTAATGGTGTATCATGAAAATACTATCCTTTTTGTTAATTAATTTTTTATTTTATGTTGTGCTTTATTGGAGATGTCAGTTCGTGTGGATATTATTGTTTTAATCTTTTTTATTTGTTTATATATTTATTTTGGAAAAAATACATGGGTTTATACATGTGTTGGGTTATGTATTATTTGGATGATATTCAATTATGGTGCTGTTGTTTTCTATCCTGTGGGAAGATGATTGGGATAGTTTGTGATGAGAGTTCACATGTTCCAAATTCAGTATGATCCTTAATTGTTCCATATGGGTTGTTGTCTTCTTATGGTTGTAAAGACACTATCATGTTCTCCACTCATTTTTTGTGTTCCTATTTCATTTAGATTCTTTTTCTATGACCTTTGGAGAGAATGGATGCCCTGAGTTTCATGTTTTCTTTAGATTTTGTTCGAGGAGGGAATCACACTTTGTTATCTTCCTACTATGTGACATTCAAGGGTAAGAAATGGTTTTTGGTAGTTATATTTTTTATAGAAAAACCATATAAATCTCATTAATTTATTGTTTTCATAATCATGGTACATTTTTGAGTTTCAGGTTGTGCCCTAGTTTAATGTGATGAATTTAAGATGTTCCGAGTGGAATTTTGGAATCTATATAGTTCGGGTTCACAATAACGAAAACCATGCGGCCTCACTTAGGTAAATGTGAATGTCATGTTTGGGTCATGGGGCTTGGTTATCAACCTAATATTGTTAAGGGAAACTGCAAAAAAAATGGTCTACTTGGTTTTCTATATAGATATTAATGTTCAGAATTTTTGGTGCACAATTTTGTAATCGTGACGTCAGACTGTGTGAGTGGCCTACGCTTTTAAAATCAATAAAATCATAATACACCCTCCTCTTTTTATCCCAAAACAATACCCTCCACTTGGTTCATTTTTAGATCATGAAGGGGTCCCAATACCCCTCTTTCATTGGTTATTCTCCCTTCATGAATTCTTTAAAAAGGTTAAAAGGTGTGTTTTTAGGGGTTCTAGTCATTTTCTTCTTCATTATCATATACCCTCAATATTACATGGTCTATCATAGCGGGGTTTCCCAAATTGGTGAACCCTTGTTGTTAGGGTTTGTGTATGATGTTATATCAAGGATGTTAGGGTGTGAGGATCTTGTCATGGAATTCGATATTCTTCCTCACAATGCTTGGTTGTGTTCGCACATCACTAATGTAAGGTGATATTATCTCTTTACATTATATTAAATTCCATTTTATGCTATTTTTTGTTCAAATAAAATATAAATGTTCATCTCATTCGAATGATGTGTTCTCTTGATTCATTATGGTGAACTCAGATTGTTAAATGTGGATAAAAATGGATTCCAAGTGTATTTCTTATGAATGATTCTATAAACATGAACACATCTGGTTTGATAAAATTACAAGTATAATTTCCAGAGGTAATTTGGTATATGTAGCATGTGTTAGTCTTAGTTATGTTTTGATGTCATGGGTTGATTGTGATATAGGCCTTATATGTGTATTACAAGGACATTTGTGGTTTGGAACTTTTGTTTGGTTAGTTGTGTTGTTTTAAAAGCATGTGAGTTTTCTATAAAAATATGTTTTAGGAGACTTCATGGATATATTTTTCTTTCCATTAGTTTTTTTCACATCCATGTCTCCCTATATTTCACACTTGGATGGAAACACAAATAATAATTTTCAAGGATGAAAATTTATCAATTAAAAAAAGATTTCCAAAATTTCATCCCTCCATCCAATATTCAAACTCATGATGACTTACTAATGGTCACATGGTTTTCAAATGACATGAAAAGGGTTTGAAATTATATTTTCTGTTATGTCATGTTTTAATGTTGGAAGATGGAATATTTTCAAATGGTTTGAAAGGGTGATTTTAATCATTAGCTGTGTTGTTTGATTTCATCTTAGTCATGAAATAATGTTGTAAATGAAAATAACATTTGAAAATGTAAGGACCTGTTTAGAATTGTGAATATAATAGAGGGGTTTGATACTTTTTTTGAAATGGTTTGAAAATTTTTTATAAATGAATTTAAAATGGTCTTGTTGTAAGGCATAGTTGGTACATTGTAATAATGGTAAATGAATGTTGTATCAGAAATTCAAATTTTTTGTTGGAATATTATTATGTTTTGAGAAATGGTTGGATAACGTGTATGATGTGAGAGACCTGTTGTCCATTGATAATGACTTTTTATTAAATGGGGACTGCTATGAAGCATTTCCAAATGTGGGTTGACATTATGGGTGGTGCTATTGTCTAGAGTACCTATGTGTAGTGCTGAAATGTATGGTGAGTCGTGAATTCTATGTCCACACCATTACCAATGTACTATTACCATGGGACTTCTAGGACTATTTTAGAGGGTCAAGTGATGTTTTCCTGTCACCATGAATAATCAGTTTGGTTCCCCCCATGAATTTGGATGGAATAGTCAGTCATTCCTCTAGATTGGATATTTTTGCGCTGCCATTTGGATATTGACTATAGAGACACACCATACACTTGATGGTGAGTCCGATCTATGTATGTCCAAGGATCAATCTATGGTTTTTTAGGAATTTCCATTCTTACTATGTGGATGTTCTGATTTATTTTCTCCTACACATGGTTTACTATTTAAACTTATCATTTATTTTCATAATGAAAATGTATTTTTTTTGTTTTTATTTTTTTAGGTTTTTGTAATTGGTGGTCCATTTTGAAAATGGATATATAGTGTGTGTTTTTTTTGAAAATCTGAACGGTGTTTTTTTAATTAAAATAATATGAAATTGTGTCTATATAATTATATCAAACTAGTGTTTGTGAAATATTTTTGGAATGGAAATGTATGGATTCTATTATGTTTTTCTTCAAAGCTATTAAATCTATCACCCTACTGATTCCACATATCATCGAGATACTTGAGCAATTTTGAATGTTAAGGTTTCATGTTCGATTGCTCACCCTTAGTGTGGGATGGTTTTGTGATTTGTGGTGATAATAAGGAATCATGGTGATCTTGTACATTTGGTTTAGTTTTAGTTTTTTATATTTAGTTTTAGGTTTATTTCTAACTATTTGATCTAGATATGTTTTTAATTTTTATATAAGATCTATTATTGTTGGTTCTTCTTCTTGTTTAGTTTAATTATTTTATCCTTATCTATTGGGAAACTTAATTCCCAATGTGATTACATTGATTCAAGATTGTTTTTTTGATGCTTTGGGGATTGGGAATTCCCTTTAAGCCCTATATCTCACCTATTTAGTTATTGAGTTATATGTAATCCTGAAATGGTTAATAACACGGATAGTATAATACAGGTGTTAGTGGACATGTTGAGGTCTTTTTTCCTAGATTTTTAGGGATCATGTGTAAAGAAATAGTCCCATGATGATTTCACCTATAAAAAAAGTTACTAGACTATGATTTTGTGGAAACATATGAGGTACTCTATGATAGATCAGATAGATATCCATTATGTAAGATGGAGGATAGAGAATCAGAGTTTTTGGGGCCATGTACGAGACATGAGATGTTTAAACATGTTATGTTGATGCAAAATTGAATTTATACTTATCAGAGCATAGTCAAGACATATGTGGATCATTTTTATATGAATCCTAATTTTATTGTTGGTGTGTGTTTGTTTCATTGTGTGTCTTCAAGGTTGGGTCACTTTCAGATCTCAAAACATGGTAATTTAGTGCTTAGGTGTGTGGGGTCATTTGGGATTGTAGAGAGGATCCCACTATTGGAATATGAATTTTCTATTCCACAATAGTATACTAGAATTCAATATTCTTTTCATGTTTCATATCATTGATAGTACCACCTATACCCATTTAATGTTATTGCTTATGGAAATGTTGATATTGAGGTTGATGTAAACATTAAGAGCCATCATGAACAAATTGTAGATCACAGTTAGAATGTATTTGGGGAAAATAAAATTCAACTGTTTCTAGTTTAGTTGTATTATGGAAATTTTATGAAAGAGAGATGGGGCATGGAGATGAATAGGTAAGCATAGGGTCTCTTTCTCATTATCTCGAAAATAAAAATATCTGTGGGAAGGATGCCCAAGGATAAGACATTCCATGGTGTAGATGTTATATGATTCTAAAAATCATTGAGTTATATTCATTTTTAAAAATGTATATTAAATAAAATTCATTTAATAATGAAATGTTTCTTGAACCTATAATGATTATCATGGTAGTTTAGGGGGTTCATGACGTGAGAATGTGAGAATTGGGTCATCTACAACATTTTCATATTTGGAACATGGTTAGTTGTAACCATGCTCCAAAATCATTCATTCTTAGAGGATGGGTGCATGGTTTAATGAAATAATTTAATATGGGTGGAAAAACAATGTAATCAGGGACAGATCCATCCATCACATTCACCACAAAAGTTTTCCAATGTTACAGGATTCGGTGGTAACTGTGTGGCTAGGTCCCCTATTGATATAAAACAATGCATGAGTTGCTCTTGGTTTGGCCAACCTTATAGCCAATCCATGTTCCCCAGACATTTTTCTTATTTACCTTTTTCACCTCTGTAATTATTATTACATGCCCAATTTTCTTCTATATTAATCTTCATAAATCCCTAGTTACATATCGTGATGCCCACAACTTCTCGAGGAAGGATCTCCCTCATGTATAGGCTTTTTGGAGTTCTATTGGTTGTGAATCAAAGCATAGGGTGATTATAACAAAATTATTTGATATTTTATTCGGATTAGGTCATATGCAATTTCCCATATACTTTTGAATCATTAAAACCATTTCATTTATAGTGAATTTTTGGTTGGGGATTAATGTGGTGCTAAAATGAAAATATAAGGATAGTGTTTAGATAACATTCATCTTTGGAACTCAAGTTGGGGGTCTATAAGTTGTACCCCATAACAATGATTATCATTTATTTTTATGCGGTTTTTCATTGGATTCATTATGTTTCCAATATAGGATTCAATATTATAAATGATACATTGTTTTAGTAAATGATCAAATTTGATCCTTAATAATCATAAAGGGAGGAAACTATATTAACCTGACCAATTTAAGGGGCATCCCGTGGGGTGATCCACTCAATGTGCATTGATATTTAGATGTTTGGGGAATAATTGAATTTTTTATGTCATATATCACACAATGAATGTGTTGTTATGGTATATTGGGTTGTGAATTTAATTTAATAAGAACTGAATTTGGTTAATAACAATGTATAAGTGTTCATTTTTTATATATAGTTGGGAAAAATGAGTTATAGATTGTAGTACAAAAACATTTTGGATTTTATTAAGTGTGTAAATGGTAAATGAGGTAAATGTGTTAAGGAATATAAATGATAAAGTGTAAACACGACATGGCATGTTGATTAGTTATTTGATGAAAGAACATTTTTGTTGTTGATGAATGAGTTAAATGAAATTCCTTTATCTAGTAAATGAATAGCATTTAATGAATCTAGTTAACATGGTTGGGTGTTAATTAGGGTGTTGTACTGAGGATACTACTATGGGTCAGTTTGGACTAAGGATCTAGACCCCACCTATAGAATGCACAAGTTAGGGAGTCTGAATGAATCTCTAGCCTACTAATAGTTGCATTGGGTGAGACCACAAAGGCATAGGATTCAATGTACATGTGATGTCATGGAATGAGACAAACTAGACTAAGGCACTACATTATGAGTTAAATAATTATATTTAAATTTTTCCCACCTTGTCGGATAGGGTAATTGAATTATCCCACTATAAATTTCAATTTACAGGAATTCGACATAGTGTGATTGATGAATAGGAATAACCCCTAGATGAATGATAAAAATTGTTAATGTGGTAATTGTTAACTAATGAAACATGATTTAATTATTTTACATATTGTTACTAATTTTCGTACAAGAATACACTATCTATTTAGACATTATATCTTGAAGTCACTATTAGTGGTGGCTTACTGACTTATACTCACACCCACTTCGGACATACATTGTCTACCAGATAAGAATTTTTTAATGATGTCCAGAAAAAGGGAAAATTCCATATGATAGATGGTTTATTTGGGAATGGTATGTTCATTGAGGAGGTATCCATACAAGGATTCATGACCCATTTTGGGTACATTATTTTCAGTTATTAATTTTCATGTTCACTTACACAAAGCATTATGTGATTTGACATAGCGTATTTACTATTTTGTTGTGTGCTTGTACTCGATTAGAGGAAATGGTTGGTAAATAATGTTTATTGTTATTGATTATTCCTATTTCCATTATTTCATAGTACATCTATTATGACATAATTTGATATAGAGTTTATAGTCTCTCCACATAATGTTTTATACCATCATTGTATGATGGTAGGCTCCGGTGTATAGGAACACACGACTGAGGTTATGTGGAGACCCGTATCGGGGCACCGATTTAATGGAACACAGGTTGGGGAAATTACAGTGGATATATTAATCATATTCGATGTCCTGAATGATAAGTTAAAATAATTATTATAATTTCCATAATGACCATAATTCCAAATAGAGATGGTAATATATAGGATTTGGTGATATATTATTGTGCTTTTGCATTAGGGAATAGACCACAAGGTTGATGTCCTTGATTTTGATGATAATATATATATATATATATATATAAATGATGAGGTTGTGACCAACATTGTATTTAATGATATGAAGTATTAGAGGTATTTATAGTATGTCTAGAATGATTGAAAAACAAGATAGTGGAAAGATCATAATGTCGAGATACACAATGTTGTTTTATTCCCCACAATAGTGCTACAATAATTTAATAGTGTTCAATAGATTTAATGTGGATGATAGAGAGTCAAATAATGTTTAATATTAATCGATGTTAATAGAAAACTATTTGGGGAGGTGGTTTTTTTACCATTATCTTAATAATTTTTTTATTTTTCTCTCATAGAGGTACGCAAAAATCAATGAGTGGGACATTAGGAGTCATGGTAGTAGTTGACCTAATATTTTCTTATCACTGCATAATTTAATTCAATATTGATTTAGTATTATTCTTCTATATTTTTATGATATGTTTCTATTATAGTCCAAGTATGTATTAATGTTGTGCTCAACCCTATAAATAGAGGTTACATTTCATGTTTCTAGGGAGAGTTTGAGGGTTTTTTAGGTGGTTATACATATATTAATGGATTAGTTGTTAGAATCACTACATATGATTTTTTTTCATATTGGGGGGGTGGTAATTTAATTCATATTCATGTATTCATGGAATATTGTGAATATTGGATTATTTACATCTTGTTGTTGATAAATATTTTTATAATTTATTTCTAAGTTTTATATGTGTAAAAACATGAATATAGATTATAAGAAGTAAATTGTAAAACAAATTTAATAGAATTATTATATAGAACATAAATATTATAAGAATATAGATCATTTTGAGTTCTTATAATTAACAAATTGTTCAAAATGATATTAACATTTAAAATTTAATTACCATTTTTAAAACTGTGAATAATTAACCATGTGTGGAATTAAAATAAATATTTAATCATTGAAATATGATATATTCAAAATAATAATAAATAAATTATTTTTATTTCCATAAGAACCTAACATTTATGAATAATTAACATACCATTAGTAGTATTAAAAAACAATAAGGAATATTGACCAGTCAATGAGAATAGTGACATATCAAATATATACTAAATTGAAATGTATATAATATAAAATTTAAATATATTTTTAATATAATGTTATTAAATTGAAAAAAATTTACATTAGAAAAATGAAGAACATATAATTCAATTGGTTAGAAACTGTATTTTTATATATTTTGTAAAATTCATAATTTTTATGATAATAAATATTATTTCTTATTTTAGAATTTTTTTTAAAATAAATTAACATATTTAATTGATTAGTAATAAAAATATTTTATAATAATAATTTTTTTAATGTTCAAAATATCAAATTTAATGAATAGTATAAAGGGAATTTTTACCTATACTATAGGTTTTTATGGAATCATTCATCTTGTGTTATTAGAAAAATCATTCCTAAAGTTAATTTATTTACAATTAACATATTTAAAAATATATATTATTCATTATAAATAAATAAATAAATACTCCAAGCACAAAAAAATAATTTCCACGGTATTAAAATATAATGAATATCAAATTTTTTTCATTATATTCATTATTCCATTAAATAAACAAATTAATGTTGTATTAGATTATTTTTTTGGATTTATAATCATTTCATATTATTCATATATGATTAATGACATTATGTGTTACCTATATTTCATTTTTTTACATTGTAATAATTTTTTTTCAATATTTAGCCCAATTATACCCTTATAATCATTTATAAAAAACAATATCTTTATTCAATTGGAAAATCACATATCATCCACATAAAAAATACCACCATATACCAAATTATATCCCATTATTACTTAATGTGTTCATAGGGTCATTATGGGGGGGCCCAAATCAATGAATTGAAGGATTTATTTTGATATTAAGGGAGCATGGTTAAACGAAGTGGAAACATATAAGAATATCTATTCATTTTCTCCACTCCAATTCATTCTATTCACCATATTTTTTTAATTTTCTAACATGTAAAAAAATTTAACTTCATAATATATATAACAAAAATAAATTATTTTATTTTATAACAATATTAATCAATTTCAATTATATACAATAATATTCCATTTATTTCAAAAAAGCCTTATCAATTGTTGGTTCCATCCCACGAAAATGATATTTCTTATTAATTATATTTAATTCCCTAAATGAATTATTATTTTATATCATTTATGTAATATTTTTACTTTACTACAATACAATATATATTATTTAGGCCAGTTAACACAATTAGATATTATGAAGATTCATTATACCCAAACTAAAATGAAAATAGAACAATTCATTGTGAATATATCCTCAAACAATTCTACATGTAACAAAAAATTATATTATAATTTCTATATTTGAAATATAATTTAATAGTTTATTGGAAATAAAATTTTGAGTACTATTTTAATTAAAAAAATATTATTAAAAATTAGGTTGAAATTGATTATGTTGGACATTTAAAAAGGTAAAGGTATCTCTTTTGACCATTTTTCTGATAAATTTATTTTCATTTCAGGACAATATTCTAAATTTTTTATTCTTATTTTAATATCTTGATATCTAATTATTATTATTATTTTTGATTCATAATATAACTTTATTATTAAATAAAATATCTAATGCTTTTTCAAACCTTTAAAAGATTCTAAGTGGATTCTCTGTTGACAATTCTAATTTTGATTTTCTATTTTCATGAAATAAATAGGGTAATAGAATTGTATATCCCTCAAATGAGTTTACCACTATGATATATATCTTTAAAATATTTTTATCATATTGAATCAAGATTAACTATTTAGTTAGAATTTATATTGTAATGATATATATATATATATATTACACATGATAATGATTCCATATTTGTTTAAAATTCATTTACATTTCATTATTTTTCATGTTCAACATTCAAATAAATGATAAATAATTATTCTAGTTTATATATATATTATTATTATTTTCTTTAATATCATTTGATAATGTTGAGGACTAATATGTTTCTATCATTCATATAAAACAAAATTCATTATGGTTATCAGTTATTTAATTTCGTAGAATATGAATAGATTAATTAGTATCCAATAATGATTATATTTCCAATAGTTCTTTTTATTTTCCCTTGATAGGTTATCATGTCAACAATTTTTTATATTTTTCATTAGTTGATAATAAGTATTATATAGGCTCAATTAGCCTTATTAGTATTGTATATTAATTTTTTTTTTGTTTTATAAATGATCATATTTTAACATGATCATTGATCCAAAATATATTAAATAGAGTATTATTGGTTTTATTTTCTCATAATAAATTTGTATAAATAATTAATGACTGTATATAATTCTTCAATAATATTTGTAGGGGTGGGTTTTTATAGATTCGCCAATATTAGTAGCATAATATTGGTGTTTAATATATTACATTGGTACATGATGACACGAATCTCATCATGATGGATCGATCAGTTTAGAAGTCATAGAGAAACACATGCATATGTTATGCCAACATGAAATTGTAAATACGATACCATAGATGATGACATAGCTATGAATACTTTATTTAAATCAAAATTTCCTCCTACAAATCACAGTGAAAGGAAAAGAATAATATTTTTGAGATAAAAATCATTGTTGTGGACATATACAAAAGAAAGTATTTTGTATTACTATGGAAAAATTAACATTGTTGAGATCATATTAAAAAAAAGTTACATTCAAAAAAAATATTTTGAAAATATTTCATTACTAATATATTCCAAGAAAAACAATTTTAATGAAAATTGAATTATTAACCATGCAAATGGATAACAATAGGAACTCCTAAAGAAGTACTCTCAATAAAAATATCATCAATCTTACCTTCATAAACACTCAAAGAAGACCAAAGTCATTATAAATTTATAAGTTTAATAGAAATTTCAATAAAAATGGAATTAATAAAATATTTCTTATAATACATATCGATGTATTGAGGGATTATCTATAAATGGGCCCACACATGTCAGTTTCCAAAAAAAATCATTCATCAAATTAGGAATGACTAATATAATTCAATAAAATAATAAATACAGAAAAAAATATCCACATTGAATAAATAATACGAAATTTCAAAATATCATCATCATAAAACATCGAGATACATAATAAAAAAGATTTCATTTATCATAACCCCATTTAAAATTATGTGGGTTTTACTAGATAAAAAATCATTAAAATAATACATGAAAATTATTCAATGAAAAGACATATTTCATTTTGAAAAACAGTTAATTAAATATAAATTACTAGATAGTAGGAGAAATATTTTATTTGTAAAAATCCTTGGGAACTATTAAAATATTAATTAAAAAAATGATTTGGACTGATGGTGGGATATTTAAGTCTATATTAAAAGAATGATTATGTTTGAATGTTTTTTGAAAAAAAATCATCATTTGTATAATTTTTAGAATATTTATTTTATAATTTTTTATATAATGTAATACATGGTCAAATATAAAATCAAACTACTATAGAGTAATAATAAAGGATTAATTTATAACATTTTAATGAAAACATGGATATGTAAGAAACTAATTATCCATGATAGATGAAATATGACATGTTATTTATTGAAACAATTTTCCTATATATTATTAATAAAAATGAGAGTGTAATATAAATGTTACCAAAAAATTTCATGAATTGATATAGGATATTAATATTAATCAGTTTCATTGGATACATATCATATAATTTCCACTAATAGAATGTAGTTAATAAAAATCATGAAATACAATGAGATTATAAACAAAACCCCTTACCTAATTTTCAACATTTCATTTATGTGATTTTATTGAGCAGTAAAATATATTTATATTTTTTTACTAATATAAGACAACCATATACAGAAATATAAAATCATATATGATCCACTAAAATGACTCTAATACCCATTTTTTAATTATTCATTATTGAAATTATTATTTATGGGTGTCAACTTGTTATTTTACATGTTTGATTTGTTCCAAAGTTTAGGTACAGACATGATCATCATGGTTCCAAAAATCTCCATAATGTAAATAATTATTATAATACTAATTATATTTATTATATACATAATTATAATCATCAATGAAATGTGGATTTGAAAAAAGGCTCACATGTAAAGACCTGAAAATCCCATGGAATTTTTTTAAATACATTAGAATTTTACGAGACTGTGAAAATTTGCGTTGCTTGATTTCGAGGCCCGGTGTGCACAGAATCAATTTTTGATGTTTTGTTCAGGTACGTTTAGTAAACATATGGGAGGGATTTTATAAATTTTGAACCGGTGCTTGGAATTTAAATCTGAGGTCACCATTGAACACGTAGTGCATGTATTCTTTTAAGAAGACATTCACCTCGATGACAGATAGTCGAGAATAAAAGTTAGTTTTTTACTTTTTATAAAAAATAATAAAATAAAATGTACCACGTTTTATTTTATTTTTAATCTGCCATGTGTGTGATTGTTGGTTTAAACCTCCACCTAGGAGTTGGTGGTGGGACTGCCACACTCTAACCTCCCATGAGAGGTTATGGTTGTGGGGACCACCCAAATTTAACCTCCCACGAGAGGTTAAGACGTGGGGACCACCAGAGACGTTAACCTCTAATTTAAATAATAGGGTTGGGGAACACCCGACCCCTATTAATGGTAGGAGACTATAACCATTCAAATATCCCTCATTAATGAGGGAGAGCCTCTACACCTCCCCTAGTTTTTTAATTTGTGCCAACTCCCCAATTAATGTGCCATCATAATGAAGTAAATTGGAGGATCCTTTCCAATAAATTCACCTTTTTGAATTTTGTGCCATCAATTAAAATCATAGAAAAACTATTATTTTGGGAACTTTCATTTTGGAGGAAACATGGGAGATGAAGATCACATGGAGAAACTTATCCTCTCCAACGATTAACACCCCTCACAACAAAGAATGCGAAGAACACCGACGACGATTCTTCTTTGAATTTCTTCTACACAGACACCTACCAACATACACATTGCAATGTCATTGTGCCGATGAAGCATGGGATTTGAGACGTGCAGTGGACATGACAAACAATGACCAGAGAATCAAAGTTAGGGGGTTTATCACTTGTTGAAGTTGTACCATTTTTCATACCTTCTTCAAAGGATATAAGGGATTGTTTGTGATGTATTATTGATCATCTTCTTATCATGATGAGACAAATGATACCTCCCAGTGCCCTGCTGGCGCGCCCACAGCATGCCTGGACCCTGTCGTGGCCTACCCGGCGCCCCCGCGCCGTGCTCGGCACACATCCAGCACCTCCGCGGCCTACTACGGCCTACCCGACGCCCTTGCGCCCTGCCCAGTGCCCTATCGGTGCCCCATCGACCTGCCCGGCCCCTCCCGCGGCTTGCGCGACGCCCCTGCGGCCTGCCTGGAACCCGACGCCCGGGCGAAAGACCCGGGGTCTGCCAACGCTCCGCGCTGCCTGCCACATGCCTCCTGACTGGACTGAACTCTCGGGATGAGTAACTCGAGCCCCACCCCTCGCGACGCTAGTTGAACCGGCCCCATCCTTTGGGCTGAGTCACCTACGTGGTGACCACCGGGATGAACTGCCCCCACAGATCGCTGGGCGAGACCCAATGAACCGGGCCGAACTTAATAGACTGACCTGGTCAACCAAGACCAAGTGGGCCCAGACTGGGTTGGGCCGAGTTGGTTCGACCGGGTCGAATAGGACCCTGGACCACTAATGATCCCATTACCTTGTTGGGCCATATCATTGGAACCAGACGTCTGTTTGATGAACCATCAGTGGTGCCGATATTCATGGAGCACGAAGGTCTCTTTGAGTTTAACCAAATGGATTTCGGGGTATTATTTGAGTTACAGTCAGGTTTGATCATACACGAATCCAATCAGGAGCTCGAGACTAAAAGGATAATAATTCATAGATCAAGAATCTGATTGATGCACCATCAGTTGGTTTAAGACCTCTTCTATGTGGAGGAACTTTGGGATAATTCTCTGTGGGACTTCGTGTTAGTTGGATCATCGACCCGTAGCTTGTGGTGCGGATTTTCAAGATACGAGCAAGCGTTTGTGCAGCAACCAAGTAGCTGGTTGAGAGTTGATGACTGCTGAACGATTCGATTCAGAATGATTCGACTAGCCTATTGGGGAGAGACTACGTGAGAGCGTACAAGTACCATGGTGGGGAGAGCCACTGTGTGAGCGAGGCACACCCATGGTACTCGACATGTGGTGTACCTCAGCAGGTTACGAGGGGGAGCACATCTGTGTCAGTGAAGCAGACCCATGGTGTGGAGCCCCTCTGTGTGAGCGTAGTAGACCCACGGTACTCTACAGGAGGAGTACCTCATCAATCCCTGTTAGTGGGAAGCTCCTCTATGTGATGCGGCATGACAACTATACTAGATAGAGAAGAAGTTCTCTGGATGCCGAGGGTTCAGACTAATACTACACCCAGAATATAATCGTCGTTGAGCTGAGTCAATGAATTTTGTATTTTCTTCATGATTGAGATGGGTTACTAGATAACATAGGTATATGTATTTTCATAATCCTAAGTAATTTTTATCCAGTGTTTCCCTACATTGTGTTTTATCCTAGTGGGATTTTGTGATACCTTGAGTGTCTCGGGGTCCTTAATATGTATCGTTATACTCACCCCTAAACGGGCTATGCCCGCACCTCGTTGTGTTGGATTCAGACGACGGACAATGCTGATCGAGGCATAGAGTAGCAAGACTAGACAGTACCCGTAGGTGGACCACACGATGTGACGGTACATGGAGGATATAAACAGATGAGAGTTCTGAGAGGTCCTTCTGTACCTCCCCTTCAGGTAGGAACCCTGTAGGATGACCCAGTAGCTTATTTACTTTTCTTCATTTGTACTTGTACTTTCTTGTTGGGCTAGTATTTCAGGCCCCTTTTACTTTCCATCACTTCTTTTGTAAACAGTTTTACTTATTATTTTGCCTGTAGTTCTGTACTTTGATCTGTTTGTTACAGTTATAAAGGCAATGCCTTTATAGTTTAGGAATTTACGACTTTGGTGGTTGTTGCCAGCACCTATCCTATGGATGGCGGGCTTGGGATAGTCACGATACGAGCCCCGAAGGATGGGTCATGACATCCCATCGTTTCGTGGTGGGGGTAGTCTACATGTACACATGAGTGACACTATCATTTTTAGCATGATGATGGATATGAAGGTAAATGATATATTATATTTATATGAGAATAATTATGATATTTATTTCATATATATTTTTTAGTCCTATCAATATAAATTTCAAAGTAAAATGATGAGGAAAAATGAAATACACAGCTACGTTGAGATGGTATACCGTACACAAGCATGATTGATGTTTTTATTTTTTATATCATAGAATGGATTATTAAAAAGGTTTTACCATTATAATAAAAAAATATATTTTTACTAATAATAATATTGTAGTTAATATATTATGGTTATCATAAATATGTGTTCATTAGTGGAATAAAAAAATTAAAAAATACTCAATTAACATTTATAACTATTTATTTAGAAACACAATTTGGAATACACTATGATCCAAGAAATGATGTTAATTTAGAAATACTAGAAGCACTAGAGAATTGGGAAGGATTACATTATGGTATTGAAGTATTTATTTTCTAATATATACTACTAAAACAATATTAAAATTAGAGGAGATTAAGATAATATTAATTGACGGTAAGGGCACCATTGGAATTTCATAATGTATTATATTAATATATATTAATCATTATGTTAATGTGGATCCAAAATGATATATTTAAATGATTTTATTATTATAATATTGTTTCATTTCTTAAAATTAAATAAAGTCACCTTTAGGTATTTTTTAACATATATATATCTATTTACCTACATTTACACTACTGGAAATTACTTTGATATAAATGACTTTTACTCATTAATGATATAAAATTGTACAAGTAGTAGTTGATTGACCCAAAAATAATATGTGGTTCATATTATTGACCATATATAATTCATTTTTATTATGATAATATTTATTTAAATAATTTTTTTAATTATATTATTTTACATAATATTTTATAAGTTCCATTTTGATACTAATTACATTGTTTGGATTTAATTAAAACAAGTTTGAAATGTAATTATGACATAAATCTATAAAAAATATCTAATATGATATATTTATCTATAATTTTTTTTGGACCCATTAAATATTCCCACAAATATATCAATTAATGATTTCCAAGTAATTAATTTCGTTTTTCTATTTCCTCGAAAATGACTATATTAGCAATACAGAAGTATTTAAGGTAATGAATCATTAATTAAAAATTCCAAATAAAATACCATGAAAAATAGTTCATAATTCTAATAATTATTTTACTAAACCTAAAAACTATTTATAGTTCGGAAAAAATATTACAGATATGAATGTCAAGAGATGAGAATTTTGTGACTATCAGTTTTGTAATATAATATAATAGGCCTAATAAAATATATGTGTAACAAGTATAATATATTTTAATATCCAGGGTTATAATGTCCAAAATAAACTCATATAATATTTCATACTCATGGTTTAGACCAATTTTAATTCATTTTTTCTTTGTTTTGTACTGATATTCTTGGTTTTATTCTTACCATGTTGCTAAAAATATACAACGAATACTATTCATAATGAAAAAAATAAACGGGACTTATTTACAAAATTTGATACTCCTAATTAAAAATATGATATTTGTTTTTCATGAATCAATATCAATATGTAATTTATTCAATTATAATACAAATCTGTATAACAAAATGATGATTTTTTTTTGGAAATTTCATTTTTAGGTATAGAAGTTAAATTATTACAAAATCATGAATATTACGGATTAAAATGTTGTTAATTAGATTACACTAAATCAAATAAATCATATATAACAATAATAATTTTTTTTGAATAAAATGGTTCTCTTAAATAACATTATTTAACTAAAATAAATGGTTGTAATTAGTATTATCACTATATACTAAAATCTCAATCATTTCATAAATATCCTTAAAAAATCGCCCTATTCTAATTCTAATTTTTTAATTTCAAAAAATTATATATCATAAAAGAAATTAAATTTCTAAAATTGGATGAAATTAATAATCATATCTATCTATAAAATGAAATAAAAACCTTTTTTGAAATCAAATTACTGGAGAATGAAATATTTTTTTTGATAATTAATTACTCATTCAGTATAAAGATATTAATTTGGTTTTATTTAATAAAATATTTATAAAATATTTTCCATCAAATAGTTTATTTTATTCATATCTATCAATCAAATGGAAATGTGATAGCTATAACCTCATAATATTTCAATAGTATGTTATGGTTCTTTAAAAGAAATATTTCTGTGTATAACACGATATCAATAAATGTTATTTTAATTTAAGAGACATATAAAATAAAATATTTGGGATTCACATTCTATAAACATTATATTAATTTCCCTCGTAATATTATATAAATTAGATACATTAAACGTAGGATAAATATGTATCATCATTACAAATGATCCCATTATGCTTCCACAAGTTTTTGATTTCATCACAAGTCATTGACCAAAGGAGTGGTGATGTTTCATAGAGATTTATCTATATAACCTGAAATCTTCATTCGGTGTTCCTCATGAAATAGAATTTATTTTAGAAGTTGGAAAAATGGGTTAATTTCATGTGAAGGTTATGTATTTACATCACGAGGATAGATACATAGAACACATCATGATGTTGGGAATTATTCATTGTAAGACTAAAGTGATTCAATACAATCCAAAAATGATCATTATTTTTAAAGGGATATATTTATGTGTGTCTGTGTGTGGATGAGAATTCCCATAATTTAAAATAACATAACATTATTCTGTTGAGTTTTTTTTATAAATACCTTGTCAGTAATATGAAACATTAAATATCCCTAATGATTGGAAGAACGTTTATATAGAATACTTTGAGGGGAAAATATGTCCAATTGAATACACCATGCATTCTCTTCCATTTCATCATATAAATTAGTTACTAATAAAAATATGTATCTATCTCCAAACTAATATGTTACAGTCCCACACTACCTAACATATTGTTTTTCATAAGGAGAAATATGAATGCTTGAGTGAATGAAATTGTTATAGGATTATTCCATTGGTCAAATGTGTTGATCCTAACATCCTTTTAAATCCATTGAAAATTGTTATAGCTAGTCTCAATTTTCTTGAATGGTTCTCCAAGAATATATATATATATATATAATAAGGATATAAACTATTATAAATCAAAATTTTATGAACAGATTGAAAAATAATTCCCTATAACGTTAGAGAGAACCTCAAATCCAAATCATATATCATTTAGAGTGGTACTTCAAAAAATATGACAAATTGTTTTCTATATTTCTGATTATTCCCCTCAAGATATATGTTCTTTTAAATAGAAATAAAAATAACTTATTTTAAAAAGTTGTTGACTATAACCTAAATTTAATTGTCATCATTATATATTTTGGGGATTATGATGATTGAAACCATTGAAATGTTTTTCCATTTCCATTTCGGCTTTTGTAATGGTTATAATATCCAAAAAATCATATATCTCTCAAACATTATGTGATAATATTTTATTAATTTTTATACATACTCTGTAATATCACATTTCATGTTCTCCCATTAGATATACACATTCAAATCTCTAAAAGTCATTATACATCAAAGATGAATAGAGAATAATGACTAATGCACCTAATCTAATAGATCCATATTCATGTCTTTTATTGATGGATCCCTTGTTCGATTCATAAAAAATTATTCAATCATGAAAATTGTTGAACATAACAATATTTCTCACCATATCTTAAAAATTCCACATCTCCTTTATATTGATTCTTAATTATCTAATGGATGTATGGATTAATATTCATCTGATATATATTTGATATGTCCCATTTCTGCAAGAATCCATGATCTATATTATCTAGATAAATTATTATTATATCACATTCAATATGAATAATGGAAAAACTATTTTTTCATTTTGTACATAATGAATCGTCCACCATTTTTACCTTCCATGGGTGGAAATTTTTTGAATGGTCATATTCGTGGATCAACTACAAAAATATCCTCAATAGAACATTTATCTATTTATATGTAATTACATAATTTTTTATTTTATTAACATTATATATCTCAATCAATTCAGTTCATATAAAATTCCTTCATATCATCTATGAAAATAATACCATTTCAAACTATAAATCACGAGTCATGTAAACATGACCATTAATTTTCGATTAGAGAGAGGAATAAACTATCACGATATAATTATTTAGGATGACATATACAAAATTCCTTAATTAATGAATCATTATATATTAAAAGTAAATTTCCATCACTGGGTAGGGTAAGAATATGTGAAAAAACCAATCTTCTCATTTGTTACTTGATATTCTAATAACATTTATCTATATTCAAGAATAACATCTCATATCGAGTTTCAATAATTAGTGGATGATTATTTCATGATAAATATATAAAACAATTAGCAGTATCGATTTGTCCTAAAAACTAATATTCTAGTTACAGTGGTTATTCAATGCCATTTCTCAATATCTTTCATCTTTTAATGATCAATATATATAATATCACATCAAATTATATGATCAATAAATGAAACATTTTATAATAAAAATTCAAGAAATCTAAATTTGGATTATAGATTATATATCCACAGGGTCATTAGTCAAATCCTAAAATAATAATTATACTATTCATTTATCTTCTAATATAAGGAAATATATTTTCGAAACACTATTATTATCAAATAAAGGTAATCTATAACTATTATATTAACTAAATCCATGATGATTATCAGATAAGTTGAAAGTCCTCAAGGAATTAATATAAATTTAAATTGTTTATTAATCATATATATGGGTTTCAGTGGCATATCCTACATAAATAATATAGAACCTAAATATTTTAAGCATAATTATATATTTAATAAATTTAATTTAATTCATAGCTTTCATTACATGAAACAATGTTATTTAACAAACCAATAACAACTATTAATATTATAATTTGATCTGGAGAATTTTAACTAGGAAAATAAATTTATATGTGTGAATAGGAATCATCAAATTATTATAAATATGTATAAAATTTTTATATAATAAAAATATATTTATAAAAAGTATTTTTGTAGTGAAGTGTATACATGCTTCGAAAGACATTTTCCAAAAAATTGAAAATTATTTTTATAATGATATCATTAAATTAATTTTAAAAACACATTTAAAAATCAGTTTATAAAATGTAAAAAAAATTCAATCAACATGTCAAAATTATCTTTTATGATTTTTTATATTTTTAGGAAAAGATTATATTTTTTATGAAGAGTTACAAATTCTGATTTTTATTGAAAAATAACAATTCATTTAAAGTAATTTATAAAAAAATGTTTTTTAATGGGTTAAATTTTGAAATTATTTCATTTATAATATTTTTATAATAATATATTTCATTAGAATATATTTTATATTAAATTCTGATATAAAATGTTTTTTGGATTTTGAAACATTTTTCTTTCGATAATAACATTTCCATCACATTTAAAGAATTAAAAATAAATTAAATTCAATCACTTTTGTGTGTTTAATTTTTTTGAAGAGAATTATTATTTTTAAAATATAATTTTAATATTATATAATGTGTTCGACATAATTTTTTCACACAATGAATACTGAAAATAAAAAAAATTATTTTTGTGGATAGTATTAAAAGATGTTTACCAGTGGTTAAATGAAAACGAGAAGGGGTAAAATGACCTATATGAATGTTCAAAAATCATTTAATGAAAGTAATAAAAATTAAAAACCTGTATTTGTTCATGAGGAGTCATTTTGATTTCTTTATTTTCTGTGAAAAATTTGGGTAAACATTATTCTTTTCAAATGTTAAATGTTTGTCGCCAACCCCCCTCAATAAATTCTACCACCTCTTCTCTCATTTAAAAACTAACGAAACACATTGGTTATACCAAGATATAAAAAAAATTATGTACACTACCCCATAATAAAATAATTCTATTTTTGTTGTAAATCTATCTATGAATGACTTTTGATGAAATCCTAATGTTTTTGTACATAGAAGTGGTAATGTCCAAATTCGTGTATTTTTTTAACACTCCAATTAATTTAAATCTTATTAAAACATGATAACATAATAACCTCATTATATTAAATATAATAATATTTTTTATATTATTGGTTTGACTTACAACTACCTTCTCGTCCCTAAAATGGAAATAAACCATTTGATCATGTGTATGATGAACTATCACCTCACGAACTGACCGAATTAGTTTTACAGCACCACATATTATTGACATATATAGTAATTTTTATAATTATTTTAAATGATATTTATTATATAAATATACATATTGAATTATAATATCCCATATAACCTCTTTCTTTCCATTCTGTATTGTTTATTACATCGTCACTGATGTGTATAGCAGACTACCTCTTCACTAAATGATGTGATTTAATTTATACATAAAAATTACATAGAAGGTAATAAGGTCTAATATAAAGTTATTATATTATATTAATTATTTATTGATAAATATTGATATGATTTATATCATATATAATTTTTCTTAACCATCCAATGATTAAATGATAAAGTCATTCATGTGTATGATGGAATACTCTCTCATGATGTGATTTCCATCATTTGTCACTAATTATTTAAATGTATGGAAATTAATGTCAATTTAAAATAATATATCTGAGACATATGACATAATAGTGACTCTTCCATAGTGTGGACGTCGTCACCAGCTGCTCCTCCCCCCTTGTTGGGGGAGGGGGAACCATCGCTCCATGAGAGAGGAGAGTTCTTCCAGCCTTTTTTCAAATTTGACTTTCTTTCTCTATTCTTGGAAGAATCGTTAAGCCTGAAGGTTCCAGACCTTCTTGATGTCCTTCCTATTCATCAGCTCTCACCTCTTGAGTTTGCGGAAACCTTAACACTATTGAATCACACGTTGGTGGCTTGCTTCAAGCACAAGAGACCTTCAGTTGATACGTTTGACCGGTTCATCTTTGGATTTTGGGACCTTCAAGAAAGAGATATTATTGGCTTGATCGACAGCCACCATATCATGATTCGGTTTGAATCGGAGGAGGATCTCATCAAGGCTTGGTCGAGGGCTCCATGTAGCTTCAATGGATTTCATTTCTTTCTGCTGCAGTGGTCCTTCGATTTACACATAAAGTATGATTCTCCTACTATGGTGGTCTGGGTTAGATTTCAAAAACTCCCTCATCATTTTCAAATCCCTTTGGTGATTAGAATGATAGGAAACCTCATAGGTAGGTATCTCTTTTCTGATAGTCTCATTGAGGACATGTTCCATCCAGTTAATCCTCAGGTATATGGTTAAATGGATGGTTCTTATTATCCCTTTAATTATGTGTGGATTACTACTGGAGAGGATTAGTGGTGGAAGCAATGAGTTGTTTACAAATATTGGATAGACTTCTATCCATCCAGAAAGTGGTTGGGCCCCCATTTTGGGGTCTGCCGTAGGGGAGGCTCTGTTACATCGTCGTAGGTTAGCCGTATGGGGAAGTAGTAGGGTGCATGAAAATGGGATACTGCTCCAGGTAAGGAACTATAGGCTAGTGTGATGTCTGGTCTGGCCAAGGAGATGTTGGGGTCCAAAGCTGGGGGATCTTCATAAACTCCTATGGTAAAGGACCTCCGAAATGATTCCCTTAATGTGACAAGAGTGGATGTGCATGAATCTGGATCTTTATGTGCTTTGACAAACCAGGCTAACCCGATGGTAGTGGAGGTGTTCAACAGGTTGGGGTTGATCTGGTGGACTCCTCTAACACCATTTCTCGGTAGGAGTTTGGTCTGAGTTATAAAGAGGATTGTTTGGAGCAGCTCATGGCTGGGGAGAATACAGTGAAGGTACATAGGATGGGGACAAAGGGAGAAAATTCGGTAGTGGCTAGTCCGAGTAGTGCTGGGGGTTCTAAGGGATTAGACCCTTCAGCCAGGCCATTCCTCAAGTTAACTAATAGGTTTGAATGTCTTTCGGATGTCATACCTAAAGAAGGTTTGGAGATTGTTGATGTGACCAGTGATGATGTAGATGGGGACTATGTGGATGGGCACATTGCTATAAGGTTGGGACAAGAATAAGTTTTTATGGCTGGGGAAGAGGCTGATAATGCAGTGGGGTGCCTTTCCTTGATTGACAGTAACACGTCGGTTCCCAAGAGGGGGAATGCTACTGGTAACAATGACGAGGCATTGAAAACCAAAGGGAGAAATTTTTCCAGAGGAAATAAAGAAAATATGCATGGTCCAGTCTATCTTTCATATAGTGACATTGTTCAGAATGGGAATGAAATGATGACTGAGTGTTAAGAAACACAATCTAATACACCAAGAAGGAGAACACGGAAAGACTACTCCTACCTTCTGTGACTAGCGTGTACTAGATCTTCCCTTAAGAGGGACAATGGTGTGATTTTTGCCTTCAAAAAGGACAACTAAATTAAGAAAAATTGCACAGTGCAACCTCCATTGGACCAGATGATTAACTTTGAGCAAAGTTATTATTTCTTGAGGAATTATAAGTCGGCCTCTAAGTCGGAATCGGTTTTGGCAGAAGGGGACTCTTGTGTGGGATGCAGATATGATTATGAGTATTATACCATGTACTCCTGTGGTAGGCTGTTTGGTTTGTGGGTTTTCAGAAGATTTTTTCTTTATGAATTTTTCAAGTCATGTTTGGGTTTGTGTCATGGGTTTTGCAGATTCACACTTTTCTTAAAAGTGTTTGGATTTAAAAAATCCAATTTTCAGTCTCTTATATATTGTTTAAATTTCGTTCAATCCATGGAGAAAATGGAAACAACAATCATGTGTACGTACAACATAACTTCTACAAAAATCTAATGACTCTTATTCTATATTAAACATTAATATATTAATATAAATAAATATATATGGAATATATGTTTGGTGTATGTAGTGATATATTTCTATAAATTATAGAGCCATGATCATTTTAAAATTATAAAAAATACTAACCGAAAATATACATGAATAATAAATCATATATTACCCAATGCATGATTTTAATAGGGAATTGTTGATAAATTGACAATAAGTGTTATGATAAATTTATATTTATTATAGTGTATTTATAACTTGTTTGATGTATGTCGATACATAAGGTAACATATCTTTTTACCAATTTTCATTCTTTGAGATATATATATTTTTATAAACATATTATTTTTTTCATTTTTTTAGAACCCATTTGAGATGAAATATCATGAGTTTCTTTACGCCATGAAATATTATATTACATTTAATAATAAATCTTCATGGGTCTTACAATTCAATATTAGCAATGTGGTACAAGTTATATGTTTTAATGTGATTGTTTTTTAGGACTGTTTATGATAATCCTTCCAATGATTAAATGATATGATCTATCTCTGAAATTTTTTTTTCATATTTTTTCATTAATTCATGAGAATACATGTCTTCCGTCCCTTATTTTCCCATTAGGGACTCATTATTCAAAAATATTTCATTAAAATAAATATTTTATTATTTCCCTCTTTATTTAATGAAACATTTTTCTTCCATATCTGTGTTTTGAAAAGGGGATTTTAAGGAAATATTTTTTGGGACTATCAAAAGTAATTTTTAACAAAATATATCTATTAATATTTTAAGAATTAATATTCTTGATGTTTTCCAAACATTGTCAACATGGTTTTTAACCAAAATGTGAAATGAATCATTATTTTAACATGTATGAAATTAACTTAATAGAATACTTCAGGACCACATAATGTTTTAAATATTATTTAATTATTTCAAAAGTAATTTTTAATTGAAATTATTTATAAATTCATTATGGTTTTTTAGTTTTGAAATAAAAAATCTAGGTGAAAATTTATGTTCTTAATAAATGGTTCATGTGAATTTTTAAAATAATTTTCAATATAATATGAAATTATTTGATTTGAAAAATAATTAAATGGGGATATTATAAAAGGATAAAAACATTGTTATTTATTTGGATGATTTCTTTATAGTATAATAATAAATTTATGAAACCCTTTTCTCGAACACAGTTTATACCATGATAAAAATGATATAAAACATCTTTGTTTTTAAACTATTTTTTAATGAAGATATAAATAAATGATTTTGAAACATTTTTATTTTCAACAGTTTATGCTATGTGAAATGTTTTTGAAACCCATTATTATTCATCGGTTCTGATATGATGAATTTTTGGTGATATTGTGTCACATATAAGTATAATTTTAATTAGGTAATATGTAGTACATATGCATCCACACAATGTATACAATAAATATTGAGATCTAATGAGATAAATAGGGTTTGAATGGGGATTTAAATCAATTCTATAAAGATATTTGATTAATATGATGGGCATGAGAGTGAACTATGAATATTACAATAGTGGGGTGGTGAAATCATTCAACAATGACATATTAGAATTCATCCATTAATAATATGCAATAGATTTTATAAACAAATTTGTGTTCTATGGATCCATTGCATATGATAATTTAATTCTATAATTGCTCATTTTATTAGATTTCACTATAACATATTTCTTATCAATGGGAAATCATAATTTCATTACTGGAGATTTTATTCTTTGATATGCAGGGTATGGGTTTCAAATTTTATTTTCAAGTTCTGATACTATTTTGATCACATTATGTTTAGATATTTATCCTCTTTAACCTTATTGATAATCTCTACTTGACCTTTCTTATGATTTTATTCTAATAGATATGATTATATGTTATATATGTTATATGTCTAACATGGTTGATAGTTATGAGAAACTATGTGGAAGAAGATGTTGTAACCATTTGAATGTTATGTTTATGTATACATGTTTCCAAAGGAACTATAAAATTTAGATCATAATTTATGTGGTTGTGTAATGTAATGAATGTTCATAAAAATGAAATATATATTAATAAAAAAATGTTCAATTATATATTGTATTCAGGGAAAAGGAAGGAATCCAATCATCGGTAACATTCATGTATGAGCATTTGAAAACAAACTGGTCTCCTCCCATGTAAATAATAAGGAAATGGATACCATAGGTGATATTTTTTTAATAAATTAGTGGTGTAGTATAAAATTATATGATTTAATGAACCTTTTATTTCATGTAATTATAATTAAGTTCATGTACTTTGTTATATGATACATCGTGTTATGCATGTTCTGCATGCAACACCATCTAAAATAGATTTAGACACCACACTGAGTAAAAAAACATCATATTATTATTATTATTATTTTAAAAAAATAAAATTACAACCTAGATGAAAGAATAGAGTGTATGAAAAGTATTAACTTAATTATGAATGTATGTTTTACAAATGTAAAATCTATTTTAATTTTAAATGAAAAATGTTTTCTAAAAATAATATTTGAAGGGATAAAATATTATTTTATACAAATAAAAAATATAATCACTAGTGTTTTATTATATTATATATATATATATAATATTAAATCTTGTTTTTTAAATTCATGTTAAATTATTTCTACTCATAAAATAACAATAAAAATTGAAAAAATATTATTTCTCAAAAAGGGATGTTTTCTTGCCTTTTGATTGTTAAAATAATTTAAATATTGATATTAGCCTAAAACAAAAATTATTATTTACAAAATGAACATATTAAATTAATTATAAATACAAATATATACATTGATTATGTTTTTTGGGATTTTCTGATAAGTTTCATGTTTTAAAAAATGATGATAATTATTGAATTTTTATTTATAACTTATTTTTCAAAAAACAATGTTGAACTATATTTTTTAATGTTTTTGAATAATAATTTTATCAGTTATGTTAATCTAATTTAGGTTATTGGTATCAATTTTATGTTTAACTAGTATAAAAAAATATATCAATAATTTGATGCTTTTCAAATTAAAGACATGTTTTTCATCCTGTTTGTGAGATTAATTTGAAACTAATATCTGAAAATTTTTAGTATTGAATTTGGAAAAATGGATTCCATATTTTGAATTATTTTTTTAGACTTTAGTCATTTGGCATCTTTTACTTTTTGGAATGATTAATATAAGGTTTTTTAATTTTTATTACCATGACTAAGGAAAAATTAGATAATTAGGTGTAAGAAAATATTATAAATATTAGATAATAACACTAACACATGCCCAACTATTGTTAGGTGAATTTTCAATCAGCTATTGACAAATAAATTTATTGATGAATAATTTAATAGGTAGTTATCTATGAAATTGTCTTGGATATTATAAAAACAAAATACAGTGACAAAATATCACACTCAATCTTTTAATATATATAATATTTTTAATATGTGTATAAATAAATGAAATGAGCAACTATTTGTATTTTTAAGAAATTTAAAAGAATTATCTTCATCATGTTATTTTATATTTAAATTTTATTGAACCAATTATTTTCTTAAATAATTACAGAATGAAGATGCGCTAATTATTCAATTAAGGAATTAATCAATTTAATGATATAATAAAAATTCAAAGAAATATAAAATGTCCTAATTATGGAGGCCAACCCCAATTATAGATAAAAATGAGTTGTTATGTTTTAATTAAATGAATCGAATCTGTGTTTTCATGATGGATTGATTTTATAATATCAATGTAATGAATAGTGTCAATATTGATATTTTATGAATTTACTATTCATTATTTTTGGTAAAAATAATAAAAATAATAAATAAGGAAAAATGGGTTGTGATACAGTCGACAAAACCATCAATTAGACATTTATGGTTCCTCTTAGACCATATAAGAAAAAATATCCACCTCATAATATTGAATTTTTTTCATCATAGTAAAAATTTAAATGGATTAACTAATTGTTAGCCCAAATGATAATGTTTAAAATAACATCCAAACTACTATAAAATAAATTTGATGATTGGATTAAAACCACATAATTTATTATATTATAAAAATTTGATTGAATAATTTATTTAGAATGATAATTTATTTATTATGAATTAATCTTATGAGAAATTTAGAATGTGACCCTAATTTCTCTTGTAAAAGGGAACATCTTTATCTAATATCATCACACATAAGAACAAATTAGGTTTTGAAAATTCTATCTAAATCACATTAAAACTCATATCCCTCCCTAGTATATGCTTTTAATTTTGATTAAATCCTTTAATAAATTAATATTTTTTTATCAAAAGGAGATACTGAAGAAGAGGATGTTCATACGACTACGAAGAGAGTTAAGACATAAGGTAATTGATTTTTGTCTTGATTTTATTTATAAGGGAAATATGTCTTATACACTATTTACATTATTTTTATGATATATATATACTAAACATGAAAGAAATTTATGAGTATTATTCTAATCAATATGGTATGTTAATATATATATAATTTTATTACTTTCATGGGGCATACGATTCAAATGATTACAATGTGGTAAGGATTTATTTCCCATTATTATCAATATTCAGAATTGTTTCATTTTAAATCTCTATTGGGAAATATTTATCTTCCACACCCATTTTTTATAATTTTTTGTTTCAATTTTTATACTATTCTTCGATGAATATTTATTGTTACTTTTATCAATGTTTTAATTTTTATATAATGGAATGAAATGAATAATTTTTTTTTTCAATTTATGAACATGGATCATAGTGAATTTATCAAAAACTCATATTATTTTTTTCAAAAATTATTAGGATTTAAATATTTTTATTTGTTCATGATGAATCACTTCCATAAGTATTCCATTATAATCTTACCTGGTTATTTAAATAATTTTTTTTAAATCACAATACTTTTTACAAAAATAATATTTTTTAATGAAGAAATGATGTTTTTAAAAAATTTATTTTAAATGATCTATCAAAATAAATTTTTAACAAAAAAAAATTATTTTCTTTTACTTATGTTTTACAAGGGATATGATTCAATTATTAAATTATTATTATTTCTCTGAATATTATATGTTTATTATGTATTGATATTTATGAATCGTGATTCAATTCCATGAGTTGGGATATGATGAAAATGTTATGAAACTCATTTTTATTGGGAATGATATGAATTATGTTCTTGTGTAAAACATATCAATTTGTTTATTATATAACTTCTGGGACCTATATCTCCCTGTAATGCATTAGGTACTGCTTACTAGTTCATTACTTAAACTTGTTAAACATGAACATGGTTTCTTGATCATAATTCTATGAAATCAATTGGTTTTAAAGCTATTAATTTTTTATATACATCAGGTTCTCATGTATATATGTTTATCAATGTTCCTGATTTCATGTCATAATTTAATTAGTGAACCCATTAGTATTTATACATGTTCTCAATGTCACAAGATTATATGTATACCACAATTTCATGACTTTTTCTTATGCTATGTTTTCATGGATTGTGATTTTGATATACTTATAATTTATATCATATAAAAATCTAATAATTTTACCAATAATTATATATATAATATTAATTATGAATTATTTGATCATAAAACATTATGAAAATGTTCTCATACCCATATATCCATGTCATGCTTACACATCTCGTTTTGTTGCAATTTGTGAGAATCTATTGCCACCCATTAATATGGATACTTTCTATTAGATATAATGAATTGTTTTACGTATGAATTATATAGGTTATAGTATTTTTTTGAAATACATAAGATAAATCAATATACTAGATTTTTGTGTTCCATGTATTAAAAGGCACTTAACTAATATGGTTTTTTGGGGTGTGTTTGTGAAATTTAGGAAATATTTCATAAAAACTTTTAAATATCAAATATGAAAAGAATTTTTAATTATTTGTATCCACCAATGGAGTTTCTTAATATGTTTATCTTATATTCAACTTTAAATAATATCATTGAAAAAGGTACATTGGGCATGAATCCAGAATTAATGTGTATATGTCAATGCTTCTTACTAATAACCTACTTTGACACTCCCAGATATATGATTTTAATAAAATATATTTGTTAGGATCTATAGAAAAGGACATATATATATGAAGACCTTGATAATATATTTTAAACCATATGTGCATGTATTTAAATGAAATTATCTTGATTTTGACATCCTATAAATTATTTTATCTATTTTGTGTTTATTCACAATGATTATCATTTCCCACACTGTGTTTTTTAGTCACTGTATGGAACCCAAAGTAGAATTATTAATGATGAAATTAATGGAAAATGAAATGATTTTTCTCCTAAGAAAAAAATATATGAGAGATATAATGGGAAATAACATTTCCCTAATAAACAAAATTCTCAAGATAGGAATCATAATAATCAACGAAATTTGAAATTGAGGGAAAAAATTATATTGATTCCCCCCAGAGGAATCGTCCATCATAATTTCATATTTTTAATGAACCGGTTGTTTTTTATCAACTAATAAGTACCCTATAAGTGTTGTTTTCCATTCTATAATGTTCAAATCATGAAAAATTCTTTTTGGTTGTCTATCATATATAATGAAATGTTGTTCAATTTTACACTCTTATAATGAATACATGTCAATAAATTAAATTGAATAAATGGTGTCAGATGATTTTAAGTTCTAATTTTACAATAATTAGTTCCTCATATTCGTCAAATTATATTTCATAAGGCATTTCCATATATAAAATAGTTTAATTATGGAATTCCTTATACATATAGGAAAAGTGTTACAAGACTTATGGGATATACTTCATGTATAGTCATCTAACCAAAATATAATGTTGGTAAATCCTTAATTGGAGAGAAACCAATTTTTAGAAGCATGTTATCTATAATTAATGTTGATAAATTGGAATGTTTCATTCATTTAGATATCATTGTTGAAATAAATATTCGATTTAAAAATTTATCACATTGGGTTTATATGAAAAGAAAGATATAGTTCAAGGGAAAAACTAATAACCATTGATAGATTAAGAAGATATTTTATCATGCTCGATGTGTGGTTAGAAAAATTGAAAACGTTGTCTTAAGAGGACTGATATTTTTTTTCTTTTCCAAGGAAATTCATTTACTGGATGAATAAAAAATTAAAGGGATTGAGATTGATAATCATTCAAATAGAGAGAAATGTCAATATAATGAACCAACCATACTATGGTGCTTCATGTATAAGGATTTTATGAAATTTGAAAATCAATTCCCAAATCCAATGGCTAATAAGGATGATAATCGCCAATAATTGAAAAAAGAAAAGAAAATGTAATGTTAAATAAAATTACAATAGATTAAGTTAATCATGATAGATAAGGTATAATTATGCTCTAATACATAGCTTTAAATATCATGATTGATTTTTTAGGCAGGAGACCTATGAATATATTAATTTTTACCCTGTAATGGAAAATGATGTTACTATAATAGAAGATTATCTCCTTCTATGTGAACATTGAATAAATGAAATCTCATTAGTTTTTTTCCCAATAAAGCATGAACATATACTTATAATAAAGATTTTTCAATCTTATATAATAACTTATTTATTGAAATAAGGGTGAATTATATTTAACATTTTTATATTTATCTATGTTTGATTAAACTAATAGTTATAGTTACCATCAATGGTTTTTAATTTTAAGGTATATCATGAGTTAAAATTAGTAGACACCCATTTAGAGGTTTTACTTGATTGTAATTTTTCATTATTATTGATTTTTTTGGAAATATTTATGGAAATACATTCAATTGGTTTTATTTACTAAAACATTTGGCTGGAGAAGGATGCCACTAAATAGTATGTATATAAAATTATTATTATTGGATACAATTACTGTTTATTTTATCATTGATGTTGATTAAAATTAATTTTTATATAAACATTGAATTTTTATATAAATTTAATTAATAGTGTTATGTGAAAAGGGACAATCCACATGCCACCTGACAACCCTTTGTATCTGGAAAGGCCTCAGGGCATGAACCCACAATAGAAAGGTGATAATTTTATTTCATTTACAAATGTCCAATTTGGATTAGTATTTTTGGTGGGAAAACATGAACATAAATATTTATGAGTGTGAAACTCATTTTTAATTATGTTTGAATGTTATGACACAAAGATAAATTTTGTAATTGATGGTATATCAAATATCCATAGCAAAATATAAATTGAAATACATCTCCATGGATGTTTTTTTCAGAACCCATAAAATCATCTAAAGGTATTAATGATATATTGGTCATTATGATCTCCTTAAAAAGGTAAAAGAAATTATTACTATTATTTAAAATAACACTCTGGATCATCTTTAAATAATTTTGAGTAAGGAAATTATATGGTATAATGGTGTATCTAATTCAATGGTTTGTGATCTCGTTATGAGATTTACCTTGATTTTATGAAAAATACTAAGAAATATCTTGATATAGAGTTGAGATTTAGTACGACATATCATCCCCAAAAAGCAGATCAGTTAAAGAGAACTAGAAAAAAATTATATGTTATGATATTATTATAGTGATTTTGAAGGTTGTTTGGATTATTCGCTTCCTTTGTTTATGTAATTTTATAGAAATACCATTTCCTATAGTGTTAAATTGGTTATTTACTAATCCCATTATGAATAGTTGATTAAAATAAATATTTAATATGATGATGTGTTAAAATTTAATCAATTAAGACAAGAGTTCTCTAACGAAATGATAGATATGTTTAGAGACATTCAACTACACAATAATTCAACATAGGTTCTATAGAAATTGTTTACTGATAATCAATTAAGTGATATTGAATTTTATATTTGTCAAAAGTTGTTTTTATAAATATCTATGTGAAATTAATGAGGGACGACAATGAACTATGTATATAAGACCCTTCAAAATTCATATTCACATCATGATAGTAGTAAATTTTTTAGTGATTCAACATTACTTCTCATGACTCCATGATGTATTCCATATATCATTCCTAATGAAGTACATACATGATAAATCACATATATTGATCCTGGAATTCATATAGTCAGTGCATGATCATTGTAATGTGGAACATCCAACAGATAATCTAGATCATATATATATGTCACGACCCGTCCTTGGGACCCATGCCTTGACTACCCCAAGTGTGCCTTCCATAGGCCAGGGGCTGGGGATTAGCACCAAAGGTGAATCCCTAATAAAAATGGAAGTCATTGCCTTTAAAACTATAACACACGCAGTCTGAACACAAGCAGTAGAGAAAACATGTAATAATATAGAAAATAAAGGTTTGCTGAAAGTAAGTGGGTCTGTATACAAACCCAACTGAACAACATGTAAAAGTATAAGTAAAAAAGGGAAAACATCTCCTGGATTATCCATCGGGGTATCCTACCTGAAGGGTATGTACAGAACTCGAAAAACCCATCCATGCAGTACAACCCGTCTAGTCCAGCTCCAAGCATCCTCCCGTCCATCACCAACAGCCTTGATCGCTACTGTCCGTTATCTTCAGAGAACACAACAAGGTGCGGGAAAAGCTTGTGCAAGGGTGAGTATAAAAATACTCAATAGGGGACCCCGAGACACCCGAAGTTCTCCCAAGATCCACTAAGTATAAACCACATAAGTTATATTCAATCACGAAGTATCAAAAAATAGTACTTAGGTATATGCCCATACATATACCAAATTTACCAATCATAGAATGGCTGTAACTCTCGATCCCAAGTACAACCCATTCCACAAAGGAAGAAAAATCAATTACCTTGATGATAAGGAATGAAAGACAAGAATCATCTCACACAGGTATAAAAATTATGCAGAGGGGGTAGAGATGATAAGTTGTGGCCACTGAATCATCTTCTCTGTCCAACCCACATAGGATCCTGGAACAGTATGAGTGCTATCTAACCCACGTAGGATCCCAGTACCGAATTCATCACTGTCGAACACATGGAGGATCTTGGTCTAGTAGTCATCACTATCGAAACCACATAGGATCCCAGTACATATTTCAGCGCTGTCGAACCAACATAGGATCCTGGTACAGAAGTCATCGCTGACGAACCCACGAAGGTTCATGTCATCTCGGTCACAGCCAGCAATTGGGTCCCCACACATAGCACCTTCGTTTCTAGGAGAGTCCACTCCATGAGCCAATTTTTGATTCATCAATAACTATGAAGTCTTGAGTTGATGTATCTGGAAGTTCTAGGTCATCATAGAAAACCCAATGCGACAGACAACGCGTCAATCGAACACCCGATTTGTAAGTTATAGGAATTTCGGTTCCACGGGCCCGATTGGTTTTTAGGTTCAAACAAACCATAATGTACCCCATCAGCCTCCAAACCTCATTCTTGGTATGAAAATAGATCAGTACTTCTCTAAGACTTTCGTTATTGCAAATGGTTCGTCGTTCAGATACCCATAGCACAATATACGACTGAAATGGTGATTTCGGGTCAAACGGGTCTAGACAGGGGTCTGACCCGGTCTTATGGAGAGTCCCGACCCAAAAGGGGGGGGGGGCGACCTAATGGCGTCATGTCCTGCAAGGGTGGCCCGACCCACTAGCCGTGTGGCCTGGCCCGCTAGCCGTGTGGCCTGGCTCGGCTGGTCGTGTGGTCCAGCCCGGCTGGTCATGTGCCTGGCCTGGTTGGCCGAGTGCCCTCGCTTGTCTGGCCATGCAGCCTAGCGGATCATCGTCGGGCCTGGGCTGGCTGGCTGCGTGGACCAGCAGCTGGCCGCGTGGCCAATCCTGCTGGCCATGTCGCCCGACCAACAACGCCACGAGGGGGGGAGGTGGAGGGGGGGTTTCGGGCCCCCCGACATCCGAAGTAACTGCGGGACCCATCAGGTCCTGCCTTGTACATCACTGCCAATGACCGGCTCAGCCGGCCGCCCTCCATCTGTCATGGCCTTTGATTGTGAGTCCTCTCCGGCACAGTGTGACGGTGTCATGCCGCCATTGTCCATCACGACCTGCATGGTCGCGACCCCCTTCCTCTGGCACGGTGTAACAGCACCGCGGCCCTCCGGTGCCACTGCGGCCCAGTTATTTGCATGACGTAATGGCGTCGCACCCCTTCAACAACATGGTGACCCTTGCGCCGCCCGTTCCTCTCACGGTTCTCTCTTCCAATGGCGATAGTGCGGAACTTCCATCATCAATCAAACAAGAACCAACAGAGGGACTCATGGCTGTGTTTTTTCATCCCACACCCTCTGCATTAGGTGATAACAGTTGGTCAACATATAACCATAATAAAAGACGAGGAACGAGGATTTAATTTTATCAAAACAAACCCCAACCTGGCTTGTCGGTGTTGTTTGACCGAGTCGCAGGAAGGAAGTGTTGTTCTATCAACATCGGAAGAGGAAGAGATGGACTCGTTGTTGGCAGACGACATTCGAAGGTGAAAAAGTAAAAGATTACGTCTGTGTTCCTTGTGGGTGTCGCTTCCCTTTCTTTTCCTTGGTTGAAGAAGGAAGAAGACGACATCAATTTTCGGTGGTAGGTGCGTTCTTCGTCTAGAGAGGATGAATTTCTTCCAAGAGTTCTCCAATGCTCCACCAAATAGAATAACCAACAAATATAAAATAATATCTTCTCTATTATTTTATTGTTTCCATGCATTCAAAAAAGAATTCAAATGTTTTCAAAAAGATAATTAATTATGATCATTAATTAATCATTAGGTGTATTGGCACCATTATGGTGAAGTTAAAGAGAGTCCTCCATTAATGGGGAGCTCAAGGGGTTTAAAATAAGGGTTAGAGGGGTTAAAGGGTTTGGGTGCGCCCCACCCTAAAACATCCTCCATTGGGAGGTTAGGGTGTGGTGGGCCCCACCACTAACCTCCACTTGGTGGTTTTAGCCACCAATCAAATGAAAATATGCT
This sequence comes from Viscum album, assembly GCA_963277665.1. Lineage (NCBI taxonomy): Eukaryota > Viridiplantae > Streptophyta > Magnoliopsida > Santalales > Viscaceae > Viscum > Viscum album. The sequence continues at coordinate 323,159,469 of OY728161.1, forward strand.
ACACATATTTTTATTTCATTTTATTTAGAAACCCCAAAATATAAATTCCATTCTCATTAAAATGAAACTGCGGTGATGGTCTCCTTAAGCGAATACTGGTGATGTGAGTTCAACGGTGTCCTCAGTTTTCAATTCTGAGCACCGGTTCAAATGATATAAAATCATGCTCGTATGTTTACTGAATGTACCAGAACAACACTTAAGAAATTGATTCCAGGCACACCGGGCCGCGGAATCAAACGCTTTCAGCAATTGAGGACACATAAAATTCCCATGTATTTAAAAACAATTCCACAGAAATTCAATATCCTTATATTATCCCCACCTTAGGGATTTACGTACCCGTAAGCTAGAACTCACACTAAGGAAAACCAATGTGGGTAGTAAGCAAGCATTTGAGCCTCCCGCTCCCATGTGCACTTCTAGAGGTTGTCGTGTTTCCAAGGAATGCGCACCAGAGGTATCGATCATCCACGTAGGACCCACTCCTATCAATCCTCAATCATCATTAGAACCTCCGTGAATTTATCCCTGTCATTGATATCTAGATCCATGTGGTCGATGATGTGGGACAGGTCGTGCACGTATCTCCTCAACTGAGATACATGATAGACGTCGTGCACCCAGTGAAACTGAGGTGGAAGAACCATGATATAAGACACCTCACATACTCTGATGATGACCTGTAATGGTCCTATGAATTTAGGAGATAACTTTCCACCTCAGCCAAATCTCCAACGACCTCTTCAAGGTGAGACCAGTAGAAAGACAGGGTTTCCATACTCAAACTCCAGTGGTCTCCATATCCTATCAGCATAGTAATTCAACCCGCTCTTTGCAATATTCATCTGATCCTGGATGATTTGCACCTTCTCTGTTGTGGCCTTCACAATCTTTGGTTCCGTATGTGTTGACTCCCCTGGGTCAGTCCATCGTAGAGGTGATCTTCACGGTCGGCCGTAAAGTGCCTTGAATGGTTCCATCCCGATGGTGGAGTGGTAGCCTTTGTTTTATGAAAACTATACCAAGGGTAAATGATCTTCCCAGGTGCGAACGAAGTCGAGGACGCATGCACGGAGCATGTCCTCGAGAACCTGAAAGGTTCTCTCAGTCTAACCATCCGTCTGAGGATGTAAGTCAGTGCTCAAGCGAAGTTGCTTCTCGAAAGCCTCCTCCAACCCCTTCTATAGCCGGAAAGTAAATGAGCATCTCAATCGGAGATGATCGTCGATGGCACACCATGAAGACAAACTATATCTGTAATGTAGAGGCGTCCCAAGCTCTCTACTGAACCCTGTTATCAGATCGGTAGGAAGTCGGCCAACTTTGTGAGTCGGTCGACAATCACCCAGATATATTCGTGTCCTCTAGATTTACGTGGAAGTCCCCTCACTAAATCAATGGATATCTCGTCCCACATCCACTCTGGAACCTCTATGGGATGAACCAAGACTACCGGAACCTGGTGCTCCGCCTTCACATGCTGACAAGTGAGGATTCGAGAGACAAAATCTGCTACTTCCTTTTTTATACCTGGCCACCAGTGCTATCTTCGAAGGTCCTGATACATATTCTCCACTCCTGGATGTACCTCTAGAGGAGATGTGTGGAACTCCCTCAACCCTTCCTCCTAAAGTGCAACTGGTACCATGGTACGTTTACTGAAGAGAATGACATGCTCCCCACCTTCAGAAAATTTATCTGGTGCCTGCCCTATGGATATATGTTAACATAGAGCATCACAATCAACATCCCCACGTTGTTCCTCTAAGACTCTCTAAAGAAGTATTGGTGTCTCTATAAGAGACTGAAGAATGGCTTCTTTGTCCCGATCCACAAAGGAAATCTTGACCGTGACCTGCTGCTTGGTCGCCTCTCCTATCTGCTGAATACCTGATCTCTTGCTGAGAGCATCTGCTACGATTTTCCCCTTCCCAGGAGTGTAGAATATCTCAAAGTCATAGTTCTAGAGGATCTTGAGCCATCATCGATGTCTCAGGTACTGGTCCTTATGTGAGAAGATGTACCTAAGACTCTAGTGGTAAGAGTAGACTGTAAAACGATCACCCATAAGATAGTGTCAGCACATCGTCAAGGTGAAGACTACTGCTTCTAACTCCTGGTCATGGTTAGTGTAGTTCTTATCATGTTGTTTCAACTGATGAGAACCATAAACAATCACTACTTTCTACTACATATGGACACACGTGAGTCTGGTCACTGATGCGTTGCAGTAAACTACGTACCCAACACCCTCCTCTGGTAGGCTCAAGATAGGGACACTATTCAAACTCTGTCTCACCACCTGAATGCTCTACTGGCATCTCTATGACCACTTGAATGGTTTCCCCTTCAACCTCGAGGATGAAAGTGGTGCTACAACTCTGGAGAAGTATGGAACAAATCTTTGATAGTACCGAGCCGGTCCCTGTAAACTATGTACCTCTGTCACACACTTTGGTGGCTACCATGGAAGTACTGCCTCGAACATCGCTGGATCCACTGTAACTCTAGCCTCTATGATGACATGTCCGAGAATGCTTACCTCTCGTATCCAGAAATAACACTTCGAGAGCTTACCATAATGCTTGGTTTCACAGAGTGTGTCCTGTACTACCTGCAAATGTTAGGCATGCTCATCCTTGGTAGATGAGTAGATCAGAATATCATTGATGAATACTACCAGAAACTGATCAAAATATGGATGATATATCTTGTTCATGAGTCCCATGAACACTACTAGTGTGTTGGTTACACCGATGGCATAACCACGAACTTATTGTGGCTATACCGGAACCTGAATTTCATCTTCTGTACATCCCCATCTTGTAATCTTGGTTGGTGATAGCCCGACCAATGATCTATCTTCAAGAACCAACGCGCTCACATCGGATGATCATAGAGGTATTCAATCATAAGGAATGGGTACTTGTTCTTCACGGTCACCTGGTTCAGGAAACAGTACTCGACACTGATCCACGAGCTTCCATCCGCCTTCATGGCGAACAAAATCAGGGATGCCCAGGGTGAAACACTGGGTCAGATAAATCCCTTCCCCTAAAAGTCCTCCTACTGTACTAGTAGCTCACGAATCTCGGCGGGAGCCATTCGATATGATGGAGTAGATATCTGTGTCTTCCTGGGGTACATGTCAACGTAAAAGTCCACCTCCCTATGAGGAGGTAGTCCTGGAACATCATCACAGAAAACATCCGCGTACTGATCCACCGCCATAGGAAAACTTGAACTCCTCACATCAACCACCCCAAGGATGAAACTATCAAACTGATGAGTGATTGGCTTCGCCCTCCTCTATGTAAGTCTATCCTGTGCTGTAAAATCTCCCTTCTCATCAGTGAAGGTGAACATGGTCCCATCCGTGCGGACACACCACACTTTGCACCTAATACATTCAATATAAGCATGAACTGTTGATAACCAGTCCATACCCAAGAAAACATCTTAAGGACACAACGCCGCTATAAGAAGATCCAAACCAAAGCTCTCACCCCCTAGATTATGATTACACTACCAAGAACTGTTCTTAATCATCGAGTCTTATCTCGTAGGAGTCACTATATTGTGTACCTCGCACAACAGAACCTCTATTGGGGGTCGCCCACCTGATGGTCTGGTCTTCATGGGCCTCTGCGACATATGTCTTCTGGCTGCTGTAGAAGACTCTGCTGCGTGTCACCCTGTGGTGGGTCTCGCTGCTGGTGTCTGCTCAAGAAGAAAAATATCTACTATAAGCGCTCACTCTAGCACACCCCACTGCGTCGGGATGCTGTGGGAGATCATCGAAGCCCTGATCTCATGTCTGAGTCCCTACTCAAAGGTCACGTCCCTGAAGAATGGGTCATGTACCATATCCGTGGAGTATCACGGGAGGTCGGTGTACCTTGCCAGGAACTGAGCCACCATCATGATACCCTATTGTAGATGCAGTAAATCCTATATCCACACCGCACGATGGGTGGCTAGAAAAAACTCTGGCCGGAAGAGACTCTTGAAGTCTTCCCAGAGTAATGATGCCTTGTCATGCACCTAGAGCATCAGGCTCCACCATCTTCTTACTACTGCATGCAGGAGACTCGCGACAAGGGTCACCATGATGTCGTTTGATGTCCCTACCTATCTGAAAACTCTCACAATATCCTCCAACCAATCCTCAGCTGCATGTGGGTCTGACTCTCCCTTGAACCTGGAAAACCACTGGAACTGGAACCCATGCAACTCACTCAGTCGAAGTGCACTCTCAGTAGCTGGAGCTGGTGGTAGCGGTGGCCCAACGGGTAGTGGTAATGCAGGTACATCCACTGTGATGGGGCCCTATATTGAGTCCTCGTCACTCAGTGAGCTACCATCTCGCAGAACCTTGGAACCCTAGCTAGCTGCATACGTTGGGCCATCGTGAAAATAAACTAGTGTGCCATGGTCAAAACATTATACCTTGTGAGCTGACACAAAGTAATCTTGAAGAAGACATTTCAAAGGAAACACACATGCAATTAGTTTTTTGTGCACTGGTTCCGAAATCCGAAGTCAGAGTCCTAGGGTGTGGATACGTCAGCTTCCGCACCAACATCGGTTTCCATAAACTAATAACCAAACCCAAAACACATAACACTATTGCAGGTGAAGAAATCAGATTCCATGTTCTACAGTAGAACCAACTTCTCTAATACAAATTTGTCATGACCCGTCCTCAGAGCCCGTGTCGTGACTACCACAAGCCCGCCTTCCAAAGGCCATGGGCTGGTGACTAGCACCAAAGGGAATCCACGATAAAAGGGAAGTCATTACCTTTAAACCTATAACACACACAGTCGGAACACATGAAGTAGAGACAACACATACTAATATAGAAAAGAATGGTCTACTTAAAGTAAGTGGTCCAGTATAAAAACCCAACTGAACAACATGTACATGTACAGGTAAAAAGGGAAATTATCTCTTGGAACGTCCCCCGGGTAATCCAACTTGAAGGGTAGGTATAAAAATAAAAAAACACTTCCCTGTGGTACGTCCCGTCTACTACATATCCATGATGCCTCCCATCCATCACCCTCAGCCTCGATCACTATTGTCCGTCGTCTGCACATAACACAACAAGGTGGGGGAGAAGCCCGTGAAGGGGTGAGTATAACAATACTCAGTAGGGTACCCCGAGACCCCCAAAGGTCTCCGTGAATCCATTAAGGTTAAAACACATAATAATGATATAGTAAAGATGTTTCAACCAACACAACGTAGTTATATTCCCATACATATACCTATGTTACCAATCACTGGCGGACTCCAACTCTCCAGCCCATGTACAACCCATTCCAAAAAGGAAGCAAAGTCAATAACCTCGATGATAATGACTGAAAGGAAAAAATCAACTCACACATTTATAAAACTTATTTAAAGGGTGTAGAGAGAATTAGTTGTGTCCACTGAATCATCTTCTATGTAGAAACCATGTAGAAACCTGGAACAATATCGGCGCTGTCGAACCCACGTAGCATCCTGGTAAAGAAGTTATCACTGTCGAACCCACGGAGGATCCTGGTCCATTTTTCATCACTGTTGAACCCACAGAGGATCCTGGTATAGAAGTCATCGTCGTCGAATCATCAGAGAATCCTGGTACTGAAGTCATCACTGCCGAACACACGAAGGATCCTTTCATCTCTGTTGTAGCCAGCCATAGGGTTCTCGCACCCAGCACGCTCGATTCCGGAAGGGTCCTCTTCTCAAGCCAAGTGTCGATATATCAACTACCACGAAGTCTCGAGTTTATTTATCTCAATGTTCTGTCTCATCATAATGAACCCAACGTGCAGACGGTGCATCCATCAGACACCCAATTTGTATGTTATTGGCATTTCAGTTCCAGGGGCCCGGTTGGATTTTATGTTCAAACCAACCCGACTGTTCCCAAACTGTATCCAAACCTCATGCGGGGTATTCGAATAGATCTGTCCTGCTCTAAGCCTTCCATCTCTGTAGATGATTCAAGAGTCGGACACACGTATCCCAATATACGGATGAAATGGTGGTTTTAGATTAAACGGGTCTGGAGTGGGGTCCAACCCGGTACGCAGGTCCGACCCGGTCCGATGGAGTGGCCCGACCCGACAATGGCTGCACGACTCGGTGGCAGCCCAGTGGGCCATGTGGCTCGGCCCGGCTTGCCGTGTGGCTTGGCCCGGCTGGCCGTGTGGCCTAGCCCGACTGGTCGTAGCGCTGAACCGGCAGGCCGCAGGGCCCGATGGGTGGGCATGTGGCCTGGTCGTGCCACGTGGCCCGACCTTCCACACCCCGGGGGGGGGGGGGGGGCACATCTTCCGAAGAAACAAAGAGACCCTTCTGGTCCCACTTTTTGGAGTGCCACCTGCGGCCCACTCAGTCGGACGCCCTTCGTCCATAACGGCCTTTCGATGCGGGTCTTCTCTAGCGCGGCGTGACAGTGCCCCACCGTCTTCATCCTCAGCATCCCACATGGCCACGACCCCTTCCTCCTACACGTTGCGATGACACTGCACCCCTATGGTGCCGTTGCAGACCACCTGGCTGCAGCCAGGTTCTTTGCATGGCGCGATGGCGCCGCGCCCCTTCAGTGACCTAGTGACCCTTGTGCTACTCGTTCCTCTCGTGGTTCTCTCTTCTGATGGCACCTCTACACCACCGTCGTCATCAACCAAACAAGAACCAATGGAGGGACATCAAGTTGTGTTTTTTCGGCCAGCCCTTTCCGCATTAGGTGATAATAATTGGACAACCGCGAAAAATTCATAAAATATGATGTATGTGGATTTAATTTAATAAAAAAAACCCTACCTTGCTTGTCGGTGTCGTTTGATGGAGTCACGGGAAGGCGGCGTGATTCCATTAATGTCCGAAGATGAAGAGAGATACTCATCGTTGGTAGACGGTGTTCGAAGGTGATGAATTTGAAGATAATGTTGGCATTATTCATAGGCGTCACATCCCTTTCCTTCCTTCGATTCAAGAAGGAAGAAGACAACGTCAATTTTCAGTGGTTGTAGCATTTTTCGTCTGGAGAGGATGAATTTCTTCGAAGTGTACTCCAAAGCTCCACCAAAGAGAATCACCAACCAAAATAAAATAATAGCTTCTCTATTATTTTATTGTTTCCAAGCATTCCAAAAGAAATTCAAATGTTTTCAAAAATTTAAATAATTGTGGTCATTAATTAATCTTCAGGTGTGTTGTCACCATTATGGGGAAGTTCAAGAGTTTCCCCCATTAATGGGAAGCTCAAGGGGCTTAAATGTGGGAATAGATGAGTTAAGGGGTTCGGGTGGGCCCACCCTAAAACATCTTCCCAAGGGAGGTTAGGGTGTGGTGGGCCCCACCGCTAACCTCCACTTGGTGGTTTTAACCACCAATCAAATAAAAATATGCTACATATATTTTTATTTAATTTTATTTAGAACCCCCATAAATTAACATCCATTCTCGTTAAAACGCAATTGTGTTGATGGTCTCCTTAAGTGAATATCAGAGTTGCAAGTTCAACGGTGTCCTCAGATTTAATTTCCGAGAACTGGTTCAAATGATATAAAATATTGCTAGTACGTTTACTGAACGCACCCGAAAAAAACTTCATAAATTGATTTCGGGCACACCGGTCATCAAGAATCAAGAGCCGTCAAAAACTTTGGACTTGTAAAATTCCCATTTATTTAAAAAAAAATCTTTGGAAATTTCGGGTATTTATATATATAATTCTCTATAATAAAATACAACTGACATAGTCAACTATTTATGGTGAAATAACTCTCTTCATAAAGCTATGGGGGAATATGAGGACATAATGAGGGAAAGATATCATAATTTGTTACTACCAAAGTGATAGAGTTTTGAGAAAAAAATATATTTTATGGTGAATGTAATGTGACACAATTATATTTTAGTAAATATTTTTACTAATTAATTTATTGCCATATATATCTTACTTTACTCTCGACACTGAGTTTTAATAAACCACAACTAATTATTAATATAACAATTTAAACCATACTATTATAAAGATGATGTTAAAATTTAAATTATAAATACGAATGAAAACATTCTGAAAAATATGAATAATACTTATAGATAATGAAAGTTTATTTTTAAATAATTCATATTTTTATAAAGCCACTCTATTACTCAAAGATACATTTTTCTCAAAAAAAATATTTTTTTCTTATTGTAAAAAACATTAAATGTATAAACATTTATATTTCCCTTAAAAATATCTTTAATTTTTGAATCAATATTTCAAAACCTTCATATATGAATTTTATTGATTCTCTTAAAAATATTAATTTATCAACAAATACTAAAAATTACATGATTTTTTAAAAACTACCTTTTTCATTAAAAAACTTATAAGGTTAAATTTTGTTTTCAAATCTATTAAGAAAATAATTTTTTTTAATTATTATTTAATTTATGTCATTTGAATCAATTTTATATTGATTTTTCCCCTAAAAATATTTTGAATCATTTCAAACATTTCATTTTGGAAAACTTCTTTCTTATCATGTTTGTGTGATTGATTTTAAATTAAATTCATCAAATTACATGAATTGAATGTTGAGAAGTTTATTTCATGTTTTTAATCATTACAATAAATATTATTTATTTATTTTAACATAATTTTTTACTATAAAAAATTTTGAAAACCATAAAAATTAATTTCCACGGTTAATATTAAAATGTGTTTACCTTGTGGTTAAATTAAAATGATGAGGTGTAAAATATGAAACAAACATATACCCAAATAAATTACACATAATTAATCCTTGTAAACTATATAGTTATATAATTACTTATATTTTATCTGAGTGAACTGTGAAAAACATGGGTAAAAGGTTTTCATTTTAGAAAATACATGTGTACCATCCCCACTTAATTTTAAAAGGCCACCCCTCTCCTCTCCACTTCACTCATCCAAAAACCATTTTTATAAGAAAAAATAATAATGGACTTACTTTAATCAATATAATCATTATAATGTCATTATTTTAATAACAAATCAACTATAATATTTATTTTTGTGGATACCTGGAGAATTTATTTGAGGTATAGTTAACATCCTTAATCAAACAGCTTCTTTTGTTTTACCATCCACCATCTTCAAATTTTATTAAATAATTACAATTTCATATAACTATTATCATAAATATATTTAGATTTAAATATGTTAAGGTTCTGAACAATAAAATTATCCTCCACTATCAAATATGACGTAAATTTGTGGATCGTTTGTGTAAAAAACTGTCACATCACAAATAGACATAATTGATTTTCCATAAAAAATATTTTACAGCTGGATATAATTATTTATACCAAGTTATTATATAATCTTTATAATATTATTATTCCTACATAATTATAATATTATATACTCTATCTTAATTTCCAATCCATATGTAAAAATATATTTTTTCTCATTTGTACGGTAGATTGTCTCCTTGCGTAGGATGTGATTTTATTTTCACATATCATTTAAAATGATTGTAATAAGGAATACTTTGATGTTAATATGTGATATTTATGAAAAATTAATAATTATAGTAAATATTTTAATTTTTTTTAATAAAAGGATAAAAATAATTTTTTGAGAAAAATTTATCTTGGGATCATATCATGCCTTTATAAAATTAGTAATTATTTAAATATACTTCTTCATTATACAGAATTTTTATACTTATATTTAATAATTATTTCATTCATATTTACTATAAAATATTTAATGGATAATTGATAATGGTCATGTTTAAATAATTTTATTTATTGTTTTTCATGGTTTATTAAAACATAGGTTTTTGAGTAACATTAGATATTTAAGACATTAAATTTATTAGAAAAACAAATTTTCTAAAATATCATGTTGTCTCATTATATCCCCTTTGAAATACATTTTTCCTAAAAATTCCATTACGTTGGTACTAAAATATTTGGATACCTTTTCTTTAGTAATTCCTTAGATTCCCACATAACAATCTCAAGATAGTGATTTCACGTTAATTCAGTGAACATTTATGTTGTATTGATTTATATAGCATTCTACTTAAGATCCAAATTATTAATTGGTTTTTCCACATAACCACAATCATGATCCAACTGTATGAATTGCTTGATCAATACATATGATGTATCATGTATGTTATTTATTAGGAAATATACATGGAATATATAATGAAATCAAGAGAGTATCGGTGAAAGAACTAAATAATAAACTACAATCATGATACAAAAAGTAATTTCAAAGGGAAAATATACCTAGGGATAAGATTTCCCATATTTATTTCAAACATATAATTATAGAAACAAATTTTTCATAACATCAAATTAAATATTATTTCGATTATTATCATCATTACCTTTCTGAAGATATTGTGTTTTCTTAATGTGTTGTTGAATGAATCTATCATTATCTTCTATTTCATCAAAAAACAAATCTCATCATTAAATATTTTATAAAACATTATCATAGATTAATTTTTTTAAAGATATTGATTCATAATTGGATTAATAAATATCAAACATAGTACTGGAAGAAATGATATTACTATAAAAATATATAAATAAACGAAGTTGTTAAGCCCAAAAACCTTTAAAATCTATATAATAACATCATAACTTATCCTTCAGGGTGTTATTTATTCTATTAATATAATCACCTATTCGAGAATGAAATTTCATAAAAATATCAACCTTATAACAGGATATTTCATGGTATTTTTTTAGTATATTGAGGTATATATCATATCTGGATCACAAATATTTTAACGTGATACACAATAAAGCAATAAAACATCCTCAATCTATATCATATGAAGAGGATACAGATAATGATATTATATAATATTAATAATGTCTTCCAACTTTTTCAGGAGATCAAAGAAGTACCGTATTTCATTATTCACTTTAGATGATTTTAGGTAGTCTGAAAAAAAATTAATGGTGTTGTTTTCCAATATCTATTCTACTATAGAAAACTGATGTAGCATCCCTTTAATAAATTTTCTATAATTATTAAAAGTATTACCTACTAAAAAATGATATGAATAATCTTCCACATTTTAATTAATTTTTACCCACTGAAAATACTTATTCACTTTGTCGAGTGGTAAATTTAATAACCTTGACTCCCATGTATTATGTGTTCTATATCTTAGGCCTTTCCAGATGCGAGGGGCTGTCATATAACATGTGGTTTATCTATTTTTTTGAAATACTATTTTAATAATATTTATATAACATTCCCAAATATATGTGTTAATTTAATTATGTAATAGTTTAGACCATTATATCCCAATAATGTGTTATATAATGATGGAAATGTCTTGAGATTAAAAGATCCTGAATATGGGGAGAACCCAGTTCTATAAGAAAATATTTCCACATTGATAGTATAACAAGTGAACCTTGACTAACATGTTGGTTTGGCGAGTAAAATCATTCCACAATTACAACCGTAGAAATGATCCATGTGTACTTGGAAATTATTTTATATTATTATGTTTATTCCAAAATTCAATTTCTTATGTCAATATTACACCCTCTTTGTTAATATTCAATGATATCATTATTATTAATATCTTATAAACTACCATTATTTATGTCATGACTAAAAAAATTCATCCATAACATGAAATTTGTAAATTTTCAAATGCTATTCTCTTGTTATAAAACACAAATTCCCATATTATATTTATATATTTTCTTTGTTAACCCTTAACTAAAATATTTTCTAACACATTATTATATTTATTTTCATAGTATATGATTATTAGTATTACATAGGAAATTTCTTAGTGGGTTTTCAGTTATAGGAAACTATGAGAGACAAGATTTATAACTCTTACAAATCAGTTATTTATTTTTCAAAGATTTCAATAACACAGTACAATTAAAATCAACAGGTGTGTATTTGTGTAAATCAATGAATACTCATAGATAGTATTTCATATTAGTGTTTGAAAATTATGGGTCTTTTTATTGACTGTTACATGATTATGTCCACTAAAAATAAAATTAATGAAATAAAATTTATCGAAAAATAATTACAGAAATAGATTATGTATACAAGGTAGATTATTTTAGGTTATAATAGAGATCTTGTTAGGTTCATAGGTTTCATTAAATGATTCATTAACGACACATTCTTTATATACAACTGAAATGTAACACCCCATTATGAAATAGTATGCCTAAGGAATACCAGATCTGAATTCATGAAAAGATTCATTTTCAAATAAAATAACTCAATAATGTTTTTCATAAATGTTTTCTTTAAAATTGGTGTAGATAATGATATTATTTGTATTGAATAATTGAAATTGTGATTCAATAGAATATAAGAAAACTCTTCTAGAAATATTTTATCAATCTATCATATAATAAAATTTTTCTTAAATATATGTTCATCCCATCCCATTTGAGATAACTAATCCTTAGGAATATGTTTTAAAATCTATATAATGGATGCAATTACCGTGGGTTATCTATTTTCATCACCAAAAGATAATAAATCATTGGTTGATTTTGAATATAAAATGTAACATACCTTTGTCGACTATTGATATGGGCTCTAAACCAATAGATCCAATATATTCCTAAACATTCATCAAATTCAACTAGAAGATTATTGATATTCATTATATAAATATAATTCCAAAAATAATATATTAAATAGATGATGTATACGTAATATGTGATCATCAGACCATTACATGTATTAATTTCCCAAAAAACATCTAATAATTGTGGTTATGTTGTGATATAATTAAAAAATTCCCAAAATTTGGAATATTAGGTAGAACCTAAATTATTTAATACCTATATATAGTCAGAGTGGATAATAAGGAACCCTTTCACTAAATTTGAGGGAACATCCACTTATGTTATAGTAATTTAATTTGGCTGTAATTATCTAATTGGATTCATCAATATAAGGTTTCTTTGATTCATGGAACATTAGTTTTAAAAATTCACAATCTCTTTACATATGAATCCCTAGATAATAGTGGTTATTTTTTCTTTCTATTCATTTAAGTGGCCTAAAATTATTTCTTAATAATTAAAATAAACATATTCTCCAATAAAGTTTCTTCCATGCTTTTTATTTCCATAATTATCACATGTTAGAAATCCCAACCGACCTTTATTCATATTTGACCCAATTTTTTTGGATCTTAGATATATTTTTCATTTCTTGATACCATGTAAATATTTAAGACCTAAAAATTCATTTGCAATATTATTGGCACATTAATTTATAACATCATATATTTAAAATGTTTTAGAAACTAGTTATTTTTGGAGACTAAAAATAATCTCATAAATAAACCATAAATATTGATTTATGGATTACATATATAGTCAATAACATGTCCTGATATGCATATAATGTTAGACTCATACTTTACCACACCATTTTCTTCCATCTTTATTTAAGTGTAGAAATTCCTCATCATTTTAAATCCCTTTTCTCAAGGGATGTATTTTTGAATGAATGTAAACAAAACAATTATCCATTCCATTCATTTTATTTCATCATATTATTCCCTCATCTAGCTTAACGCCCACCATTGACTTAAATATGACTTCATATAATTCATTTCCATAAATAACCAATTCACAATGATTACATCCTACATAAATGAATATCATATTTATAGACTTAATCTATTATTATGATTTCAATGGATTAGTAGTGACACTAAAATATCTAATCTTATAGCACATGAAGTGGTAAAAATATATAAATAAGGTAGTGGATGAAAAGGTTTTTTCATATGTTATGGGTTATTCATCATATCCTAAGGCACTTACCTGAATTTTTCCATGATATTCTCAATTCCCACATCAGATGTATTAGTTATATAAATTGATAAATCCGTACATTAACCGTCTGTGTTGATTTTCATTCTTCTATTATATAAAATCTCTAAACAATGTGTCACACTAGGATAGCTCAAAACAACAATGAATATTTACCATAAAATAAAAACACATATAATCTGAAAAGTTATTAAATACTATAAAGTATTATCATAATTCTCATGATATATATGTTCATTATAAATATATTTCTAATTTATTCTACACAGAATCACTGAAGACAAATATAAAAAACCCTTCTCTAGTATCACATTACAATTTTTTGAAAAAAAATTACACGATACATGGAATCTTGCAATGAAGGATGGATCACATTTGAAATCATAAAAAATATTATACATAAATGATTCATAAATTTAACATAAAATAAAAAAAAAGTGTGAAAAAATTATGACATCATTAATAAAATTCATATAATCCAACATTAATTCCAGGGTAGGTTAAAAATTAGTGGGAGTGTTCAAAATCTCAATAAGGATTAAGCATGTACAATTGATACACTAGAGTGGATAATCAAAACATAATATATTCAGTTAAAAAATATTTCAATGATCATACAAGGAAATATCAACATAGAATACATATGGATAATAAAAATATAATTCTTGAAAAGGGAAATAATTATTTCTTTGTAACACCTCAATATTTCATAGTAAATTATTTCTTCAAAGTAATTCAATAACTATCACTACAGGCAACACCGAGTCCAAGCGCACCATTACATACCAAACTAGCCGTTCAAAAGTGGTTATGAATTATATTAACTGAATTTTGAACTATATATATTCCTTATAATTTTAGAATCCATATTATGAGTTTTTAGAAATAATTTAAGAACTAATTGGATTTTCTTCAGTTAAAAGAAGTATTTTTATAAAAATGCACTTTTACCACCTTTTAATGGTGACCCATTTATAAAATCCTATATTTTAAACTTTTATATATTCTATTTGAAATAATAAAATTATACTTTAGAATCGTGAAATAATAATTTAGTTTCAATAAAATTTTGGTGTTTTTATGATAACTTTAATATTTGGGTGAATAGTGAAAAATACTATATTTTAACTGAAAACAACATTTTTAACCAAAATAAATTATAGTGTTAAATTTTACATTTCAGTGGTTTGAAAGTATAAATAGATTATATTTTTACCATTTAATCCAATGATGGTCATTTTTTAAGTAATTTCATTTTGATATTGGACATAATCAAGTGTCAATCATTTGATATATAATGTTTCATAAAAATACACCTTCTGTTTTTGTCAATTGGAATTAATTTTAGATTATTAATTGAAAATTATATGTTTTTAATTTGGTAAAATGGAACGTATTTTTGGATTCAGAATAAAGAAATTAGCTTTGAGATATTTTTTTGTATTTTTCTAAAAACATTCAATTTTTGATGAATAGTGAAAAAACACTCAGTTATAGTTTAAAACCGAATTTTCATTTAAATAATTATATATTTTATTTAAATTTAATTAAGGTTAAAATAGATACATAATAGCTATATATTTTCAATATAATTCATTGTAGTTAGTTTACAATAATTTTAGATATATAAAAATTTTACTGAACATTTCATAGTCTTTTACCCACCTCCTATGAAAATTTACAAATTCACATAAAACTAAATTTTACCGCTTCTCTGACTAGAATTTGAAAAATCCAGGAAACACGGTTAATATCAAGGAGTAAAATTTGGTTCAATAAGATAAGAATAATTTTTTTCGAATAGTAACTTTTTACATTTATTTACCATAGTTAAAAGTAAATAGGATAATTTAGGGTAAAAATGATATTAATATTACCTTAACAGATAACCTAATTCTATTGGACAAGTGTATCTTGACCAAAAACAACCTTAGGAATAAAATATTATCCTTTAGGTCCACTTGGATTAGATTAGGAAATTTATTATTATTTAATTCAAAGAATATTTAAAGGAGTTAAAATTGAAATTTAATAACTAAAACATTTTTAATATTGGGTTATGCAGAAGATAAATTCGATTCTAAATATTTATTAGAATTCTAAAAATATTTTATACATAATGGTATTTTATTTATAATTTTTAGACATTATATAATTTAATTTATTTATGAAAAATCGTGATGCAGTAATTACCTTTTTAATGATAGAATCGAATAAATGGTATTATAAATATTACAAAAAATATAATTTAATAAATATTACATGATAAGGATTCTGTATTGTTTTTGAAGTAATAATTTTCTTTTTAGTTTAATGGTATTATAAATCCTAATAACAGAATTATTTTCTTTTTGTTTTTTGATAAACTAACATCATAATTATTACTTCAAAAACAAGACATTGAATCAATCCTAACATGTTATATTTATTAAAAATATAATTTAATGGTATTATAAATATCAATTTTGACACTATTTAATGAAAAAATCAAATAAATTGTATTTGATGTAAAAAATAAATATAACATAATAAGGATTCTGTGTATATGATATACCATCAATTTATATATTATTTTAATATCAAAAGAATTATATTTTCGCTCGTGCGTATGTACGGATTACCGTCTCCACGATGCGATGAGGTTAATTTCCAAGTTCACCATTCATCGACAATTATAAAAATATATATTTCTAATAAGTATGTAATATATGACATAATAATTCTAATTTAGAGTTATGTATTTATATATATAATTATTTAGGTAATTTTATATATCTTATTCACTTACTTCCATTCAATACTATATGAAAATGGAAACAACGTTTATGTGTACGTACGGACTACCGTCTCCATAAACGGTGTTTTTCGTTTCATATATATGTTTATCATAAATATTTATATTCTAAATATATATGATATATAAATCATGTTTTATATTCTGGATGTATTTAAATAATGATCTAAGTGATACAATCAAGAGTAACATGTTAAAACACGTACGATAAAGAAAGCGATTATTACCCAAAATATTAATATAACATGGAAATTATTATTAAATGGGTAGTATAAAGTCATAAATGAATAATACATAACATAATAATTATTAATATGGTTCTGTTATAATTTAATAACATACTATGGTCTTCATACAGGAGGTTAAATGTACCCTCGACTAAAGGAAATTGTAAAGTAAGGGGTTTTCATCTCACTCCTTATTCCCATGAGATTTATGCCATATTACCACTATTACTTATTGTGTGGTGTATATACTGCCCATAATTGTATTCATTGTGTAATAAACTTTAATTTATGTGAATTTACATATTCATTGTATGATACCTCTTTCATGGGGTGTTTGTTTTGTAAGTTACCAAATTGGTAAAGGTTAATTCCTCAATCTCATTATTATCAGATATTGTTTTGTGTAAGTATTCAGTGGGAAATTTATATCATCCATTACCATTTTTCATAAAAATGATTTCTAAATTAATATTTTAAATATTTTTGAAAGGTACTCTTTATAATGATAATAATTTTAAATGTTCTAAAGATTTATCTTTCTAAATATTTTTAATTAATTTCCATGATTTCAAAATGATTTTAAGGATTTATATATATGGACATGAATTTTTTGAAATTATAATTCTTCTCAAAAGTTTTGATGTGGTATGGGAAACTTTGATTCGAAAATATCTTTTAAATTACTACCTTTATCAATGTTTTCCTTTTAAATAATTTTACAAAAAAGATATTTCTCTCAAAATGTTTTACTCATCATTTTCAACTATGTCAGCATCCTTTACTGGATATAATTTTTGATTGAGTTTGATTTATTATAATACAATATTCCATATTGTATTGATTAAGTTATGATATGTTTGACTGTGGATGTTCAATTTTTATACCATTCATGGTTTATGGTTAATGTATTGACTTTTAGTATACTAGTTTTAATACAAATGTTTATATTATATTTCAACCTTTTTCATAAGAGGAATGTATTGTACGTAGTAAGTGATGGGTGGAGCCCGCTATGGTCCTCGATGCATCGGTAGGTCTCCTGAGACAACTAGACGTGGAATTGGTCGAGGACCTTTCCCAATTTGATTTATGTTTTTGGTCGAGGCCTTAATCATTTTTAGACGTCTTGGCCAAGGCCTTGCCAAAATGTTTCAGAATGCCCGACATTATACATTCCATCATTATGGAAATAATATTGATTTTTCATGTGGAAATTCGACTTAGAATACATATGATTATGTATTATTATGGAATTATTTACTCAGATCATATTCTTTCCGTAAAAGTATTCAATTTTATTATTGGTAATGGCATGTGGTTTGAATTATTCACCATGCATAATATTTATGTCATTTTCTGCTGTATTACTTACCCGTACTGAGCCTTTGAGATCACCTCTTTCTATGTATTAATTTTCTTAAGATTCCAAGAAGTGTATTATGATTGGCAATGAGGGTTAATCCAGGGGATTAATGGCGTACTCAAATGATCATTTATGGTTTGTTTTATTTTCTAAAGTGTAATGTAACGTCTATGTATGTAATCAATTTTCCAAGACTGATAAACCGATCGGTCTTTCGGTACTTGATTCCTTGTAATCATGCCAATGTATTAAAACAATGCACCGAATCTGGGTAACTGGGTTAATGGCGTTAGAGTTGGTATCAGAGGAAGTTTAGCAATAACCATGTAAACTAGATTTAGATAAACTATGGTTAGAAAACATTACCCTAAGATAAACATTGAGGATCAGTATAGAAGAACATCCTAGAATTTTGTCAATTTAGTGATTTTTTTAGTTTTCCAATAAAATACATCCCTGTCTACATACGAGCAGGTAAGGGCAGCTCTGGCACAAATGTACCTAGGGGTAAAAAATGAAAACACCACTTTGAGCTACACTCGAACGGGAACCGGTGCCTGACAACCGTCCTTGCTGCACACATGGTTACGACACTCCCGGGGGATATGCTTAAGATAAATCTCATTTTATTTCCAAATAATTATGAATTATCTACAAGTATATACCTTCTCAAAGAAAATATTTTTATTGATTATATCTACATAATGTACTATTTATTTTAGCTTTTTTACAAGTTTGGAATTATTTATTGCAATTCATAAACTGACCTAGTGTATACCATTGCATAGAAATAAAACCCAGTAGAAGGAATGTGAACTCCACTAATACTTATAATCCAAATAGTAAGAAGGATCATATATTTCAGGGTATTAAGCAAACATTAAGAAGTGAAATAGGTTTCCATGTATTCTCAACATATGAAGAAATAATATCACGTGTAAATAAGATAAGTATAGATTTTTATGAGTCCTATGTCTTTGAAGGTAAGCAAGAGAAGAAAAGGATGGAAGAGAGAATGTTGGATAAAGGGAAGTGGGAAAAGAAGAATTTTCCCATATGTGATAATAGTGAGAAGAAACACCCTGGTACTTTCATGAAGGGAATATTAGTTTGATATCAGTGTGGAGAAAATGGACACCACGTACATGGTTGTATGGGTAAAAAGGTTTCAAATGTACAATGTTTAATCTGTAAGGATTTGGGACACTATGTGAACCAATCATAAGAGTATACCGAAAATGATGTTATTGGATAATAATAAAGTAATGATACTACCTCAGATGAAGAATAATGATTAGTGTTATTATGTTGTTATTTAATTTGAGTGTTCTATCAATAGTATACTGGTTACATGAATTATGGAGATAAATAAGGATTGTACTGCAGTACCATTTTAATGAGGATTTGATATTATACGGTTCTATTAAAAGTGACTTAATAATAAGCTACAATTTTTTTAAAATAAATGGTTTAATGAAAGGTAATCTTTAATATGGTCATGATAATTAGGTAGTGTTTTTGGAATCAGATATGGTTGATTTTGGTAATTTAGGATGTTGTGATATTTTAAAAGAATGCATGATGAAGGCGTTCACATGTTATTACCTGGATAAAAGGATCCTCATTATGTTTATCTTCCTTATAATTTTTGGACTGAGAGTTTGGATATAAGTATTTTAGATAATTCTAAAGGCTGGAATGGATTATGTTTGGAATTGGATACTATTGTTAATGATATTTTTGGATTTCCATAAAAAGGACAACTCAGAGGTCGGGAGGCAACCTGTCACGTCTGGAAAGGTCGCAAGACTTGAACCCACATCCGAAGGGAGACAAGGTGTATCACCAATAACTAACCCACATGATGTCCAAGATTAAATAATGTAGTTTTTTTAAAGTTTCTGGTAGAAGAATTATAAAATCATTTTTTTGAACCCTATACGAATAGGATAAATATAATATTTTTTAAAGTTCTATTATCTTTTATAGTGAAAGATGAGTTTGTGGTAGGAATTAGATAAAGTATGGAAATCTACTTGACAAGTATACATTTTTTGTTATTTTATTATATGATGAAATAAATTCATTAACTTTATGTAATGAATCTTCAATCCAAAAATTATTTATCCTAATAAGTTACGTTATGTTGAACTGATGGAAATTTAAATCATCATAGATTGGTGGCCTTGAGGCCCACATTTCTACAGTTGTTTGTGATTGATGACCTCAATCACTCCCTATAAATATTTATGTTTTTTCTTCAATTATGTGTCTCTAATTTCCACCAATTTTCTCTTAATCGAGATAATAATTTGGTGGTGACCTTTTAATTCCCCTTTTCCTCTTATTATGACTAAATTCTTTTAACCCAATTTCCGATGTGGGTTTTCCCACAATGGTATTATATATTTTCAACCATTTATTTTCGAAGAACAATTTGAAATTGCGAGGATTAAATTTAATGAAGTATGGAAGAATGAAACACCCGAATATTTAATAGTAAGTTATTTCTTCAAAGTAATTCAATAACATGCACTACAGGAAACACTGAGTTCAAGCACACCATAACTTACCAAACTAGCCGATCAAAAGCAGTTATGAATAGTATTAACTGAATTTTGAACTATATATAATCATTATAATTTTAGATTCCATATTATGAGTTTCTTAGTCATAATGTAAGAACTAATTGATTTTACTTTTCAGATAAAAGAAGTATTTTTAAAAAAATGATCTTTTACCACCTTTAATGGTGAACCCTTTTTAAAATCCAATATTTGAAACTTTTATATATTCTATTTGACATAATACACATATTATTTAGAATTAGGACATAAGAATTTATTTTCATTAAATTTTGGGTGTTTTTCTAGTAACTTTCATATTTGGGTGAATAGTTAAAAATACAATATTTTAACTAAAAATTACTTTTTTAATCAAAATAATTTATAGTGTTAAATAATACATTTTAATGGTTTTAATGTAGATATATATAATAATTTTACCATTTAATCCAATTCTGGTCTCTTTAAGTGATTTCACTTTGAGATTGGACAAAAACAAGTGTCAATCTTTTTATAGATAATGTTCTTAAAAATACATATTTTGGTTTTGACAATGGGAATTAATTTTAAATTATTAAATGAAAATTATATGTTTTGAATATGGTAAAATGGACTTCATTTTTATATTTGAATATAAAAAATATCTTATGGTGAATATATTTTATTTTTCTGAAAACATTCAATTTTTTATGAATAGTAAAAAAACACTGAGTTATAGTTTAAAACCAAATTTTTATTTAAATAATTATTTATTTTATGTAAATTTATTTAATGTAAACATAGACACATAATACCTATATATGTTCACTATAATTCATTGTAGTTTGATTATAATAATTTTAGATATATAAAAATTTTATTGATCTTTTTTAACATCTTTTACCCACCTCATAAGAGAATTTACAAATTCACATAAAACATAATTTTACCGCTTCTATGAGTATAATTTAAAAAATCTGAGAGAAATGGTTAATATCAAAGCGTAAAATTTGGTTCAAATAGATAAAAATAATTATTTGGTGAATAGAAACTTTTTACTTTTATTTACCACGGTTAAAATTAAATAGGGTAATTTGGGGTAAAAATGATATTAATATTACCATAACACATGTCCTAATTATATTGGGAAAATTTATCTCATCCAAAAAAACATTATGAATAAAATAATTTCATTTAGGTCCACAAGGATTAGATTACGACATTTATTATTATTTAAATCAAAGAAGAGTTAAATTAGTTAATATAAGAGATTAATAACTGAACCTTTTATAATATAAGGATTTACATAAGAAAAATTTGATTGTAAATATTCATTAGAAAGATAAAAAGATTTAATAAATAATTTTATTTTATTTTTAATTTTTAGACATTATATAATTTAATTTATCTATGACAAATGGTGATGGAGTAATTACTTTATTAATGAACGAATAAAATAAATTATATAATAAATATTTAAATAAATATAATTTAATAGTTTTTATGACATCCTTGAATTTTCAAGGTGAGTATGAAATATTAGGATTGATTCAAGTATTTTTTTTTGATGTAATCATGTTGTTATTATTTAAAAAAATACCAAATAGTGTAAAAATTGACATAAAATAGTTTTTACTACAAATATTATATTATTAATTGATATAATTGTCCTAAAAATCTATTTTTCGGACAAAAGTCTTATATAATAATATATATGACACAAATGAACCGATTTGGTTTCTATTGGCATTATATAGTAAGTTTATTAACCATATAGTATAAGAATACTAGAAGACATGGTAAAAGTTAAAATAATTAACTTAGAGTTAAATCTAAATGATAAGGTTAAAATGGTAACCTAAACATGTCTAAATAATATTGGTTGAGAGGATTTCTACCCATACCCACCCTATACTTGAAATAATTCACTTTGGATCCATTATAAATCGAATATGATTTTATTATAAAATAATATTTTATGTTTTTCCAAAGGTGCCCCTCACCTCTCATATAAAAGGGAACTTCCCCTTCTCTCAAATTTACACCTCCAAATCCTTTTGGCTCGGCCAAAATCTTACCAAATATCCTTCGAACAAACCTCAATTAAACCTAGATGACTTATTTTGATCATAAAACCAACCTAAGGATCCCTTTTGATCAAATCTAAAGGAAGAACCCGAAGATGAAGTAATGTTTTCACCATCCTCCTTCAAGTTCCTTTCTTCTTCCACTATATTTTTCTTTGTTATTTCCATTCTAAAATAATAATTCCAATCTCTTTTGTATTCTTTTATGTTATTATAAATATTTTAAAACCATATTCAGTATTATATCCTTCTTTTTAATGACATGTCACCATACATGCGTACGTACGACCTACCGTCTCCATGTCGTAGTGTAATTGTTATTCAATACATTATTATTTGGATTGTTATAATAATGATGTGTATTTGATGTAAATAATAAATATAACATGATAAGGATTATGTATATATGATAAAACAGAAAATTATATATTATTTTAATATCAAAAGAATGACATTTTTGCTCGTGCGTACGTACGGATTACCGTCTCCATAAGGCGATAAGATTCATTTCCAAGTTCACCATTCATCGACGATTATAAAAATATATATTACTAATAAGTATGTAATATATGACACAATATTGTTATTGGAGAGAGATATATATTTACATATATAATTATTAATTTACCTACATAGATCTTATTCACTTACTTCCGTTCAATACTATATGAAAATGGAAGCAGCCTTTATGCGTACGTACAGACTATCGTCTCCATAAATGGTGTCTTCCATTTCATACATATGTCTATTATACATATTTTTATTCTAAATATATATGATATATAAATCATGTTTTATAATCTGAAAGTATTTAAATCATTATCTATGTGATACAATCAAGCGTAACAAGTTAAAACACGCACGATAAAGAAAGCGATTATTACCCGAAATATTAAAATAACATGGAAATTATTATTAAATAGGTTGTATAATGTCATAAATGAATAATGTATGATATCATAAATATGTATATGGTTATGTTAGAATTTAATAACTTACTATAGTATTTCTAAAAAGGTTAAACGTACCCTTTACTAAAGAAAAGTGCATGGTAATGGGTTTTCATCTCACGCCTTATTCTCGTGAGATTTATACCATATTGCCACTATTAATTTTTGTGTAGTGTATGTACATCCCATAATTGTATTATTTGTGTAATACACATAAATTTATGTGTATTTTCATATTAATTGTATGATACATCTTTCATGTGGTGTATGTTTCGTATGTTAACAAATTGGTAAGGGTTAATTCCTCAATCTCATTATTATCAGATATTGTTTATGTGTAAGTATTTACTGGGAAATTTTTATCATCCATTACCATTTTTCATAAAAAAAATTCAAAATGAATATTTTAAATATTTTTTAAAGGTACCCTTTATCATCATCATATTTTTAAATGTTTTAATGATTTATCATTATAAATCTTTTCAATTAATATCAATGTTTTCAAAATGATTTTAAAGATTTATTTATATGGACAAGAATGTTTTGAAATTAGAATTATTTTAAAAAATTTCAAACTGGTATGGGAAAATTTGATTCGAAAATATCTTTTAAATTACTTCCTTTATAAATGTATGCCTTTTTAATGATTTTAAAAAAAGGATATTTCTCTCAAAATGTTTTACTCATAATTTTCAACTATGCCAGCATCCTTTACAAGATATTATTTATGATTGAGGTGGATTTATTACAATACAATATTCCATATTGTATTGAATGAGTTATGATATTTTTGACTAATGATGTTCTATTTTTATACCATTCATTATTTATGGTTAATGTATTGACATTTCGTATGCATGTTTTAAAAGGAATGTTTATGTTATATTTAAACTTTTTCATATGAGGAATGTATTAGACTTAGAAAGTGACGGGTGGAGTCCGCTATAGATCCTTGATGCATCGGCAGGTCTCATGAGACAACTATATGTGGAATTGGTTGAGGCCCTTTCCCAATTTGATTTATGGTTTTGGCCGAGGCCTCAATCATTTTTAGACGTCTTTGTTGAGGCCTTGAAAAAATGCTTCAGAATGTCCGACATTATACATTCCCTCATTATGGAAATAATATTTATGGTTCATGTGGTCATTCAACTAGTAGAATACCCATGATTTTGTATTATTATGGAATTATTTACTAATCTCATATTAATTCCATAAAAGTATTCATATTTATTATTGGTAAAGGAATGTGGTCTCAATTATTCACCATGATTAATATTTATGTCATTTTATGATGTATTACATTCCCTTACTGAGCATTTGAGCTCACCCCTTTCTATGTAATAAATTTCTCAGGATTCCTATAAGTGTATTATGATTTATAAGAAATGTTACTATAGGGTATTAATGGCCTATTCAAAGGATCATTTATGTTGTGTTTTATTTTTTAAAGTGTAATGTAACGTCCATGTATTTAATCTATTTTCCAGGAATGCTAAACTGATCAGTCTTTCGGGACATGATTCCTTGTAATCATGCAAATGTATTAAAATAATGCACTGACTCTGGGTAAATGGGATCAGGGCATTACATTCATCACATTCACGATCAATGCCTCATATACCATATATCATAAATCTTACCATCATGGACTATCTTCAAAGACATTAAAAAACTAGGTAGGTGTAAAACAAATACTTGTATTATACAGAATTCCAAATGTCTTATTTCAAGATACATATTAATGAATTGAGAGGATATCTATAACTATCCCCAAACATCATTATTATGTCAAATTCATTCCTAAAATTTGGAATGATCAATAAAATTCACTCCCAAAATTCTATATAAGACAAATATTATACATATTGAATGAAGAATACAAAACATAAATACATCATCATCATAACCCTCCCACATATATATTAAACATGATGTCATTGGATAATATCCCTAGAAACATAAATTTGTGATATCATTGTTTCAAACACCATTAAAATATAAATGGAATATTTATTGAGGAAAATGTACTATTCATTATGAAAACACTAAATTAAAATATAATAAATACCATAATATTAGTATAATATTTTACAAATAAAATAAACTTGGTAATGTTTTTTTATGTTCCAATGAAACTATTTTAAAAGACTATTTGAAATACAAACATTCATTGTACATTAAATTAAAGATTATGTTCACTATTTTTTTTTAAAAATATTATATATTTGGAAATTGAAAGAATTATATACATTAACCCTTTTACTAGAAATTAAAATATGGGTAATAATTAATTTAAACAATAATATGATAATTTAAAAAACTTAATTGATGATATTTAACTAATTCATGGACATGGAAGAAAAATATTCCCTCCAAAGTTGAAAAATTCCACCTTTTATTACGAAAACTAATCAATATTTTGTGTTCCACAAAAAGTTAAATTGTATTATTAATTAGAATTTATGTCAATAACTAGTGTTAGACCAAATGAAATTGGATTATTGGATAAGAATAATTTAATGTCCCTCAATGAAAAGTCATGAATATATAATCTTGAATTAAATATGATTGTTTAAAAAATCATATGCCATATAATTCAAATGCCTTGTAAGAGATTTTTAACATATTTATAATAAATTTGAATTTATTATACCTCTATTATATAAAAATATACATTTTTAGATATCATTTATCATCCTCTTATAATATTTCAATAACCCTTTATTAAAAATTCTTTTTTAAAATCATCATTTCTAGGATTGTAGTATTTCGTTTTTCATTTAATATTTGGTTACATGGTTTTGGTGCCTGTCTATTTATAATAGTACCATAATCTAAATGTTTCATAAAAATATATTTATATCATAAAATTTTATTATATATATAATATTATTCTTCTATGAATGGTGGCATATAAAAATAGAATACATCATATCATAGAGTTAGTACTTCACGCATACGCACAAGCGACAATATCACTTTTATAAACTCCATCGATACAAAGATATATTAAAAATTATACTACAAGGAAAATAATAATATTATAAATATAGCATATATTCTTAGTTATATCATAATATGGTTATGAGTAAAAAAATTGACTAATTGTGAGTAATTCCATTATGTGGAGATGATATGTTATACGTACGCATGAGCGATGTTTTTATTTAGTATTGGATGAAAGAATATGAGTAATTTTGTTTCCATAATCATAATATAATTAATGTATTTCAAATAAACTAGAGTATTTATTTTAGGTTGTGTACAACATATAGAGTTGAATTATTAAAATAAATAAAATTGAAAGTACTCGGTTAAGAGTTATACATCCATGTTGAGAAATATCTTTTGAATGAAAATTTCATACTTGAAATGATTTTATATTGTAAATAAAATAATCTCTAGAACATTTTCATGGATTCTAGGATGGTATAGGGTTGGTATTTTCCAATATAGGGGGATAAAAATTTTTAATATGTTTGGATATGAGGTTACCTTGTAAATGGGATGGGAGGGGCACCCATGGACTTATTTAATGTATTTAATTAATATAAATTATATTATATATTATGTCTTCAAAAAATTATTTATAAAAATTATTGGGTAAGGATAAGTAAAAATTTTCTCATCTAATGAAATTAATTAAATTAAATTTTATTATTTAAACCCTATCATAATGTTTTATTAATTTTTTTTCCTTTTTGACAATTATGATGATATCAAATCATTCAAAAAAATATCAAACAATAATGTTACAGTAAAAGGAAATATGAACAAAAAATAGAAAATAAGTTATATTTTTGGGCCATATGTCATTCACTTCGTTATATAAAATATAAATATGTATTTTAATTTACTAAATAACATATTATAAAACATAATATATGCTTCAAGTCATTTTCAAGACTATTCACAATGTTGGACTATAATGATTGATTTATTGAATTATAATTCAGATATAAAACATAAACCCATCAATAATATATTATATATAACTATAAAATGTATTTAACATATCAATTAATTAAAATTTTATAACATTTAATATTTTTGAAATCATCTATATTATTCTAGATATTTTGAAAAAATATTGTGTTAGTGTTCATTACAAATTTATGATAATTATTCATTAAGTTAAAATTTAAAAAATTATAAATTAAAATCAGATTGATTAATTATTTTTAAATATTACTATAAATTAAAAATATACACCCTTATGGTGAAATATTTATTATATTAAAGTATACAGAGTTTCATTTCGAAAATTTCCTTTTTTAAATTAATATAAAAATCACAAATAATGATAAATTTATCCATGTTCACATATTTTCAAACAATGAAGGACCCTTAATGAAAAATAACAATCATATTGGATAAATACAAGTGCAAATGATATTTTAATTCCTTATCCCATAGATTTGTTTCCTATTTTACCTAGTTCACCCATTCCATGGTGATAAAAATTTAACACGATTACTATTACCAATAAAGAGAAATAAATTGGAACTATTTTGAAAAAATATTTTAAAATTTTCTTAAATGGAATCCATTATTCATGATTCAATCTCTATAAGTGGATAAAATATATTATAATATAATTTAATAAAACTAATGTACAAAAGTTTTTACAAAAATTCCTTTTAATCTTGCGAATTAAATAATATGAATATAATGAATATTGTAAATTTAAATGTAATTACTAAGATTTTTATAAATAAAATTTATCATATTTCACATTATGATAAAATAATAAAATAATTATGCTTTCAAATTACATAATTTAATTATAATTAATTAAATTTGAGTGTATTTTTCAGTTTTTACTAAAAATTAATCATTTATTTAAAACCGCAAAAATTAAACCTATGTTCTTTTTTATTTACTAATTTTAAAAACATTTAAATCCTTAAAAATAAAAAATAAAAAATATATAAGTAAATTAATTAACATATCCATGTATATTATGAAATGAAATCTAAATTTAAATAAAAAATTTAATTGAATAATAAAATAGATTTGTTGAAATTTGAAACCATAATTCCTATGAATTAAATATCAAATTTATATTAAATAAATTATTTTTAAATATTATTCATATTGTTGATTACCCTATTTATAACCACCAATATATTGTATAGGTGATAACTATCACATAATATTATTTCAATATTATGTCATACTTCATTTAAACTTTGTGTTCCCTTTATTGAAAAATATCAAATAAATTATATTTTTTTAAATAAAAATATATCATAAAATAATACTAGTGTTACATTGTTGTTTCTTTATGAGTAAGATATTGATATTTAACATTATTATAAAATTTATTAAATAATTACATTAGGTTTAAATAATTATGTATAAATTATGAACATATAGGTTGAACATTTTAATTTCTCGGATCTCGAGACAATACATAAATCTATAAATAATTTACATTATCTATTTTTTTTAAATTATTGTTTAAATACTAATATAATTTTATGTGTTACCAAATTTTTTATGTGATTTTGTTTATTGGGACATAATTTAAAATCTTATAATTATTTTTGATAAATTTAAAATATTTCCTCAATTAATTATAATATCTGTAAAATTAAATTTACTATTTTTTTATTCATACACTTATCATGTGTACATTTTGAATGAAAACTAACTTTTATACATTAAATAATTTTATATTCTCGTTATAAACCTAGAATATGAGTATAAATCATATAATTTTCACATAAATAAAAAAATAAAAAAAGGAACATATAGATTAAAAAAATTAATAAACATTCATTAGGAAATTAAGTATGACAAAATAAAATAAAAAATATTATAATGGGTAAAAAATAACTATAATATAAATATATGGATTTTTTTAGTCTTCCAAAATTATTTCTACCATAAACTAAACTATTCAAATGGAATTAAAAAAATAAATGTAATACAAATTTTGGATTTAATAATATATGATTAATTTTTAGAATATTACTAATTATGTGTATATATATATATGGTATTTATAGAATGTAAATACATGAATGACCACTTCAATAGAAACCTGGATTTTTTTAATTGTAATATGACCATTTGGAATAGTAACCATATAGTTGGGAATAATATCATGGCCCTTAAAATTGTGAAATTGAAAATTAAATATTGAAATATCATTTAGGAAATTATAATAAAATTAAATTTAGAAAATAAATATTATAATTCCTTAGAAAAAATATTCAAATTATAAAATCATATAAAGTATATGATTATTTTATATAAATTGAAATTTTATGATATTTTTCAAAACAGGTTATTCATTTATTATAAAGATGTACTATTTTACTAAATTATATTGATGAAATAATATATATTTCAATAATAATAATGTCAAACATTTCCATGGGTGGAATTTTGATATATTTTTAAAATGATTTTGTATATTATTGACTGCTAAAAATTAAATTTAAATGTAGTTGGTATATCTAATATCATTATTCATGATGTAATAATGATATAATCAATTATATATTCTATGTGTTAACCAGAAAAAGTCTCCTGATTACTAATCCCTCAAAAAGTTAATTTCAAATTCAATTGGTATACAATAATTACTAAATTCAAAAAGCTTATGTTTACCAAATATTTTTTTAACAATTCTTCATATTTCATATTTAATAAACATATAACATCTTTAATTGTATAGATTAAAGTCATAATATAATATAATTATATTCAAGTATTATTCATAATTTCATATAAAACGTTAGTGATGTTTTTGTTCCATCTAAACACAATCCCGGATGTCATTAGTAACATAAAAAATTATTATGATTCGCTAAGGGTTACCCTAAAATACAATATATTAATTTTTATATATCATCTCACACATACTCTACATATATTTTTTATATTTATTCATAATAAACTATTCAATTTCTAAATATTCAAAACATTATATTTACTACTATTATTTATGACAAATATAATAAAATAAATGTTATTATACATAATTTCCTCCACAAGTTGACAAGTTATACTAGTAGTTAGTTTCATATGCATTTGTGATAATTGAGACATAATACATTATCACCACCAATATGATAAATTTTTAAGGATTATATATAATATTTGTTAGTATAATTTATATGATTTTTAATATCTAAGAATTATTTTGAAAAGAATGGTAAATTAAAAAGAATCAATGAGATAATATAGGAAAAACATGATAATTAAATGAGATCACATTATCAGAAAAATCACCATTTATATAAAAAGATTAATGAAATATATTGTGGGTTAAAATTGGTCATTTAGAAAAATAATAATAGAATTATAACAAATTTATTTTTTTAATATTATTTATCTTATATATATGTTACATAATCATGATGAATGAAAACATTTCAAATGTTTTAAGAGCTCAATAAAAATTTTGATTTGGGATTATATTAATTTCTATATACCACTTAAAAAATAATTTACATGTATTATCATTTGCATACATATGATTAATTATGTTGAAAATATTTTTGTTTTATTTACATTAATATATATTTTTGATTTCAAATATAAATAATTATTTCACGCCTTACCAAGTTTTTAATATTTTTATCTCAAACACATACTTCAGTATTCACATTTTATTCAATCATAACAGAAAATGGTGTAAAATTTAATTACCATAATTGTCATAGTGGTTTCAATTTACAAAATTTCATTCATTACATTGTATTTCCCCAATATGAATTTTCCAAAATAGTAATTGAGTATAGATTATAGAAGACCACTTTAATTCCTCCCAATATGAACCACGTTGGAAAATAACAGTTTTCTTCTAAATGTGATGATAGAGAGTGTAACATGAGTAATCTTATAGATACAACATATAAATAAATAAGAAAAAATAGCCATGATAATTTCATAGAATTTAAAATAACACAATGTAACAACACATTTCATCCATATGATTCATATAAATAATCCATACTATCAATTTTCAATGATAATCCATATTATATAAATTATATGGAGGTAGTTAAGAAAAATTATTGAATATTACAGTGTCGATCAATGTAACATTAAAAATACACTTCTCTACAACACCATAATCAACCAAAGGCCCCTCGTAGTAAATTGGATTTTTAATCATTATCTATAAATGCTCCCTGAGAATCCTATGCATAGTGTGGTCAATATAACCAGATTTGAAACCATTATGGAATATTTAACATGATTGAAATAATATACCAGGTATATTAAACACATAAATGCAAATGTTCATAAAATAATTAATAATCATATACGATGTACTCCTGAGATATCCTAGCCACCCTGTACCACATATATACCGCCATGGCTCCCTTCGGGAATACAATTTTTAATTTATTTCAAGAGAGACCATGTTCATGATATATGTAATGTATAATTTAACCTTTTAGTCATAAGACATCATGTATGATTAGAAATTATGTTTTTCACATCAATCCTCCAGCTTGAGTCTATCCAATAGACTCTAAAACCATTCGTTTTCATATGGAATGACTCAAGGATGTGTTATTGTGAATTTCTATGTGTTAAGACAAAATTTAATCATTTCCATGCTGCCACATTCACATGATTAGAATCATGTTCATCATTCCCCCACACCATGTTGAGGTCCATCATCGCCAACATAATATGTCATGCCCAATCCCCCTATAAAGGATAACCATATCATGACATTCCAAAAATTTGAGAACTAAAAGAAATGTTTCCAATATTATTTTATTTTTTGTTATTATGGAACATAATATTATATTAATGAAAATAATTTCACTATGATAATTATGCCGCCAACATAAAAATACTTGAGATGAACATTAAACAGAATAATTAAAAACATAATAAAACTCATATAATGACATGTCCAATATGGTTATTTTTGGACACGAACATATGTGATCAGTATCAATAATGGTTAAAAAAATACAAAAAATTTATCATTTGAATTAAAAAAATTATACAAGTGTTGTGATGGTAAGGAAGTACATACCTTGTAATAGTTAAAGACACACTTTGAAACCCATCAAGAGATGATACAAATGTCACACATGATCTCGTACCAGATCAATCCCAAATAGAATGAATCTATATAACTAATCCCAACATATATCCTTAAATGTTTAGAAATTAAATTGAAGAATATTCTATTTCAATGAAGTATAGAATACATAATGATACCTCTCAGTATATTTAAATGTTTCTAGAATTTATATTCGATCAAAGGTGGTGGTGCTAAATCATTTTTTATTTCAATGATATTATTAAAACCCGTGAATTATTTATTATATTACATTAATATAAATATACCTTACTATAAAATGGAATATATGTGATTTTGATCTAGGGGATAACTGTATCTCTCGAATAAAAACAAATAACTGAGTTTTGCTGATCACATAACATAACTCTCTATCATCAACACACATGTATTTATTAAAATTATGATATAAATATAATTAAATAAAAAAGGAAATAATGTGAAAAATATATATTTAATATGGATAAATATAATAGTTATAATGGGTGAAAATTTATGTTAAATGTCGGATAAATAGAATTTTTATATAATTAAATCAAGCACATGTAGATTCGTCACACAGTTTTCCAAACTGTGCTCCAACATTGCTGGGTTTATTATATCTCATGAGAACCTAAATATTTTGGTCAAATGGATTGAAAACCAACCCGAAATCTATCTTTTATTAAAATATTTAATGTTTTAGGTGTTATAATGCCAGGTTCTGTGGATTGATAAATCAAATTCCTTATATATTCTACACCAACATTTCTCATTAGCCACATGGTTTCATTTTGAAGCGCCACAGTTTGGGGAAATTATATCTAATTAAAAAGGCTTAAAAATTTAAAAAATAAACTCGAGTCAATAAAAACTAATACAATGAAATTTGTTTTAGAATAACATGAAAAAATGGGAAATTTTAAATTAACACCCTTGAAAAATATTTGGAAGTAAAAAATCCCCCACAAATGATTTATAATCCTTAATAAAGATTCATTTGATAACTTTCACAAACCATCTGGACCATTGGGAACTAATATAATAATCTAATTAATAAATTTACAATTTCATATATTAATGCCTTTGAAGGATCTAGAAAATATACATTTTTCCCCACATAGCAGCTTCTCATTCCAATTAAAAGTCCGCACTGGGAATTGTAGTTATGTTGCATTAGGATCCAACAGAAAATCTACAATGGAAATCAAATTTTTGGGATAAAAAATATACATTTCGAGTAAAGAGATGTAAAATTGGTGTTTTATATTATGGAAATGATTAGGATGGTTCATATATTGTTCAAAAATCCCCATATTCCTAGAAATCAATAATTGTAAATCAAAACATGGATTTAGATTTCTATTCATAACCAAGAGTCCATAACCAACTATGGAAATGAATGAAAAGAAAATACAACTATGATCTATGATCTCCAAGGCTCACCTACATTTATCATCAAATGAATGATACCTTTTAACAGCAGTGTTTAACCACATCGTGATTTTCAATAATCTATTGGTGGTTTCTTGTACTGATGTCATCCCCACTAATTCTAAATAGCCTTCCACAAGAAAAAATATAGTAGAAGGAAATGGGTATTAATTATTCAAATTCACTTTTTCAATATTATAATATCCCACACAACATAAATTAATACCGTACACCTTCTTTGACAAGAACACGGAATCATCCTAAGTTGATATTCATAAAATAATAAATAAAATCACCATTAAACACTCTTGTTGCAGCCTAAGTTCCATCAACTCAATAAGTATCATAAAATAACAAATAATCAATACAGGTTTCTTTAATAATATTTGTTCAAAAAAACCATAGTATCATTTAATGGAGGATGAAATTTGTAGTCATTAAAGGATACATCCAAGTATAGGTCACTTACAAGAAGAACAAATATTACTTCATATCGAGATCCATGGTGAGTTCAATGCCTAATACATTGGATATTATGGATAAAATTTTACGTAAAACTAGTTACACTCCATATGATTCTATATCCCACACTATAATATTTATAAAAATTTCTCCATTATGATAATTAATGTGTATCGACCACATATATTTATTGATGTGACCAAAAAATCTAGTCATAAAATCTATTACCAGGATCACATCGAATCATGAAATCTCAAGGATATTAAAATAGAGTTAAATAATGTTATTTTTTAACAATTTTTTTATTGTGTTGAAATATTTATATATAATAAAGTTTCTTCCCAATTGGTGTTTTGAGAGAAATAAATTCACAAGATAGAAAATTGTTTTAATTGAGCCTCTAGGAAACATGATCTAATTTAAAAGAGCATGAAATACCAAAATTAAAATAAATAGTTGATAGTGAAGAGGGATAAATATAGTACCTGAAATGGTTGATGGCCACCCTCCAATGTCGGTATAAAAGTTTCAATAATAAAACATATTCCTAATTCTACCTTATAGACCTAACCCCAATGATCATGAATCAGTAATGTCTTCATCATATATGATTTATTAACCTTATCCTGGTGAACCCAGCAAAAGTAACTCATCATTTTTATCTTATATCCTACCCTCTTTTAGTAACCTAAACATAATGATATTTAGGATAGCTTATTTATATTGTCTGTCATTCAACACTGCCAACACATTATCAGATGTGTTGGTATAATCATATTTCAATGAATGAAAATCCTATTATTGTATCACTATATACCTTCTACCATAGGTGTTGAATATTTATTACACATATCAACAACATACCACTATACCATAACAAATCTTAGATTTTATGTTCCTTTTAATATAAGTAAAACTCAAAATAGTAGTAGTATATCTACTCATCTAAGAGAGAACTGATAGAAGAAAGTTAACTACTTAATCCTCTTCTAGAGCTTTCTGAATAGTTAAGGCCTTGTGTAGTTACTCCATTAAAAAAATATGTAAAAATAATAAATATTTAATTAATAAATTGATGAAAGAAATCATGAACAACTGGGTATTATATTCCTCATTTTGGAAAATATGAGAGAAATATAATGGTGATTAGTTAAAATAGTTGATTACATATATACCATAATAGACCCCCATAGAAGCCCAATACATTACTAGCCACGAATTAGATTTTTGGTGTCATTAAATAATTCCTCAAAAAATATATCTATAATGGACTCTATATAAATACCCTCAACTATTAACTATTCTCATTTAACACCACACCATCTTATCTCATTTCTCTAATGGATAAACAAGGTTAGCTTGACCCAACCCTCTTCTACAGTTTTAAAAAATTCTTTTATTCCCAAATGGATTTATATCCAATGCTCCAAATCATATGTTCTTTCAATTTTCTTGTAGACTAATGAAGTATAGATATGAAATTCATTAGAGTAGTAAACAATGTGAAATTTTAATTCTCCATTATAGGCATGTATAAAATATGTTATTCTGAGCTAGTGTGTTGTTAATATATAAACAACTGGAGATGGTGTTATAGTACTATCATATAAATCATCTTTTACAACTTGTAATATATTTTTACTTTCCAACCAATCATCCTCACTCAAGCAACTCTTAGGTGGGATTTTTTATAAATTGTAAAATAAAAATTTTGAATTCATAAAATAGAATGATTAGGAAGATATTTTTACATATAAAATCTCACATTTGAATTTCATTCTGATGAAATATCATTGTAGATAACTTCATATAATATATAACATCTTCTCATGTGTAAGGATCATCCACTGTCCCCCATTAAAATACATTAGTGAAAATATTAATAATGAAAAACCCCACAGTATGATGTTTTTCATCTAACTAATTCAATCACAAATATATTAAATGAAATTAGAACATAGATATAACGATCAACTAAGAAACCCAATTTATTCAAAATAGATTAAAATGGTATTTGACTAAATTTAAATGATAACAATGTTGGTTGAAACATTTATATATATGGCCAGTGATCTGATCTATATACTCATTATTACCTTTTGTAATGTGCAGAAAAAAATTTAATAGGAAAACACCCAACTGGAGACACCACAAAACATCTTGTGTATCACTATGTGTGATATATTCTAAAATATAGTGGTGATGGGTGAATGTTATTATGCATAGAGTATACCCTAGGTAATCATATCCATTCTCCAAAAATTTAGTTAACAAAAAAACCCAAGAGATAAAGTGGAAGATAAAAATCCAAATTAATCAAAAATAAATTCCATGTCATATATAAAAATAAATCTCAGACCCAATATAGAATGTAAAATTAGATGACATATTGTACAAGAATAAAAATAAATAAAAACTATAGAATCCTCTAGAAAAAGTCCAAGTATCACTACTATCTCCCTTTTCTATTGAACAAGCATTCACCATGGGCCATTTCCCTTACCTATATCCTTAATCAGGATTTCATCATGTGAATCAATATTACCAGGTTGGGTGTGAGTAATAAACACAATTAGGGCAACACCAATACCTCATTGACATTTTGTTCACATGTATACCAATTTTATGGAATGATAAATTTAAGTGAATAATAATAAATTGAAAATCATATAATCAATTATCATGTGAGGTCCATGATACCATGTACCCTAGATGAAACTGCTTCATATCAATGTATGAGGGACAATTAGAATGACTTACCAGAGTGGTAGAGTCTTCACCCTATTGATCTGGTAGATTTCTATATATAGTAATAAAGAATCGAGATGGACCAGGCCACTAGGCCATTACATCGTGCCTATATCATGCATCTATTCATGTTTACATAAAACCCTACCATGATCACTAGTAATGCATCAAGAAAAACATATATTGTCTATATGAAGAACTATACATTTTCAAACATAGATATAAAATCCTTGTAGATTAATATTTAACGCATAATCTAAAATTCCAATCCAGAATCATAAAAGTTTTAAAGAAACAATATTTTATCAATGAGAACTCTTTTATTATATTTATTTTCATTATTATAAATCAAATAAAATCACATAGAAAACATATTAAAAAAATTATAAATGAAGAAAAATGAAATAATATGTACTTCTAGAAATTAATAAATCACTTTCGATGAAACCAAAACATGAAATTTGGAATAGTATTCTGATCTATAGTAATATTAAATTGGTAAATATTATATTAACCTACCTATGAATGTATGGATATATTTTGGAATTTATAAATGATAAGAATGTAAACTTATATAACATTATATGTAAAAAATGGTTTGAATATTATTAATTAATTGTAAGTATTTGGGTATGTCATAAATTTTAAATTACCACATTGAAATAAATATAATTATTTTTAAAACATATTTTCTTAATTTAGAATTATAAATTAACATCATTTTATCCTATGATTATATGATAATTGTATGAGACCACACATACACTGGAAAAGTGATATAAAAGCTGTTATAATTTAAAAAATGATATTTTCCAAGTAAATTATGATTTTAATGAAAAATTAAATTTCTAATATCGATAAATATTTTTTGATAAATTATTGTTTATATTGAATAATCTACATCAAAAAGTACACTGGGAGAATATTTTGGATTTATCTAGCATACTTAAATTTTTAATGAATTGTTAAATATGATAATTTATAATAAAAGTTAAATGCATTAATTATTAAGACATGGTTGATCTAAGGATGATGTGAGACTAAAATATAAAACTATCCTTAATTATTATTTTTATATATTTAGTTATAAGGAAATAATTATCAGTATTCTTGTGCCAAAAAAATAATATAATGGTAAATTTTTTTAAAAAAATACCCATCTCCTCCCTAATAAATATCTCCTTCACAACATATTCTAAACACACCCTTCGAGATTTTAGTCTTGCCCATGTTCTACCAAATACACTTCTCAAGCAGTTACCCAATGTCTATTAGATCATATTTACATAAAAAGACCAAACCCTTTTCCCTATAGAGGCTCTCATGGATGAATAATTGAAGAGGTAAAACCATCTATTGTTTGGTTTTATTTTTTTTCAAATTCATTCATTTTATTATCCACTCCTCACATAAAACAATTCAAGATGCATGATGACCATGGTATATTTTATATAATATATTAATATTTTATTTATGTAATAATTCACCAACTGATATCTTTCCTTTTTGTTTTATTATAAAAAGTTATAATATCGTCTGTGGTGTGTTGAATTACCATTATCATGGATGATTTGTTTTCCTTATTCAATACCACATTCTATGAAGATATAAAACTATAATAATCATTAAATAAGATTTTATCATACATATTAAATTATATATAAAGTTCTAAAACCAATATATAAATATGATGTTAATAATATGATGCAGGATTAGAATGGTTATAAAATTCTATGGAAAAAATTAAATAATTTTCAGTAAAATTACCTATAATATATCATTATAGTACCATATAATGAATTTAAATTTAAGAATAATTTAACTTATTTATGTTGATTAATAACAAAAAATTTCTATTCTACTGAATTATTTCGTTTTTACATGAACTTACATACTAATATTGAAGTGAATCGATCATAAAAAAACAATTCCGAATAATTAAATTGAACTCTATTACTCGTAAAAAATCCAATAAATGAATATAATAAAACTATAATGAATGATATTAATAAATAAATGTTTTGGAATTTTTAAATTAAGAATTTTAATTTTATGATGTGAAATATTAATTTTAGGAAATGCTTTAGGCAATAGGTAATGTGATTCCCTAACCCAACTCTCTTTCTTGGGATTTTCTCTCTTTCACTCTTATTTTAGTAGGTCTGTCACTTTTTTATTTTGTAAATGAAAATTGATTTTAAAAAACTTTACTTTTCTGGAAATATATGATTTCTATCTAGTTATGTCATAAATGTGAATATTTTTGTAGAATAACTCATATATCTAAAAACATCATTTAATCTCATAAAATTTATTATTCATTAACAAATATGTTAACAAAGAATATTATTCTCATTAAATCCTGGGAAAAAAATTTTGTGATTTTTTATTTTTTTAAAATATAAACCATTATTTTTTTGAGGTTATTTTATATCCAATATTTATTATTTTCAATCTGGAATGCATGATAATGTAAGTGTTATGATGTTATGGGTGCACCCTAAATTATATATTTCAATTAAACTTAATGATGTGAGGGTTTCTCCAAAAATTATATATCACTCCTATTACTTTGGTAATATTGTTAATCTCATGTGATAATGGGAAATATCCATCAATATGATGCCATCTTTGTCCCAACTATGTGTTTTATTTGAATAATAATACATAATGTTTCATTAAATAAATGTTTTCCTATTATTTACTAAAAGTTACATATAAACATATTTTATCTAACACAATAAACATATTTCTAATGCATTTGTATCACTATTATGTTGTTTAGCATCAATATGATGTAATAGTTTTGTATAAAAAATAGTAGGGTTGCTATAGTTGGTATAAGAAAAAAATTAAGCTAATTATTGGAATTAGGACTAGATTACCCTGTTGAATACCCACATTATGATTCAATGTATATTTAATCACCCATAAATCTTATATTTTTAAAAATAATAATTGTATGGATTTGAAAAGACATGAATTCAAATATATTACAAAATGAATAACTTATTTATTCATGACTTGTTTAGATATATTTTTTTCAAACCATTTATATTATATAATATGATGGGATCTAGGAGAAACCATTCCCACAACTGAGTTATGGGAAATTCAATGATTTATCTTATGAAATACCCAATTCCATGGTTTGAGGAGTTCAATATTTCATAGAGATTTTTACAACATTTTCAAGTATATTAATAATAAATTGAATAAGGTAGAACATACAACTTCACCTAAGAGTGGAGAAACTAGTTATCCAGTCATTTATATAGAAATAAATATCGACATATAATGGATCCTCATATCCACTCATCAATGAATAGTGTGTAAACTCAATGGATAAGACTCACTCTATGCTTCACTAATATGAGATTCATAATGTTTCGTTAGCAAATTAACATTTATATGGGGAGGGAAATAAATGGTGGCAATTGATTTAGAATGCCAAGATGATGGATAAAATTCATGATATGGAGTGAAAGATTGTACAATAATTTTTTTTAAAAATTATATCTAGGTAACTCATCTAAAAAAGGGGCACAAGGAGTTCTTTTATGTGTTAAAATATGATGAGGAATCTATCATGACATACGATGAAATTTTGAAAATCGATGCAAGGTATGTTTCAGGTTTGCAATCAACATTGATAGAATAACTGATATATTATTTATTGTTTTAAAACCACACCATTGAACGAGTCTGGAAATTGGATACTGGGAGAGTTATGAAAAACAATATTTGTTCTATCAAAGTGGAGATGGATTTTTGTGAATGGTACCCTTTCAATGGGGATAAGAAATGATAGATATTGTTTTATTGTGGGATTTAATGAGAATGTTGGAATGAAATATTATTCACCAATATGTTGAAAATATTGTATGAAGTCGCTATGGAATTACATCAAAGGGATGTGGAAATGAATTATGTTCTTGATATAAGCCACCAAGATCATTAATTTCAAAGAATCATGATGAAGTAGTACAATGCGGTAGAGGATATTAGTTCACCACCCTTGGTTTAATTCTTTAAATATAAAGACGATTACAATAGTGCAAGCCAATGTAGTAATCCCCGAGTCCTCAAGGGTTATCAGAGTCATCAAGCACATAATCAAAATGAGAAATAGAAGGATTATTCCATGATTAATTATTATGTGGGGCCCCAAAACGATTTTATGATAGGTATTCCTTTTATAAATGATTAATTTTTATTTTATTATTTGATTCTGGTTCTATTCATTGATTCATATCATTAATGTTTTAGTAGAACTATTAAAATAGAGCCTCGAAATACGGATATTGAGTTATCATTGAGAATAGAAAATGGGTAAATTAATTCATTCAATGTATATATCTACTTCCTGGTGAATTTGTTTTGGACATAACCTCCAAAAAATTATCAAAGACATTTTTTGATAGATTTTGATTCTATATTGGTCATGGATTGGATATCATTATAAACATCCAACCACAACTAATGTGATACGACATCACTCTTCACATCCTATTTCATCCTCCAATTCTATAAATTTGTATAGATGTGGATGAATCATTTTCATATATATCATCTCAAGTGTGGATATTAATGCCTTTTGACCAAGCATATCTGGCATAAATATTTGATTGAATATATGGAATCAGGATCAAATACATACTCATTGTGCGAGACTACACTAATGTTTTCCATAAATAATTTATTTTTCTTTGTTCAAACCATGATGTTGAGTTCTCAATTGAACATATTCTTGGATCTATTCCTATATCAATGAATCTTTATTGAATGGAGAACATTCTGACGGATGAACTAAAGAAATAGTTCAATGAGAATCCAGAAAAGGGTTTTATAATCCTAATTTCATCACCATGGTCTACACTAGTCATCTTCCTCACGAAGAAATATGTATAATTGTTACTCTACAATGATTATAATTATCTCTAAAACATAATTATAAATAAGAAGTATCCTCTTCCACAGATAGATGAATTATTTTATCAATTTAGTGGGGGAAATAATTTCTATAAGGTGGAATTTCTATTGATATATCACCAATTAAATATGTTCCTGGATGATATTACCAAGTCATTCATTTTACTGAGTTATGTAAACTATGTGTTCATTGTGATTCTGTTATAACATGAAAATTATCCATCACCATTCTTGGACATAATGAGTAGAGTTTATAGTGATTCCCTCAAAAAAATTGGTCATCTTTATTGATTGTATTATGATATTCTCCAAGATCAAGGAAGAACATGATGAGCATATGAATATTAATAAAAATACATCATTATTGAATAAAAGTTATTCATATTATAATAATTTTGAGTTATGGATGGAGGATGTATCATTCATTGGGATTTTTATCAATAGTAATAGAATATCTGTTGACCCTTCCATGAAAAGGAAAACAAAAAGGGGCCCATAAAAACATCTTTAATAGATATCCATAAATTATTTGGTCTATAAATGTATTAATGATGCTCCATGAAGTTTATATCACGATTATAAAATCCAAAAAAACAAGTTGATATGTAAGGGACATAAGTTTCTCTGGACCAGTGAATGTGAATACAACATCCAAGAGTTAAAAAAGACACTTATCACGACGCTAATATTCAGACTTCTAAAAATTGGGGAACTCTACATTGTATAAAAATATGCTTCATAGAGGGGATTAAGATATGTAATGATGAAAAATTATAATTTGATAGCCTACTAATCAAAGTAGTTAAACATTCATGAAAAAAACAGTCGTATGCATGATCTCGAGTTCACAATTGTGATATATTCATTGAAAATATAGTAGAAATATCTCTATGTGGAGATGTGTGAAATATATACTAATCATATGAGACTTTAATATTTACTCATATTGAATAGTTTTAATATTCCCCAAAATAGATGGTTAGATTGAATAAATGATTATGACATCTCATTCCACAACCATCCTAGAAGATATAGTCAAGTTGTAGATTCTCTATGTATAAAAATTCTTTCAATGTTATCAATGATGATAATTGAGAAGGATCCAATATTTGAAGAATAGATAACGATGTACATGGTAATCATGATCGGAGGAACATCAAAAAACGTTTCTAAATGTATTGGTAAACAATTATTAACA
Organism: Viscum album; assembly: GCA_963277665.1. Lineage (NCBI taxonomy): Eukaryota > Viridiplantae > Streptophyta > Magnoliopsida > Santalales > Viscaceae > Viscum > Viscum album. The sequence goes on from OY728161.1 coordinate 323,203,107, forward strand.
AACAATTTTTATGATAAATGAAATAATGTAGAAATCCAATAGAAGTTGAAAGCTATGAGATTGGGGAAATAATAAGACTAGAACATTTATAATGAAGGGTATTTCTGATTTTGGTCCAGATAATGTGTTATATATCATCTATTGATAAATAATGAGCTTCAGATTGATGCACATAGATCAACCTTGTCTATTTATACATGGTGAGAAATTAATTATTGAGAACAATGAGAGAACTATTATTGGGAAAATATGAAAAACAATATCACTTATTATAAATCAAATCATTTTTATCTCATGAAGTGATGGACGGATAAATTTTTTTAAGGGGATGATTCAACCGTTTCTCATATAAACATGAAAGCAAGAAAACATCACCATGAACATTGTCACCGGACATCCAAAGTTATCTAAAAGAAAAAATGATATAAGGGTAGTTTTTTATCATCTATAATGATAGATCACTTGGTCACAATTAGAATTGAATTATCATTATATAAAAATGAATTTATATGAATTAAAGAAATATTAAGGTTGCATAGATTACCACTTCTATTTGTATCTGATAAAGATATGGAATTCACCTCCATGTTCTGGAAAAGCCTCAAACATTATCTAAACACTTTGAAAAACATAATTATGACCGATCATCTCAAACTAATGTCCATTCAGAGATAACTATTAAAATGATACATTACATGTTGATGGAATGTCATATGGTCATCAATGGATGATGGGAAGGACATCTTCTTTTAGATGAGTTCTTGTACAAATAAAAATTCTCCAGTCCAGCATTCAGAATTCTCTATATAAATCCATTTATGGGAAAAGTTTTAGAACACCAGTGTGCTAGGATGATGTAGGTGACTTTAAGATACAAGGACCTGTTATGGTTGATGATGTAGGAAAGAATGTGGAAATTATTTAGAATCACATCAAGGAAGAACAATCTCTACAGATGATCTATACAATAATTCTTCAATGAGACCCTGAGTTTATGGTTGGAGACCTGTTATTCCTCTGAATATTTCCCAGAAAGAGGAACATGAGATTATCTATGATACGAAAGATGAGTGCTCGGTACATTAGCACCTACATGATTCTTAATCGAGTTGGATCCATATCCTATCGATTATAACATACTACAATAATTTCTCAAGTACATGATGTATTCCATATATAACTTTTGGTGAAGTACATATCTGATTTTTCACAAATACTTAATCGAGAGAAGATATAGTTTAAAAATGATCTTTCATACGAGGAGAATCTTGTGATGTGCATGGAAGATAGAGTTAAATTTCTAAAAAATAAAACCATTCACATGGACCATGAACAATGGAAAAACCCCAGGTATGAAGAGGAAAGATGGGAATCAGGGGAATCGTTGAAGATAATGAACCACACATTTTTCACAATGACTGCAAAATGAAAATTTGATGGTGAAATGGTATAAATCACATAAAATCACATTGAGAAAATAATGAATTCATTAATAATTCTTAATGGAGGAAATACGTGGTATTTTTAGAAATTAAAGAACATATCCCAATTAAATAGTAACATGAACTTTGGAATAGTAGTGTGACTATTATGAATATTTAATTGGAAAATAGAACAGTAACATCACTTAAAAATTAATGGATAAATTTATGCCTTTACTAATTGATAATATGGCTTAATTATGTCATAGTACAACAAAATATTCATTCAAAAAAGTATTAATTCTCGGTAGGTAACTTTGTCAGTCAGATTTTTTTTATTTAATACTTAATATAATGGGATAAAATAAAAATTATTTTTATAAAATTGGCATGACCCGCCTTCACAAAAAGAGGAGATAAGGGACTACAGATTTCTAGACCCTTTATTCTTTAAGTTGAAGGAGTTATAATGACCCCATGAGACCCGCCATCAATAGGTCCTATAGTGGCGACTAGCACAAAGGGTATAGAATAACACTCAAGATGGAAGGCATTACCCTTATTATTTTTATAGGATTAGGAGATAAAATAGAAACCCAAACAACAAGCATAATTAAAGTAATGGTAAAGCTGAAAGTTACCCATTACCACATTAATGTTCAAAAGTAAAAGATACAAGCAATAATAATTCCAAAGATAAAGTACCAAAAAAGGAAAACGACAATAGCAAATGCCCCAAGGTCCGAGGTAGTACGGTCCCGCCCGATACCTAACGTCCTCCTGGAAACCTGAAAGCAGTTTATATACGTTGGGTGAGCATATAGTTATACTAAATAGGGAAAACCAAAGGCCCTCGTGCACAAGTGGAGAGGAATTCTAATTCCCTATGAGAAAGAGAGATAACCAAAACATCTAAAAAGGTAAATGATCCACCCAAGGCTCACCAAGGCACACTTCTAAATAAAGAAAGTCATGTAATGTATAGAAAAGGAACATCGATGTTTGGGTAACCCATGCCACTTTCCCACTGATTATTGAAGACATCCAATACATCGTACCAATCCCGCCATTCTTACTACAGTCCCACTGCCACACCCGCCCGTACACACCTGGGCCACAACCACACATCCAGCCCGCAAACACCTGGGTCACAACCACACATCTCGCCAACAAACACATGGGCCACAACAACTACTGCCACACCCGAAGACCCATGGGCCTCATCCCAAATAATCTTGGGATCAACGTGCCAGCACACACCTAGTCCAAACACTAGAACTACCATGCCCAAAGAAACATGGGCTATAATGGACCTTTGGCAATCACAGCCTGCCCGAAGAGTGTTGGGAAATTCGGGAAATGGAGCATAAAAGGAGCTAATAATTAGACACTCATATGAGTGTTGTAAAAACACCATCCCCCATAAACTGGGGATGTTTGGTTCTAAGTGATCAACTTGGGTGGGGAGTGAATATGAAACATAAGAACTACAATTATAAGTATAGGTAACAGGAACTCATCCCCACCTAGGGTCTCGAAATCCATCCTAAGACCAAACAACCTTGTTAATATTCATTCATAACAGAACATCACAACACTCGCGGCCAAGTCACAATTCCTTCCCAAAACAAATTCTCCATTTTAACCATTCTAGTTTTCACATTCAAGTAATCCCATTTGGTGAATAATACACTACGGGGCAACTAACAGACATTACCCCAACCTAGAAAGAGATAAATATCCAAACAACAATTTAAGAATTCACACCTGGTTCTCTTGTGAAGTCGCAACAACGAAGGGATAAGTGAGATCCCTCAATGTACTGGAACCAAACTGAGCCTCGAGATACAGTCTACACTTGCAACAACCAAAATGGACTAGTGAGATCCCTCAATGTAATGGAACCAAAGAAAACCCTGAGTTAAATCCCACAAAGCTACAAATTCACAACCAAAAAATGTGCCACATCATAGGATCCCATCCCCATTCACATATTCCCATAAGCACCAAGAAAAACAACACACCAACTACCAAAACAGAGTGGGAACTCTCCCTTGGTTCAAATACATCATTCAACAGGTTCTTCTTTCTGTTTGTTAACTGGGTGATCACACAGGGATTCTTGATTTACTGAACATCCATTTAAACCAAACCGAGTTTAAGTGACTAACCAAATTACATGTTACAATTATATAGTCGTTACAAAAGGAAAGGATTCATTAGGATGCAAGGAAATACCAAAATGACAATTATTTTCACTGAGCACTAGCCCATACAGTTCAAAACACATTGAAATGTAAAAGAGTAAAGAAGAACATCAATCACTCCCCCTTGATTCTTTAAAGGTTCGTTCATTATATTTATTAAGTTTGGTTTCTTCAATCCCCACAGTAACAATAGAATACCCACCCAGCATGATACATGATAAAGAGAGATGAAGGAAAAACCATACTTGGATGATCAAAGATTGATGTTCTTCTCCACACGCCATGAACGGGGGATGCGCGGCTTGCAGGGGAGGAACGTCGGGGACTCCAAGGGCGAGCAGAAAAGCTTCGGAACAGGTGCACCACTTGCCTCGGGAAGGGATAGTCCAAACGCACGGGGAAGAAAATGAGGCCGACCAAAAGGAAGAAGAAGAAGAAATTCTAGTGCGATATATACATAAGATACCTTTGTTACATGATATGGAGATTTGATCATCTTTAAAGTTGGATTATGGTACCCCATGCGGTTGGGTTGTTACACCCGACATGATTAATTTTTATTTAATGATCCTCATCAAAAAAGGTGGTAACAGTTGTGATTTTAAAGTATTTTATATAAATGGAGGGTCACGATACGCGGACACATAGCTGGGTCTGTTGGGGGTCACCCCACCCTTAGGAATTTAAACATCGTTTAAGGGATTAAAAAAGGCCTTGGACCATGCCCAAAAAGGTTTAAAAGGGATTAAAAGTGGTGTTAAGGGAGAAATTGTAGAACAAAATCCCGACAAGGTCAGGTGGCACCGATCGTGCCACACACACCGATCGGAAACACACCGATAGTGTCACACAAAGATCAGTCACACCGATCAGTCACACCAAACAGTGAGGCACCAATCTGTGAAACACCGATCATGTCACACTAGTTGGTGGGGCAATGATCACATCCTACTAATCGGGTGCACACCGATCGGTTGCATGCCGATCAATCACTCACCGATCGGTCTCACGCTGATCGGTTGCACAATGATCGGTCACATGTTGATCGGTTTCACACCTATTAGTCATGCCAATCGATCACACACCGATCGGTCGTAGGCCGATCGGTCGCATGCTGATCGGTGGAATGACGATCGGTCGAACGCCGATCGGTCGCATGCCGATTGGTCGCATAGGTCACACACCGATAGGTCACACCCTCCGAGAAGCCACCCTTAGGATCCAGATTTTAGAAAAGGGGTGGACCATGAGGTCCAAGGTCATCACATCAGATACCTCTCATACTATTATCTCCCTCAAGAATTAAAACCAAGCCCGATTAAAAGAGAGGGCTCGAACAACCACCTCGAAAGATACCTCTCAGAAATGAACCTCATGAACATCTAGAAACACCTCTTACTCATGAAACCATGAACCATTAAGGGGTCAAGCTTTCCATTCATGTGGGTTAGGGAATTTCTTCTTCCATGTTAAGATACTATCCACTTTGGGTGGCACTAACTCACCCACACGAGTTTAATCACATCCACCTTAATGCATCTTAATTAGGGATCTGGTCCTCCCCTACCCATAGTCAGGACTTTTCACATGCATATAGAGAATAATTAAAATCATACACTCTATAGTTAAATAGGTAATGTATTCCATAAAAAAAGTACAAACAAAATGGGACACAATTCAAAAGAGCTCTGGGTACTAGGCACTTATCTGCGTCTCCTGTTCCCAGGTACTTTCCTCGAGCCCTACATGCCTCCACAACTCATGAACCAAAGGGATGGTCATCCTTAGAGAACCTGCTCCTCAAAATACTCGATCCTCACTAGTCATTCCACAAAGGTCACATCGTTATCGATATCCATCTTTCCCCAATCGAGGACGTGTGAATCGTCGTGTAGATACTTTCGGAGTTGTGACACGTGGAATCATTCATGTATCCTTAATAGTGCTGGTACTAACTCTATGTAATAAGCCACATCTCCAACCTTTATCAAAACATCGAAGGGTCCGATGAATTTGGGAGAAAGATTACTCCCCCTACCGATCCTCCGTTGTCCATGCTGAGGGGAGACCTTCAAGAACACAAGATCCTCGACCCCGAACTCCAAGGGTCTCCTCCTATTATCGGCATATGGATTCTGTCGGTCCTGTGTCGCCTTCATCCTCTCCCGTATAAGAAGAATCTTCTCCGCCATTCTATTCAACACTTCCTTACCAAAAATACTTGTTTCCCCAACCTCAGTCCAGCACATGGGTGAGCGAAATGGCCTTCCGTACAAGGATTCGAACAGAGCCAAGACAGTGGTATAGTGATATCTATTATTGTAGGAAAACACTACCCGAGGCAAGTGTCGCACCCATGATCCCCCAAAAACCATTATACATGCCCGAAACATGTCCTCTGTTGTATGGATAGTTCTCTCTGTCTGTCCATCGGTCTGGGGGTGGTAAGATGTGCTAAGATGTAGCATGGTGTCAAAAGCTTTCTACAGTCCTCTCCAGACTCATGAGATAAATCGTGAATCCCTATTTAAGACTATAGATCTCGTAACTCCATGAAACAAAACCACCTTATCCACATAACTCTGTGATAAGAAATAAACTATTCCTTATTCCTTGATCGCTATAAAGAGAGCCGATTTCATCAATAGGTAGTAGAAGACTGTCAGGAACATGGTGTTCAGCCTTCACCTGCTAACACACAAGGCACATGGCCACAAACTCTACCACTGCCTACTTTACCTCGGGCCACCAGAACTTACCCTTTATGCTCCGGTACATCTTGGAAACACCTGGGTTCACTGATAGGGATGATTTGTGGAACACACTAATAAATCTATCGTGCATCACCTCTGGAACAAACAACATTCCTCAGAAAAGAACCTGCTTCTGACCATCCTTCGTCCAAACTTCCAGAGCATCCCCTTGGTTAACCTGGTCAAGCATCACATCACATTCTGAGTCTATCGATTGGGAATCCTCTACCTACCACAACACGGAAGTCATCACTATCGTCCGATACAGGCAACCTCTACCACTATGCATCCTTACATCCAGGTGCAGGGCATTCAACTCCTCCGTCTCCTTCCAAGAATCTGCCAACATATGGACCATATCCCTTAGTGACTTCCTACGCAAGGCATCAGCCACCGCATTCCACTTCCCTATGGTGTAGGAAATCTCGAAGTCGTATTCCTAATGGAACTCCACCCACCTACACTATCACAAATTCAGGTCCCACTGGGAGAAGATATACATCAAGATTTTGTGATCCGTGAAGACCACGAAGGGCTCCACGACGAGGTAATGCCACCAAAAATTTAGTGAAAAACTGAACTCTGCAAGCACCGGGTAATGGCTGGCATAATTATTCTCATTGGGACATAACTTCCTAGACCCATAAGAGATCACCCCTTGTCGCTGCATCAACAGACATCTGAGTCCTTGTCCATAATCATCCCAGAACACCTCATACGCAGCCCCTTCTTCTGGAAACCTCAGCACTGGGGCACTCACAAACTTCTCCTTCATATAGCTGAAGGCTGCTTCACACTGCCCATTCCACACGAAATCGTGGTCCTTCTTGGTCAAGGCTATCAATGGTGCCACAACTCTGCAGAAGTTGGGAAAGAACCTCCGATAGTAACCTGCCAGACCTAGGAAACTATGGACTTATGTCACGCTCTTGGGTGCTGCCCAGAAAACAACTGCCTCGACCATCGATGGGTCCACTGTTATCCTCTGCTTAGACACTGCATGTCAATGTATGTGTACTTATCACGTCCAAAACATGCACTTGGACTACTTCCCATAGAGTTGGTGCTGCCGGAGGACCTATAAAACCGTTCTCAGGTGCTCAACGTGATCCTTCTCTGATCTTGAGTAGATCAGGATGTCTTCAACAAACGTGACTATGAACTGGTCCAGATATTCTTGAAATATGGAATTCATGAGCCCCATGTATTCGGCTGGAGTGTTCGTAATGCCGAACAACATGACCACAAACTTGAAGTGCCCATATCTGAACCTAAACTCAGTCTTGGAGATATTGCCATACTTCACCCTCACTTGGTGATATCCAGACCATAGATCGATCTTCGAGAACCGTACGGATCTCCTCAGTAGATCAAAGAGATCGTTCATCCTTAGGAGAGGGTAGCGATTTTTGACCGTCACCTGATTTAGCCTCTTGTAATCTATGCACAGTCTTAGACCACCATCTGCCTTCTTCGAAAACAAGAAAAGAGCACCCCAAGGTGATGAACTTGGCCGAACAAAGACCTTCTTCAGGATATCATCAATCTGGATCCATAACTCCCACAACTCAGAAGGTTCCATCATGTAGGGAGCCATTTAAATCGGACGAGCACCAGGTTGTAAGTCTATCCCGAACTCAACATCACGTCAAGGGGGTATAGTCGCCCCCTCTTCATGGATGATGTTCATGAACTCAATGATGATCCCTGGGACTTGCATCATCTCTACATCCACCAACTCTACTAATAGTTCAGCTAACAAGGAAAGGAGGGGCTCCTCTTGCCTGCTACTTTTCTGAAAACCCCTCTCACCGATGAAAATTACACGCTTACCGCCAAAATTTGAAAACATAACCCATCCTCAGAAGCAGTCAATAAAGTCACATATAAAGAAAAACCAATAAATGCCTAGGATGACATCTTGTGGATGTTTCTGCAATATAATAAGATCCCTGATAGAAAGATGTGGCCCCATTATCAGTCTACACCATCGAAAATCATAAAACAAGTCATCCTGACCTCCAACTGACGTGCTCAGCACCAGAGGAACTGGAAGTCTCTCGACGTCTAAAACCAGGGCACGTTCCAGAATGGGTGTAACAATGGAGTGCGAAGCCCACGTATCGAACAAGGCATAGGAAAGTGTACTAAAAAAGCTGATCGTACCTCAAATGAATTCTGTCCCTGCTTGAACTACTGCCTCCACGGTGTGCAACTACCCAAGCCCAGATCCTCTGCCTCTTGGCTATTAGCCACCTCCCCAAACATGCTCTGGTAGAGGTCCCTAAGGATTTTCTTGAGGTCAGCCTCCTCTTGCGACGTCTTCCCTTGGAGGAGCGGGAGCTCGATGTCCATGTTGTTGTTGAATGGGCCTGGCTAGAAACTACTACGGCTGGGGCGGGTACTGCACTGGTCCACCCCCACTATTCTACACTTTGTCCAAGCACAGATTACGAAGGATCCCCTAGTTCACATAGACGAAGCACCTTGGTCTTGGGCCCTAAATGAAAGGGCAAGGACCGGGAGATCAGAACTGGAACTGCTGAGGCCTGCTTCCTCCTAGTCATAACCTAGAGGGTCCTGATGTTGGAGGCCTTCTACTGAAGGACTTCCCCTTCGACGAGCCCAACTAGATCCCCTCTCGTGATACACCTCCCAGTGTGTGCATCATCTCCACCACTTTAGATCTCCTCTGGACCTCTAAATAGGTTTTTAAGCTGAAGGGAGTAACAACATACTAAAGAGAAGGTCGAAGTACCTCCTCCAAATGCCTCACTAGAGAATCCTCATCTAGATAGAGGTCCGGAGAAATGTAGAGGAGATCCTTGAACTTGATCCCTAACTCTCTTACTGATATGCTCCCCTGCTGGATGGAAAGCTTCTCCTGCCTCTTTTCATCCTTCATTGTGGAAGAGAGGTATTCTTCCCTGAACTCCTTCCCGAAGTCAGCCCACGCAACCTCAACCTCCTTATTTTCCCCGAGAAAAGTGTCCACCACTGACGCACTGCTCCCCGCATATGGCTAACGGTCAGAGGAACCCAGTACTCCATCAGAGCCCAAATCAAGACGAAATCTATCTCTAGATCCTCGATCCAACTCTCCCTCTCCATATCTGAGATACTACCCTCGTACTTCCTGAGTGTCTGCTGCTGAAAGGCATGAAGCTTCCTTTACCACTGATCGTCCTCCTCCTCTCGGTCAGCCCTCTGCAGATTAGTAAAAACAACCTCCGGGGCCTCGAACGTCTGAACCACTCGTGGTCGTCTCCCAATTGCCACAGCGCAAGGTAATCAAGGAATTCATAATCTCGAGTAGTGTAGAAGATTCATGTTTTCGTAGACTTTTTGTTCGTTTTAAATACCCAAAAACCCATGAAAAACAAGGAAAAAAGTCATTATGATGCATGTACCTTCCCTTGGGTCTCTACCCTGCGAGAAATGTATCATCACTTGGCCATTTGGTAGGTTCAAAGTCCTTTAATTGAATCACGGGGGGGGGGGGGGGGGGCTAAAATATAGATTCCTAGCCAATCTTCCCTAGCCTATTTCATGCACCAAGACCACCCAAAACTGTTTCCCTACCATCCTATGCAATCCTCACTGTGCCTAACTCCAGAGTCCATCTTATCTCTCAACCCAACCTACCTTTGATACCATGTTGTCATGATCCGCCATCACCAAAAAGGAGAGAAAGGGCAGTAGATTTCCAGACCCATCCTTCTTTACGTTGAAGGAGAAATAATGACCCCCCGAGACCCGCCTTCAATAGGTCCCATAGTGGCTACCAGAACCAAGGGTATATAATCACACACAAGATGGAAGGAATTACCCTTTTTATTTTTATAGGATCGGGAAATAAGATAGGAACCCCAAAAACACCATAGATGAATGTAAAGGTAAAGCTGAAAGTAAACCATTCCCACATGCATGTTCAAAAGTAAAATATAAAAGACACAAGAACTCCAAATATAAAGTACCAAAAAAGGAAAATGAAAACATCAACTGCCCCAAGGTCCGAGCTAGTACGGTCTCGCCCGATCTCTGAAGTCCTCCTACAAACCTGAAACCAATTTATAAACATAGGGTGAGCATATATGTATACTCAATATGGAGAACCCAAGGCCCTTGTGTAAAAGTGGAGAGGCATTCTAATGCCCTATGAGAAAAAGAGATAACCAAAACATCTAACATGGTAAACTATACACCCAAGACTCACTAAGTCACACTCCCCAAATAACACAAGTCAATTAATGTATAGTAAAATCACATCGATGTTTGGGTACCCCGTGCCACATTCCCACTGATTATTGAAGACATCCTACGCATCGTACCAATCCAGCCATTCTTACCACAGTCCCACTGCCACACCTGCCTATACCCGCCTAGGATAGAACCACACATCCCGCCCACAAACACCTGGTCCACAACCATGCATCTCACCCGCAAACACCTGGGCCACAACAACTACTGCCACACCCAAAGACACCTAGACCTCATCTCAAAGATTCTTGGGAACTACGTGCCTGCACACACCTGGTCCAAAAACCACAACTACCATGCCTGAAGAAACATGGCCTATTATGGACATCAGTCCATCACAGCCTGACTGAAGAGTCTTGGGTTATTCGAGGAAGACAACAGAAAAGGAGCTAATAACCATCCACTCATAGGAGTGTTGGAAAAAACATTCTCCCCAATGAAATGGGGGTGTTTGGCACTATGTTATCTACTTGGGTGGGGAACGAATAAGAAACATAAGAACTACAATTAGAAGTATAGGTAACAGGAACTCATCCGCACCTAGGGTATCCAAAGGCAACCAAAGCACAAACAACCTTGTTACTATTCATTCATAAAAGAACAACATAATACTCACGACCAAGTCAAAATTCATTCCCAAAACCAATTCTCCATTTTAACCATTCTCGTTTTCACCTTAATGTGATCCCATTAGGTGAATTATATACTACTGGGAAACTAATAGGCATAACCACTAGCTATAAAAAGAGAAATATCCAAATAACAATTTAAGAATTCATGCCCGGTTCACTTGTGAAGTCACAACAACAAAGGGATAAGTGAGATCCCAAAAAGTAATGGAACCAAACCAAGACTTGAGATACAACCCACACTTACAATAACCAAAAGGGACCAGTGAGATCCCTCAGAGTAATGTAACCAATGAAAACCCCGAGTTAATGCCCACAAAGCTACAAATTCATAACCAACAAACATGCCATAGCAGAGGATCCCATCCCCATTCACATCTGCCCATAATCACCAAGTATAACAACACACCTACTACCAAAATAGTGTGGGAACTCTCCCAGGTTCAAACACATCATTCATCAGGTTCTTATTTCTGTTTGTTAACCGGGTGATCACACAAGGATTCTTGTTTTTCTGAACATCCATTTAAACCAAAATGGGATTATGTGACTAACCAATTTCTATGTTATAGTAATTTAGTCATCACCAAAGGAAAGGTTTCATTACAATGCAAGTAAAGACCACAAAGATCATGATTTTTAGTGAGCACAAGCCCATACAGTTCCCAACACATACCAACATGAAAGAGTACAATAGATCATCGATCACACCCCCATCATTCATTAGAGGTCCATTAATTATCTTCATTATGTTTGGTTTCATCAATCCCCACAGTAACAATAGCATACCTACCCTGCATGATACATGATAAAAAGAGACGAAGAAAAAACCCTACCTAGATGATCAAAGATCAATGTTCTTCTCCACGTGCGAAGAATGGGGGATGAGCAACTTGTAGGGGAAGAATGTCGGGGACTCCAAGGGCGAGCAGAAAAGGTTCGGCACAGGTGCACCACATGCGTCAAGAATGGAGTCTCCAAACACACTGGGAAGAAAAGGAGGTTGGCCTAATGGAAGAAGAAAAATAAATTCTCGTGCGATATATAGATAAGATCTTGTTGTTCCAGGATATAGGGATTTGATCGGCTTTAAAGTCAGATAGTGGTTCCCCATGCAGTTGGGTGGTTACACATGATGGGATTAATTGTTATTTAATGATCCCCGTCGGAAAAGGTGGTAAAAAGTATGATTTTAAAGGATTTTATATTAATTGAGGGGCACAATAAACAGACACACAACTGGATATGTTGGGGGTCACCCACCTTTAGGAATATAAACATTGATTGATGGATTAAAAACAACCTTGAACCACTCCCAAAAAGGTTAAAAAGGGCCTAAATGTGGTGTTACGGGAGAAACTGCAGATGAAAAACCCAACAAGCCCGGGTGGTACCGATCATGCCACACACACCGATCGGTCGCACCGATCCGTGACACACATATCGTGTCACACCGGTCGGTGGGGCACCGATCACATCGCACCGATCGGTTACCCACCGTTTGTTCACACACCGATCTGTACCACACCGATCGGTCACACGCCGATCGGCCGCAGACCAATTCGGTCCCACGCTGATCGGCCGCACACCGATCGGTCATGGCTATCAGTCATTCCCATCAGCCGCACGACGATCAGTCACACTTTGATCAATCGCACAGGTCTCACACCGATCGGTCGCACCCACTGAGATGCCACCCTTTGGATGAAAATTTTGGAAAAGGGGTGGACCATTAGGGCATGGGCCATCACAAAAATAGATTCATAAAAATTAATTTTTTAATCCTATGATAATAAGATAACATTATGAAAAGTTACATATTTTTTCAAAGTGTTTTAAAATGTTCAATAATTTTAAAATATGTATTTTTATGTAAATTAAAATTTAAATTTAAATTTAAATTTCACATATTTGGTAAATTATTTTTGTATGATAGAGATAATTTATTTAGATTTACAAATAAAAAAATGTTTGGGTGAATTTATGGGATTTTTGTAATATACACGAATTTTTAATGAATTATTAAATATGATAATTTCTGATAAAATATGAATACATGAATTATTGTATAATATATGATGCAAAAGATTAATTTATAATATATTGAACCCCACATCATTATTTTAATATAATTAGTGATAAGTATCAAGCTATTCATATTCAAGAACAATGTTAATAATCTAATGAATATAATATTTAGAAAACACACCTCTCTTCCCCTATAAAGACCTTCCACATCACATATTCTAATTACACATTTAATTATTTGATCCCATTAAATGTTCAAACCAATAATATTCCATTGAACCTCTCCCACATCCAAGAGCTGTTGGAATAATTTAAAGGGAAAACTCATTTCACTAAGCTGGTTCTCAAGTATGAGAATCTCAAAATGTATATCCAAATTTATTTTTCTTTTAATTTATTTGATATTTATTTTCATTTATTATCTTCTCCACATATATTAAAATACAAAAGGAATTACAACATTAAATTATTTTATATATTGGACATGTATTATTTTAGTGGAATAATTCATCTTCTAATATTTTCGCTTTTCCTTTAATTCAAAGATTGAAAATGACTAATTTTTTCTGTTGATTTACCAGCACCTTCTATGATTCATTTTTATTTAGTACTTCCTCATAAAAGACATGTCATAAAACCATAATTAACAATAAATAAATTTGTATTATAAATATATAAATTTATATTTTATTTTTTACCCAATATATAAAAATAAAATAAAATAGAATCATACAAGTTCAAAATAGTTGTAACATCATCCAAATAAATGTATGCATTATAATAATCCTTCTATATAATATTCCATTTTCATATCATATAATAAAATTCAAAATAAGGCTAATTAAACATCCTTATGTAAATTGATAATTTATAATTTAAATTCTTGTTTTTTAAATGACCTTCGAGAGTCATAAACAAGAGTCTCGATCATGAAAACAATGAAAATGACGACTTTCAAATGGTGAAATTGAACTCAATAACTAAACGAAAATACCATAAATGAACTCAATAACACTATAACGAAACATAAAGGAATAAATAACATAAAACATATAGGAATTAATGAAAATAACAATAAGATTATTAAATATAAATAAGACATTGATTTATGGAATAAATATAAGCATATTATATTTTATCCTTAGTTGTAAAATCTTATTTCTAGGAAAATCATACATTATTATGTTAACTCACCAAAACATTTTAGTCTTCACGGATCACTCCCAAGACTAAAATAATTGATTGAGTCCCTTGTAGAAATGTGTTTTCTTCCTATTCTGGTATTTTTCATCCCATAGGATATCCATCAACACCAAATGTATCCTAGGGTTATATAATTTAGTTAAAATAATAAGATAATAAAAACAATAAATATATGTTCCAAAAGTTCCTAAAGCATTAATTATATCGTAATTGGTCAAAAGGGAAATTGATTCATCATAAAAAACTTATGAAAATGAAAAAATTTCATAAAATCCATTTTTTCATAATGATAAACCATATAGATAAATAATAAGGATTATATCATTTGATCATATCCCCAACATAAATTTATGTGACATAAAAATATATCATCAAAAATTAATGTCCATTTAATATATCAATTGGAATATTTATTGAGTAGAAGATGATTTTCAATTTGAATTCTATTATTTAAAGTCTAAAGATAGATAAAGTATTATGTATGTATTAGTCATTGAAAAAATGTGAAATTTTTTATTAATCAATAATTAATTTATTTTTGTTGATTTTAGGAATTTAAATTCATGTCTTATTACAGAGATGAAAATACTCCTTTTACTCTTTTGTAAAAAATTAAAATATTACCACTTCATAAAAAACATATTTATTTCATTTAGAAATATTTAAAAATAATTCATTCGTAAAATATAATTTAAAAATAATATTTTAATATTAGAAATTTTTATTTTTCAATGAAAACATTGATTGGGAGGAAATATGCCATTCATTATAAGAGAAATATAATAGCATGTTTCCATAAAAACTTTATTTCATTGTATTGGTTTCTAAATGGAATGATGGCCCAAATAAGAGATTTAATATATATATATATATAACCTTATGATAATAAAAATAATGAGTTTTTGCGATCTATGCCATGATATTTAGTCATGAGATATATAATAGTGAACATTCTCGATCAACAATGAGAATGTATAATAAAACCTTCACAATATGTTTAAATTTCATCATAATTTTTTATCATAATGTATAATAAATATATATTTAACATAAATTAATTATATGATAATAATAACATATATAATAATATATATTACAAAATATTAACCTTTTATCATAGAATTATCTACAATTATTCATTATAATCACTGATCTAAGTGATATATTATTTAATTTTCATGAATCTGTTTGTTCGATAGTATTTGACTTTTTGGGAAGAACATGGTTCACGTAACTCTATAAAATATAAATTTAAAACATTTAATTCGACAATATGAATGAAATTCATCACCATGTGTGTAAGGGAATATAATATCCCAATACCCTATTATATTTTAACTATTTTAAATATATTCATTTAATGATATTGCTTGTAATGAATGAAACACAGAGATATCTTATCTTACCTGAAAGAGAGACCTTCCTTGATATCTATTCTTGTAAAGAATAGAGGCATTCCATAATAGCTTGTTTTACATACATGATCTACCTTCTTTGATGGCTTGGGTTACACGAAAGAATTATTTTCACCAACTAATAATGTATTGTTAAAATATTATAATTTAATATAATGTCATATAACTATGCCATTATATTTATGGTTTTGAATAATACTTCTATCGTTTGAAAAATTATTTTTTATATAAAATTAAATTTAATACATTGTATAACAATTAATAAGAAATGAAAATATTATCCAATTGGATATAAAAAAAGCATATTATTATATTTATGCTTCACAAATTTTAATGTCATAATTATAGAAATTAATTCAAATTATTTTCTAATATTAATAAAATATTTTTTTTATTTATCCTGAATATTGTTTTGGTTACATATCTATTACGTTTGATATTCATAAGATTAGAAAAAACATAATTTTACACATAAAAACCAATATGATTATAAAGGCAATTTTTACGTGTTTTAATGTAAAACCAATTTTAAATATGCATCGTGAAAATTTTTATGATTTTATATGTAAAAATAAAAATCATATTTTAAATATATACAAATTATATTAGGTAAGTGTAATTTAATGATATTTTTCTGAAACATATCATTTTTATGAATAGTTAAAAATAATGAATTTTAGTTAAAACGGGTTTTTGTTTCATATTATTTGTATGGATACATTTTGTTTTGGATTGGAATTAATGTCTACAAGTTTAATATTTTTATCAATTAACACAATTTTGGTTATTGGGATTAAATTCACTATGTAATTTATTGTAAAAACTTATCAATCATTTTGACCTATTTACATTAAAAAACAGGCATTGTCCTCCCACAAACAAGATGAATTGTTATTTAATTTCTACCATCTATTTGATTTTAATTTGGAAAAATGGATTAATGATTTTTAATAAGAATAATTTCTGATTTATAATATGTTTACATTAGTTTTTAAGAATAATTATTTGTTAATTTTTTAAAAATTATTTACATTTATGGTGGCCAAAACAAGCGTAATTAACAAATAAGCCATTATCTTACAGGTCCAATTGACCTAGAAACATTAAAAAAACCAATTTCATGGCCATATATCAGCCAAAAAAATTCAATTATATATTTGTTTTGGGATTTTATTACATTGTTTTGGTACTATCACGTGTACTAATAAATTGATTCAAAAAATGTCAAGTGAGTCATTTTTTGTCCCTATAAAAAGTCACCACCTAACCCCAGCCCTTAAACCCCTCAAAAAACCTAAATTCTTCCAAAAAAATCCTAAATAGTCTATCATTAACTATCCCTTCATCCTAGAAGCCAATCTATTGTTCAGAAATCAATCCATGGATTCTTTTGGTTCAAACCAAAAGAAGTTACACAATAATGAGGGGACATCTTATCTCAAGTTTCATAGTTTCATTTCACTTATCGAACCCCGAAACTCTTAATAATATATTATTTTATAAAATATAAAGTATCAAAAATATTTTATTATCTTGTTATTAGAATTTTTAATCTTACACTAACACAATCTACCATAAAATGAATATAATACAAATCATATCTATGTACAGTGAACTAATGCCTTAGAAAATGTTGACAGTTCATTTTTTCAATACCAACATTCATAGATGGTGATTAGGATGTAATATATGTTTTTATTGTTATATATATGCTATATATTATGTATTAGTATTTATTTAATCCCTTTATAATTCATACATTTAATACATTTTATTTATCATTAATAAGATAACATCATTTGTGGAAGTGTATAATACTTCCCCCTTAAGCGATTTGATTCATTCACACGATGCAGGGAATTTAAAAGTGATGGTTATAATTAAAAATAGTTAACATTAAAAAATATATTATATTAATTACATTATTAAATTTTTAAAAATAGACATATATATATATATATTTATCATTTTCTGTATTACAATTTCAGACACTTATATATAGATAATGTTATTCATGGACGTGTGGAATATCACCTCCTCGAGAGGATGTGATTCCATTTTAATCACTATAATTAAATATATTAGATTTTTTAATTTACTAATATGGTATATATTACATAATTATTATTCTATATTGATATTTTTATACTTAACTTATTTTCATATTGATCAGTGAAAATAGGAACACAACTCACGCTTACATATAGCCTACGGTCTCCATGGATGTAATGTAGTTTATATTTTCATAACCATATTTATTGATTTATTTGAAGAGAATAATTTATGTATAAATATTATTATTATGTAATGATTATTATTATCATATGATATATAACGATCCATTTGACCATTTTTACCGAAAAATGTTTTTTTTGAACACACAAATTGAATTTGGTCAAAACACTCAATGTAAAAGTAATTGATTATGTATATTTATATAACATTGTAATAAGTGAAATAGAATTCATTAAAATTATGAAAAAATTTATGAATAATGTAGAAAATTTACATAATTTTATAATATATAATGTAAAAATACATTCACCAAAATTGAAAATCATGTTAAGGAATTCTGATCTCACTTTTTAGATCTGTGATATAAATGTCATGTTCATCCATTATATATATTTTTTGGGGTGTATCTACATAGTATTTTTATATTTTATTGGTAATCATTTTTACATAATTGTATATTAATCCTTCATATATTTCTATTCCTTCACTAGTATTATGTTTTAATATGTTTCAAAGTGGTTTGAGACACATAGGAATGTTTAATGATTGTTTTCCCCAATAATAACTTTAATGATATTTCAATGGTATTTCCATTTTATGAAATTATATTAAAATTGATCAATAAACCCTTTAATTGTTATATATTTATTAATTAAAAATATATAGTATTATTACAAAACATAAATTATCTACTATTAAAAGTGTTTTAGAAAATGTTTTTTTTTTGAAAAACTGTCTTTATTTATCTCTTTGGTCGAAGAACCTATTTTATTTTAAAATCCATGCTTTATTTAAATATTTTCAAATATGTAATTATAATTACATGTTAAGGATATTGTTAACCATTTTAATCTTTCAAAAAAAGTTTCCATGAATTTTTTAATGAGTTTCCAATAGAGTCATTTTCTATCATTTTTTTATACAAAAGGCATACTAATTTTACCTCATACGACAAGTTTGGATTTAGCCACAATCATTTCATTGAAACCTCCTTTTCATGATTAAATGTTTTTCAATTTTTTTTCCAAAATGTATTTTCAATGAAAAATAATTTCAAAATGTTATTTCAAATGAATTTATATTTTCCTCGAGAATATTTTTAGAAGAAGTTATTTTATTAGAAAACTGAAAATAATTCATTATTTTAATGTACATTGAGTTATGTTGTATTGATATCATCCTTAACCTTCCTCGATATGGTTTATGTTTGAACTTATTTAGGATAGTATTCATAATCACATCCTTGATTCTTTTTAGTCCAGTTGGAACAATCAACATCCAAGTATTATTAAACATCGAATTTTACATTGTTATTCATACCAATTATCATGGATATGTTCATTTCCTAAACCATATATCATTTTACATATAGTTTTTAATATGAGAATTAATTTTTTAAAAATATAATTATTGATAAATCCATACATTCTATTCGGTATGGTAACATTTTTATAAATCACATTTTTTACTAAAGATATGAGAAATGATATGTAAATGTAATACATGGGCTAGATACGACTTATGGAATGATATACAAGTTGAGAACCAGTTAGTGAAATCCCCTCGATGAATCGGCATTCCCATTCAATGAATTAGTTCATCATATTTGTATTATTAGACTATAAATTGATAGTGGTGGTCCCATGTATGAGGTAAAACATCAAATCTAATAACCATGATATAACACTGATTTATTTATAGTTATCACTCAACCATGAGACCTTGCATCGACATGTGTATGGATATATTTCATTTTCAGTTTTTTATATCCCAGGTATTTTAGTTTCTTACCAATCTATATATTTTATTTATTTATATATTTGAATATCATATGCTTCCAGTTATTAAATTTCCATATTATTTTTGAAATCTTTCATAGTATATTGTTTATATAGAATTATAGTTCAGTTATTTACCATTTCATAATTTTTATTCTCATTGATTCATTATTTTATCCACTATAAAATATCCTTACTAGGCATTTGAGATCACTATATTTATGCTTCGTTCTTGAGGAATAAAAGAAGAATAATATGAAATATATAAATGGATTTTCTATATGGATTTGTGTTATCCCCTATGTATATTGTTTTGATAGAAGAAAAAAATAGGTTGTAATTTGTTTATTCATTTTTAATAAAAAACTCATTTATATATTTGGTTTACCAAGACTGGTAGACTAATTATTCATTATGGGATTTATTCTTTATAATCATGCCAATGTAATTAGTAGCAGTCATTGGCTCCCAGAGATACGGGGCCTAGGGGATAATGTTTATATCAAAGGAAGTTTATATCAATTATTTGAGGTAGATTTAGGGAAACATAGGTTAGAGAACATAACCATAAGGCCGAATATAATGATATTTATATAAGAAAATACGAGAATTATTGTAAAGTATAGAATAAGTTTGTATTCAATCATCATCTAGATTGTAAATGTAGAAGTGGTTCTCGAACAATATAACCTATGACTAATATCCCCGATAAGGTGTTCTGGGAAAGACTCTTGGTAAACTGGTTCACAACAACCGCCATTACTACACACCATGTTTGATACTCATTGGGGATATTCTTATGATAATTCAGATTTTCTATATAGACCATAATGAGTAATTTGAATATATAAATAAAATTAAAAACTATGTTTAAACCTAATGTGTTTCAGAATAATGATACGGTGTCAGGATTTAGAAATCATAGTGATTATAATATGGATAAACATCAGACCAAGAAAGGACCAAAGTTAAAATAAGGAAATGATGTATCTTTATATTGAGGATGTAGTGAAATAAATTTTTAATTGAGTATTTACTAATTAATCTTATTTAATGTATTTATATTAGATTTATTTTATAATTTATGTTAATATTGTTTTAGAAAAGGAAAACCTGGAAGTCATGTGACAACTAATAAAATCGAGAATTTATTGATTTCAGGAAATCATCTTCCCATTGACTGTTCAATTGTTTTTGACTGATGACCTCAATAAATCCTGATAAATATTTTTTCTTTTCCTCCAAGTACGTATCTTTACATTAAACTATTATTATTCAACATAGAGAAAATGTTACATGGTATTCCATAGGACATTTTTACATAACATTTTATCTTATCTATAGAATTTTTTATGAACCCCTCTAATGCTGTGGGTTTTAAATATAAGAAATATCAAAAAAGAATCTATCACAAATATAGAGTATAAAATGTGTGGAAATTATTTAATTAATTTTTGGAGAATGTACCACCCTGATTTTCTAATGTACAACATTGATTTCGATAGCATGCTTGGCATGCATCACCAAGAACCTAAAAGAATATAATATCCCAATACTCTAATATATATTTAGTATTTTAAATATATTAAATACATGATACATCTTATAAAGAATGAAACACTGAGGTAGATTTTGTTACATGAATGAGAGACCTTCCTCGATAGCATGTGATTAACAAGAGAGAAATTGTCATAGATAGCTTGTGTTACAGGAAAGAGATGCCTTCTTTGATGGCTTTTGTTAAACGCTATAATGAGTTTCACCAAACAATAATTTATTATTGAAATATTATATTTTAATATAATTTCATACAACATAGTCATTATGTTAGAATTTATTACAATTAAAAACTAACATTGGAAAAATTATGGTTTATATAAATATAAAATTAGTACATTTGTTACCAAGTAGTGTGAAAAGAATATTAGTACCAATTAGATACAAAAATAGAAATATTATTATATTTATGCTTTCTGTGGGGTTGTGTGTTCATAATAAACTATTTAAGATTAGTTACTACTTTTAATTATATTTATATGTTATATATTCAATAATAATATTTCCTACATTTATCTATTAGGGTTGATATGAATAAAGTAAGAACATACGCTATTTAAAACATAAAAACCAATATTTTTATAAAGATAATTTTAAATCCTTTTAATGGAAACCCCATTATGAATATATATTCATACACATTCAACGAATTCATATGTCAAAAATTTAATGCATATTTTAAAGATTAAAATTATAATTATTTTAGGGTAAGTTGTATATATTTTATGGAAACTTCTCAATTTTAATGAACAGTTAAAATAATAAATTTAAGTTCAAAACTACATTTCGTCTTATTTTTTTTGTAAGGATAAATTATGTTTAAGATTGGTATTGATGTTATATTAGATCATATTATTTTAAATTAAGAAAATTTAGGTTATTGGAATCAATTTCAATTTGAAATTTATTTTAAAAATCATATCAAACTTTTAGACATTTTTAATTTAAAAACATGCATTGGCATCTCGCATGTTGGATGAATTTTAAATTTATTTCTAGATGCTATGTTATGGGAATATGGAAAAATATATTCGATATTAGGAATGATCATAATTTATAATTTCCAATATTTTCAGCATAATTTTTAATAAAAATTATTAGTTAAATCGATTAAAATTAATTACAATTATTATGGAAAAATTAAGCTTAATAAAGGAATAATACTTTATGTAATGGTCCTAATTGACTTATCCACATGTCCAAATCCAATAGGATTAAAATATTTCGTCCATGAACATTAAATTATTAATTTTGGATAGTTTGGTATGACATTTATTAGGGAATATAGTTTTTACACATAACATGTTTTCCAAAATTCGAAGTGAGTCAATTTCCATCCCTATAAAAAGCCACCACCTTTTAAAAATTTCTCACACCTATAAAAACACTTATATTCAGCCATTCCAAGATAAAATAGTCTCCCAAAAAACCTTTACTGGACATTGAATTATTATTTTATTAATAAAAATTCAAATTTATTATTTTGGTTTAACCAAAAAAAGATTACAGATTAAGAGGTAAGTTCTTC
Organism: Viscum album; assembly: GCA_963277665.1. Classification (NCBI taxonomy): domain Eukaryota; kingdom Viridiplantae; phylum Streptophyta; class Magnoliopsida; order Santalales; family Viscaceae; genus Viscum; species Viscum album. The sequence goes on from OY728161.1 coordinate 323,226,121, forward strand.
TATAATGATTTTTAGTTTCGTTACCCTTCTCCAACACCTCAACTCTTATTGTTATGTTTTTTATAACAAAATGATTATACTAAATATACTAGGATATTTTAATTCTAATTATTCCTCCAAATCCTACACACACCACCATTTAAAGGGTAACTAACATAGCATTTCTCTATACAATGAACAAATCCTCATTGAACGATGATAGTTCATTTTTACATTACCAACATTAATAGTTGTCCATTATGATGAAAACAATTATTTTATTATAATATGATATATTTATTATTTATTTATACATCCTTATTTTTTTATAACATAGAAATTTAATAATTTTTAATTCATGTTAATATGATATAATCGTTTAAGGATTTTTGGTCTACCACCACTAAAGTGTTGTTATTCATTCACACGATACATGGAATTTATAATTGTTGGTTGTCATTATAAATACGAGACATACATAACAACTATATGATTTTTTCTTCTTAGTTAAATGTTATAAAATACACACACACACACACACACACACACATATATATATATATATCGTTTTCTTTATTACAATTTCACACAAATAAAAAGTGATAATTTAATTCGTGGACGTGTGGACTACCGACTCCTTGACATGATGTTATTCCTTTTTCTTCATAATAAATCTATATATACGTATTTATGGTAATGTAATATTTTATATATTACATAGTTATCATTTTATAATGAAATTTGTTTAATTACATTCTTTTCATAACGATCATTGTAAAATGGGAATGATACACATGTGTATATACATCATATTGTCTTTTATGATTATAAAATTGAATTGTTTTTCATAAAAGAAAATTATAATTGATTTTTGATGTATAATTTTGTTATAAATTTGAAAATTATATAATTATTACTATTTTGTTGAAGCTTTATATTGATCACATTCACCATTGTTGACCTATGAATGTTTATTTTGACAAAATAAAACGGGATTTGTTCAAAACACATGATGTAACGATAATTGATTATGTAGTTGTACTCAACATGAAAATACTTGAAAAATAGTAGTTGTATACATGAAAAAAATTCATAATCAAGTATTAAAATAATAGAATACTATCATACATGATGTAAAAAGTCTTTCACATTGGAATAAACTCATGGCATGGAGTTCTAATATAAATGTATTACATCCATGACATAAATATCATGTTTAGTACATAAATATTTCGTGTTGAGTATCTACACCTACATTTGTTATATTATATCAGTAATTTATTTTATATTATTCTTTCTGTAATCTTTCATATAATGTTATTCCTATGTGATGATTATTTTTCAATTGATTCGAATGGGTATGTAACACATTGGAATGATTAGTGATTATTTTCATCAAAAATAACATTATAAAACATTGAATAGAATTTACATTCACATAAATTATATAACCATTTTTCAATAAACAATACCATTATTCACTACTTAATAATTACCATTATAAATTATTAATACAAATCATCAATTATTTTGTAATTACAATTTTGTACAGTTTTTCTAGTGAAAAAAATTTATTTATCTATTAATTCATTGAACCAATTTCTTTCTGAAAACAATGTTTTACAAAAATTATTTTAAAATTGTTTTTAAAATCATTTGGTAGAGATATTTTTACCACCTTTTCTCTTTTAACAATGTCTGCCGAGGAACATTCCGGTAACTTTATAAATGATTCATTTTCTAATGCTTTCCCACTAAAATGTATATTCATATATCCTTATAGGACATGTAAAAATTTAGCCTTCGTTATTCTTTATTGCATTATTTTCATGTTTAAATTTTTTGTAATAAAAATGTTTCAAAAATTAATTTTCAAATAAAACATTTTTCATATTTTTTTCTTCAAAAGAAAAGAAATTATCCTCCAAAATATTTTTAAAAACTAATATTTTTTTAATCAATAATAGCAACACATTAATTTATACTATATTGGGGTATCTTGTATTGATACCATCATTAACATTCATCTATATGGTTTCTTATTGATTTTTCCAGTGGTAGTATTAACATTCACTTCCATGATTCCTTTTAGTATCCTTGAAATATTCAATTATCTATGATCATTTAATGTTTCATTTCCCCTAGCTATCCATATCAACTATATTGGATATGTTTCTTTTTCAAAACCATATATCATTATACTTATTAACTATTAAGAATTTATTATTTACATGATAATTAATGACAAATCCAATATTCTAGGCTATACTGATATATTTTGAAAAAAAACATTGCTTAAAAATGATATGAAGAATGCTTTGGAGATGTAATGCATGGGTTAGGGACATTATAAGGAAAGATCTATGGGTTTGGGACTGATTAATGAAATCCTCAAGATTCCTCTGCAATATCGTGAGCTGAATTTGTTTTTTAAATGGGTATGGTTAAACCGTCTCTTTATGGTGTTGGTACAATGTAGCATGGGAAGTATGGAATCCTCTAATCAAGAAATTTCCATCATTTAGTTTCAGTTATCATACATCCACGATCTCTTCTCATGAAATATCTATGGATACATTTCAATTATAATTTAGTTAAATGAAATGTATTTTACTTTCTTTTCTTAATATATTTATTTTTCCTAATATTGATATTTGAATGGCATGTTTTTTCAGTTCTATCTTATCCATATTTTTTATGCTCTTCCATATCAGTTTATTTTTTATTTGGAATTTGAGTTAAATTATTTACCATTTCATAATTATTATTCTCATCTATTCATTATTTCATACTCTATACATTATCCTTAATGTGAATTTGAGCTCTCAATATTTTTTCCCTCCATGGGAATCCAAGTAGCTTAAAATATAAGATATGAATGGATATTCTATATGTATTAATGTTATACTCTATGTTATATATTTTGATAGATCTAAAAATACATTTGTAATGTGTATATTATTTTTAATACAGTACAAATTTATGTAGCTTGTTTACCAAGACTACTAAACCAATATGTATTTTAGGGCATGATTCCTTCTAATAATGATAATGTAATTATTATTAGTCATCAGCTCAGAACTATTTCAGGTCGAGGATCTAAAGTTACAAAATTATTAAAATATTAATCAACAATTAAATATCATATTTATTCATTATATAAATATTTAAAAGTAAACATAAATATTAGTTATTGAAAAATGAATTATTACATTCACGGGGATGGTAAGTTGTACCAAAGGGATTGTTATAAATTATTTATGGATGTAAAAAAGAACATTAAATAAAAATTCATCTATAAGAATTATTTTTATATAATATATATCATTCATTTATTTTCATTAAATATTTCCTTATTAACATTAATTTCAAAATAAAATTAAAAAATAATAATATCATTTCTGTATAGTGGTTTTCCACACATACACATGCGCGAAATTATCATTTTCTGAAAGATTATAAGTTTTTAAGGTGTAAGAAATATTATAACTATAGAATTATAATAAATTGATTTTTTCCATATACATACATTAAGATAATCAATATATTCTTCCCTGAGAGATGAAGATAGAAAACGAATTACATCAGTTTGTGTGGTTGTAGTCCTCCATACACACGATTTATGCATTAGTCACATATGGAGGAATATAAGATAAATATAGCTTATGTAATTAATAAGACAACTATATATATATATGATATAAATAGGTTTATTATTTTTCAGTGCATTTTAATATTATTTTATGTCAGTAGATTAAGATATAATATGAAAAATCAAGGACAAAAGTATAAATCTTCTTTGAAAGACCCCATTCAATATATACCCAGATCCCCAAGGATGTTGTTCAAATTAAAGTAAAGACATTATTTCATTATGATTTATTTATGTAAGTGATTGGGGATGGGATTAAATGAACCAAAATTAAATTTATGTTTTAATCAGAGGGGAGATAGTGTGTCTTTTATAAGTGTTGGAGAAGACCCCTAGGGATATTTGAAATGAATAAAATATATTAATGTATTATAAAAAAATAATAATAATAAGTGGACCATTAATATAATTTATAAAATTACTATTTCTAAAAATTTATCTATATAATTGAATCTAGTAATTTTAATGTTATTTTTAACAATTACCTTTTCAGTTCGACATCTGATAAATATGTTATGACATTAACATGGGTATTAGATTTTTACTATTGTTAGTTATTTATTATGAATATTTTTTTTATAAAATTACTATATAATATTAATTATCCTAATAAAAACGTTGAATAGTTTTTACAAAATTCAATTAATATAATTATTATAATTAAAATTTTAAATTTGGTTCCAAGAATTATGAAAATAGTTTTTCCAATGAAAATTATTTTATATGTACAAAATTATTTTATATCTAAATTCAAAAGGAACATAATTCAAATGATGTATATTATATTCAAATTACCAAATTTAATGATTATATTTTTAAACAAAATTTTAAAAAGAAGAACATTGTAAATTATTAAATGAAAAAATGTATTTTTTATTAAAATATGTATTTCTCATTATCCAGCAACAAATTAATCATTTCAATAATGTTTGTGTAAATTCATAATTAAATAATGTGAACTTTAAATTTCAAAAAATATAATATAATTTGTCAAATTTATTTTTAAAACATGTAATAACCAAGTATATTATTTTCTCAAAAAAATGCATTTAAATAAAATGTATATTTCGGAAACATTTAAGGAATTTATTAAAATTTATTTTATTAATCTAAAACCTCTATAAATATTATTAATATTTTGTTTTTCTAATTTATACTTCCAATATAAATAATTTTATATAATTTTATACTATAATACATTTCACTAGAATATGGGTTGGGTGTATCACAAGATACTCAAGATATTATATTTATTTTAAAAATTATCTATCCTATATTCATGGGGTGATAAATTTTACAAAATGTGAAATGAATATCACCATTGTGATTATTTAAATTTCATAAAAAAAGATTGGAATCTCAATTTCTATACATCCTTGAGTCCCCATGTAGCTTCATCGAATTTCATATTTCATTAGAGAAATTTAACAATATGATTAGTCTAGTTTTTCAAAATATTACCTATAGTATCCAATATATATAATAGTAATTATTCAGAGGGATGATAATACTCTGAAGGTAAGACTACTAATTTTTTAAATTATAAGGCTTAGTTAAATAATTACATTGGATAATTATTCGAAGACATCAAGAAGATATGATAGGTTCACTGGATATCCAAGTTAGATGTTATCATCCCCATACAATCATGAATTTCATAGTGCTAATATATTTAGGGACCAATATTCATATATTCATTAATATTATAACGTTTTTCAATTGGAAAATTATTAGAAACATATTATCACCCATTTAAAATTGATTATATCATCTTTGATCATCAACGTAACATATATTTTCACTCTAATTTTATTTAATGAGTAATTTCATGGTTATGAATTCATTTTCATTTCCATTTGATAGTTCATATCATAATAACTTTTTTATCTATCATCATTAAAAAATGGTAGAGTTTTATAGTTGATATCATAGAGATCCTCATAAGTAACTACTATTATTTTTAAAAATTTGTATATTATTATAATAAAACTCAACTATAGGATTTTTTTATCCCAATCACCAATGAATTACATTTACTAATATCTCAATATATCACCTAGGTATTGAATGGTTTATTTATACTATTTTTTATTATGAGGATGGTAAACTGTACAAAATCATTGAAATATATTTAGAGTATACTAAATCCTTCTTTATATCATCAAGTGAAAGCATGGATCCCAATTAGAAATAATAGAGTGTGGTACTCATAAAAACCATTACATGATATTGATGTAAATTTTTCACTACTAATCAAAAGAGAAATATTATATGATATAGTTGAAGTGTGTAGAAATAATAAATGGATCGAATAAAATCCAAATAACATTACTCCCATTATATTTTTTGGATATTCAATGGAAAAGAATAAATGGTTATTATTCCAATTTCTATTATTGTATGGTTAATCACTTTATGATACCCAAAATAATTGGCCACCTGGATTTATATTGTTGACATATCAAGGAATAATATTCATACTCATTAGTATATATATTCATATCATCAGAGAATAAATACTCTTTCAAATATCAATAACTCTTCATATATCCTAGACAAATATATAACGATGAACTATGAAACTTAACGAAAACTATTTCAAATCTACTATGGACTAACCACATACATTGTTCCTAAAACATATAATTCTATCAAAATAATGGTTTTTATTATGAAAATTTTATACAGTATTTTCCATCCCTATTTCCTACATTAGTACCTCATTAATGATTATTTGGATTGATGGATGATTACTCACTTGATTAAAACAAAACATCAACCTTTAATTAAATATTACAAGATCTATCATTTGGAAATCATGAAATATTCAATATATTGTGATCATTATCATATATTAGATGAAATGTTTCTCTCGACATGGATAATTATCCACCTTATTAGGGTTCTTAGTATGGAATTGTATTGTGTAGTCCTAATTTATAATCAACCTTAACCATCTTCTATAACACATATTCTAATCATTTGATTTTAATATTAAATTTATTATTTTATTATCAATATTTTAATGAAACCTTTAAAAACATAGATAATTACTCCATGTCATTAATTTATAAACTATGTCAATTATATTCAAATCATGTATTGTAAAAAGTATATAGTGAAGCCACAATTTCCATGAGCCATAATATATAAAAATATCATATTGAATGAGAAAAAATCAGAATCACTTATTCAATTAATATCTATGTAATACATACCATTTTATACTATATGGTAATATAATCATAGGTTTTATATCAATCCTTTTCATTAGATACTTAAAAAACTATCTTTACATTCAGTTTTCTGAAGTCAATTTTCACCCATTAAAGTTGAAATGGGTTTCTGATTAGATATTATGGAGAATTAATAAGAAAAATGATAATAATACCCATACAAACCTAAAAAACTATGATCTTATTCATAGTGGTTGGTCGAAGAAAATTTTCAATATCATTGATCTTTTATGGATCTATAGATATTCCCTATCATGAAATTATATGCCCCCAAAATTCATATTTCTTTAACAAAATTTCACTATTGTCTAGTTTTTCTTATAGATTCTCCATAAAAAGTGAATTTAGTACAATAATTAGGTGATATTAATGAACTAGATTTATTTTATTAAATATAATAATATTTTCATCCATCATTACCATAATATAACTAAAATAATAATTAATGTCACAAACTAGCCCGAGTCAACCCAAAACTGGTCAAATAGGCTAGCCCTTGAGAAGTCCAAAGAGGTGTTACTGATCCTCATGGGATGGCAACAAGCACTGAGGGAAACAGTATAGTACAAGAGGGAGAAATTTTACGAAAAAATAAACAACAACCCTATAACAAATAAAAATTGATAGTCTAATAAACATTTATAAAAAATTAAATTGAACAATGTTTGTATAATAAGTTGAAAATAAAACTAAACCAGAATAATCAACCAACTGAACTAGACAACCAACTAACTCCATGTGACCCAGATGGTCACTCTCCAAGAAAAAACAATCACACATCACCCAAGGCGATCAAAGTCAACTGAATCCTGCAAAAGGGATGAAAACAAAAAAAAGACTATGGGTGAGAGTTTTAAAACTCAATAGGTTAGCTTGATATTATATTCGAAATGCATGTCCATTAAAATAAATGAAACATAAATTTTTTGTTTTAAATACATGATATAGAGTCATGATTTCAAAATGTGGTACCATGATATCAATGAATTAGTTGATAGAGACTTCCATGTTTCATAAATAAGAAAGCTTGTATCAATTTTCAAAGAGGTGAAACTTTAAAAAGAAAATAGTTTTCACGAGGGATAATTTAAAAACTTTTAACATTAAAATAAATCACACACATTTATATATTTATAGAATAAATACATTCTATTCCAATGATGGGTAAAAAATAACAAATTTTCCTAAGTAATGGGAATACCCCTAGGGACTATATAATTTTGAGTCCCAGGTACCACCTATCTCGGTGAATGTAACCTTATTAAATATATGTTCTTGTGTACATGATACACCAGTATAGAAAATACCAATAACCTAGTTGTCCCATAACAATATCTTAGTCCTTTATTAGTTAGTGTTTTCATCATCACTCAAGGTATGTAAAACAGGGGCCAATCCCCATGGGATCACTAGCATAGTAGTACATGTCCCCCCACCAAGATACCTGTGATTTTCTTTTGTGCTTAACAAATTTAAACATAATATCAAATTCAATTTTCACAAGAAAATGAAATTTAAAAATCATACACATATCAACTAGGCCAGAAAAATGTCTCATGTTTCATTAACGAATCAATAAACCACCTAAATTTTTTAAATTTTTTTAAAGAAGTATAATGATACCTTTAAAAAAAATAAAAAAAATGCCATTTTAATGCCAAAAAACCATCAATACCATATCATCCCAGATTTGGTCTCCACAAAACCAATTAATATATCAATTTCGTGGACCATAAAATGTCCTAAATGATATACCATGAAATATACATGGGAACCATTATTATAAGAAAAAACAATGTCAAACTCCCCTATAAATGTTTCTCAAAACTAACATTTGATAAAGGTATGCATTTAAATTTAATTTATGAGGTTTATAAACACCATTTAATGTAGAAAAACACTTCCATAAATCCCTTTAAATACTCAGGATATATATTTTAAAAACAACCATTTCTATAAGGATGAGAAACATGCCTTTTTACAGCAACTCGGGCAAAAACATGATGTAAACCAAAAACCATTTCTTTTTAAATCCAAATACACATTGTAAATCAATATAAGGAAGCTAAACTACCATTTTTATTTTTTCAAATTAATTTATAAATTCAAAATAAAAATTAAAAATCACACATAACACATAAAATCCATCTAGACAATTCACCGAACACATAACATGCACTTTTAAATAAAAACAATTTATTTTAAGAATTCACAAGAGGTAAAAAAACACATTTCATGCCATATTTTCATAAAGCTACTAGAAAATGTGAAAAAACCATAAAAAATGTTATAAACCTCCTAAATCATGTGCGAAAGATAACAGATCCTTTAAAAAAACACTTGTTGTGGGATTTTATGATAAAACAAAACTACCTTTCACAAAACAAAGATTAAAAACCGTTTTTTCACCAATAAAATTATCCAAAGGGGGAAAAATTAATAAACATATATAATTGGTGGGAAAATTATGAAAATGTTGAAACATAAATGATAATGATATTTTCAAGTGATATCCAACTTCAAATACTTGGCGCAATAGAAACACACACCCGATATCACCATAGGAGGGTTTATAAACCCTAAACCTATGATGACTAGTCCCAAACAAACAAAAAACACATAAAAATTATGGGATAGCATAACCCTAGGTCGATCATGACTATAAGAGAATATAAAACCATGAAATTATGAAAGGTGGATGAAGAGGGAGGATAAATGAGATGGATTCTCACATTTAAAACAAGAAAACTCTTTGTCTTCCCTTAGATATGCACCCATATAGCAAAGGGAACGACTTGAAAACCCTTGGAGGGGATCCTAAGGTCATGAAGAATTGGGGGATGAAGATTTTGGAAAAAATAATGAATTTAATGTTTTACGAATATGATAAAATACCATTGGAAAATCAGGATGATATCAGAACCACTAAGACAATTTTCTTGTACCTGTGACTAAGATGAGCTCCAAAGAAATATAATGGAACATGTGTCTTCACATAGGGATCTTGGAATCGAGTGGGAGGTTTATTAACCAAAAATTATAAAAATATAAATACAATATAAAATAATAATATTATTATTATTTTAAATGTAAATGGTGTCTAAGGCTCGCCCAATACCTAAATAAATAGCCAAAAATCACCATGCTTGTGATTTTATAAGGGTGTCCAAAAATATGTGGTAGTTTTAATATGTCAGTTTAGTCCAAGTGGGAAATATAATTTTGAAATAATATGTAATAAAAAGAGGTATATAATAATAAAATTTGGTTTTTCAATCTAAAAATGGGCTCACATTTGGCCAAATACATGAAGTAACCACCCTTTCTCCAAAAAAATCATAAACAAGAAATGGGGAACACAAATTAGGGTGATTAGATATTGATGAAACTTCAAAACTGATCATTATACTCACCCAAATCCCATGAAAATGATTGATATTTCAAATGAACCAGATCCAATCAAAGACATGGAAAATTGTGTGTGACAATTCTCTACACCATTAATGTTTTCCGACCTCGGAAAGCCACAACACATTTCAGCTGATTGATAAACACCAGAGGATTCATTATCAACATGATACAACCACTCAATAAAAATAAATATCATTTAATATGAACAAAACATAAACCTCTTACACAAAAAAAACACCAACTTACAACCGCTTCTTTGGAATCAACGGAAAGATGAGGCCACCACATCCACAACCTAGCAAAGAACCCAGTTGTTGGGACTTCTCCAAATGAAACCAACTATATCCCAAACCAATGTTCACTTTCAAAATACAATTACATGGGGGGTGCTCTAATGGGATCCAAAAAAATAAATCACACCCACCTTCTGAGAAATTCCGAATGAAATGATCTTTGAGTCCCAGAGTGGGTCTCCCCACCATTAAAGACCATCTAGAAATTTACAAAAAAAATAAATTAACCATGAACTAGAATTGGGAATCACTAGCATAATTACCTAAAAATCTCCCACAAAAACCTACTAACCCATGTTAAGAATCGTACAACCTGAACATCTAAACCACCCACTCCATAATGGAAGCGATAAGAACATGGACAACCCTTTATACACATATCATGACCCCCACCACATAGGGAGAAGAGGGAAGGGGACACAATCATTAGTCCACTAAAACAACATATGAACGAAAGGTGCTACACCACATTATCCAACTATAAACAGGAAACACCAAGACCGTACCCGATTTACATAGGCATTAAACACATGGATATTTATTTGAAAACCACATCCATTAAGGCATAACCATTGACACGATGTGAGGGGTATGTCCACCACGCTTGTTGAGACAAAATGGAAATACACAATGTTGAGTAACCACAATTTTGACATAAAAGTGACCATACCAATATTGTTGAGTTATGAGAAAATTCATAATCCCAACACCTCTGGAGATTTCTTGATTGCGTGAAAAGATTCATTATGAGGCCTATGGATGGAGCCTGAATTTTTGAAGCATCTTCTGTGCCTCAGTCAAGGGCTACGAATCTCATTATCTCATGAAAGGAACAAGCTCAATCAAAACAACAATACCCAATGAAAACTGAGAGATGTACACCCCCAATATAATTTGCTCAGAATGAGGAGTTAAATGAACAAGGAACATGGTGAAATGCACAAAGCATTACCAAACACAACCTCTATAACCGAGAGAATCAGCATAACAGAAAAGCATAATAAATTGATCTCAAATGTCTCTCAAAATCAACAAATGGTATGAGGAATTATTTTAAGAGGTGGATATAGATTGTGAAACCGGAGAAAGAATCCTTAGGTTTATCAACAGAAAATATATCAAGCAGAGAACTATCTGTGGCAACATAACAACATCAAAAACATCTTTCGAAACCCACTAAACATTATTCTAAAACCATGAAACCAAACAGATCCCATTTAAGACACAAAAAGAGTATGAATTCAAGATCACAAGAAAGAATAGTGAAAAAAACACTTCTAAGACATAGAAAATCAACATGACACATAACCATATGTTTATAACGAAATGGCACAATTTTTCATCTCAAAACACTTTTGAAAAAAAATCTAACATGGTGGTTTTTCGTATTCACAAATGGTGTTTCATCCACTATCACTCACGAGAACATTTCCATGCAACCCTTGGCACCAACCCATGATGCCATGTAGGGAATCCTTTCATATATCAATTAAACCATGCATGTGAGAACCCATGAAATAATTAATGGCTACAAAACAACATCATTCCAAAAATCATGTACCTTACAAAGGAACACTAACACCATGATAAAAAATCTTTTCATATTTCCCAAAACAAACCACACATAATAAAGAATTTTTTTTTAAAAAAGTTAACCATTTTCAATTTAAAAAAAAAAATATAAAACAACCAATCATCTCCAAATATCCCATCTAAATTTTCTAAAATTTAGATAGGCATCTTTTTAAAATCAGATGGACTTTAAATCCAATACCCTTTATATGGGAACACCAACTGCTCAAAACTAATTTCCAAAACCAATTCCTTATATTCAAACCCTTTTAAACATCCCAGAAAACTCCATTTAAAAAAAATTAGAATCTCCTTAAATTGATTCACATTTTCAAAAAAAATATTTCATCAAACCAAATTTTAAGATGATGGAAAATCCAATCCTGTTAAATCATTTCTACATCCTCTAAAATAATCTGTTTCAAAAAAACACAACCATCCAAAAACATACTTATATTTAATTTTTGAAAACCCATTTTACAATTTTCAAAATCCAATACCTCTTTTGATACCCATTTCCACAATTCTAACATAAGTATTTAAAAATAAAAAATCAGAATTTAAGAAAGGCCCATGATACCCAATAAAGCGAATAAGTGTCAATGGGTGACTTGACCATATGGTTAGTATCCATATGTAAAACACAACACCAACCCAGAGGGACTTATTAGGACTATTTACTGGATCCATATGGATTTCTAGGAAATGTGAGCTCTTGGATCCAATTAGTTATACTCCCCTTGTCATATCGCAACCCCAAAAAGTATACAAGAACAAAGGAATTTAAATAAACTGGACTTCCTATGGAATCACATGTATCAAAACGAGCAAGTGTTCACAACTTTATTTACTCACTTACACCTCTAGTCCCAAAAATCCTAATCCATCTACCTTGAAAACCTCTAAATAACTCGAGAACTCTAAAAATAATGGTTTGTTAAGTGCTGACCTCCTTTGATACCATTTTTTTCTTGAACCCGCCTGAGTCGACCCTAAAACGATCACCAAGGATGGTTGGAGACAAGTCTCGAGAGTCATTCCTGATCTTCCTAGGATAGCTAAATGTTCCATGGGCATCATAGAGTACAATAAGGAACAATTTTACCCTAAAATAATAATGAACAAAGCATCAAAAAGAAACAGATATCCTAACAAACATTAATAAAAAATTAAATTGAACAAACATCTGCATAAGAAATTGAAAATACAACTGAACCAAAAAACTCACCCAACCGAACCAGAAAACCAACTAACTCCTTATGAGCCTGATGGAACATATCCAAAAAAACAACCACACATCACCCCAAGTGAAAAAACGCTAGCTGACACCTGAAAAAGAGGTAAAAACAAAAGAAGACTATTGGAGTTAGTATTAAAACTCTATATGTTTTCCAGATAATCTATTCCTAATGCACTTCCTTTAAAATAAAATATACTTGAATTTAAATTTTTAAATACCATATATAAAGGTATATTTTCCAAATGAGTTACGATGCTATAAAAGAATTTCAAAGAAATAAAATGCGTGTTTTATAAACCATAATGCTAATAGACATTTTAATTAGGTGCAACTACTAAATTAAAATAATGTTCAATAGGGCATCATTAAAGAATGGTTACTTTTAGAAAAAATCTAAAAAATTTATGAATTTACAAAACAAGATCATTGTATGCAAATGGTTACTAAAAAAATATCAAATGATCATTTCTAATAAGAACACCCCTAGGCACTAGTTAGTTGTGAGCCCAATTTTCCTCATATCATAGTGAAAGTAACCATAATAAATATCCTTTCTCGTGCACATGATTCAATTTTATGGAGCATACCGATTTCCTAGTGGTCATCCAAAAATATCATAATAATTTCTTCATTAGTGTATTAATATTTAAACCTTCTATGTGAAACAGGGGCCAAACCCCACGAGATCACTAGCATACTATTACAGTCCTCCAACCTCGATACTCAAGATTTCATTTAGTGCTTAAAAAACATAAACTTATTATATAATACACTTTTCACATGATGATAACATTTAAAAATCATGAAATAATCAAACATTCCACAGACATGTCTCACATTTATTTCACAAATCAATAAACCAACTAAATTTAAGTAAAACAATTTCATAAAGTATAATAAGGCCTCACACATAAAATCCATTCAAGATTTCCATGTTATGGTCAAAAACCCCTCAATACCAAATAAAAATTATTTGGAATCCTCCAAAACAATTAATAAATCAACTTCATGGACCATAAAATGGCCCCAATAGATAGAATATGAAATACACATTACAAGAAAAAACAATGCCAAACAGGCCTTTAATCCTTTCTCAGAAATAAAATTTTACAAATGGATGAATTTATCATTTATTAAGGTGGTGTATACACACCATTAATAGAAGAAAAAATCAATTATAAACACTTAAATCACTCATGTTACATATTCAAAATGCAACCATTTTCATAAGGATATATAATAGTCCATTTTCAGGCTAGTCGTGCCAAAACATGTGGTAAACCAAATCCAATTTGTTTTTAAAAACAAATAGACATTGAAAATATATAGAAGGAACCAAAAATTATATTTTTCAATCATCCAATGCATTTATAAATTCAAAATAAAATGTTTTTTATTCACACATAACACATAAAAGCCTACAGGGAAATTTACCAATCACTTGACAAGCACTTTTGAACAAAACAATTTATTTTAATCATTTGAAAAAGAATAAAATACCAATAACATGGAATATTTTATTCTAGATACTGAATAATTTTCAAAATACAATTATCCAGGTTCTAAACCTCACAAACCATGTGTGAAATATAAAAAACCTTGTAAACAAACACTTGGTGAGCACTTTTATGAAAAAACAACAATACCTTTCAAAAAACATATATTAAAACCCCATTTTTCGGACCATGAAAATTATAAAAAGGATGAAAAACAATAATAAACATATATACCATGGGGGAAAAATAATAAAAAGATGAAGCTTAAATGATAAATGCGTGTGAAAGGGATATCCAACTTCAAATCCTTGGCATAATGGAATCACACACCCAATATCACCATATGAGGTTTTATTAACCCTAAAAATATGAAGACATGTCGCAAAAGAACAAAAACCCCATAAAAATAATGGTATAATAGAACCCTTTGTCAATTATTATTATAAGAGAAAATAAAACCATGAAATAATGAGAGGAGGAAGAAGATGGAGGAAAAATGAGATAGAATCTCACCTTGGATACCAAAAAACACTTTTCCTCCCCTTTGCAATGAACCCTTAGTTGAAAGATGATACCATGAAGCTTCTTGTAAAGGCTCCTAAGGACATTAATAACCTATATAAGAAGATTTTTGGCAAAAATAGAACAAATTGAATGATTTATGAATGAGACAAAATAACTATGGAAAATAGATATGATTTGTTTACCTTTAAAAATATTTAGTATAATTCAAGAAAATGTTGAGATCCAAATAAATAAAATTGAACATGGAGCTTCTCTAAAGATTCTTGGACTCGATTGGGAGGTGGAATCACTGAAAATTATAAAAATATGAATAACATATAAAAGAAACAATTTATTTTTTCTAACTAGAAATGGACCCTTGGGATGGCCTAATACATAAATCAATAGCCAAAATTCCCCATGATTATGAATTTATAAGGGGTTCCAAATGGATATTTTAGTTTTAAAATTTCAGTGGAGGCTACTTGGGAAGTGGAATGAGTGAAAATATTTGTAAAATTAAGGATTTATAAAATAATCAAGTATGGTTTTTAAATATGGAAATGGGATCACGGTTGGCCCAATTCATGATGTAACCAACCATTCCCCAAAAACACCGATACATGAAATGGGGAGCACATATTAGGGGTATTTTACATATATTAACTTTAAAACTCAACATTAATCACACCCATGACCCATGTAAATTATCAGCATTTCCAAAGAACCAAATCAATACAATGGCATGAAAACCCGGGTGTGAAAAAATAACCACATTATTCATTTAATCCATCGAACTATAAGAAGAATTTCAAAACCCAAATGGAATCATTAAATATTAATAGTCTTAATACCATATATAGAATTATTTATTGGGTATTTCATAATGCATGAATATCAATTGATGAAAAAAAATAATGATCAATATTTGAAATGTATTGAGCATGGCATAATTGATCGTGAATCTCATCAATATGGGGTAGGGAATAAAAAATCATGATTTTTTTCAACTAATGATTTTTATAATCAATGTAGAATCACATTGATACATATTTCATCATAACCAAAATGATCGGTGAACACCAAGGTCACCTACATAAAAAAATAGATCAATTCTCAAGATTATCCTTGTAACTACCGAGGTAAATAATGTATATGATATTTACATATTTATAAATATTTTTTAATTAAATATTAATTTTAATTTAAATTTTATACAATTATATATGTCTTACCTAACACATAATAATGGCTTTCTTTGAAATCTTATGTTACACTCAGTTCTCAGTCATACTGAAAAATAATTATATAATAATTTTTAATGGTAGTTAACACCAAGTCGTTGTATTGGTGGGAATGAACAAAAAGATAAACAGTATTATTATACATATTTTTTAAAGTCTTTTCAATTACCCAATAAATGTTTGAGGCTTAAAATTGAAATGAATCCAATGTTAAGTATACATACTCTAATATTTCTTAAATGGTCAATTTACTGCCTTTTGATGGTGATCCTTTTTCAAATCTAGTTTTTGTCACTTATATATGTTCTATTTATCAAAATAAACTTCTTAATAATAATTGGGAAATAAAAATATAATTTGTCTGAAATTTTGGTATTTCTCAGATAAAGATCAATTTTTAATGAATAGTAAAAAATACTGCATTTTAATTCAAATCTACCATTTAATCTAATTTATTTATAAGCATATATTATGTAGTTAATTGGTTATAAAGTTTAATTATATTATATTTGTTCCATATAATCCAATGATAGTCATTGGAAGTAATTTGAATTTAAATTTGGACATAAATATATGTCATTATATTGATGGTTATTATTCAACAAAAACAAGATTTTTGGTTTTGAAAATGTGAATTAATTATATTTTAATTTCGGTAATTTCTGAGTTATGAATTTGAAAAACTAGATTCTATATATGGAATCAAGAGGTCCATATTTTTTATGTAGGTAACTTTTAATTTTAGACATTATGAATAGTATCATTAGTAATATTTTATTAACCATGGTTAAAGGGTATATTTGGTATTGAAGGGTAAAAAATAATATTATGACAATATTAAATTATACTAACACCTATCTTAATCCTATTGGATGATACATGTATGATCGTGGTCATATTTGAGTTGATTTTGGGACTCCATGGTGCCCCTTGTAAGTGAAAATTACACTTTATATAAATTAATTTAAAGTTAATAAAATTAATCATAAAAATAATTCCCTTACTAAAACAATTCTAATAATTTGTTATATAGTGGTATTTTAGATTATTAGTAGTCACAAGAAATATAAGAAAATTCCAACATCATGGTGTTTTATTTATTCATGTTTAGACATAAAAAAATAAATTTATTTATGAGATAGTGATAATGAAATGATTACATCATTAATGAATGTTTAAAAAAAATGTGATTGTAAATATGAAAAATTATTTATTTTGAAACCTCTTAGGAAATCCAAGAAATTTATGAAATATTATATGTTTTTTTCATTTAATTAATAAATGTGATTAGATATAATAAAGATGTTATAGATTTGTTAGAAGTCTTGATATGAATAGTCTAAAAATTTACATAAATGGTTTTTAAAATGAATACTAATTTATAAAATGATAAAATAGTCCTAAACATATAATATTCCAAAAAAGGAAATCTATAATATTAAAAATGTTATTAATGATCCATTTTTTGTCTATTTTGTATTTTATTGTAAATATCTTAACCATATAGTATGAATATAGATGAGGACGTGGTAAAAGTTAAATTAGTTAACTATATGATAAAGATAAAAAAAATAAGGTTAATTTTATTCCCTAAACATGTCTAAAACCTATTGGATGAGAAGATTTAGAACAATACTCAGCTTATCGTCAAATTAAATGAGGTGGGGACCTTTTGAAATCGAAAATCAGTTTATAATAAAATAATATTTTCCATCTTTCCTATAGTGCCACTCCTCCCTCTTATAAAAGGCCATAACCTCTAACTAATTACTCACACTTCTCAAGACATTGTATCATTCAAAAACTGCTTAAATAGGATCCCAACATTCATCTCTTCCACTTAAAATCCATAACATCATCAGAAAGAAATTCAATAATTCCTTTTGGATCCAACCAAAGGGAATGACCATATTTTAAGGTAACATCCTCTCTCAAGTCATTTTTTTTCATTCTCCAACAACATATAATAGATTTATTCAATTATTTATAGCAACACTAGTATTATAAATATAATAGTTTGTTGATATGATATGGATTCGAACTACACTTACACACACCTTTATCTAATTAGTATTGAACTTATTGTTTCTCTAGACAATGAACTACTGCCTCAGAAAATGATGATTGTTCAATCTTCTCCTACCACTTATTATATTGGCCATTATGATGGAAGAGTAATAATATATGATATTTATGAAATTCACAATGATTATGGATTTAATATTTAAATATATTGAAATGATTTCTTTTGATTAAAAATAAATTCTTATTAGTTAAATGTTTATATTTTCAATGTTTTAAGTGTTATGGTTTTATAATTATACTTGAACATTTGACGGGTTGTTATATGATAAACCAAATTATGGGTGGTGTTATGATAAATTAGGGCAGGAGGTTATGTTATAACCTCCAATTCATTGTGTTTGGAAATCGGTTGTATGGATATTCCATTTTTTTATATGTGTGGATGTTGAATGTATAATTATTCTATTTAAGAATGTTTATGTCCCAAGTTACATTTATATATTATGTGTGCTTTCTATGAGTTTTGTGGTAGTACTTTTTTTAATGGGTTAAAATGATATTTTCTTCAGTGAAAGTATTTAATAGTTCCTAATGTTGAAAATTATAACTTATTATTATGTATTCATTGTTTATTTATTGTTTTAAAAACAAACAGTTTTCTCACATTGTGTATCCCTTACAGAGATTTTTATACTCATCCCTTGTTTTTGAAATGTTTATCACTGGACATAAATTGTACTGGGGTCACAGATTGGATCAAAAAATCATGATGATTAAAACATGGAACTAAAGATGTTTCTTTTTTTAAGAGTATATATTTTATGAAAATAATGATACATGTTAGTAGTGTCTATATGTAATATTCAAATTGTTATGTGTATCTTATGACCTTATTCTCTAATGCTCTAAACTCGAAAATATCCTCAATGTGAATTATTAAATTAATTCATGATTATGTAATGCTTACTTATGGGGACATATATTCATTGTGCTTCATTTTTAATTACTGTATAGAAATTTAGGACATTATATATGATATAATTGAAATTGTTGTATCATTATGTATGAATTCTATAGAGAACTAATCTTCATTATTATTTTAACACTAGAAAAATTGACAATAAATATCTTAATAAACTCCCATGTAAAAGGTATACCATCAATGTTGTGTTTATGAATAGTATTTTATGATAAAAACTTCTTTTGAATAAGAATAATGACCCGTATATTGGATGTGACTACCACCAGAAGTAAATATGTATCCTTACACTTATTGATGTTCATTGGATGAATTGAAATATGAAATGTGAATTTCCATTCTTATAAATTGAGTTTTTTTATATTTATAGAAACATATTCTACTCTTAAAAAATTAAATTCCACCCATTTGAGAATATTAATATTTATAGGAAGTACATACTAAAAAACATGGGATCGAAAAGAATCATAGGGTTGAGATTTAATCATTGTACCATTATGGGTTTTCACTACTAATTTATGATTTATTCATTGTGGTGAAACATTAATTCACATAGAAAATTCATATAATATAAACTAGTAAGAAAATATAGATTCAAATAATATATTTGTAGTTGTTGAGTGGAGGGTATGTGCACCTTTCAACAAATTGTAATCACACACCTCATCTGAAATATCGATTGAATGATATTTAATTTTTCAAATGGTATTATGATTTTTTAACATTTATCATCATAATTAATATTCTTATTTGATAACCCTTTAGAATAATTCCCACACTCGTTGAATTATAGTCTCTATAGTGTGTCTGGTGTATTGTTTTAAGCATTTTCTATGTTAAAATGGACAAATGAGTTCATCTCATCACTTCAATATATGATTGAATTAAGAAAATTCATTCCCTAAATAAAATATTTAACAATACTCATAAGAAAATTTTCATCATGTTTCCTTCCACATATTGAGGAAAATGTACAACTCATATTATTCCCTAGAGGTTTTTTAGATTTTACAATAAATTAAAACTATCTATTCTTTTAAGAACCATGAGATTGATGGGTAACTCCAATATCAATTTCCACCTAGATATCACATCCGAGAAATTATTTAACTATACTAAAGTCCCTTATGGAAAATGTAAATAATAGAACTGGTATTACATCACTATATATTTAAGCCATTCTACGTTCATATTGAATAATAATGTTGGGATTATACCTCACATGCCTTGTAAAATTTAAATTATGTGAACAAACATATTCATCATTACTATGCATTATCTTAAGTAATTCATTCCCCATTCTCATTCAATGAATTTGTTAGAATGCAAAATTTGAACAATAATCTCTCAATCCTATCTGACCCCATGAAAATCAATATGTTAGTTTTTTTCATTATATTATTTGTAAGTGTCAACCATTGATTATCAAATCATTACAAACAATATAAAACCAAAAATAAATTTTCACTCTCCAAACACTGTACAATAGAAAATAAATTTTCAAAGGAAATAATTCATTTATCACTAACTAGTATATCATAGTTTGGACTGAATAAAAGTGTTTATTTGCCCACAATTGAAATAATAAAATAAAATTAGAATTATTTTCTTGTTCATATTTTCAATTTATTACGATATTGAGAAACATTATACAAAATGAAATTATTATTTTACCTTCTAGATTCCATAAAAAAAATTCTTATATAGGTAATAATTTCATATTTAGTCAAATTTGGAATTAAAACTATTCTTTAGTGTCTTGACCATTTATAAATTTTAATAAAAACATATTTTATTCCATAATAATTATATTAAGAAACCATGTAATCATGAAAAATCGATTATAGTATATCCAGATATTGAAACCATCATATAAATATATCAATCCTTAAAATTTACTGAGGCCATTACTGATCATTATATATTTAAATTCAACATGATGGTTTATACATATAAAATTTAATAAACATAATAATATCTTAGGTTTTATTAAAAAAAAGTTTTACAATACGGGGACAATCACAATGCACTAGGGTGAAAGTCGAGATGATCTCACAGAAACGTATTTTAGGGTTTTTATCCCTAGATGTATCTATTATGACATTGTGTCCACTTTTTTATCCATATAAAGGCTATTCCCTCGAGAAAAACTAATTTATTCACAATTAGCAAGAATATTCTCATAATAATAGGCTTATGATATCAGTTTGTACCAATTTTCTCTCACAATATTTTCTAAAGTTAACTAAAAATTTCTTTACTCCCAACTATAGTTAAATATTTTATCATACTTAAATCACACGTCCTCAATGATGAATATTAATTTCACTGAACAAATATCATCCTTAGAATCAATTATTTCTAGTTCAATTATATATATGGATATATAAACCAAAGGAATCTGTGTGATCTACACCACACCTCACTGTGTTCTTCATAATTAAAACACTTATTATACATATAATGAATAATAAAGTTCTTCGATACATATTGAATGTAATCGTTATAATGGTTGAGATCGAATTTATAGCAACTATAAAAATACAGATATCAATGATCAATTGAAAATAAATTTATTATATTGGTATGAGAAGATGAAAATACCAATTAAAAAAAACACAGTATTTTATACATCATACACATTAGTCATGGAATAATTCTGGTATAATCATAATACCACATTAGATATGATATATGGAATAAAAACATAAAATTATCATAAGACA
Organism: Viscum album; assembly: GCA_963277665.1. Classification (NCBI taxonomy): domain Eukaryota; kingdom Viridiplantae; phylum Streptophyta; class Magnoliopsida; order Santalales; family Viscaceae; genus Viscum; species Viscum album. The sequence continues at coordinate 323,248,478 of OY728161.1, forward strand.
ATGATTTGTGGTAATGTCATCACAACAGGAAATAATTTTATATAAAGTTAAGGATTATTTCCATGAAAATCATTATTGATTTTGTTAAATCCCAAACCATCATACTATTCAAAGTGAACACCCAATACTATAATAGATGAAATAATACCTTAATTAAATTGGATCACTCTCTATTCTTTTTATATGTAACTCAATTTACATTCATAATCACCCAATGCTTTTGAAGGACATATTTTTCTATGAAAATAATTAAAATTAATAAAATCATACATATGTTCTCCAAAATATCATAAAACATTCATCATATCAAACGTAATGAAATACAAATAGGTTTTCCCAAAATGAAATTTTAGAATATCCTATATAAAATGAATGAATTTCATCAATGTATTCTCATCAGAAAAACAAACCATCAATAGAATGGATAATTATTTAATAATCAGATCATATATGAATTATATATTTTTGTAACACCAATGGATTTCATGATAAAAAATACTGATTTAAAAGTTTTCGTGGAAACATTCTTGAGGAAAATACACTTTTCTCATCGAAATAAATAAATTAAAATAAATATTTTACAAAATATTATTAAAACTATTTTAGTATTGAAGAACAATAAATATTGTAACGTAATCGTCAATTCAACATTTTTCATGATAAAAATAAATTCTTTTCATTTTTATTATGTTAAGAGACAATATTCATTTGACACTTATGTAAAAATTTTAAAAAGTACCTCCTCTAGAAAATGGCATTAATATTAATTTTTTTATAATTTTTTACAATTAAATTATGGATAAAATTTAAATTATATAATCATATAAGAATATAAAAAATATTATTTATATATATATAAAACATTGATAAAAGAGAAAAATTGTTTTCAAACGAAGGGATAAATAATATCAGTTTTTCTTAAAAACATTCATTCGATAACTAGATTTCTTTTTGGGAGGAAAATGATGATTAAACATATAATATCCTGAATTTAATTATTTATAAGAAAATTATATATTTATTATGAGGTATAACATGAAATATAATCATTATAAAAGGATTCATAAATAATCCCAATAAAAATGATATTTTAATAAAAAACCCAAAACTTAGGAAAAATTCACTTTTTTTGTGTTTAATGATCCAATATAAGAAATATAATTTTTTAAAAATATATTTCAAAACGGGTATTATATATATCAAACCACATATTACTTAATTATAACCTTTTATCCCATATTTATTAATAATAAATTTTTAGAATCACTGTTCTTGGTAATAACTCCACTCATTTTGAGGAATATTTTGTCTCAATAACTCTTATCCCTATACATTGATAATTGTAAAATAACATAAATTTTTGTTATCATTATATAAAAAAATATATATTAATCGTAATAATATTTTTAGTAATCTATAAAAATTTGAGTGACAAAAAATTATTACACAATTAATATAAATAGTTGGAAAATTTACAATATAACAACATATTCATTTTACATTGGAAGTGAAAAAATGAAGCTAAATAATAAATATCTTTTTATGAATAATTATTATATCATATATAACGTATATATTCCATAAATGTATCATAATTTCAATTGTATTAAAAAAATGAAAAATTATTCACACATCATCCTATAGGTAGTTGTCCACATGTTGACACGAGTGACATTATAATTTTCCAAAATATAGGTATTTAAAAAGGTAATATTGATATTATAGATCTATTGGTATATTTATATCAAAAATACCATATATATATATATATTAAATAATTTATCATTTCAATACATGAGAATTAGTGAAGGAAAATGAATTATATCAGTTCCAGAGGTGGTAGTCCATTATACACTGTATCAAAATATATGTTTCCAATTTGATGGAAGGTGATATAAATATATATATATAGGATAAAAAATATAAATAATTAAAAATCAATTTGTATAAATTAATTTTTTATATTTCATCAATGATTAAAATGCTGTCAAGGGGTTGGAAAAATAAATAAACAAAAACACATTTTTAATAACAATATATCTTATTTAGAAAAACCTATTTATATTTATACATATATTATTTATAGGATGGTGTAGTTAAACAAATAGGTACTCTAGGTTATTATTATAGATATGTAGATGGTTTTATCTAAAAAATGTTTATATATGAGTAGAAAATATATGATATGGGAGCCGTGTTTTTGTGAGGGAGATAACCCATGTGATCTTTTTAAAAAGTATAATATATATTAATGAATTAGTCAACCCAAATGGATCCTATATGGAAAATTACTAAATATAATATTATATATGGCCAATATAAGAGAATCCAATATATTTTCTACAAGTACTTTTTTGATTTTTACAATTATTACTTTAGTTTAATAACCACAAAACCTGTTTTGATTTTAATTATAGGGCTAGATTTTTATTTGTTTCATATTAATTATGGATAAAATCAATATTTCCATACTAACTAATATTAACATTCATTATTATAAATGTGGAATACATATTACTAAATTATATTCAAATTAATGGAATTAGTAAAAAAAATAAACCCACAAGAATGTTTTTTTCAGAGAATGTTTTTTCATAAGTATAATGGGTTTTTATAAATTTAATATTCAATTGAATATAACGAATAAATTTTGATTACTAATAATTTTTTAAGTAATTTTTTTTAAAAAAAATAAAAAAATGTATCTTTTTATATTCTATAAATGAGAATAAAATTTTTAATAAAAATTTCTGTTTTTCCCTAATCATCAGAAAGTATTCTTTTTATAAATTTTTCAGTAAATCACAGAAATTTAATTTGGAACATTTTATTTCATAAATAAATCCAATTTTATAATATACATTTTCAAAAATATTAAGAAATTATTTATTTTCTTATCTCCAAATAATTAGAAAGAAACAATTTAATGATAAATAATCATTCTACATTATTTAAACATTTTACCGTAATATATTTTCATTGTCTAAAACATTTGTACATATTTTTAAAATGTGGTGATATATTTTCACACTAATATTTAAGGGCCAATTTATAATGATAAAAATATATTTAATTATCAATTTGACATGTGTTTGACTGTTTTGGATGTCCTAAAAGATATTAAATTTATTTATAATTAAATATTAAATTATATAATGGTGTGTTATATTCCATTCCTTGTATTAGAAAAAATTGGTGTCATACCACCACTACTAGTCTAGTTGGGTTTTCCCTTAGGATATAATTCCCCCACCCTATGTTCAAGCTAGTAGTCTTAATCTCTGCATGTCATCTATATTCATCCTCTAATTAATAACAATATGACTACATTCCGCACGTTCGAAGTACTAGAATAAATGATTATAAAGGAATGTTAATTATATAAAATAGGGTATAACATATTATGGTATAACTAATAATATCATCACGATAATTTATCAAAAACATTCAATTACACATCATAAATATCATATATGGAAACATGATGCATATCAATAACCATGTAATATGACATCATAGATCAGATTCATAGGCTATAAACACTGCAGTTATTACAACCATTCATGATAAAATATATCATTCTAACAAAATAATTATATAATTACCATGATTATATACAATGTTCCATGGTGGTATATAAATTCGAACCACATGAATTTGTAGGAGGAACTCTAAAACCCCTTATGAAATGATGCTCGAGTCACATAAGAGCTCTAGTAAGATGGATCCCATAGAGTAAAAATACAAATAACTAGTCTCTACAAAATAACATCAACATTATAGAATAATATAAACAATATTTAAAGATATTTTTTATCATATATTTCAAAAAAAACAATTAAGATCCTAAAATGATCCTTTAATAGAGATTGATTAGTTGAGGCGCCAGCAACACTTTCTATCCACCTCAATTAAAAAAATAAAAAATGAATTCATAAGTAAATAGAATTAATAAATTTGTATGGGTGTATGGAATGTAAGATCGATGATTTGTCTGAATGTAAGATGGGTAGATCATGTAAAACCTAAAAGAATGGGGTTTTATGGAAAAAATATTGGAATTCATTATCACAATCACACTTAGATATACTGGAATAAATGTCAGAAGAGGTGCAATTCAACATAGAATTCATGTAGAGTATCTAGATTCAATAAGGATACATTTAGGTCGCCTAATATTTGATAACATGTAATTAATGTCCTTTAATGTGGATTTTTTGATAATTATATCATACGCATACAATTTAGATGTACAGTTTTCTAAAACATGTCCCAACCATTTGGGGAAAATTAAATCTAATGGGAATCCACACAGATAGGGCACACTATTTTGCATAACAAATGAATACTATGATTTTGGACCTTGGACAGTGTTTCATGGGTTTGAAGGTGAGTCCACGCAGTTAAACAAACATTTCAGATTACCTTTTCTCCTCATGTTCATCTACCTATAGAAAACACTATTTTAAATAGTGTCATTACAATTGTGGAAAACCATTTAAAAACAATGATTCTTTAAAAAGTCCTTGAAAAGATTCAAAAAAAAATTCCCATATAAGAAAACATAAGAAATTCAATACCTAGAGGATGATTAAATTTTAGTCACATTAGTCATAAAAATTCAATACTAATACATTTTCCTTTATACTCATTAATATGAAAAATAATTATTATTATTTCAATATATATGTTTTTTTCTAAATAGATTATAAAATATATCATTTTAATTTTGGATCATCTTATTATCATTAATTTTTATACATAAAATCTACTAATAAACATTTTAAAAACATTTTATTTATCATTCACTTTTTTGTTCAAGGGTATATTGTTTTTCCTACATTAATTTGTTGAATTCAATTATAACATTATATTGAATGATGATTTTTTTTTCTCATTGTCCATTTTTTTATTAAAATGATTATTAGGCTATTTATAAATATTTATAAACCCATTTATATTATAAGTACCTTCTAATTACTAAAATAATATATTATCCTTATAATTTTCAGATCTTCCATGTTTTATTCATTAATATATTCCTTATAATTCCATTAATAAATGAATTTCTATGTGGTATCATTTTAAATGATCTGGTTACGTGTATCATTAAATGCTATGTTATATGATGATAGTCACACTATTTCAATGTATAAGTGTTTCGAATAAGGCTTATGATTTCCCAAATCCTTTATAATAAATCTAATATACAATATTATATACATGAATAAATTTTTTTTTATAAAATCCAATGTACCACCAACCCCATTAGATTAAAATACATGTATCATATCTCAAGGAGTGAATTCTAAAATCCATATATCAATAAACCATTCCACGTTATATTGTAGGTTTATATATATTAAGTATTATATGGAGGACCTACACACCATAATAATTTAATCTGTAAAAAATAATTCCCTAAAATATCCATAATACCAATAATGTATGATAAATAATATATACGAAGAATGGGGTAAAAACATCATCATATGTGTATATGACCTTTATCCTTATATTTGTTTTACTTCATGCTGTTAAAATATTTATGATGTCTCTATAATATCTCACATGAATGAATACATTCCATATATACTATAAATACATAAATTTTATAAATTCATCAGAAAAATACATTTTTACAAATGGTGAAAACCCCATCATGATCAATATAGAGATTTTTAAAAGAAATACTATGACACATAATTATGTTTAATGATTGAAATTATATGGAATATAACACCATTTAATATCCATTGAATAAAAAGGTTATAATCAAACTAACTGTATTTTCTATTCGAAAACAAAATGTACACTGACAAAAAACGTCCAAATTGAGTTTATAGTATGTTTGCCTCATTGGTATATCAAGCAATGTATAATTAGTAAACATAAAATTCTAACATCTTCCACTATTTTTCATGGTGACCATAAATAAATTACATGTGATGGTGATGTTGTAGGTCTACAAGATCTGACAAAACCAAGATTATTTTGATTCCAAACAACATAGAATTAATTCTTTGATTAATATTGTGTTGATACCAGCGGATACCCACGTTTTCCCAAAAAACCCATTTCATTTAATATAATGTAAAATTAAATGTTTTCTACAATACTTGAAGGAAATATTTATATAGTTATTTAGGTTTATACCTCACCAAACCCCTAAAAGCATTGCTAATTGAAATATCAAATGTGATTTTTCAAAATACACATCATTTCATACTACATTAATTTATATAATCCTAATTTAAACTTATAAATTAATAGACATCTATTTAAATACAATAATTTAATATAATTGGGAATTATAAAAACAAAAAATCTATGAAAATCCTAATATCACCCCTCCACTATTAATTGATCCCCATAAAATATCCAACTAACAAATAACCATAGAAAATGTTGCAATTCAATTTAGAATGGACTATATTTAAGGATGGATAATATTATAATAATTTAGTATTAAATCAAAGTGATGCAACTAATATTATTGGAGTCACAAAATACATTGTCATGTGGTGCCATATCCTCTGAATAAATACATATGATTTCCTCTATGGAAGAGATATCTCTTATATAAATTATTAAAAAATAATTTAATCTTTTCTTCTACCATCTGTGAAAGTTGTGGGGTGATAATTCAATATAAATAAAAAATATAAATAATGATGTCATCGAAAAAAGCTTAATCAGGGGAATGTTACCTAATAACTGATTAGACCATCTCTAGTTGAAGCCTAACATTATAGACACAATCATAATGTCACAATTTTTATATGGGATAATTATTTTGATAAAATGAATCTCAATACATGTAGTAATATTTGCCCAACTTATATTTAAAATTTTCTCCAAAAAGCATATAACTCATAACCTGGCTAAAAATACACCTTTGGGTAAACCCAATTACGTAAGATAAAAAATAATCAAAATATAATTATAAGGTTATTTTCCCATATAATCATTCCAATTTAATCTCTTCAATAGTCTATTGATGTATAACATAATAATAATATTTTCCATTAAATGATAAAAACCAAGGATTCTACACAATCATTTTTCCCATTAATAATAAGATTGTTCATGCAATTCTCACATTATGTATGATCCATGATTCCATAACCATATAACCTGATCATCCAATATATATAAGAAAAAAACTATCTTAATTTTTTGTGTGTCACTATTATCATACATAGCAACAATAAATAATAATTACCCTTAATGAATAGATCATACTAGGATCACCCTTACATCAAAGTAAAACCTTAATCATTCCAAACAATGCTTGTTATAATAATAAATTATCAACTATACATTGTTAATACTCTATTAATCACTCATTTTATCCAAATATCATCATCACTAGGCTCTCAAGACCAATCTATAGACAATGTCCCTAAAACACCACATCCAATAGAGATACCCCATTTAGTGAACCTCAATCAGCCATATGAAATTGATGCATTATCCCTTATTAAAGTGTCATGACAATAACTAATATACATATACATAAAACAACTAACCAATCATTTTTCTTAGGTACTTAGTAAATATATATTAATATATTTTTTCTTTATATTTAAAACAAATAATAAATAATCACGATTTAAATAAACATGTCTGACTAAAAAAATGTTGAAAACCCCGTATAAATTTATTTATAAATTCTAAATAAAAATAACCAACTCATAATTATTAAATTATCAATCATATACAATCATAAATATTTAATTTGAATCCAATATTTGAAACAATATTATTGAATTCCCACCACATATGACTCTTGTCAAAGAGAACAAAATATAATTATGTCTTTAAAATATTAACCATTTGATAGTAAATAAAACCCATATAAAATAATAATAAAAATAATTATCCAAATTCCAGAAATACGTAGTTAATAGTTAATTTAGCTTCCACCTAGGAACATGTAATGAACCAATCCAGAATATCATCTAAACTGATACCCATGCTAATTCACCATTAACTCAAAGAGCTTTCCTGATATCCGCAGGCCGGTGATAAGGACCTGGGCATTATATAAACCAATTGACAAAATTTTCTCCCATGTAGTTGAAAAATAACCATTATAGATTACAATGAGGAAACATATTCATATATATATATATATATATATATATATATTTATATCAATCAATACATATATATAATAGTACAAGGAGGAGAAAAAAATTAAATGCGGAACACAAACACTAAAACCTATCTTCTAGTTGTCTATGACCACACCCCCATAACCCATTTCATACACCCTTCATCACCAAGTATGGACCCTCTATGGAAGGAGAGGTAAAAACACCTGATATAAGATAATAATGGGATACAAACCCCAAAAGTTACCAGCATGGTGTGTGCTAAATATACCCAGAATATTTCACCAATGATTCAATGTAATTAAATCATAAGTTAATAAAAATATGAAAAAACATGAGTAATAATGTGACAGTTTTAGTATTAGATTATGAATAAATTTTTATATATTTAAAAATTAATTTATTTAATTAAAACATTAAGACATTCCATTTCACAATTTTAAAAATAGACAAATTATTGATAAGTATTGAAAACAGTTTCACAAGATAATGTTAGGTAATAAAGAAATTATACTTATACGAACCTAAGATATACAAAAGAATTATAATAAATACTACAGATTCACGGTCCATAAAAATGTATCAAGAAAGGAAACTATACTTCCATATGCTTTAACAACCATTTTAATGATTTAATTTCAATTAAAATGTTTTTTCACAAAAACATCCTATTTTAAAAAATAATGATTTACAATTCAGATGTTATTATATTCCTAAAAAAATGGATTAATAATCATTATTAAATAAAAGAATTTATATAAAATGAAAATCCATGAAAAAAACATTACAATAGTGATATATATATACATTCAAAATACAAAAAAAGAGAAACATGGTAATGATAAAAATAGGTAAGATATTTCAAGGATATATGGACCCAACACCTTGAATATAGAAAATTATATACATATGTCCATTGAACTAAGTCCAAGATGACCCATCTCCATTGCATATTGGATGGTTAGTGCTAATATGATGTTTTATAACATTTTAAATCATGATGTGTTACCCAAAATAACTCATTAACCAAATAAGGAAAGAATTTTCAATAATAAAAAGAAAAGATGAGCAAATTAATTTCATACATGTTAAAATACAATCAAATTCCATTCCCCATTTCAATATGAAAATTCTTACTTTAAAGACCATAATCAGTTTGTAATAAATAACATGCCTTTTAACAAATATAAAACCCCTGGGATTCCATCATATGTATTTAAATGGGATTTTCACAAATAGTGATTTCAAATTTCTCATTTAATTTCACAATCCAATTTCACACTTATATTCATAAATTTAATTTTTATTCAAATTCATTCAATTTCCTAAAACAACACTCAATTCAATGGAATTGGGTTTTTTTATAAAAATCTCCATCAAATTTAAATTCAATACTAATTAATTATTTACATAAATCAAAAATGGTAAAAATATCTGATTCTTTTTACTTTTCATTATTATAATTCGAAATGGTCTAAAAAATCATCATTTCACTCCAAATAATTTTAAACAATTAAACATTTAAAAGGCTGAAACTATATGATTCCTTTAAAAAAAGCAATAATATTTCAATTGGACCTTTTATAAAATAATTATTTCATTCCAAATCCCTTTTTACCATTCCTTATTTAGATTGGATATATTACCCATATTCATTCACAAATCACCATTAAAATTAAAAATGGGCCTTTAAAACAATAATTTTTCGTCCAACCATCCATAATTAATTTGAATATGTATTCCTACATCAAAATGTTTGAATAAATATTAAAACATGGGTTTACACCTTATTTCCATAAATTTAAATCATTTATTTCAAATAACCCAAGAACACCTATTTAAAAAAAATCAAATTAATATATAGGGGGTTATTTATCAAATAATAAATTAATGTATTTAAGAATTGTTTTAAAAGTCAAATATTTTAATTTGTTTAATTCTACTCATGGATGTTCATTGTAAAAATAGAAAATTAGGCCCAATCCATAATCTCAATAAAATAACCTCTAAAACATCCATGTAAATAAATCCAATTATATAAAATTTATAAATTTAAAAAATATATGATTTATTGAAATTTCTATTCCATTTAATTCATTCCGAATTCAATTTAATGTGAAATTAGTAATAGTCGAATTTATAAATAATTATATGGAAGAATTTCAGAGACCATATTATTGGAATTGTAAAACATGTATCTATGAATATTTAAGCAACAATTAGTGAAAAATTATTGGAAGGTATTGAAACACTTACATGGAAATTTAGGAATACGACAGAAAAAAAATTTATATGTATCACCTCATATGATGATCACAAGATTTAGGAATAATTATACTTAAAGAACAGATAGTATATCTTATATCTATAATTCTACAATAATATATCAATATTCCACTAAAATCATTATTTCCAAAAACATTAGCTATATGTAATTAAGAGGATAAGGGAGATCCAAGATCAAGATGAAAATAACCCTTTGGAAGATAATCACTACTCCGTTGCATGCTTTGATCTTCCATGATATATTTTTGGGTCGTTAAAAATGTTTCTAGATGGTTCCGAAAACACAAAATATCATATTATGGTCGAGTGCGAGAATTTTTTGTTAGATAAAGGGTTACCATATTTTATGTATTTTTTTAGCATTAATTATTATCTTAACGATTTGATGGGTTATCTTGCATGGAATTTCACAAACCATGAAAAAATCATGCAACCAAAACAAAACCATTGAATGTGTTTCATAGTTTGGATGCACACTTATACATAACATTTTCCAAATGTGTCAAGCCCTACAGTCTAGTATGAAATGTTTTTAAGACATTCTCAAATGGTGATAAAATTGTGCACATTCCCAATAACATTAAAGAATACCAAAAATACATAAATGACCCATGATGATACCCTATCATTATGTAATAAAATTATTGGGAAAATCACAAAATAAATTACATGATGTTACAAATTCCCCATCATAGTTTCTTCATTCCCCATCAATAATCTTGTCAAAAGATATAATATGATGGAAAAAGAATAAATACCTTAATCATATTATAGGGGTGATGGTTAATGTTCTGTAATAGAGACCCATCGAAAAGATAACAGTAACAACCCAATCTTTCATTAATGGAAATCCATTTTGATCTAATTAAATGTCTCGTTATGAAAAAAATTTTATTTAAAATGTCAACTTCATTTGTTTTATGTAAAGAACTGTGACTGTTACTAATATATCCATTGAACAGTGATCATGTGATTAGTATTAATATAAGGAAGTAACAAATCCATTTTTCTAAGACAAACAAAGCGATGACCTCATCTAGTAGGTGTTCTCTATATAAAGCCCATTTTTTCAGAGCTCGGAAAGGAGGTGGCGTCATTGTGATTTCATCTTGACCAATCCGAATCCAAGATTGAATATGTTAAGCTCGAGCGGGACTACCTATGAGAGAAATAGATGTGGATATAGATTACCACCCGAACAATGTTATCCGAGCCACCCCAAGATTCTGTCATCATCACACACCTTAATCTTCAGTCTTATGTAGTTGTTATAAGGGGTTATGCAACAACGCCCTAGTACTAAGGTTATGTGCATTACTTTTGGGTATAATAATGAATATACTTTCATTTTATTATTGATACCTTGTAAATTGTTTTTTTAAAGTGAAAATAGTATATTTAGTTAATGTTCAACTAAGAAATATATTTTGATTAATTAATGTATTTTTTAATTATATAATATTTTAATAAAATATTATTATTGTTATTAAATTCATTTTTATTAAATATAAATGTTCTTATAATTTTCTGAATGTAATCGTAATTTTTAATAATGTTTGAAAGGCATTTTTGTCAAAACCCGTGAAATTTCGAAAAATGTCGATTTTTATATTAAAAGGAAATATTAAAAAATTTATAAAATTATTTAGAAAAAATAAATATTATTTCTAGAAGCAGGTCGTTGAAATTATCCAATGGTTACTTTTTCATAATTTTCTGGCACATGTTAATTTTTGAGTAAAAATTAAATACCATTTAAATTTATAATTTGTTTTATGACATCATAATGACTGAATAGGGATGTAATAAAATACTATATGACTTATGGTCTGCCAATATATATTTTACCATTAAAATAATGTGATTTTGGGTTTGTTTGAATAATTTTACAAAGCATTAATGGACACTCCATGACTTATTAAACATCTTATATTTTTAAATTGTTTTCTTTAGGAGTGTGACGCTTTCCACATAAGAAACCCCATTATTTTAATTGTTTCGGACTTTGGAATTATAAAATGTTGTTTTCCACTCCCCTTTTCAAAAAATATAGTGGTAAAAACTATGGGCTGGTTTTGGGTTTGGAATAGTTTAATGAGAGGTGTCCCAAATATAAATAATAAAGAATTTCCTCACCTTTCCTATATATACCCACCCAAGATCCCACTTCCTCCACAGTCAAAGCCTTTGAGTTCGTCCAACCTCTGCCATTCTCTTTATAGAATCCTCCCAAGGTGTCCCATGCTACCAAGAAACCCCTCTCAAGCCTCTCCCATTCCTTTGGAAGCCACTTCCACGTAAGGGTTTTTCTCCCTTTCTCATTTTGTCCAATATTCATTAAATTTTTATACCCTTTTAATTCCAATTATAAATGTTGCGGAATGGTTTCAAACCTCCCCCATAGTTCCCTTTTTATGTTTCAATGATGGGACACCCCTTTCTCTCTCATTAAATTCCTCCCATATACTGTCGTTACTATGACGAAATTCCAAAAGGGATTTCTCTCTCCTCATTTACATTCAAGAAATTATTTTGTATCATGACTATAAATTCCCATTCAATTGATGGGACATTATCTATATAAACCACTTTCTATCCATTTCATGTACATATGATGAGACACCCCTTTATCTCTCGTGAACCATTTTTATGAATTCATACGTCACGCCGTTATGCTGCCGAAATTGCACTGATTTTCATAGCCAATGTAACTGTGTAGGGAATACCATGCCCATTTCACAATCAAATGTATTCACATTTATGAAAATTTACATATTTAGTATAAATTTTCATGTATTAATTCCTCATTCCTTTATCATGTAGTAAATTATTAAGTTTCTTGAATCCATGTTATATGATCTATGTTTCACACTTATGTATGAAATGAAATTTTAAGAAGGGTGCGCCCTTATAGTGCTCCAATAAATTGGATAAATCATAGTAACATTATATGTCATGTGCAATGGGTGTTTACTCATTCTTATTCATGTTCAACAAGGTTTTACTCATGCTTCATGTGCAATGAGGATTTTCACATGCTCTACGTGCAATGAGACTTGGATCAGGCTAATTCCATGTTAAGTATTATTGCCACATTTCCATGTTATGATTATCATGATTTATCATGCCTTTATGTTTATGTTTCTCTTGTTCTCTATTAATATTCGTATTTTCTAACATGTACTGTATTCCTCATGTTATTCCCTGATTATTCCCTTATTGGTCTTATAGCTCACACATTTTTATGCATGTCCTCAGGTTATCACATGCAATGATAAGTATAAGGGAATGTAGTGATCATGTAAATGATGTTTTCAATAAAGATATCTTATTTAATGTTTTATGTTGTTATGTAATGATCCTAATCCCCAAATACACTAGATCAATCAATGTTCTTTGTTTTATCAAGTGAATTTTATGTAATAAATTATGTTTAATGGTGTAATAAAAAGTAGGCCTTTAATACTTGGTATTAGAGGATATGTTTAGTTATATCTGTGATTAGGATTAGAAAACACTAGTGAAGCCTTAAATATAAGACTATGTATAATAAAAACATCCATGACATTTGGTGATCATTGAGTAAGTGTATTATCATGAAAAGACATCCATGTCTGGATACGAGAAGGTAGAGGCAGGTCTAGCACAGATTTATCGTAGGGGTAAAACTAAAAAACACTAATTTGAGCTAGACTCGAATGGGATGTGGTGCATAAAAATGGTCTTTGTTTCATTCTTGGTTATGACACTCTCGGGGGATATGCTTCAATAAATTCAGATGCTTAGTATTAACCATTAATAAGTGACAAAAAAGTGCCCTAATAATATATGTTAGAAAGTAAATCTTGATAACATAGACTGAAGACAATAGATTCATATGTTAAGGAAATAAAATTCATTTTCATGTGGTTAGTTTTGTCTTTGTATTACACTTTATGTGTCACCCATAACAGTCCTTTAACTCCCTCCAATGGATGGTAATAGGAGGACTCTGGATACCAACCGATTTGACGGTCAATGTAATGGCAGTACTAATGAGATGCCCAATCCAATGGGAGTAGGAATCGTAAACTTTTTCATGATTATATCTTAGCTAATTCAATCTTTAAATATAAACATGGGTCAATTGGAACGATCAACATCCCCTAAGAAAGAACAGGTTTCTATCAAGAGTTTCATGGTACAACAACCTCCTACATTTAATAGATCATCCGATCTCGCAATCATTGAACAATGGATCAACTCTGTTGAAAAGATCTTATCCATCCTTAAACATTCTGAAAAAATAGAAGGTTCTTATGGATGATTATCATATGGAGGGTGAAGCTGGTCAATGGTGGGATTTGATCCAAAATACGAAGCCTTCCGGGGATATCGAGGCATTGGAATGAAAGGATTTCCGGAAGATTATTTTTGAAAAATATTTTCCACACACCCTCCATCTTAATATTTAAAGGGACTTCCTTTCCCTCAAGAAAAAAGATGAAAAATATATTCGAGTGTACGAGGTGGACATTACATGGCTTGCACGATACGCTTCGGGCTTTGTTTTCACCCTCGAATGCAAGGTAGACTACTTCTTTGGTGGGATGAAACCTAGCCTGCAGAAAGCGCTGGCAATCCGCGACATCGACAGCTGTGAGAAAATTGTCTAATTTTCACTCATGGTCGAAATGGATAATGGAGAATCTCAAAGGTATCATTTGGATAAGAAGAATAATGTGGAATTCAATTCTGGTTGTCTGATGGATAAATCCAATGATGCTATTAAAATCCAACACCCCACATGCTAATGGTGCGGAAAGAAGCACCATGTAAATTGCATGAAGTGGATGAAGAAATTCTTTAGCTGTTGAAGAGAAGGGAACCTAGGTATTAACAATTGGCAAGAATGACTCGTGGATGCGACAGAGGAGAGGAACAATAGGTTCGAACATCAACGTGTGGTTCCTTGCTACAACTGAAAATAACTAGGGCATCTGAAAATCAGTTCCCTAAGCCGAGGGTTTTCATAGGCAACCAACAACCTCCAATGAAGAAAGGGTGATATTTTTCCATCACTAATGACAAGGTGAAAAACTGCAATGATGTGGTGACTAGTATGCTAGTTATTCATTCAATAATGGAAAACATACTTTTTGATTTGGGTTCAACAAATTGTTTTATATCTCGAATGTTTAGTAGAACAATCCCAACTCCACCAAAAATCATGGATGTGAAGATGTTGGTGAGTATGTAAAAAGGGGAAATAATGGAATACCATGTATATATCTCCTCCCATGTCATAATTTTTTGATTAAACATCCCACCTAACTTCATCATACACCCTCTAGTGGAATTCGATGCAATTCATGGCATAGAATGAATTTCCTTATATAGAGCCATCATAAATTGTCGTGGGAGCGAAATAACACTCTATATGGAGAATCAACCCCCGATTCCTTACAAGTGCAAGGAGGAAGATGAATCTCCTTTAGCTACATCATCTCAAGAATGGATATTAATTCCCTATGAGCATGCGTATCTGGATCAGATGATTGACTCTAAGGAGGAAACCATTCTAGAAGACCTGCCTATTGTGAGGGAATTCTCTAATATGTTTCTTGAAGTATTTTCTATTCTTCATCCTAGAAGAGATTTCAAATTCTCAATTGATCTTATACCTGGGGCATTACCAATATACAATACTCCGTATAGAATGGTTGTTGTGGTGCATGATGATATGAAGAAACAACTACAATAGAATCTGGATAAATGGTTTACACGTCCAAGTGTTTCACTATGGGGTGCACCAGTCCTCTTCTTCAAGTAGAAATATGGGTGAATGCATCATTTCATTGATTATTGTGAGCTTAACAAAATAATTATTAAGAAAATGTATCCTCTCCCACGAATAGATGAATTTTCGATCAACTGCATTTAACAAAATAATTCTCCAAGGTGGATATGCGGTCGGGATATTATCATGTAATGATGAAGAAGGATGATATCCCCAAGACTGTTATTCATACAAGATACATGCACTATAAATTCAAAGTAATGCCTTTAGGAATCACCAATTCTCCAGCAATCATCATGGACTTGATTTTTAGAGTCTTTAGATATTACCTAGACAAATTTGTGGAAGTGTTTATAGATGATATTCTATTGTACTCCAAAATCAAGGCATATCATGTGGATCATTTAAGAACTGTAATAGAGACCTTCCAGATGGAGAGGCTCTATGCAATGTATAACAAGTGTGAGTTCTGGCTGAAGGAGGTCTCATTCAAGGGACATATCATCATAATAAATGGGATATCTTTGGATCCAACCAAAATAGATGCAATTGAGGGATGTCCAAGGCCAACATCGGTAACAGATATCCATAGCTTCATGGGGTTAGGTGGATAATATTGACGATTTTTTAGAATTTTCTCACGATTGTACAAACGTCATACCAAGATAACTCAAAAGTGAGTGAAGTTTTCTTGGAGTAATGAATGTGACGAAAGATTCAGGGATTTGAAAAGGAGTCTTATCACTATGCTTATGCTCACATTACCCAGTAGTGGAGAAATATTTGTGGTATTCAGTGATTCTTCAATGAAGGGAATGGGATTTGTGTTGATTATAAAATGAAAATGTCATTGCCTATGCTTCAAGGAAATTGAAAGTTCATGAACAGAACTATCCAACACATGACCTTGAGTTGGCTGTAGTAATCTTCACTTTGAAAATTTATCCTCATTAAATCATTGGGGATAAGTGTGAAATATATAAGAACCACAAAATCCTCAAGTATATATTCACATAGAATGAATAGAACATGCGCCAATAAATATGGTTAGAGATAATCAAATACTATGACTGGTTAATCCATTACCACCCTGGGATAGAAAACAAGGTGGCAGATTCCCTAAGTAGAAATGACCAAGGGATTCTATCATTGATGAGAATTGAAAAGAATCCAGCCTTCTTAGATTTTCTAAAGATGGGCATAAGAATAAAATTGAAGTGAACATTTTCAATCATTTCACAAATGATTTCTCAACCATCCCTTTTGGAAAGGTTAAAAGATGCTCAAAAAGATGATGCTAGAATTCAGGAAAAATTAGAAGCTATCCGAAAAAGGAAATCCATAGAGTTTAATGTTAATGCATATATAATTGTGAGATTTGGGAAAATACTATATGTTCCATCATGTCTGGAGATGAAGAAGAAACTTTTGGATGATACACATTGTTCAAATTTCTCTACTCACCTAGGAAACACAAAGATGTATCGTGATATCCAAGTTCATTATTGGTGGGATAATATGATGAAGGAGATCACCGAATAATCATCAAATTTCTTGGTATGTCAGCATGTGAAGGAAGAGAGGTTAAAGTCTAAGGGGTTGATGCAACCATTACCCATACTAGAATAAAAATGGGAGAACATAACCATGGACTTTGTCACCGGATATCGGAAGGCATCCAAAGGAAATTATGCATTCTGGGTTGTTGTGGATCGTTTATAAAGACTGCACTCATCCTTACAATTCAGGAGGATCTCTCATTGGTTCAGCTGGAACAGATATATATCAGGGATGTGGTGAGGCTTCATGTAGTAGCACTATCTATTCTGTCTGATCGAGATCCAAGATTCAATTGTATGTTTTGGAAGAGACTTCAACATGCTATGAATACTGCACTAAACTTCAGTATAGCCTATCATCCTCAAACAAATGGCCAATCCCAGCGGACTATCTAAACACTTTTAGGACATGTTGAGAGCATGATAAATCAACTTTAAAGGAGGATGGGATCAACATATTCTTCTGGTTTAGTTCTCTTATTATAATAGTTTCCACTCAAGCATCCAAATGGAACCATATGAAACCCTTTATGGGAGAAGGTAAAAACCACTGGCATGTTGGGATGTGGTCAGTGGGTCTAAGCTGCTTGGACCAGAAATGGTTGATAAAATGGTGGAGTTGGTGAAAACCAGTCAGCAGCATATCAAAGCATCCTATAGTCGACAAACGAGTTATGCAGACAACCATCGATGAGACCTTGAGATTAATGTTGGAGACATGGTATTTCTATGCATATCTCCATGGAAGAATGTAATGAGGTTTGGATATAATGGGATGTGAAGTCGAAGGTACATTGGCCCCTTCGAGATTCGTGATCATGTTAGGGTCATGGCCTATATACTAGCACTTCCACCTACCATGGCCAAAGTATATGATTTCTTTCGAGTATCCCTCACAAGGAAGTACATACTAGAACCTTCAATGTACTCACTTCAAAGGTGGTAATGTTATATTATGATCTTTCTTATAAGGAGAAACAAGTGAAGATCACAGATCATAGAGAGAATGTTCCATGAAATAAGACAATGCCCCTCATCAAGATGTTGTGGTGAAACAAAAGTTCGAAGAAGCGATGTAGGAATTAGAGGAGATGAGAAAGTATAGTTACCCACATCTGTTTTAGTGTGGTAAAACAAAATTTTGGGGGGGAAGTTTTTTATGTGGAGAGTATTGTAACAACCCAAAAATTCATTAATGTAAATCCATCTTTTTCTAATGAAAAGTCTCTTTATATAAAATTTTTATATAAAATGTCAACATCTTTGGTTTTATGTTATATATTGTGACCGTTTCTAATATATCCATTAAAAATCGATCACATGATTAGTATTAATATAAGTTTTTAAGAAATCCAATTTACTCAGATAAAAGAAGAGATGGCCTCATCTAGTAGATGTTCCCCATACGAAGCCCATTTTTCAGAGCTCCAAAAGGAGTTGGCATCATTGGGATTCAGTCTTGAAAAAGCCCAATCCAAGATTGAATATGTTAAGTTCAAGCGGGACCTCCTACGAGAGTGGTAGAAATTGATAGAGATTACCACCCAAGCAATGTTATATGAGCAAACCCAAGAGACTGTCACCATCGCACACCTTATTCTTCAGTCTAATGAGGCTGTTATAAGGGGTTATGTAACATGACCTTAGTAATATGGTTATGTAATTTTTTTATATAATAATGAATATACATTAATTTTATTACTCTGACATTATAAATAGTTTTTTTAAAGCGCAAATAGTATTCTTAGTTCATGTTAAAATAAGAAATATATATTGAGGAATTTTTGGATTTTTGAATTAAATAATCTTTTAATAAAATATAATTATTTTTATTAAATGCATTTTTATTAAATATAAATGATCGTATATTTTTATTAATGCAATCTTAATTTTTATTATGGTTTGAAATACATTTTTTATAAATCCCGTGAATTTTCAATAAATAAAGGTTTTTATTTTAAAAGTGAAAATTTACTTAAATAGAAAAATATTTACATAAAATAATAATTATTTCTAGAATCAAGAGGTCAAAATTATTTAATGGTGAAATTTTTCTAATTTTCGGATACAGTCAAATTTTTAGGTGAAAATTAAATAATGTTTAAATATATAATATGTTTTAAGACATCATAATGACCCAACAGGGATTTAAAAGAAACTATAATCCTTATTTTCGGAAAATATATGTTTTACCATTAAAATAATGTGATTTTGGGGTTGTTTTACTTATTTTAATAAGAATTAATTGACCCTTCCAGACACATTATACATTTTGTCTTTTTAAATTGTTTTCCCTGGGAGTGTGACTCAGCTCCACATAAGAAACCCCATTATTTTAAGAAGTTGGTACTTTGGCCTTGTAAAATATTTTATTTCACACCCCTTTTCCAAAAACCATGGGAAAAACCATGGTCTGGATTTTGGTTTAGATTATTTTAATGTGAGGTGTCCCCAACCTGAATAATAATGAATTCTCTCACATTTCATAAATAAACCCACCCAAACACCCACTTCCACCTCACTCAAAGCCTATGGAGTTCATCCAACCTCTGCCTTCTTCTCTATATAATCCTCCAAAGGTGCCCCAATCTCCCAAGAATCCTCTATAAAGATTCATTGAAGCCTTTGTAAGCCACTTCGAAATATGAGTTTTTCTTCCTTTCTAATTTTTTTCCAATATTCATTAAATTGTTATTTACTATTAATATCCATTATAAATGTTGGGGTATGGTTTCTTTCATCCAAAATACTTCCCTATTTTAGTTTGAATGATTTGAAACCCCTTTATATCTCATTAAATGCCTCTCATCTACACCTGTAACTATGCTGAAATTCCGAAAGGAATTTCTCTCTCCTCTTTTACATTCGAGCAATTATTTTGTATCATGAATCTAAATTCCATTAAAATAATTGGGACATGAGTATATATGACCCCCTTAATTTCCATTTTATGTACATATGAGAAGACAACCATTTCTCTCTCATCAACCTTTTTTATGAATTCTTACGGCATGCCGTTACGCTGTCGAAATTGCAACTATTTTCTATGCCAAAGTCGATGTATAGTGAATACCATGCCCATTTATCAATCAAGGGTATTAACCTTTATGGAAATTTACTTATTGATTATAAATTCTCATTTATGAATTCCACATTAATTTATCATGGAATAAATTATTATGTTTTATGAATCCATGTTATATGATCCATGTGGCACATTTATGCAAGAAATGAAATGTTTAATAAGGTTGCACCCTTATAGAACTCCAACGGATTAGCTGAAGTATAGTATAATGATACATCATGTGAAATGTGTCTTTACTCTTTTAGTTCATGTGCAATGAGGTTTTACACATGATTCATGTGCAATGTGGATTTACTCATGCTCCATGTTCAATGAGCCTTGGCTCGTTCTAATTCCATGTTTAGTGTTGTTGTCACCTTTCCGTGTTATGATTATCATGCTTTATAATGCCGTTGTGTTTATGCTTTTCTTGTGCTCTATTGATATGCCTATTCTCTAACATTTATTCTATTCCCCATGTGATTACATAATTTTTCCCTTACTGGGATTTATAGCTCACCCCTTTCTTATGCATGTCCTCATTTTATCCCATGCAATGCTATGTATGAGAGAATATAGTGGTCATGTAAAGGATGTTTTCAATAAATATGTTTTATATCATGTTTTATGTTGTTATTTAATGATCCAAAGCCCCATAGACATTATACCTCTCGATCTTCAATGTTGTATCAAGTGAATTTTATGTCATAAAATAGGTTTAATTGTGTAATAAAAAGAAGGGTTGTCAAAATAACAACATACACAACTCCAAGATCATAAGACCCAAATAATCCCACATCTCTAAAATAAAAAGACATGATACCAAGCATAGGTCTACCCAAAATTCGATGAATAACCATAATTTTAAAACGTAAGAATAAAAAGTTACATAATACCAAAGAATATTCATTAAATATTCAATTAGGACAATAATAAATGTTCGGAAATCAATAATAATTGTAATAAATAAATATGGATATCTACCATGAGTACATTCTCTCTGGTAAACTATGATTATTCAACAGAGACTATCATACATCGATGAGCTCCTTAAAAAAATCACAAATATCACTATGTGACTTGCTTATACAAAATATACATCATCTTATTTACATATGTACAATACCAATGTTTATACTAGTCCAAATAGAAAGAGCTCTCAGATCAAGGTTAGTGTAATAAAGGGCACTATACTATCACATGGAAGATCATTTGAAATATAAATTTTCATCTCTAACCCCAAATTCCAAATAAGGGGAATAACATTGAATGAAAATCAGGATATCATGAACTGAACCCATTGTTTCATAAACATACAAAAACTATCCAAATAATTTTCTGCAATATATCATCACAAATATCTAGAAATAATAGTTTTCAAAAAACTCATAATCCATAATAACTAATGCACAAACAGTTTCCACTCAATTATCCAAAAAAACTAGCTAGAAACTAGTAGTTCATCCATGTATTGAAATGATTCACTCCTTAGCCTATGCTTTCAGCCCTATTATCAGGAAAAATATTCTACCCCATAGTTATGATCTAATATTCATGACCAGAAATTTCTTTATTCAATATAAAATTTTACAAAAACTCAAAAGGCGGGCTTGTCTACCATATGATCTATAATACATTGAATATATTTAACACACTTACTTAGAATGGCCAGGTGGTCCACAATATAATCTATTAGTATTACTCATATTTTCCCAAGTATACTGAATAATATAAATTAAAAATGTGGCATTTAGGCATTCATGATTTTTTTATTCCTCCACATTAGCTGAAAATTCCCATTCAGAAATATATGGATAAGAGATCATCTATTATGTATGAATGAAAATAACATGGTGCGGGTGAAGTAATTTTCTATAATATACATATGTATGTAATTCATTACCAACATGATCATATATAAAACATATAAACCATGATAAATTAATTACATACATCACAACTAATACAACATCTTGACTAAATCTCAATAACTCAAAAATACTCTCTTTATTCACTTCCTCGGGAAAAAAATGAATGAATGTTTATATTATTAATTTCCCCATATATTATTTCATACATTCAAGATTTAATGCCATGTTCCCACCACTCCAAGAAAGGATCTTAAAATATGGAGCAGATAGCCATGGCCTTTAGAGATTCAGGAGTCTTGAGAGTTTATATATCACATAAACTTCTTTATGCCACCAAAATACCTCAATATGAACTCATTCAATTTTATCATAATGTATAATATATTCTCGGAATTCATGGATGGTTTTAACATTTTTTAATTTCCTATATCCACCACTAAATATGTAGTCTTGATAGAGTCATTGATAGGAGATTCGAATTCTAGAAAATGTGAAGAAGTACCACATGGAACGGACCATTGGACCAACATTCTATCATTACTAATAAAATTTTTGGAAGACATATCTATGCATAACAAATAACATGCATATCAACTAACCCAACAAAAAATATAATAAAACAAAAAAAATATTTTATAAAAAATTCATAACCCATTTTAATGAAAGCATTATTGATTTCAAAACACATAAGATCTCACCATTTATAAAACCCTACTAATTATTTCAACATCATATATATTTTCACTAATCAATTATATTATAAAAACCCATTTTCCAGATCTTGGAATTTATTAAATGGTTTCAAAAACCAATTAACAATTTTTTAATTTATAAAAACCATTTCCATTTATATCCATTACAAACAAAACTTTCATCTTCAGAATTATTTTACTAAATCACATAAAGTAATATATAATTAGTTTTTCAAAAAACATAATTCATAATTCTAACTTTTTGGTAGTTTAAATAATTTCACAAAGAACATTCCAAAACTATTATTAAGGAATGGTTTCTTATTCACACGATACTTAAAATTATTAATAAGGGATTAAATTTAAAAAAAAGAATGAAACAATATACTTCCATAACCCTTATAAATGACCACACATATGTGAATTAAGTTGTAATAAATTGGATATAGTTTCATATTTATAGGATTGTTAGAACTGTAATAAGATTGTTCATATGGGGTGTAAAACCACAGTCCATCCCAAAAACCCTTCATGACTGATTTTTTAATCAGCTGCAACGGTTCATCATAGTTTACAAGACAGTGAAAATATGGTTCCACTGATATCACTCTTCTTTTATTTTTCAAAATTCATAAGAGACTACTATAATCAAACATACAATATTTGGGAGTATAAATAATTTTTTTTCATAGGGAAAAGAATAACTCAAATTAAATACCCAAGTAGAAACATCCCTGGTAAATTATATATAACCATGAAGGGGTAGTGATCAAGAACCCACTTATAGACAACCCCTTGTGTCTTAAATTTTTTTATCTCATTTCTATCTGGACTCACCCAAAATAAAAAAAACAATTTCAAATAAGAGTATTTATATTTAATAAAAAAACTATCATTTGACATAATTTGTAACGAACTAACTATGAATACCATATAAGCTGATGCCCAAATTGATTCTCTACTAACATAGATTGTGTTACCAATCTCCATTGTCTAACGAAATGTACCTAGTCATTAAAAACATGGAATGATTCCCCCCACAAAATATTACAATAACAATAATATAGTATAATGATGAATAATCATTATATATATATATATATCAATCAATACATATATATCATAGTAAAAATAATCAGTAAAAATATATATATTGAGAACAAAATCACTAAAACCCTTATTCTAGTGATCCATGACCACCCAACAAGCCCCAAAGAACCCACAAATTGTCACCATGAATGGACATAATATGTTAGGTGTTATAATGAACCACTACAATTTAAACTACATGAATTTGACCAATACTAATGGTTTGGACCAAATCATCAGTATAGTTAACTAATTAAGACCTATACAAACAGTTTTGCTAAACCTAAAATGAACATATACAAATGGGTTTTTCCAAACAGTTAGTAAAGGTCCACCAAATTCCAAATGGTTCATAATAACCCTTAGTATTGCTAAAAAATCACTGAACCTATACAAATTGTTCTCAAAATCGTTGGTATAGCTCTATACAAATTTTTTTAGTACCATTGTTAAATGTAAACATATATCTAATATAATATATTGTCAACTAAAATTATATAAATAAATAGTTAAAATAAAGAAAAAAATGGGAAGGAACATCTGGACATCTTTATCTATTCATATGAAGAAATGTCGAAATAGTCCATTAAGCTCATGGAATAATATGAGGAGTAAGAAAAAATCATAGAGAGAGACCTTCGAGATGATTTCAGAAAATATCAAACGTACTCAATCTATAAAAAAGACATCCTATTAGAACACCACTTCAATGGAACAAAAATCAATGTGGTTGTGTACATCCAAACATGGGATAAGCATGTCAATTTCAATGAAGACTCTTTCAACAATGTAATAGATTTAAATATCCAATCCCATCATTAGGGGATATATCGAGTAAGAAGTTAAATTCTTTTTAGTATCACAATAAATGATGTTGTGAGATATTTATACGCCAAATGCTTTTGGCCTTGAATTTTCTTGTTTTCTAGTATTCTTCAAAAGTAATTTTGTTAATAAAAATTTATTCATAGTAGTAAACATATATATATATATATATATATATTTGAAATTATGTTATAAAGTCATGTGAGGTTAGTTGTAAGTCGTTGGATTATATACGGGGTGTGCTGGGATGATAACCAATCCTGGTTTTCTTGAATTACCTATACCAACAGTTCTATGAAACCATTGGTACTGGTTTTCAATATTACCTTTAACAATAGTTTTCCCAAAACCGTTTGTGTGGACCTATCCTAAAGACAAACCAGTAGAAGGTCCTCCAAACCATTTTTATAGGTTATTTTTTATTTTCGATGATAATAAATTTCATCAAATGCCAAAATATACATTGAGGGAGTGAGATAAAGTAGCTTGTTTGATTCAACTATAGATTATATTCAATTAATTCGGGAGGTAATTGAAAGATTATAGAATTTTAATATTAATGGGGGAATATGAAAATTAGTCTAAGAATATATTTTAAACATTTATAAACACATTTATTAAAAGAAACCATTAAAACAATCTACTTGAACATTTATTATCAAATAATTTTTTTGAAACTCTTTGAAAACGATTTCAGAATCCATTGTCATGTAATCCGGAAAGGATGATAATGTTAACATAAAAATTAGTGATGTATTACATATTTATACAATATAGTCAATGTGATTAATAATAATTAATTAAGAAGGAAAGGAAAATCTATATCTATATGGTTTTAGAACCATGTACAAGCATTCCATTTTAAATAATCATATTTGTTCATTTCAAAATCATATTTAAACAATTAATTATTTATATTTCAAATGATTAAATATTTTTAAACAAATTAATTAATAAATTATTTTATATAAAAAATTAATATAAATCCAAAAGTCATATAATATAGTTTACAATAGTGTTATATATATATACACTCCAAATACAAACATGTGAGAAATATGCTGACGCGCCAATTTGGTATGATAGTTCCATATTATATGGTAATAACAATTTTAATATGGAAAATTATATACTTACGTCTATAAAACCAAGGACTAAATGACGCATAATTATCACCTAACAAATGTTGATCTATGAAATTTTTTTAGAACATTTTAAATTATAATGTTTCACCCAAAATCACTAGCTAACTACATAAGGCTTGCATGTTCAATAGTAAAAAATGGTGACAAATTTATTTTAATGCTGCTTGAAATAGAATTAAATATCATTATTCATTAAAATATTTTATGTTTCCCTCTAAAGGACATGACAATTATTTAAACAAAAACATGAATTTTCCCAAATATGGATCCACTAGTATAACAAAAAACTATTTTAATCAATTTTCAAAAATAAGGATTTTGAAATAAAGTCACTATTATATTTCAACAACCAATTTCTAAACATAATTATAGAAATTTAATATTTAGACATTTAAACTAAATATTATATCATACACCCAATTAATTGGAATTTTGTTTTCCCATAAACAGTCCATTAAATTTTAATTCAAAGACTTTAAAATATTTTAACCATTTAAAAAGTGTAATAATACATTCCTCTTTTCGTTATTCATCAATAAAATTCCAATTATTACATTGAAACTATCTTCAATTATTTCCAAATCCTTTAAAAATATTCTATATTAAAAAGGGAATTAAAACACACTTACATTCAAAAATAATAATTAAAATTGAAAATTGTCCATTGATATAATCATCAATTAATTCAGAATCATTCTATATAATTCAATATTTATTAGGTAACAATTTTAGATTATTTTCAAAAATAATCATTAAAATTCCAAACTAACCATTAAAACTATCATTTATTTCAATGAATAAATAACTCATTTAAAGAATTTATTAAAACATAAAAATGATTGAATCAGTTTCAAAACATGTGTTTACACCCTCATTTGATAAAGATAAATAATTTATTTAATATAAACCAAGAACAAAATTATCAAAACAATGTTAAAATCATACAAATAGTTTTACTGTTCATTTCATTAAATCATGAATTTAAAACTTTTTTGAAAACATCCACTACATAAATTAATTTTATTCAATCCATGTAAGTTCATATTAATAATTAAAACCCAATAAAAATCTCTCAATTTCTCCAAAATAACTTTTATAATCACCCTAATAATAAATCCATAAAAACAAGGAATTTATTAATTCACAAAATTGTGAGTGAATTGAATGTAAAATAAATTTCATTCAATCCATATTTAATACAATTGGTAAATGGTAAAATAATAATATAAGTGGAATTATATGTATTAATTTGATAAAAATTTTGATTAAAATTAGTAAACATGTACTTATGTATTATTTCAAAAAAATAATGTGGATGCTAATGAATATCATATAAACACCTACTTAAGAATTAAAAAAATTTACCTAAACAAATCAAAGATGATTATCTATTGATAGTGATCATAATATATGAGGTGATTAATTATAAAATAATATATTAGTGATCCTATATCTATAATTCCAAATCAATCAATCATGATCCAACAAAACAAGGTGCATTAAAAATATTATATTAGAAAGAATAAATATGATAACAGAGATACAAGATCAATAATAAAATAAATAACCCCAATATCATCACTACATTGAATTGATATTTTATTGGAAAAGAAAAGAGTTCAGGAGAGCCAAAATGTCTCCATTGGGCTTTAAAAAGGCAAAGGATCAGAAAATGATTGTGTGTGAGGAGTTTGGTGTTTATTATAGGGTTTATGAATTTCAATTAATATTTTAGTAACATTTATTACCATATGCATGGTTTACTGGGTTAAGTCACATTGTTTCCATGAACCATGCACAAAAATGAAACCAAAAAAGAGCCACTGGATGTTTTTATGGTTTAGCTACACATGTTGTCAATCTAGGCGCTAAACATGTGACCCCCTACTATCCAAGATTAAAACATAATCAAAGTATTCTCAGACCATGAAAAAACCAACGAAAGGCCTCAAAACCCCCAAAAATTAATGGAAAAACACCAGAAATGGCTGTTGAAGATAACCAATAATTGGGTAATTGAAACATTTGGTCAAAAAACATAAAAATAGGTAACATGTTGTTACAATACAGATAAAATATTTGTATAATATTTCTACCATTTATATTTATATATACCATATATAAAATTTAAATACATTAATATTTAAATTTGTTACCACATTTCATCAACTATCTCATGAGGATATTCTTCATAGTATACACTTTTGCGTTGAAACCCCCAACTAGGACACCTCATTTTTCAGACAGTATTTATAAAAAGATAAATCGAAATATACATGTTTTGAGAATATACATGTAATAAACCTGAATCATGTAAAATAGATCAAATGTTTACGATATTTTATTTATACCAGATATAAAAAATTATCTCCCAAATGGCTGAATATTATGGATGTCTTGGAGACTATATATACACATGGTAGAAATTTTAAAATTGAAAAAATAAAAGAAGTATCCAAATATATTATAATATTTCATTTTATTTATTCGAAATCATCTTACGACCATATATCAGTATCCCTGAGAGATGAAATCAAAATAAACTGTGGTATCTAATTGTAGGTATGGGAATTCTTATATAGAAATGTATCATATAATAATAAATGAAGGAGTAATATGGAAGAATTAAAAATAATTTTATTTTTAAAATTAATATTATCATAAAATTTAATAAAAAATGGATTAGTAATATTTATAAATAATTATATGGGTTGTAATAATTAAAAAAATAATTATAGAATGAATAATTCTCAAAATCAAATCCTTTTATTGTGATTCTAGATTTTAAGACACCATCATTAATATGAAACAGTTATTCCATATTTCTAAATTAATTTATGCCATGAACCTACCATTGTATCCAGGGGATATCAATTATAATTATTAATGTTATTTGAATTATTTTAATGTTCTTTTCAATTAATAAAATTAGATAAGTTCATATTAAACGTTTTGAGGATGTTTGGTCTTGAATCGTCAAAAAAACTATTGTAGGAAGGCTGTCGTTGATGTGGATTTTGGTTTAACATCATGAGATTATTAAATATTATATAGTTGTAAAAAAATTATTAATTTTTTACCAATATAAATGTTTGTAGGGAATATAAAAATATTCACATATTTTCATAAATATATTAGTTCATATATTTTTAGAAAGAGTATTTTCATTTTTCAAATTCTTGAAATCAAAATAATTTTCAAAATATTAAACATAAAATAACCATAATAATAGAAAAAATATATTATTTACTCATTAAATTCATACATATAACCAACCATGTTATATGGAGAAGAGAAATGAGTCACATATCTCAATAAAAGATGTATCCCACACATACTCAATATAGACAGTACCAGTTTCCACAAATTAGAAGTTTTAGTAACTATGTAATATCTTATATTTTTCAAAATATTACTTATATTATATATAAAATAAATACACATCTGATTGATAATTTTTAAATGTATATTCAATTATGGGGAAAATCAAACATATTTCATCATGAATATTTCTGTATATAAACAGGGAAGATGAATGTCTTCATTCATCATTTGATGGAATGGAAAAGGAATCTATTTTATCCACAATTATATTAATAGTTATAAATATAGTAAATAAATATTTAATTGTATTTAATGATAAAAATAATTTTAAATAGACATCGAAGATGAAATAAACATGAAAAAGTTCTCTTGATGGGTTATAAATCTCCAATAGATAACCAAATTATCTTAAACCTTAATCCTTCTAGAATTGATCTATTGATCAACCGAGGACCTCAATGATATTAAAATTAGTGTTGGGTTGTATTTAAGATGAAAATATTCAATCTAGAGTTCTTAATTTTTTGATGAATCCTTTAGATGAGTTATGTCGTTATATGTGAGGGCAGTGGAACTATTATAAATAGTCAATGTTAAAAAAATTACGACATTAACTATGTAAGGTGGAAATATCGTAGTCAATTTTTTTATAGAATATGTTATTTTTTAAATATACTCATCCAGTAAAATTAATATGCAGCTAAAATATATTTTATGGATTATCACTTATTTTAATGCTTATGATACCCATTTTTACCCACAAAGTTATAACTTTCATTTTTACCATTGTATCTTATCATTTTAAAAATAATTAGACTATAAATGAATATGTTGTTTGACATGATAATACAAAATATGGAATCCATTCTTGATGATTCAACATCTAAATATTGGTAAAATTAATTTCATTTTATTTTCAATAAACACAACGAATATCTATTTTAAAATGATATTTTTTAATAGATGATATAATTTTAATATATCACTATGCATATTATTTATTTAAATGGTTTTGAGTTGGGTATAACTAATTAATTAATTTTATATGTCATTTTATATGAATAAAATTGATCCTAACATTCCAAAAAAACTATTAAATTACTGGTAAAAATATAATTTTTTATTAGATTAAATTGTAAATTTGATTCCAAAATGACCAGAATAGGATTCTAAATTTGAAGAAAAAAATTATTTAAATATGTTATTTTATATAAATAATTAATTGGATAAGGAAAAAATAAAATTTATTTCTAATTCATTATAAACTCATTGTTATTTTATATATTTTATAGTTTTAAAAATTTAATTTTTTATTATTCTCTTAAAAAACCTCAATTTCAAAAATAAACCTAAAAAATTAAATATAATCCAACTGAATATTATAATTACAATAATTTATTAAATTTTATAGAATAATTTTTTTGAATATTCCCTTAATAATTATAATACTGAAAAAAGAACCCTTAAATTTTTTCGAACGAAAATAAATTTTTTAAAAATTAAAATAATTTAAAATAATTATTGGAATTTTATAATACATTATATTGTTAATAATTTTTTTATAGATTATTTTAATGAAAAATTTCTTGAAATTATTAATATAAATTCATTTATAAAATTAATTCTAATTATATACATTAAACATGTAATAATAATGTTTTGAAAAATTCATCTTTTTTACCATAAAATCATTTTATTGTCATTCCTAAAAAAGTAACAATAAATGTGTGAGTGAATGAGAATGTTGTTCCCTTTTTATGAATTTTTTTTATTTTAATATTCTATAAAAGAGAAATATAGATATTAAATAAATCATACAAAAAATAATGAATACGTAAATATATAGAAAAAACAATCCTTTAAACATTAATTATTATTTTGATTATATTATATAATTATTATAATACAAATTGAGTAATTAATTATTAAGAATTAATCAATATTATTTAATAATAAATTTTATCATTATTTGTTTTACTTTTATGCGTTCTTACAAATCCAATGATTAGGTTATAACAAATCAAACAAGAATAATAATGACAAGGTTCATTTAAACATGGTTTTATATGCATTACATTAGAATTGTAATAATTTCAAATAAAACACGGACAAAAATCATTGGATGTTATATTATTCCACCCTTACAAAAAATGATAACTCAATTTTTTAATTATTATATACTAATGGATTTAGCTATAGGTTTACCTATAAATGATTTGGATAAGTAGATAATTTATTTTCGGATATTTTCACCACTACTATAGGTGTGACAAGATATTATATCACATGTATTCCATAAAGAACATGTGAATTTTTTAAGGCCTATAATTGGAGGGGGAGTTTGAAAATATTAATGGATGTGTTATTTTTTCACGTAATGAATTAATGTTACTATTGAATTTATTTAAAAAGATAATAATAAATTCATGGTACATATACACATCCCAAGATCAAATTTTCATATCTATTGAGTGTCTAAATCCGAAATAATTTTGATTCTAATAAATAATGGGTATGATTAATTTCTCATATATAATGCATGAAATTTACATTTAATGGATTATATGATCCTTGGAAGAAAGTGGTTTTATTTAACATATCAAGAAATGATGTAATACAAGAAAAGTTAAAAATCAATAGTAATAAACCATTCATTGAAGATGTAATACATGAAATCATAAATTTTTATAAGTATCACACAATGAAATTCAATAATATAATACCGTTTAAAATACTTGTTAACAATATTTATAGTTATTAATAAATTAATTTACGAATTATCTAATAAAATAATCATGAATAAAAAATATTAAAACAACATGCAGTGAGTGGTCGAATTATTAGAATATATTAAATATTTTTTTATATCCATAAAAATATTATTTTTTTATTAAATTTATTACATGATCATTGAACCATCTATCCCATAAATGGGTTATCTACATCAACTGTATGGACAAAAAATTCATATATTTTCCTCCTTTCCATTATTTATGATATATTTATTTTAATATTGTTGAATTCATTCAACTTTTTCAAAATATTCATATAATTTAATCATTGATAATTTATTTTGAATTCAGGAGATTTATTTCAATTGATTGTAAACTTATCACATAATCATATGTTATTTTATTTAAAACACAAGGTGTTTCATTTAAAAAAAATTACATGTTTGGAACTACACAGATCTATTTTTTTACTCATTATATAATTCACCCTCTATATTGTTTAATCATTCCCTATTTCAATTTTTTTACAATGAAAATATATGTTTATATAATTCCATTTTCTATGGAGTGAACCTGTAACAATATCAAAATATGTTGGAAATGGTTATGAGAGTAACAACTAATGATGTCCTGGAATTATCACATAAATGAAATAATAAATCTTAATTTTCTGGGTTCTGTATGAATGTCAAAACATTCTTTACATATCCTAAAATTTTTTCATCGAATATATTAAATATATTGTCGGCATTTGTTTAATTAAAATATTTAATTTCTAAATAATATATTTTATCATAAGGATTGTTTTTTAAATGAATATCCATATCAATTCTCATATTCTAGACATGATATTTTTCATTCCTATTTAGTATATTGAATCAATAATGACAATTTAATATAGTCTTTCATTATGCAACCTAGCTACAATAGCATGTTTCCTTTTTGGGCATTCCAATGCAAGAAACATATTTCTAATAGACTCAATCCATTAGTTAGTTACATGTAGATTCGTATTTCAATTAATTGTGGAAGGTTTATGTAGTATGACGTGGTCTACCCTCTTATTATTAATCATTAAATAAATAGGAAAATCCATATACCCACAATTTTCAATCATAGTAATGAAATATATATTTATAAAATTGATATTTTAATTCATAAGTTATAAAAAATTCATAAAAAGTAAATATTGACATAATATTTTTATTAGATTACAACATAAAAAATTCTATATGATATTGAATAACTCAAAATATATTACATTACATAAGATAAATAAATAATTAACGAAATGGTAATCCCTAAATCATAAAAATAGTTTCCTATAAAATATATTCAAATAAAAAAATATCCTTATATAAGTTACGATGGATTATATTGAAAATATGAATAATCTATATAATGTAAAATATGAATTTGTAAATAGGTTTGTCGGTAACCACACTTTTCATATGCGAAATGATGATCAGGTTTATATCTAACCAACCATTTCCAGGGTTTTTACCCATTATTGCATAAGTTTTAGATCATGCATAAAATTTATCTATATTGTAGGGGTTGTAATTTTGAGTAAAACATACATAATTTACATTTCCAAAATTTTTATTTTTATCTAATTTTTTATCATATATTTTATATCATTAATATTTTTTTGTTTTCTAATATATTTTATTCTAAATAATATTCCATTTATTCAAAATAATAAATATCTAATAAAAACTATTAGAACATATTATATAGTAACATTGTTCTGATGTTTTCGTTATTCTGTACAAGATAAAACTAGATTGAATCGCATCATATTGAACATATTATAAATCATGGAAGACTGAAAACATAAATTTCTTCTAATATGTAGAAGAAAAATAAATATAATAAAATATTTTTTGGAAGAAATATTTTTACAATGAAAAATTATTTTATAAAACAAAATATATATCATAGGGAAAGGAGTACTAAATAAAAGGTGATCTCATGTGATTATATTGTTAATGCTTACTAAAAAACATAATGGAATGAAAATTTGATGAATAATATATTAGATATAAATTATAATCATACATTCCCATATGTTTATTATCATTAATATAAGATATATCCATTCATTGAATAAAAACATAAATAATTATGTGTTCAATTATAACCTGTAATATAGTTAGATAATTAATAACCTAAAAATTGTATTCCTTCTATCAAGGCCCCATGCATCGATATTATAAACAAATATATAAATCTTAAACTAATAATAAAATATATTATTACTGATGCGACTATAAGAGTCATCGAGGGGATATCTAATATTGAGACATGCACATTAGAAAACTATATTGAATGAATTTATAAAATTTTAATGACTGAATGATAAATATGATACATTCTAAATATTCAATATTAATACATTTCATTATTTGAGACTAACAGAAAAAATTTCATTATATTACATTGAAAATAAATACAAAAACATGATCTTATTTAATTTTTAAAAAATATTTTTGTTATATAATATGATAAAAACTCAAATTAAATATACTAATAATCAAATTTGGTTAATATAAAATATAATTTCAAGGTAATTTCATTAGAACATAACATAACAATTAGATGAAAATCCCTATTACATGGAAGAAATTATTTTTCTGAAAATTTATAGAGTAATTTTAATTTGAATTTCATTGTAAAAAGATGGAATGATTAAGAGAAATATTCTAATCTATTACTATGTATGATTTCCTTAAAAATAAAACATGGAGTAATAATTAATAACACTATTTTCACATATTTGTAAAAAAAATTCAAAGATTAATTGAATGTAAAACATCAAAACTTTTATATAAGAGGAATGCATAAGGAATTCCAAATTTTTAAAAAATGAAATTTATAAATATTTAAGTTACAAATAATACTATCCATGAAATGAATAAAATATAATTATAATAATGTTAAAAGTAATTTAAAAATTTAAATGAATATTATATTGATGAATACATTACCTAAGTTGAAACTTTTCAATAAAATGAATAATAAATAAGGTAAAGAAAAAGGTAATTAAAAAATTTTAATTTTAATAAATATTTTGAATAATATATGAAATTGGTATTTTATAAAATACCAAAAATAATAAATTTGGTGAATAATTATTAAGTTGCACAAAAAGTAAATTCTTCCATTATGTCTCTTTTATTGAGTCCAAACACATTTTATAAGTCCCCAAATGCTTAAATAAATCAAATATTAATCATTTAAATGACTAAAAACATTTTTAATATTTATTAAACTATCATATTTTAATTAATATCATTTATTATCTTCAATATTTTTTGTAAAAATAGTTATTTTCAAGGTATATTTTTTTGAGGTCGTTCAGTCTGTATCAATTAAAACACTCTTATTGGTTTACCGATGTCAAAGGGGTAACAGTTTCATCATAAAAATATTCATTATCATATATATTTTCAAATTGTTATTTAAATATACGTCAAGAACCATCAATGTAGGTTTATATTGAAAAACTATGCACATCATTAAATGGAAAATGTAGTGTCTATATAAATTTAATCTTCATTTTCATCAGACTAATTGACGGAAAATATATAAATTAGATAAAGGTGATAAATTTAAGAATAAAAAATAGTTTATTGATAATAAATTTTTTATTTTTATATATAAAAATGGCTACCATATGAGGATGATATGAAAAATAAATCATATTTCATAGTTTTGATATAGTCTATTGGTATGCTTATGTAATAAGATTATTTTCCACAATTTGGAAGTGATAAATATTATGTAACATATTACATTCCATAATTCCGTTCATTTCATTAACATGCTATATATTAATTTGACCAATAAATATAACAATCATTCAAAGGAGGTAAAAAAGATTAAAACCAACCCTATTGAGGTTTTTTGTCAATTCAAATGAATGATCAACGTTTTTATTACTCATAGGATGAAAATAATGTGGAAAACGTTATTACATAATAACTGTAACATTTATGTATAGTAAATATACTGATTTTATAATTTCTTAATAGGTATAATAGGATTATATGGAGATATATGATGAAATAATCCTCAAAACATCCCAAATATATTACAAATATTCCTTATATGACCATATTACCTAAAACATTAAGCCTTGTCAGATGGTTCTTTTAATGAGTGTAGGAAAAATCATAAACTTCAAAGGGAGTTGGTGTTGGATTTTCAAATGATAATGTCTTATAAGTATTAATTAAATTGTAATAATAATAATGGGAAGATTTTCCACATTTTATTTATGT
Organism: Viscum album; assembly: GCA_963277665.1. Lineage (NCBI taxonomy): Eukaryota > Viridiplantae > Streptophyta > Magnoliopsida > Santalales > Viscaceae > Viscum > Viscum album. Next base: position 323,285,250 of record OY728161.1, read on the forward strand.
TTAGATTAATGGTAATAAATATTTAATGATTTAAAATAATTTAACATTATTTACAACGAAATTTCGGACCTAATTTAGTTGATTTTCAAATATAGGATGGTTTATTGTAAAAATAAATACATTTAATTTATTTGAATCCTATTATAGATATATTTAAATGGTTGTTTCTTAGATTAACCCACTCAAAATCATTTTTACCCATATCGCGATGACATAAATTTTATTATGGTAACATTCATTTAGGAAAAGAATGATATTTATAATAAAATTCTTTAGGAATGTTGATTAAAAATATGGAAATAAATTTATATGATTTAACATTATGATATGAAACAAATAAATTTTATTATATATTCTATAAACACAATGAAATACGTTTTTATGTAAAATATCCCTTATAAGTATGAAACTTATTTAACTATGAAATTCAAAATATGATTGAGTTTGATGAAATTAATTTCACTAAAATTTAAAATATTAATTTTTCATAATAATTTTTTATTAATAAAAATCAATTGATGATTCCAAAAAGGCTAATAAATGTAATGATCCAAATCTAAATTTTTTATCTATTAAAATATAATCTTTTTCTATAATGTAAACATTGAATTCTAAATTAAAAATAATATTTTAATTTGATTCATATTTTTATCAAAAAATATATATTTCATATAAAATTAAAAAAAATTAATTTTTAAATCAATGATTCATCATGATGATTTACTAAATTTTTTTGTAATGCCGCAACCCCCGAAATCAATAGACGGTGCATTATTTTATTACATGGAATGATTAAAATGAATAAAACCTCGAAGTACTATTCAGATTAGTTTTCATAGAAAGATATATTACATACATAATAGCTATAATAAAATTGGAAATGAAAATAAAACATGATACACAACAAATTGAAAAGAATGACATCCTTTAACAAATACTCAATGTTTTCATCATAATAACCCAGGGAAAGTTACATAATATTGGTGGGCTACAATTCTTAGAAAGGATATATACGATGGATGAAATAATTAAATAATCTACATGGACAGTTAAATTACTAAACATAAGTTTTAATTTAACAATTACATAATTTATACTGAATATGGTATGGTAATAAATTGAATCATGTTGTATTATTAAAAATCTAATTATTAAATAAATCCATTTTTATGTCGACAAAAAAATATAAGGATAAATAATAACAAGGTCTTACTGAGGAAAATGCTTAATTTTTTGACGACATGGTTCTAAGGTATATATAACTACTACCATAAAGACTATTCACCAGATGGTTTAGCATACCATGTAAAAACCTATCGATTTTGGACATATACTTCATCTCAATATACTACATATAAATCATGGGACATTCATTAACGGGTCCCTAACACATAGGGCTTACATTAAATGGTCCCCTACTCGTGTCTTACATGTCAACATAATTCAACATAACAAATAAATAATATGACTCACCAAATACACATATTTAATAATAGATACAAGTATATAAAAAATAGATTAGAGGAAGATATGTGACATTATGTGTTATTAATAATTAAACATCGTCGAGGAAAATTAATCATTTCACATTTAATGTGTTCCATACCACATTCAAACATTTTAAATCATAATCATCATAAATAGAATAATTCAAATTAATGTAATAATATTAGGTTTGTTATGAGATTATTTATATAACATTAAAATGGTATTATGTACAATATATAAATGAAAATAGGGTCATGCTAACAAATAAGACTCAATTAAATTAAATCGAGACAATATCCATTAACTTGTGTTGTATTTTGGGTGAACATGTGTTAATCAATGGTATAATAGGCATAAAAACGTTCATCACATATAAATGGACTATATTAATATTTATGAAAACATATTTGATACTATAATGTTATTTTATTACTCTTTTATTAACAACCTTCATTTATTTTAACTATTTCGGGCGATAATTGCATCTATTTTGTTGTATGTTTTACCTTGTTATTTGTTGTTGTTATTAAATATTTAATTATTTAACAATCTAAAAAATGTAAATAATGATGTTAATATTATATAAATTATTTATAAATTTATATATAATAATCCATAAAATTTGGGGTCGGGGCGTTACAGTTGGTATTAGAGGCAGTTTAGTACTAACCTTGGAAGCTAGATTTAGATAAACTCTTATTAGAGCACATAGCCCGAAGATAGACATTGAGGATTAGTATAGAAGAACTTCCTAGAATTTTGGTATTGTAGAGATTTTGTGAGTTTTCCGAAAAATACATCCCTGTCTGGATACAAGCAGGTAGAGGCGACTCTGGCACAGATGTACCTAGGGGTAAAACCCAAAAACACCGGTTTGAGCTAGACTCGAATGGGAACTGGTGCACGACAACGGGCCTTGCTGCACTCTTGGTTACGAGACTCCCGGGGGATATGCTTAGGATAATTCTATTTTTCATTACAAACCACTATGAAGGGTTATGAGTATATACATTATCAAAGAAAAAATTTCTTTTTATGATTATGGATTATATCCATAAATAGTTCAATTTATGTAATGTGTTTTACAAATATGGAATTATGTATTTTAATTCATAAACTAATCTAGTTTATGACATTGTTTAGAAATGGCGCATAGTGGAAGGAATGGAAACCGTATCAATGCACGCACTCCATGTAGGGATTTCCCTCCTGCTCAAGATAATTATTGTGGATCTGGAGATACAACTGGTGCAGATCAACTTATTACCATACTGGGACAACTCACTCAGGTTATGAATAATAACCTTACTCGTATGGAGCACCCTGATCCGCAACATCGAGGATCAATGCTAGACCGTTTCATGAGGCAACAACCACCAACCTTCAATGGGAGTACAAATCCTATAGTAGATGAGCAATGGATAAATTCCTTAGAGAAAATATTCCATGCCTTTGGGGGTAGTGAAAGGGAGAAAGTTGTCATGGCAGTTTACCGCCTCACTGGAGATGCCGATCAATGGTGGTCACTAATTCAAAACACAAAGGAAGATGATGAATTAACAAACATGGAATGGAAGGAGTTCAAAGAGCTGTTCTTAGAAAAATACTTTCCTCGAGACCATAGAGAAGATATAGAAAGACAATTTTTGAGTCTGAGACAAAAGGAGGATGAGAATGTCGCAAAGTATGAGGCCAACTTTACAAGGTTAGCGAGGTATGTTACATATTATATACGTAACCCAAGGAGTAAGATTGATCGTTTCGTTGATGGGTTAAAACCATTTCTCCGTCGAGCTTTAGTATCACAAGCCTTCTCATCATACGAAGATATTGTCTCATGTGCAATCAAGACAGAAAAGGAATTCTCTATGTCTTATGACAACAAAGTAAAGCAAGAGAAGAAGAGAACGGGGCAACAAGAGACAGATAAAGGGAAAAAGGGAATGAAGGATTTTCCATTATGTGATAATTGTGGGAAGAATCACCCAGGTACTTACCTAAAAGGAATGGGAGTTTGTTATAAATGTGGAGAAAAGGTTCACCAGGCTCGTGATTGAAAGGGAAAGAAAGAGGCTATCAAAGTTGATTGCTACAACTGTAGGGAAATGGGGCATTATGCAAATAAATTTCCTAAGCGTCAAGGAAACATAACTCAGAAAAGGCCAAGGGATCAAGGCCAATCTTATGCTGTGACTACAGTTGAAGCGGAATAATTAATGTATTGGTGCTTTTGGACTCACGGATTATAATCTGGTTATAAGAATAATGTGATATATATAAATATTGTAATGCAGTAATTTTGATTTCATTAAGGTTTTAATATGATTAAGGTAATCATATTTTTAGTATGTGACAATAAGAGAAACTTTTCTTTGTTTGGGGAATCTGATGTTACAATAGATTTTGGAATTTAGAGACCTTTTAGAGAAAGTCTGGATGGAGGTATTTTGGATAACTATTAAGGTTGGAATGGATTAAGTTGAACCATGGATAGTATTGTTTAAGGTTAAAGCATTTCTGAAGATTATTTTTGGAATATTATAATACTATAGTTTTAGGAAAAGGACAACCTGCAGGGTGGGGCATAACCCATCGCGTCAGACAAAGATACAGGAATCGAACCCACAATCATGGTGCGACATGCCCTTATTTCCTACCACTAGCCTACAGGAAGTCCATGGTTATTACAAAATAATTTTACAAATCTAAATGGTTTGTGTTAACATTTTTAACCTTATACAATTAGGATAAGTATAATATTTTTCAGTTCTATTAACTTTTTGAGTGAAAGTTGAGTAGAAGGTTGAAACTCTAATTGTCAAGAATAAATATATATTTACCTATCTCTTATTCAATGAATAAATTAATTCTTAAACTTTAGTAAAGGGATATTAAAACAAAAAAATGTGTTATCCTAATACCTTATGTCTTGTTGAACTGCTGATATTTTAAATGAACATAGATTGAAGGCTTTGAGGCCCTCAATTTGACAGTTGATTGTGATTGATGACCTCAATCACTCCCTACAAATATTTACGTCTTTCCTCCAATTATATGTCTCTAATTTCCACCAATGTTCTCCTAATCGAGATCATTATTGGGTGGTGACTTTTTCATTTCCATTTCCCTCTTATTAAGGCTAAATTTTATTAATCTTATTTCCGATGTGGGTTTTCCACAAAGGTATTTTCTCTTTTCAACCTTTTATTTACAAAGAAAAATTTTAAATTGCGAGGACGCAATTTATTGAAGGAGGGGAGAATGTAACACCCCGAGCTTCCATAATACGCTTCTCATTCAATAATGCAATAGCTTGCATTGTACGCAACTTCGAGTTCTAAAACACCGCGACTAATCAAAGTAGCCGATATGAATAGTAATAACCACTTTTTAAAATTATAGAAATTTTATATTTCAAAATGGACTTCATTTTTGGATTCGGAATATCGAAATTAGCCTATGTTGAATTTTTGGTATTTTTCTGAGAACTTCTAATTTTTTATGATTAGTGAAATATACTTAAAAACAACTTTTTTAATAAAAATAATTTATAGTGATAAATTATACTATTTAGTGGTTTTAAAGTATAATTAGAATATATTTTTACCATTTTATCCAATGGTGGTCATTATAATTAATTTAACATTGAAATTGGACATAAACAATTGCCAATCTTTTGATATAAATTGTTTCTTAAAACACGCTATTTGTTGTGACAGCGGGAATTAATTATAAAATTAATTAATGAAACTTATATTTTTTTAATTTTGTAAAATAGACATCATTTTTGAATTCGGAATATCAGTTATAGCTTAGGGTGAAATTTTGGCATTGTTCTGAAAAACTTCAATTTTTGATGAATAGTGAAACCACTAAGTGGTAGTTAAATAACCGATTTTTCGTTTAACTGAAATATTACCACTTCTGTGATTTGATTTTCAAAAATCCGACATACATGGTTGTCATTAAGAAGTAAAATGTGGTTCAATGAGATTAAAATAATTTTTTGGTGAATAGTAACTTTTAAGTTCTCAATCGCGATTAGAGATAATTAGTGTAGTTTAAGGTAAAAATAATGTTTTAATAAAATGAGATGAACTTGAAACTTGTCCTACTCCTATTGGATGAGTCATGGCCGACCAAGACAACCCATGGGTCAACTTGGGGACCCCATGGAGCCACTTTAGTTGGAAAATGACATTAATATATATTTATTTAATGTTAAAATTAAATTGACACAAACATGAGTTGTTTTACTAAAACAGTTTTTAAGTGGGGTTACACAAGTCCAAATTTTTACTATAAATATTCATTAGAAAGATAAAAAGATTTCCTACATCATAGTATTTTTTTAAATTTTTAGACATTAAATAAATTAAATTATTTATGACATCATTATGATGCAGCGATGACCTCATTTATTAACGATTTAAATAAAATGAGAAGATAATGCAAAACTACAAGGATTACATTTGTCCAAAGCCTATTGGATGAGGATATTTCTAACTCGTATCACCTTAGCCACGAATTATATAAGTTTTGGACCTTTAGAATCCGAAAAGCATTGTGTAATAATGTAACATTTCAATCTTTCCAAAAGAGCCCCTCCTCTCCACTTATAAAAGGCCCCCACCTCTCCCACCTTATTCACACCTTCAAGCCATTTGGCTCGGCCAAACTCTGACCAAATAGTCTCAAAACTTCCCCCTCTTAGTCCTAGAAGCCTCACTTTGGGCAGAACTCTTCCCAAGGAAGCCTTTGTCTCAAATCAAAAAGAGTTACCCGATTTTGAGGTAATGTCTTCCCTAATGTTGTTTTGCTTTATTTTTCTTCTCCAACCCCCTAAACTCTTTTTATTCATTTCTTTTGTAAAAACACCAGTATCCTCAATATACTAGGATGTGTTTATAAGAAGGATTAGAGCTACACTTACACACACCTACATCTAATGGTTAAAGAACATACGGTTTCTGTGGATGACGAATTTCTGCCTCACGAAACGATGATTGTTCAACACTCATATAACACCTTCAAAGGTGGCCATTAAGATGTCACTATTTTTATATATGATATATAATATGTTTATGTTTTACTTATTCTTCTGTATTTCTCATTTATGGCATACTTTATGATTTCCATTTTGGGTAAAACGCGATAATTTCATTTTAGGAAGTGCGGACTACCGCCCCCTCAAAGTGATTTGAATCGTTAATGCCATATGTGGGATGTATAAAGGATGGAGTAAATGGTATTATACACTATATTATACTGGAATTATATTATACATTTATATCATTATGATTTTGTTCCATTAAATACGAAATAGAAATGAAAGTAGCGTTCATGCGTACGTACGGCTTATCGTCTCCATGAACGGTGCATTCCATTTCATACCTCTAAATGTTATGTAATATTATAAATGAATGTATATACTGTATATATATGATATATATGATATCTACATCATTAATATAATTCTGGATATAATGGATATTATACCACATAAAAAACTTGTAATTATAAGAAGTTTATTGTTGACTCAAGTACCAAAGATCGACAAAACGACCGTTAATAAATTAAATAAATAAATAATGTTAATAACATGGTAATAAGGGATATAAAAGGAATAATTTACATGAAAAAGTTTCTTATGTAAATATAAATTAACTCTAGTTTATTATTCAGGAGGTTAAAGAACGGTCGAGTCAGGACAGGACGCAAGGTAAGGGAATTTCTTAACCCAATTTCGATTCTTTGGGTTAATCTCTTACTTTCAAATTATGTCATGATATTATTATGTACTATCTTGTATTTGTACTTTATTTATGTGTACTTACAGTGAATACACATAATAGATCTATTTTATTTTAAAAATGATCTTTGTAAGGACATCGTCTCAATCACCTTTCATTGAGGCATATTTGGTTTTATACACAACTTTCCTTTTATACGGTGTATAAACCCCTTTGACTTTTATGTTTATTCAAAAGGTTTTCTTTTATAATTATATGCTTTTTAATTGATTAAAAAAACAAGATACTTCTCTCAAATATATGAAAATCCAATGCAAATGTATACGTATTTAATGCAGGCTTAAAAATGTTTTCAGAAAACCCGACTCTCGAGTGTGGTAGACAGGAAGGGATTGGGCGTGGACCCATCATGGCCTGAAATTAGTCGAGCAGTCTCAGAATTAGTTATTTTCTTTTCAGAAGATTTCATAATGTTTTTAGAAAAACACTGGAGTATATTTGATCAATTTTAAATGTAAGTATATTCTAAAGAAATTGTCATCGGTAGGTCTCATGAGACAACTAGATGTGGAATTGGCCGAGGCCCTTTCCCAATTTGATTTATGGTTTTGGCCGAGGCCTTAATCATTTTAGACGTCTTGGCCGAGGCCTTGACGATGTGTTTCAGAATGTCTGGCATTATACATTCCCTCATTATGAAAGTGGTTAATGATATTTCATGTGATTATTCGACCAGTAAAATATCCATGTGAAGAAGCGAATGGCATTATCTCATTTTACTTTTGCCACATTATGTTGATGTTCATGTTTAAAAGGCTTTTGTTTTAATTAAACATTGCCTTAAATGTTTATGTTTATCAATGAAAGCTTCCGCAATATTGTTATCCTTACTGAGCATCTGAGCTCACCCCTTTCAATGTTTTAATATTTTCCAGGATGTGAAGAAGTATTTCATGAATGACCTGCAGGGATAGTCCGAAGAGGATGGAAGTGTGGACTATGGAGACTATGTGATTATAGTTTTTCACTTTGTGATTTAATGTAACATTTATGAATGTATCTAGTGTTTCCAAGGCTACTAAACTAATTGGTCTTTCGAGACTTGATCTTTGTGATCATGCCAATGTTACGATGAAATGCACTGACTCTGGGTAGCTGGGGTCGGGGCATTACAGTTGGTATCAGAGGCAGTTTAGTACTAACCTTGGAAGCTAGATTTAGATAAACTCTGATTAGAGCACATAGCCCAAAGATAGACTTTGAGGATTAGTATAGAAGAACTTCCTAGAATTTTGGTATTGTAGAGATGTTGTGAGTTTTCTGAGAAATACATCTCTGTTTGGATACGAGCAGGTAGAGGCGGCTCTGGCACAGATGTACCTAGGGGTAAAATCCAAAAACACCGCTTTGAGCTAGACTCGAACGGGATCTGGTGCACGACAACGGGCCTTGTTGCACTCTTGGATACGACACTCCCGGGGGATATGCTTAGGATAATTCTAATTTTCATTACAAACCACTATGAAGGGTTATGAGTATATACTTTATCAAAGAAAACATTTCTTTTTATGATTATGGATTATATCCATAAATAGTTCAATTTATGTAAAGTGTTTTACAAATATGGAATTATGTATTTTAATTCATAAACTAATCTAGTTTATGACATTGTTTAGAAATGGCGCCTATTGGAAGGAATGGAAACCATATCAATGCATGCACTCCATGTAGGGATTGCACTCCTTCTCAAGATAATTATTGTGGATCTGGAGATACAACTGGTGCTGATCAACTTATTACCATACTGGGACAACTCACTCAGGTTATGAATAATAACCTTACTCGTATGGAGCACCCTGATCCGCAACATGGAGGATCAATGCTAGACCGTTTCATGAGGAAACAACCACCAACCTTCAATGGGAGTACAAATCCTATAGTAGCTGAGCAATGGATAAATTCCTTAGAGAAAATATTCCATGCCTTGGGGGGTAGTGAAAGGGAGAAAGTTTTCATGGCAGTTTACCGCCTCACTGGAGATGCCGATCAATGGTGGTCACTAATTCAAAACACAAAGGAAGATGATGAATTAACAAACATGTAATGGAAGGAGTTCAAAGAGCTGTTCTTAGAAAAATACTTTCCTCGAGACCATAGAGCAGATATGGAAAGACAATTTTTGAGTCTGAGGCAAAAGGAGGATGAGAATGTCACAAAGTATGAGGCCAACTTTACATGGTTAGTGAGGTATGCTGAAGATTATATACGAAACCCAAGGAGTAAGATTGATCGTTTCATTGATGGTTTAAAACCATTTCTCCGTCGAGCTTTAGTATCACAAGCCTTCTCATCATACGAAGATATTGTCTCATGTGCAATCAAGACAGAAAAGGAATTCTCTAAGTCATATGACAACAAAGTAAAGCAAGAGAAGAAGAGAACGGGGGAACAAGAGACAGATAAAGGGAAAAAGGGAATGAAGGATTTTTCATTATGTGATAATTGTGGGAAGAATCACCCTGGTACTTGCCTAAAAGGAATGGGAGTTTGTTATAAATGTGGAGAAAAGGGTCACCAGTCTCGTGATTGCAAGGGAAAGAAAGAGGATATCAAAGTTGAATGCTACAATTGTAGGGAAATGGGGAATTATGCAAATGAATGTCCTAAGCGTCAAGGAAACATAACTCAGAAAAGGCCAAGGGATCAAGGCCAATCTTATGCCGTGACTACAGTTGAAGCGGAATAATTAATGTATTGGTGCTTTTGGACTCAAGGATTATAATCTGGTTATAAGAATAATGTGATATATATAAATATTGTACTGCAGTACTTTTGATTTCATTAAGGTTTTAATATGATTAAGGTAATCATATTTTTAGTATGTGACAATAAGAGAAACTTTTCTTTGTTTGGGGAATCTGATGTTACAATTGATTTTGGAATTTAGAGACCTTTTAGAGAAAGTCTGGATGGAGGTATTTTGGATAAATATTAAGGTTGGAATGGATTAAGTTGAACCATGGATAGTATTGTTTAAGGTTAAAGCATTTCTGAAGATTATTTTTGGGATATTATAATACTATAGTTTTAGGAAAAGGACAACCTGCAGGGTGGGGAATAACCCATCGCGTCAGACAAAGATACAGGAATCGAACCCACAATCATGGTGCGACAGGACCTTATTTCCTACCACTAGCCTACAGGAAGTCCCTGGTTATTACAAAATAATTTTACAAATCTAAATGGTTTGTGTTAACATTTGTAACCTTATACAATTAGGATAAGTATAATATTTTTGAGTTCTATTATCTTTTTGAGTGAAAGATGAGTTGAAGGTTGAAACTCTAATTGTCAAGCATAAATATATATTTACCTATCTCTTATTCAATGAATAAATTAATTCTTAAACTTTAGTAAAGGGATATTAAAACAAAAAAATGTGTTATCCTAATACCTTATGTCTTGTTGAACTGATGATATTTTAAATGAAAATAGATTGAAGGCTTTGAGGCCCTCAATTTGACAGTTGATTGTGATTGATGACCTCAATCACTCCCTACAAATATTTACGTCTTTCCTCGAATTATATGTCTCTAATTGCCACCAATGTTCTCCTAATCGAGATCATTATTGGGTGGTGACTTTTTCATTTCCCATTCCCTCTTATTAAGGATAAATTTTATTAATCTTATTTCCGATGTGGGTTTTCCACAAAGGTATTTTCTCTTTTCAACCTTTTATTTACAAAGAAAAATTTCAAATTGCGAGGATGCAATTTATTGAAGGAGGGAGAATGTAACACCCCGATCTTCCATAATACGCTTCTCATTCAATAATGCAATAGCTTGCATTGTACGCAACTTCGAGTTCTAAAACACCGAGACTAATCAAAGTAGCCGTTATGAATAGAAATAACCACTTTTTAAAATTATAGAAATTTTATATTTCAAAATGGACTTCATTTTTGGATTCAGAATATCTAAATTAGCCTATGTTGAATTTTTGGTATTTTTCTGAGAACTTCTAATTTTTTATGAATAGTGAAATATACTTAAAAACAACATTTTTAATAAAAATAATTTATAGTGATAAATTATACTATTTAGTGGTTTTAAAGTATAATTAGAATATATTTTTACCGTTTTATCCAATGGTGGTCATTAGAATTAATTTAACATTGAAATTGGACATAAACAATTGCCAATCTTTTGATATAAATTGTTTCTTAAAACACGCTATTTGTTGTAACAGCAGGAATTAATTAAAAAATTAATTAATGAAACTTATATGTTTTGAATTTTGTAAAATAGACATCATTTTTGAATTCGGAATATCAATTATAGCTTAGGGTGAAATTTTGGCATTGTTCTGAAAAACTTCAATTTTTGATGAATAGTGAAACCACTAAGTGGTAGTTAAATAACTGATTTTTTGTTTAAATGAAATATTACCACTTCTGTGATTTGATTTTAAAAAATCCGACATACATGGTTGTCATTAAGAAGTAAAATTTTGTTCAATGAGATTAAAATAATTTTTTGGTGAATAGTAACTTTTAAGTTCTTAATCGTGATTAGAGCTAATTAGTGTAGTTTAAGGTAAAAATAATGTTTTAATAATATGAGATGAGATTGGAACTTGTCCTACTCCTATTGTATGAGTCATGGACGACCAAGACAACCCATGGGTCAACTTGGGGACCCCATGGAGCCACTTTAGTTGGAAAAGGACATTAATATATATTTATTTAATGTTAAAATTAAATTGACACAAACATTAGTTGTTTTACTAAAACAGTTTTTAAGTGGGGTTACACAAGTACAAATTTTGACTATAAATATTCATTAGAAAGCTAATGATAATTCCTACATCATAGTATTTGTTTTTTAATTTTTAGACATTAAATAAATTAAATTATTTATGACATCATTATGATGCAGCGATGACCTCATTATTTAACGATTTAAATAAAATGAGAAGATAATGAAAAATTCAAGGCATAAACTTGTCCAAAGACAATTGTATGAAGATATTTAGAACCCTTATCACCTTATCCACGAATTATATAAGTGTGGGACCTTTAGAATCCGAAAAGCATTGTGTAATAATGTAACATTTCAATCTTTCCAAAAGAGCCCCTCCTCTCCACTTATAAAAGGCCCCCACATCTCCCACCTTATTCACACCATCAAGCCATTTGGCTCGGCAAAACTCTGACCAAATACTATACCAAATTCCCCCTATTACTCTTAGAAGACTCACTTTGGGAAGAACTCTTCCCAAGGAAGCCTTTGGCTCAAATCAAAAAGAGTTACCCGATTTTGAGGTAATGTCTTCTCTAATGTTGTTTTGTTTTATTTTTCTTTTCCAACCCCATAAACTCTTTTTATTCATTTCTTTTGTAACAAAAACAGTATCCTCAATATATTAGGATGTTGTTATAAGAAGGATTAGAGATACACTTACACACACCTACATCTAATGGTTAAAGAACATACAGTTTCTGTGGATGGCGAATTTCTGCCTCACGAAACGATGATTGTTCAACACTCATATAACACCTTCAAAGGTGGCCATTAAGATGTCACTATTTTTATATATGATATATAATATGTTTATGTTTTACTTATTCTTCTGTATTTCTCATTTATGTCATACTTTATGATTTCCATTATGGGTAAAACGCGATAATTTCATTTTAGGAAGTGCGGACTACCGCCCCCTCAAAGTGATTTGAATCGTTAATTCCATATGTGGGATGTATAAAGGATGTATTAAATGGTATTATACACTATATTATACTGGAATTATATTATACATTTATATCATTATGATTTCGTTCCATTAAATACGAAATAGAAATGAAAGTAGCGTTCATGCGTACGTACGGCTTACCGTCTCCATTAACAGTGCATTCCATTTCTTACCTCTAAATGTTATTAAATATTATAAATGCATGTATATACTGTATATATATGATATATATGATATCTACATCATTAATATAATTCTGGATATAATGGATATTATACCACATAAACAACTTGTAATTATAAGAAGTCTATTGTTGACTCATGTACCAAAGATCGACAAAACGACCGTTATTAACTTAAATAAATAAATAATGTTCATAACATGGTAATAAGGGATATAAAAGGAATAATGGACATGAAAAAGGTTCTTAAGTAAATATAAATTAACTCTAGTTTATTATTCAGGAGGTTAAAGAACGGTTGAGTCAGGACAGGACGCAAGGTAAGGGAATTTCTTAACCCAATTTCGATTCTTTGGGTTAATCTCGTACTTTCAAATTATGTCATGATATTATTATGTACTATCTTGTATTTGTAATTTATTTATGTGTACTTACAGTGAATACACACAATAGATCTATTTTATTTTAAAAATGATCTTTGTAAGGACTTCGTCTCAATCACCTTTCATTGAGGCATATTTGGTTTTATACACAACTTTCCTTTTATACGGAGTATAAACCCCTTTGACTTTTATGTTTATTCAAAAGGTTTTCTTTTATAATTATATGCTTTTTAATTGATTAAAAAACAAGATATTTCTCTCAAATATATGAAAATCAAGTGCAAATGTATACGTATTTAATGCAAGATTAAAAATGTTTCCAGAAAACCCGACTCTCGAGTGTGGTAGACAGGAAGGGATTGGGCGTGGACCCATCGTGGACTGAAATTAGTCGAGCAGTCTCAGAATTAGTTATTTTGTTTTCAGAAGCTTTCATAATGTTTTTAGAAAAACACTGGAGTATATTTGATCGATTTTAAATGTAAGTATATTCTAAAGAAATTGTCATCGGTAGGTCTCATGAGACAACTAGATGTGGAATTGGCCGAGGCCCATTCCCAATTTGATTTATGGTTTTGGCCGTGGCCTTAATCATTTTAGACATCTTGGCCGAGGCCTTGACGATATGTTTCAGAATGTCTGGCATTATACATTCCCTCATTATGAAAGTGGTTAATGATATTTCATGTTATTATTCGACCAGATGAATATCCATGTGAAGAAGTGAATGGCATTATCTCATTTTACTTTTGCCACATTATGTTGAAGTTCATGTTTAAAAGGCTTTTGTTTTAGTTATACATTTCCTTAAATGTTTATGTTTATCGATGAAAGCATCCGCAATATTTTTATCCTTACTGAGTATCTGAGCTCACCCCTTTCAATGTTTTAATATTTTCCAGGATGTGAAGAAGTATTTTATGAATGACCTGCAGGGATAGTCCGAAGAGGATGGAAGTGTGGACTATGGAGACTATGTGATTATAGTTTTTCACTTTGTGATGGAATGTAACATTTATGAATGTATCTAGTTTTTCCAAGGCTACTAAACTAATTGGTCTTTCGAGACTTGATCTTTGTGATCATGCCAATGTTACGAAGAAATGCACCGACTCTGGGTAGCTGGGGTCGGGGCGTTACAGTTGGTATCAGAGGAAGTTTAGTACTAACCTTGGAAGCTAGATTTAGATAAACTCTTATTAGATCACATAGCTCGAAGATAGACTTTGAGGATTAGTATAGAAGAACATCCTAGAATTTTGGTATTGTAGAGATGTTGTGAGTTTTCCGAGAAATACATCCCTGTCTGGATACGAGCAGGTAGAGGCGGCTCTTGCACAGATGTACCTAGGGGTAAAACCCAAAAACACCACTTTGAGCTAGACTCGAACGGGATCTGGTGCACGACAACGGGCCTTGCTGCACTCTTGGTTATGACACTCCCGGGGGATATGCTTAGGATAATTCTAATTTTCATTACATACCACTATGAAGGGTTATGAGTATATACTTTATCAAAGAAAATATTTCTTTTTATGATTATGGATTATATCCATAAATAGTTCAATTTATGTAAAGTGTTTTACAAATATGGAATTATGTATTTTAATCCATAAACTAATCTAGTTTATGACATTGTTAAGAAATGGCGCCTAGTGGAAGGAATGGAAACCGTATCAATGCACGAACTCCATGTAGGGATTGCCCTCCTGCTCAAGATAATTATTGTGGATCTGGAGATACAACTGGTGCTGATCAACTTATTACCATACTGGGACAACTCACTCAGGTTATGAATAATAACCTTACTCGTATGGAGCACCCTGATCCGCAACATGGAGGATCAATGCTAGACCGTTTCATGAGGCAACAACCACTAACCTTCAATGGGAGTAAAAATCCTATAGTAGCTGAGCAATGGATAAATTCCTTAGAGAAAATATTCCATTCCTTGGGGGGTAGTAAAAGGGATAAAGTTGTCATGACAGTTTACCGCCTCACTGGAGATGCCAATTGTAACAGCCCGAGATTTTATGAAAAATATTCTTTTTTATTTCACTAATGTCTTGTGTTGTACGCTACACCAAAAGGAGCTTGCACAACACGCATCCTTGACTTGCCTTGCATTACACGCAATCGCAACCTTCCTCGATAGCGTGTGTGGTACGTAATACTGAGTTTCACGAAACAATGATATGCTATTAAAATATTATTGAAACTAGCCGTTATGAATAGTAATAACTACTTTTTAAATTTTAGAAATTTTAACTCTCAAAATGGACTTCATTTTTGGATTCGGAGTATCGAATTTAGCCTAAGGTGAAATTTTGGTACTTTTCAGATAACTTTCATATTCTGATGAATAGTGAAAATTACTAAATTATAATTAAAAACAACTTTTTTAATCGAAATAATTAATAGTGATAAATCATTAATTTGAGTGGTTGGAAAGTATATTTAGAATATATTTTTACAATTTAATACAATGTTGGTCATTGGATGTAATTTCACATTTAAACCAGTTATAAACAAGTGTCAATCTTTTGATAGTTATTATCTCTAAAAAACACGCTATTTATTTTAACAGCGGGATTTAATTATAAAATTAATTAATGAAAATTCTATGTTATGAATTTGGTAAAATAGATTTCATTTTTGAATTCGGAATATGAAATATAGCTTAGGATGAAATTTTGGCATTGTTCTGAAAAACATCAATTTTTGATGAATAGTGAAACTACTAAGTGGTAGTTAAAAAAACTGAATTTTTCATAAAACTTAATTTTGCCGCTTCTGTGAATGGAATTTCGAAAATCCGAGAGACACGGTTAATATCAAGGACTAAAATGTGGTTCAATGAGATGAAAATAATTTTTTTGGTGAATAGTAACTTCTTACTTTTTTACCCCGGTTAATAGTAAATAGGGTAACTAAGGGTAAATATGATATTACTATTACCCTAACACATGTCCTAATTCTATTGGACAAGTGTAATTAGACCAAAAACAAACTTAGGAATAAAATATTACCATTTAGGCTCACTTGGATTAGATTAGGACATTTATTATTAATTTATTTAAAGAAAGGTTAAAATAGTTAAAATCAAAGTTTAATAAGTAAATCATTTTTAATACGGGGTTATACATAAGATAAATTCGATTGTAAATATTCATTAGAAATCTAAAAAGATTTCCTACATGATGGTATTTTATTTGTAATTTTTAGACATAAAATAATTTAATTTATTTATGACACAACGATGATGCAGTAATTATCTTATTAATGAAATATTGACATAATTGATGTTATAAACACCAAAATAAATGTAATTTGAGATTTTTTTGAATTCCACTAATTTTCTAGGTTACTATGATATATTAATGTTGATTTAATCAACATGGTTCGAACATTTAATTCTGTTATAACTTTCACAAAAATCATATATCAAATAGTGTCAAAATTGACACAAAATAGTTTTTAAATCAAATATTATATTATTAATTGTTATTGTATTCCTAAAAATCTAAGGTTCGGCCAAATGACTTATATAAGGATATATATATTAATAATAAACAATTTGGGGTTCGTTTGGCATGTTATAGTAAGTTTATTAACCATATAGTGAAAGAAAACAAAAAGACATGGTAAAAGTTAAACTATTTAACTTAGAGTTAAATTTAATTGATAAGGTTAAAATAATATCCTAAACTTGTCTAAATTCTATTGGTTGATAGTATTTCGACCCCTCCCCACCTTATCTTCGAAATAAGACCCTTTGGAACCATTATAAACCGATTTTGACTTTAATATATAATAATATTTTGAGATATTCCTAAGGTGCCCCTCTCCTCCCTTATAAAAGGACACCTCCTCCCCCTCCTCCTCACACAAATTTGAGCACTCAAGCTCGGCCGACCCCTGCCATTTTCTCCTCTCCACATCCCTAGCAACATCCTAGAGGTTCTGGTCTTCCTCAAAGACCAATTCTAGTGCCCTAAGAGGAGGTCTCAAAGAGGCACTTCAAAGAAGAGGTAATTACCGTTACCAATTCTTTCATCTTTATTTCTTCTTCCACTTCTTCTTCTTAGGTTGTTTCTTTATAAAGTAATAACATCAGTATCACTCATATACTGATATTTTATTATAAGTATGAAACAACCCTATTTCACCATCTATCCATCCTACGGAAAAAGAAATCACCGCGCGTGCGTACGTACGGAATACCGTCTCCACGCCGTGGTGTAATCTATTTTCCACCACCACCTTACATGGATGGGTATGATGGTGTAAAGAATAACTATACATAGTTATTACAACATCATATTGATTCTGATATATTGTATAATCCACTCCAATTCAATTCAATATTTATAGAAATGATATCATCGCTCGTGCGTACGTACGGACTACCGTCTCCACGACGCGATTAGATTCATTCTCCATGTTAACCATTTAAGAATGATTATAATGTATATATAAGAAATAATAATGAAATATATGACATTATAAAGCTACTGGATTTATGTATATATATACATATGTATGTCATCTACTTACTTCCATTTCAAGACAATAAGGAAAGGAAAACAGCGTTCATGCGTACGTACGGACTACCGTCTCCATGAACGGTGTTTTTCATTTTATTTATCTACCTATTATATATATATATATACTGAATATATATGATATATAAATCATATTTTATATTCTGGAAGTAAGTAAATCGTGATATAAGTAATAATTATGTCAAGAACAACAAGTCAAAACACCTACGATAAATGAAACGATTTTACCCAAAACGCTTCTTTAACATGGAATTTACAAAAGAACGGGTAATATAATGTCATAAGTGAATCATATATGATATCATAACAATGAATATGATTCTGTAATAAGTCAATAACATGATTTAAATCATTATACAGGAGGTTCGGACACTTACAAAGCAAGTCGGACCAAAGGTAAGGGAAATATCACAATCTCATTTTTATCCGAGATTGTTTATTCGTAAGTATTTACTGGGGTGTATTTTATCATCCACATCCATTTTCCTTCAATATGTAATATTGTTTCCATCCACTTACAATAGTTTAAATCCAATTTTACTCTTCGGTGAGTTTTTAGTAAAGAATATGAAAGGAATCTTTTGTCGCTTTTTCATACGAGGTACTTTTTGACTTTTTCGACAAAAGTACGAAGAATGTTTTTTTTAACTTAAACGGCATGAACGGATTTTTACGGTTTTATAAAGCCTTATTTTCATGAATCTTCCTCCAAAATATTTCATGACTATTTTCAATAAAATCTCTTTCTTTTAAAATTGCATGATGTTTTGTGAAAAGAAATTGATTTTGAAGAAGAAAGGATATTTTCCTCAAGAATTCAATTCAAGTGTTTTATCAAAATTATTTTCCATCTAAAATAATAAAGGGTTCTGTTTCTATCCATATTTTTACATTGATTTGACTATGTTGTGATGGAATTATGTTTATGAATTCCTTTATCTTATATGAATGGTTTTATGATGTCATGTTGTTTTAAGAATCCCATTTTTATTACATGGGTTATGAAATGATGTACGATTTATGATTTTGTGGCACACATAAGAATGGTATCATTATGAGATGGGTGGGACCTATATCTCCCTCCAATGCATTGGGTAAAGATTTTATATCTCGTGAGATAGACATGGCTGGAATGGTAGGTTATACCGGTTCAGTGAAACAGGACTGAAACGAGGATTACTCGATTCAGAAAGGGACTTTGTCCACTAAGATAGTCTTGGAAATGAGTCTTGACTAACAAGAAATGATTCTCTATGATTATGTGTGTATGCCACAATGAGTAATGTTTTAAGTTATGATTTAATTTCACTACTATGATTTATCCCATGTTATGAAATTATGCTCTCTTTTGCAGGTTAAGATTTCCAAAAATATTATGTTCTTATGAAAATTATGTGATTGATATTTCTTTTGTTAACCCTTACTGAGCATTTGAGCTCACCCTTTTATGTTTTCTTTTCCCCAGGATATAAAGAAAGGTTTTTAGGTAAAAAAAAGGGAAGATATTTATGGGAGATGTTGAAGATCTTTCCCCACGATTAGAAGAATTTATTCCGAGTTTCCAAAGACACTAAACTATTACGATCCTTGTGTGTGTGTTTTTGTTATGTACTAAGTATTCCGTAAAAGTAATTTAATGTCAATGTACGTCAGGCTACGGGTCTCTACAGTTGGTATCAGAGGAAAGGTTTAGTCAACCTTTGGAAACTAGGACGCGAAAACGTTAGTAAGATCCCTAGAGATATTTCTAAGGTATGTCTAGGGATTCCCCTAAGGATAAGTATACGTATAGGATATAGTTCTAGAACTATGGTAACGATATTAGATTAAACCAAAGATGATAGATATTTAAGTTACTCCCCCTTTATTACAATTTTTGCATCTAACACTATTCTGTTTGGGTTTTAGAAAATGGCTGGAAACAAGATGATTCACAATAATGGAGGATATGATGGACAATGGAATGATATTCTTCATGAGCAACCAAATGAAATGGGATTTGGATGTCCAAACATCATTATTATGCTGAATCAGCAATCTCACAACATGATCAATAAAGTAAAATTTGGTAAGTTTCCTGACTCGACTAATAAGAGAAAGATGGAGTTCCATGATGATCATAGAGGAAAGAAAGTTCAATTTCCCCTATGTAAATCATGTGGGAAGAGGCATCAAGGAGAATGTTTCAACGGAACTGGAAGATGCTTTGGGTGTGGAATAGAAGGACACAAAGCAAGTAAGTGCAAAGGAAAAGGGTCGGTTAACACCATGGATGAGGATAATGGTATTGCTACGACATCAAAAATGGTTAAGTGTTTTAAATGTGGAATGTATGGGCATTATGCAAACAAATGCCCTAAGGGAAAGACTCATGAAGACAATCAGTATGGTCATATGGGTAGTATTTATGTGGATGATGATGAAGAGACTACAAATGATATGTGAGATGAAAGAATTTTTGAAGCTCGATCAATGGTTTGAGAATGTAGTGGAATGATTACATGTTTATCATGTGTAATTTTGGAATAAAGAGACATCTATGGATTGTTACACTGTTGTCTTTCCTTATGTTTTGAAAGTGTATGATCAATGGTACCAGTAACCATGAAAGGTTATTCAGATATTTTTGGAATGTAGATGATATGCGCATAATGAAGGGATAAGGAGAAAATTAAATGTTTGATAGTATTCATGAGCTCATGATTGATATAAGGAGTAAGTGATATCATGGTTTGAGTATATAGAATTTTGAGGATTTTGGTATGTGGAAAGTGTTAAATTTTAACTACACTCATGTTTTCACTAAGGTATTCAAGAGAATACACGATTAAGGACTTTGAATGTTTGGAATGTGACCAACAAGACATATCTTGTGATATGAGGGGATCAACGACAGTATTAAATCTCTGGTAATCGTTGTTACTATATTATGAGAGTGGACTGCAGTATTATGTATAAGCCTAAAGATGAGACTGGATTATGTTGGACATAAGTTAGTATTGTTTAAGGATAGAAGATTTTCGATATTATTGATGGGATGTTATAGTAACGTAGTTTTAGAAAAAGGACAACCTGCAGGACGGGCGACAGCCCATCGCTTCGGACAAGGCTGTAGGAATCGAACCCACAACCGAAGTGTAACTGGCCTTTATCGCCTACCACTGACCTACAGGAAGTCCCTGTTTAGTAGAAACTAGTTTTATTATATTAAGCAGTATGATATATGAAGTATAAGTCCATTTTAGGAACCATATGTGATTAATCTCACTATAGATCGACTTATGTATATAATTTTTGCTAACCTTTTGTTTGAGACAGATGGAATGACCCATCATTCTATCACATGATCTGCTAACACTTCACGAATAACAAATTCAACTTCATTTATTTAAGAGATGAAGTGGAAATTGTTAAAGGCACGAACAACAGCGAGATTGTACCAAAATAAAGTAAGTATTTATTCTAATTCAAATTCTTTAACTTTAGGGAAATGATCTTGAAAACCAAAAATGTTGTCCTAGTTCTCTTATACCTGATGAATCAGATGGTACCTTAGATCGTCACAAATTTATGGATTTGTGATTACTGGCTTTTCCATAGCCATGTTCTCTACCACTCTCCATCAGAACATGATGGTTAGATTTCTCTTCCATATCCATATTTTCACCTATGTGGAAACCCAGTGATTAGTTTATTTGGGTAATCGTTAAATTACATACTTTAGTTTTTAAAGCCAAGTTTTGGTATTCCCTTTTACGATGTGGGTTTCTATTAAAGAAACTTTTGAATAGTAAACCATTTATAACCCCGACGAATTTCGAGGGCGAAATTCATTTTAAGGGGGTAGAATGTAACAGCCCGAGATTTTATGAAAAATATTCTTGTTTATTTCACTAATGTCTTGTGTTGTACGCTACACCAAAAGGAGCTTGCACAA
This sequence comes from Viscum album, assembly GCA_963277665.1. Lineage (NCBI taxonomy): Eukaryota > Viridiplantae > Streptophyta > Magnoliopsida > Santalales > Viscaceae > Viscum > Viscum album. The sequence goes on from OY728161.1 coordinate 323,307,311, forward strand.
CACGCATCCTTGACTTGCCTTGCATTACACGCAATCGCAACCTTCCTCGATAGCGTGTGTGGTACGTAATACTGAGTTTCACGAAACAATGATATGCTATTAAAATATTATTGAAACTAGCCGTTATGAATAGTAATAACTACTTTTTAAATTTTAGAAATTTTAACTCTCAAAATGGACTTCATTTTTGGATTCGGAGTATCGAATTTAGCCTAAGGTGAAATTTTGGTACTTTTCGGATAACTTTCATATTCTGATGAATAGTGAAAATTACTAAATTATAATTAAAAACAACTTTTTTAATCGAAATAATTAATAGTGATAAATCATTAATTTGAGTGGTTTTAAAGTATATTTAGAATATATTTTTACAATTTAATACAATGTTGGTCATTGGATGTAATTTCACATTTAAACCAGTTATAAACAAGTGTCAATCTTTTGATAGTTATTATCTCTTAAAAACACGCTATTTATTTTAACAGCGGGATTTAATTATAAAATTAAATAATGCAAATTCTATGTTATGAATTTGGTAAAATAGATTTCATTTTTGAATTCGGAATATGAAATATAGCTTAGGATGAAATTTTGGCATTGTTCTGAAAAACATCAATTTTTGATGAATAGTGAAACTACTAAGTGGTAGTTAAAAAAACTGAATTTTTCATAAAACTTAATTTTGCCGCTTCTGTGAATGGAATTTCGAAAATCCGAAAGACACGGTTAATATCAAGGACTAAAATGTGGTTCAATGAGATGAAAATAATTTTTTTGGTGAATAGTAACTTTTTACTTTTTTACCACGGTTAATAGTAAATAGGGTAACTAAGGGTAAATATGATATTACTATTACCCTAACACATGTCCTAATTCAATTGGACAAGTGTAATTCGACCAAAAACAAACTTAGGAATAAAATATGACCATTTAGGCCCACTTGGATTAGATTAGGACATTTATTATTAATTTATTTAAAGAAAGGTTAAAATAGTTAAAATCAAAGTTTAATAAGTAAATCATTTTTAATATGGGGTTATACATAAGATAAATTCGATTGTAAATATTCATTAGAAATATAAAAAGATTTCCTACATGATGGTATTTTATTTTTAATTTTTAGACATAAAATAATTTAATTTATTTATGACACAACGATGATGCAGTAATTATCTTATTAATGAAATATTGACATAATTGATGTTATAAAAACCAAAATAAATGTAATTTGAGATTTTTTATGAATTCCACTAATTTTCTAGGTTACTATGATATATTAATGTTGATTTAATCATCATGGTTCGAACATTTAATTCTGTTATAACTTTCACAAAAATCATATATCAAATAGTGTCAAAATTGACACAAAATAGTTTTTAAATCAAATATTAAATTATTAATTGTTATTGTATTCCTAAAAATCTAAGGTTCGGCCAAATGACTTAGATAAGGATATATATATTAATAATAAACAATTTGGGGTTCGTTTGGCATGTTATAGTAAGTTTATTAACCATATAGTGAAAGAAAACAAAAAGACATGGTAAAAGTTAAACTATTTAACTTAGAGTTAAATTTAATTGATAAGGTTAAAATAATATCCTAAACTTGTCTAAATTCTATTGGTTGATAGTATTTCGACCCCTCCCCACCTTATCTTCGAAATAAGACCCTTTGGAACCATTATAAACCGATTTTGACTTTAATATATAATAATATTTTGAGATATTCCTAAGGTGCCCCTCTCCTCCCTTATAAAAAGACACCTCATCCCCCTCCTCCTCACACAAATTTGAGCACTCAAGCTCGGCCAACCCCTGCCATTTTCTCCTCTCCACTTCCCTAGCAACATCCTAGAGGTTCTGGTCTTCCTCAAAGACCAATTCTAGTGCCCTAAGAGGAGGTCTCAAAGAGGCACTTCAAAGAAGAGGTAATTACCGTTACCAATTCTTTCATCTTTATTTCTTCTTCCACTTCTTCTTCTTAGGTTGTTTCATTATAAAGTAATAACATCAGTATCACTCATATACTGATATGTTATTATATGTATGAAACAACGCTATTTCACCATCTATCCATCCTATGGAAAAAGAAATCACCGCGCGTGCGTACGTACGGAATACCGTCTCCACGCTGTGGTGTAATCTATTTTCCACCACCACCTTACATGGATGGGTATAATGGTGTAAAGAATAACTATACATAGTTATTACAACATCATATTGATTCTGATATATTGTATAATCCACTCCAATTCAATTCAATATTTATAGAAATGATATCATCGCTCGTGCGTACGTACGGACTACCGTCTCCACGACGCGATGAGATTCATTCTCCATGTTAACCATTTAAGAATGATTATATTGTATATATAAGAAATAATAATGAAATATATGACATTATAAAGCTACTGGATTTATGTATATATATACATATGTATGTCATCTACTTACTTCCATTTCAAGACAATAAGGAAAGGAAAACAGCGTTCATGCGTACGTACGGACTACCGTCTCCATGAACGGTGTTTTTCATTTTATTTATCTACCTATTATATATATATATACTGAATATATATGATATATAAATCATATTTTATATTCTTGAAGTAAGTAAATCATGATATAAGTAATAATTATGTCAAGAACAACAAGTCAAAACACCTACGATAAATGAAACGATTTTACCCAAAACGCTTCTTTAACATGGAGTTTACAAAAGAACGGGTAATATAATGTCATAAGTGAATCATATATGATATCATAACAATGAATATGATTCTGTAATAAGTCAATAACATGATTTAAATCATTATACAGGAGGTTCGGACAATTACAAAGCAAGTCGGACCAAAGGTAAGGGAAATATCACAATCTCATTTTTATCCGAGATTGTTTATTCGTAAATATTTACTGGGGTGTATTTTATCATCCACATCCATTTTCCTTCAATATGTAATATTGTTTCCATCCACTTACAATAGTTTAAATCCAATTTTACTCTTCGGTGAGTTTTTAGTAAAGAATATGAAAGGAATCTTTTGTCGCTTTTTCATACGAGGTACTTTTTGACTTTTCCGACAAAAGTACGAAGAATGTTTTTTTTAACTTAAACGGCATGAACGGATTTTTACGGTTTTATAGAGCCTTATTTTCATGAATCTTCCTCCAAAATATTTCATGACTATTTTCAATAAAATCTCTTTCTTTTAAAATTGCATGATGTTTTGTGAAAAGAAATTGATTTTGAAGAAGAAAGGATATTTTCCTCAAAAATTCAATTCAAGTGTTTTATCAAAATTATTTTCCATCTAAGATAATAAAGGGTTCTGTTTCTATCCATATTTTTACATTGATTTGACTATGTTGTGATGGAATTATGTTTATGAATTCCTTTATCTTATATGAATGGATTTATGATGTCATGTTGTTTTAAGAATCCCATTTTTATTACATGGGTTATGAAATGATGTACGATTTATGATTTTGTGGCACACATAAGAATGGTATCATTATGAGATGGGTGGGACCTATATCTCCCTCCAATGCATTGGGTAAAGATTTTATATCTCATGAGATAGACATGGCTGGAATGGTAGGTTATACCGGTTCAGTGAAACAGGACTGAAACGAGGATTACTCGATTCAGAAAGGGACTTTGTCCACTAAGATAGTCTTGGAAATGAGTCTTGACTAACAAGAAATGATTCTCTATGATTATGTGTGTATGCCACAATGAGTAATGTTTTAAGTTATGATTTCATTTCACTACTATGATTTATCCCATGTTATGAAATTATGCTCTCTTTTGCAGGTTATGATTTCCACAAATATTATGTTCTTATGAAAATTATGTGATTGATATTTCCTTTGTTTACCCTTACTGAGCATTTGAGCTCACCCTTTTATGTTTTCTTTTCCCCAGGATATAAAGAAAGGTTTTTAGGTAAAAAAAAGGGAAGATATTTATGGGAGATGTTGAAGATCTTTCCCCATGATTAGAAGATTTTATTCCGAGTTTCCAAAGACACTAAACTATTACGATCCTTGTGTGTGTGTTTTTGTTATGTACTAAGTATTCCGCAAAAGTAATGTAATGTCAATGTACGTCAGGCTACGGGTCTCTACAGTTGGTATCAGAGGAAAGGTTTAGTCAACCTTTGGAAACTAGGACGCGAAAACGTTAGTAAGATCCCTAGAGATATTTCTAAGGTATGTCTAGGGATTCCCCTAAGGATAAGTATACGTATAGGATATAGTTCTAGAACTATGGTAACGATATTAGATTAAACCAAAGATGATAGATATTTAAGTTACTCCCCCTTTATTACGATTTTTGCATCTAACACTATTCTGTTTGGGTTTTAGAAAATGGCTGGAAACAAGATGATTCACAATAATGGAGGATATGATGGACAATGGAATGATATTCTTCATGAGCAACCAAATGAAATGGGATTTGGATGTCCAAACATCATTATTATGCTGAATCAGCAATCTCACAACATGATCAATAATGTAAAATTTGGTAAGTTTCCTGACTCGACTAATAAGAGAAAGATGGAGTTCCATGATGATCATAGAGGAAAGAAAGTTCAATTTCCCCTATGTAAATCATGTGGGAAGAGGCATCAAGGAGAATGTTTCAAGGGAACTGGAAGATGCTTTGGGTGTGGAATAGAAGGACACAAAGCAAGTAAGTGCAAAGGAAAAGGGTCGGTTAACACCATGGATGAGGATAATGGTATTGCTACGACATCAAAAATGGTTAAGTGTTTTAAATGTGGAATGTATGGGCATTATGCAAACAAATGCCCTAAGGGAAAGACTCATGAAGAGAATCAGTATGGTCATATGGGTAGTATTTATGTGGATGATGATGAAGAGACTACAAATGATATGTGAGATGAAAGAATTTTTGAAGCTCGATCAATGGTTTGAGAATGTAGTGGAATGATTACATGTTTATCATGTGTAATTTTGGAATAAAGAGACATCTATGGATTGTTACACTGTTGTCTTTCCTTATGTTTTGAAAGTGTATGATCAATGGTACCAGTAACCATGAAAGGTTATTCAGATATTTTTGGAATGTAGATGATATGCACATAATGAAGGGATAAGGAGAAAATTAAATGTTTGATAGTATTCATGAGCTCATGATTGATATAAGGACTAAGTGATATCATGGTTTGAGTATATAGAATTTTGAGGATTTTGGTATGTGGAAAGTGTTAACTTTTAACTACACTCATGTTTTCACTAAGGTATTCAAGAGAATACACGATTAAGGACTTTGAATGTTTGGAATGTGACCAACAAGACATATCTTGTGATATGAGGGGATCAACGACAGTATTAAATCTCTGGTAATCGTTGTTACTATATTATGAGAGTGGACTGCAGTATTATGTATAAGCCTAAAGATGAGACTGGATTATGTTGGACATAAGTTAGTATTGTTTAAGGATAGAAGATTTTCGATATTATTGATGGGATGTTATAGTAACGTAGTTTTAGAAAAAGGACAACCTGCAGGACGGGCGACAGACCATCGCTTCGGACAAGGCTGTAGGAATCGAACCCACAACCGAAGTGTAACTGGCCTTTATCGCCTACCACTGACCTACAGGAAGTCCCTGTTTAGTAGAAACTAGTTTTATTATATTAAGCAGTAAGATATATGAAGTATAAGTCCATTTTAGGAACCATATGTGATTAATCTCACTATAGATCGACTTATGTATATAATTTTTGCTAACCTTTTGTTTGAGACAGATGGAATGACCCGTCATTCTATCACATGATCTGCTAACACTACACGAATAACAAATTCAACTTCATTTATTTAAGAGATGAAGTGGAAATTGTTAAAGGCACGAACAACAGCGAGATTGTACCAAAATAAAGTAAGTATTTATTCTAATTCAAATTATTTAACTTTAGGGAAATGATCTTGAAAACCAAAAATGTTGTCCTAGTTCTCTTATACCTGATGAATCAGATGGTACCTTAGATCGTCACAAATTTATGGATTTGTGATTACTGGCTTTTCCATAGCCATGTTCTCTACCACTCTCCATCAGAACATGATGGTTAGATTTCTCTTCCATATCCATATTTTCACCTATGTGGAAACCCAGTGATTAGTTTATTTGGGTAATCGTTACATTTCATACTTTAGTTTTTAAAGCCAAGTTTTGGTATTCCCTTTTACGATGTGGGTTTCTATTAAAGAAACTTTCGAATAGTAAACCATTTATAACCCCGACGAATTTCGAGGGCGAAATTCATTTTAAGGGGGTAGAATGTAACAGCCCGAGATTTTATGAAAAATATTCTTGTTTATTTCACTAATGTCTTGTGTTGTACGCTACACCAAAAGGAGCTTTCACAACACGCATCCTTGACTTGCCTTGCATTACACGCAATCGCAACCTTCCTCGATAGCGTGTGTGGTACGTAATATTGAGTTTCACGAAACAATGATATGCTATTAAAATATTATTGAAACTAGCCGTTATGAATAGTAATAACTACTTTTTAAATTTTAGAAATTTTAACTCTCAAAATGGACTTCATTTTTGGATTCGGAGTATCGAATTTAGCCTAAGGTGAAATTTTGGTACTTTTCAGATAACTTTCATATTCTGATGAATAGTGAAAATTACTAAATTATAATTAAAAACAACTTTTTTAATCGAAATAATTAATAGTGATAAATCATTAATTTGAGTGGTTGTAAAGTATATTTAGAATATATTTTTACAATTTAATACAATGTTGGTCATTGGATGTAATTTCACATTTAAACCAGTTATAAACAAGTGTCAATCTTTTGATAGTTATTATCTCTTAAAAACACGCTATTTATTTTAACAGCGGGATTTAATTATAAAATTAATTAATGCAAATTCTATGTTATGAATTTGGTAAAATAGATTTCATTTTTGAATTCGGAATATGAAATATAGCTTAGGATGAAATTTTGGCATTGTTCTGAAAAACATCAATTTTTGATGAATAGTGAAACTACTAAGTGGTAGTTAAAAAAACTGAATTTTTCATAAAACTTAATTTTGCCGCTTCTGTGAATGGAATTTCGAAAATCCGAGAGACACGGTTAATATGAAGGACTAAAATGTGGTTCAATGAGATGAAAATAATTTTTTTTGGTGAATAGTAACTTTTTACTTTTTTACCGCGGTTAATAGTAAATAGGGTAACTAAGGGTAAATATGATATTACTATTATCCTAACACATGTCCTAATTCTATTGGACAAGTGTAATTCGACCAAAAACAAACTTAGGAATAAATTATGACCATTTAGGCCCACTTGGATTAGATTAGGACATTTATTATTAATTTATTTAAAGAAAGGTTAAAATAGTTAAAATCAAAGTTTAATAAGTAAATCATTTTTAATATGGGGTTATACATAAGATAAATTCGATTGTAAATATTCATTAGAAATCTAAAAAGATTTCCTACATGATGGTATTTTATTTGTAATTTTTAGACATAAAATAATTTAATTTATTTATGACACAACGATGATGCATTAATTATCTTATTAATGAAATATTGACATAATTGATGTTATAAACACCAAAATAAATGTAATTTGAGATTTTTTATGAATTCCACTAATTTTCTAGGTTACTATGATATATTAATGTTGATTTAATCAACATGGTTCGAACATTTAATTCTGTTATAACTTTCACAAAAATCATATATCAAATAGTGTCAAAATTGACACAAAATAGTTTTTAAATCAAATATTATATTATTAATTGTTATTGTATTCCTAAAAATCTAAGGATCGGCCAAATGACTTAGATAAGGATATATATATTAATAATAAACAATTTGGGGTTCGTTTGGCATGTTATAGTAAGTTTATTAACCATATAGTGAAAGAAAACAAAAAGACATGGTAAAAGTTAAACTATTTAACTTAGAGTTAAATTAAATTGATAAGGTTAAAATAATATCCTAAACTTGTCTAAATTCTATTGGTTGATAGTATTTCGACCCCTCCCCACCTTATCTTCGAAATAAGACCCTTTGGAACCATTATAAACCGATTTTGACTTTAATATATAATAATATTTTGAGATATTCCTAAGGTGCCCCTCTCCTCCCTTATAAAAGGACACCTCCTCCCCCTCCTCCTCACACAAATTTGAGCACTCAAGCTCGGCCAACCCCTGCCATTTTCTCCTCTCCACTTCCCTAGCAACATCCTAGAGGTTCTGGTCTTCCTCAAAGACCAATTCTAGTGCCCTAAGAGGAGGTCTCAAAGAGGCACTTCAAAGAAGAGGTAATTACCGTTACCAATTCTTTCATCTTTATTTCTTCTTCCACTTCTTCTTCTTAGGTTGTTTCATTATAAAGTAATAACATCAGTATCACTCATATACTGATATGTTATTATAAGTATGAAACAACCCTATTTCACCATCTATCCATCCTACGGAAAAAGAAATCACCGCGCGTGCGTACGTACGGAATACCGTCTCCACGCCGTGGTGTAATCTATTTTCCACCACCACCTTACATGGATGGGTATAATGGTGTAAAGAATAACTATACATAGTTATTACAACATCATATTGATTCTGATATATTGTATAATCCACTCCAATTCAATTCAATATTTATAGAAATGATATCATCGCTCGTGCGTACGTACGGACTACCGTCTCCACGACGCGATGAGATTCATTCTCCATGTTAACCATTTAAGAATGATTATAATGTATATATAAGAAATAATAATGAAATATATGAAATTATAAAGCTACTGGATTTATGTATATATATACATATGTATGTCATCTAATTACTTCCATTTCAAGACAATAAGGAAAGGAAAACAACGTTCATGCGTACGTACGGACTACCGTCTCCATGAACGGTGTTTTTCATTTTATTTATCTACCTCTTATATATATATATATACTGAATATATATGATATATAAATCATATTTTATATTCTGGAAGTAAGTAAATCATGATATAAGTAATAATTATGTCAAGAACAACAAGTCAAAACACCTACGATAAATGAAACGATTTTACCCAAAACGCTTCTTTAACATGGAATTTACAAAAGAACGGGTAATATAATGTCATAAGTGAATCATATATGATATCATAACAATGAATATGATTCTGTAATAAGTCAATAACATGATTTAAATCATTATACAGGAGGTTCGGACACTTACAAAGCAAGTCGGACCAAAGGTAAGGGAAATATCACAATTTCATTTTTATCCGAGATTGTTTATTCGTAAGTATTTACTGGGGTGTATTTTATCATCCACATCCATTTTCCTTAAATATGAAATATTGTTTCCATCCACTTACAATAGTTTAAATCCAATTTTACTCTTCGGTGAGTTTTTAGTAAAGAATATGAAAGGAATCTTTTGTCGCTTTTTCATACGAGGTACTTTTTGACTTTTCCGACAAAAGTACGAAGAATGTTTTTTTAACTTAAACGGAATGAACGGATTTTTACGGTTTTATAAAGCCTTATTTTCATGAATCTTCCTCCAAAATTTTTCATGACTATTTTCAATAAAATCTCTTTCTTTTAAAATTGCATGATGTTTTGTGAAAAGAAATTGATTTTGAAGAAGAAAGGATATTTTCCTCAAGAATTCAATTCAAGTGTTTTATCAAAATTATTTTCCATCTAAGATAATAAAGGGTTCTGTTTCTATCCATATTTTTACATTGATTTGACTATGTTGTGATGGAATTATGTTTATGAATTACTTTATCTTATATGAATGGTTTTATGATGTCATGTTGTTTTAAGAATCCCATTTTTATTACATGGGTTATGAAATGATGTACGATTTATGATTTTGTGGCACACATAAGAATGGTATCATTATGAGATGGGTGGGACCTATATCTCCCTCCAATGCATTGGGTAAAGATTTTATATCTCATTAGATAGACATGGCTGGAATGGTAGATTATACCGGTTCAGTGAAACAGGACTGAAACGAGGATTACTCGATTCAGAAAGGGACTTTGTCCACTAAGATAGTCTTGGAAATGAGTCTTGACTAACAAGAAATGATTCTCTATGATTATGTGTGTATGCCACAATGAGTAATGTTTTAAGTTATGATTTCATTTCACTACTATGATTTATCCCATGTTATGAAATTATGCTCTCTTTTGCAGGTTAAGATTTCCAAAAATATTATGTTCTTATGAAAATTATGTGATTGATATTTCCTTTGTTTACCCTTACTGAGCATTTGAGCTCACCCTTTTATGTTTTATTTTCCCCAGGATATAAAGAATGGTTTTTAGGTAAAAAAAAGGGAAGATATTTATGGGAGATGTTGAAGATCTTTCCCCACGATTAGAATATTTTATTCCGAGTTTCCAAAGACACTAAACTATTACGATCCTTGTGTGTGTGTTTTTGTTATGTACTAAGTATTCCGCAAAAGTAATGTAATGTCAATGTACGTCAGGCTACGGGTCTCTACACCGATCAATGGTGGTCACTAATTCAAAACACAAAGGAAGATGATGAATTAACAAACATGGAATGGAAGGAGTTCAAAGAGCTGTTCTTAGAAAAATACTTTCCTCGAGACCATAGAGCAGATATGGAAAGACAATTTTTGAGTCTGAGACAAAAGCAGGATGAGAATGTCGCAAAGTATGAGGCCAACTTTACAAGGTTAGCGAGGTATGCTGCATATTATATACGTAACCCAAGGAGTAAGATTGATCGTTTATTTGATGGGTTAAAACCATTTCTCTGTCGAGCTTTAGTATCACAAGCCTTCTCATCATACGAAGATATTGTCTCATGTGCAATCAAGACAGAAAAGGAATTCTCTAAGTCTTATGACAACAAAGTAAAGCAAGAGAAGAAGAGAACGGGGGAACAAGAGACAGATAAAGGGAAAAAGGGAATGAAGGATTTTCCATTATGTGATAATTGTGGGAAGAATCACCCTGGTACTTGCCTAAAAGGAATTGGAGTTTGTTATAAATGTGAAGAAATGGGTCACCAGGCTCGTGATTGCAAGGGAAAGAAAGAGGCTATCAAAGTTGAATGCTACAATTGTAGGGAAATGGGGCATTATGAAAATGAATGTCCTAAGAGTCAAGGAAACATAACTCAGAAAAGGCCAAGGGATCAAGGCCAATCTTATGCTGTGACTACAGTTGAAGCGGAATAATTAATGTATTGGTGCTTTTGGACTCAAGGATTATAATCTGGTTATAAGAATAATGTGATATATATAAATATTGTACTGCAGTACTTTTGATTTCATTAAGGTTTTAATATGATTAAGGTAATAATATTTTTAGTATGTGACAATAAGAGAATCTTTTATTTGTTTGGGTAATCTGATGTTACAATTGATTTTGGAATTTAGAGACCTTTTAGAGAAAGTCTGGATGGTGGTATTTTGGATAACTATTAAGGTTGGAATGGATTAAGTTGAACCATGGATAGTATTGTTTAAGGTTAAAGCATTTCTGAAGATTATTTTTGAAATATTATAATACTATAGTTTTAGGAAAAGGACAAACTGCAGGGTGGGGCATAACCCATCGCGTTAGACAAAGATACAGGAATCGAACCCACAATCATGGTGCGACAGGCCCTTATTTCCTACCACTAGCCTACAGGAAGTCCCTAGTTATTAAAAAATTATTTTACAAATCTAAATGGTTTGTGTTAACATTTGTAACCTTATACAATTAGGATAAGTATAATATTTTTGAGTTCTATTATCTTTTTGAGTGAAAGATGAGTTGAAGGTTGAAACTCTAATTGTCAAGCATAAATATATATTTACCTATCTCTTATTCAATGAATAAATTAATTCTTAAACTTTAGTAAAGGGATATTAAAACAAAAAAATGTGTTATCCTAATACCTTATGTCTTGTTGAACTGATGATATTTTAAATGAACATAGATTGAAGGCTTTGAGGCCGTCAATTTGACAGTTGATTGTGATTGATGACCTCAATCACTCCCTACAAATATTTACGTCTTTCCTCCAATTATATGTCTCTAATTGCCACCAATGTTCTCTTAATCGAGATCATTATTGGGTGGTGACTTTTTCATTTCCATTTCCCTCTTATTAAGGCTAAATTTTATTAATCTTATTTCCGATGTGGCTTTTCCACAAAGGTATTTTCTCTTTTCAACCTTTTATTTACAAAGAAAAATTTCAAATTGCGAGGACGCAATTTATTGAAGGAGGGGATAATGTAACACCCCGAGCTTCCATAATACGCTTCTCATTCAATAATGCAATAGCTTGCATTGTACGCAACTTCGAGTTCTAAAACACCGCGACTAATCAAAGTAGCCGTTATGAATAGTAATAACCTCTTTTTAAAATTATAGAAATTTTATATTTCAAAATGGACTTCATTTTTGGATTCGGAATATCGAAATTAGCCTATGTTGAATTTTTGGTATTTTTCTGAGAACTTCTAATTTTTTATGAATAGTGAAATATACTTAAAAACAACTTTTTTAATAAAAATAATTTATAGTGATAAATTATACTATTTAGTGGTTTTAAAGAAGAATTAGAATATATTTTTACCATTTTATCCAATGGTGGTCATTATAATTAATTTAACATTGAAATTGGACATAAACAATTGCCAATCTTTTGATATAAATTGTTTCTTAAAACACGCTATTTGTTGTGACAGCGGGAATTAATTATAAAATTAATTAATGAAACTTATATGTTTTGAATTTTGTAAAATAGACATCATTTTTGAATTCGGAATATCAATTATATCTTAGGGTGAAATTTTGGCATTGTTCTGAAAAACTTCAATTTTTGATGAATAGTGAAACCACTAAGTGGTAGTTAAATAACCGATTTTTCGTTTAAATGAAATATTACCACTTCTGTGATTTTCTTTTCAAAAATCTGACATACATGGTTTTCATTAAGAAGTTAAATGTGGTTCAATGAGATTAAAATAATTTTTTTGTGAATAGTAACTTTTAAGTTCTTAATCGCGATTAGAGGTAATTAGTGTAGTTTAAGGTAAAAATAATGTTTTAATAATATGAGATGAGCTTGACACTTGTCCTACTCCTATTGGATGAGTCATGGCCGACCAAGACAACCGATGGGTCAACTTGGGGACCCCATGGAGCCACTTTAGTTGGAAAATGACATTAATATATATTTATTTAATGTTAAAATTAAATTGACACAAACATGAGTTGTTTTACTAAAACAGTTTTTAAGTGGGGTTACACAAGTCCAAATTTTTACTATAAATATTCATTAGAAAGAAAAAAAGATTTACTACATCATATTATTTCTTTTAATTTTTAGACATTAAATAAATTAAATTATTTATGACATCATTATGATGCAGCGATGACCTCATTATTTAACGATTTAAATAAAATGAGAAGATAATGAAAACTCCAAGGATTACACTTGTCCAAAGCCTATTGGATGAGGAGATTTCGAACCCTTATCACCTTATCCAAGAATTATAAAAGTGTTGGACCTTTAGAATCCGAAAAGCATTGTTTAATAATGTAACATTTCAATCTTTCCAAAAGAGCCCCTCCTCTCCACTTATAAAAGGCCGCCACCTCTCCCACCTTATTCACACCTTCAAGCCATTTGGCTCGGCCAACCTCTGCCCAAATAGTCTCCAAACTTCCCCGTCTTAGTCCTAGAAGCCTCACTTATGGCAGAACTCTTCCCAAGGAAGCCTTTGGCTCAAATCAAAAAGAGTTACCCGATTTTGAGGTAATGTCTTCGCTAATGTTGTTTTGTTTTATTTTTATTCTCCAACCCCTAAACACTTTTTATTCATTTCTTTTGTAACAAAACCAGTATCCTAAATATACTAGGATGTTTTTATAATAAGGATTAGAGCTACACTTACACACACCTACATCTAATGGTTAAAGAACATACAGTTTCTGTGGATGACGGATTTCTGCCTCACGAAACGATGATTATTCAACACTCATATAACACCTTAAAATGTGGCCATTAAGATGTCACTATTTTTATATATGATATATAATATGTTTAAGTTTCACTTATTCTTCTGTATTTCTCATTTATGGCATACTTTATGATTTCCATTTTGGGTAAAACGCGATAATTTCATTTTAGGAAGTGCGGACTACCGCCCCCTCAAAGTGATTTGAATCGTTAATGCCATATGTGGGATGTATAAAGGATGGAGTAAATGGTATTATACACTATATTATACTGGAATTATATTATACATTTATATCATTATGATTTCGTTCCATTAAATACGAAATAGAAATGAAAGTAGCGTTCATGCGTACGTACGGCTTACCGTCTCCATTAACGGTGCATTCCATTTCTTACCTCTAAATGTTATGTAATATTATAAATGAATGAATATACTGTATATATATGATATATATGATATCTAAATCATTAATATAATTCTGGATATAATGGATATTATACCACATAAAAAACTTGTAATTATAAGAAGTTTATTGTTGACTCAAGTACCAAAGATCCACAAAACGACAGTTATTAAATTAAATAAATAAATAATGTTCATAACATGGTAATAAGGGATATAAAAGGAATAATTTACATGAAAAAGTTTCTTAAGTAAATATAAATTAACTCTAGTTTATTATTCAGGAGGTTAAAGAACGGTCGAGTCAGGACAGGATGCAAGGTAAGGGAATTTCTTAACCCAATTTCGATTCTTTGGGTTAATCTCTTACTTTCAAATTATGTCATGATATTATTATGTACTATCTTGTATTTGTACTTTATTTATGTGTACTTACAGTGAATACACATAATAGATCTATTTTATTTTAAAAATGATCTTTGTAAGGACTTCGTCTCAATCACCTTTCATTGAGGCATATTTGGTTTTATACACAACTTTCCTTTTATACGGTGTATAAACCCCTTTGGATTTTATGTTTATTCAAAAGGTTTTCTTTTATAATTATATGCTTTTTAATTGATTAAAAAAACAAGATACTTCTCTCAAATATATGAAAATCTAGTGCAAATGTATACGTATTTAATGCAAGCTTAAAAATGTTTTCAGAAAACCCGACTCTCGAGTGTGGTAGACAGGAAGGGATTGGGCGTGGACCCATCATGGCCTGAAATTAGTCGAGCAGTCTCAGAATTAGTTATTTTGTTTTCAGAAGCTTTCATAATGTTTTTAGAAAAATACTGGAGTATATTTGATCAATTTTAAATGTAATTATATTCTAAAGAAATTGTCATCGGTAGGTCTCATGAGACAACTAGACGTGGAATTGGCCGAGGCCCTTTCCCAATTTGCTTCATGGTTTTGGCCGAGGCCTTAATCATTTTAGACGTCTTGGCCGAGGCCTTGACGATATGTTTCAGAAAGTCTGACATTATACATTCCCTCATTATGGAAGTGGTTAATGATATTTCATGTGATTATTCGACCAGTAGAATATCCATGTGAAGAAGCGAATGGCATTATCTCATTTTACTTTTGCCACATTATGTTGATGTTCATGTTTAAAAGGATTTTGTTTTAGTTATACATTGCCTTAAATGTTTATGTTTATCGATGAATGCTTCCGCAATATTGTTATCCTTACTGAGCATCGGAGCTCACCCCTTTCAATGTTTTAATATTTTCCAGGATGTGAAGAAGTATTTCATGAATGACCTGCAGGGATAGTCCGAAGAGGATGGAAGTGTGGACAATGGAGACTATGTGATTATAATTTTTCACATTGTGATGTAATGTAACATTTATGAATGTATCTAGTGTTTCCAAGGCTACTAAACTAATTGGTCTTTCAAGACTTGATCTTTGTGATCATGCATATGTTACGAAGAAATGCACCGACTCTGGGTAGCTGGAGTCGGGGCGTTATAGTTGGTATCAGAGGAAGTTTAGTACTAACCTTGGAAGCTAGATTTAGATAAACTCTGATTAGAGCACATAGCCCGAAGATAGACTTTGAGGATTAGTATAGAAGAACTTCCTAGAATTTTGGTATTGTAGAGATGTTGTGAGTTTTCCGAGAAATACATCTCTGTCTGGATACGAGCAGGTAGAGGCGGCTCTGGCACAGATGTACCTAGGGGTAAAATCCAAAATCACCACTTTGAGCTAGACTCGAACGGGATCTGGTGCACGACAACGGGCCTTGCTGCACTCTTGGTTACGACACTCCCGGGGGATATGCTTAGGATAATTCTAATTTTCATTACAAACCACTATGAAGGGTTATGAGTATATACTTTATCAAGGAAAACATTTCTTTTTATGATTATGGATTATATCCATAAATAGTTCAATTTATGTAAAGTGTTTTACAAATATGGAATTATGTATTTTAATTCATAAACTAATCTAGTTTATGACATTGTTTAGAAATGGCGCCTAGTGGAAGGAATGGAAACCGTATCAATGCATGCACTCCATGTAGGGATTTCCCTCCTGCTCAAGATAATTATTGTGGATCTGGAGATACAACTGGTGCTGATCAACTTATTACCATACTGGGACAACTCACTCAGGTTATGAATAATAACCTTACTCGTATGGAGCACCCTGATCCGCAACATGGAGGATCAATGCTAGACCGTTTCATGAGACAACAACCACCAACCTTCAATGGGAGTACAAATCCTATAGTAGCTGAGCAATGGATAAATTCCTTAGAGAAAATATTCCATGCCTTGGGGGTAGTGAAAGGGAGAAAGTTGTCATGGCAGTTTACCGCCTCACTGGAGATGCCGATCAATGGTGGTCACTAATTCAAAACACAAAGGAAGATGATGAATTAACAAACATGGAATGGAAGGAGTTCAAAGAGCTGTTCTTAGAAAAATACTTTCCTCGAGACCATAGAGCAGATATGGAAAGACAATTTTTGAGTCTGAGGCAAAAGGAGGATGAGAATGTCGCAAAGTATGAGGCCAACTTTACAAGGTTAGCGAGGTATGCTGCAGATTATATACGTAACCCAAGGAGTAAGATTGATCGTTTCATTGATGGGTTAAAACCATTTCTCCGTCGAGCTTTAGTATCACAAGACTTCTCATCATACGAAGATATTGTCTCATGTGCAATCAAGACAGAAAAGGAATTCTCTAAGTCTTATGAGAACAAAGTAAAGCAAGAGAAGAAGAGAACGGGGGAACAAGAGACAAATAAAGGGAAAAAGGGAATGAAGTATTTTCCATTATGTGATAATTGTGGGAAGAATCACCCTGGTAATTGCCTAAAAGGAATGGGAGTTTGTTATAAATGTGGAGAAAAGGGTCACCAATCTCGTGATTGCAAGGGAAAGAAAGAGGCTATCAAAGTTGAATGCTACAATTGTAGGGAAATGGGGCATTATTCAAATTAATGTCCTAAGCGTCAAGGAAACATAACTCAGAAAAGTCCAAGGGTTCAAGGCCAATCATATGCCGTGACTACAGTTGAAGCGGAATAATTAATGTATTGGTGCTTTTGGACTCAAGGATTATAATCTGGTTATAAGAATAATGTGATATATATAAATATTGTACTGCAGTACTTTCGATTTCATTAAGGTTTTAATATGATTAAGGTAATCATATTTTTAGTATGTGACAATAAGAGAAACTTTTCTTTGTTTGGGGAATCTGATGTTACAATTGATTTTGGAATTTAGAGACCTTTTAGAGAAAGTCTGGATGGAGGTATTTTGGATAAATATTAAGGTTGGAATGGATTAAGTTGAACCATGGATAGTATTGTTTAAGGTTATAGCATTTCTGAAGATTATTTTTGGAATATTATAATACTATAGTTTTAGGAAAAGGACAACCTGCAGGGTGGGGCATAAATCATCGCGTCAGACAAAGATACAGGAATCGAACCCACAATCATGGTGCGACATGCCCTTATTTCCTACCACTAGCCTACTGGAAGTCCCTGGTTATTACAAAATAATTTTACAAATCTAAATGGTTTGTGTTAACATTTGTAACCTTATACAATTAGGATAAGTATAATATTTTTGAGTTCTATTATCTTTTTGAGTGAAAGATGAGTTGAAGGTTGAAACTCTAATTGTCAAGAAAAAATATATATTTACCTATCTCTTATTCAATGAATAAATTAATTCTTAAACTTTAGTAAAGGGATATTAAAACAAAAAAATGTGTTATCCTAATACCTTATGTCTTGTTGAACTGATGATATTTTAAATGAACATAGATTGAAGGCTTTGAGGCCCTCAATTTGACAGTTGATTGTGATTGATGACCTCAATCACTCCCTACAAATATTTACGTCTTTCCTCCAATTATATGTCTCTAATTGCCACCAATGTTCTCCTAATCGAGATCATTATTGGGTGGTGACTTTTTCATTTCCCATTCCCTCTTATTAAGGCTAAATTTTAATAATCTTATTTCCGATGTGGGTTTTCCACAAAGGTATTTTCTCTTTTCAACCTTTTATTTACAAAGAAAAATTTCAAATTGCGAGGACGCAATTTATTGAAGGAGGGGAGAATGTAACACCCCGAGCTTCCATAATACGCTTCTCATTCAATAATGCAATAGCTTGCATTGTACACAACTTCGAGTTCCAAAACACCATGACTAATCAAAGTAGCCGTTATGAATAGTAATAACCACTTTTTAAAATTATAGAAATTTTATATTTCAATATGGACTTCATTTTTGGATTCGGAATATCGAAATTAGCCTATGTTGAATTTTTGGTATTTTTCTGGGAACTTCTAATTTTTTATGAATAGTGAAATATACTTAAAAACAACTTTTTTAATAAAAATAATTTATAGTGATAAATTATAATATTTAGTGGTTTTAAAGTATAATTAGAATATATTTTTACCATTTTATCCAATGGTGGTCATTATAATTAATTTAACATTGAAATTGGACATAAACAATTGCTAATCTTTTGATATAAATTGTTTCTTAAAACACGCTATTTGTTGTGACAGCAGGAATTAATTAAAAAATTAATTAATGAAACTTATATGTTTTGAATTTTTTAAAATAGACATCATTTTTGAATTCGGAATATCAATTATAGCTTAGGGTGAAATTTTGGCATTGTTCTGAAAAACTTCAATTTTTGATGAATAGTGAAACCACTAAGTGGTAGTTAAATAACTGATTTTTCGTTTAAATGAAATATTACCACTTCTGTGATTTGATTTTCAAAAATCCGACATACATGGTTGTCATTAAGAAGTAAAATGTTGTTCAATGAGATTAAAATAATTTTTTGGTGAATAGTAATTTTTAAGTTCTTAATCGCGATTAGAGGTAATTAGTGTAGTTTAAGGTAAAAATAATGTTTTAATAATATGAGATGAGCTTGGAACTTGTCCTACTCCTATTGGATGAGTCATGGCCGACCAAGACAACCCATGGGTCAACTTGGGGACCCCATGGAGCCACTTTAGTTGGAAAATGACATTAATATATATTTATTTAATGTTAAAATTAAATTGACACAAACATGAGTTGTTTTACTAAAATAGTTTTTAAGTGGGGTTAAACAAGTACAAATTTTGACTATAAATATTCATTAGAAAGATAAAAAGATTTCCTACATCATAGTATTTTTTTTAATTTTTTAGACATTAAATAAATTAAATTATTTATGACATCATTATGATGCAGCGATGACGTCATTATTTAACGATTTAAATAAAATGAGAAGATAATGAAAAATTCAAGGCATACACTTGTCCAAAGTCTATTGTATGAGTATATTTAGAACCCTTATCACCTTATCCACGAATTATATAAGTGTGGGACCTTTAGAATCCGAAAATCATTGTGTAATAATGTAACATTTCAATCTTTCCAAAAGAGCCCCTCCTCTCCACTTATAAAAGGGCCCCACCTCTCCCACCTTATTCACACCATCAAGCCATTTGGCTCGGCCAAACTCTGACCAAATACTCTACCAAATTCCCCCTATTACTCCTAGAAGCCTCACATTGGGCAGAACTCTTCCCAAGGAAGCCTTTGGCTCAAATCAAAAAGAGTTACCCTATTTTGAGGTAATGTCTTCTCTAATGTTGTTTTGTTTTATTTTTCTTCTCCAACACCATAAACTATTTTTATTCATTTCTTTTGTAAAAAAAACAGTATCCTCAATATACTAGGATGTTGTTATAAGAATGATTCGAGATACACTTAGACACACCTACATCTAATGGTTAAAGAACATACGGTTTCTGTGGATGGCGAATTTCTACCTCACGAAACGATGATTGTTCAACACTCATATAACACCTTCAAAGGTGGCAATTAAGATGTCACTATTTTTATATATGATATATAATATGTTTATGTTTTAATTATTCTTCTGTATTTCTCATTTATGGCATACTTTATGATTTCCATTATGGGTAAAACACGATAATTTCATTTTAGGAAGTGCGGACTACAGCCCCCTCAAAGTGATTTGAATCGTTAATGCCATATGTGGGATGTATAAAGGATGGATTAAATGGTATTATACACTATATTATACTGTAATTATATTATACATTTATATCATTATGATTTCGTTCCATTAAATACGAAATATAAATGAAAGTAGCGTTCATGCGTACGTACGGCTTACCGTCTCCATTAATGGTGCATTCCATTTCTTACCTCTAAATTTTATGAAATATAATAAATGAATGTATATACTGTATATATATGATATATATGATATCTACATCATTAATATAATTCTGGATATAATGGATATTATACCACATAAACAACTTGTAATTATAAGAAGTTTATTGTTGACTCAAGTACCAATGATCGACAAAACGACCGTTATTAACTTAAATAAATAAATAATGTTCATAACATGGTAATAAGGGATATTAAAGGAATAATGAACATGAAAAAGGTTCTTATGTAAATATAAATTAACTCTAGTTTATTATTCAGGAGGTTAAATAACGGTCGAGTCAAGAGAGGACGCAAGGTAAGGGAATTTCTTAACCCAATTTCGATTCTTTGGGTTAATCTCTTACTTTCAAATTATGTCATGATATTATTATGTACTATCTTGTATTTGTAATTTATTTATGTGTACTTACAGTGAATACACACAATAGATATATTTTATTTTAAAAATCATCTTTGTATGGACTTCGTCTCAATCACCTTTCATCGAGGCATATTTGGTTTTATACACAACTTTCCTTTTATACGGTGTATAAACCCCTTTGACTTTTATGTTTATTCAAAAGGTTTTCTTTTATAATTATATTCTTTTTAATTGATTAAAAAACAAGATATTTCTCTCAAATATATGAAAATCAAGTGCAAATGTATACGTATTTAATGCAAGCTTAAAAAGGTTTCCAGAAAACCCGACTCTCGAGTGTGGTAGACAGGAAGGGATTGGGCGTGGACCCATCATGGCCTGAAATTAGTCGAGCAGTCTGAGAATTAGTTATTTTGTTTTCAGAAGCTTTCATAATGTTTTTAGAAAAACACTGGAGTATATTTGATCAATTTTAAATGTAAGTATATTCTAAAGAAATTGTCATCGGTAGGTCTCATGAGACAACTAGACGTGGAATTGGCCGAGGCCCTTTCCCAATTTGATTTATGGTTTTGGCCGAGGCCTTAGTCATTTTAGATGTCTTGGCCGAGGCATTGACGATATGTTTCAGAATGTCTGGCATTATACATTCCCTCATTATGAAAGTGGTTAATGATATTTCATGTGATTATTCGACCAGTAGAATATCCATGTGAATAAGTGAATGGCATTATCTCGTTTTACTTTTGCCACATTATGTTGAAGTTCATGTTTAAAAGGGTTTTGTTTTAGTTATACATTTCCTTAAATTTTTATGTTTATCGATGAAAGCTTCCGCAATATTGTTATCCTTACTGAGCATCTGAGCTCACCCCTTTCAATGTTTTAATATTTTCCAGGATGTGAAGAAGTATTTTATGAATGACCTGCAGGGATAGTCCGAAGAGGATGGAAGTGTGGACTATGGAGACTATGTGATTATAGTTTTTCACTTTGTGATGTAATGTAACATTTATGAATGTATCTAGTGTTTCCAAGGCTGCTAAACTAATTGGTCTTTCGAGACTTGATCTTTGTGATCATGCCAATGTTACGAAGAAATGCACAGACTCTGGGTAGCTGGGGTCGGGGCGTTACAGTTGGTATCAGAGGCAGTTTAGTATTAACCTTGGAAGATAGATTTAGATAAACTCTGATTAGAGCACATAGCCCGAAGATAGAGTTTGAGGATTAGTATAGAAGAACTTCCTAGAATTTTGGTATGGTAGAGATGTTGTGAGTTTTCCGAGAAATACATCCATGTCTGGATACGAGCAGGTAGAGGCGACTCTTGCACAGATGTATCTAGGGGTAAAACCCAAAAACACCGCTTTGAGCTAGACTCGAACGGGATATGGTGCACGACAACGGGCCTTGCTGCACTCTTGGTTACGACACTCCCGGGGGATATGCTTAGGATAATTCTAATTTTCATTACAAACCACTATGAAGGGTTATGAGTATATACTTTATCAAAGAAAACATTTGTTTTTATGATTATGGATTATATCCATAAATAGTTCAATTTATGTAAAGTGTTTTACAAATATGGAATTATGTATTTTAATCCATAAACTAATCTAGTTTATGACATTGTTTAGAAATGGAACCTAGTGGAAGGAATGGAAACCGTATCAATGCACACACTCCATGTAGGGATTGCCCTCCTGCTCAAGATAATTATTGTGGATCTGGAGATACAACTGATGCTGATCAACTTATTACCATACTAGGACAACTCACTCAGGTTATGAATAATAACCTTACTCGTATGGAGCACCCTGATCCGCAACATGGAGGATCAATGCTAGACCGTTTCATGAGGCAACAACCACCAACCTTCAATGGGAGTACAAATCCTATAGTAACTGAGCAATGGATAAATTCTTTAGAGAAAATATTCCATGCCTTGGGGGGTAGTGAAAGGGAGAAAGTTGTCATGGCAGTTTACCACCTCACTGGAGATGTCGATCAATGGTGGTCACTAATTCAAAACACAAAGGAAGATGATGAATTAACAAACATGGAATGGAAGGAGTTCAAAGAGCTTTTCTTAGAAAAATACTTTCCTCGAGACCATAGAGCAGATATGGAAGGACAATTTTTGAGTCTGAGACAAAAGGAGGATGAGAATGTCGCAAAGTATGAGGCCAACTTTACAAGGTTAGCGAGGTATCCTGCAGATTATATACGTAAACCAAGGAGTAATATTGATCGTTTATTTGATGGGTTAAAACCATTTCTCCATCGAGCTTTAGTATCACAAGCCTTCTCATCATACGAAGATATTGTCTCATGTGCAATCAAGACAGAAAAGGAATTCTCTAAGTCTTATGACAACAAAGTAAAGCAAGAGAAGAAGAGAATGGGGGAACAAGAGACAGATAAAGGGAAAAAGGGAATGAAGGATTTTCCATTATGTGATAATTGTGGGAATAATCATCCTGGTACTTGCCTAAAAGGAATGTGAGTTTGTTATAAATGTGGAGAAAAGGGTCACCAGGCACGTGATTGTAAGGGAAAGAAAGAGGCTATCAAAGTTGAATGCTACAATTGTAGGGAAATGGGGCATTATGCAAATGAATGTCCTAAGCGTCAAGGAAACATAACTCAGAAAAGGCCAAGGGATCAAGGCCAATCATATGCTGTGACTACAGTTGAAGCGGAATAATTAATGTATTGGTGCTTTTGGACTCAGGGATTATATTCTGGTTATAAGAATAATGTGATATATATAAATATTGTACTACAGTACTTTTGATTTCATTAAGGTTTTAATATGATTAAGGTAGTCATATTTTTAGTATGTGACAATAAGAGAAACTTTTCTTTGTTTGGGGAATCTGATGTTACAATTGATTTTGGAATTTAGAGACCTTTTAGAGAAAGTCTGGATGGTGGTATTTTGGATAACTATTAAGGTTGGAATGGATTAAGTTGAACCATGGATAGTATTGTTTAAGGTTAAAGCATTTCTGAAGATTATTTTTGGAATATTATAATACTATAGTTTTAGGAAAAGGACAACCTGTAGGGTGGGGCATAACCCATCGCGTCAGACAAAGATACAGGAATCGAACCCACAATCATGGTGCGACATGCCCTTATTTCCTACCACTAGCCTACAGGAAGTCCCTGGTTATTACAAAATTATTTTACCAATATAAATGGTTTGTGTTAACATTTGTAACCTTATACAATTAGGATAAGTAAAATATCTTTGAGTTCTATTATCTTTTTGAGTGAAAGATGAGTTGAGGGTTGAAACTCTAATTGTCAAGCATAAATATATATTTACCTATCTCTTATTCAATGAATAAATTAATTATTAAACTTTAGTAAAGGGATATTAAAACAAAAAAATGTGTTATCCTAATACCTTATGCCTTGTTGAACTGATGATATTTTAAATGAACATAGATTGAAGGCTTTGAGGCCCTCAATTTTACAGTTGATTGTGATTGATGACCTCAATCACTCCCTACAAATATTTACGTCTTTCCTCCAATTATATGTCTCTAATTGCCACCAATGTTCTCCTAATCGAGATCATTATTGGGTGGTGACTTTTTCATTTCCCATTCCCTCTTATTAAGGCTAAATTTTATTAATCTTATTTCCGATGTGGGTTTTCCACAAAGGTATTTTCTCTTTTCAACATTTATTTACAAAGAAAAATTTCAAATTGTGAGGACGCAATTTATTGAAGGAGGGGAGAATGTAACACCCCGAGCTTCCATAATATGCTTCTCATTCAATAATGCAATAGCTTGCACTGTACGCAACTTCGAGTTCTAAAACACCGCGACTAATCAAAGTAGTCATTATGAATAGTAATAACCACTTTTTAAAATTATAGAAATTTTATATTTCAAAATGGACTTCATTTTTGGATTCAGAATATCGAAATTAGCCTATGTTGAATTTTTGATATTTTTCTGAGAACTTCTAATTTTCTATGAATAGTGAAATATACTTAAAAAGAACTTTTTTAATAAAAATAATTTATAGTGATAAATTTTACTATTTAGTGGTTTTAAAGTATAATTAGAATATATTTTTACCATTTTATCCAATGGTGGTCATTAGAATTAATTTAACATTGAAATTGGACATAAACAATTGCCAATCTTTTGATATAAATTGTTTCTTAAAACACGCTATTTGTTGTCACAGCGGGAATTAATTAAAAAATTAATTAATGAAACTTATATGTTTTGATTTTTTTAAAATAGACATCATTTTTGAATTCGGAATATCAATTATAGCTTAGGGTGAAATTTTGGCATTGTTCTGAAAAACTTCAATTTTTGATGAATAGTGAAACCACTAAGTGGTAGTTAAATAACTGATTTTTCATTTAAATGAAATATTACCACTTCTGTGATTTGATTTTCAAAAATCCGACATACATGGTTGTCATGAAGAAGTAAAATGTGGTTCAATGAGATTAAAATAATTTTTTTGGTGAATAGTAACTTTTAAGTTCTTAATCGCGATTAGAGGTAATTAGTGTAGTTTAAGGTAAAAATAATGTTTTAATAATATGAGATGAGCTTGACACTTGTCCTACTTCTATTGGATGAGTCATGGCCGACCAAGAAAACCCATGGGTCAACTTGGGGACCCCATGGAGCCACTTTAGTTGGAAAATTACATTAATATATATTTATTTAATGTTAAAATTAAATTGACACAAACATGAGTTGTTTTACTAAAACAGTTTTAAGTGGGGTTACACAAGTACAAATTTTGACTATAAATATTCGTTAGAAAGCTAAAAATATTTCCTACATCACAGTATTTTTTTTAATTTTTAGACAATAAATAAATTAAATTATTTATGACATCATTATGATGCAGCGATGACCTCATTATTTAACGATTTAAATAAAATGAGAAGATAATGAAAAATTCAAGGCTTACACTTGTCCAAAGCCAATTGGATGAGGCGATTTAGAACCCTTATCACCTTATCCACGAATTATATAACTGTGGGACATTTACAATCCGAAAAGCATTGTGTAATAATGTAACATTTCAATCTTTCCAAAAGAGCCCCTCCTCTCCACTTATAAAAGGCCCCCACCTCTCCCACCTTATTCACACCATCAAGCCATTTGGCTCGGCCAAACTATGCCCAAATACTCTCCCAAATTCCCATTATTACTCCTAGAAGCCTCACTTTGGGCAGAACTCTTCACAAGGAAGCCTTTGGCTCAAATCAAAAAGAGTTACCCGATTTTGAGGTAATGTCTTCTCTAATGTTGTTTTGTTTTATTTTTCTTCTCCAACCCCATAAACTCTTTTTATTCATTTCTTTTGTAACAAAACCAGTATCCTAAATATACTAGGATGTTGTTATAAGAAGGATTCGAGATACACTTACACACACCTACATCTAATGTTTAAAGAACATACGGTTTCTGTGGATGGCGAATTTCTGCCTCACAAAACGATGATTGTTCAACACTCATATAACACCTTCAAAGGTGGCCATTAAGATGTCACTATTTTTATATATGATATATAATATGTTTATTTTGTACTTATTCTTCTGTATTTCTCATTTATGGCATACTTTATGATTTCCATTATGGGTAAAACGCGATAATTTCATTTTAGGAAGTGCGGACTACCGCCCCCTCAAAGTGATTTGAATCGTTAATGCCATATGTGGGATGTATAAAGGATGGATTAAATGGTATTATACACTATATTATACTGGAATTATATTATACATTTATATCATTATGATTTCGTTCCATTAAATACGAAATAGAAATGAAAATAGCGTTCATGTGTACGTACGGCTTACCGTCTCCATGAACGGTGCATTCCATTTCTTACCTCTAAATGTTATGAAATATTATAAATGAATGTATATACTGTATATATATGATATATATGATATTTACATCATTAATATAATTCTGGATATAATGGATATTATACCACATAAACAACTTGTAATTATAAGAAGTTTATTGTTGACTCAAGTACCAAAGATCGAAAAAACGACCGTTATTAACTTAAATAAATAAATAATGTTCATAACATGGTAATAAGGGATATAAAAGGAATAATGAACATGAAAAAGGTTCTTAAGTAAATATAAATTTACTCTAGTTTATTATTCAGGAGGTTAAAGAACGGTCGAGTCAGGACAAGAAGCAAGGTAAAGGAATTTCTTAACCCAATTTCGATTCCTTGGGTTAATCTATTACTTTCAAATTATGTCATGATATTATTATGTACTATCTTGTATTTGTACTTTATTTATGTGTACTTATATTGAATACACATAATAGATCTATTTTATTTTAAAAATTATCTTTTTATAGACTTCGTCTCAATCACCTTTCATTGAGGCATATTTGGTTTTATACACAACTTTCCTTTTATACGGTGTATAAACCCCTTTGACTTTTATGTTTATTCAAAATGTTTGCTTTTATAATTATATGCTTTTTAATTGATTAAAAAAACAAGATATTTCTCTCAAATATATGAAAATCCAGTGCAAATGTATACGTATTTAATGCAAGCTTAAAA
Source organism: Viscum album (assembly GCA_963277665.1). NCBI lineage: Eukaryota > Viridiplantae > Streptophyta > Magnoliopsida > Santalales > Viscaceae > Viscum > Viscum album. Next base: position 323,334,999 of record OY728161.1, read on the forward strand.
ATGTTTTCAGAAAACCCGACTCTCGAGTGTGGTAGACAGGAAGGGATTGGGCGTGGACCCATAATGGCCTGAAATTAGTCGAGCAGTCTCAGAATTAGTTATTTTTTTTTCAGAAGCTTTCATAATGTTTTTTGAAAAACACTGGAGTATATTTGATCAATTTTAAATGTAAGTATATTCTAAAGAAATTGTCATCGGAAGGTCTCATGAGACAACTAGACGTGGAATTGGCCGAGGCCCTTTCCCAATTTGATTTATTGTTTTGGCCGACGCCTTAATCATTTTAGACGTCTTGGCCGAGGCCTTGACGATATGTTTGAGAATGTCTGGAATTATACATTCCCTCATTATGAAAGTGGTTAATGATATTTCATGTGATTATTCGACCAGTAGAATATCCATGTGAAGAAGTGAATGGCATTATCTCATTTTACTTTTGCCACATTATGTTGAAGTTCATGTTTAAAAGGCTTTTGTTTTAGTTATGCATTGACTTAAATGTTTATGTTTATCGATGAAAGCTTCCGCAATATTGTTATCCTTACTGAGCATCTAAGCTCACCCCTTTCAATGTTTTAATATTTTCCAGGATGTGAAGAAGTATTTTATAAATGACCTGCAGGGATAGTCCGAAGAGGATAGAAGTGTGGACTATGGAGACTATGTGATTATAGTTTTTCACTTTGTGATGTAATGTAACGTTTATGAATGTATCTAGTGTTTCCAAGTCTACTAAACTAATTGGTCTTTCGAGACTTGATCATTGTGATCATGCCAATGTTACGAAGAAATGCACCGACTCTGGGTAGCTGGGGTCTGGGTGTTACAACATGACACCATGAAATCCCCTTTGTTATCAAATATGTATGTCATGGTTTTCATTGTCAACAATCACAATATAGATGTACACTTTTTCAACAAGCACAATCACCTCAAAAATGCTTCAATGATACCTTGATGGTTTTCTCCCAACAATCTCCCCCTTTGACTTTATTGACAACTCTTCCATAAAAATAAACATAATTGATTCTTAATCCACCATTCACCGCAATGCGATTCTGATAGAGAACAAGGATTTACTCAACACATACACTAAGCCCACACGAGCAATTCTCGACATGAGAAACAAGAGTAATTGAAATGTTCATCAATGAATCACATCATCTCTTACACCCATTATTGACACCAAACTGATACCAATTTTCACCAAACTGATACCAATTTTTGGAAATATTCTTCCAAAACCAATCATCAGATTTTATAACGATACTTAGATGTCGTGATATCTATTCTTTGATTGATCACATCTAGCATCATCAGATTTAATACGCTTCCCCTTTCTATTCACAGATTCATCCCTTGTCAGATTCAAAACCTCTTTAGCCCTATTTCATGTGTTGTCCAAGCTAAGCTCTGGAAAAGCATGTTCAACTAACTTCAACTCCCCCTTCCTAGATGCTCCACCTATTAGCTTCTCCCCATATCTGTCATGATGTCTCAAATCTCTAAACTGTCTCCCCCTTTAACAATCACTATTTTCTCGCCCTTTTTCAATGAACCCAAAGGACACTCTTTTGCAGTCTATAGCATAGTAGAGAACACATATCAGTACATTAGTGAAAAACACTTCATACCTCGAGGAGAGGGGGTGGTTACACATCCACACTATTTCAAGTGTGGGGAGTCGACTGAAGTCCCAGAGCCATCTGATGCCTCTCAAAAGATTCATTGGTTAAGGCCTTTATTAGAATGTCTACAAATTGTAGCTCTGTAGGAACATACTACAACTTCTAATTTCTCTGATCAACCTTCTCCTTGATGAAATGATATATGATCTCATTGTTCTTGGTCCTTGTTTGAAGGACATGATTTTTTCTATGATTGATAGCACTTGAGTTATCGCACTGGATTCGGATCGTAGACATCACATATCTTCAAGTTGCTGCTTCATCCACAATAACTGTGTGCATGCTTGAGTGGATGCAATATACTCAGCTTCCGCAGTCCTCAATAAATTGCAATAATACTTTTTTCTAATCCAATAAATACACAATACACCAAGATAGAATGGACCACCCAAAGTTGATTTTCTATCATCCGCTGAACTGGCCCAGTCTGCATCATTATATCCCAATAACTCTGTCTGAGATTTTTCAGTATATGTAAAGCCGAAATCCATTGTGCCCTGGATATACTGATGTATTCTTTTCAATGCAAGAATATGGCTTTCCTTGGGGTTACACTGATATCTCACTGCTTGGCTTGTGGTGAAAACAATATCAGGCCTTGTTGCGGTCATGTAAAAAAAGCTCCCAATTATTTGCCTATATTCGGTAATATTAACTTTCTTGCCATCTTTATCTTTTGATAATTTAATCCGAGTAGTAACCGGAGTCTTCATATCCTTGTAATTCTCCATTCAAAACCATATCAAGAACCTCCATGGCATATTTGGATTGAGAAATGAATGTTCCATTAATTCCTTTTGTCACCTATAATCCAAGGAAAAATGTTAGCTCTCTAATCATTGACATTTCAATCTTATTTTTAATGAATTCTGAAAACTGACTGCACTGAGCTTCATCTGATCCGCCAAAAATTATTTCATCAACATACACCAAAACCATCATCCTTCGATTACTATCATTGCTGAAATCATGATTGTAATCAACTCCTCCGTGACAAAAACCAAGATTCTTCATGTACTGATCAAGCCGTGAGTACCATGCCCTTGGTGCTTGTTTCATCCCATACAACACCTTCTTCAGCCTACAAACTTTGTTCTCATCCTCATAAATGAGAAAACCATCTGGCTGCTCAATATAAACATCCTCTTCTAGTACACCATTCAAGAATTTGGATTTGACATCCATCATGAACACTTTGAACATTCATTGCACTATTATGGCCAAAAATAGTTTGATTGTCTCCAGCCTTGCAACCAGTGCAAATGTCTCATCCAAATCTATTCCCTCTATCTAGGAGTCTCCATTGCACAGTAGCCATGATTTTTTATTAATAATTGTGTCATCATCATTCATGTTGTTGCGATAGACCCATTTAGTCCCAATAACATTCTTGTTTTCTAGCCTCAAAATAATCTCCCACGTCTGGTTCTTCTCAATTTGATCAAGCTCTTCATTTATTGCCTGAACCCAGTTTTCATCTTCAGCTGAATCGGAAAACAATTTCAGCTTCACCTAAGATTAAAATGATGTTTTCTATAATGATTTCATTTTTCAAGTCTAAACTGGAGATGTCTGATCACCAATGATATTTTGACTATCAATTTCAGCTCGACTCTTTGGATTCCTTGTAGACACAGACTTGATACTTTCCTTTTCATCATCAGTATCTTCCACTGAGTCAGCCTCTGCCACATCTACATTCCCTGTGTTTCTTACATCATCATCACTTTCATCCAGAAACTGTTCACTTGGTCGTTGAGAATTCTATTCATTTTCAACTATAGTGACATCATTTCTCTCAAGAATTTTTCCCAGCCTTTTTGTTGAAGCATTTATATTCTTTTCTTTTTACCTGAGTAGACAATGAGTACCCCCTCATCTCCTAGTGACTCAATCATCCTGTGATTTTCATTGTTGAGAATGAAACACTTACGTCCAAATATTTAAAAGTATTTCAATGTTGGCTTCTTCCCTTACCACATTTTATACGGAGTCATCCCTTGATTCAGACACAACAGAGACCTGTTCGAAATATATACCGATGTTAAAATTTCTTCCTTCCAAAATTTATTTGGTAGGTCCTTTTCAATAAGAGTTATTTTGGCCATGTTTTTTATGATCTTATTTCACCTTTCAACAACTCCATTCTGTTGGGGAGTTATCACTGATGAAACATGATTCCTTAGCCTGTGTTTCTTGAGATATTATTCTACTTGAATATTTGTGAATTATATACCGTTATCTGTACGAAAGTTCAAAATTTTCTGCGCAAGCATCCTTTCTGATTCCCTCTTGTACTGCTTTATGCAACTGAACACCTCTATCTTATGGGTAATGACAAATAACTAGGACATTATGCTATAATCATCAATTTAAAGAATATAGTACCTTTTCCCATTTATAGCTCGTGGTGAGATAGGTCCACATACATCATCCTGAACCAATTCGAGAACTATAGTTGATTTATGTTCCTTTGGAACGTATGTATTTATGATGATCTTCCCTTGATGGAAAGCATCACACGTATGAGTGCGATCAAGTGATAGTTTAAAAAGGTCTCTTTCTATGTCATACTTTACCAGATCTTATATAGATGGTTGGCATAGATAACCAAGTCGCTTATGCCACAACTGGTTTTTTTATCTGGATAAAAGGCATGTATCTTCTTCCCCACCTATAAGGTAATGATTTTCCTTTGTCCTTTTTCCCTGCAAAACAACTGCTCCATCATTTCCTTTCACAATGCACATCTTCTTGTTAAATCAGATAGAGTTCCCAGAGTCACATAGTTGACTGAAACTGAGCAAGTTATGACTATGACCCTCTACTACCAATACATCCACACGTCACATTTCTGTGCGCCCAAACTTGGCTTTCCATGAGCCAACAATCATCAGGCCTTCATCGTTTCCAAATTTGACAACTCCTTCATTGTCATATTTTATGCCTGTAACAAGATCCTTACTACCCGTCATGTGGGATGTGCAACCACTGTCAAGGATCCACACACCAGATCGATCTGATTCTTTAAGTGAAATCTTTGCCACCACGACCTTCTCATTTTTCTACATCTAGGTCCATAATTTTTCCTTCACACTCGGCATGGATTGAGGCTTCTGTTCTTTCTCAGAGTATAATGGACCATATTCATCTTGCAGAGCCAAAAATCTATTCTAAATTTTTAACTCACCCGTTAGTTTATTGATCTACTTTCTGATTTCATTATTATTTTTCATTGCCACATTTCATTGAATGGTCGAAGTGCAGTACCTAGCCATTTTCCCAAATCCTCGTCACAAAAAACAATGTATTTCAAAATATGTTCTGGAAAAAATTTCTATGGTTGGATGCCACCTCTGTTCTTGTTCCCTTCTATATCTCTTGGATATGGAACACACATACTGTGAAAGTCCCATCTTCCCACAACAATAACACCTGATATAAGCTGCATTCCTTCGTGTTACTTCCACAAAACGATTTTCCCTTTGGGATCTCTAAATATTTTGATTTTTCTTTGTGACCAAATGAACCTTAAATTTAGAGAGTGGTGCTAGTGGTATGACCTCAATTGTCATAGATTTTTGTTTCAAATTAAGCCCTGAACCAGCCTTAACTTCTGAGCTCAATTGCTTCTTCTTCCCTACTGAACTACTAGGCTCCTCTTTCATCTTTTCAGTCTTCATAACAACCTTCCTTCCCGGTAATATGTTAGGAATGAATGGTTTTTCCTGGTATTTGACTTTTCTCTACAGACCGACAACTTCCTCTTCAATCTCTTCGATACGCTTGATGTGATCTTTCAATTTTCTGTTTAATCCATCGATCTCCCTTTTCTATTCTTCAAACTTGAGCTTATGGTAATCAACCTTTTCTATGCTCTCTAGACTTGAAGATTTAAGATTTTATATTTCTTTTACAAGCTCAGACTTCTCATCTTCCTACTATTGCATGCAGAGTTTGGCATTATGTACCACCATGTTGGATTTCATTTATTTTTCTCTCCAAATATCTATCTCATCAAGAGCTGCTTCTAATTCAGCTTCCATGTCATCTCTACCTTCAATTTCTTCTTCTTCTTCAACAGTGTCAGTTTCTTCGTTTTCTTGAGCACTACCGACAATAGCCACCATTGCATTTTTTCCATGATCATTACAATTTTCAAACACCTCAACCACTTCATCCTCAGACTCATTTGAACTATATATTTCTTATAAAAGAAGATTCTTTTCTTGATGAAATTTCTCTTGAATTGTTTCCTCCCTTTCACAAATGTTGAAGACTTCTTCTTGGGAATTTTGACTTCGTCATAATTATTATCGTTATCTTGAAACTTTTTGGGACACCTTGTCGCATGATGACCAACCTTTCCACATCGAAATCATGCTAGTTGAAGTTTCCCTTTAACTTTCCATTTCTACTTGGAATATTTGATGAAAGGAATGAAATCACCTCATTTGTCTCTTCTTCTTACTGAGAATCATCAATTGTGAGCTTCTTCATGGCCTTAAATGCCATAACTTTGGATTTTCCCTTTTCCATGGCCTCATTATCATCATTCCTCATCTCATATTCAACCAAGGTACTGTGAAAATTGTCCAATGTCTGCTCATTGGGATCTTTATCTTCTAGTACTAAAACATTCGGATTGAACCAAGGTGGATGCTTCTTCAAGATGTGATTTATGATCATTATTTCTTCAATGACATCACCATGTCCTCACATATCTTCCACAACAATATTTACCCTGTCAAAGAATGCATCAAAAGACTCATTCAGGTTCATCTTCAGATCGTCATACTTATTCCACATCACTTGCAGCTTTTCCACTATGACCTTTGTATCTCATTCATATATATTCAATAGTTTTTCCCACATCGCATGTGACATTTTGAATGACATCACCGTTGTGTAGATGGGATTGGAAAGGTCTCCCCATAATGCATTGGTTGCTTTTGCATCAACATCCAACTCTCCATGCTCAGCTTCTGATAATGCACCACTATTAATATCACCTGTGATACCATGCTTAGCTGTTGAAAACACATCAATTCCCAATGATCAGAAATAGTGTTGCATTCGATTATACCATATCTGAAAATTACATTTGTCGAAGATATGAATCCCATTATGATTAGTGACCTCCATTGATAGAAGAAAAAATATAAACCTTTCCCCATGATACCAATTGTTAGGTCCACAAGGATGAATACCCTGAGAGGGGGGGTTATTCAGGGCTTGACTAATTTAAAATTAATGATCGTTATGATCTTCTTTCGCTGTTAAAATAAACACTCTTGTCTCTCTCTCTCTCCTATTGCATGATATAAATATAAAGTAAAGCAAGAACAAGACACATCAATTTTACTTGGATCACCGCTAAGGGCTACATACAAGGAGCATACGCCGACAAGTTGTCTGTCGTACCAAATTCCCCTAAACTTAACTAGATATGGATTATATGGTCTGGGAACAGCCACTCTGTCCCAAACTCACTGCCTTTACAATGTTTATTGATAGATCACTTATTTCCCAAGGGTCATTCCTTGTTTCTCTCTCTCTACCTCATTGCCGGTGGAGAGGATCACCTTCTTCCTCTTCCTTTACTCACTGCTATGGAAAGGATCCACTCACAGTTTATAGACCTGTAGGTATCTTCATTTTGATGAAAGAATGCATCTTCGGTTGTATGTGGATGCTCCGTTGAAGTCTAGCTTTCACCCATAGATGAATCTCTCTTTGCACTGAAGGTATCGAGAAAACATCCTCCTTCTACACAGCCCAAAAATCACAACCAGAAATAATCCTTACATGGCGCGCAAGTCTATCTCGGTGCACAAGTATCGGTGTGAAAGTCACAACTGGTGTGCAAGTCCACCTCACACATTTTCATGACACAAGCCTCTTCAACTCCAAACTTTCCCGACACACTTCCTTCTACGCCTAATCTAATATTGGTATGAAACTACCAACCATCACCCTTCTTCAAATCTGGCACGCAAGTCCCAATTGCGCGACACACCACCACATGCGCAACCACCACACATACGAGACCGAAGCTCTGATTTCTCAATGTGTTGAACTCCGTTGAAGAATGATAAGGGGTGTTCAAGTATTTATTGTCTTTTGGAACACCCTGCACGACAGTGCGCATGTCACCCCTCATCGCGCATGTTTTGGCACACAAGTCTTCTGTCCTCCTAGAAACTTGTGCGACCAAACCATGTACCTACGCGACCCTCTTTAAATTTCCATACTTCAATCTTCTGATCTTTAAAAACAATAGGCCCACATGTTTTGAAATCTCCTATGCACCGGCTCACATATACTTTCTCTTTGCTTGCAAGTAACCTGTGCGACACTACCAATACATAGCTACTCTTATCCCTTTGCAATATTTTGATGATCTGATCTTTAAAAAAAAATTGCGCGCAAGATTCCAAGCCTTCAAGTACACGGTGCGCAAGTCCCATTTCCAAAAACCACTTTTCATCGTTTGATGATTTTCTGGCCCAAAAATTTGGAAAACACTAGAAAAAGGTGCCAGCTTGTATATGTTCTTTTTGTACCGCCTCCAGATCATCCATTACTATGTCGGTTTCTTGAATCAAACATTGATAATTAACTACAGCTCTTGAACTCGAATTTCCACCATGAAATCCCCTTTGGAAACATATTTATATGTCATGGTTTTCTTTGTCAACAATCACAATACAGATGTCCACTTTTTCAACTAACACAATCACCTCAAAAATATTTCAATGATACCTTGAAATATTTCTTCCCAACAAAAATTTATTCAAAATGTATAATATGGTAAATTATTTGGGAGTAACATTCATCCCACTTACAAAAATTTAATCGTTTAGTGGTATGGGTTATTAACATTCAAAATATTTTTGTAGTTCTTTTTCATATATTCCTCTGGCTCCCTTTTTTCTTCCTCGGGTTTTTTATTTATCCATAGGACCATTACTAAATGGGTTTTCCGATTTCTCAAAACATGATCTCTAGAACCAAGTATCTTGATGCATTCTTCGCAATATGAAATGTAGGGATCCAACTCTATCTCATAAGAAAAAAGAACATGCATCACTACTGGCTTGTACTTCCTTAGAATATTTATGTGCAAAACATCATGTACCTTTGAGAGATTGGGCAACAATGCTAAATGAGAGGTAATGCTAAAACTATTTCATGATTTTTGAAGGGTCCTATATTCATGGAACTCAATTTCCCATTAATACCAAAACCTATAACACCCTTAAATGTATTTACCATTATGAATAATTTTTTCCACACATGGAACTCTAAATCATTGATTGGATTGTTGGAAAATATCATTCAACTACTTTAAGATGATTTATTATGAGCTTGAATAACCTTTGCCATTATTGTTCTCTCTTCAACATGATATGTTCCTATGAGTATTCACTTTCCTACTTCATCCCGAAATGTTGAAGTAAACAACTATTTCTATATAATCTTTTATATTGTTACATTTTAATACATTAATGGAAGCTATTATTATAAGAAAATTTACCAAAGTAATGTATTTATCTCACATACATTGAATGTCAAGTGAGAATTCCCTAAACATGTATTCTGTAGTTTGGATTGTTCATTATGACTATCCATTAGTGTGCGGATAGAAAAAATTTCACAAATAATGATCATTTTCGAGATCGAATTGAAGACATTTTATGATTTTCAATTTAATATGGTGGAATCAAAATGAAATAATTTATATAGCAGTGTAACAAAGTCTTACGAGTTCATCAGTATAGGGGCATTTGAGGTGATCAATAGGTGGTTCTCCATTTATAGAATAGAAATATGAATATATGGTTAGATGATCAATGATAACCAATATTGTATCATTACTTCTCGGAGTCATTGGAAATCATGTGCAAATGTCCAAAAAATGTTCATCCCATTTACACACATGAATATGATGTAGTTATTTGACTCTATTTTGATAATTTATGAAATCTTTAACTGGTTAAAAAATATTTGGACACATAATTGAAAATTTCACAATTAATTTCATCCCACCAAAATTGTTTTTTAATGTCCCTATAAATCATTTTACTTGCATGGTGTATAGGGATAATTAGTCTTGGATTCCCATCCAAAAAATCTCATTTTTTCATCATGTTATAGATGGAACAGAAAAATTATTTCCCTATTTTAGAACCACATATTCACAAAACATTTTGGCCAATTTCCCTTCGTTCATTCCATTTATTACCTTCTAAATGGCCTTATCATCAAATTGATAATTCATTATCCTCTCCAATAAATATGAGTTTGAAATAACATTAATGATGATTTATTAACCCACCATTATCCGAAATTTCTATATCTATATACAAATGATCCATAAAAATGGATCCTTCTTAATCCTCATTTCATTTATAACTCTATGATCATTTCTACTAAATGCATCCCCCCCTTATCTTCTTTCCCAATGTTGTATTGTATTGACAAATCATAATATATGAGTAGCTCAAAAAATCAACTTTTACTTATGTGGATTTATTTTATTTAGATGATGCATTTCTATATTTTATGATATATGCATATCTCATATTTCTCACCATATATTTTATTTATCCATATTGTCAATGAAAAAAATACAACTGCTAACTCGAGATCATGGAATAGATTTTTCTATTCCTATGTATTCAATTTCCTTGATGAATATTCAATGATGTTGTAATTTCTAATATGGACAGAACTAATTCCCTTCCTAGATGGGTGATAATTTAGGAATAAGAAATCACTACCGGGTCATTGAATAAAAATAGGAACATTAACAAATATTCTCTTTAGTTCATCAAAGCATTCTTTACATTCTTCCGTACAAACTAACTGAACACCATTACATCAATGCCTGGTTAATTGGTTAGCCGATAGGGAAATTTTTGTAATTAATATATGATAGTAACCATCCAAAAAATATGATACTATGTATCTCATTAATATTTGTTAGAATAAATCAATATCCAAAACCCATTTTTTTCTAGATCAAGTAATATTACATCATTAGATATAATATGGATAAGAATAAAAAATTCCTAAATCCATAAATCACATTTACTAAATTTCATATATAACACTTATCTTCTAGAAGTCAATAAAATGATCCAATAGTAATTTTAATTGTCCTAATATCTCTTAAAATTCATCAATATATAATCAAATAATACCACAAAAAATTCATCACGATATTCCATGAATAATATATCTATTATCTCCATAAGAGTATTTTGAGAAGTAGTCCGTCCAAATGGATGTACCATAAACTCGTAATGTCCTTACCCCATTTGAAATATTGTCTTCATAAATCTGTCCTTTATCACTCGAAATTGTTGTAATGTAGAATAAAGATTCATATTTGAAGAATATTGGGCTCTATGATGCTGATAATATATGTCATTAGTGAGAGGTAGTTCATAAATATTTATTATATTAATGGACTTGATTTCGCTATAATAAATAAACAACTTCATGGATCCATCATTAATCTTAACAAATAGGATATGTGCTACACATGGGGAGACACTAGGAATAATAAATCCAATATTAACCAAATCCTATAGTTTATCCTTTAACTCTATCAATTTTATATTTTCCATTTTATATGGAGTCCATGATATTTTCCTTTTATCAGGGAATAAATCAATAGAGAATTCAACATCATATTCTAGGGGATATCTAGGTAAATTTTTAGGATATACGTTAATGTGTTCTTGCAAATTCAGAAGTAGATATTTACACCATAGTAATTGTTAAAAACTATTGTTATAAGTGTCAAAAATGTGGGTATAAGCTATATCCAAGGTTTTACTGGCCATGGAAACTATTGGCATGGATATAGAAAAAGAAAAGAAATATCCATGTTTTTAAGAGGGTATATCAATAGTTTTAGACACCAATGAAATAGATCACATGGCTGTCCACCATGGATATGTGGTTTATTTCCATGGTGGAAATCCATCAATATAGCCCATGTAAACAATGTTAGTAGATATAAAAAAATAGAGCCCGACCAAATTTGATATACTTATCTACTCTATCATAACCTATCACCATACCACTACTCCACATCTCCCATTGAGTATATTAATATATATTTTGTTATATATTCTATTAAGTATTGTGAATATATCATGAAAACTGTGGTTATTGACCATCTGACCATTTTTTTATGGGACAATTTATTTACTGCGTAAGGGGTGGAGACCTACAACACGGTATTGATGAACTGTGGATATTGAAAAAACACTATATCCATGGTTTGAACCATGATTATTGGTTATATTCCCACTGATTTTGAAATAATGGAAATATCTCCCACAGTTGTCCAGCATGTCTATAAACCTTATAAACCGTTGCTACAACATTGTTATAAATACTCAGAGCTATAGTTTTTGAAATGATTGCTATAGGTTTTTGGATGTATCCTAGTTTTCTTGTAATTATTTCTACATCCTGAATTGGATTAGAAAATTCTCCATAATAAGAGGTTTTTTTACAACATCCACAATAATTTCATTTAGTAGAGTTATTGGTGGAGTATATAGGAATGAATCATGAATGGAATCCTCCAATCTAAAATAGATGGATTTAATATTTTCCTCACAAATCCAAACTTCCTTTCACTGGTAATAATTTTTCCATCATATTTCAAGACCCATTCCATACTAATGATTATAAAAAATTCATCCATAGGTATGAAAACCATGTATGCAGATAAATCAAGATTATGTTTCTTAATTAGGACTAGATTACCCATAATGGTTTCAATTATACTTTCCTTAAGAGTTATGAATTAAAAAACTCTAATTAAATCAATACGTAATTGTCTAATTTTATTATAAAAACAGGTAAAAACAAAATATTTTTTTGATATATAATAAAATAAAAAATTTGATACATTTTATGATATTATTATTATACTCACCACCTTATCATTTTGAACTACTATAACCATTGATTGATTAAACAATATTAGCCATTTTCAATTGGCCTATTTTACAGCATATTCCACTGACGCTTGGGGAAATATTTTTCACAGTGTCCCATATCATTATAATTATATCATTGGACATCATTTATTAGATTCTTACCCTTTCAATATTTGGAAAGATGACCACTATACCTTCACATAATACAAACTCTCATTCCACTCAAGAATTTTATATAAATGGAATGCATAAGGAATTCCAAAATTTTAAAAAATGAAATTTATAAATATTTAAGTTACAAATAATACTATCCATGAAATGAATAAAATATAATTATAATAATGTTAAAAGTGATTTAAAAATTTAAATGAATATTATATTGATGAATACATTACAGAAGTTGAATCTTTTCAAAAAAATGAATAATGAATAAGGTAAACAAAAAGGTTATTAAAAAAATTTAATCTTAATAAATATTTTGAAAAATATATGAAAGTGGTACTTTATAAAATACCAAAAATAATAAATCTGTTGAATAATTAATAAGTTGCACAAAAAGTAAATTCTTCCACTATGTCTCTTTTATTGAGTCCAAAAAAAATTTATAAGTCCCCAAATGCTAATATAGATCAAATATTATTCATTTAAAGGATTCAAAAGATTTTTAATGTTTATTAAACTATCATATTTAAATTAATATCATTTATTATCTTCAATATTTTTTGTAAAAATAGTTATTTTGAGGGTATATTTTTTTGAGGCCGTTAAGTTTGTATCAATTAAAACAGTCTCATAGGTTTACCGATGTCAAAGGGGTAATAGTTTCATCATAAAAATATTCAATATCATATATATTTTCGAATTTTTATTTAAATATACCTCAAGAACCATCCATCTAGGATTATATTGAAAAATTATGCACATCATTAAATGGAAATTGTAGTTTCTATATAAATGCAATCTTCATTTTCATCAGACTAATTGACGGAAAATAAATAAATAAGATAAAGTTGATAAATTTAAGAATAAAAAATAGTATATTGATAATATATTTTTTATTTTTATATATAAAAATGTCTTCTATATGAGGATGAGATGAAAAATAAATCATATTTAATAGTTTTTGATATATTCTATTAGTATGCTTATGTAATAAGATTAGTTTCCACTATTTGGGAGGGATAAATATTATGTAACATATTAGATTCCATAATTTAGATCATTTCATTAACATGGTATATATTAATTTGACCAATAAATATTAAAATCCTTTAAAGGAGGTGATAAAAGATTAAACCTAACTCTATTGAGAGTTATTGTTAATTCAAATTAATGATCAACGTTTTCATTACTCATAGGATGGAAATAATGTGGAAAACGTTATTACATAATAATTGTAACATTTATGTATAGTAAATATACTGATTTTATAATTTCCTAATAGGTATAATAGGATTATAAGGAGATATATGATGAAATAATCTTCAAAACATCCCAAATATATTACAAATCTTCCTTATATGACCATATTACCTAAAACATTATGCCTTGTCAGATGGTTCTTTTGATGAGAGTAGGAAAAATCATATACTTCAAAGGGAGTTGGTGTTGAATTTTCAAATAAAATGTCTTATAAATATTAATTAAATTGTAATAATAATTTTGGGAAGATGATCCACATTATATTTATGTTGAGATTAATGGTAATAAATATTTAATGATTTAAAATAATTTAACATTATTTACAATGAAATTTCGGACCTAATTTAGTCGATTTTCAAATATAGGATAGTTTATTGTAAAAATAAATACATTTAATTTATAAGAATCCTATTATAGATATATTTAAATGGTTGTTTCATAGATTAACCCACTCAAAATCATTTTTACGCTTATTTCAATGACATAAATTTTATTATGGTAACATTCATTTAGGAAAAGAATGAGATTTGTAATAAAATTCTTTAGGAATTTTGATTAAAAATATTGAAATAAATTTATATGATTTAACATTATTATATAAAACAAATAAATTTTATTATATATTCTCCAAACACAATGAAATTCGTTTTTAGGTAAAATATCACTTTTATGTATGAAACTTAATTAACTATAAAATTCAAAATATGATTGAGTTTGAGGAAATTAATTTCACTAAAATTTAAAATATTAATTTTTTATAATAATTTGTTATTAATAAAATTCAATGGATAATTCCAAAAATGCTATTAAATGTAATGATCCAAAACTAATTGTTTTATATATTAAAATATAATCTTTTTCTATAATGTAAACATTTAATTCTAAATTAGAAATAATATTTTACTTTGATTCATATTTTTATCCAAAAATATATATTTCATATAAAATTAAAATTATTTAATTTTAAAATCAATGATTCATCATGATGATTTACTAAATATTGTTGTAATGCCAAAACCCCAGAAATCTAGAGATGGTGCATTATTTTATTATATGGAATGATTAAAATGAATAAAACCTTGAAGTACTATTCAGATTAGTTGTCATAGAAAGACATATTACATACATAATAGCCATAATAAAATTGAAAATGAAAATAAAACATGATACCAAATAAATTGAAATTAATGACATCCTTGAAAGCATATTCAATGTTTCCATCATAATAACCCAGGGAAAGATACATAATATTGGTGAGCTACAATTCATAGAAAGGTTATATAGGATGGATGAAATAATTAAATAATCTACATGGACAGTTAAATTACAAAACATAATTATTAATTTACAATTACATAATTTATACTGAATATGGTATGGTAAGAAACTGAATCACGTTATATTATTAAATATATAATAATTAAATAAATCCATTTTTATGTCGACAAAAAAATCTAAGGATAAATAATAATAAGGTCGTACTGAGGAAAATGATTAATTTTTTTATGACATGTTTCTAAGGTATATATAACTACTACCATAAAGACCATCCACTAGATGGTTTAGCATACCATGTAAAAACCTATCAATTTATAACATATACTTCATCTCAATATACTAAATATAAATCATGGGACATTCATTAACTGGTCCCTAACACATAGGGCTTACATTAAATGGTCCACTACTCGTGTCTTACATGTCAACAGAATTCAACATAATAAATAAATAATATGACTCACCAAATACACATATTTAATAGTAGATAAAAGTTTATAAAAAATATATTAGAGGAAGATATGTGACATTATGGGTTATTAATATTTAAACATCGTCGAGGAAAAATAATCATTGAACATTTAATGTGTTCCATACCATATTGAAACATTTTAAATCATAATCAACATAAATAGAAAAATTCAAATTAATGTTATAATATTAGGATTGTTAAGAGATTAATTATATATCATGTAAATGGGATTATGTACAATATATAAAATAAAATAGGGTCATGATAACAAATAAGACTCAATTAAATTTAAATCGAGACAAAATCCATTAACTTGTGTTGTATTTTGGGTGAACATGTTTTAATCACTATAATAATAGGCATAAAAAATTTGATCACATATAAATGGACTATATTAATATTTATGAAGTCATATATGATACTATAATGTTATTTTATTACACTTTTATTAACAACATTTAATTATTTTAACTATTTCAGGCGTTAATTGCATCTATTTTTATGTATGTTTTACCATGTTATATGTTGTTGTTATTAAATAATTAATTATTTAATCACCTAAAAAATGTAAATAATGATGTTAATATTATATAAATTATTTATAAATGTATATATAATAATGCATAAAATTTTTATATATGAAATTAAATTCACCATTCATCGACACCGTTGTTCGATCAATTGGATAAACACTCCCTTCATTTCATTATCGTATTTTAAACGAAAGAAAAGTAAATGATATTTATAAACATGTATAATATAATTATAGTAACTTATTTAATTAATATGTTTCATAATGATTTATTAAAATCTGTACTTATAATTTTCTGTGATTATTTAAGACGAATGACATCGCTTTGAGGGGCGGTAGTAAACACTTCATGAAACGTTGTCATCATATTAATAAAAAATGGAATTCATTAAATTTATGTGTTATAAAAATATTTCAAAAGTATAAAAATATAATAAATATAATTATTAAAATACAAAAAAAGGGTTTTCATAAAAATTTACAACCATGAATGTTGGTGATGAAAAAATGAACATTAATCATCTTGTGAAGTGGTAGTTTTTCATACCTAGAAATAGTTTGCTTATAACCCATTACATGGAAGTATTTGTCAGTGTTGGTTTAATACATAACGAAACAAAATCATAGTATATTTAGGATACTAGTTTTATTATATAGTCATTTAATAAGAATATTTTATATGATGGAGATGTAAATTAATGAAATGTGCTCATTCAAAATTATTTCCTTAAAAAACGTGAAATGATTTTTGATGTATACCAAGTGGAATAATTGGATGAATTTATGAACCAAATGTGTCGTGAATGTTAAGGGATGGATTTTTTGAATCTATTTGGTATGATTCTTATTTAATATAATTGGTTTTTATGTTTTTAGGAATAGGGAGAAATGGTGACATTTATTGTGATGGAGGGGTGGTAGTCCTGTAATATTTTTGTAAAATAATTATTCCCAATTTTTTCATTTTTAAGTTCAATAAAATATAAGATAAAATTATATAAATATGATGATAAGGTAATTATATGTACAAAAAATGTCCCATGTATTATTTTATAATCGATTTAGGCCTTTCATTTACGGTTTTGTCCCTCATTATGCTTAATTTAACCTTAATCAATGTAAGAATATTTAATCACATTATCGAATATTTTTTGTGAAAAAGAAATTTTTTTATTAGAAATTATATAATATTTGGATTCAAAAAATAAAATATATTTTTATAAATTTCAATCTCATATGTGGAAAAAAACTAATTTAAAATCCATCCTGCAAGCGGGTTGACAATACGAGGTTTTAGTGTAAAAATATCCAAAAGTTTGATATGTTTTTACAATTAATTTAAATGTTACATTGACAAAAATGAATAATTTTTTTTATTTATACAAATTTTTATAATTTTTATTTAAATCTTATTAAAAAATTAATTTATCCCTTTAAAAAAATTTGATCAAAATATTGTTTTTAATTAATATTTAGTATTTTAAACATTTCACTAAAAAGGATACATCACCAAAATTTAACAAAAAATAACTCTACCATAATTAGTATGTTTCAAATAAATAAATAGAGTTATAATTTTCATAAAAAATAATTTAAGTATCCAAATTATGATTTAATATAGGTTCACCATTAAATGTCCCTAAAAGTACCTTTATTAAAAATATAGTATTTTATATGTAATTTTGGGTTAGTTTATAAATTAAGTTAATCTAAAATAAATTATATGTGTTTATATATAATATTTGTGACATATAATATATTAATTTACTGTATAGACTCTCTAAAAGTGTTAAAATATAAATGATTGTTCATAATGTGCCTATGAATTTTTTTAATCAAGTGATTTGTGTGTTAAATTGTTAGGTCCACACGGTTGAATACCCTGAGAGGGGGGTGAATCAAGGTATGACTAATTTAAAATTAATGCTCGTTCTGATCTTGTTTCATTGTTAAGAAAAAACACTCTTCTCTCTCTCTTTCTCCTGTTTCACGATATAAACAGAAAGTAAAGCAAGGACAAGACACAAAAATTTTACTTGGTTCGCCGCTAAGGGATATGTCCAAGGTACATACGACGACAGGTTGTCAGTTGTACCAAATTCCACTAAACTTTACTAGCTGTGGATTACAAGGTTTGGGAACAGTCACTATGTCCCAATCTCACTGCCTTTACAATGTTTAGGGTCAGATCACTGCTTTCCCATGGGTCACTCCCTGTTTCTCTCGCTCTAGCTCACTACCGGTGGAGAGGATCACCTTCTCCCTCTTCCTTCACTCACTGCTCTTGAAAGGATCCACTCATAGTTTATAGACATTTAGGTCTCTTCATTTCCATGAAAAAATTCTTCCTCTATTGTATGTGTATGCTCTATTGAAGTCCAACTTTCACTCGTAGATGAATCTCTATTTGCACCGATGGTATCTAGAAAACTTCAAGCTTCCATGCAGCCAGAAAATCAATGCCGGAAATAAAATTTAATTGGTGCGCAACTCTATATCGGCGTCCAAGTATCGGCGCGCAAGTCACAGCTGGAACGCAAATCCACTTCACACACTTGTGCGACACAAGCTTCTTCAACTCCAAACTTGCGCGTCACACTTCCTTTTACGCCCAATCCAATATTGGCACGCAACTACCAAAAATCGCCCTTCTTCAAACTTGGCGCACAAGACCCACTTGCGCAACACACCACCACATGCGCGACAACCACACCTGCATGACGGGAGCTCTGATTTCTCAATGTTTTGAACTCTGTTGAAGAATGAGGAGGGGTGGTCCAATATTTATGGGCATTTTGAACACCCTGAGCGACGACGCGCAAGTCACCCCTCGGTGCACATGTTTCGGCGCGCAAGTCTTCTGTCCTCCTAGAAACTTGCGCGACCAAACCAAGTACCTATGCGACCCTCTTTCCCTTTCCATATTTTGATATTCTAATCTTAAAAAACAATAGGCGTGAAAATTTACAAATCTCATAAGCACCGGTTCACAAGTCCTTTCTCTTGCCGCACAAGTCACCTGTGCGACACCACCAATACATACGAGACACTTATCCCTTTTCCATATTTTGATGATCTGATCTTGAAAAACATATGGTGTACAAGTTTAGAAGCCTTCAAGTACACGGAGAGTAACTCCTTTTTCCAAAAACCACTTTTCTTCATTTGACGATTTTCAGGCCCAAAAATTTAGCAAACACTAGAAAACGGTGCCACATTGTATATGTTCTTTTTGTACCACCTCCAGATCATCTATTCCATTATATAAGTTCTTGAATAAAATATTGATCGTTAACCACAACACTTGAACTCAACATGCCACCATGAAATCCCATTTGTCAACAAATTTGTATGTCATGGTTTTCTTTATCAACAGTCAAAATACAGATGTCCAATTTTTCAACAAACACAATCACCTCAAAAATGCTTCAATGATACCTTGAGGGATTTTTCCCAACAATCTCCCCTTTTGAGATTATTTACAACTCTTCCATAAAAATAAACATTGTTGATTCTTAATCCACCATTCACCACATTTCGATTCTGATAGCGAACAAGTATTTACTCAACACATACCCTAAGCACACACGAGAAATTCTCAATGTGAGAAACAAGAGTAATTGAAAAGTTCATCAATGAATCACTTCGTCTATTACACCCATTATTGACACCAAACTGATACCAATTTTCACCAAACTGATACCAGTTTTTGGAAATATTCTTCCAAAACCACTCATTAGATTTTATCACGATCATTAGATGTCGTGATATCTATTCTTTGATCGATCACTTCTAGCATCATAAGATTTAATACGCTTTCCCTTTCTATTCACAGATTCATCCCTTGTCAGATTCAAAACCTCTTTATCCCTATTTCATTTGTTGTCCAAGCTAATTTCTGGATAAGCACGTTCAACTAACTTCAACTCCCCCTACCAAGCTGCTCTACCTCTTAGCTTCTCCCCATATCTGTCATGATGTATCAAATCTATACACTGTCTCCCCCTTGAACAATCAATATTTTCTCCCCCTTTTTCAATAAACCCAAATGAAACTCCTTTGTAGTCTATAGCATAATAGATAACACATATCAGTACATTAGGGAAAACACTTCATACCTCGGGGAGAGGGGTGGTTCCAAATCCACACTATTTCACGTGTGGGTAGTCGACTGAAGTCCTAGAGCCATCTGATTCCTCTCAAAAGCTTCCTTGGGTAAGGCCTTTATTAGAATGGCTAAAAATTGTAGCTCTGTAGGCACATACTCCATCTTCTAATTTCTCTGATCAACCTTCTCCTTGATGAAATTATATATTATCTCAATGTTCTTGGTCCTTGTTTGATGGAAAGTATTTTTTCTAAGATTGATAGCACTTGAGTTATCGCACTGTATTCCGATCGTAGACTTCACTTCAACTCCCATATCTTCAAGTTGCTTCTTCATCCACAATAACTATGTGCATGCTTGAGTGGCCGAAATATACTCAACTTTCGCAGTGCTCAATAAATTGCAAAATTGCTTCTTGCTAATCCAATAAATACACAATACACAAAGATAGAATGAACCACCCAACGTTGATTTTCTATCATCTGCTGAACTGGCCCAGTCTGCATTAGTATATCGCAATAACTCTGTCTGAGATTTTCCAATATATGTCAAGACGAAATCCACTGTGCCCTGGATATACTGATGTATTCTTTTCAATGCAATCATATGTCTTTCCTTGGGGTTACACTGATATCTAACTGCTTGGCATGTGGTGAAAACAATATCAGGCCTTGTTGCGGTCAAGTACAACAAGCTCCAAATAATTTGCCTGTATTCGGTAATATTAGCTGCCTTGCCGTCCTTATCTTTTGATAATTTCATCCAGGTAGTAA
Source organism: Viscum album (assembly GCA_963277665.1). NCBI lineage: Eukaryota > Viridiplantae > Streptophyta > Magnoliopsida > Santalales > Viscaceae > Viscum > Viscum album. Next base: position 323,356,242 of record OY728161.1, read on the forward strand.
CTGGAGTCTTCATATCCTTGGATTTCTCCATTACAAACCATCTCAGAACCTCCTTTGTGTATTTGGATTGAGAAATGAATGTTCCATTACTTCCTTGTGTCACATATAATCCAAGGAAAAATGTTATCTCTCCAATCATTGACATTTCAAACTCATTTTTCATGAATTCAGAAAACTGTCTGCACTGAGCTTCATCTGATCAGCAAAAAATTATTTCATCAACATACACCAACACCATCATCCTTTGATTACTGTCATTGCTGAAATCAAAATTGTTATCAACTCCTTCGTGATGAAAACCAAGCTTCTTCATGTACCGATCAAGCCATGAGTACCATGCCCATGGTTCTTGTTTCAGCCCATACAATGCCTTCTTCAGCCTGAAAACTTTGTTCTTATCCTCATGAATGAGAAAACCATCTGGCTGCTCAATATAAACCTCCACTTCTAGAACACCATTCAAGAATGCGGATTTGACATCCATCATGAACACATTGAACATTCTTTGCACTATTATGGCCAAAAATAGTATGATTTTCTCGAGCCTTTCAACCAGTGCAAATGTCTCATCCACATCTATTACCTCTATATGGGAGTCTCCCTTGCACACTAGTCATGATTTGTTCTTAATAATTGTGTCATCTTCATTCATCTTTTTGTGATAGACCCATTTAGTCCCAAAAACATTCTTGATTACTGGACTCGAAACAATCACCCATGTCTGGTTATTCTCAATTAGATAAAGCTCTTCATTTATAGCCTGAACCCAGTTTTCATCTTCTGCTGAATCGGAAAAGCATTTCAGCTCCACCTAAGATAAAAAAGATGTTTTCTATAATGATTTCATTTTTCAAGTCTGAACTGGAGATGTTTGATCACCAATGATATTTTGATTATCAATTTTAGCTCGACTCTTTGGCTTCCATGTAGACACAGTCTTGACACATTCTTTTTCATCATCAGTATCTTCCTCTGAGTCAGCCTCTTCCACTTCTACTCCCCCTATGTTGCTTACCTCATCATAACATTCATTCAGAAACTATTCACTTAGTCATTGATCATTATGTTCATTTTCAACTATAGTTACATAATTTCTCTGAAGAATTTTTCCGAGCCTTTTTATTGAAGAATTTATATTCTTTTCTTTTCCCTGGGTAGCCAATGAATATCCCCTCATCTCCTCGTGACTCAAAAATCCTGTTATTTTCATTGTTGAGAATGAAACACTTACGTCCAAAGATTTATAAGTATTTCAACGTTGGCTTCTTCCCGTACCACATTTCATACAGATTCTTCCCTTGATTCGGACACAATAGATACCTGTTCGAAATATAGACCGATGTAAAAATTACTTCCTTCCAAAATTTCTCTAGTAGGTCCTTTTCAATGAGAATTATTTTGGCCATGTTGTTGATGATCTGATTTATCCTTTCAACAACTCCATTCTGATGGGGAGTTCTCAATGATGAAACATGATGCCTTATCTTGTGTTTCTTGAGATATTCTTCCACTTGACTATTTTTGAATTCTATTCCGTTATCTGTACGAAATTTCAAAATTTTCTGCCCAATCATCCTTTATGATTCCCTCATGTACTGCTTTATGCAACTAAACACCTCCAACTTATGGGTAATGACAAAAACCTAGGACATTCTGCTATAATCATCAATGAAATGAATATAGTAACTTTTCCCATTTATAGCACGTTGTGCGATAAGTCAACATACATCAGCCTGAACCAATTTGAGCACTCTAGTTTATTTCTATTCCGTTGGCGTTTATTTCTTTCTAATGATCTTCCCTTGTTGGAAAGCATCACACGTATGATTGAAATCACATGATAGTTGAAAAAGGTCTCTTGTAGTATCATACTTTACCAGATCTTCCATAGACGGTTGGAATAGATAACCAAGTCGCTTATGCCACCGCTGGTATTCTTATTATCTAGATAAAAGGAATGTATCTTCTTCCCCACCTACATGGTAAGGATTTCCCTTTTTCCTTTTTCCCTAAAAAACAACTACTCCATCTTTTCCTTTCACAACGCACATCTTCTTGGTAAATCAGATAGAGTGCCCAAAGTCACATAGTTGACTGAAACTGAGCAAGTTATGACTAAGACCCTATACTACCAAGACATCCACACCTCTCATTTCTTTGCGCCCAAACTTGGCTTTCCTTGAGCCAAAAATCATCAGGCTTTAATCATTTCAAAATTTTACAACTCCTTCTTTGTCATATTTAATGCATGTAACAATATCCTTATTACCCGTCATGTGGGATGTGCAACCACTATCAAGGATCCACACACCAGATCGATCTGATGCTTTAAGTGAAATCTCTGCCACCACTTCCTTCTCATTTTTCTTATTCTTGGTCCATATTTTTTCCTTCACACTCGGCATGGATTTATGCTTCTGTTCTTTCTCAGAGTATAATGGACCATCATCATCTTGTACATCCGAAAATCTATTCTAAATTTTTAACTCACCTATTAGTTTATTGATCTACTGTCTGAGTGCATTTTGATTTTTCTTTTCCATATTTCTTTGAATGGTCAAAGTGCATTACCTAGCCATTTGTCCAAATACTCCGCACCAAAAATAGTGTCCTTCAAAATATGTTCTGGAAAACATCCTATGGTTGGCTTCCACCTCTATTCTTGTTCCCTTCTATATCTCTTGGATATGAAACACACATACTTTGAATGTCCCATCTTCCCTCAACAATAACACCTGATATAAGGTGCATTCACTCATGTTACTTTGTCACAATTATTTTCACTTTGGGATTTCTGAATATTATGATTTTTCATTGTGCCCAAATAAACCTTAAATTTCGAGACGGGTGCTAGCAGTCTGACATCAATTGTAATAGATTTTTTTTTTCTGATTAATCCCTTAAACAGATTTAACTCCTCAACTCAATTACTGCTTCTTCCCTGCTGAACTACTAGGCTCCACTTTCATCATTTCAGTCTTCATAACAACCTTCCTTCCTAGGAATATGTTAGGAATGAATTGTTTTTTCCTATTCTTTGACTTTTCTCTGCAGACCGACAACTTCCTCTTCAATCTCTTCGATTCTCTTGACGTGATCTTTCAATTTTCCATTCAAGCCATCGATCTCCCTTTTATATTCTTCAAACATGAGCTTATTCTCATCAACCTTTTCTATGATCACTAGCCTTGAAGACTTATGATTTTCTATTACTTTTACATGCTCAGACTTCTCGTCTTCCTGCTATTGCATGTAGAGTTTGGCATTATGTACCACATTGTTGGATTTCGTTGATTTTTCTCTCCAAATATCTATCTCTTCAATAGATTCTTCTAATTCAGCTTCCATGTCAACTCTACCTTCAATTTCATATTCTTCTTCAACAGCGTCGGTTTCGTCATTTTACTGAGCACTACTGAAAATAGCCACCATTGCATTTTGTCCATGATGTTTACAATTTTAAAACTCATCAACCACTTCATCCTCAGACTCATCTGAATTGTCTATTTCTTGTAAAAGAATATTCATTTCTTGAAGAAATTTCTCTTGAATTGTTTCCTCCCTTTCACAAATGTTGAAGACTTCTTCTTGGGAATTTTGACTTCATCATCATCATTATCGTTATCCTGAAACATTTTGGGGCACCTTGCCGCAAGATGACCAACCTTTCCACATCGAAAGCATGCTAGTGGAAGATTCCCTTTAATTTTCCTTTTCCTCTTGGAAAATATGAAGAGAGGAATGACATCACATCATTTGTCTCTTCTTCTTCCTGAGAATCTTTAATGGTGAGATTCTAAATGGCCTTAAATTCCGTCTCATTGGATTTTCCCTTTTCCAGAGCCTCATTATCATCATTCCTCATCTCATATGCTACAAAGGTACTGTGAAAATCATCCAATATCTGCTCTTTGGGATCATTATCTTCTAGTAATGAAACATTCAGATTGAACCGAGGTGGATGCTTCCTCAAGATGCGCTTTACGATCATTATTTCTTCAATGAATTTACCATGTCCTAACATATTTTCCACAAAAATATTTACCCTATCAAAGAATGCATCAACAGACTCATTCATGTTCATCTTCAGATCTTCATACTTATTCCATAGCACTTGCAGCTTTTCCAGTATGACCTTTGTATCTCATTCATATATATTCAATAGTTTTTCCCACATTGCATAGGACGTTTTGCATGACATCACCTTTGTGTAGATGGGATTGGAAAGGGATCCCCCTAATGCATTGATTGCTTTTCAATCATCATCCAACTCTCTGTGCTCAGCTTCTAATAATGCACCACTATTAATATCAGTTGTGATACCATGCTTATCTGCTGAAAACACATCAATTCCCAATGATCGGAAATAGTGTTGCATTCGATTATACCATATCTGAAAATTACATCCATCGAAGATCCGAAACCCATTATGATTAATGACCTCCATTGTGAGAAGAACAAATATAAACCTTTCCCTATGATACCAATTGTGGGGTCCACAGGAAGAATACCCTGAGAGGGGGGGGGGTGAATGAGGTCATGACTAATTTAAAATTAAAGCCCGTTCTGATCTTGTTTCACTGTTAAAATAATCACACTTGTCTCTCTCTCTCTCTCTATCTCTCTCTCCTGTTGCACGATATAAAAAGAAAGTGAAGCAAGCACAAGACGCATTGAGTTTACTTGGTTCACCACTAAGGGCTACGTTCAAGGAGCATACGCCGACATGTTTTTTGTCGTACCAAATTCCACTAAACATAACTTGCTGTGGATTATAAGGTTTGGGCACAATCACTTTGTCCCAGACTCACTGCATTTACAATGTTTAGTGTTAGATCACTGCTTTCCCAAGGGTCACTCCTTGATTCCCTCTCTCTGGCTCACTGCCGGTGGAGAGGATCTCCTTCTTCCTCTTCCTTCACTCACTGCTCTGGAAAGGATCCACTCATAGTTAATAGACCTGTAGGTATCATCATTTTCATGATAGAATGCATCCTATGTTGTTTGTGGATGCTCTGTTGAAGTCCAACTTTCACCCATTGATGAATCTCTCTTTGCACTTAAGGAATCATGAAAACTTCCACCTTCCAGTCGACCAAAAATCACTACCAGAAATAAACCTTACCTGGCGCGCAAGTCAATCTCGGCGCACAAGTATTGGTGTGCAAGTCACAACTGGCGTGCAAGTCCACCTCACACATTTGCACGTCACAAGCTTCTTCAACTCCAAACATGCCCGAAACACTTCCTTTTACGCCTAATCTAATATTGGTATGCAACTACCAACAATCACCCTTCTTCAAATCTGGTGCACAAGTCCCAATTGCGCGACACACCACCACATGCGCGACCACCACACATACGAGACGGGAGCTCTGATTTCTCAAATTTTTGAACTCCATTGAAGAATGAGAAGGGGTGGTCAATTATTTATAGGCATTTGGAACACCATACATGACAGTGCACAAGTCACCCCTCGGCGCACAAGTTTTGGCGCACAAGTCTTCTGTCCTCCTAGAAACATGTGCGACCAAACCAAGTACCTACGTAACCATCTATAATTTTCCATATTTTTATCTTCTGATCTTGAAAAACAACAGGCGCACATGTTTTGAAATCTCCTACGCACCGGCTCGAATATCCTTTCTCTTGGCATGCAAGTCAACTATGAGACACCACCAATACATAACGACTCTTATCCATTTTCCATATTTTGATGATCTGACCTTGAAAAACAAATTGCGTGAAATCTTTCAAGACTTCAAGTACATGGTGCGCAAGTCAATTTTCCAAAAACCACTTTTCTTAGTTTGACGATTTTCAAGCCCAAAAATTTGGAAAACACTAGAAAACGGCAACACCTTGTATCTGTTCTTTTTGTACCGCCTCCAGATCATCCATTCCCATGTCAAAGTTATTGAATCAAACATTGATCATTAACTACAGCTCTTGAACTCAACATTCCACCATGAAATACCCTTTGGAAACAAATTTTTATGTCATTGTTTTCTTTGTCAACAGTCACAATACCGATGTCTACTTTGTCAACAAACACAATCACCTCAAAAATACTTCAATGATACCCTGATTTTTTTCCTAACATAAATTTATTCAAAATGGATAATATTGTAGAGTATTTGGGAGTAAAATTCATCCCTCTTACAAATATTTAATCATTTAATGGTATGGGTTATTAACATTCAAAATATTTTTGTAGATCTTTTTCAAAGAATCCTCTGGTTCCCTTTTTTCTTCCCCGATTTTGTTATTTATCCATAGAACCTTTACTAAATGGGTTGTCTGATTTCTGAAAACACAATCTCTCGAACCAAGTATTTTGATACATTCTTCGTAATATGAATTTTAGGGATCCAACTCTATCTCATAAGAATAAATAACATACATCACTACTGGCTTATACTTCCTTAGAATATTTATGTGCAAAACATCTTGTACCTTTGACAGATTGGGCAACAATGCTAAATGAGAAATAATGCTCAAACCATTTCATGGATTTTGAAGGGTCCTATATTCATGGAACTCAATTTCCCATTAATACAAAAACATATAACAACCTTAAATGTATTTACCATTATGAATAGTTTTTTCCGCACATGGACTTCTAAATCATTGATTGGATTGTTGGAAAATCTCTTTCACCTACTTTAAGATGATTTATTATGAGATGGAATATCCTTCTCCATTATTGTTCTCTCTTCAACATGATATGTGCCTATGAGTATTCTCTTTCCTACATCATCATGAAACGTTGAAGTAAAACAACTATTTCTATATAATCTTTCATATGGTTACATTTGAATACATTAATGGAAGCTATTATTATAAGAAAATTTACCAAAGTAATGTATTTATCTCACATACATTTAATGTCAAGTGAGAATGCCCTAAACACGTATTTCGTAGTTTATATTTTTTGTTAGGACAATCCATTAGTGTGGGGATAGAATAAAATTCACAAAAAATGATCATTTTCGAGTTCAAATTGAAGACATTTTATGATTTTCAATTAAATATGGTGGAATCAAAATGAAATTATTGATAGAGAAGTGTAACAAAGTCTTACAAGTTCATCAGTATAGAGGAATTTGAGTTGATCAATAGGTGGTTCTCCATTTATAGAATAGAAATTTGAATATATGATTAGGTGATCAATGATAACCTATATTGTATCATTATATCTTGGAGTCATTGGAAATCATGTGACAATGTCCAACAGAAGTTCATACCATTTAAGCACATGAAAATGAAGTATTTGTTTGACTCTATTTTGATAATTTATGAAATTTTTAACTGGTTAAAATATATTTGGACACATAATAAAAAATTTCACAATTAATTTCATCCAACCAAAAGTGTTCTGTAATGTCCCTATAAATCATTGTACTTGCACGGTGTATAGGGATAATTAGTCTTGGAGTCCCATTGAAAAAATATCGTTTTTTCATCATGTTATAGATCGAACACAAAAATTATTTCCCTATTTTAGAACCACATCTTCACATAACATTTCAGCCAATTTCCCTTCATTGATTGCATTTATTTCTTTATAATTGTCTTTATCATCAAATTGATAATTCATTATCCTCTCCAATAAATATGAGTCTGATATAACATTAATGATGATTTATTAACCCACCCTTATCCAAAAATTTTATATCTATATACAAATGATCCCTAAAAAATGATCCTTCTTAATCCTCATTTCTTTTATAACTCTATGATCATTACTACTAAATTCATCCCCCACATTATCTTCTATCCCAATTTTTATTGTATTGACAAATCATAATATGAGAGTAGCTCAAAATATCACCTTTTACTTATGTTGATTTATTTTGTTTAGATGATGTATTTCAATATTTTATGTTATATGCATATCTCATATTTCTCACCATATAGATAATTTATCCATATTTTCAATGAAAAAAATACAACTGCTAACTCAAGATCATGGGATAGATTTTTCTATTCCTATGTATTCAATTTCCTCGATGAATATGCAATGATGTTGTAATTTCTAATATAGACAGAACTAATTCCCTTCCTAGATGGGTGACAATTTATGACTAAGAAATCACTACCGGATCATTGAATAAAAATTGGAACATTAACAAATATTCTCTTTAGTTAATCAAACCATTCTTCAAATTCTTCTATACAAACAAACTGAAAATCATTACATCAATGCCTGGTTAATTGGTTAGCCCATAGGGAAATTTTTGAAATTAATATATGATAGTAACCATCCAAAAAATATGATACTATGTATCTCATTAATATTTCTTAGAATAAATCATTATCCAAAACCCATTTTTTTCTAGATCAAGTAATATTACATCATTAGATATAATATGGATAAGAATAAAAAATTCCTAAATCCCTAAATCACGTTTACGAAATTTCATATATAACACTTATCTTCTAGGATTCTATAAAATGATCCAAAAGTGATTTTTATTGTCATAATATCTCTTAAAATTCATCAATATATAATCAATTAATACCACAAAAAATTCATCATGATATTCCATGAATAATCTATCTATTATCTCCATAAGAAAATTTTGAGAAGTAGTCAGCCCAAATGGATGTACCATAAACTCGTAATGTCCTTACCCCATCTGAAAAATTTTCTTCATAAATCTGTCCTTATTCACTCGAAATTGGTGTAATATAGAATAAAGATACATATTTGAAAAATATTGGGCTCTATGATGCTGATAATATATGTCATTAGTGAGAGGTATTTCATAAATTTTCATTATATTAATGGACTTGATTTCCCTTTAATAAATAACCAACCTCATTGATCCATCATTACTATTAACAAATATGATATGTTCTACACATAGGGAGACACTAGGAATAATAAATCCCATATTAACCAAATCCTATAGTTGATCCATTAACTCTATCAATAGTATATTTTCCATTTTATATGGAGTCACTGATATTGTCCTTGTATCAGGGAATAAATCAATAGGGAATTCAACATCATATTCTAGGGGATATCTAGGTAAATTTTTTAGAAATACATTAATGTATTCTTGCAAATTCACAAGTAGATATTTAGACCACAGTAATTGTTTAAAACTATTGTTATAAGTGTAAAAAATGTGGGTATAAGCTATATCCAAGGTTTTACTGTCCATGGAAACTATTGGCATGGATATAGAAAAAAAAAAGAAATATCCATGTTTTTAAGAGGTTATATCAATAGTTTTAGACACCAACGAAATAGACCACATGGCTGTCCACCATGGATATGTGGTTTATTTCCATGGTGGAAATCCATCACTATATCCCATGTAAACAATGTTAGTAGATATAAAAAAAATAGAGCCCGACCAAATTTGATATACTTATCTACTCTATCTTAACCTATCACCATACCACTACTCCACATCTCCCATTGAGTATATTAATATATATTTTGTTATCTATTCTATTATTTATTGTGAATATATCATGTCAACTATGGTTATTAACCATCTGGCCATTTTTTCCTGAGACAATTTTTTCACTACATAAGGGTTGGAGACCTACAACACGGTATTGATGAACTGTGGATACTGAAAAAAACACTATATCCATGGTTTCAACCATGATTATTGTTTATATTCCCACTGATTTTGATATAGTGGAAATATCTCCCACAATTGTCCAGCTTGACTATAACCCTTATAAACAGTTGCTACAGCCTTGGTATAATTACTCACAGCCCTAGTTTTTGAAATAATGGCTATAGGTTTTTGAATGTATCCTAGTTTTCTTGTAATTATTTATACATCCTGAATTGGATTATAAAATTATCCATAACAATAGGTTTTTTTCACAACATCCACAATAATTTCATTTAGTAGAGTTATCGGTAGTGTATATAGGAATGAATCATGAATGGAATCTTCCAATCTAAAATAGATGTATTTAATATTTTAATCACAAATCCAAACTTCCTTTCACTGGTAATAATTTTTCCATCATATTTCAAGAGCCATTCAACACTAATGATTATAAAAAATTAATCCATAGGTATGAAAACCATGTATGCAGATAAATCGGGATTATGTGTCTTAATTAGGACTACATTACCCATCATGGTTTCAATTATACATTCCTTAAGAGTTATGAATTAAAAAACTCTAATTAAATCAATAGGTAATTGTCTAATTTTATTATGAAAACAGGTAAAAACAAAATATTTTTATGATATATAATAAAATAACAAATTCGATACATTTTATGATATTATTATTATACTCACCACCTTATCATTTTGAACTGCTATATCCACTAATTGATTAAACAGTATTAGCCATTTTTTATTGGCATCTTTTACAGAATATTCCCCTGACACTTGGGGAAATATTTTTCATAGTGTCCCATATCATTATAATTATATCATTGGAAATCATTTATTGGATTCTTTCCGTTTTAATATTTGGAAAGCTGACCCCTATCCCTTTACATAATAAAAACTCTCATCCCACTCATGAATTTACTATGGTGACACATTCCATAGTTATCACAAGGTGGAATTTTCTCAATTATATTATTATATATTTACTCATTTCATTTCTCATGATGCTCGGAAGAGTTATTATTTTCATGGATTCCTTTTAATATATTGATTCTGGAAAATTCATTCTCCATGATGATGAAACATATTACTGTTTAGTCTTATGATGATAAATTCTGCAAAACGAGTTCCATCAAATATTTATCTTATGACCTTAAATTATTTGGGAGATCTTGTACTCCATGTTTCATATATAACAAATAACGTAAATGGATAACCTTTTATGTTAGATTCATAATCAACAACACACTTTTCTTCTATTTTCATTAAACTATGGAAATTACTCTTTATCACATTTTTTGGATCATGAGGGTTTTATTTATCAAATAATATCTATTTAATGTTCCACCATTCTATTATTTGATGTTTTTCTACTTCCCTTGCACTGTATATCAGAGACCACCAATTGACAACATCACAATGCATACAATAGACCAAAAAGTGTATATTTGTTCTTTTATCTACATTTTAAGGCCGTAAGTATCTTCTTAAGAGACAAAATATAGTTCTCAGCTACAATTTGATTAGAAGTCCCACTATTCGATTTTATATTTTTTGACATAAATCAATCAATCATAGGTGATTTCTCTATTGAATTGGTTTCCCCATTCGGGAATGGTTTTTTTGTTATAACCTTCTTATGTGTCACAAATGTCACTATAATTTTCTCCATTCCAATACTAGATGTTTTGTTTCCTCATGTGGAACCCACATAATATTCCATGACTATTTATAATGTTATCTCTTCCAAGATACATTTCTAAAAAAATTCACACCAAATATTATGTCATAATATATAATTCCAAATATGGTATATCTGATTATATAAATTTATGCATCATAAATCATATAATAACAATTTTTTAAATTGGGAAATTATATCTTTTAAAAACATTAGAGATGTAGTAAATAAAATCTAAATTATCCTAAGAATATCTGCCCAAAATTGTGAAACAATGGGCACAGTAAGGGACAATTTCATGAACAATGTTACCCCAGGTTATGCCCAAAACACATTTTTATAGTTATTACTCCTAGGTAAATTTTTACTAGAACCATGTCCACTAGTATTATCAAAAAATGGATTCATTGCACTGGGTACCAACATAATATCAACCATACCCAATTTATTTAATTTTCATATATACACTTACTAAAATTCTATCTTATAGTTATATTCATTAATCTATTGTTTATAAATCTAGTTTCCAGTGTGTTTTCTAAACATCTTATGAGAAAATCTATAAATGCATGACCCTATAATCTTAGATCTAGTGAATTATTTTATTTCATTGGAATTATTACATGGAATCGTATACTGAAGGAACGATAGGTTTATCATTTTTGGTAATCCATATTACATACGTAATATCATTAATAAAAATTAAAAAGAAAATAAAACATCAATCATAATAAATTGAAATAAAATAAATCCTTGAAATAATATTGAATGTAATATTATTCATAACATGTGGAATGAAACAAAATACTTTTGAGCTCAAATGATCATTTAGGATATTTATAACTAAAGAGATTATGAATCAATCTATACAGAAATGTAAAAAAAGAAGACAAATTCCAATTGAACAAATAGATAATGAACAATTAGTTTGTGATGGTAAGAAACAAAATCACATGAAATTAATCAATAACTCAAAATTATAGGAATCTATATATATGTCAAATAAATAAATCCCATTGATAACAACAATTGAGCCTAATGAAGGAAAATGATTACGTAGAAGACTCTATGTTTCTTAGGTACATTAAACAAATATATTCAAGGCCATTAATAATTTTTTTATAAAATTATTTAATCACACATCTATTTTGTCTATATTTTTCGTAGAAGGAGACTACCAAATTCATTGGTTATATTTCATTAACTGGTCCCCTACCCATAGGGCTAACCTTAAATAATCCACAACCCATGTCCTACATGCCCAAATCATTACTCATATAGAATAAATAATATATATCAATAACTATTTGTATTTAAATAAGGATAAATATTTATCAAAAATATCTCAAAGGAGGATAAGTGACTGTCAGGGTTTTTTACATTAATATTTTTTTCAGAAGAATTAAACATTAAATATTCCAAAGTGTCGCAAGCCGAATTGATAAATTTAAAATCACAAACCACATGAATAAATTAAATTAAATGAAAAATGAAATGGAATTTGAGTTAGGAGATTCCTGATATACCGTGTAAATTATTAGTATATAAACCATATGAAATCAAATAGAGGAGTAACAATAACTAAGACTCAACGGAATATAAATTGAGATGAAATCCATCACAGTGTGTTTTCTTTCAAGTGAACATCATTTAACGTCAGAGTTGAGGGGATTATTCATTTTAATATATAATTATATAACAATATGTATATTTATGATATAATATATTATAATCTTATAATATCTTATTACGAGTTTTTTATTAAACACTAATTATTTCAACCATTTTTGTTGTTATTTTCCTCGGATTTTGAGTATTTATTATCTTTTTATTTGATGTAATTATAAAATATTTCATGTTTCTATCATCTCTAGAATGTAAACAGAGATTTTAATATCATATATATAAATTTTACAGCTATATATAATAATCTACAATATTTAGATATAATAAATGAAATGCATCGCTCATCGAGATGGTAGTTCATAGGTTTTATTTTACTATACATTCTTTTCACTGCCATATTTTAAAAAACTGAAACCTAAATGATATTTATATAAATATATATTATAATTATAGTAATTATTTATGTAAAATATTTCATATTTTTTAAAAAAATATCCTTAATATGTTTCATGTTCTGTGAGAATGAATTGCATTGCATTGTGGGGGAGGTAGTCCACACATCCTCAAACAGTGTTATCTTATTAATGATAAATGGAATGTATTAAATTTATGTGATATAAAATTTTAAATAATCATGAAAAAAATAAATATAATATATAACATATAAAAATAATGTTTACATCATAACATCTTACCATTAATGTTGTTAATGGAAAATAAAACAATCATCATTTGTTGAGGTGATAGTTTTCTATTTAAAGAAACATTAAGATGGTTACATATTAGATGGTGGTGTGTATTAATGTTTGTAGAAACATTTATAAAAGAAAATAAATTTTAAATAATGATAATGTTTTTATTAAATGATTATTTAAAAATATTATTTTAGGTGGTGTACATGTAAATGAATGAAAAGTGATTGTAGAAATACATTACCTTAAAAATTAGGTAACAACTTTAAGGGAATACAACATGAAATTCTTGTAAATATTTATAACCAATGGGAGGATACAATGTTAATTGGGTGAATTTTGGGAAGCTATTTTGGATGTTAATGGGTGAACCATGATGGGTTGGTAGGTGTGAGGAGTGGGGATAAGTGGTGTATTTTTTTAGGGGAGGAGATGTGGTAGTCATGTAATACATTGATTTAATAATTCTTCCCACTTTTTTTATTGTAAAAGACGATCTTGTAATATAAAGAATTTATGAGATTATAGGATAGGTTTGGTATACGGATATAAAATTACCTTTTTATATCTTTATATAACATTTGTGTCCTTATGTATATATTTTTTCCATCAGTAAGATTCATTTAACATTAGCCTTTTAATTATTATTAATCACTTTCAATAAATTTTTTTACTAAAACAATGTTTGTATTATTAAAAAATATATTTCATGAAGAATACAAATATAGGATCTATTTATCAAAATTACAATCAATTATGTGGAATTCATAAATTTAAAATTAATCTTGTTGGCAGGACGACAATGCATGTTTTTATAGTAATAAAAAACAAAATGATTGAAAACGTTTACATACAATATCCAATTGAAATTAATATCGATGACATAAATGGGTCAATTGATATATATTTGATATAATATGTCTTTAAAAAATTAAAAATTTTATTTATCCCAAAAAAATTATATGAAATATATATTTTCAAATAAAATTTATAATTTTTAACTGTTTTTAATAAAAAGAAAAATCACAAGAAATTTAAATAATATCACCTTAACCTAATTATGATGATTCTAATTCCAAAATACATTTCATTTAGACATATTAAATAAATAAATTATTCAATGTAAATATATAAAATATGTTCTATATTAAATGGTACTAAAACTACCATTATAAGATATAGTATTTTAAATGTATTATTTGGTTTGTTTTTATCTTTTACCTATCAAAATTTTATTATTTGAGTGTAAAAATATGATGATGGATTTTTTATATGAAATATTATTATATAGACTTTATAAATCTATAATTATTTAATTATCAATTAAAAATTTCACTATTTACTGTTTTGTATCAATCAGGTGTTTTGTGTATTAAGTTTGTTTTTAAATTAAAATATGATAATGTCTTATGGTGCAACGTTTTTGGTATTACCCGAAATTTTATTATAAATATTAATACAAATATTATGTATTACAAAAAAACATCCTATAATTAAACTGAATAATGACTTTATTTCATAAATTTAAAAGATAAATTGACCATCTCAATTAAATATTATAATTTTTTTAAAAAAAATCAATATACATTCACAAAAATTCTAAATTCCATTTTATCCAGAAAATTATTTTAATATCGTAAAATTAATTTATTCTCATTCATAGACTATGGAAAACCATTACATTATTCGATAAATTATATTTATATTTCTTGAAAACAATTTATTAATAGTGATTTATTTAATATATGAAGATAAATATAAATGACCCACTTTATTTTTTTATGAAGAAATATTACTTTTTATTATCAAAAATTTTCATATTCATTTTTTATAAATTTATTACAAATATATGAATGAAAATTATTTATATTTCTTTTATAGTCTATATTCATTAATTAAATTTAATGAAAACGAATATTAATTTTCTTTTTATATAAAACAAATAGAATATAAATAAAATAATCTTTTGTAGATAATTGAAAAATTTTTACATTAACTATTAATAATATAATAATATACAATTCATTTAATAAATATAAAAATATTTATTTTAATTTAAACAGTCCACATATTTTTATTTAAAATATTAATAATTCGGTTACAGTTATTCATACCATATATTCCAAAAAGAATCATAGAATGGATATATTAAAATAATAATGTTTCTGTTTTATTATTATTGATTCTCGATGTTACACATGAAATTAAACATATTATTTAATCTATGGTGAAAACATACTAATAACCTAGTGTGTTTTAATGGACATTATTACAACAAAATAGTAGACCTGAATTAAAACATCATAAAAAATATATCCATTAGAGAGAAAATAATTATATTATGTTAGTAGAAATATATTATAAATAATATAATGATTTTTTAAAACAAAATCACATTATAAAACAATATATATATATATATATAAAAGATCACCCAAATGACTGATTATACACACTAATTGGAAAAAATACAAAAAAGGGACCAAAGTTAATCCTTAACATCTAATTATACACTTCCGTCCATATTCTCTTTTA
The DNA here is from genome assembly GCA_963277665.1 of Viscum album. Taxonomy (NCBI): domain Eukaryota; kingdom Viridiplantae; phylum Streptophyta; class Magnoliopsida; order Santalales; family Viscaceae; genus Viscum; species Viscum album. The sequence continues at coordinate 323,372,377 of OY728161.1, forward strand.
CTCTTTCTTATTAAAATATAAATTAGTTATGAAAAAAACCTATGTAAAATCCAATAGATCAATATTTTCACCAATGATACCACGAATTGTTTGACAATACACATCAATAGGATCCCACTAATGGCTTCACTAATAATATTTATAAAATATTTAAATGCTTGTATGCAAATAAATTAATGCATTAAACACATCACATGTATTAAAAAAATGAACATTGGATAGTCATAAGTGCTCTAATATACACATTTTTAATGAGATAATATTCATTGATAACAAAACATATTTAACCAATAATTTATACATTGAGTGATTATCTGAAATATTATCATGGATGAGGATGTGAGAATAAAATCTCAACTAATTTGACATCATTATTATTTATGTCTCATCAATATAAAACTCAGTATTAATAAATTGAATAGTAAATTTAAAAACATATATATAGTTCTAAACCATTTTATATGGATGATAATAATGGGTATAGCCTATACCAATGTTTTTTTAAACTACTGGGTGTTCATCCATATGAAAACACCATACGAGTTAATCATAAGATCCCTTTTTATCACACCATAGAATTTAGACAATGCCTATTGTTTCTATGAACCAATTGTATTGTAGGACTACACTAAAATTAACATAAATCATTATCATATATCCCAAACATGTATAATTAGAAACATTAAAAGTACCTAAAGAATAAAATCGAAATTGTTTTGTCAATAACAACAATTTTATTTAAACTAATGATAAATCTAATATAAAATAACATATATTATATATTTTATTTACAAATACGGGATATCATAAAAAATATTAACAAATGTACAAGATGAATATTATATATCAAATACCATCTACTTGGTAGGACATGTCAAAAATATAATATCCGAAATGGTGTGTACTGGTATAATTTTTAAATAAATCATCTCATAGTCCAAAAATACCATCATAGTCATCACTATCATCACCATCGAAAGGATCCTACATAAAATAATGATCATCTGAAACATCTTCATGGACATCACCATCCATAATATCAATTCCCTACCCCACATGAGGTCTATCATTGAAATCCCTGAGTACATCATAAATTGATTATATCACTGAAATTTTGTAATAGAAAACTACAATAGTATCATTTAGATATTATGTACAAATGTAAATCATAGAAATCAATTAATTATGGGTAATGTTTTCATTTTTCACACTCATTAATGTATTTTTTATATTACTTGAATCTATATGATGAAAATAATACTTGATGCTACTAATGGTGTTAATGTTTCGAAACATTTCCCAATACCCTGTGCTGAAGATAATTTTTCCATGTCTACATAAAACCCACTATTGGTTCCCAGCATCTATTATCTATCACAAATGATCATTTATCCTAACATTTTCATCATAAATAACATTATTGGACTATAGAGTTGGTTTTCCAAAATACCATTTGGATATATAGGTGAAAATTATATATTAGAATTTAAAAGTAGTAGAATAAAATAATTTATCAAAAATTTACTCAAGGAGACATTGTAGTAGTTTTGGTTCCTTTTTGTTTACTAAAAATGATCTAGTATCGTGGTATAGAAGATCATGAAGTTCTATGGGAATCCTTAGTATAAAGTGGTTAAATTTACCATTGTTTTCCAAAATTTATGGACACCAATATTTGGATAAAGGGAATGATATTCTTCAATATCTGTAAATAGTTTTATTCATATGGAAATGTTTTTTATGTGTCAAATAACATTACATAATTATACAAAAAATAAAATTTGAAACAATCTTCAATAAAATATTTAAAATTATTTAAATTAATGAATTATTTGGATATTTTAGCAATGTGTATTAAAAAATTGGGTTATGGAACATTGTTTTGTTCCACGTAAAAAATATATAATGGAGGTGATCTGTTTTTTAGAAGCTTAAATGAATGAATAATGTGACCAAAAGATCATTAAATATTGAAATTATTATAGAAAAAATACAAATTTCATTAATGGTTAATTGGGAGAATGAATTTTTTATTAATGGTTCGAAACAAATTTCAATTATTTATAACACCATCATGGAAATTGAGAAATACTTTATAAAAATATGTAGGCCCTCCATTTCAAAATATATTTTAAAGAGGTATTTATTGAACAAAAAATTATTATTATCATTATTCATGTTATGAAATGAACACATGTAAATCATTACAAGGGTTATTCATCATTTATTAATGATATTCACTAGTTTTGTTGTCTTTTTTAAATATTCAATATTTTATGAGATATTTTAGAGTTAAATATAACATATGAAATAGTTATATGAAATATAATTTTTATCGAAGGAAAAATAAGAAAAATAAAATTATATATATGTTTAAAATCATTATATAGATGAATTTTGAAATTAATCAAAACAATTGAGCTATAAAAGAAAGTATGTTGATTAATAAATAGAATAATATTATGAAGGAGTATTGATAATAATTTAGTTGAGAGATGAGTGAGCTCGAAATGCCTGATTGTTAGTGAACCATAGGGTACCAAGAGTGAATTGTGATAAAAACAACTTCTTTATGTTATAGAATATTTGTTCTATCAGCCCATTTATTTATCATTCCCATAAATAGAATAATTATGGTTGTAAAATAAAACCATTATTTCAAGTGCATGTTTTATATTACAATTATTTATTTATATACGAAAGAGGGGGAAGAGTGTTTTGGTTAACATTATAAAATTATCTATTACGTAATAGTTTGTTTGAACTGTCATACCATGATAAATCAACTAACACATCTTGATATTTAATATATTTGAACAAATAAAAAATATAATATTTTTAGCATCACTTAATTATTCAAACTATAAAAATTCATTTTAATATTGACTGATACAATCTATCTTGTGGTACACATCATATGATGATTATAATCCACCATAAAAAATAAAATTGAATTTATTGTATAATTATTACATAATATTTCATTAATTTAAACTATAAACCTTTTCAAACAATACTTAAATGAACTAATCATATACATATTAGACATTATTTCATTGAAATGAATCACAAACTACCCACCTAATAAAAACGATATTTATTTAAACCCAATTGACAAAATATGTATCAAATTTTTCTCAGTGTAATTGTATATATATTTGTTATTTATGTATTAATTCCTAGTTGAAATTTATAATTAAGTGTTGTTTTATTGAATTTGATCAATTTATATTTTTTAACCAGTTATTAGAGAGCTCAGTTTTTGAAATTATTTTTTATCATACTTATAGTCTCATTAATACTAATTATAAAATTTATATATTCAGTATTATAATTATTATTCGGGATATTGTATAAAATTTCTAAAATATCAACCTAATATCAATGAATTCCATTATTAGTAAGATACCACACGATAATGGAAGTTCTGCAGTATTGAGTTAGGTTTTTTCTAGATACATGGAATGGTGGAGATCATTACAACAAGTTGTTAATATATGTATTTTTACACCAAACATCTTGATATATAGGAGACACCATATTGTAATGAGGTATTTTGTCCACAATCTGTGGAAACTGAAAAGGGGAATGTGATTTCTTATAAAAGGGAAGTTTTCTAAAATTTATTGTGTTTACCACAACATTATAGAGTAACTCCATTCAATAAACAATGAAGATAATCAGTGTCAGAAACCTATGAATGGGTATGTGGGGTTGGATAGTAAAACCATGAGATATTATGATAAATGTTTATCTAAAAAATTATATTCATTGATAGATTAATTTATACACACTAGTGAGTATAAATGAACAATTAAATAGTATTGAAATATTATTATTTCATATTTATAATCATGTAATTTTACTTTTGGGTATAAATAAGACTATCAACATTATGGATAATATGTATACAGATTTTATTAGAAAAACATATATTTTAAATATTATAAAATAAGAACTCAATTTTCAGAAAGGCAATTTTATGCTTCAATAAAAGTATGTATTCCAAAAGAGTAATTAAAAAACTATATTTAATGATATTTTAAATAATTTATTTAAATTTAAAAAATTGAAGTTTTAATATCTAATATCTGTTTTTGATATTAGTTAATCTAAATTATTATAGGTTTTATTTTATAGATATTTCTAATATGATAAATTTTTCAGTTAATATTTTAAAATACTTATTTATTAAATTTCATTTCATTAATTGATGTTATTTAAAAGTCCCATATATATTGAATTTGGACTTAAAGGTTAATAATACATATTTTATTAATGATAAAATAAATAATTCCAATTGAATAATTCATTTTAATGATTTGTATAGTTTTTAATTTAAATCTTAATACTCTTTTTTAAAACAATGTTTTTCATTATATTCTATGATTTTTTATTATTATAGATAAATAAAACATATAATGATGGAATCTTGAAAAATGGATAAAATATTTTTAATAAAGAGGATAAAATTTATAAATAAATCACTTTTCTATTTGTTCATTAGGAAAAGTAACCCAGGGAAATTGTTGTAACCTCAGTATGGGTAAAACAGGTAATACATGTCAAAAAAATATAGATATAGAATTAAAACATCAATATCACTTTCCATTATCAAATTGGAGTATTTCAGTTTCTCTATTATCATCCAAAAATCTAAATTGTGCATATAGGTGCCATTAAATTTTGAATATGAAAAATAAATATTTTACGAAAATGATCAATACAAAATATCATTACCTTTATTTTAGTATCATTAAAAATTTTTCATATGGATAAATTTTTTTCAGTTAAATATTTATATATTATTTTAGATTTAATTTTTTTATAATATTAAATTTTTCATAATTATTAGTTATTTAATAATTTGAATAAATTCATACATGACACTAACACAAAATTTGTTAAGCTAATTATATAATTATATAAATTTAAAATATTATTAGGAACAAAATTTAGATGTATTATTATTTTCATATAATATTATTTGTATAAAAATAATAATATTGTCATATTATGTTCTATAATACATTTCTATTTAAATTATATTTTCATCAGAATGAAACAATGAGAACTGTCTTGAAAAGTATTTTAATGGTATCTTATTTAAAATAATATATAATTGGATGAATTAAAATTCAATAAAATATTATATTTTTTCATGATAGATAGATATTATCGATAATATAATATATTTTATTTTATGGGTCCCACATTAATTGATTGTATGATTACTGACCATTAATGTGTAAAACACTTTGTTAACAACTTAATTTCTTATAGGGTTAATGATGATGTTACAATAGAAACATTATGGATAAAAAATAAAATAAATGTTATTGTATTTAATTATTTGATATGATTTATTATTATAATAAATTCATACTATAAATTAGTAAATTTTAATACACATGAACTGGAAAAATATTTTTTAGTATTTTAATAAATTATGAGATATCATGGATACACCTTTCCATTCCATTGTAAGGGAACTCATATTATACATAATAAAATACATTATAATAGACTAGATTAGTTAATCCCTCCCTTAATTTTGTTATATTATCCTTACATTTATACAACTTCTTATATTAATTTTGTAAGACCTTTTTTAATTATTTTGGTGTAATGAAAAATATTTTTCTCAAAAAAGAGGTGGGACTATTAGATGAGTACATTAAAATTTATTTCATCATATAATTCATATAAATATGATTTAAACATCCCAAAATATTCACTCTAGTAGAATATGTATTAAGGTCGTAATATTAAATAAAATTTTTATTAATCAATAATATACATTATTTTACTTTAGTATATACTAATGTTTAGAGTTTTTGAAAATTATGCCACAAATCATACATTACAAAACCATATAATATTATGTGGGAACTTAAATTTGGTATCCATTTTACCACTATATAATTTTTTTTATAAAAATAGTTTTCCTTTCAAGGAAACCAATTCCAATATCAACATAAATTCATTTGTTCTCTTACCAATATTGTGAAAACATTAATAAATGTTCGATGAGTATAAAAAATTATGTAAGGGATGTAAAAGAATGAAAATTGTTTGTCCAGCGTAAACATGAAAAATCATATAATTTTTACCATTATAATTAACGTTCTTATAGAATATTAAATGAAAATACATCAGATGAAAAGTAAATATACATGTTTCTCAAAAAATTCATTAAAATCCATAACAACAAAAAAAATATTTGTGAGGACTTAGAGGATCATATTTATAAAACTATTTCAAAACCATTTTAAGTGGACTAGAAATACAAATCCAAAACAATTATAATAATTATCCAATGAATTTGAGATCTTTATTAGGGATGACCATTTATATAAGATATATTGGTCTCACGCATGAGATATAATGGGGCTCAACCATTTATATAATCTCTATCTGCGTCACCCATTTATCATGTGCTATAATGGAGATCAGAAATAAGTATATGATATATTGTGTTCACCCAATACATATATTTCTCATCTACCACATTTTCAATAAATGGACATCTGAATAAAACAATTTAAAAAAAAAATATACTCTTTTGAAAATTGATTTTGGATACAAGTAATCTTCTATTTTAAAAACCAATATTCAAGACCAATACAACAATTTCATTGAATTATAACATTAAATACCAAATCATAAAAAAGAAAAAAAATTAATCATTGAATAAAATAATTAATAAATCAATGGAAGATAGAAATAAAATAATGGACATAATGGTGAAAGATTTATTGTGACCGTGGATATTAAGAATTTCTGTTTTTACAAAATCATTCTTTACAAAACACAAAAATAATTAAATTATAAAAACATTTAAAAGAATGTATAAAAATTAATTTTAAAAAATTTTAATTCTGTATGAATAATTAATAAATTAATTTAAAAACATAGACATTGAAGAGAAATATAGTATAATTGATAAACACTAAAAATGGATTTTTATAAAAGAGTACCTTATCACTTGGGAAACCCTTGATTTTCCAGATCCAAATATATTGAACTAAAAAACATTAAAAAAATGATAATAAATCATTTGAATTTATAAAATTTATATATGGGTGTACAAAATCATGGTATTCCTTAATGAAATGGGATTGATATGAAGTCCCTTATATTGATTCTAACATGACACATGTGTCGTTATATTATAGAAGAATAAACATAAGTTTATTATTTACATTCCTATCAACCATATTCATGTTTATTGATAAATTTATTTCACATATTTACACATTTAATAAAATCATTTAATCAAATAATATTTGGTAGGATATTTTGATCATCATCGGTTTATTTGTGAAAAATTAACTGGTTTGGTCTCCTATAGTCCAAAGGTGTGATAATTTAAAAATATACAAAATAATATTCATGGAATAATTATCATATATATATATTTCAATATTTCAAAACCATTCATGGAATATAGATATGAAAAAATTAACCATATATTCAATCATGGAAATTGTAGGCCATATGTACGGATAAGTAGTGATCCCATTTTTTAATGATCAAATTTGAAATATGGTTTGTAATACATATAATTTAATATTTATATTTAAAAAATGAATACAATATTATTCAATTATATATACATATATATTTAATTATTTTGATTTGGGTTTGATAAAATATGAATCACATTACTTTGAAGAGGTTGTAGTCTACAAGTCTGCAAATGACGTTATAAATGTTTTAGCATGTGAATTGTAATTATTGAATTATATAATATAATTTAAAAACATAATTATTTAATTTAAATCATAAATATTTCATCTATTCTCTATATATTCATTTTATTTTCATTATATACCATCCATGTAACACCTTAATTATAAACACCTCACATCAATTCATGAGGAGGCGGAGGAGTGACGTTTTCGTTTCCCTTATGGTCTATAAAGGATTTTTAAATTTATAATTTGATGTTGTTGTAATTGAATTAGGGGATATGACACATATGATATCCCAAACAACTATACTTGTCCTGAACCAATTTGATGATAAAATATATTATGGGGAATATTCAGAGGATGAGATATCATGACATGTTTCAATATATAGTATTGATGATTTTCATGAATAAGACCTACATAGTCCTAAGAAAAATAAAGGGAGAAATGGAATTTGGGATGTGGAAAAAGACATTGTGTTAAGGTTAATGTATACAAAATTGTGAAATGTCATATCAAACATACATAATATTATGGAAACAATGTCTAAAAATGAAGAATAAAATTGTTTGTGAACCTATGCATCATGAACAAGAAGTAAACGAGAGTCAATTTTATAGAATGAAAATCAGATGGTGGAGTGTGGTGAGGAAAAAGACCATAAAATTCTTGTTATTTTATAGATGATTTGATTTAGTATCATGTTGGAAGAAATGTTATGCTCAAGGAAATATATAATCAATCTAGGGAAAAAAGGGGAAATTGATAGCTCATTATGCATTCTATTGAATAACTATTAGAGGAGGAATTTGAGATCAATCCTAAAAAGGATGAGTTTAAATAGATAGAGGAAGGAATGATTTTAATAGATATCAAGTATGAATAGTTTTTATGGATTAATAGGAAAAATTAAAAATATCACGTGACTTCAATGAAAGGAATATTTTTGTGATAGAATATATCTGAATGTCGGTAAAGATGTATTATGTTTTTCAAGACAACATCATGGAAGACCCAAAAATGGAGGTAACTCATGTTAAAATGGATTCTATACAAAGGTATGGTATTTAAATGGCTAAAAATTTATTTCCGTAACCTCTAATTTCTTAGGGATTTATTCTATTTCAGTTGAAAAACGTGAATTTTTTCCTTCATTCCCAAAAACATTTATTTCATAATAACAATCTAATATTCAATAATATATCACATTGTGGCTAAGATTTTCATTTTTTTATATTAATCTATCATATCATTCATGGATTTTTCATGACTCTTGTTTTTCAGTCATGAACATTGTGAAGAAACATACCACATTAGTAACTCTTTCCAGATACTAAAATATTTTTCACAAAATGGATTTTACAACACATGGAAAAAATTGATTACCTCCAAAATTTAGAGATTTTTTCTTCTCAGCATAATTACTCTATAATCATTTCATAATCATTTAATATCATGTAACATATGTTCATGATTTTTTTTTTAGAAAAATGAAAAACATTTTCACAGCATTTCAATTAATTTATTGCTAATTAGCATTGTAATTTATCTTTTTATTATATCAAAATCTATTAATTATATTATCAATGTATCAAAAAAATTATAGTATATATATGGTCTATCTTGGTAATTTTTCATTAAATAAGACTTATATATTTCATTATTTTTACACCATTGAATGAATTGTTTCTCCATCATAAGCTGAACAACCTAAGGGAAAAAATGCACCAGAAAATGGCCCTGAAAATTTTCTTATTACATGAAATAAATTTAATATTTCATTCTATTATGAATAAAAAAGGCCACCCTTAATCAGTATCAAATTATTTACTATTAATGGAAATATATTCATTTTTATTTTTCGAACATGCCACAACATCAAATAAAATTTCCTATGTATTGATCCATCCATCGACTACCATAATGAAAGATTATCCACATATTGATGGAGGTAGTTCACGAAGAATATAATAATAGGTAAAATTATATACCATATAAATATAAAATCCAATACCAAATCAATTGATGGATGATTATAAAGGAATCATTATATTACTTAGACAGATCTGATGAGATAGATGGCTCTTGATTACAACACTATGTCGAGGGGATTCCTCTATTCCAATAATAATCACTAAATAGTGAATCATGGTATGTGACCTTATATGCGTAGGAATAAGAAGAATAATATGATATAAATTGACTTAGTTAGAGTAAATAGTAATATATCATGCATTATAGGGTCTCACGATTGGCCAAACTATGTTCCATCCATGCTTTTGTTTCTATAGTGAGGGGAACCTCACATGATATGTATGCATAGTTTGAGTAACTGTGAAAAAATACACTATCCAAAATTCAAAACATTTCTGCAAGGATGTGTGCATCAATAAAATTGTTTAGTGTAATTGTGAACCGTATATGTCACAACTATCAAACCCTATATTATTTTATCAAACACTTTCGTCTTCCCTGAATGGTTTACTTAAACATCACGCCATGAAATTTTCAGCCTAAAGGTTTGGTTTGGGGCTCATATCATGCCCAAGACACCAAAATTTATTCCATAACATCATATGGCCTTCCTAATAGGATATATTTAAACATTTAAATTTAAAATTTATTGAATGAAATTGATTCATACCTCCTAAATGAACCAGGTTCTTACAAATGTAAAATCCTATCAATATTTAAAATTAAAAATATCCTAACCTCTAAAGTTGAGTAAAAATTTCCTTTTCTTCTATTTATAATGTACCAACCATAAATATTACATATTAATGATTTTTATTATTGAATTTACATTATCTCACTTTAGGATAATTTTATGGTTTGGGTTTCGGAGAATTAGTCCATAACTCATACATTAGAACTCAATAGAATTCAATTTTGAAAATTCTGATCAATATTATTTTTCCCACAATATTAAATTCATTAAAATTTATTTCATCCATGTAAACTCGTTTTCACCTCACCTAGATATTACAATTTCTCTGACCCATCCTATGAAAAGTAATTAAAAAAATAGGATTAGCATAGAATCTAATCAGGGGATATGAATGAATGGAAATAGTTAATGTAGTGAAAACATGAAAAATAATATAAATTTTCCCATTATTATCAATATTCTTTAAGAATAATAAATAATTTTTTCCCTTGAAAAACATACTGATACTTTTCTCAAAAAATTCATTAATAACATAGTAAAAAATTAAATATCTTTTTATATGACGTACAACATCCTAATCAAAGAAAACCATTCCAAATACGTGTAAATAAAATAAACATAGGGATAGATTCCAATATAATAACTACCATATGCATTTAAGATCTATAATGGAAATCTACCATTGTATAGTATATTTTGGATGTTTTTTGGGTTTTTTAGATGAACTATTGGGGATTTAATATATTTCTATATAATAGCTTAATTTCAATTAAACAAAAAATTATTTTTTAGTATTTAATAATTTATTTTGATTTTAAAATAATAATAAACATAAATACAATTAGAGTTTATTATCATTAAAGATATTTATTAGTCCATGTTTTTTTGTTTGGTAACATATAGACTAATAATGATATAATTTGAGATAATTTTATATAAATTTAGAGATTCGATCTCATTAATTGGGGATATAAATTTTCCCATGGGGTTATAAATTATTGTTTATCATAATAATAGGAGCATATTTGACCTATTAGTTCATTTTTGGTAATATTAATTATTTTTATTTTTATGATAAATGAAATATATTTAAAATACCATGAATAATATTAATATATAGGTATTTGTATTGGATAAGATTATAATTCCTTGGTAAAATAATGGGCATGTGCTTATCCATGACATTATATATCAATCACGATTCTGGAATGTGGATAAGAATGAGGAAATATTCCATTATGGTTAATCACCCTAAAGGTGGTCGGTATATTTTCTATTTGATTTTACCATGGGATCTAAATGTGTGTGAATATAACCACACAGAAAGTGTTAATATCCCATGGTATGTGATTTAGTTAGTCACATTCACATTACATGAAATTATGAAGGATATATTATGTAATATGGACTGAGTGAACCCATACCCATTAATTTGAGAATGAATTGAGTGTGGATTTGGTTGAACAAAAAAATAATATTATAATGAGGTTGAATGATAAATTACAAGGTTAAATTTTTTATATTTTGTTATAGTTGTCGTATGGTGTTAATTATGCATAACTGATAATTAGATCCTTTTTTATTTTATTAATGGATTATGCCTAAAAGAAAAATGTTCGGAATTATTTACATTGACAAAGAGTATATTTTAAAATTTAGAAACCAATCAAGCGGTGAACCAATGTCATTATCCTATTGAAAATGTAGATCCATCAATCATGATTTATCATAAATAATTTCATCATAGTTGTATTTCCACAAACAAATGATGTGAAGGTTGGATTATCATATATTTCTAGTCAATGATGATGATGATGAAGGAATATATAATTTATATCATGTCAAAAAATGAGGGATGAAACATCAAAGATATTGTACTAGTAGAACATGGAGATGGTTTATATGTGGAAGCAGAGTGTACAGAATAAAATATTTAGCGAAATATAATCCATAATGTTTTGATAATGAATTTATATGATGTTTTTTGTAGTAAAACATTTAATATTAAAAAAATATATTTTAAAAATTTATCCTTAGTCATACTAATCATTATGATACCCCAACAAAATCATCTAGTGAGGAATATAAAAATTGTGGGGAAAGATTTTATTTTATATGGTAGAAGGAAATAACTTGGGATTTCATGTTAATTTTTCACATTTAAAACATAATTTATTCAATAAAATACTAAAAAACAACAAGGGACTAAAATCAAATCCAAATAATTTTATAACATATAATATTCAGACAATGAATTAATGATTAAAAATAGGGGTAAACCATTTTTTTCCAAAATATAGATAAATAACAATAAAATTCATTTATAATATAACAAATTTTATTAAAATTATGTGAATGTAGATAAATAAAAAATAAGGATATTTTTTCTTTAAATGGTGAATGATGTAGAAATTAATATACTTCAAATAAATATATAATAGGTAAAAATAGATTATTCATATTATTGATATACTACCTACTATTTAATATGTAATTGATATAAAAAAATATTATGAAATCATAATATTTTAAAAATGTTTATTATCCTATTAAATAATCCTGTGTAATAGTTTTTTGTTTTCATTTTTATGAAACATAATAAAATTTAGTAATTCTAGTTTGAAAAATTAAAACTCATCTTTTTGTTCAACGTGTCAGTATAATATTATTTATTATTTATGAATTTTTTCTCTGATAATTGAAATTTTGTGAATGGTGTAGAATATATTTTTAAAAATTCATTTAATTTTATGAAATTCATATTATAAAATAAAATCCTATAGGTACATTGATCCATATAATTAATCATATAAATTATTATCATGTAAAACTATTCATTTCGATAATATTGTTATGATTTTGTAATTCTTATGTTTTATATTTCATGTTTATAATTATTAAATACAATAAGATAAAATGATTTTTGATATTTACTTTCACAAAATATTATTTAACTATAGTATTGTTATTATTTTTCTTAGAGAAAAAACATAATTTTTATTTATTTTCAAAAGATTTATATAATCAATATCTATTTGGCCCTAACCATAAAAAATAATTAATCGTGAGTTAAGTAAATCATTAGACCTTTATTTACATTAGGGATCATTTCATGTTTAGATCTTTTGATAATTATTCCATAACTCATACATAAAAACATAAATATTACAATGTATAAACTGCAACTCACAATCCATTTTTTTCATAGAACAAAAACATTCAAATATAAACATGGTTTTGTTTCATCTTTAAATATCATATATTTTTCTTGATCCCGAACTTTACTCAATTCTCCTACAAATCATATAAAAAATTCTAAAATTTAGATGAAAAAAAATATTAGCAAGGGATACATAAATAGGAATAACAATAAGCCTTGTAAAAACGTGTAAACATTGAATTATTTATCATAAAATAATAATTTTACCTATAAGTAGTAGTAAACAATCAAACCTGAATATAAGAAAATTAATTACCATTTTTTTAATCAAAATATTTCCATAAAACCCATATAAATTAGATATAGCATATAAAGGTTACTTTGGTAAATAATCATATATAAATGAAAACAACATATGGTCGACATCCACGCAAATCACTAAATTGAATAGTTTTATGGATAACTTTCATTCCCAATGCATTGGAGTTTATAATGCAACCTCATGTCAATGTTTTATCATGGAACCACATGTCTTGGGTTTATCGTCTAACAACCTGTGATTGTCTTATCACCTAAGTAAAAGAATAGAAGCTCCAACATTTGATTAGTATAATTTTCAATCAGAAAAAATAATTTCATGATATTGAAATATTTAATCCATTTCCAAAACCATTAAAGATGTGTATTTAAGAGAAATTTGAATCAATGTTTCCCATACAAAATTAACACATTTGAATGGAATTTTAAATTTTAAAAAAAAACCTTGTGCATATAATTATATTCAAAAATATTATTTTGAAAATATTGACATGAAAAATATAGTTTTATAAGAATAAACCATTAGAACATTTAAGAGAATGTTTTAGCTAAAGAGTGTCTTACCACTAGTGAAACACATGAATAGAAATAATTGAGTAATATAATTAAATAAGAATTTAAATATCATGATAATATACTAATTCATGATATAACATGACAATAGTGTTGTATATACATCTAATAGGACAATTAAGGTGAAAACATCAAGATATGGCTCAATGAAAGGATATTGAATCGAAGTCCTATTCCAAGATCATACCATTAGAATAAAAATAAATAAATGACATAATTATGATTGAAAAATATATATAAGCCCAAAATTAGTTTATATTTTGTGTAAAAAATTAGTGGTTACTCACACAAATTCTTGGAAAAATAGAACAAATGACATGGATATTTAACTCTATGAGTGGAAATTTGGTTATGATATTCCTTTTATTTAGTCTGACTAGTCTCATACATTATATATTTTACTGTATAATAAAAATAGGTTAAATTATACTATCATGAGAACGTTTTTATAGTTTATTATTCCTTTTTTATTAATTATTCCCATTTTACAAAAATTACCTATCAATTTTAGTTCATATTAGACGTTGGGTCGATATTCGGTACTTGAGTAAAAAATGAACATGTTTTGATTTAAATTTTCTGTGTGGAAAAATGCCACCATATCTAGATTATTATAAATAATTTAAATATCATATATTTTTTGTATATATGTATTTAATATAATATAAAATATTTAGAGATAATAAGTGAAATGCACTGTTCATGGAGATGGTTGGTCGTGCATAAGCATGAAAACTTCATTCAATTCCATGTAATTTTAAAAGAATAGTAATTAAATGATAAAAATTAACTTATAATTATAGTATTAAATTAATTTTATATACATGTCATAATTTTAATAAATCAATCATTTATATGTTCCATGTATATAGGGAACGAGTCATATTACTTTGATGGCGGCGATACTCCACACTCCCTCAAACGAAATTATCGTACATATAAAACATGGAATGCATAAAGGTTTGATATAAATATAAAATTATATAATAATATATAATATATAAATATAATATATATCATATGTATGAAATTGGGTCCATTATAATGGTAATAATACGAGGAGGTATGGGAAATCTGAAAAGGAATTGTTTTTTGGTGCAGTAGTTCACCATACAGAGAAATAAAATGACCGTTACCCATTAAATAGAGATGTGTGAAATATTATATTGAAACCATAACATCATAAAATCCTTGTACAATTAGGATACTATTGTTGTTATGTAATCATATAATAAGAATAGTTTACGAAGTGAAGAATGGAAATGAAACAAAAATGCACAAGATAAGGTGTTACCTCTTAATCATGTGACTTATTTTAGTTTACCAAAAGGATTCCTTGGGAGGAATTTTAACAACACATATTTGTTCAGACCATTAAATTTTGAAAATCCCATGTTTGATCTTTTCTAAGAGCTGTTGGTGACTCGTTTCAAATGTTTTTCAAATTTTCAGTTTTCCTTTGGCATGTCAGTGTATTGGCATGTCATTGTGTTAGTATTTCAATGCATCAGCATGTAATTTTGATGGCATAAGAGTACATCATTGAGTCAGAGGCCATGTAATCAATGATTAATGTGCATAGTGTCGATGAGTCGAGGGATGGAAAGTCCTTTAGTAAGGGCATTGGTACGGTGAGGCGTCGATAGGTCGTTGTGTCAGTAGCTCAGCGTCAGTTAATCAATGTCGTCTGCACAGAATTGGTAGGTCATTGCATATGTGGCTCATTGTTGTTAGGTCACATCGGTAGCTCAACCATCATTGGATCCACATTAGTGCCTCACCCGTCGATGACTCATTTGTAGTTTTCCCAGTTTTTCTTATTTTTCATGTTTCTCCCCTCATACATTTCTATTCACAGAATCAGATTTTGAAGCCCAATTTGGGTTTTATTAAGATCATATTGAATGATAAAATGTATATCATTGATATAATAACATTTAAGGGGATTTGAGATATTCAATACATGTAATCATAGCCATGATCCCATGATTTCTGTCTTTTGAATCCATTCTTCCTCTAATATATGATCTGGATCATTAAAGATGTGATCATTCCATTGAAATATGTTTTTAGTTCCCTAATGGTTCCCCTAGTTCCTTTATTCCTAGGTGAGTTATGTGCCAATAATATATCCCATCATGCTCAGCTTTATGGGATTTCTCCCCTACTTCTCACTCAATATCCATATTTTGGTGCGTAGGTTGTTTGGGTCGCCTATTGGTTCATGTTTCTATTTCTTCTATCTCCTTTTAATTGTGCATCATGCGGGGTTGGTTTATAAATGATTACTTTTGAATAATGGATGAATCAATTTCATATTAAGACAAAAATGAATGTATCGGAATATGATCAAAAGATAACAGTGTAATGATATAACAGGTTGGGAGTGTACTAATTTTTTACTTTAGGTTTTGAATTTTAATCGTTTTTCCTTAGGGATTGTTTTAGTATTATGACTTCTGAAAATCAAGTCCATTGGTGATCATTTCAGAAAAACTAGTGGTGTTCTGTTGGTTTTCATCTTGTTGTTGGATAATTGGTTATAACTTGATATATGCATAATCTCGTATACCTGGTTAAATGAAATGGATTCAAACGTATGAATTCCCTTGTATGATCACCCATTTTTATAAAGTGGATTAAGGAACAATTTTTATCAAATATAAATTTACATATCTTCTTTATTGGGGTGTCAATGTTTTCTAACCTGTTGGATTTATCTGTGATTTATGATTTGCTGCAATTGAGAGCATAGTTATGGGTACATGGGTGGACAGATGAGTTGGATCGATGGAAGAGTGAGGGATGTTTGTGTAGTGGGGCTATGGTCTTTGGGTAGATACTATGGGATTGGTGTGTGGGGATGTACATGTGGTGTTTTTGAGTTTTAGTATGAGATACTGATTGATTTTGGTATAGGTGGACCTTTAGGAAGTGGGTCTTTTATTGTGATGTGTTTGCGGAGTGACATTAGGTAGTGGGACTACCGGGTGGTTATTTAGATTCATGTTGTAGGATGGGATTGGGAAATATTTTGATTGTACTGTATAACTTTGAAGAAGTATAGTTGTTATCAGTTGAATGTGGGTCTGCAGTGGGACTAAAAATCTTGTTTTTCTTGTTGATTTAATATTTTTCGGTTGGTAGTTTCTCGGTAGTGGCAGAAATTAATCAAAGTTGATCCCATAATTAATAAATGGAATGTGGAAAATTGAAAAAGGGGTTGGGTTATGATTTGGATGTGGATGTTGTGTTGTTGTGCATATAAGGGTAATAGCTAGTGTGGTTCTGTATGATTTGGTTTCTTGTTTTGGGTACCTGTTGGTTTTGATGAGTGTTTTCTTGCCTATATAAATATAAACTGTAGTTATATGTGATTTATACATGCAACCTACCCTTTTTGAAAACCATGTTCTAAACACCCCCATTTCATGGGGGTGTCTTTCCTAGCATCTCTGTGGGTGGATGGTTGGAGGGTTACTGAATTTCATCCTTGCACCATCATTCGATACTTATGGCTCGAGCTTACCTGTACATGTTGTAATGTCATGTGGATTACCAAAGTCTTAGATCTATGGGGAAGGATTGTTTTGGATGAGGTGTCTATGAGCAAGTTTTTATTTCCCATGTTTCTTCAGGATGAGGTCCTGGTGTCTTCGAGCGAGAGACGTGGCTATTTTGGATGATGTGTTTGCATGTGGGATTGTCTGTTGTTTGAAGCCTAGGTGGGCGTGGTCATGTTGTGGGAGTGGGACTTCATATGAGAATAGTTGTAGTTTCAAGATGTTATTTATTAGGAATGTGTAATCAAAATATTACCATAAAACCTGTATAAATCACATATAACATATAAATATACCTTAGGAAATAATAATAGATAAATTAAACAACCATATAGTAGACTTCCTCACGTATAACTAAATGGAATAGCCATACAACTGAAATTTTTATTCAATGCATTGGGCACTATAACGTATCCACTAGTCGGTGGTTTATCATGGACCCACCCATCATTGGTTTATTACATAACCACTATTCTTTGGTTAATCATGTAACCAACCATGAAATACCCAAGTAAGATTATTTAATCCTCCCATAGAAGAGATTAAAATTATCTATATTTCAATAATTAAATTCTCAATGATAAGAAATATTTTCAAGATATTGAAATATTCAATCCATTTTAAAAAATTAAATCATTTAATGAAGAGAAATTTGAATCTATGATTCCCATTCCATATTGATACATATAAAATAAATACACAATATAAAGACATTCAGTTCTGTATAAATAAGTTAATATAAGCTGTTTTGACAACGTGCACATGAAAAAGATGATTTTTGAAGAAAAATATTTAAAACATTTGAAACGATGTTTTTGTTAAATATACCCTTACCACTTGTGAAAAACATGAATAAAAATCATTGAGGAATATAATTAAATAAAATTATAAATATTATTATAATATACCAATTCATTATACATCTTTTCAAAATGGTTATATATTAACCTTATACGATTATAATGGTACAAAACATCATGATATTCCACAATGAAAGGAGATTATAACGAAGTCCCTTTCTAGGATTGAATCATTTGATTAACAATAAATTAATGAAATAATTATGTGTGAAAAATATAAATACAGAAAATATATGTTTATATTCAATGTTTAAAAATCATAGGTCACTCTCACATATTCTTTTATAATAAATACAAATGACGTCGATATTTAACTCAATCAATGGAAATTTAGTTAAGATTTCATTTACCCTGAGTATGATTAATCTCGAACATTCTTTATATTTATGAATAATAAAAACAAGATAAATTCTACATTCTTGAAAAAAAAATCACGTTTATTATTCATTTTTTTCACATATTTCCATGTTATATATATTATATAACTATTTATGTTCATATCAGATGATTTGTCAATATTCCATAATTGAGTAAAAAATGAACATTTTTTGATTTAAACTGTCCCTGTGGTCATAATACCATCATATTAAGAATATTATTCCGGATTTAAATATCATATATATCTTATATATATATTTTTAGAATAATCCATAATACTGGGAGAAAAGAAATGAAATTCATCATTCATGGAGGTTGTAGGTCCTACGTATGCATGAATGCTACTTTCATTTCATTTTCATATAAAAAGTATAATAATTTAATGATATAAACGTATATTATAGTTATAGTATAATATTAATGTCATATATTCCTCATAGTTTAAATGAAAACATCTTTTATATGTTGCATGTATTGAGGGAATGATTCATATCTCTTTGAGGGGAAAATAGTCCACACATCCTGAAAAGAAATTATCGTATTTAAACATCATGGGATGCATAATGGTATGTTATGAATAAAAAATTAATGAAGAATAAACTATCAGATAAAGTTGAGGTAATGAACTATCAGATAAAATAGAGACAATGTGTTCGATAGTATACATAATATGCCACAACAAAAATAATCATTGTTGTGTTAACTTATAAACTATTAGATTAAATGGAGGTAATGAACAATAATAATTGATTTATGAAAATATATTTTACACATGAATTAAATTAATTATTTTGGTAAAAATTATTTATAAATAAAAAAACCCATTTTAATTAAAATTATTTTTTTCTAAAAAATTATTTAAATGCAAATAAGTTATTTAAGAAAATAATAAAATCACTCTTTATCGATTTATTTTTAAACTAAAATCATACATTATAGATATTTTTAAAGAAATATATATATTATATATTAATTTTAATGTATAATATTCATGTTATATGTTTTAATGATATGATATAAGAACAAATTCTATTTTACGGATAAAATGAGTGTTTTTTAACTTATTTTTCCGCCTTATAATTGAGATTCTATTTTTAACCCAATTTTTGAAAGTTTCATAAGTCATATATGACATAATATAATTATTTTTTATATTCAAGTAAAATAAATTTACATTCGATAAATTTTTTGGTATTTTTATGATAAATTTCATATTTTATTGAATAATTAAAAATACTGCATTTTAATTCAAAATTTCATTTTCTTCTAAATTATTTATATCGTTATTTTATCATTTTAATTGTTTTTTGAGTGTAATTATAATATTATTATCACTTTTCCAATTTATTACAATGTAATAAATTCCAAGATGAAAAAAAATAACAAATTGTTTCAAACTATTTATAGTTGTACATTAAAAACCCATCATTAGTTTTGTTTGTAGATAATTTTTAAATCAAATTTTCCTAATAATGTGAATTGAATTTGATAAAATAAATTTAATATTTGTTACCAGATTATTCAAAATATGTTTTAATGTAATTTAATTTATATTTATAAAAAATTTACCATGGTAAAAAAATTAATTACCATAATAATATTTAAATTTTGAAAAAGGTTAAAGTTAAAATATTAATACTCAATATTCATAAAAATAATATATTTAATTGTTTTTGGTTAGTATCATCCCTTAAAAGATAATAAAACTTCAAATAGAATCCTATTTTGTGTAAATTAATTGCACGCTGATATAGTTGGCTTTTAATATAAAATAATCAATTAATTAATCACTTGAACCCCCGTCTCCTCAAGTATAAATACCACCTATCCAACAACCTATTTTGACGGAAAAAATCCATGTATATACTCTAATATCTTCCCAAACCACTAATCATCACTGTACCCACATCCATGTGCTTCTAGTATCACAAAAATACCAAATCAATGGTATTTAAGGGTATTTCAACAAGGGGATATTCAAGAGGTAATTTTCAAAAAGTTCCTCTCTAAATTTATTTCTTTTTCAAATTTATCCGCACCTCTATTATCTATCAATGAATGATTACCCTAGAATAATGTATCAAATATTGTTTTTTTCTAATAGAATATCTCATATCCATTTCATTTCCCAACTCCTCTAAATCAAATAAAGGAAAATTGTTTTCCATGTTATGTTGGCTAATCGCCTCTTTGAATAATGTTTTTTCCATTATCCTTTACTGAAATCATTAATGGTCTTAAAACAATTATTATGCTCCAAAAATATTTTAATACGTATTTCATAACCTATTTCAAATTATTTATACATGTTAATAATCATCCATTTAGGCATTCTAAATTATTGTAATACGATAATTTCATTTGACAAAGTGTGGACTACCAAACCCTCTATGTGATATGACTCATTCCCACTATAAATGGAATGTATGTAGTATGTTTTTATAAAACTGATGATTCATATATGATATTAATATAAATATATAATTCTTATTTAATTCTTATTCTATAAATACAATATATAAATGAATGTAGCGTTCTTGTTTTCGTACAGTCTAGCATTTCGATAAACAGTGAATTTCATTTCATATATCCAAATATTATGGATTATTATAAATAAAAATACACATGATATATATTATATTTAAATCATGAATAATATTCTGAAGATGATTTAATTTTTACCACGTGGAAAATTTACATCAAAAGATGATCAATTTTGACTCAAGTACCCAATATCGAGAAAACATCCAATATGAACTTCAATAGTAATATAATTTTTATAACATGGTGACAAGTCATAAAAAAGTAATGATAAATTTTAAAAATAATATAATTTATGTATAAATTAATTTATTTTTATTATTCAAGAACATAATTATTGAACGTGATTATTCGGACTCAAGGTAACAGAATTTCTAAACACAATTTTCAGTCATTAGCTTTTACACAGTCATCATGGATTATATTATGCCATGATTTTGTGTGGAATCACTATTTTTTATTTATTTTTTAATTTAATCTTTCCATTATTTTATTATTCAATTTCTATACAAAATATCCCTTTTAATAAAATCTTATTTCATTGATATGAAAATTGTATGGATTTACTGGTCTCACTTTTGAACTCTATGAGATTTGTTCATTACTCACTAAACATTTCTTTTTTTTGTATATATAAAGGCCTTTAAAACGAAATATCATAAATCACTTCATCTTCATGGTATTAAAATTATCTTTTTATTATTAATATTAATTTCATTAGTCATTTAATTCGACAGACTACAAGTTATAAGGGAGCTTCTTAACCCATTTTCCATTCGCTGGGTAGATCTTATACTTCTTGATTATGCCATGCTATGATTATATGATAAATGAATATGGATATATTATATTATATATATACATGCATTATTGCGATTTACAGTGAATACACATAATCGATAAATTTTATTTCCAAAATAATCTTTTTTAGGGAAATCATTACTCAATATCCATTCATTGAGTAAAATATCCATGATCTTGTTTTGGTTTTTCCAAAAATATTTGTGAATTACCTATGATTTTTTTACACTGAATATCCACATATAGTAGGTGTATTTTTATTTTTCTCACATATTTATGTGATTTATTTATACTTAATATAATGATACTATCTTTGTAAGGGACTTTGTCTCAATCAACTTTCAAGAAGGCATATTTTGATGTTATAGATTACATTCTATTAAACAGTGTATAATTAACCCAATTTACATTTTAATGACACAAAAATGTTCTCATAAGGAATATTTTTTTTACTGAAGCGTTTTACTAAATAATATAAATAATGATTTTGTGCATACTGTTGGAAACAACTTTTCCACCACCATGACCATTATTTGGTATTTGGTGTCCTCTACAATAATTTTTTTTTCAAAAATAAATATAAATACCATATTCCATTTTAAGATATTTTTTTATTGAACGTGCTAATGAAAAGGGAATCACTGCTTAAATATATTTTAATGATTTATTGTGTTTTAAAATGACATTTTATGATTGAAAAGTTGATAATTGCAATATTTCATGTGTTATGAATATATAATTAAAAATGGACATTTGATGAGAGGTTATATGATAATCCAATGATGGGCGGTTACATGTTAATCCAAATATAGTGTGTTTAATGATAAATCAGGGATGATTGGTTACGTTATAAACTCGAATTCATTGGGTATGGAATTCAATCATATAGATATTCCATTTGAATGAATGATATTTTTGTAAGTCATCCATATTTTTATTTCATTTAAGTATAAATATGTCCCAAGTTACCTTTATATGATATAAGCTCTTTCAATGTGTCACACAATCCCATTTACACAAAATGATTCAGGTCCATTATTATATTAAACCATTTTTATTCATACAAAAGCATGGGGTGTTACATCTGTAACACCCCGTGATTTTTTGAAAAATATTGATTTATTTTCATTAACGTCTTGTGTTGTATTCTACACCATGATTACCTTGCGCTATACGCAACACCGTATTATCTTGCAGTATACACAACACTATTCTTGGACCGTGTTACACACAATTTTGATAATAGTTATTCTACGCAACATTGAGTATATATATATATATATATATATATATATATTCAATGTATAAATGAAATATGGTTGGATTCTGTTATACAAAACAACGAAGGATTCTTGCTCAACACGCAACCCTGACTTGGCTTGCATTACATGCAATCACGACCTTCCTCGATAGTGTGTGTTGTACGCAATACTGGGTTTTACTAAACAACGATATATTATTATAATATTGTTATAAACTAGAAGTTATGAATAGTGTTAACTAAATTTTTAATTTTATAACATTAGTATTCATCTTACACATTTTTAGAACATGGTATAAGAACAAAATAAATTTTTCGGTTAAAATAAGTATTTTTAAAAAAATGTAGTTTTGCCGCCTTTTGATGGTGCACCCACTTTAAATCTATTTTTTGACATGTTTATAATTTCTATTTGACAAAATAAAATTCTTCTTTTTAATCAGGATATAAAAATTTACATTAGATAATGTTTTGATATTTTTCCGATAACTTTCATATTTTAATGAATAGTAAAAACACGCTATATTTTAATTAAAAACAACTTTATTCATCGTAATATCTTATGTGGTTAAATTATAATATTGAATGGATTTAAATTATAAATAGAATATATTTTTACAATTTAATATAATGTATGTCATTAGCATTGATTTTACCGTGAATTCGTAGGTTAAATCAATTCAATATTTTGCAATGTTTTAAAGAAAAACCCGTTTTCTTTCGACAACAGGATTAATTTTAATTTAATTTATGCAACATTTTTGTATTGAATTTGGAAAAATGGATTCCATATTTGGAATCATTGGATCCAAATTACTTTAATAAGCTACTTGTTTTTTTTTGGTAATTATGAATGGTAACTACGGTAAATTTTATTTACCATAGTAAAAGGTAAATCAGGTAATTAAGGGTAAATATAATATTTTAAAATTACCCTAAAAAATGTCAAAATATTATTGGATGACTATATGTCGACCCATATAACCTAAGGGTCGGATTATATTCATTTAATTAAATTTTGTCAATGAAAATAATTTAATTATTGTTAAAACCAAAGAATGTGACAACATGTCACTTTCTTAAATCGTATAAGTATAATAATTTTAATTTAGTGATAAACTTCATGAAACTTCTAACATGAATATTATAAAGAAATCTAATACAATTATCTACATTATAGGAATTTATTTATAATTTTTAGGGATTAAATAATTAACATTTATTATGACACAAAGATGATGCAGTAATTGTCTTATTAATGAAATATTGACATAATTGGTGTTATAAATTCCAAAATAAATGTAATTTGACACTATTTATGACTTAAATTAATTTTATAGGTTAATATGACATGTTATTGTTGATATAAGTAACTTGGTTTGAACTTATCATTCTGTTATGAATTTCATAAAAAAAATGTACCAAATAGTGTCAAAATTGACATAAATTAGTTTTTAAAACAAATATTATATTATTAATTGTTATTTAATTCCTAAAAATCTAAGGTTCGGTCAAATGACTTATATAAGGATTGATATATTAATAATAAACAACATGGGTTTCTTTTTTCTTGTTATGGTATGTTTATTAACCATATTGTGTAAGAAAAAAAAAGACACGGTAAAAGATAAATTATTTAACTTATAGTTAAATCTAATCAATAAGGTTAAAATAATAACCTAAACTTGTCTAAATCATATTTTATTAAAGGATTTAGACCCATACCCACTTTATCTTCGAAATAAGACCCTTTGGAACCCTTATAAACCGAATTTGACCTTAATATAAAATAATATTTTGAGATTTTCCTAAGGTGCCCCTCTCCTCCCTTATAAAAGGGCACCTCATCCCTCTCCTACTCACACCAATTTGAGCATTCAAGCTCGGAAAAACCCTGCCAAAATCTCTTCTCCACTTCCCTAGTATCATCCTAGAGGTCCTGGTCTTCTTCAAATACCATTCTTAGTTCTTTAAGTGGAGGTTATGTGAAGGCGCGTCAAAAAGAGATAATATCCATTACCGATCTTTTTCAATTTCATTCTTTCTCAACTTCTTCTTATTTAGTTGTTTCATGATAAAGTAATAACAAAATTATTTATTATATACTTATATGTTATTATAAATATTAATCGACTCTAATTAACCTTCTATCCATCCTTCGAAAAAAGGAAATCACTGCGCGTGCGTACGTACGGAATACCGTCTCCACACCGTGGTGTAATCTACTTTCCGCCACCACCTTAATTGGATGGGTATAATGCTGTAATGAGTAACTATATATGATTAATATAAAATGATATTGATACTGAAATAGTATACATACACTTCAACACAATTCCACGACAATGGGAATGTTATCATCGCTCGTGCGTACGTACGGACTACCATCTCCACGACGCGATGAGATTCATTATCCATGTTAAGCATTACAGAATGATTATGAAGTATATATATTGAATAATAATGAAATATATGACATGGTAAATCTACTTGATTTATGTATATATATATGTCATCTAATTACTTCCATTCAAGACAATAAGGAAAGGAAAACAACGTTCATGCGTACGTACGGACTACCGTCTCCATGAATGGTGTGTTTCATTTCATTTATATATCTATTAAATATATATATAATGAATATATATGATATATAAATCATGTTTTATATTCTGGAAGTAAGTAAATCATGATATAATTATTAATAATGTCAATAACAACAAGTCCAAACACCTACGATAAATGAAACGATTTTACCCAAAACGCTTAATTAACATGGAATTTACAAAAGAACAGGTAATATAAAGTCATAAGTGAACCACATATGATATCATAACAATGAATATGATTCTGTAATAAGTTAATGACATTATTTAAATCATTATACAGGAGGTTCGGATACGTACAAAGCATATCAGACATAAGGTAAGGGAAATATCACAATCTCATTTTTATCCGAGATTGTTTATACTTTAGTATTTACTGGGGTGTATTTTATCATCCAAATACATGTTTCCTCAATATGTAATATTATTTACATCCACCTACAATTGTTTAAATTAAATTTTACCCTTCTGTGAGTATTTAGTAAAGGATATGAAATGAATCTTTTGTCGTTTTTCGTACGAGGTACTTTTTGAATTTTCCGACAAAAGTACGAGATGAATGTTTTTTTAACTTATACGGCATGAATGGATTTTTAAAACATTATTTCCAAAAATCATCCTTTACAAGTTTTCAAGTTTTTTTTAAACAACTTCTTTTAGTTTAAAATTGTATGACATGTTAAAAAAGGAAAATGATTTTGAAGTAGAAAGGATATTTTCCTCAAGAATGGAGTTCAAGTGTTTTATCACAAAAAAATTTCCATCTAAGATAATATAGGGTTCTGATTTTATCCCTATTATTAAATTGCTTTTATTATGTTGTGATCGAATTATTTTAATAATTCCTTTATCTTATATGAATTGTTTGATGATGTCATAGTGTTTAAGATTCCCATTTTTATTACATGGGTTATGCAATGATGTATGATTTATGATTTTGTGGCACACATAAGAATGGTATCATTATGAGATGGGTGAGACCTATATCTCCCTCCAATGCATTGGGTAATGATTTTATATCTCATGAGATAGAAATGGGTGGAACGGTAGGGTATACCGGTTCAATGAAACAGGACTGAAACGAGGAGTGAACTCAGTTCAGAAAGGGACTTTGTCCACTAAGATAGACTTGGCAATGAGTCTTCACTAATAAGAAATGATTCTCTATGATTATGTGTGAATGCCACAAAGGTTCATGTTTTATGTTATGATTAATGCGATCACATTTCACTACTATGATTTATCCCATGTTATGAAATTATGATCTCTTTTGCAGGTTAAGATTTTCAAAATATATGTTCTTATGAATATGATGTGATAGATATTTATTTTGTTTACCATTATTGAGCATTTGAGATCACCATTTTATGTTTTCTTTTCCCCAAGATATAAAGAAAGGTTTTAGGTAAAAAAGAAAAAAGGAAGATCTTTATTGGAGATGTTGAAGATCTTTCACCATGATTAGAAGATTACGTTCTGAGTTTCCAAAGACACTAAACTATTACGGTCCTTGTGTGTGTGTTTTTGTTATGTACTAAGTATTCCAAAAAATTAATGTAAAGTCCATGTACGTTAGGCTTCGGGTCTCTACTGGTTGTATCATTGAAAGGTTTAGTCAACCTTTGGAAACTAGGATGTAAGAACATTAGTGAGATCCCTAGAGATATTTCTAAGGTATGTCTAGGGATGTCCCTAAGGATAAGTATACGTATAGGATATAGTCATAGAACTATGGTAACGATCTTAGAATTTAACCTAAGATGTTAGATATTGAAGTTACTCCCCCTTTATTATGATTTTTGCCTCTAACACAATTCTTTTTGGGTTTTAGAAAATGGCAGGAAATAAGATGATTCAAGATAATGGAGGATATTATGGACAATGGAATGATATTATTCATGAGAAACCAAATGAAATGGGATTTGGAAGACCAACCATCATTATTATGCCGAATCAGCAATCTCATAATATGATCAATAAACTCAAATTTGGTAAGTTTCCTGACTCGGCTAATAAGAGAAAGATGGAGTTTCATGATTATCACAAAGGAAAGAATGTTCAATTTCCCCTATATAAATGATGTGGGAAGAGGCATCAAGGAGAATGTTTCAAAGGAACTGGATGATGCATTGGGTGTGGAAAAGAAGGACACAAATCCAGTAAGTGCAAAGGAAAAGGTTCAGATAACACCAGGGATGAGGATAATGGTATTGCTACGACATCAACAATGGTTAAATGTTTCAAATGTGGAATGTAAGGGCATTATGCAAACCAATGCCCTAAGGTAAAGTCTTATGAAGAGAATCAGCATGGTTGTATAGGTAGTATTTATGTTGATGATTATGAAGAGACTACAAATGATATGTGAGATGAAATAATTGTTGAAGCTCGGTCAATGGTTTAAGAATGTAGTGGAATTATTACATGTTTATCATGTGTAATGTTATATAAGTAATCTCATGGTACTATGGAATAAAGAGACATCTAAAGATTGTTTCACTGTTGTCTTTCCTTGAGTTTTGAAAGTGTATGATTAATGGTTACAGTATCCATGAAAGATTGTTCAGATAATTTTGGAATGTAGATGATATGTGCATAATGAAGGGATACGGAGAAAATTAAATGTTTGATGGTATTCATGAGCTCATGACTGATATAAGGTAATAGTTATATCATGGTTTGAGTATATAGAATTTTGGGTTTTTGGTATGTGGAATGCGTTAACTTTTGACAGCACTCATGTTTTTACTATGATTCAATGGGTATTCATTTTTCAAGAGATTACATGATTATGTTATTCACATGACTGGAATGTGACGAACAAGATATATGAGGGATAAATGATGGCATTCACGTGATCATTTTCTCTACACTATGATCTTGGACCGAAGTATTTTGCATAATCCTAAAGATTGGAATGGATTATTTTGGACATAAGTTAGTATTGTTTTAGGATAGAACCTTTTTTCGATATTATTGATGGTATGATATAGTAATGTAGTTTTAGAAAAAGGAAAACCTACAGGACGGGTGACAACCCATCGCGTCAGACAAGGCTGTGGGAATCGAATTCACAACTGAAGTGCGACTGTCCTTTATCGCCTACCACTGGCCTACAGGAAGTCCATGGTTAGTAAAAACTAGTTTTATTTTATTAAGCGGTATGATATATGAAGTATAAGCTCATTTTAGTAACCATATATGATTATTCTCACAATAGATGGACTTATGTATTTTTTAATAACTTTTCTAACCTTTTGTTTGAGACAGATGGAATGACCCGTCATTCTATCACATGATCTGCTAACACATCACGAATGAGAAATTCAACTTCATTTCTTTAAGAGATGAAGTGGAAATTGTACAAACAACGACAAACGGTGAGACTATACCAAAATCACGAAAGAATTTCTTCTAATTCCAATTTCATCAACTTTAGGGAAATGATCATGAAAACCAAAAATGTTGTCCTAGTGCTCTTATATCTGATGAATTAGATGGTACCTTAGATCATCACAAATTTATGGCTTTGTGATTGCGGGCTTTTCCATAGCCATGTTCTCTACCACTCTCCATCAGAACATGATGGTTAGATTTATCTTCCATATACATATTTTCACCTATGGGGAAACCCAGTGATTAGTTTATTTGGGTAACCATTACGTTTCATACTATTGTTTTTAAAGATTTGTTATGGTATTCCTTTTTACGATGTGGGTTTCTATTAAAGAAACTTTTGAATAGTAAACCATTTATAACCCCGACGAATTTCTATGGTGAAATTCATTTTAAGGGGGGTAGAATGTAACACCCTGTGATTTAATGAAAAATATTCTTTTAATTTCATTAATGTCTTGTGTTTTATTCTACACCATGATTACCTTGCGCTATACGCAACAACGTATTATCTTGCAGTATACGCAACACTATTCTTGGATCGTGTTACACAAAATTTTGATAATATTTTTTCTACGCAACATTGAGTATATATATATATATTCAATGTATAAATGAAATATGGTTGGATTCTTTTATATGAAACAACGAAGGATTCTTGCGCAACACGCAACCCTGACTTGGCTTGCATTACACACAATCGCGACCTTCCTCGATAGTGTGTGTTGTACGCAATACTGGGTTTTACTAAACAACGATATATTATTATAATATTGTTATGAACTAGCCGTTATGGATAGTGTTAACTAAATTTTGAATTTTATAACATTATTATTCATCTAACACATTTCTAGAACATGGTATAAGAACAAATTAAATTTTTCGGGTAAAATAAGTATTTTTAAAAAAATACAGTTTTGTCGCCTTTTGATGGCGCACCCACTTTAAATCTAGTTTTTGACATGTTTATAAGTTCAATTTTACAAAATAAAATTCTTCTTTTGAATCAGGATATAAAATTTACATTAGATAATGTTTTGATATTTTTCCGATAACTTTCATATTTTAAGGAATAATAAAAACATGCTATATTTTAATTAAAAACAATTTTTTTCATCGTAATATCTTATGTGATTAAATTATAATATTGAATTGTTTTAAAGTTTAAATAGAATATATTGTTACCATTTAATATAATTTATGTCATTGGAATTTATTTTACCTTGAATTCATAGGTTAAATCAATTCAATCTTTTGCAATGTTTTAAAGAAAAAACTGTTTTCTTTCGACAACGGGATTAATTTTAATTTAATTTCTACAACATTTGTTTGTTGAATTTGGAAAAAAGGATTCCGTATTTGGAATCAGTGGATCCAAATTATGTTAATAAGCTACCTTTTATTTTGGGAATTATGAATAGTATCTACGGTAAATTTTATTTACCATAGTTAAAGGTAAATCGGGTAATTAAGTGTAAATATATTATTTTAAAATTTCCCTAAAAATGTCAAAATCCTATTGGATGACTAAAAGTCGACCCATATCACCTAAGGGTTGTATTATATTAATTTAATTTAATTTTTCAATGAAAATAATTAAATTATTATTAAAACCAACGAATGTGACAACATGTCACTTTCTTAAATCTTATAAGTATAATAATTTTAATTTAGTGATAAACTTAATGAAAATTCAAAAATGAATAGTCTAAAGAAATATAATACAATTATCTACATCATATGAATTTATTTAGAATTTTGAGAGATTAAATAATTAACATTTATTTTGACACAAAGATGATGCAGTAATTGTCTTATTAATAAAATATTGACATAATTGATGTTATAAATGTCCAAATAAATGTAATTTGAGACTTTTTATGACTTAAATTAATTTTCTAGGTTAATATGACATGTTATTGTTGATATAAGTAACTTGGTTCGAACTTATCTTTCTGTTATAAATTTCATAAAAATCATGTACCAAATAGTGTCAAAATTAACATAAATTAGTTTTTAAAAAAAATATTATATTATTAATTGTTATTTAATTCCTAAAAATCTAAAGTTCATCCAAATGACTTTGATAAAGATATATATATTAATAATAAACAACTTTAGGTTCGTTTGGCTTGTTATGGTATGTTTATTAACCATATAGTGTAAGAAAACAAAAAGACACGGTAAAAGTTAAATTATTTAACTTATAGTTAAATCTAATCGATAAGGTTAAAATAAAAACCTAAACATGTCTAAATCCTATTGGATGAGAGTATTTAGACCCATCCCCACTTTATCCTCGAAATAAGACCCTTTTTAACCATTATAAATAGAATTTGACCTTAATATAAAATAATATTTTGAGATTTTCTTAAGGTGCCCCTCTCCTCCATTATAAAATGGAACCTCCTCCCTCTCCTCCTCACACCAATTTGAGAATTCTAGCTCGGCCAAACCCTTCCTAAATCTCTTATACACTTCCCTAGTATCATCCTATAGGTCCTGGTCTTATTCAAAGACCATCTTTAGTTCTTCAAAGAGAGGTTAAGTGAAGTCGCGTCAAAAAGAGGTAATATCCATTATTGATCTTTTTCAATTTCTTTCTTCTTCAACTTCTTCTTATTTAATTGTTTCATGATAAATTAATAACGTAAGTATTTATTATATACTTATATGTTATTATAAATATGAAACAACTCTAATTAACCTTATATCCATCCTACAGAAAAAGGAAATCAATGCACGTGCGTACGTACGGAATATCGTCTCCACGCCGTGGTGTAATCTACTTTCTGCCACCACCGTAATTGGAAGGGTATAATGGTGTAATGAGTAACTATATATGATTATTATAAATTTATATTGATACTGAAATATTATACATACACTTCAACATAATTCCACGACCATGGGAATGATATCATCACTCGTGCGTACGTACGGACTACCGTCTCCACGACGCGATGAGATTCATTATCCATGTTAACCATTCTAGAATGATTATAATGTATATATAATGAATAACAATGAAATATATGACATGGTAAATCTAATGGATTTATGTATATATATATATATCATCTAATTACATCCATTCAAGACAATATGGAAAGGAAAACAGCGTTCATGCATACGTACGGACTACCGTCTCAATGAACGGTGTGTTTCATTTCATTTATCTATCTATTATATATATATATATACTGAATATATATGATATATAAATCTTGTTTTATATTATGAAAGTAAGTAAATCATGATATAAGTAATAATAATGTCAAGAACAACAAGTCCAAACACCTACGATAAATGAAACGATTTTACCCAAAACGCTTCTTTAACATGGAATTTACAAAAGAACTAGTAATATAAAGTCATAATTGAACCATATATGATATGATAACAATGAATATGATTCTGTAATAAGTTAATGAAATTATTTAAATCATTATATAGGAGGTTCGGATACGTACAAAGCATATCCAATATAAGGTAAGGGAAATATCACAATCTCATTTTTATCCGAGATTGTTTATACTTTAGTATTTACTAGGGTGTATTTTATCATCCAAATCCATGTTTCTTCAATATGTAATATTATTTACATCCAACTACAACTATTTAAATTAAATTTTACCATTCGGTGAGTTTTTAGTAATGGATATGAAAGAAATATTTTGTCGTTTTTCGTACGAGGTACTTTTTGAATTTTCCGACAAAAGTACGAGAAAAATGTTTTTTTAACTTATACGGCATGAATGGATTTTTAAAAAATTATTTCCAAGAAGCCTACTTTAAAATTTTTCATGTTTATTTTTAAAAAAATTCTTTTAGTTTAAAATTTTATGACATGTTAAAAAAGGAAATTTTTTTTGAAGTAGAAAGGATATTTTCTTTAAGAATGGAGTTCAAGTGTTTTATCAAATTTTTTTTTCATCTAAGATAATATAGGGTTATTTTTTTATCCCTATTATTAAATTGATTTGATTATGTTGTGATGGAATTATTTTTATCAATTCCTTTACTTATATGAATTTTCTTATGATATCACAATGTTTAAGATTCCCATTTTTATTACATGGGTTATGCAATGTTGTATGATTTATGATTTTGTGGCACATATAAGAATGGTATCATTATTAGATGGGTGGGACCTATATCTCCCTCCAATGAATTGGGTAAAGATTTTATATATCATGAGATAGACATGGCTGGAATGGTAGGTTATACCGGTTCAGTGAAACAGGACTGATACGACGGGTGAACTCAGTTCAGAAAGGGACTTTGTCCACTAAGATAGTCCTGGAAATGAGTCTTGACTAATAATAAATGATTATCTATGATTATGTGTGTATTCCACAATATTTCATGTTTTATGTTATGATTATTGGGATCACATTTCACTAATATGATTTAACCCATGTTATGAAATTATGATCTCTTTTGCAGGTTAAGATTTCCAAAAGATATGTTCTTATGAATATGATGTGATTGATATTTCTTTTGGTTACCCTTACTGAGCATTTGAACTCACCCTTTTATGTTTTCTTTTTCCCAGTATATAAAGAAATGTTTTAGGTAAGAAAGAAAAACGGAAGATCTTTCACCCTGATTAGAAGATTACGTTCTGAGTTTTCAAAGACACTAAAATATTATGGTCCTTGTGTGTGTGTGTTTTTGTTATGTATTAAGTATTCCGAAAAATTAATGTAATGTCCATGTACGTCAGGCTTCGGGTCTCTACAACATCCCCCCACCATAGATAAATGATCTACATCCAACCAACGTGAACATTATCTCTATAATCCAAGGATATACATTGGAAAATACAATAGATGAAAATTGAAATAATGAAAAGGATTAATAAAATATCCACCTTTTAATAGAGAACGGTATGTACAAATGTCATATGTAATATAGAGTAATTTTGTTTCTAATTAGGAGAAAATCGGTGTGAATTCAAGAAAAGTCTAAATAATTATGGTGTTTGATTATGGTAATGATCATAATAAATTGAATAATAAATGGAATTTTAGGGTCCTCAAAACCATAAATATGTGATGAACTAAGCATCCAATTTATTCATCATATAAGAATTTAATATGATGAGATTTTTGTTTCAAAATTTCTTTCCATGAATTGAGGAATTACATTAAATCAAGACTAAATTTATCTATAAATATACTTATTTAATAGGTAAAATTTAATTATTCTTTTAATTACCACCACTATATCAATTTTTCAAACAATTCAGATTAAATATGTATTATTCAATCATGGAGAGATGTATTAAACTTATAAATACAATATAACCGTAAAAGGGATAAAATAATATTCCAACACAATTTAACATTAACCATATCCACAATAGGAATAAAATGGTATTCTAAATAGAAATATGAAAAAAAAATCATATGAAAAATTAATATTTGAATTTTAATTGTAATACCAAATTTTGATACTATATAATTCATTAACATTTCATCGCAAATAACCAAACTAAAAAATTACGATTTTATTAATTTAAAAATATTCTCATACGACTTGGATTTCAAGCCCACAAATATTGTGATATTATATTAAAGTAAAATTAATAATATGGACAACAAATCAATTTGAAGTTCTGTGATTATCTATAGGATACAAATTTTTTTAACAGTATAGAATGTCATATAAATCTTGAAAGTTAAAAATACATAAAATCTAATTCTCTAATAATTTAAAATCAAACATTATGTTAAACCAAAGAACTAAAAATTAATTTTCCAAAGAAAATACAAAAAAACTAATTAATCACATTAGATCTCATTTTATAATCCCTCAATGCGTTGTCTCAGACATTGAATATATTATCATCTTTAGGCATACAGAAATATGATTTCATCCATAAAAATCACTAAAACCTCACATGAAAAAACAGTGTCTAAATTTATTTAATCTCTTCCTATGATACCAACTATGAAGTCATAGAATATATACTCATGTATTTGATGTTCAAATCATATTCATTACATTTCCAACATTGACATCAATAAAATTGTTTATTTTTTTCTATAAAATCCTAATAAATCAAAAGGAGTAATTAAACCACATACATTATCCGGGACCATTTAAGATTATGGTTGCAGATAATTAAGAAAAAAACCAACATAAAACTACCTAAGGTGTTAGATATGACTTTATCCCTGTAAACCTCGATTTTTAAATTTGACAGTAATTCATCATCATTAACCATATGAAATCACTCTTAAATATCATTAGTTTAACATAATTATATATAACATGTGGAAGTTTGAACTGGATATGTGTAGAAAAAAATATTATTATGGTTAATCATATTAATTAACAGTTTAATGTCATCAATGATCAATATATGTGCCCAAGGGTATGACCACAAATTCAGAGTTCATGAGAGAACACTACAATAACTCATTGTCATCAATATGAAAATAATTATTAATTAAATTTGGTATAAGGCATTAACAAAATAAAGGATCAAAAAATCAATATTTTTGAGTCATGATGTAGCAATATTGATAAATAGAAAATAATAACCCCATGAAAAGTAAAGATGAGATGTTTTGGAATCTTGGAAAATCATTATCATGGAACACATAAAAATCATCAAAAATCAAATAACCATATAAAATACTTCAAATATATATATATAATAAAATCATTTTAGAATTTATTAGATAATTATTTGGGATCACCAACATATAATAAATATTGGGATCACATAGTGCTATCTCTGCACACAAATAATATAAACTACAATGGTCACACCTTGATCAATCTGGGCGAACCCATCATATAAGCTATAGAAGGCTCACCTGGAGCTATATTGGTACACACATCATATAAGATATAATGATCTCACTCAAATATATTTTCACATACCCAACATACATATTGGCTAAAATCTAAATATTATGTAAATATATATTATGGATTTTGGAAATAATAATAAAATAAATAATTATTCCAATCATTACATGATAATACAATTGAAAATAGAAACATTCAACAATAATTTCATTGATTTAGGATTATATATTGGAAAATAATTTGATCCAAAGTAATATAATCAAAATATGATTAAATAATGTAAGGGAATTGGGTATCACAAAACTCAATTTGAAACATCATTAACTCATGGAACAGAAATGGGTTCCGTAACAATCTCTTTGAAACATGATTAATCTATGAAAGAGATATGTTTTTAATAAAAATACCATTGAAACATGATTAAACTATTCGAATGAAAAATAATCTATAAAAATCTCCAGGAAAAATGATTAATGATTGGAAGATAAATAGGTGTTATAAAAATCACACTAATACAATTTTCGTCCATCAATAGAAATAATGAAATTTATATGAATAAAATAATTTCCCATAAGAGAATAATTATTAATAATGGTTTTTGAGATTGATATATTTGAATTATATTAAAATATAATTATTTAAAATTTTATGAAATTAATTTTTTTACTATGAATAATTATTAAAATTTCAGAAAATATGGTGAAAATAATTTTATTTGAAGAAAACATTGGAAAAATATAAAAGTAGAATTATAAATCA
This sequence comes from Viscum album, assembly GCA_963277665.1. Classification (NCBI taxonomy): domain Eukaryota; kingdom Viridiplantae; phylum Streptophyta; class Magnoliopsida; order Santalales; family Viscaceae; genus Viscum; species Viscum album. Next base: position 323,409,786 of record OY728161.1, read on the forward strand.
TTGAAAAATTTTATTGATGAAAATAAAATATCTATTTATATAAAATAAATTTTAGATCCTTTTTATAAAAAATTTCCTTGAAAATAACCAAAAAATCATGTAAAGGATAATTCATTGAAAATAATTTTCATGATGAGGGGAAATTATTTTCATTTCATAAATGTTAAAACAATGAATGTTTCCACATTTTTATTAAAAGAAAAACATGCATTATTTTGAAAATGAAACTAAGATTCCATTACATTTATGCCCAAAATTTAAAATGTTTTATAACATTTTATAAAAAAAATTATAAAATTTAGAAGATATTAGAAAACATTTTTATAAGTAATAATTTTAAAATAAAACATATTTTTGATTGAAGAGGGAAATGAAGTTAGATTTTATTGAAAACAAATTATTAGATATTTAATATATTAATGAGTTAAAATGGAAACTATTACTTGAAAAAGAAGTAATAATATATGGAAAAAATGTCTTTATTATAAAATGATCAAAAAATTTCATCAACTGAAACTATAATGTAAACAATTTCGATTTAATTGTGATTGTGAAATAAAACCTTACAATGATAATATGGTTAAATTTGGAATAACCAATTAAATATTTATGTTTGTCATATTTAAATGAATATAAGATGATTGGAGATGAAAATTTATATGTTGAAAAGTCATTACACACATAATCTGAGGTTATAAAAGTTAAAAATAGAGTAATATTACATAATGAAATGAAATTGAAATATAAAAATAATTATCAGTTATATGACGTAAAATATTGATTTAAATAATTCCAAATGAAATATAAAATACAATTTATTATTATGTATTCATGATCATACATGTAAAATGGGATTCATGAACCCCATATATATGAAATTTGGTGTACAAATATAAAATATCTTTAATAAAGGGAAATTGAGACTAAGCCCATTACCACGCACGTCCATTGGGATGAACATGATTTGTACACTTTTATAGTGGTTTAAAAAACATTAACTAATTTTCGAAGAATATTAATAGTTATATGATCATATATAGTCCTTTAATAAAATTTTAACTCCCTTTTGTGAATAATCATTCATTGATTTCATTTTTTGGGTGTTAATTGTCATTTCATCTAATTTATGATATGTTATGAATGTTCTAGTTTATGTAAATATTCCTGAATCAAAATAATAATATTCATAACATAATTAATAATTTTAAACATAAATTTTACTTTTTATAACAATCATGAATGTGTGTTATGATAAATGATGTATGTTGCGATCATAGAGAAAGAAGGTTATACGTACACATGAGCATCATTTCCATTTTTAATGACCATTATTTAAAAGTGGTAAAAATATTTTGGATATACGTAATTATATTTTAATGATATTTATTGTATTATTTATTTAAATAAACATATATATTTCATCCATGTAGTGTGGTGATGAACAGAGAGTCACATCGCTATCGTGATGGTAGCTGTCCAAAACAATACTAAAAATGATATCATATTTTAAGTGTAATAAATGAAAATTATATATTATATTTCCATGATTATAAATATTTCATGAATATAATAATAATTAATATTTAAAACACAAATATTATATTACATTATTCTTTTTAAATTCAATTTTATACAGTTGTAAAAGATGAATCACATCACATCAAGGGTTGATGGTCCGCCGTATACAGGAGAAAAATTATTGAATACCATATAGAAAATAATGTACAATAGTATATATGATATAAAGAATCCTTACTTATAATTATATTATGAATTTAGATTTTAGATTTTCTATTTATAATCATACACATCCATAAGATGTGTTAATGAAACAATGAATGTGATCTGTTTTTGAGGTGGTGGACTGTCGTACATATAAATTATTATTTTGTAACCCATTTGATAGAAAAGGAGAATGAAATTGTGTGCTAAATTAAAATAATTACATATATTTATGTGGATTATAATATTGTTTTTATATTACCCTGTTTAATAATAAAAGAATGAGGTTGTGGAAGAAGTTACACAAACACACTCAGAGAAGAAAACTACCACTTTTTTTATTAACATATATTGATTGTACCATAGTCCATCCTTGAACAGGTTTCATAACAAAATAAGACATATAGGATAATAGTACATAAATATATAATTTTTTTTTATTTTTTTGTAGAAACAATTTGTTTTGAATGTATGAAGTTGGGATAATTTTGGAGGCCTTTTATAAGATAGGTGAGTGGAAAACATATAATTTTTTAGAAGAAATAATTCCATCGAAAATGAGTTTTAGTCACAAGGATCAAATAACAAACCCTTAAATTTCTTATATTTTATATTTTCAAAATAAATTCATACTATATATTTGATGATTTTTAGGTCATTTCATCGTTTATCATTACAATTTATGCACAAGAAAATAAAATTTTCCCTCAAATACGATAGGTAAATTATAATATCTTTTATATTTATTTTGGAAAAAAAATTTATAATAAATTATATAATATAATTTACTATTATGAAAAATACTAAATCCATTTAAAATATTAAATTGATTTAATTAGAATATTTTAATATAAAATTATTCCCCCAGATGTGGTAAGAAATTTGGTTCTCAAAGAGAAAATACTCTAATGTTTACAATTTTTTTATTCGCATATTCAATATTAAATTTGATACAAATAAAAATATTTGATAAATATATATATAATTTAACTAATTTTACATTATAATAAATTTTAAAAATAATTTACCTTTATAGTTTATTTAAATGAAATGTATGTTTTCATTTAATATTTTTTATTATTCTTTCTTATAATTATCAAAAACTAACATTCATAAAACATCAAAATAATTATTTAAAATAATATATTTATTGTCACAAATATATTATATTCAAATATAAAATATTAAATTTAAATCAAAACCCATAGATGCGACAAAAACTACAATTTCGAGATGTGTAGTTTTCATGTATGAGATGACTTTATATTAGCCCACAGTCAAATAATAAACATTTATTAAAAAATGATTTACATTCATGGATATATATAATATAAATTTCATTTAAAAGATATCACATTATGTTTTTTAATTAATTAAAATTGTGAAATATTATTGGTTGTAAAACAAATTTTTGAAAATCTATTTATTAACCCCCAATAGAAACATAAAATAAAATCCAATATAATGTCAATGAAAGAAAAAATCAGTGGTTTAAATATAAATAAATAATAATAATGTAATTATATTAAATAATGGGGAATTTAAATTACATAATTATTTGAAATGAAATTGTAGTTATATAAAAATCTGTAATTTACATTATTCACTATGAAACAATATTTTTTGAAAAATTAAAATATTTTTCCCAATATAAATTTGAATTTTTACCTTATTTAAAATGAAGACAATTTTTTGAAATATATTGTGTGATAATTTGAAAAATAATAATTAAATTATTTTTTTCAATAAAATTAGTATGAAACATTTATTAAGAAAATTTATTTTTGAATAATAAAATCACTTTAGTAATAATTTGTTATATAATAAATAATTATCAACTATATAAATTTAACTCATATATTAGTTATCACACATTATACCCACCAATTTAATGTCATGGCTCTAAAGGTTATATATATCATGGTTTGTTTATGATAACTGTTTCAGGTTGAATACACCATCGAAAAAATAAAATATTAGGGATGTGTGTTACATAATAAATTAAAGAGATTATATTTTTTAAATAATAATTCTAATATAGAGTATTTGTGTGTATATTTGTATTCATTTATATGTGTTTCAAGTAATTAATTTAATATAAAATAATTTTCTTATTTTAAATTATTGGGTTGTTATACATAATAGTACTGAGATTTTCTTTTCACTAAGCCCAAGATAAATCTTAATTACTCAAAAAAGATAAGAAAATTTTTAGGATAATTTTAAGCATTCCAATATCTCGTCCCATGTAATGTTCATGGAACCATCCATAGAAATTTCCTACACTTCACACATTACTCTTATAGTGTACATTAGTGTAATATGGGGTTATATATCTCGACCATAAAAGTGTATTTTTTCTAATGATACTCATTATTATGATTGTAGACTTTGACTATTAGTTTTTAATTAAAATTAAAAAATATTATATGATAATTATATTTTGATTAAATGAAAACAATATGTTATTTTTTAAAAATATATATTTTTAACACACATTTAATAAAAATCAATATTTTTTTAATAAATATGAAATTCAAATAATATTAATTATATATAGATGAAATCTTATTTATAAGGGTAAGATAATTGTTTAGGGTGTAAAAAAGATGTATTTTCTATTAAATAATGATTTCTATATATATGGTTCAAATATCACATTAAGAGGAATAATTTTGTAAAATAATTTTTTTAAATCTATACTCTGAAATTATGAAATGTTGAATTTTTTAAAATCATATGAGAAAGTCAAATTATTAGGTAAAAATTTTCTACTATAGTAATATATCGTATCTATTATGAGATAACAATATTCAAATACATTTAAAGGAATACTATAACGGAAATCATTGGAGAAAATGATTTTTCCTTTTAAATAATATGTTTTACGGTTATTTTATTTATTTTCTATATCATTAATGAATCCTCTAAAACCTAGATTAAATTGTATGTTTTTAAAATAATTTATTCATAAACATGAATCCCATTCACATCAAAAATAGTATTATTTTAACATTTTCCTTTAGTGTCCCTATAAAATAGTCATATTCACTCCTCTTTGGTAAACTCCATGTTAAAAACCCATTATAATGTGTAATTTGTTTTATTATTTTATCATATTGTGTAAAATACCTCTTTTTATATATTAAAAAATAATTCCCCACTCTTTTACAATAAATATACACTCATCATTCCACTCAAAATTACTAAAAAAATACATGAATTCCTTCTCTCATAGAAACTGTAATTCCTTACCAAGATGTAAACTATCTATTAATGATCTCATCTCATTCCTTTTTGAATCACCCTCTAATGAAAAGGGAATCCCTTCTCTTTATTTTTATTCATGAAATTTGTTTTTACTAAAACATTTATCATATCATTTCACATAATTTATATTGTTATTATGCATCAATTTACATTCAATAGGAATCCCATGAAATGATTTATAACATTTTTCCCTCATTAAGTTCTTCCTTTATAATTTATGAATACATTTTACGTTTCTAATTGTATTCAATGATTTCACATGAATTTTTTTTTCATGTATACCCATACCCATTGCTACTCAAGGTTAATAACCAATATATTACTATCCTTAAATTCATGGGTATTTCATTCTATATAATTGAAGCTTTTTATTATTTGGAGTTTATGTGTTTCATGAAATTATTATTTTTATGATCAATATCTACAAGGGATTCATATTCATAATATGAATCTGATAGGTGGGGTTAGAATTATGTATCCCTCTAATGAAGTATGAAATTATTTTATCTCATTAGATACCATGTATGGTTAATGATAGGTCATCCTAGGAAAAATAAGTTAGGATATCAAAGAGGTTAACATTGACATATACTTATGATTAATAATTCTATGTTTCTATGATGTTATAATATTATTTCATGTTTTATGTTCATGTTTTTTTTATATGCCTTTTTTGTCAAGTTATGATTCAAATTAACATTCATTAGTTACATTGAGAATATTATTACACCATTATTACCATACTTTTATTATAGAACACTACATTTTCATGCATGACCCCATGTATCCAGTGAAATTTAAGTAGTTCAATGGATATTAATGGTACTTTGAAAGGGTTTTGAATAATTTTGTGGCATTCCATGTTTAGGATAATGTAATAGGAATATAATTTCTTAATGAAATTAGGAATTTTGATATTCTAAAGTTTTATAATTCCTATTATTATTTCATAAATCTTGAAATAATGTGTATAAAATATATTTGTTTTCATAAATCAAATCATGTTAGACCCGTGGAAAATAAATGGAAATCTAGTAACATCAAGTATCATTCCGATAAAATACTATCCAATTATAATAATAAAACATGTCCTAAATACACATTGTATGTAAATGTAATATAGTTTGAAATATATTTTCCTCAATAAATTAATGTGTGAACCCTGGGTGAATATTATTTATTTAATTAAATTATAAATATGGTATTTTTATATATATGTTCTTTGATGAAAAATTATATTAAACTTCTAATTATTTGGATATATAATAGAATTCTGCTTCCTATTGCATGAAATAAAAGAACACATCATAATGGTTCCATATAAATACTGTCGATTGTATCATTTGAATAAAATCATTTATAAACTATATGATATATCACAAGCTATGAACTATATAAAAAACACATTAAAATTATTTTGTAAAAAAATTCCAATAAGAAATATTCTTGATCAGATTAAATCATTTTTGAAAACAATTTATACAACGAGAAAAATAATAATTTCATTGGAAACTCTAATAACATATTTGTAAGTATATATAAAATGATAATGGTTTAAGAATGACATGTTAGCATTCAAACAATACCAAATGAATATTTTCTCATTTATATTGAAATAACCAATTGGTACAATGTTTATTATTAATTAATAAATTAATCAAATTTTTATGTCCCATGAAATGGAATAATCTATTTTTGACTCATATATAAGAAAACATACAATAGAATCTAATGAATTTGGAATTGAAAAATGGATGTTCCCATCTAGAAATAAATAATGGTTTTTAGTTTAACATCAAAAGCATTTTGGGTTAAAAAATGAGTCCAATGGAAATGAAATTTTGGGGATAATACTAAAAAGGTGTTAATATAAAAAAATAATGATATTTTTTAGAAATAACACAAATTATATACATGTACATTGATGAAAAAAAATATTTACTTGAAAATATCGTTGAAAATTAATCCATTGTGTGTTAAGTAATGTTTTAAGGAAAAATAAAATCACTATATATAATATATTGAAATAATTGAAATTTAAACTATTACAAGATATGGATCATAAAGAACTCCTTCAATAAGTTAACGTCTTATATTTGGTAATAATAACTCCATATAAATGTAATCATTGAACCCTTTATGAATTATGTCTATATAAATTTAATTTAAGACTAGGATACCATTAAATTACTTCTTTTTGGTTCAATATGGACTTTAACCTCCAGTATAACAAAAGTAACTATCATAATCATTGACTTCATATCCAATGACATTTTTATAACTATTAATTAATTAAAAAAATTTATTCTCAAAACGTATATAAATTTTCCAATATTTATTTTTGATATCAGGTTCTAGTAGTCATGATCATTATAAACTATTTTCATTATTATGGTGTTTCTCTATATTAATCTCCCAATGTTCAATATTCCAATTTCATAAGGGGTATATTAATTGATGTTTTATAAACTTTTATTAATATTTAATTTAATTATATAATAGTTTTAGTTACGATAATTTATGATGATTTTTTAAATCACCATATTATGGTGAATCCTAATGAATGCTGACTGTGTTATTAAATAGTGAGTTGAATTTTTTATATTTAAATTAAAAATAAAATATCATTATTTATATATTTAAATTTTATATTACTATAAATTAAATTCTTTAATCTTCTTGGATATAAATTTATTGAATTTCTCAAGATGGTGGTCAAATTAAAAAAACAGAATACCAGAACTAATAGATAATTTTATATGGAATAATTTATATTACCATTATAATATATTTCCAATGATAATATTTAGTTCCAAATATTATTTAGAATAATGAGTTAAAATTATTATTTATAGAATATTACTTAAATGAGGTAATTTCATTTACAAAAACAATTTTTTATCTTAGAAATATATTTTTGGATACATAAATTACTTATTTTATATATATCCATTATTATAAATTGATTTTTCAATTTAATAGTCCAAAACTATAAAAATAAAACAATACTAATATGTTCCTATAAAATAGAACCTCATTACCAGTTAAATAAAATGGTGATGAAAATAATAAATGAAATTTATAGATCATTTGATTTTGTAGTCCACACAAGCACATGGATGGTGATTTTATTTTTAATAAAACTAAGAAAAGAATTAATATGGTTTAACTTTTTTAATATTTAATAAATAATATATGTATTTATTTACTACTAATCTATAAAACATAATTATATTTTATATTCCATATTTTTACAATTCTTGTATGGTGGTAATAGGATATTAAACCAATTTCATTATTTATGCAGTCTTCTGCACAACTCATGAATAATGTTTTAATGATTCATATTATAATATAGAAATGTGGTTAATGAGTATTTAATCACTATAAAAATATATGAATATACTAATTATATTGATGTTTAAATATTGTGATCTTTTAATTGAATGTTTTTACAAATAAGGGATCATAATGAAGATGAAATGAGAATGGAATAGTTTATGATTAATAAATCACTTCTTGATAATATATGGTGAAAAGGGGGTTAAGAAGAAGAGTGATCACATTTTACAGGATATAAAAATATTAATGTTTTATAAGAATCTTTAGGATATACATTGGTAGTGAATAATTTAAAGTATATTGGTTACGGTGTGAGTGGAAGTGGTTGGAGGAGTGCACATTTTTGAAGTAAAAATGGTGACTTTTATTAGAAACACCCAAAACTCATTAATAATGGGAAGTAAATATAAATTATTTTATATAAAAAATTTAATAAATTATGTAATTTGAAAGAGAAAATTTGTTGTAACACATTATCAAAAAAATTTCCAATTTATTAAAATTAGAATTCATTTACCTTTTATGTTTCCTTTTAGTATCCTTTTTTACCATAGAATGTAGTTTATAACTACAATGTTTTACGTTTATTCCCATAAATAAAATAGTTATGTTTAAATATTTTGGCCTTACGGGTTTCAAATTTTATATAATTTTTATATCATTAGATATCAAAAATAGATAAAGATAAAAAATAATTTCATAGTTTATTTAAATAATTCTCATGTTAAAATAATATATGATCAAAAACGTAAATTATTTTTTTGTAACATAAAAAAATATTTTTCAAAAAATTATAACTTATAATATCAAATAAATGTTTATTTAATAAATTATCATGATAAATTTAAAAGTAAACCTTATAAACTAATAAGTTCACAAAAAGAAATATTATATAACAAAATCAAATATTTCACAATTGACCATTATAAATCATACATAAAAATTACCCAAAACATATGTTATTCTTATGTTATTAATATAAATAAAAATGTATTTATATTATAAATCGCATATTAAATAATTAATACTGTAATTTTTTTTCATAAAATAAGAATAAACAATGAAAAAAATTTCTTATTGGAAAAAGTTCTTCTTATATTACAATTCTTACTTATTCATATTTATTATAATTTATTAATTATCATATTATTTAATAATATTTCATTTTATCGTCAATTAAAAATAATTTTCATGGAATATATTATCTTATGGAATTAAAAAAAATAAAAAAATTTATACTCATGCTTAAAATGAACTAGTTAGTTATTTTATCTTTATCAAATGAAATTCACTAGTATAAAAACATTAATTTATATTCCATCAAAATATATTACAAAAAATAGTAGCTCAAACTAACACACAAAAATCCATTGAAAGTAAACAATGGTATGATCATGTACCAATTGTATTTTATTTCAATATTACATATAAAGAAAGGTACAAACCAAAATTTCCTTTTCTGGGAAATGAATTGAAAAAATATGAGTACTTATAGATGTTCACATAAAAATCACTATTTCTAATTTTTTTAATATACAATATTATGAGTTTAATAAAAAACACTATAATTATTTTTATCAACGATTGTTTTTTAACACTTACATTATCAAGGATAATATTTATGTTCATTGTAAATTTAACATTGATATATGAATGGTATCTTCCTCAAATATCATCAATAAAATAATTATATTGGTGAAAAAATCACAACATTAATTTAATTGTAATATCTTGATGTTGACATGTTTGAGATGTAAATTACGTATGCCTCACATTCTATGATGGGAACTATATTATGTGTCTTTTTTTATTTTTAAATTACCGAAATTATGTTTTTGTAAATAATAAAAATATAAAAATTATTTATTTGTGATGATTATTCATCCATTTATTGTGATGATAGAAAATTTCAATCATTTCATTTAATGATTTGTAGGAATATACATGCAATAAAAATTATTAATGATCAATGATATTAGTTACAAACATGTGAATTAATGAAGAAATAACTAAAACACCATTTGTTCACCAATTAAAATTGAACTATTGAAGTATATATTTAGAATCAAGGTTGGGTTCATGTTATTATTGAACTATATGAATATATTTTGTAGGTGTATTTGGATTTTATTTCAAAGAATAATAAGGAATTGTTATAGGGAATAATATGGAGTTCCATAAAAAGTAAAATAAGAATGTTGATGTGGTAAGAAACAAAGATAAACATGTTTCAAAATTTAGTTTATAGGGAGAAGGATTACACATTGAGGATAAATTTTAAATAGACGACAGACTATTTAAAAGATAAAATACCATATTATTGTAGCTAAATTGAAATATTGGATTATTCAAAGGGATATATTTTTTTCATTTATTAATAAAGATATGGAAAAAAGTTTATTCAATACGAAACAATTTTGTTTCCTTATAGAGATTATGTGAATAATATTTTATAGTTAGATAACATATTATTTGGGTAGATATATACAAAAGTACCTACATATTATAAGTTGTAATCAATATTAATGATTCATAATTTTAGAACCTCATGATTACTTGACAACGTCTTCTTTATCGATAACAAAGTTGTATTACTATTTTTTATCTTTTATGTACATGGAATATTATTATCTGTAAATGATGTAATTTTTTTTTATTATTATTGAAATGTAATTATGAATTATTTATTACATGTATATACTTTGAGAGATTATGTAAATTCATAGTTAATAAATTTCCCTTCATAGAGATTCCACCTATCATTCACTAGAGAGGTAATCATATTATGATATTTATATTCCTCGTGAAGAGGATTAAAAGGATATTGTAACAGATCATATTATAATAACAGTGATACCCATTTAGTTTATGGAAAATAAATGAATCCAATAAAATTTGTTAAAATATGTTTTTCTTGGTTAAACATGATATTTTAGATAATAGATTTAGTTCATGCAGTCACAATTTCTACTAAGTATCAAAGTAAACCAACCAATTTTTATTTTAGTTATGAAATGTGAGTTCATAGTAATATTATATGTAAAAAATAATTAATTTAAATATTATATCTAATTGATGATCGTGGTTCACATCCACATATATGTGTACTGTTTTTTGGTGTTAAGGATAGTTGATATACATTCAGTTTAGTATATTTTCGTTTAAAATTATTCTATTATTATATTATAACAAATCATTATTCTATATCTATGAGAACATCCAAGATATAATATTTGGATATTATCCTTTCCATAACCTAATATATTTGTATGGAGAATCAATTTAAAGGTCCAAAGGATGAAGTGTTGTTTCCCCAACAACATCTTTAATTAAATTAATTAAAAAATACTAAATCAATAGCAATTTTACTTATCCAACAACATTAAAATTACAGTAATCATAATAAGGAAAATTGTTTGGAGAATTGAATTTTGGTCTGAATGATTTCTATCAAAATATAATAAAATATGTTTTTAGAATAAAATTGGAAAAATATACATCCTAAAATATTTAAGGTAAATTTTTTGTGTTATACTAATCGATATTAAGGCTAAAATATGATTAATTAATCATTATTCTCATTTTTATTGGATTTATTATTCCATGTGAGAAAAAATTAACAGAATAATTTTCATTTCTTCTTTATTCAATAGAGGAAAATTTAATATATGGGGATACCCATTAATATTTGTTGATATTTGTTATTATATTCTCAAAATTCATGTGATATAATTTTTTGTAATTTCTAAACGTGATATTCTATCAATTATACACTCTATAAGTGAAAATAGTTGAAAATGTTGTATTGAAGAGCATCATAGAAATTATTTGTTAATAAATATTTCATGTGATATGATAAAATTATGATATATTTATTGAGGTGACAAATAATTTATTTCCATAATTATGGTGATAAAATAATGATTATGATTACGAACTATTGAGTGAAGATAAATAAATATTAGTTTTGAAAATTCCTTGTAAAATTAAATGTTCGAATAATCGTAATTATATTATTATTAAATATTCATGATTAATAAATTGAGATCTACGTCATAGGTTTGTAATTATTGATGATTAATTTATTTATTTATTAAATTTATATGTTATTTTTGTTCCTCAAATTCTAAAAGTATTCATTTGGTAAAATTTTTAAGACGAATTAATTATTATAATATATTGTCTAATTGATAGGATTTTCGATCATATAAATAATAATATTAGATGAATTAGTTCCATGAAAATGGGTTATTAATTTGGTGTTGAATAATTAGATAATGATCTTGGGGATTTCATTCTCTTATGTGGATTTTTTAAATAATTTTTTTTTCCAAATTTTGATGTAGTTTATTGATTCCATTAAGGTCATGTTCATTTAAAATTAATTTTCTCCCATATTGATTAGATTATGGTTCATGGAGTTTAAATGAGATATAAAGATGTTAAAATTTACCCTTTTATTATTTGATTTATTATTTAATGGTTTTGTAATGGATAAAAATTGTAATGGATATAGGATATTTTTATACATCATTATTTTTTCAAGAAATTAATGTGACTTTGAATCAGAATTTAAAATATTTTATGAGTTTAATTAGTTATATATTTTAATTATATAATAAAAAACAATATATATATATATATATATATTTGATAGATCCACTTATTTCATCTAATTTACAATGTAAGAAAAAATCTTCTATAACATATGTTTCATGAACAAACCCATTACACCCCCAACTGAGTACCTAAGATGGCCCATGAAAATGCCCAAAGTGAACTTTGGGACTCAATAATCTATCATCAAGTAACATGGAATCAAATTATATGTATTAGAAATTTTTCATTTATTAAAAAAAATTACATAGTTGAAATAAGGCATGAATCATTAATGACCCTTAAAAAACTAAGACCTACAGGATTTGTAATATAATAATTTAAAAAATCAACTAACTAGAAAAAATTAATGTCTAAATATAACCTTATATGTATTGATAAAAATATGAAATATAATGAAATAAAACGTTATATGATATCCATTTATTTAAAGGCTACAAAATATAGTATATTATTCTTGGAATAATATTATAGGAAACACAAAAATAGTTATGATTAAATCCCTAGGTCCTATGGTCAACACAAAGAATCATAAATCTACTTAATCTCTAATGAAATAGAAGAATATAGTCATTATATTAAAATTCTTCAAAAACATTAAAATTTATAAAAATGTATATTGTTTTGATAAATATATTGAGTAATTATCCTCCCTATAATATGTGCATGATATATAAAAATATGCATTCATTCTAGTTTGAAAACAAATTTATTAAATTAAGAATTCAATTTTTAAAATGTCGAATTAAATAATATAATCTTAATATTTTTTTCGTTTTTGTGTGATAGTTTTGATATTAAATTAATTTGAATGGTAAATTTATTTAGTTTAGTATGATAATTAATGAGAGGGTCCTTTACCTAAAATTATTAATATGCAGCTTTTGAAAAAGAAATACATACTTTTATATTGTGATAAATGAATTTTTTTTATAACATGAATAAAATAAAATAAAATAATACAATAGGAAAATTGATACATATAGAAAATTAAGAAAGAGTGATAATTTAACAAAATAAATATATAAGTATGGAAATTAAAATTCAAATAGTCCATGCAAATAACAATAAAACATGAAATATAAATAAACATTTTTAAAAAATAGAATTAAATGTGAAGAGATATGAATAGATTCTAAGGAAGAAAGAAATGGATATAAAATAATGTACCTAACACAATGGTAGTTACTCAAGGTAAAATAATTCAATGGAATCCTTGATCCCTGAATTATCTAGGTTATCAGTCCAACCATAATGATATATATATGTTATATATATGTGAAATATAAATTTCTATTTTCTAGGGACACTCTAGATAATAATTGTCTAATATATACATTGATTTATTATAATAATTTTTATAATAATAATTTTTATAATAATAATAAATTTTTATTATAACATAGAATATCTTTAATCCCATTATAGAATTAATAATATGAAATTTACATATATTATTGAACTTGGACCCTAGGATCATACGATCAATTTTTTGTGGTCAGTTTAGAAGTCATATAGTCATCCACATAAAAATTAAATCATTAAAATTCCTTATTCAGAAAATATCTAAGAATCAATCCATCACATATTCTCACATCATCAAAACCAAACCCAAGTGATATAACTATAAATATAATAATTATAGAAAATTGAATGTTTTATTGGAATCCACCTTTATCATATGCAAATAAGGATTTGACGCATCATTGGGAAACAAAAAACATGATTATATTTAATCAATTTCTCTAATGGATAATTAATATTTATATAAAAGTTTATAAAATTTAATAATACTTTTTAAATTAAAACAACGAATATAATTTAAAATATACCTTATTTAATGAAAAATGTAATTTTACAATACAAACAATAAACACAAATAATGTGAAAATATTTATCTATTGTAACAAAATTATGAATAATAAAACTCAAACTATATAATATTAGTTATTAAATAATATTGAATGATAGTAAAATCCCAATGATATTATAATAATCCTTGAATTTACCCATTCAATTTGAATATATACTAGAATTGTTATGTCTTTATTTCTGTAAACATTTCAAACTTGAAAAGTATTCATAATTATTTTTTTAATACGAAATGAATCCAGAAGGAAATCATTGGTACATTTTTTAAAACTATAATGTTATATTAAAAAATAGTTTTAGTTATACATGGCCTAAATGATATATAAAAATAATTTTAATTTCATGGAACTAATAGAAAATTAATAGAATTTCAAATGATTTATATATATAAAAAACACCTCAATAATAAATAAAAAAGAATATAAAATAAATATTAAAATTGAGGAGGTAGTCCAGAGGAGATAATATTTAATAGTCTTCAAAATTTCTTGGATCAATCAGTTTTTAAAATCAATATAGGATGAGATATAAAATGAAGTGGTTCATGGGAATAGGATATAGAAGGAGGAGACAAATGACCACTATGTGTTGAAAGATTATAGGCAGAAAATGATGGAATTTCGCACTATAGAATATGATAATCATGGAATCAGTAAAAAAGATTATATATGGTTTATGACACAATACATATCGTTCAAACAATATTAAAGTGGAATCGTCCTAGATTAATGGATAGTTACACTATCACAATATTTGATTATTTCCCACACCCCATTGATATAGTATGATGCATGGTGTTGATGTCACTCTATTATCGCCAAAAATAGCAAAGGTGCACCATTGTGAGATCAATGATGTGGTAATTGTTTTTAGATTCAAATAATGATCATCCCCATACACCATAGACTACACCACAATGTAGTTCTCCTAACAATCATCAAAAAATTCTGCATTCACGAAATCCATGATGTACTGACTTCTAAAAATTGAACTCATTAATAGTGAATTAAAAACTTTATAAAAACCTTGAAATTTCAATCATTGTGGAGAAATGATGAAAACTATAGTGAATAAAAATAATTAGAAAATATATGCTAATAATGAAATAGTATGAATTTTATTTTTCTTACTATACAATTTGGTGTATGAATATGTCATTACTTATAGAAACATAAGATTTCTGAGCTATATATGACCTTGGAAATTATGATTTTTCATATATATTCTTTATTAAAAAATTGTTTCTTTAATTATTATACTATTCTAAATATCAAATTAGATAATACAAAATTTGGTTTTTATGGATTAAATCATCAGAAAAATTATTTTTTTGAATCACGAAACAAGAGAAGGAGGTTGTTAAAATTATAATGAATTATTTTAAAAATATATAAAGTTATACATATTATATAATGATTCATTTTTTATTCCTATAGATTCATGAGTATAGGATTGTTGGGATTAGGTTTTTATTAAATAATAATTATATGATGTTGGAAATGAATGAATAATTTCATGCAAAATATTTAAAGAAATTGAAATTTGATTTCATTTAAAAAAATTAAATTTAATAAAACTAATACTAAAAATACAATGAAATACATGAAATATATAAGTCATTTATACACAAAAGTCCTTTGACATATCAATAGAGCATATAATATGAACTGTGTGTCTAGTTATTATAAATTATAGTATCATTTAAATGGATATGTTTGATTGTTTGATTTGATTTGTTCCACAAGGTGTTAGATACAGAGAAAGAAAACTACAAAATAACAAATGTATATATTTTTTTTGGGTAAAGATTTACATATTGGGTGTAGTTAATGATTATAAATAAGCATGTTCAAATTAAATTCTATCATATTATTATGGAATATCAAAATATGAAGAATATTTTAGTTCGTAGTAAAACCTAATCAAATTATAATTTTTTATTTGTATACAATTATTATCTAATTATTTTATAATTATAATTTTCTTTGTAGAATTCTAGGCTTGTGTAATGAAGTAGTGTTAGGATAAATATAATTGGAGTTCAAGTATAAATTGTTCCTTCCTCTAAAAAACGATTCTAGACGATTTTGGTCAGGTGAAATTTAAAATTAGACCAAATATTATCCTTTTTATTTAGATAGGTGAATAATTACAATTAGTGTAATCATGGTAATCAATGTGTTGGTACGTTTTTCATTCATTTTTTCCTCAGATTTCAGTTATCTTAAATTTCGATGATTTTTATAATAGAAATATAAATTGTACATAAGATCATGATTAACCCCTTATAGTGATATCCCAAGGATATTGTAGGTGGATTAAATAATCATGATAATATAAATGTTCTGATGTATCCTTATACACATATTATTTCTTTTTAGTGATACAACATAGACCTAAAGTTTCATTTTTGTTCTACATTATTCTAATAGAGGAGTGATCTTGATAGTGAATTGAAAAAATATTGCCACTATCACTGGTATATCATCACCCTATGGAGTGATATTAATTGGTTAATATCCTCCACTATGTCGATAATAGAGGCAACAAAATAATCAATATATGGTTACAAACCATAAACTATTAACATTATGAGATCATTAATGGGGTACATAATCCTCCTGAGTATTTGATATTTTATTTGAATCAAAAACACATAGATTATCGTATTGTTTATACAAAATTTACCCGAGATTTATATAAGGACACCAATTTTATAAATGATATTCCCTTTTTGAATTAATAATTTCATTATTATTTAGTGTAGTAATTTAAAACTAATTCACAACATAGGTAACCTTTGACCGTCTGAAAATATTTTCGGTCATATATAAAAGGCCATTTAGAATCCAAACCTTCAATAATATTGACATTTTAGGATGATAAATATGTTTATTATACATTATTGGTTATGATAAAATCCAATTAACATATATGGAAGATTCAATAAAAAACTAGTAGGATAAAACCCAATGATGTGAACTTGTTGATGCTTCCCTAAGAGATATCATTACTGAGTTATCCATTCGCCATGTCATTGAATAGATTCAATAACTGAATATCAGGAGAAAATATTGATGAGATAAGTTCTTGGTTAGAAATATTAACTCATAAATCAAGATTTTGAACCTCTACATGAAGTCACCACCATCACACACCTATCCAATTTGGCATCCACAAGGGAAATAATTGTTTCTGTATCTAGATTCGAGTAGTATTGGCTTGCATGTTTTCTTTGTAATAAAATAATAATAATTTTTATTCTTTTTCATTATTGATTAATATATATAATTATATATGAGTTGATATAATATTTATTTTTATATGAAGATAAATAAATCATAATTTTTTGGAAAATATATTATTTCAAGACTATTTTTGATAAATTAAATAATTTTGAATTGAATATTACTTTCATATGAAATATCAATTATATATCATTATATAAAAGTTATATTATATTTTTTTGAATTTTGATTTATAATTTATATTGGAATGAATAATGTTATTGTAGTGGAATAAGATTTTTCTTGTAAAAATGGATTTTTATTTAAAATTCTACATTATAAAATATAGATAAATATGATTATATAATACATTTTACATTTTTAATTATCTTATCAAAATTTTATTGTGCATATTCTTTATGAAATTATTAAAATTGTAAATTTTTTGGATAATGGAAAAAAGGTATCTATAGCGACCCTCACTTTACAAACATTGAAATTACATTACTGTTACGAAATACTAAACCACTATAAAAATAGATTCTCAATGTCAGTAATTATTATAGTGCCTTTGGAAACATGGAAACATATACTCTATTACAAAAGTGATCTATATTATCTTCTAATATGTTCATTGATACTGGAGCCCTTCTTAGACACATCAAACAGAATATATATCTTCATAAAATGGGGATGGAAACATTAAAAGGGGTGATCTCAAATGAATAGTAATGGTAAACAAGGGATACATGTAAGCATTAACATAATAATAATGGTTTGACATCATGACAATTAAAATTGAAGATTATACCCAATACATCAAATATCATATACAGTAATCATGGCATAAATCATGGAAATTTATAAGACATTAGTCAATAGTATTTGAAGGACATAAGACAAGAAATAAAAACATTGAAGAAATACATGGAATTGTGGAAACACATAAGCATATAATGATTTCCATACTATCCAAGGCATCAATTACAATATCATCTTGGTGTAAAAAGTCATTAATTAAATAGGGTAAACCCCCTTTCTAGTGATGTATTACTGAAAGGATTAAATCCTCATTCTAGCCCTATATTACTAAACAATTTATACCCTCATTCAATCACTATATTACAAAATTGTTTGAACCCTTGTTCTATACCTTTATTATTGAACCTAATAATCCCATTTTTTGGGCCTTTCTCTCTCATGATATATAAATCTTTACCCAATTCATTGGATTGATATGTAGGTCCCACCCATCACATAATGAAATATTACATACATCAGACATACGATAATAAATGACCTATCATAACCCTGGAAATAAAATCTATATCATTAACATGTAAACATATGACAACACGTGGAAAAAACTGATTTATTAATAATTTAATAATAAAAATAACCCACTAAAAGAAGAGGGTTTCAAAAGAAAATAACCATTAAAAGAGAAATTGGTTTCCTAAAAATATTACCCATAAAGGAGAAATGGGTTTCATAAATAACATGACATGAATCATAATTCATCCATAGAAATAGAATGAATGAAATCATTAGATCATTTCTATTAAAAGAATGAGTAACATCAATAGATATCATCTTAGATGGAATATAATTATGAAATAATTTATAACAACATTTCTTCCAGAAAGTCTTCTATATTGCATGAATCAATGATTTTAAATAGTTAAAACCATTGGAAAATAATTATAATAGAAATTAAATTGAAAACCTAAAAATAATAAATTAAATCATTTTGAATACTTTTTTCCTTTAATGTATTTATAAAAATCTTCAAAAAAAATTAAAAAACTTATTCTTTTAAAATAATTGATATCATTTATAGAAATACTAAAATTATATTTAAAATTATTTATTTGAAAAAACATTAAAAACTTATAAGGAAATCGTGAATAGTTTTTGAAAATTAATTTTCTTGAAAACTTATAAAGATACATGAAAATGTATTGCTAACATTTTATTTTAAAGCAAATGGAAAACTTGTATATAGGATTTTAAATAATTTTGAAAACTGTTTTCCTTGAACAAATATAAATAATTTTTGAAGCCATTTTGAAAACAAAATTATATGAAAATTATTTTTTAAAAATAGTTTAAAAAATATTAACCTTTTTAAAAATTCAAAGGGGGATTCAAATAAATTATGATAGTTATATACATACATTTCGTTCAAGGTAAAAATAATATTCAATTTTCATGGTAAATATACATACTCATCCATAAACATTAATCAATCTTGAGTTATGTAAATAATATTAATTTAAATCGCATTGGGGATCATTTCAGGGTTAAATATTTCCCGAATTTTTACATAAATTAAACATATCAACTTGATTATTACAATTTAGACACTTCTACTCATTATCAATTCTTTCATAAAAAATTACATAAAGATAAAACATGTTTTAGATTCATTCATAAAAGGCATATCATTTCTAATTTCTCCTCCTGGATACTATTCTTTTTTAAATACTATTAAAATCTTTTCAAAACATGGGATGAAAATAAAAAATATCCTTAAGGGGTACACAAATAAATAAAACCATTATCCTTTTGAAAACATGTTAAACATGATTACATTATCATAATATAATACTTTTCACCTGTATAAAGTATTAAATAAACATTGAAAAAATAATAGATCATTTATTACACTTTTGTTTCAAACATATTACAATAAAACCCATAGAATGCAGACATAATATATTAAAGTTTACTTGGGACATGATCATAGTAAAATCGAATAACCATATGGTTGACTTCCACACATATCATTCAAACAATTGGAATATCCATATAGTCAACTTCTATTCCATATGAATTGGAGGTTATAATGTAACCCCCAATCCATGGTTTATCACGGAAGCATTCATCATTGGTTTATCATGTAACCAACCCTCTTGGGTTTATCACGTAACCAACATTCAAATTTCTAAGTACCATTATATAATAATAATACATAAAGATTAAAATTACTATCATTTGAAAATTAACATTACAGTTTCAATCACAACAAGTCACTTCATGATTTTAAAATAGTAAATCCACTTTCAAAACCATTTTAAAAACCAAAAAATCCAAAATGGGAATAATTGATTTCATTTTCATTTAAAAAATATTAAATCTTATAGAGGAATACAAATATAAAATAATGGTTATGATAGTGGAGATGTTTTTGTCACCATATATATTAAAAACATTCCATTTTTTCATTTAGTAAAATGCTCGGTAAAAAATATTCCCATTTCAAAAATCCAATGGGGTTTATTATATAACCTCTATAATAATGTTGTTTAAAAATTAAAATATTGCTCAATATTAGACGATTGAGATGATGTCCCTTACCTTGAATCCTACTTGTCATAAAAAACCATTATATTCTAGAATAATTAACAAAGGTTATTTTCCAATAGCGTGAGATCTTTTATAATTATTATTATTCCATTTATTTAAAATAGTAACATCTTCTAAAAATTACCTAATTATTTAAGTTTATATCGGACGTTTTGTTGATATTTGGTACTTGAGTCGAAAATGAACTTGGTTTGATCAAAATTGACCATCATATCAAAATTACATCATCTACTTAATATTATTCATGAATAAATATCTTATATATCCAGTATATATGTATTTAGATTATCTATAATATCGAGAGATATGAAATGAAATGCACTATTCTTGGAGATGGTAGGTCGTACATACGCATGAAAACTACATTAATTTCCTTTTCATATTAAATAAAAGATCTAAAAAATGATACAAAGTTATATTATAATTATATTATAATATCTATTCTATATTTTTACATATGTTAATTAATGACATCGTTTATACGTTTCATATATGGCATGAATGAGTCATATCGCTTTAAGGGGAACTACTGAAAAATGGTCATATACCCATGGTTTTTCAAGAAACTGTGGGTATAGGGAAAATATGTGGACCTATACCCATGGTTTTCCAATATCATGGGTATCGCTCATCTATACCCACCATTTTTTCCAAAACTGTTGGTGTAGATATTTTTTAAAGACCTATACTCATGGTTTGAAAAAACAGTGCGTATAAGTGTTTTTTACAAGATGTATACCCCCAGTTTTCATCAAACCATGTGAATAAGGTTTTTTTGGAAGACTTATGCCCACGGTTTTTCCAAACCATGGGAAATAGGGATTTTATTTTGGATACCTATACCCACAATTTGGCCAATCCGTGGTTATATATTTCCCGCGAGAAAAAAAATTACATAGGACGATAAAAATATTTGGCAGGAACACAGTTTAGATTTATATAATTACAAAGATACACATATAAATACAATTAATATCCGTAGTTTGGTTGGTCGGGTAGTTCATACTATTGAATGTGGTCCCTTGTTCGAATCCAAATGAGTGATTTTCTAATAAATGAGTTATTATTAATATTAGTAAATAGATGTATCGATATATTCAAAAAATTTCCACAGCATAGTTGGTCTGGCGACGTCTTCTCCACCCACCGATCTCGTGTTCGATTATCAGCTTAATCACTTTTAGATTAGTGCATATATTAATATATGTATGCATATAGATATATATATTGAACATGTGGTTGGCTCTACTAGTCAGTGAGGGAAGAATTCTTGTAGGGCGCCCTGTGTTCTAATCGCACCGTCTCCATTTTGTAAATATAAATCTTTACGATTTTAAAACGGTGGGGGCAGTGTGTGCCACGTTGTACAGCAGTTTTCCAAACTGTGACACCCCTATACCAACTGTTCTATTAAACTATGGGTATAGGCACATACCTCTATTATGACGCCTCTCTGCCCCACAGTTCGGAAAACCATGGGTATAGGCTATACAAACTGTTTTGGGGGCTATACCCACGATTTCGAACCGTGGGTATAGTTCGCCTTTACAGTAGTGGGGGTGGAAGTCCACACTTCCTAAATAAAACATATTCACACAACATGGAAATAATAAATATATATTCTATATATAAATTAAATATGAACAGAAAATTTATAAATATAGTTTCATTATAATGGCCACCATGAGAGGTGGTAGGAGAAATTTGATCAATCGTCATTTTGTTAGGAAATAGTTTGTTCTACATAGAAATGATATGTTCTATATTTATTAGAGTGAGATGTGTGTATGTGTAGGTAGAACCCATAGAATATAAATGTACTATTATATTGAAGATACTTTTTGATATAAAATAAATCAATAATGAGAGTTTATGGGGTTAGAGAATGAAAAAAATGAATGGTGTTTGGGAGAAGAAGGAACCACTACAATGGGTAGTTCCTATTGATTAGAGACTAAAGGTTTCCTTAAGTTTGTTTATGCCCAAGGTATGGTATCTTGGAGGAAGGGAGGGATTATGGGAGCTTATTTGAGAAGAATATAGATGATCTAAATGGATTGATATTTGTGACTAAGTGGGTAGCATTGGTGGGCTTTTATAAGTGGGAGGAGGGTTACTTTAGGAAATTCATGAAATATTATTGTATTATAATGTTATTTTACAATTATAAATACTTCAAATTGATATAGTTCGTGGATATGATGAGTATGGATTAAAATACACTCAAATAATAGGTTTTAGACTTGCTTTGGTCACATAATTAACCTTATTGTTTGGATTTAAACATTAATAATATAAATTAACTCTAATCAGGCCTTCTAGTATTTTTACACTATATGGTAAACATTGTGACTATTAATTTCCCTGAGAACGTGATGTGGATAACAAATGACATTTGAAAAATTATATAAGTTAGTTGAATAAATATAATATTTATATAACTATTACAAAATTTAATAAAAAATTATTTTTATTAAATACTAATTTATATTATTTTTGACACTATTTAGTAATTGATTTTTGTTAAATTTATAATGACATGATTAATTAGAAAACACTATATTAAAAGAAAAATAAAATTACACGATCCTCTAGAAAATATTTGTACGGTATCAACATGATAAAATGAAATTCAATTTAATATTTATAATATCATTTATTCTAATATTTGATTAATAAGGTAATCAATGAATCATCATTATGTCAAAAATAAATTTATTTATATAATATATAAAAATAAAAAATAAAATATCATGATGTAGAAAATATTTTTATCCTTATAATGACTATGTATAGTCTTAGATATCATGTCATGAACAAACCCTAGTCAACCATGATCAGGTCACCAGAGCCAGTTTGCAGCAAGGTCCAAAGGGTGTTCACAATCCTCACGTGTTGGAAACAAGGGACGAGTGCCAAAATTATACAATTGGGAACAATTATTTCTATGAATAATAGATAACGAAAAAATAAATAATGATGGTAAATATAATCACTATCATTGAAAAGAAAATAAAACCACACATACCCCTATGTGACCATCCAGTTCGTACCCATCCAAAGACAAACCATACTCCAGTAAAGATAAACTCATCCTGGAGAACCTGAGTACATGCTTCTGAAAACTGGAATGATAAAATATTTCTGTGTATTAAAATTATCAGTATGGATGACATAAAAAAAAACACCAAATCTAATATTTTAATTTCCCAATGCAATCTATTAACTCCAATTTGAAATAAAAATATTAAATTAGAGTTATCAAATTTTTAAATAAGAAACATGATTTATATATTTAAAATTCCAAAACACACGAAATAATATTTTAATGATCATTTTCCATTTTTCAAACACAACCGCAAACAATTTTTTTGAAAGCTAGACCTTTGTAGAACTTGTAAATGTTGAAATCTACAAATATTCCATCAAAAAAGAAAGTAAACAAGTAGTATAGATTATTATGTAATAATGGGTGCTCCAAAACATCCCTAGAAGACTCATGGATGTACTCAATTCGGAACCACCTTTCGGTGTATGGTGAAGCTCTTAAGACTACAACCAAATGGCCACCCAAAACTGTCCAAATCCATTGGCAATGACTTCCTAGCCTAATATCCAATCCCAGGGGTAACAACCCGTCTAATCAAGGTTGATCAAAAAACATCACTCAATCATTTAAAAGATTCCTAGGGACCCCTGGTGGTTATAATAATACTTTGTAATTGGGAGGCCCACACACACATGACTCATCTTACGTATCATCACTACACTTGCCTACCCCAAACACGTAACCCTATATGATTACCCATAAAGTGATATCCCACCTATAGAGGTTCTCACTGGATATATATATATATATCTGTGTGTGCGTGTGTGTGTGTCTATATATATATATATAACATACAAGTATTTTTCGTATCATCTAATCTACCTACCACGAAATCACGTCATGTCCTTGTTGAAACCATTTAAAAAAAATTTAAACCCTAACCAGGCACCCAAAATTTCCAAAATCAAACCATTCACAATGTTAACACAACTTCACCCATGAGTTGGAAGTCCCAAACGGTCTTTTTAAGTCCAATTCCCCAATGCATTTTCTATAAAACTATTCAAACTCCTTAAGAATAAAACAAAATCTTATGAAACGACAAAATGAACCCTAGATCCTATCATTAATTACAACACACACTAAATTCAAAATGGGAACACTCATTGACATTATATTTCAAACATTTTATAAAATCCACACAAATTACAAATACATATTTAGAAAACAAAAAATAAGTTGAAAATCATGGTTTTATGAAAAAACAATTTTGAATGTTCCATCTTCATTGGTGGTCAGATCTATGTGTGCACCTTAGGCACCATGAGTGTTCTAACATCCAATGTCTCAACAACAACCATGAAAAAAGATTCAAAACCATTTCCACAAGGACTCCTATTTCATTGAAATCAAGACCAACAAATCACATTATCAAGAGAACATAGAACAATACCCTTAAATCCATAAAACCCCTTTTAAAATAATTTTCTAACACAAATTTTGAGTTACAACATTTTCCAACCAAATACACAGAACAAAAATGAAATTTTCTTGAATATTTCCAAATTTACCTATTTCCAAAAAATAAAATTCTAAAACACACCAATAAATTTAAAAACAATTATACGAAGGACCAAGAATTTTTTAAACATTTATATAAAAACTATAACTACTATATAAACACATTTATAACCAAGATGAATAATTTCCAATCAATTTATGATATATTCCAAAAAACTAATAAATAATTTTATAAACAACCGAAATATTTTACTACGAATTAAATCTGAAAGTTATACAATTTATAAAGAATTACATAAATAGCTAAATCAAATTTTACAAACTAAAAACACCATGATAAACTATGGATATGTACCACAAATTAGTGTTTCATGTTTAATTCATTATCAAAACATATTTTGATATCCAAAGAACATAATTTCCACAAGCACATTAAAACATAACATATGATAATACTTCAAAACTATTTTTAGCAAAACCATTGAACTTTGATTCAATATATAAGAATAAAAAAATATATTTCAATGGTTCTAATCAAATAAATTATTTATTTAAAAACACTCAAGAAATAAAGAGATATAATCGGAATGGAAAATGTGGATTCACCTACTAAAATAGTTTGCTACCATGATTTCACTTCAGGAGGAGGAGTAAAAGAGTTTTTTTGTCTCTTCAGACACCCTAAAACTGAGAAAAACCCAACAGAAACCCTAATATTAGGGTTTTCCATATTGAATAGAAACCCAAAAAATATTTTATATAAAATTCATTATAGGAATAGTTTATCAGAGAAGGTAGCACGACCTGAGGAACGACCGCCGGAGAGTAGGTTTGGGGTACCGAAGCAGGGCAGGGTGGCTACTAGAGAAAACCAGACAGAGGATGGAGATAGGGGTTGGGTTTTCTAGATAAAGGGATGATTGAGGCCGAAGTGATTAGGAGATGATGAGAATGGTTCTAGAGTGGCTAGCGGTCAAGGGTGGTGGTCGGAGCAAAGAGTTTGAGGGGTGAGGTTTAGTGCGCATAGAGGTCGCAGAGCGGTTTGGGTGGAGCCCAAAGTGCGGAAGGGATTGGGTTTCGTGGGTAGTCTAGGATTCTCTTTTTAAATTTTATAAAAATAATAATATAAATATAAATTAAAATAATAGAAATAGTAACAATAATAATAAAAATGATAATAAAACCGATAATAATAATAATAATAACCAATAATAATAATAATATCAACAAAAATGATAATAATAAGAATAATAATAATAAACAAATATAATTTGAATATTAATAATAATTATGACAATTATTCTAATAGTAATAATTTAGGCATTTCATTTTAAATAAAAATGATATTAATAACATTTTTAAATAATAATAATATTATTAACATTTTTTAAAAGTGATAATATTATAATCTACACAATAATATTATTATTATACAATTTTAAACATTCAACTTATTTAATTTACATAAAACATCATTTATTACGAATGATATACATCTTCATGAGCACCTCAACTGACCGCAAGGCTACTATAAACGGTGTGGTGCCCGTGCACTTGTCTGAAACACACTGAAATCATTAAATGTCGTAAATTTTACACTATTACCTAGCATGAACCATTATTCAAAAACCCAAAGCCGATAAATAATAAAAATAAATTTAAATTTAAAATAATTTGTGCAATAATTCTTCCCACCACGGACACTTTCTGCCTCCATGAAGTCACCCAGCCAAATGATAGACGGAACATGAATCCATTCCCAATTGTAACCCAATGAAACCACTACAAATAATAATGGGAAGACACTAGTGGATTATACCCACTATATGAACTCAACATTCCGGGAATATTAACAACCAAACATAAAACCCCATGAAGGGGGTGATGTGAGGACTCGAAACCAATACAATCTAACTTCTATAGCACGAGAAAAACAATACTTCCAAAAAAACATTGATCTCTAAACCCAAACCCAAATCCTCCAACACAAGAGAAACCCCTACGAGAAAACCATTACCCATGCAGGGAACCTGAGCATAACCACAATCATCAATTCTTACAAGGTATCTTACATATACGAAAGAACACAACTAAACTAATATCAACCCATAAAAGGACCAAACACACAATAAAGGAAATTTCATGAATTCGAAAACAAAAATAAAACCAAAGGAACTGTGGGGTTACAATAGAATAGGTTCATCACATTTCCATATTGAATCGATGAATTTACAATATTAGTAAAACATTAAAATAAATGAAAGAAGAAAAAAATCATTAAATGTTTCAATCCCATCAAGAAACACAAAATCGGAACCGAGGCGTCACACCCCCAACAACTCCTAACTGTGTGCGAGATTCACCCCAAAAACTATGGCTGGGGATTTTATGGATGATGCATATCCTGTAGCGCAGTTAGGCACTAGAATTATATTATCACAACATTTACTTCTAAGGATACATCCAGGGGAAGACTTCCTACAAGACTCCATCACCCAGAAAGATGGCCTGTCTTCATAGGGATGCAACATGTTGTATTTTTGTTCCATAAAAATCCACACTTATGGCAAAAAATTTAATGGTCCAATGAACTAGATTCCAAGAAGTATACAAAAGAATAATTAGAAATAGGTCCCTATAGCACATCCTACTTTCCAGATGGGGATCCTTCACATGTAACTTGATATGCTAGATTGCCAACCATCTGGGCTCTGGTTACCAACTCCTCTTGGTATGACTCATCCACCATCTTCTCAAAATGATGGTACGTAGAAGGGAGGAACCAATCAAAAATCTCTATAAAAAAGACCCCCAATTAGAAAGAAGTACACATCAAATCCTGTGAAACTATCTATATAGAAAAGGTATAAAATTCCTTGAAATGGTCAACATATGCCATAATATTCCACTGGCCTTGTTGAATACGCATGAGCACTTACCTTTTATTATTATTCTTCACTTGAAGAATGAATAATTATATGAGTAAAAATTTAAGCACATCCCATTTAATCCTACCATTAATTGATGGTGGGGTGAAAAAATTCCCATTTTTCTAAAGATAGACCCTCAAACAACCCCTGGATAGCTCAAAATCTAACAAACCTGAGAGATCCCAACATCCTGAACATGTGCTTGATTTCATCTAGCATCTTTGCTCCCTCTAATATACCTATATTACCATGAAGGAATGGAAATACCCAAGAAGGACCAAAAAATGGGAATGACTTATTAGGATTCATGGAGACCATTTTGGATAGAATTTTCTACACAACATATGAAACCCAGAGCCAAAACCAATATCAAGATGAAGAAAAATCAATGAAGGAACCATAATCCAAAAAACAACTAGCTCAAAAACAAAAAAAATATATATGAACATATAAAAGAACAAACCTTTCAAAAAACACCATTAGAAATCTTGGTGAAGTCTTTAAATTAAAATAAACATCCTTAGAACGCCACAAACTATAACTTAGGTGTCAATCCATTTGATTAACAATTTCGTACAATTTCTTAATTTTCAAGCCAAAATATTTTCCATGAAAACCAATTTTTACATTCCTAAAACTATTTAAAAGGATGAATAATCATTTTCAATATATATTTAATTTTCACAAACACAATTACACCAACAAGTTCCAAGACAATATACCACTTAACCCAAACTACTTAAGGGAAAGACTAGTGTCTATGCCGAACTCAATGGCATGGTAGTGATCTATGCCCCTGGTATGCCATATTACATAGAGTAAATTGAACTAGGAACATGGATATCACATGGGTCACTACTTCAAGAGAAGTCATAACATGACAACAGATCGCCTCTATTGTAACCCATCAATCTAAAATAAACAACAACAAGGAAAGGAATCAATTCCTAGACTACCCCTGGAAACATGAGATTTGGAAAGAGAGAGGGTTCATGACACCCTCCATATACCTACCTCCCGAGTCCTGACAGTCCTAAAATCCATCATCTAGACACACCAAATAATAGGGGCATCCTTCGATACTATTTTTTCACGATCCAACTGAGGTCAACCCTAAACCAGACACCCAATCTGGTCTACAGGAAGTCCCAATGGCTGTTCCCAGTCCCCACTTGCTAGAGAACACTGTCAGACAACAAAATTTAACCATTGGGAATGATTTCCCATGAAAAAAATATAAAAAAAATTATGGATGACATTAAAAATAAGAACTAGTAGGAAAATGAAAATAAAACTGCATATAACTTCATGTTACCTTCTAGGTCACCACCCAACCAAAGACCAACCATAGTCCAATAATGAGAAAAAATGAGTGGTAAAACTATGTAATGAGTACATACCACTAAAATGATAAAATAGAAATGTGTTTTTAAACACTCATTAGGGAATCTAAGAATAAATCACTGAATATATATTCTTATGTTCCCAAAAAAATCCATTAATTACAGTTTGAAATGAAAATATAAAAGTAGGGTTTTAACATTTGAAAATAAACCATATGTTTTTTCCATTTAAGAATCAAACAGACGCTACATACTATTTCCATGATCATTTATCATTTTTTATACCAAATGAAAAAAATATACCAATGCTTGGCCAATGTTGAACAGGTAAACAGTACAAGATGGAAATAATATTGTACAATAGAATGTAAACAAGAAATATAACTGATGAAGTAACCATTGTGATCCTAAAAAATTTTATAATACTACTACACATACTTGGTTTAGAACAACCTATTAGTGTATGGTGATGCATGTAAGTATATAACCAACTGGCCACCAAAAACTGAACAAATCCCATGGAAAAGCCCACAAGTGTAACAACCAATCTAGTGGGTACGAACCTATCTAATCAGGGTTGATCAAAAAATATCACTCATTCATCTAAAATATTACCAAGAGTCCATCAAGGTTATAATAATAATATGTAAGTGGGTGAAAATCACACAAGGGACTCATCTTTCCTGTTGTCTCCACACTTTCCTACCCCAAACACAGACACCACATATGACAACCCATATTGGGATATCCCTCATATAGAGGGTCCCACTAGATATATATATATATATATTAATGTTGATTGATTGGATGAAAAATACCAGTGCACAAATACAATAATATTATGTGTTTACAATAGTCTAAAAAACGGAATCATATTACAATCATATTCATGAAAAATAATAAGATCAACAGGGGGATCATCAAACCAGGTAATGTCTTGATTTAAACAGATGTTGTCCAGACCATCTACAACCTTGATTTCTTTACGGTAATAATGAGTTATGATGTAGTGGATATCAATAATCTAGTAGGTTAAATACATCAAATGGGTGTTAATCAGTCATCCAATATGTGTTATTCAGTTCCAAATCGTTTCCACAATGGTAGTCGAGTCACATTCTATCAAGAGTTTGTTCCAACCAAAGATCATGGTGAAGGTATCAATATGTATCAAACACTGACCAGGCAAAAAAAATCTGATCAAAAACTATTTTAAAAGCTAACACAACATCACCCATTATTTGGAAGAGCTAAACATGCCTTTTATGTCCAATGTCCTTTATGCATTTTCATTAAATCCTTTTAACTCTTAATGAAGAAACACAATCATATGAAATGGTAAAATGGTCCCTTAAGCCTGAAATTGTTCAAAACACACACTAAAGGCCAAACGGGCACACCAATAGAGATTAAATTTCAATTATTTCATAAAATCCAAAAAAATTGACCTAAACATATATAAAAGAACTATTTAAAAAACCAGGGTTTAATTAAAATACTATTCTGAGGGTGTTGTATTCCTATGAGGGCACATCCATGTGTCCATCTAGTTCACCAAATGATATACTAATATCTAATGGCTCAACAACAAAAAATATGAAATTTAAAAACCATTTCCACAAGGTCTATGATTTCTTTGAAATCAAGAAAAACAATTCACATCATTAAGAGAATCCAAAATAATCCCTTTAAATCCATAAAACCCCTTTTAAAATCATTTTTAAAATAATTTCAATACTATAATGTTTCCAACCAAACACAGCAAACAAAAATATATTTCAGAATAATATTTACAAATTTTTTGATATTTTAAATAAGAAACTACTAAAACATATCATACAATTTATCAACAATAATACAAACATACCAAAAAAATTTATAAAAATTTATATAGAAACCCCAACAGTTTTTTCAATACATTTATAACCAAGATATCCAGTTTGAAAACAATTTTTTTAAGAAAGAAAACCAATACATATATAATTTTATAATCAAACCAAACCGTTCAGTACAATTTTATAAGAAAATCAAACAAATTATAATCAATCCCAAAAACAGCTCAAACTAATTAAAAAATCTTGAAAACATCGTAGTAAACTATTAAAGAGTATCATGAAGGTGCATGTCATTTTTGAAACAATATAATTACAAATTTTGTCATCTAAACAAAGTAGTATCCACAAGAACATAAAAAATAACCACATAGAATACATTAAAATAATTTTTCGAAAAACCAATTAACACAAAAATATAATATAAGATTAACCAAATATATTGAGAAGGTGAAAATCAAGTCAATGATTTAATAAAAATCACTAAAGAATTAAATGGAATTTATCAATAAGGAAATTGTTTATTTTCCTACCTCAATGGCATGTGACCATGATGTCACTTTTTCTGGAGGAGTATCCATAGTTTGTGGAATCTTCACACACCCTAAAACTGTGAATAATGACTAAAAACCATACAATTGGAATTTTTTCCATATTTAATAGAAAATACTCAATTTTTTTGAAATAAAATTGTCTAGAGGAAGTGGTTACTCGCTATGTAGGCACGTGTGTAGAAACATCCTCCGTAGAGAATGGGATGAACACTAGATCACGGTGGAGCAGTCATTGGAGAAAACCAAACCGAGGTCAGAGCTTGGGGTCAGGTTTGCCGGAGAAAGAGAGGGGGGATGCTGGAGTGTTCCTGATCTGTGGAGAATGGTGGCCTGAGTGGTTGCGGTGTGAGGGTAGTGGTTAGAGCGTGGAACATGAGGGGAGAGTCCTGAAGTATTATGATGGAGAATATCGGTTTATGTGGAGCATATTGTGTGGAAGGGGGAGTGGGGGTAGGCTAGTTTTCAATTTCAATAATTTTATAATAATAATAATAATAACAATTTTAAAAAATTTATAATAATTATATTATTATTATTATTATTAAAAAAATAAAATTATAAAATTAGGAATAATAATTATAATTATACTATGAGTTATAATTTCATGTATTTAATTTTAAATTATAATAAAATTAATAAATATTTTAAATAACAATATTATTAATGAAAATTCATCACAGTAATAATATTATTATATGCCGAATAATATAATCATTATTATGAATTTTTCAATAAATTTATTTCATTTAAATAAAACATTATTTATTTCCAATGATAGACATTTACAAAGGCACATCTTCCAACAACACGGCTACCGTCAACCGTGTGGTGCTCGTGCACCGGTCCGTAACCCACAAAAATCATTAAACGTCAGAAAATTTAAATTGGGACACAACCCGAAACATGATGTAAGAAACTGGTAAAAAATTAATAAAATTTAATTTAATTTAATTGTTGGTGTGTGACATATCAGTTATATAACCCCGCTATAAAATATTTTATTAAAACGATTCATGTTTTTGTTATATTTCTATTTATTTTAATTTTATTATTATGAAATGTCATTGTCACACCCAGGTGGCTCCATGAGGTTCTAAAATTGATCCAAGGATGCTAATTGTGGTAAATATCTTATTTATTGGTATTAAAATAATCATGTTATGGTAGTTTTATATTATTATAATATTATTTTCACTTTCATTTTCCTGATTTACCAATTAACCATATTAAATAATTTTTTTTACTAATGTTACTATTCATAATGTACAAAAATAAAAATGCACCTATTTACAATATTTGGTCCTTTTAATTCCAAATTGGGAATCCATTTTTCCCAATTTAAAACACATAATTAATTGAAATTAAATTAAAATTCATTACCGTTTTCTAAATAACAAATTAGGGGTTTTAAAAGTAAATATCATCAAGATGTTAACATGGGTTTATATCAAATTTCAATATGAAATTAATTACAATGTGGAAAATAGGATTAAATACTAAAACCATAATTCAATTAAACTTTAACAACTTATTAAATGAAAATATAACTGTATAAAAAAGTTTATTAAAATGTTGTATTGAATTACAATCCATTATTTTTCATTATTAAAAAATATGAACTTTATCTACAAAATGCATACATTTCAACAAAAATAAATTTTTGGGTTCCTATTTTAAATTATAATTTTATTTTTTTCATATAGATCATATAAAAGTGAAAAAACATGATTTAAATAATGGTTTTCAATTAAAATATTGTAAAATGAGATTTTTAAAAATAATAGATTATTTTATGCTTAATGTTGGATTCATTCTCATTTTAAGCCTCTAATATTTGTTAGATAAATGTTAAATAATTATGAAAAATGTGTAATAATATTTTAGATATTTCTATTCATTCATACCAAAAAACGGTTAGGCGTTAACTACAATTTAAAATAATAATAATAATATTTTAATATATTTTGGTATAACTCAATGTTGTGTGTAACATAAGATTTCAAAGAAATTCATTGTTGAGTGTCGAGTATGATATCAGAAAAAGAATACCCTTAACATAAAATTAATATCTTGTTCATAAATGTTAATAGATATTAAAATTTATTACTCAATAAATAATTGAGGATGAAAAGATGTACGAAAATTAATTTTAGTTACCAATGTCTTTTTAAGGATTTTCCAAAAGATCGATGTGAATCTGAGATCATGATATGATAAAATGGAATTTGGAACACCATTTAACCTAACTATATAATTAATATAAAATCAGGAAATTTTATATAGTTATAGAGTATCTCGAATAAGAAGAAAATGACTAGAATTATTCAATTGATCAACAATAACCCATATTTATTAGTTACCTTGAGAATTATTGGGTAATCCCACAATGAAATCGATGGAAACATTTTACCATTTCAACTCTGGAACTAGAAATGGCTGAAGCATCCATTTTAGTTACATCCTCTCGACATTAACCTATTGAAAATTCAATCATCTCAGGGTAATGTCAGCAATATTTCTTTAAGTTCAAACCCACCGGTAAGAGTATCCAATAACATTCTACATCTAAGAAATTCCAGGATGAACTTAAAAAGGATAACTATAAACATCACATAGCAAATATTTCTTCCACTAGGAATCACAATGCACAAATAATATATTTCCAAAAGTCAAAAAACAATCTTTATCAATGATAATTTTAGGTAACACACCCCACTGAACTAATTCTACCTTTTTATGCAACACCATGTCTTCTTTTTGTGGTTTCATTATTTAGTATGATACAAATTATTTCACTTCATCCTAAATAATAAATAGAGTAATTCCCAACACCAATAAATTCTAATCCAAATTTCATCTAATCATTAACCAAAGGATCTCATTATAAATGTAGCATGGTAAATGTTTCATTTCACTTTTAAATCAAAACATCGGCCACTTTATGTGCCTTTACAGGATGGTAATGAATAGTGCAAGCATAGTACAAGATTTATTCTATTCATCTCTAGTATCTCATGTTTAATTCATTATTATATATTATATACTTAAAACTTTTTTGATTATTATATATTTCACCCTTTAATCCGTATAACGAGGCCTCAAAATTTTTATTGAAAAAGATAGATGCTAAATAAATTCATCTGTAGGGTAATTTAACTCATGATGTTTCAAAATATGTGAAGTATAAGTAATTATATGATCATTCAATAATAAAAACAAAACATTCACTTTAAATTATGCATCACTGTAGATAAATATTTCCCCATTCCTGGGATGTAGTCCAAAAATTAAAGAATTTACGAATCTCATTTTCAATTATTGAAAACAATCACCAAATTCATTTTTAAATATTAACATACCTCCCTTTTGTGTTTAATTATATAGTGGGTGATATTAGCATGAAATAATTTCTATTAAACCATATATTATAACCCACAAATCCAAGAAAACTACCAATCTCTGTGATATTAGTAGGTATTGTGCACTCTTCAATAACTTTTTTAGAAGGGTCAATAGTTATCCCATATATAGATATAATATGACCATATAAAGAAATTTTTTGAAAAAAACTCTCTATTACTAAGCATTAAATATATTTTATTTTCTTTTATGGTTTAAAAATAATTACGCGACTTTTGTTTTCCTCATGGGTTTTAGAGTATACAAAAATATTATATATAAAAAACCACCAACTAATCCAAAATCTGATGTAAATATCGATTACAGATATTTTTAAATACATTATGTTCATTAGATAACCCAAATGGAATAACTGAAAACACATAATTCCCAAATCTTATTCGGAAATATGTCTTCAGAATGTCATTCCTCTTCACCTTCAGCTGATGATACCCAAACCCCAAATCAATCTGAGCTCCCTAAAACTGATCAAAAAAATCATCAATATTAGG
This sequence comes from Viscum album, assembly GCA_963277665.1. Classification (NCBI taxonomy): domain Eukaryota; kingdom Viridiplantae; phylum Streptophyta; class Magnoliopsida; order Santalales; family Viscaceae; genus Viscum; species Viscum album. Next base: position 323,446,345 of record OY728161.1, read on the forward strand.
CAATGGAGACTATTTATTAAATGTGATATTATTAAAGGGTCTATAATCAATACAAAGTCCCCTAGAACCATCGTTCTTTTTCACAAATAAAACGGTAGCACCACATGGTGAAGTGCTAGGTCGAATGATACCTTTATCAGGTAAATCTTCCAAATATTTTTTAATTATACCATTTCTACTTGAGCCATTGGATAAGGGGGTTTATAAAAAAATTTTCATCAAGAACTAAATCAATTGAGAATTCAACCACTTGATTGTGAATACTACCAGGAAATTCAACATGAAAAACATTTGTGAATTCATTCACTACGGGAATATCACAAATCATAACTATTTCATTCTGTTTGAATACAAGAGAAATATAATTTTCACTACAATATTTAATCAATTATTTAGATTATTTGTTTGTAATTAATGTTATGAAATAATTGAAAAAAACTTTCTTGTTATTAGAATCAATTTTATAATTAGACACTAAAACCCATTAGATACCCAAAATGATATCAAATTCTACTATGATATGTTCAACATGAATTTTAGGAAATAATAACCAACTAATGATAATAGGAATATTCATATAAATCTTTGTTTCTTTAATACAAAATCCTATATTATATACCAAATGTTCTATATCACATTATTTATATTTTGTTTCCAATTTACCAGCAATACACTTAGAAATGAAAGAATATGACTATCCATAGTCAAATAGTGTATTTTAATATTTTGAAAAAACATTTACCAAACCTATCACTACATCATTTGACGGTTCCAAATCAAACATAGTAGAAGAAAAATATTTCTCTCTTCCATTCTTCTTTCGACCTTGTAGGTTTTTACTCTAGGTAATCAGCATAGGACCCATATTGGCATAATGTCATATATCATTATAACTAAAACATCTTACCACTGGGTTTTGATTACCTACCTAGTCAACTTTATTACAGTTACGAGCGACATGACCAGTCTTACCACATAATAAGAACTTCCCAAACATTGATATTTATTATATAGGATTATTTTTATCCAACATCTCACAATTTGGAAATTTTTATTTATTACCTCCTGGATACATTGATGAATTATTTCTCACTCCCTACCACCCAGATCTTTTCTATTATTTAATCTCAAGGAAAAGATTTCTATTAGAAAAATCTATTTATACCTTCTTAGAACATCATACTAGTTTCTCTTATCTGTTGAACTCACGAGAATATTACACCAATCAATATTTCATCTTCAATCATGTGTAAAACTAAAATATTTTACTATCAATAACTTGGATAAAATTTGGGAAGTACCTTGAATAGAGAAGGAAATTTTCCTCATATTAATCCACATAATCTTCCTCATTTTGTCTCAATTAATTGAATTTTTTTTCATTCCTATCATGAATAGCCTTAGGAAAATATTTCTGAATGATGATATTCATAAATTCATCACCTTCCATGGCGCAAATCACTTTACTTCCACAAATATTTTTAATAACTGACCACGATTAATGAGGTTCACATCCAATTTTCTAAACAGAAAGACTAAGAATTTTATTGTATGAACATCCCATTAAAATATAAAATCTCTTCTATAGATTTAATCTACCCTTTACCTTGCAAGTACTGAGATGTTGTTCCTTTCCTTGAGTCCAACTTATCACGTATAATCGTCCAGTTCTGGAAAAATAAACATAGGTTAATTTATAATTTCATTAGAAATTTTTCCATGTTTATTGTTCATTTTATTTCACTTATTACCATGTTAAAAGAATTACTTAATTATTTAAGTACAAATCAGACAATTTTTCAATATTTAGTACGTTAGTGGAAAATAAACATGTTCTGATGTAAATCATCCATCTAGTCAAAAAATCTATAATCTCTAGAATATTATTCATGATTTAAATATCATATATATCTGGTATATAATTATTTTTAATATCCATGATATTTGAGATAATTATTGAAATGCACCATTCATGGAACAGTAGGCTATACCTATGCATGAACACTTCATTAATTTCTTTTTCATATTATTGTAATTGAAAAAAATGATAGATATGAATATAATAATTATAGTTTATTTTCCATGTAAAATATGTTACATAAGTTCATTAATTATATAATTTATATCTACCTTGTATGTCATGAACGATTCATATTGCTTTGAGTGGGAAGTAGTCCACAATATCTAAAACAAAATTATCGTATTTAGGCAACATGGTAAGTTTATAGTTATGTTCAAAATAAAAATTAAATAATCATAGACAAAATAAAATTCCATAACATATATAAATATCATTTCATCAAAATTTCCACCATGAGAGGTGGAAAGAGAAAATTGAGCAATCATCATTTCGTGAGGTTGTGGTTCATGGTACACAGAAATAGTATGTTCTCTATCCATTAGATAGAGGTGTGTGTAAGTGTAGGTCAACCCATAGAATTCAAAAATACAAGTATATTGATGATACTGTTAATTTTTATAAATTAATGGAATAAAGATAGGTTAGGGGTTAGTGATTGAAAATACATGAAAGGAGATTAAGAGATGATATTACCTAAAAATCAGGTAACTCCTTTTGATTTTACTAAAATATATTCTTTGAGTTGGATTCTATCCATGATAAGGCTTCAAAGAAGAAGGAAGGGATTTTTTTATCTCATTTGAGTAGAGGTTGGATGACCCATAGGGCTTGATTTGTATGTGAATGTCGGTATAGGTGGTTGTTTTTTATAAGAGGGAGGAGGGGTACTTTAGGAATGTCGTGAATTATAATTAAATTATAAATTTATTTTTTAATTATAATAGATAAAAAGTAATATTTTACTATGATAATAAGAAAATGAGTCAAAATAAGCTCAACTAATAGGTTTTAGACATGTTTATGTCAAAAAATAAATCTTATATTTTTTGTTTAACCCTTCATTAAATATATTTAATCTCACAATGGATTCTTGTATTTTTACACTATATGGTTAATACGGTTACTATAAAATTCAATTAGAACTTCCGGTGGATCATTAATGACAATTTTAACATTATATATGTCCTTTGGATGAATATAACATTTTATGACAATTATATAATTTTATAAAATAGTATTGGTATTTAAAACTCATTTATAACAATCTTGGCACGACTTAGTAATTGATTTTTGGTAAAATCATAAAAAGATTATTCATTCAAAAAAATAAATTAACTAAAATATAAAATTTCAGAATCATCCATATAATTCATGGGTGGAATCAAAATGTTAACAATATATTTATATTAATATTTATAATATCCTTTATTTGAATCTTTCATTAATAATATAATCACTGCATCATAATTGTGTCACAATTAAATTTATTCATTTAATGTATAAAAATTATAAATAAAGTAACATGATACATAAAACATTTTTATATTTATAATAACAATTTATAGTCAATGATATCAATTATATAAACACACCTTAAAATAATTTTATAAAAAAGATACATGTTTATGTTATAATTTTACAATACTTTAAATTAATAATTGTAACATGTCATTATCAAACCCAAATTTCTCTATGGGGTTCTAAAATTTTCCCAAGGATGATAAGGGTTGGACATATATCATCCCCTTGGATTTAGACATTTATTAGGTAGTTTTATATTATTATAATATTACATTACTCCACCATTTTTTCCTGATTTACTATCTAACCATGTTATATAAAAATAAGGACGAAAGTTACTATTTATAATGTTAAATAACAAAAGAGATATCTTTATATAATTTGGAAATTAAGATTCCAGATATGGAATATATTTTCCCAAATTCAGAACATATAATTGAATGAAATTAAGTTAATAGTAATTCTTATTTTTAAAACAAGAAAAAGCGTTTTGAAATGCAAAGACCATCAAAATATTGACATGTATTTATATCAAATTTTAATGTGAAATTATTTATATTGATGAAAATTGGATTAAATTATAATAAACTAATGCAATTAAATAATAAAACCAATTAAAAATTATCTTACTATATAAATAAATTACATGAAAATGTTTTTTTAAATTAAAATGCAGTATTTTTCACTATTTGTTAAAACATGAATTTTATAATAAAAATACCACAATTTCAACAAATGTTAATTTTTATGTCCATATTTAAAAAAATAAGTTTATTTTCTCAAATTCAACATATAAAAATTATAAAAACTTAATTAAAATGGTTAACCATCAAAAGCTAGTAAAAATTGGTTTTCAAAAATATTAGTGTATTGTAAGCATAAATTGGATTCATTATATTTATAATCCTCTAAAATTAATTAGATAAATGTAAAAAAAATTAACCAAAATTTGTAATCATAATTCAGCTATCTCTATTCATTCCTGCTAATACAACATCCAGTACATAAATACCATTTAAAATAATAACATTTTTATTGTATTATATTTCAGTATTACTCAATGTTATGTTCAGCGTAAAAGTTTGGAAAATTTTTTTGTTTGATTATGATATTGGAAATATTTTCCACTTAACGTAATATTAATATCATATTCATAAATATTAATAGATTTGAAATTGTATTATTTTATAAATATTGTGGATGTTATAATAAATTGGGTAGAAAAGTGCATTGTTTGGAAGCTAATAAAGAGATTCCCTTGATATGCATGGAAAATATAAAAAATTAGTCAATTTTTTTTAGATATTACAGTTTAATGGTATAATATTCATTGAAAACCTTTTTTATAAGTCATATTTGTCTGACCGATGTGTTGGTAAGGTTGGGTATTACTAAAAAATATTTCATAAATAAATTAGGTACTAAAGAGTCAAAAATGGTAACAATAAATGAGTATATAATTAAATAATATAGGATAAGTAAGATAATGAATATTATTTATAGATGGATCGTAAGGCATTTCCAAAGGAATCATAAACATAAATAATCTGTAAGAGCAATGGGATTTTCTTGATAAACTCTTATATCATAGTATATTCGGATAATTCTATCCATACATGGAATGGAAATTACATGAAGAATATAATATCTTGAAAATATCTAGATTCATAATATTTTATGTAAAATTTAAGTATATGAGACCGGAAAAAAATTCTTTTTACGTGAAAAACATAATATGATTTTGAAAAAAATGAAATTTTACACCAATTTTATTACCAATATGGTGTCTTGTTAAACATAAACACCATGAAAGAATGAACAATAAATATGAATGTTAATTTCCATAAATATAATTATAAATGTAATAGAAAACAATCATGGGTAGTAAATACACTATAAAATGGATAGTGTGGTGAACATCACTTGTATCTCACAGAAATTAAAAGTTGGATGAAATCACATTACCTTGTGTCTTGACTCCTTTCATACTCATACAAGATTTCTGTATAATAAATATAATCTTATTATGATTATTTTATAGAATCATATTCATATAAATAATACCATATATGGTTTTATTATAACTTTATATTACCTAATTGTTAATGATCCAACGTTGCGGTTTTACTTCTTGTAATATTTTCTTTGTTCATTGCATTTGTCTTATTTAGTTAATTCATTGATCCTTATAAATATATCATGATACTAGAATATAGAACATGGTACAACTATTATTTATATGTAGTATAATTTATTATAATAATCTATAACCTAATTTTGTATGTAATGGTATACACTATTCATGGAGACGTTATATTGTACGTATGCATGAACGTTGTTTCCATTTTTATTGTCATATTGAGTGAAACTATGTAAATGATAATTGTATATATATATATGTATATATATATATATATATTTTCTCAGGATTAATGAATATGTCTTATATATTATATATTTTCAATAAACCCATCTTTAATACATTATATGTTGGGTGTTAACGAATCACATCTCTTTGAGGGGGCAGTAGTCCACACTTCCACAAACGAGATCATCATATTTATAAGAAATGGAAAATAAAAAGGTGTATGTTGTAAATTTAATACAGTAGATTAAATATTTAATAAATTAAATATAATAAATATATATATACTATGTTCTTCATAATGTCCACTGTGGTTGGTGGTAAAGGGGAAATGAACAATCATTGTTTCATGAGGTAGTAGTTCACTGTACACAAAAATAATATGTTCAAAATCCATTAGATGGAGGTGTGTGTAATTGTAGGTCATATTCTTGTCAATAAAACATACTATGATATATAGGATACTTTTTCTATCACACAAGATGGGAATAAATATATTGAAGTAGGTGGATAAGAAAAATAATGGATATGAGCTTGAGAGAAGACGTTATCTCTTAATCGGGTAACTCCATTAGGTTTCTGCTAATAAGATTCCTGAAAAAGAATTATGAAAAATGTGTAGGGTTAAGGGATAATTGGATTATTGATGTGAGGAAATTTGGGTGGGTATTTGATGAATATAAGAGGCTTTATATGTGTGTAGAAGGGGTAGTGTTATTTCCATTTTATAGTGTAGGGAGGTGAAAATTTTGTAAATACCAAATGTTATTGAATATTTGGTTGTCTATCAAAACTAAAGTTCATAAAAAATGGAAAAATAATTTATTAAAGGAGAATCATGGTCAAAAAAGAAGCACATAAAAACAAAGATATGTTAATTATAATTATTTTTTTCATTAACATCTATAATTCCCCAATTTACCATTTTGGTCCTTATTAATGAATCCAATTTTCGGACATAATTAATTTATCCATTAATAATTAATCAAAAAAAAATTATTATAAAATATATAGACACTGAATTATTAATATTATAATTTTTTAATAAAATTAAAATCCCATTTTTATGTAAATAATTTTAAAAAACAATCACGCGACACACTAAAATGATGCTTGAACCCAGACTGTCTTAACAACATATTTACCTAATACAGGTCAATATGATAATCATAAATGTTTAAATATTCCAATAATATTACATATTTAAAATATATTAATAATTACTAGTCACTTAGTACAATATTGAATTTTAATCAACATTAAATCATAATATAAGATTAATTTATATTAAAATATATATAATGTCAATTTTGACAATATTTAATTAATCTTAATTTTAAAATTTCAATATTATATTTGAATTAAAATATATTTGGTTTAAATATGTGTAATATGATATTTTAATCTAAAAAAATAAATAAATACAATAATTCAATCAATTAACATCACTTTTATTATTTATAATATCATTTATTTTAGTTAATTATTAACTAAGTGTTTATTATATTGATTTTTCTTAAGCTTTTTATGTATGAAGAAAATATATAAAAATTAGTTATAATTTATTATGATAACAATAATCCATATATATTTCAAAATTATATATATAACCGAACATATGATGATTCTTTATATCTAAAAGTTTTAGGAATTTTAAAGGCAATGAAAGTTTCCTTTTTGTCATTTTCCTTACTTAAACTTTTTTATAAGGAAATTCCATTTAATAATATCCCGAAATAGATATATTTTATACATGTGAGGAAATTGTAAATTGTTTTCAACTAAAGGATTTTGGGCATGTTTCCAAGTCATTTTGGTAGTTAATATTATGGTTTTGTCTCTTATTAGTCTTAATCGTACCTTAATCACTGTAATTAGTTTTAATCACATTCAATAATCATTATGGTTAAAAAATAATATGTTCTTACTAGAAAAAAATATCCTAAAAATTTTATTATTGAATTTAGTATTTTCAAAATTCTAATTAATGAAGTGGTAAAATTATTATTAATTTGAATCCAATATAATTGGCGAAATAAAGAGTTTTGATAGTAGAAAAAAGATAAAAAGTTTGATAAATTTTTAAATTTAATTTCAAATTGGATTTCATACTATTAAATTTAATTGTATAATTAGATGTAATATTAATATAATGTTGACTTAAATAATATTTATAATATGAATTAATTTTTATAATTAATTAGACAGAAAAGAAGATTTAACTAAAAAGTAGTATCATTCCCTATTCATCAAGATATGCAGTTTCAAAGAAATATCAAAAAACATCACCCTAGTATAATTTCAACATTATGAATTGAAAAATGATGTTTATTTTATCCAATTAAATATCTAAATGTGTATAAAACTAAATTTATTATTAAAAGTTATTCATTCAAGAAACAATATTTTTAACATAAAAGGAAATTACCAAAAATATTATCGTTCATTATAAATATGTTTCATTTATATAAAAACAAATTTTTTTCCTTATCAATATCTTTCATTTAAAAAAAATATGAAAAGTGGTTTTTTATATGTTTAATGTCTAGGTTTTAATTATCGTATTTATATAATTAATAAAATAAAAATAAATTATTCGTAATAACTCAATGCAGCGTGCATCATACACCGAGTCATTATTGCATGTAGGGGAAGCCAAGTTTGTATTACTTGTGAAAGGAAATTTTAACATACTGTCATAATATATATATATATATATATGAAATAGTTTCTAGTTTCATGTGAAATTAAAAATATTGAAAAGTTAAAAAAATTGAAAAATATTAATAATCTAAATCCCATGGTGTAACATTCTACCCCCCTTAAAATGAATTTCTCCCTCAAAATTTATCTAGGTAATAAAATGTTTAATACATGAGAGTTCCATTAAAAAAACATAGATAAAATTGAAATAAAAATGTCCCTTAAAAAGGGATATTTAGAACCACAATGGTTACCCAACGTAACATATAACTGGGTTTCCATATAGGAGAACATTGGATGGGATTAATGATTGGACATACATAAATGCATTAATAATTATAGGGAGTGATTGTGGTCATAAATACCAAACATGAAAATTTTCAAAGAAATTTTTATGGCCTCAAAGCTATAAAATTTTGATGATTTAAAATTCTATCAGCTTAATGAATATTATGTTATTAGGACAACAGTATTTCTGTCCTCATTCAGAACACTGAGTAATTCATAATTTATTTCTATAATAAAAATTTCATTATGGGGATGTGATATAGAAAATTCTCAATACATCCATTACATCTAGTAATTAATGTCCATAAATTAACATTAATGATTATAGAACATAAATAAGATTTTAACCGATATCAAGGCCCATAAATGAATAAAAAATATTAGTATTTCTCTCTTGGAATTAAATACGCATTAATCTATAAAAAGTAATACTAATAGTTCATCATAAAAATTTATTCATTAAAAATAAATATATGTAAACCTATACATCGTGTAGGAAATGGTAGGTGTGAAACCTTTATCATCCTTCATATATATGTTCAAGGCAAAGGGCCTTTCTGAATATGATTGGTTTACACCTAACATACAAAATGTCATTTTTAAACCACTGTAATATAACAATTATGTTTGAAATCATTGAAGTAAAGTTAATCACTTATTATTCTGATAATTAGGGTTTTCAAAGTGAAATAAATTTACAAATACATTATTTTATGTTTAACTTATACGTTTCACGAATGTTTACCCTTATAACCATTCTCAAAGGTGAAAATCGAAAACTGTTGAAAGTGATTCATAATATTATATTAACATTGATTATCGTGTATCATAATGTATATCTGGGTTGTAACATTCCAAACATGTGAATAACCTTTGTGTAAATTCCATTGAAACCTGGTAAAAACAAGAATTACCATAAATCCTTTTGAAAAACCTTCATGTTTCCTCCTTCCAAAGTATATTGGATTTACTCCACAAATAAGAAATAGTAATATATTTAAATGTTCGTAGAATAATATTCATATAAGCAGGTCCTTACATTGTTCCAAGAAAATTAGTACTATCTGATTTACTTCATCATTTCCATCATGTCTTTATCCATAAAACATTATGTTAACATAATAATATATTAATGGTTAGATTCCCTTAGTCAAATTTTTAACATTCATGAGATAACCTTTATGGTCCACTATGAATAATGAACATATTCTTGTATGTCCTTAAAAAACTTAAACAGAACAATCCATGCATAATTAATCATTCTTAATTCTACAATCCAAATACAAAAATACATGGACTACTTCATCCTAAATATGTCAATAGCAGTACCTTTTTCCATTCACATTTCAGTTGTAGTTTCCTCATCATCCAAAATATAACCTTTACTCACAACACCTTCAAGATTCAAATTTTGAACATTAATATTAGGACATTGTGTATCATAATGATGATTTTCGCCACACATAAAACAGATAACCATAAATAATGACATTGGTGGGACAAAATTCTCATCCATTTTATTAACCGAATTTTTCATTTTTCATTTTCATTTCCTTTATTTTTTCCATTATTTTCTATAGTTAATACACCATCCTGTTACTCTGTGAAATTCGTATAGGTGATGCTTTTCATATTCTTGAAACTAAGGAAACCAAATATTATTTCCTCAATGGTATCTATCATCCATTCTCTCAAAAAACTCATTCTTTATCACCCATGGAGATTTTGAGAGTTGGTTAAGGTATACATTGTTAATCATGTTCCATAAAAACTGATTAGGCATGTTCACAAAATATTTTACTCTAGTTATTATCCCACTTGAATTATTATTATGAATTCTTACATAGCATAAATCATTAACCCAATTACTTCTTGTTCCTAACTTTGACTAAAACAATAAGAAAAGTGTGCCCATTATTTTTTATATGTAATGAATTATAAATATTTTAGAGAGATGGGAGAGCATCTCTCTTAAATTCCTCATGAGATTAAGGATTCATTTCCCTTTGTCTCAATCATAATCCTCATGGAGGTTTCCTTTCTCGAGCATTTGTGGGTCAAATCTCATCAATTTGTGTATCTTTATACAAAGAAACCTACAAGGGAGAAAAATGATGTCACTGATAATCAATGATTTTAAAACCATTAATGCAATAGTTCACTATCAAATGCCAACAGGAAGATCTCAGGGGATCTCTTTTCTAGATGCTCTAAAGGGCACTAAACTTGCCAATGATAATGAAATGAAGATGAATATCTTCAAAAAACATGATGATGGAGGTAACATGGTAGAAGAGGAATCTTCTGCACTTCTACAATGCACTCAAATGAGAACATATTCTTCTATGCGCTGAAAATCCTACCTCAAAAGTGACTATCCATGGACACTTACTAATTTACATTCATGTATATTTAACTGTTAGAATGTCTCTAATTCGAAAATGATAACAATAAGAAATGTGTATTTCAATATTTTGTTAATCACACGAGAGGATCTTGATAATTTTTGGATGACAAGTAATATTAATCTGAGACTGGGCCTTCTCAAATTATCTATGTGGGATTTTTTCTTCAACCCACAAAAATATAGGAACACAATGGCAGAAGTTTGGATTAGACTTTATGGCCTAAATATTTTCTTTTGAAATCCAAAATTTTTTAATGACATTGATTAATATGTTCGAATCCCTCTCAAAATAGAACATAGAATATTAAATGTTGAATTATGATATTTTGTGAGGGATATTGTTGAAATAAAAATTGATTCAAAGCTCCATAATACTACCACCTTCAATGAAAATAATTAAAAAATTGAAATCAGGATAGAATATGAGTGAAAACCACTCATCTGTTATCTTTGTAATATTATAGGTCACAACATTTATAATAACATGGTGTTTAGAAAACTAGTTAACCAACAAATTTAAAATTAATGGAAAAAAATAAAGAAAAAAAAGAAGGATCAAGATTCCAATATGTATTTACTAGAAAAAAAAAGAAAACTGTTATTTGGGTTAAAAACACACACAACATTATATACATCGGTGATTACATGGTTCTCACTTGGACTGATGTTGCTGAAGGAGAATATAATTTCATTAAGGATCAAAAACTTTTAGCTGGAATAGATACTCCGGTTCTTGATACCATATGATTCTTAATCCATGAACTAGAAATAGAAGATATTGATAATTTTCCATTTGAGTAAGTATAATTCTCAAAATTCAAGAAGAATTATATCAATAACCTTGGTAGAAAGGATAAAATGTCTCCAACTGTTCAAATGAAATTTAATTCTTTTTTTTCTTTCCATGAACCTAGTAATAGAACAAATTTCCTGGGGTAAATTACTTTGAAAGCATTAAAGGATCGCACCTTCTTAAATTTTTGAATTAGACTGATCCATTAAACCCCCTTCATGAATTTTTCTGCTACACTAGAGGTTAAAAATACAATTAGAAATAAAAAATGGGAATATGATCGTAATACTCACCCTATTTCTAGTTCTCAAATCCATAATTTCACTGGTAGCATTATTAACACAGGTTCACTACTCACGAACCAAACTAATGTTCTTGTGAATAAACACCCAATTCGTATTGACACAGTCTATGCTGGTCATAGTTTCACAAATGCAATGAATCACATTAATCATGTATAAGAATCCTCTATCTCGATATTGGTTCTTCTGTAGGATATTATATACCTTTTTTCCCCAAGGACCCAATATTGACTGTAGAGGCTTCGGGTGATGAGTAGAAGAATAAAAATCCCACTGGGCAGAGAAGCTCTTCATTCGGTTCTAATACTAAACTTTGGTCTATTGCTCCTGCTGAAAAACAAGCAAGTACTACTGACTCGAGGTCCATATTATGTACATACTACACTAATGTTTGGAATATGACTTGGAATAATATCTTTTTATATGTTTTTATCAACATGGATACTAGTAACAATGTGTCATCATCTCCTAGTAATAACTTACAAGATATTACTATGGAATCATTAACTACATGTGATAATACCTACACCTTGGACTCCACTAATGGTATGAAATGATCCAATTGAATCCATAATATGTAAAAAATGTTATAATACTAGCTAGACATATAGCCTTGGATAGTAAAAAAAATGGAGTTCTAACTCCAAATGTAGGTATAAATAACGATATTATATTGGTACTATCAAGGAATTTCCATCCTTGACACTATCATTTTTTTATAACAAATTGTAAACATTCTGAATCATTAAATTTTTTCCATTACTGATAAAAAAAATATTCTTCACTGATTATGTGCATTTTTTTCATTTCAAATACACCATCACAGGTGCCTGTCAAAATAACACCAATCATGATACTCTTTAGATTTTTTCTCATTCATCATTGTCTAATGTTAATGTTGTCCATATTGTTGATCCATGTTTCACCTATGAACTTATTATCGATAGCACCCATCTCTTTGCATCATTTATCTCTGGCAAGAACAACTATCAGGATAGGAGGACTCTTTGAAATGACCTCTCCCCCTTGAGGTCTAATATTCATTATCCCTGGTTTTTTGTGGGTGATTTCAATGCTATTTGTTCTAAAAGTGGATAGATTGTTCCTCTTCATTCAAATTCATTTATAAGGGAATTTAATGTCGTAATAGAAAAAACCAATCTAACTGAAAATTATCTTTTAGGTGTCAAATATACATGGTACATGATTCATTACAATAGAGTTGTTGTGAGAAAACAAGATATAGCTTCCACTAATGACAATGATTCAGATAAATGGGATACGATATCCACCACCACACTACCAAAATTAAATTATGGCCATCCTCCTATCCTTTTCACTATTTCTTGAAAATCAATGAATCCTCGTCTTCCCTTCAGATTCAATAATTATTGGTTCTCTGATCTAGAATGTTTTAATCTCATTAGTCATTTCAGGAACTCTATGTCTCACTTCGATGATGCTTTTTCTTGTCCCCTTAAATTAAAATATCGCAAACAAAAGATTAAATTTTGGTTCATAAATAAAGCTAATAAAATTGATAATGACATCCTTCTTCTTCAGGATGTGCTTCATTAAATCCAAGTTAGTAACATTCACTCAGACATTGCTTCAGTTCAAAAAACCAACAATTATCATTACTATGAAAAACAATTTACTTCTCACATTCAGAGACAACATTCTTAATAAAATATTCAAAATCACATGGTTAAATGATGGTGATATAAATACAAAATTCAAAAAATCATTGAAGAGAGTCATAAAATCATGTAGACCTTTATATTCCCTTAATGATGGAAATAACCAATTGGATAAAGAAGAGGAAATAGATAATCATGATGTCTCCTATTCTGAGTATTTATTCAGTGGCCTTAGAACTAACAAGGACCTCATTAATGATATCATTATAACAATTAGCAATTATTATGATAACACTTTTCTCATTGGTGTCCCCCTTCATTATGAAATTATAGAAACTTTCTTCATCATGAATCCTGATAGTGCAACAGGTCTAGATGGTATAAATAATTGATTTTATCTAAGATATATGTATATCATCCAATATAATTCTTGAAAACTCTTTAAATCAATCTTATCTAATGGATTTCTTTCCCATGGGTTGAATACTTAATTCCATAATTTTATTACCAATGTAGATAATTCCTATGAAATTCATCTCTCCCATCCCCTAGCTCTTATCAATGTTCTCTATAAAATTATTACCAAATTGATTTCGAATAGACCTAAGACTATTACAGATAAAATTATCTCCTGGAATCATTTTTGTTTTTCCCAGTAATGATCCACCTAGGAAAACATTTGTATTCTCACTAAATGCACAAAAATGTGAAACAATAAAAATAGAAGTGGTAACATCACCATACAACTGAATATTAGGAAATCTATTGATACAATGGATTGGGATTTCACCATCTATTTTCTTCATGGATTTTTCTTCAACGAAATCTTCATATCTATAATTAAAACCTGCTTCAATTCAGCTCACATTTCCATCTTGTTTAATGGATCTCCCATGTATTAGTTCAATTTCTCCAATGGTGTTAGAAAAGGAGATCCCCTATCTTGAATCCTTTTCTCTATTGCAGATGACTATTTAAGTTGTCTTCTCACTCTTTTGGTGAACCAAAAAATGTTAAAACCTATTCAGGATTATAAAAATATGAATTCTCCCAGTCACCTCCTCTAGGTAGATGACATCATTCAGTTTTAAATGGTTATATAAGAGACATCATAAATCTTTAAACTGTTGTCACTCACTAGGGTGAGGTCTTGGGTCATGTCATTGGCTGGCAGAAAACCTACATCTATTTTGGGAAAAAATTTTGACTAAGAGGAAAGTCTGTATCATCAATGATCTTAACATCAAATAAGTCATTATTCCTTTAAAATACCATGGGGATATCGAAATTGGGGGTAGATCCAAAGCATTATTACATTCAAAACTATTGATCAAATTCTTAATCAGTATTCCACATGGAAGGAAACATGTGACTATTCATAAGGATAAATGATATAAACCATTAGACAAATGTGGTCACGGTGTTAAAAACATAAAATTTTTTAATGAGGCCCTTCAAGCCATATTAACATGGAACCTGATTAACAATGACTCCCTCTGATTACTTTCATAAAAAATAGTTTCCTTGAAAGATTGAAAATAGTTAAAAATAATTTCCTAACTTCTTCCATTTGTCCCTCTGTCATAAACATGTATTAAAATATTATCTCCAATTCTAGATGGATGGTCTCTAGAAACACCTCCACGAGATTCTAGTAGTACAACTGAACATGTGCTCTTATTATCACATTGTCTCCGCCTAAAAAATACCCCAATAAATATAAACAACACTATTATAAAGTTTCTTAATTCTTTTATTAATTCTCTTCCTAAAAATGTTATTCAAGTTATTGATAATTTCACCTTTTTTATCTCGGAGGAAATTTTGATTTCGGAACCTTCTCAAAATTGGTTTCTAAGTAAAAAAATTTAATAACGAATCCTTATATAACACTAAATATAAATTTAAATGGATTAAATGTTTTGATAAGTCTGAGATAAATACCTAAAGACATACTATTGTCTGGTGTCTTTCATACAATAGGGTTCCCAATGGTTATTGTCTACAAATTTTTTCAATCCATCTTTGCTCAAAATTTAGTCTCTGCAAACAACTTAGACAAGATACTTGTCAATTATATATATCTTGTAATACATCCACTACTATTTGAAACTATATTTTTGACATCATTGATTGAAGATGGATGATTATTGAATCTATCAATGCCCGGATATATCATTGTGATGCTATGTATAACTCCCAGCAAATCAGGAACATGTTTCTTCTAGAGTTTTACGAGATGCTTCATGTGATATGGTATGATAGAAATTCCAATCATCACAATAATTTCTCAGACATCATTAATTCTTGTAGAATGGGGATTCAAATCACAATTCGAAAAGTCGTGTTGATTCAAAGAGGGAGCCGTAACAAATCTATGGAAGATTTTATGACATGAAGACATCTTCATGTTGATTCCATTTTCAGTCAACCTAGAGGAACATTTCAGGATTTTTGGTGACAACCACTCCCATGGTGTATTCAAATCAATGTGGATGGAGCCTCTAAAAGAAATATAGGACTATTAGGGTGTGGCTCTATATTTAGAAATCATCTTCATAAGAAGATCTGGTGGCTTCTTGGAGGAAGCGGTACTACAACCTCTCTGGAAGCTGAAATTCTTTGTGTGATCCATGCCATCACATTCACCTTGTAACAAAGTCGGAAAAGTATGTGGATTGAAAGTTATTCTACTAGGGTAGTGAAGGCTATTTTTAGGGTGTGATTCATCTACCGTAGCAGCTTACTACACACTAGGTAAATTCTTTTTATTCCTTCCAAGACATCAACTACATTGCAACCCATTCCTACTAAGAGGCAAATAGTGTTGCAGATGGTCTCAAGAGTAACGGAGTTGTGTAAAACATGGCTTGGATGGAGGATCTCCTAGAAAGATTTAGTCCTCTTCATGTAAATGATTATAATATGATTCCATATTTTAGACACATGTAATCTTATCTTTTTAAATAAAATTTATTTTTCACTTTTGACCGATGCACCACTTTCATTAATAAAAAAATATTTACAAAATCATAAAACTACATCATCAATAATAGAATTAATAATAGGATGCCTAAATGATGAAGCCTTCAATATTATATGAGACATTGGGATTATCCTAGGTTAATCCTAGCTATAATATATATAAATCCATCATTTTTTTTTCATGATGTAATTTTTAACTCGAAAACCATATCACCCAAGAGTGTCAAACCAGGTGTGTATCAAGGCATGTTGTCATGTACTAGATTACCATGAGTCAAGCCCAGAACATCCCGTCAGAGTTAATTCCCATAGGTAAATATATGCCAGATCCGAATTCCATAGTAGTATCCAGAAATGGATGTATTTTATAGTAACTACTTAATCAATCCTTTAAAAAATTTCTAGGACATTTTCCTCAATGTTAACTCATGCTAATACTTATGCTTAGATAAATCTGTAGACATAACCTTATAATTTAACCAAGGGATCACACTAAGTTTTCATTCTTCATACATTCCAATGGTTATCAATACCTTTTCTCTAATAACAACCATAGAAAAACTTAGTTTGAAAACATTGACATTACATAACTTTTTCGGAATACATAATTATTATACAAACATATGCTGAAAGAATATAGTTTGTATAGTGCCTTTAAAAACCTGTAATCATAAAATATAGTATATAAGTGAGCTACATTATCTACCACTAGGTTCTTTGAAACTATCACCTTTACTAGACACATTAAACATACTACATATCTTCATAACATGGGGAAGAAATCCTAAAAAGGGGTGATCTCAAATGCTTAGTAAGGGAAAACGAGGGATTGCCGTAAGAATATACATGAGAATAATGGTATGATAATATTATCATGAAAATACAATATCATACGCTGCATATCAATGATCACATAAATAAATCATGTCATAAATTTTGATAGTTTATAAGACATGAATCAAAAGGATTTAAAGTACGAAATCAATGAAAATGTACCATAGGAGTAAGAAAAGTAATTTTGGAATCACATAAGCTTATAATGATTTCAATAGTAGCCAAGGCGTCAAATCCAGGACCTTCTTAGGGGAATATTTCCATTGGTGATCCAGGTGAACCCCTATTCAAACACTACATGGTTGAACTATGTAAACTCCATTTCCATCTATATATTATTAAATTGAGTAAACCATCGTTCTATCCCTATATTACCGAACCATTTAAACCCTAATTCCCACCTAGTATTACTAAACTGATTAGAAAATCATTCATGCCCTATCTATCTCATGAGATATAAATCATTACCCAATGCATCAGAGAGAGATATAGGACCGACCCGTGACATAATGAAATAATACATACATGTTCTATAAGATCAAATATTAACATATCGTAACCAATTTCATGAAATAGTTATCATAAACATTTAAACATATCATAAACTATGGAAAGAGATTTGATTCATAACCATTTCATTATAAACCTAAATTGTGAAAAGAATTAGGTTTCAAACTCATATAACCCGTGAAAGAGAAACCATTTTCCTAAAAATATTACTAATGCAGGAAAAATTGGTTTCATAATGACCATGACATGAATCATTACACATCTATAGAAATGATATGAGTTTAATATTTATATCATTTCATAGAAATTCTAGACTAACATCAATATATTTCATCATTGATGGAAAATAATTTTTATATATTCTCAAAAATTATTTCTTGAGGAAAATATCCATTATTATTTCAAAATAGGCTATCAATACATAAAACAATTTGAAACTAATTTTTTAGAAAATTCATTGATAACGTATAAAGAATAGATTAAATCATTTTAAAACCCCTTTTCCTTTATAATATTTAAAATAAGCTTCATAAAATTTTTAAATCATTTTTCATTATAATCACTTGAAAATTTTAATGAAATCATGAAAATGTTTTAAAACCCAATTCACTAAAAAATCTTTAAAATTTATAAATAAATCATGAATTCATAATTAAAATAATATTTATTGAAATCTTATTTTGAATCTTGAAAATATTTTGAAAACCATTTCTTTGAAAGGACTTTGAAATTAGACATGAATTTTTTTTGAAAATTGTTTTCCACAAAAACCTATAAATGAAGTTTGAATCCTTTTTGAAAACAATTTTCCATGAAAATACTTTTTTTTAAAACATTACTATTATCTTTTTTAACAATGCATATGTATTTTCGAAGCAAAGATGATGGGAAAATCTATATATGTCATATGTGATCAAAAGATAATTCCTTTTTCATGGTAAAAATGATAGGAATGTTATTTGTTTATATATATAAATGAATATTCCCTTGAAGATATTAGTAAACGAAATTAAAGGGTAAAAAATTCACCTAGATATTATAGTTTAATGGTTTAATATTCATTGAATCCCTTTTTATAAAACAAAGAAGTTCAACCGAAGAGAGGGTATGGTCGGGTTTTCTTAAAAACACATTCTTATCTAAAATATGTTCCAATCAGTATAAAATGGTAAAAATACATGTGTATGTCATTGAATAATAAAATATAAGGAAACTCATCATTATTCTTTATATATGAATAATAAAATTTTATCAAAACAATAATAAACATAAATGATCTCCAATAGCAATGATATTTTCTCAATAAACTCTTATAACATTGTATCTAAGGATCATGCTATCCATGTACGGAAATGAAATTAAATGATTTATATAATAACATTATAATATTTAAATTAATGATATGGAGTTTAAAATGGATGTATATACACCATAAAAATATATTTTTGTTGTAAAACATAACATGAGTCTCAAAGAACAAAAATTGAGACCTAATTTGTTTTCCAATTTAAATATTTTTGAATCATATACCCCATTTAAAAAGGATCATCCAATGGGAATGTGAATAACCAAAAATTTATTTAAAATATTCATATAATATTTCATCAGGATGTATAAACGCCACACAAAAAGAATGAGTGTTGAACATTTCTTGAATCCCACAGAAATTAAAAGTGAGATTAAATACCCTTACCTTTTGACTCAACTCTCTTCGCACACCTACAAGATTCTGATATAATAAATATATGATTATTATACATATTTTATAGAATAATATTAATATATCTATAAACATATATGTTTTTGTTATAAAATTATATTACCATATATTTAATTAACCTAAATTATGGTTTCACATCATGTTATATTCTCTTTGATCTTCACATGGGTCATAATTTGTTATATCACTGATCCATATACTTATATAATGAATCCAAAATGTAAAACATGATAAAAATATATGTCTTATCCATTATACGTATATTAAAATAATCTATAACATAATGAAGTATGTAATTGAATACACCATTCATGGAGACAGTATGTTGTATGTACGCATAACCACTGTATCCTTTTATATCATATTGAAAGAATGTATGTAAATAATGTATGTATATATATATATATATATATAATTATTAAAATTATCATTAATATTTCATATATATCATATAATCCCATTAAACCCATCCTTAGTACATTCTATGTGGTGTGTGAATGAATCACATCGCATTGAGGGAGCGGTAGTGCATACTTCCTCAAACAAGGTTTTCATATTAGAACTATATGGAATGCTAAAATATGAGAGTTTTAAAATTAATAAAGATTCATAATGAAATAATAAATATAATATATTACATATATTAATATATTTTCCATCCCAATGGTCACCATGATTGTTGGTAAACGATAAATGAACAATCATCGCTTGGAGAGGCAGTAGTTTATTGTTCACCAAAACAATATTTTCATCTTCAATTAAATGGAGGTGTATGTATATTATGGTATGAAAAAATTTATAACAACATCCTAGTTTATTTATGATATTTTTTTGTAACACTTTTTTGGAATAAAGAGAGTGGAGTGGAATGAGAAGGAAATTAAAAAAAGAGAGATTGAAAGAAGACATTACCTCTTAATCAGGTAACTCCAATTTTTTGTGAAAAAAGGCTTCATTGAGAAGATTTCTATAGAAATATATCCTTCTAGGTCAATGTTACGTGTTTTGGGATGAAATTTTGGTATGCCATGGATGATCATAAGAGGCTCGAGATGTGTGAGGAATGAGTAAAGTGCATTCCTTTTTGTACTGGAGGGGATTTAGAACTTCGGTGAATACCAAATGGTATTAAAATATTGATGACCTATCTGAACTAATTTTCCTAAAAAATGGAAAAATACTATTTTAAATTAGAATAATGGTCTATAAAATCTACATCCACATATAAATATTCTCATTTTTATTATTTAGTTACTTTACTTCTATGATTCCCCAATTTTATCATTTTAGTTTTTATTAAAGCATCTTGTTTACTAATTTAATAAATTTAACCATTAACAATATAAAAAAGGTGATTTATTAGAAAAAATTTATTAACAAAATTATTAAAATTATAAATAATTTATAAAATCAAAGTGTCATTTTTCTATAAATTAATTTCAAAACAATCAGATGTGATGCACTAAAACATTGTTTGAAGCTAGACCATCTTAACAACATATTTACATAATATGAGATATTATAGTAATTATTAATGATTTATTAATCCATTAATATAAAATATTTAATATCTATTAACATTTTAAAGTAATATGTGATAATATTTTATTTTTATAAATTTTAAATCATTTTATTAGATTCATTTTAATTAAAATAACAATAAAGTCTATTTTGAAATTATTTATTTAATTGTAATTTTAATATATCAATATTATTATGATAATATGATATATTTTCATTATAGTGTGTAAAATGTTATATGAATATAAATAATAAACAAATAAAATAATTCAATAAATTAATGTTAAATTTTATATGAATTGTATCATATATTATATTTTATTTATTAACTAAATAATCATTATATTTATGTTTGTTAAGAATTTCATGTACCTAAACCATCTCTAAAAATTAATGATATTTTATTATGATGAAAATAAAAACTATATATTTCAAAATGATATATATAAACTAATATATATCTTTTGTTCTTATGTTAATGATTTATAAAATTTAAAAGTAAAAATTTTCCCTTTTTGTATTTTTTTCTCTCCAATTTTTATAGGGAACTGGTACTTCGCCCGTGCACAAGCACCAGAATATTAATTTATCTTTTAAATCATATGGTTCTACATATAAAATAATTGTGTGGACATAGAAACCAAAAAACAGAAAACAGAATGAAGGCAAAGCAATTTAAACACTGATGTAGAGAAACATCAAATAGTTGAAAGAAAAAATAGATTGTCTGGAAAGATATACGAAGAGGAATGAAAAGGAACAAACATGATTTAAAGATAAAAATATGATGTGTCATAAATTATATATTAATGGAATAAAACATTATTTTTATAGTAGAGAAATAAAAAAACTGATGCGATGGTCCAACACTTTTTTATGATGATTGATTGGAAATTCGTTTCCTGCAACAGTTCACCATAGATCATAAAAAAAGATTAAAATATAGATACTATACAAAAACCACCCACCCAACACAAATGAGTATTAAAATATATTTTCCAACAAAACTGATTAAAATGTTGTTGGAGTTTCTCATTCATAAAATTGATTCAAAATTTTTCAAAATTGCATAGTAATAAAAAAAATTAAGAATTGTAAGTAAAATATATCATTAATTTTATAAGAAACACTTAATAACTGACAATAGTCAAACACCAAAATTAGATTAATGGAAACAACCACAGAAATATATTGAATTATCAGTAGAAACATAACTACATAACAACCATCCTAAAAAGACAATGTAAAATATTTATCGTAATGATGAAAGACAGATATCTCTAGTTATGCATGTAAACATGGATATTCTATGAATAAGAGGAAATATGCTCAAAATGACCATTGTCTAGAGAAATGTAATCATGATATTTTAATATTCAACTGTCAATAAGTTCATAGAAGATGGTATTTTTCTATAACTTCTACTATTTTTATTCCATTTTATAAATTTCACTCCAAACAGTCAACATCAAATACATGGGGAAAAAATTGAATAGTACTTTGACAAAATTTTTCCCCAGTGGACTCATTTTGTATCATATTCAAACAAAATGAAAACAAGTTATTTACCTGTTTTTCTTGAAATGTCCAAACCCATATATATCTAGTACCCTAATTACCGACTTTTCATCTAGGTGATGAGCAATAGAAGTACTATTCACAATCCTGCAAACAGTTTTCAATTTATAACTTTATAACAATTTGATCCCATAGAACAGAACAGAATGAAGAATGAAAACATAAACTGTAAATAACGTTCATTAAAAAACAAATTGAAAATGAATAAAGACCAAGCTTAGCAATGAAATAATATTGATTAAACTACTTTTTCCAATGAATCTTTGCTTACAATTGTAGTATTTAGATGCTAACATATTATGATGGTTTCATCTTGAGTTACAATTATATGGTTGTGGAGTTAATCTGGAAGAGCCTGTGGGTAACTCCAAATTAAATTTAATTACAAAGTCAAATTTCCATAAATCAATCAATGCGTTTGACAACAGGTGGTATTCATACTAGACAAAAAACTTACATGAAAATCTCTATAGTTGTATTTATATGAAACATGAACATTTAATCTTTTGTAGTTGATGAGTCCATTTCATCCACTTTCAGAAATTCAATATTACCTAAATGTAAAACTCCAACAACAACACAGAATATCACATACTGATAATGAAGAAACAATTGAAAAAAGCATCTTACTGTATTTGATATTTTATGAAACAGAACAATTATTAAATATAATTTAACACTGACTTGTCATCACTGGTGCTTATAGATTCTGAAACTAACCTTGAATGGATGATCCATCCTTAAGAGATAAATAATTATAGCCTTTATTGTAGAGGATGATCCATCCTTGAGAGATAAAAACTACTTCAGGGGTTTTATAACAACAGAATTGGAATCTACATATAGCAGGAAAAGATATGCCTAAAATTGCTTCAAGAAAGCTCAAATAGAATAACAAAAAGTACATAGCAAAAAAGGAGTCAAAACCCCAACATAGCTTCACCAAATGATGCTGAAACCCACAAAACATAATAAAAAGTAGTACAGAAGTGATCAGAAATGTTCAAATCATCATGAGAAATCTTCTCCAATTCAAAAGTAGTACAAGGAAACAGCAAGATCACTAATCAGGTCGCGTGTTTGTCAAATATCCATGCATGCATCAACTAAAAGGAAGACAGTCCCTCGACATCTGATCACACACAACTACATAAAAACAGAGACATATCAAAAGCAATATACAGAATAGATTATGTCCAGAAAATCATAGTAGAATGAGGGTAATACAGGTATG
The DNA here is from genome assembly GCA_963277665.1 of Viscum album. Classification (NCBI taxonomy): domain Eukaryota; kingdom Viridiplantae; phylum Streptophyta; class Magnoliopsida; order Santalales; family Viscaceae; genus Viscum; species Viscum album. The sequence goes on from OY728161.1 coordinate 323,470,607, forward strand.
ATGAAGCATCAAGGTCTAGATTACCAAACAACTGAATCAGGTCTTCAAAGTTGTGCATAGAAAGACAAAAAAGCAATGAAGCAGTCAAAGAAAGAGGAAAAGAAGTCAAACACTGCAATTGGTACCTAAAAGAAAGAGGAAAATTGAAAATAACAAATCCAGCCTGAATATCATCTTCACTGTGGCTTGAGTATAAGAAATATTTGTAGTTTTTTTTATATACCCAGCATCAGTATTCAAATATACTCCTAAAGGTACAGAGGTTTCAAGTTCATGTCATGCAATGATAAAATTAATATGAAAATAATGTTGTCTGTTTTATCAAATCATAAATAAATACAATTTCATAAAACAGATTAAAAATTGGAAAGACTAGGCATCCCAAACTTGTTTAGCATGTTTTTTTTATAATTGAAAATGTTAATTGAAAAGTATATTCAGAAAATGAAAAAAAATCATTTAAATATTCAAAATTATAGAGAGAGTAAGAATACTTTCTACTAATTCTGATTCAACATAAACAGATATACCCACATGCATGAATGTGGAAAAAATAAATAAGTAACCTATCTAAGAATGATTAGATTCAATAACACTATAATGATTTTGAACACATTTAGAGTTAGTAAGAGTGTCTAAACAGAAATACACACATACATTGATATGGGGAAATGAAAAAATATCAGGTATATCTACATGAATTTTGGTTGGAATGATGTAATAACATTGAATGAATTATTTGGTAGTAATACCAAATTCAACTGAAAAATGATTCACCATAAAATGAAATAAACACATAGATGGATGTGGGATATTATAAAATGTTTGATGTTCCTGTATGAATAGAGCCAGGATAAGTATACCTGTATAAGATTAGTAAGAGTGTCTGCAACTTAAATCTGCTTTACCATAAATAGAAATTCACAGATACATGGATGAGGGAAAATGAATAATGTAAGTTATACCTATATGAGATTAGTCGGGTATACTAATGAACATTTTTTAATGATCAACTACACCTTTAAAAGCACAATTAGTTTTCTATGTCTGTTTTATAGTAAAATTTATACAACATATGCGGATTTTAACAGTGTCTTAATGTTATAGAATATCGAAAAATAATTTATATACAGTCGAATTAAAATCAAGATTAAAACCCAGATATAGAGAATGAGCAATGAAAGGGTAACATAACATAGTTTCAATGTCATCAAACAAACAGATAGTCTGTCATTTCTAGAATCAGGGCATGAAAAATGAAATACTATTTTAGTACTATAGAAAGGTTTCGTATTTACACAGGGATCCATATTTTCAATATCAGAATCCATGTCATGTAGACTTTAGATGGTGTCTGGAAAATGCGCATTATCCATCCTCGATATAACCAAGGATAAGCAGTTAGTTTCTGTAGTCTGTCCCCCTGTTGAATATTTCCATTATAGGCACGTCGAGGTGAGTACAATGACTTGATGATCTCGAGGTGTCCTCACATTTATACAGATTATATTGAATCTGTTCTTCAATTTAAAAATCATATAGGAGGTTTTTCTACATGATGAAACAATGGCACATTAATATGTATGTAACCATCAAGGAGATGTGTAATTGGTGAAACAGAATAAAATAGTTTATAATAAGAATGAATGTCAGTTGATAAATTTGGAAATATTATAATACTTAATCTAGAAAAGATTATTTTACTTGATTAGATGAGACATCTGAGACCGATATAGCTACTCATGAGCTACCGTAAGAAGTAGAACTCCCAGCATCATGATGTAGCTATAAGGGAATGAATAAAAGATTATTAGACCATAGTGTATCATATTTTGGTTTATATTAATAGAAATATTATAAATTTTACGCATCGTCATGTTTTTCTATCCTACTACCCAACTCTGAAGACCCGCTGTTCGGATGTGTCTGTGTTTTCAGAAAGAGAACAAATAAGTTTGATATAAATAGTGGTATAGTATGTTGAGAGTGCTGAAATTTATTACCTCTTTTTGGTTTAAGGTGTCACTGAAGCTATGAATGAACATTTCATTATCACTGATAAAATGAACTTTGTATCTATTATGTTCAAATGAACGATAATAGTTTTTAATATTGAAAGTAGTTTCATCAATTGAGAATAATAAATTCTTTGACTTGAATACTTCCAACTGAGGAGGGAAACCAAACTCATCATCATCCAAATTTAAAAAAGATAACAGCTGTTAGTTTTCATATAGTGTAAATAAGGTTAGATTTAATAAAAAGATTCTCCTACCTGTATCAGAGCAACTCTTAACTTTTCAGCTATTTCATGTATGAACTGCATAACTTGTTTGTCGAACATAACATCTGAAAATGAGGCTGTATTATCTGCTACCATGAACTGTAGCCTAAATCTGTTCATTGTGTTTTTAAGAAAGAAAAATCAGCAGAAGAAAGTGTTTTTTGGAAGTACCACCGAGTTGAATATTCAAACATTTTACAAATCAAATAGTTGTTGACCAGGCAGTGGTAGTATTAGGAGATAACATGCATTTGTGGCACCATAATCTTCCATCTAAACTGTGAATCATTTTCATGCAAGAGTCACAGAACCCATAAAACCAGTTGTGGGTGATTTGAAACTTTTGTACTGTTGCTGAAATTAAGCATCTTCTAGGCTACAATAAAAGGTTTACAGTACAGAATTTTTAATAAAAAAGATAATAAGTTTAAATTAACCATACTGAAAATTGATATATTATAAGTAAATACATAGTTATAACCTGTTGAACGTTTTTGACATCAGAAATGTATTTTTTGTTAATCCAATATAGTACTTCTATAGTAGGGTATGGAATAGTTTATGGTGGACTCTGTAACTGGGATGGAAATATAAACCCAAACCTAGAGACATTCGTTATAGGGAAAAAAATAAACAGTCATCATATAATTTTTTATAGTTGTGATGCATGAATAATAGAGAACTAAATCTTGGACATATTAACAGTAAACAGTAAATCTATTTGTAAAATGGTCAACATCTGCAATGTCTAGGTTGTACAAAATATTTGTTTCTTGAATAGTAGTTGTCACAATAACAGTTCCTGTATAGTATATGCAAACAATTTTAGTAAACCTAATGTTGAAGATACATATATAAACAACTGATATACAGACAGAAAATTTGTAAATTATGGACAGATACTATCCTGCTGAATTTTTTAACATGGACGAGTTGTAAGATCAAGATGTTATGTGACTCTTTCCATTAATCCAAATAAGCTGACATTTCAGTAGCATAAATGCCCAATAAGCTACATTGAACCTGTAGAACTCTGTAAGGTAAAACATAGCACTGGTTGGTAATTTCATATAAAGTTGAAATGTCACAGTATTACAAAATTTAAATCATTTCTCATCCTCAAGAAGAATCTCCAACCTATTGTTTGAATTTCCCATTGATTGTACTGGTTGGAAGTATCGCAGAAGCCCAATGATTTCTAAACCACAGAAAACAGAAACCATAATTTTCAAGAAGAGTTAGATTGATTTGGAAAACACTATATTGATGACTCTATAAATATTTAAAACATAAGTATATAAATGCACTGTAATTGTAGTATACCTATTTGGTTATATGCAGGTACATTCCTTTGAGAAATGTCATTAAATGAAGTGAAATTAAAACTAAATAGTGGGATTTGTGCATCAGAAGGATGAAGAAATGTTGTTGATGTGAATAGAAATCGACATGCATATCTAGTTTCCAAGTATCATCCTTGATTCGAAGCAATTTTAATGTTTTGAATGTAATAGCATAATCCTTCACTCAGAAGATCTTTGAACATAGAGATAAGCTAACGAATCATAATTGAACATTGTACCTTTGTTCCTGGAAAACATTAAATATAATAGTGGATGTAATAGAGATATAATATTTGATAGAAGACATAGATGTAATTGAACATACTTCTATACAATATGTTTTTAAAAATTTGGTGTTATTAGAAACACATACCTCTATATCTCCAAGTACGAAATCGATAGCAACGACCTTATTGGAGTTTTTTATGAAGAATTTCACCAAATGTTCAACACGCGAACATGTATCTTAAGAAGTTCATTTGACTCAGGTGAAGTCTCGGACAATGGGGTTATTGATCTGGACATAATTGTTTTATTATGTACATTTACAATTACTTTAGAAAGATAACTAATTCATAACATAAAGAATCATTAGAGTTACAGAGACTGCATTGTTTAAAAAAATTAAATGATGAATAGTTAAATTTAATTGATACCTATGACAGGTTGTCAAATATTTCTTTATATACAATATTGTGTGTGAAATCATCAGCTGTGTTATATCTATCGACAACTATTATTTTCAAACCATTCAGTGAGGTGACCCTAGAAACAGCCACATATGATTGACCATGCGTGAACAGATGGCTGCGTAGAAATAACCCAACTGAAGAGAAAGATTTCCCTTGACTCTTATTAATACTCATATCATAACATACTATAAAATGATATTTCCATATTTGTAATTTGAAAGGCCATATATCATCATATTGTGTCATAGGTAATCTTGGAATGAATGCACAGTACCCCGAATGACAGCCAGTTAAATTTTTTGCTCCAATGACATGGTCTCCCAAGTGTGTAACAATAATTTGAGTGCCATTAAATAGACCAACTGATTGATCTACATTTCTTAAAAACATGAATGGAACTCCAATTATCTAGCTAATTTTGTGTGCTTCCAATACAGAGATATTAATACCATTTAAATACCCATAGGTGTACATATTCTCTGGCCTATCAGAATCGAAACTCGCATTGCAAACACTTTCCAAGCTGAAGTAGTCTCTACTTTCAGAATTTTTATGATATATCATGTAGTCATTGATTTCTTGAACAACATCACGTGTTGGAGCTGGAATCACTGTGTACTTTAAAAATTATACATCATTGTAATGATCTATTATTGAAGGATATGTGAAGTAAACAATTCATGCCAATTCATTATAGAATGATTTTAGAAGATAATTTTATGGAATATGAATTATTGATTCACCATCATCAGGTTATCCTGTGTTACCATCACAAATATCTAAAACCCACTTTCAAAATGATTGCAAGTCATCTGAATCATTATTGGTTGTCCCAGAATGCCATCACATATTTTTTTGTTAGAGTTAATATTGTACATCATTGTCAAAGATATGATGACTTAATAATTGAAAAAACAATATCATTTCGGTTACAACCTAGTATAACTGGTAATATTTTACGGAAATCTCCACCCAATAAAATTGTGATACCTCCATATAGTAAACATTCAGTGTTGACATTTTTTTTGTCATTATATATCTCATGATATAGTCAAGAGCCTCAAAGAAGTACTTGTGATCCATGGATGCCACATCCAAAATAATAAGGTTTGTAACTTGTAATAGATGTCCTAACTCACTCCCTCATTGAATATTGCAAACAGATTTCTCATTACCAGAGATTAGAATACGAAATTTAGAATATGTCATCCGTCCACCAGGAATAAGTAGTGATTCTATTCCATAAGAAGCTACTGACAGAACAATACTGCCCTCTAAGTACAGTGAAGATGTGAGTACTCTCTAGAAAAATGTTTACCAGTCCCTCCATATCCATGCAAGAAGAAGAAACCCCCACACGCAGTTGATATTGAAGACAAAATTACATTGATCACATTTTTTTCAATGGAAAGCATACCCTGTAAAGTTATGTAATCATTTCGAAGATCTTTTTTGTTGTAGTTTAGTTCATCCGAAACATAATGATTTGTATGAGTATCAATTACAAATTTAGGAACATGCATAGGGGTAAAACACTAAAGAGATCTATCGTTGCTTCGTAAAATGTCATCTATTTCTTGCAGAGCAAACATGTGCTCCTCTTCATCAGTGAGAGTAAAATATATATAAAAATTGAAACATATTGAGAATATTTCTATAGAAAGATATTCTTCTAGGTCAATGTTATGATTTTTTGGAAGAAATTTTGGTAGGCCATGGATGATCATAAGAGGCTCGAGATGTGTGAGGAAGGTGTAAAGTGCATGCCTTTTTGTACTAGAGGGGGAGTAGAACTTCGTTGAATACCAAATGGTATTTAATAATTGGTGATCTATCTGAACTAATTTTCCTAAAAAATGGAAAAATACTGGATTAAATTAGAATCATTGTCTATAGAACCCACATCCACACAAAAATATTCTAATTTTTACTATTTAGTTACTTTACATCTATAATTACCTAATTTTATCATTTTAGTTTTTATTAAATCATATTGTTTATTAATCTAATAAATTTAACAATTAAAACTATAAAAACTAGGATTTATTAGAAAAAATTCATTAACAAAATTATTATCATTATATATAATTTATAAAATAAAAATATGATTTTTTTGTAAATTAATTTCAAAACAATCGAATGTGATACACTAAAACATTGTTTGAAGGAAAACCTTCTTAACAACACATTTACATAATATGAGAAAATATTGTAATTAGTAAAGATTAATTAATCCATTAATATAAAATATTTAATATCTATTAACATTTAAAAGTAACAGGTGATAATATTTTATTTTTTTCAATTTTAAATCGTTTTATTAGATTCAAATGAATTAAAATAAAAATAAATTCTATTATGAAATTATTTATTTCACTGTAATTGTAATAAATCAATATTATTTTGATAATATGATATGTTTTATTTATAGTGTGTAAAATGTATTTTAATCTAAATAATAAATAAATACAACAATTCAATCAATTAATTTTAAATTTTATATGTATTGTATCATTTATTATATTTTATTTATTAACTAAATAATCATTATATTTATGTTTGTTATAATTTCAAGTACCTAAATCATCTCTAAAAATTACTGATATTTTATTATGTTGAAAATAAAAACTATATATTTCAAAATGATATATATAAATTAAAATAGTATCTTTTGTACATTTATTAATGTTTTATAAACTTTAAAGTTAAAAAATGTCCCTTTTGTCTTTTTCTTTACCCATTTTTATAGAGAATATCCATTTAATAATATCACAATACAAATATATTTATTACCATGTGGAATGATGGTAAAAAAAATCAAACAATGGACTTTGGACAACTGTACATGTCATTTTGGTATTTAATATAAATTTATAGTCACTTATTAAGCTTAATAATACCTTAACCACCGTAATTAGTTTTAATCACATTCCGTAATTAATTTTGTAAAATAATTATGTTTACATTATTCAAAATAAAATAAAACTAATAAAATTATTTTATTAATTATTATCAAAATTGTAATCACTAAGTTCAGAAAATTATGATTAAAGCTAATCCCATATAAGGGGAGAAATAACAGTGTTTAATAGGTGAAAACTTCTAAATGTTTGATATTTTTTTATTCAATTAAAAACTAGAGTTGATACAAATGAATTTAATATTTTTAGTTGATATTATATTCATCTAATGTGACATTAAACCATATTTATAATTTCATTTATAATTAATAATTTAATCAACATAAACGTAGTTTTTAACTAAAAATCAGTACCTTTCACTATAAATAAAAAATATTATTTCTCAAAAAGATATACAAAATTAATCCTAGGATATTTTCAATGTAATGAATTAAAAAAGTACTTTCATTTATCCAATAAAATTTTTAAAGGTGTCTAGATTTTTTTTTATTAAAATCTATTCATTCAAGAAAACAATATTTTTAACTAAAAGAGGATATTACCCAAGATATCATATTTCATTATCAATATGATTTATCTATATAATAAAAAAATTTAAATTAATTTATTAATATTTTTAAAGGATAGGTTAAAATTATAATATTTTAATAATTAAAACAATAAAAAGATATGTTTCATAAAAACTCATTGTTGTGTGCATCGTATGCCAAGGCAATGTTGCATGTAGTGCAGGCCAAGTTGGTATTGCATGGGAATGGAATTTTTGACATAGTGTCATCGTAAATATATATATATAATTAAATATTTATATTTAAATTTTAAATGAAAAATATTTAGAAGTCAAATTAAATAGAAAAAAGTAAATCTTAAAATACTGGGGTGTTACAATATGAACATACAATCATTATTGAAACATTATAATATCCCAAAAGTGATGTTATAAATGATATAAAATAAATAAATGAATATATATATATATATAATATTAAAAATAATTTGTTCTTATGTTACTTGATTTATTTTATAAAAATTTTTGGAATCCTCAAGAACGAGTATTATATTACTTATGTTTTGAAATAAATTATATAAACAATGAGTCACTTACATATCCTTATGGAATTATTTTAATATATATAGTTATATAAAATAAATAAAATTAATAATCATGAAAATAAATAATGTAAAAATTCCATCATAGGGTTTTTGGATTCGATTTTTTAATATAGAGTCCAAAATAAATTTTTACAAATTAATAAACAAAACACCTCTCTTTATATATAAATACCCACCCATCCTTAAACTCGTAATCACCAAAAAACCAATTAGATTAATGTTCTTCTTAAAATCATACACAAATTTAGATTGTAATGTGATCTTAGTCACTTATTGAGCTCATCTAAATATTTTATAAGTTTACATTAAACATAAGAGGATTCTCTCATGGTCATCATTATTAGCAAAGTTTATTTTTTTATTCCATTTTAAATGATATTTTTAATTTAAAAAAATGTTTTCAAAAATAAATTTTTATTAATATATTAATTTTATAAAATTATAAACAACATAAGATATCATTAATCTCATCCATGAACCATTATATAAAAACATTATGACAATGAAATTATCCTACAATTTTCCATTCGAAAAAGTTGTTTATTGAATAACCACCATTGTTTCCACTCAATGATATTAAGAAATATTTACATATCCTTTGTTGATAGGATACTAATATTTATTTAAACTATACACCTTAATAATTGGATTAATTTTGATGATATTTGGTCTTCTATTGTATGGTATATCTAGAATAAAAATCCACTTAAATGATATAAATATGGTGGTTTCCCTAAAATTATATATCACTCGAATGCATTGTCTAATTTATTAATCAGTTTATACCATGAATTGTTCGTGGTTTTTTATATTATGAATAAAATTTTATGATGTATTATATTTTTCTATTGAATTTTGTTTATGATTTCACGTTTTATGGTGTTTCCCCATTACTTGAAGTTACTATCTTATATCTTCCTTAAATGACTAATTTAATGATTCTAAATTCTTTTATGTAAACAAAATATTCCAATTGATTCACATTTATTACATTAATAATGTTATTATTGGATTATTACCTTGTTTTTCTTTATAAATCACCCATTTCTTCTACGCTTCCCTATGTTTCCCATGTTGTATTCGAAGATCTATGGAATGTAATGGAAGTAGTTTGTGTTTAAAATGATGTTGTAATAACAATGATTGCAGTTATTTTGCATCTATATAATTAGAGTGTGTAAATAGGCTACATGTTATTTCTGTATTGTATTGAGTGTATGTTTATGTAAAAATTATTAAATTATAGTGCATTAATGTTTTGGTTTTTGATAATTTGTATAGATAATGAGTTGTTATTTTTATGTATTTTGAATATAAAATATTATTGAAAGAAATAGATATAAGAATAAAAATATAGAAACATCAAAATTTATGGTAATTTATAGAGTAAGTTGTTTTTTAGAATCTATATTGTGATCATGAAATTACAAGTTGGTGTAGTTCTGGTGTAGTTTAACCTATCAATAATAACACCAAAATGGTGAATCCTGCATTAACTTGATCATCAAATGCCATATAATAAATAAGCCTTGTTCAATACCTTACCCCACACTCCTTAGGGTTATTTTTTCAATTAAAAAGATCCTTACAATCCAAAAAGTATGAAAAAAATTTCACCTAAATCAATATGTTAGGAATTAGACCATAGAGAACATCGATTTAAATATTGAAATTCATTTGTAAAATAATTAATGTTTTTTTGGGTGATCACATTAATGTTTCCTGTTTAAATATTTTAATTATAAAATCATGATAATTAACATCCATAATATTATTTTTTTATTTTAGATAATGTATACAAATAGGAAGGGCCATTGCAACCTCAAATGTGATTCCATGAAAGGCATTCCAAATTTATATTATAAAACAAAAATGATATGGATTTGGGATCATGATGAAAATAATTATACAATTATCTCTTGCATTGAAAATAATTATGATCCATTTTAAAATATAAACTCCCCATAAGAAAGATAATCTTTCAATTGGAAACACTATGTAACAAAGTCCCCAATCACTTAGTGGATCTTATGATCCATTAATTACAGAAAAATAGATCAACTCCACCGAAAATATTACCACTAAATATATATTTTTGGAGAAAGATATGATTATTTAAGGTATTTTTCATATGGATTTAGAATCATATCAATGGTGGATGTTGATCAAAATAAATATCCCATGTATGAGATCAACATGTCAGATTGGAAATATTTCTTGATCTCTTCATTAAGAAAAATATATTCATCATATCATATAATTTATTATAAAATTTTATTTCTTAGTCCAAAATGAAATGAATAATTATTCATCAGGGTGTAAATATAGACCATCACACAAAGGGAATGATTCGGTCAACACACAAACTATTTTCCAATATCTCAACTATAAGGAAAATGGATATGATGTGAATGAATTCAAAATGTCTTGGGTCGTCGATAATAATATATCAAACAAACCTCCATGGTCTAGTAAAAAATAATGAGGTTATTCAATCACAATAAATAAGCTACTTCTAAATAATTTCATGTGGATAAGAACCCTAGTTTATCAGTCATTGATTCAAAATATAATATTTGATCCTTATTGTACGCATTATTTTATACCACATAATATTAATATAACAATTGAACCACAACATTATATTATTGAAGTATAGATATTATTAATAGTGAGAAATTGGGATATTATTGGATCCTAGTTATATAACTTCTCCCATATTCATTTTTGTGAGAATAACATCCCAGAAAATCATGTGATATGCCATTTAGTAGATATCAATGGAAATTTTTGTATAGAAAATAATTATTAAAGACAAAATAATAATCAATAGAATAAAATAAATAAATATACCCAAAAATATTCCTCTAATTATATACTTTTTTAGGGAATAGGAAGAATCTATTTTAGAATCACCATCTCAAAAATGTAAATGGTTTATTTTTGAGAGATCATTTATACCACTAATTATTTAAACTAAGGAAAAATTATACTAAATTAAATGACACATTTAAGAAAATATGTTGATTTGTTACCTAAATAATTATATGGTCTTCCTTTATATTTATAAGTTTGGTACACATTAGATCATATATCATGATCTCTACCAATATCCATGACTCCATAATGAATAGCCACTATTGAAATCGGGGAGTTGAATATGAAATTACATGAGAATATAAATATATATATATATATGACCAAGGGATTTAATTTCGAAGGAAAATTAATTTTTCAAAAATAATAATGTTTTGGAAATTCAACTTCAAATTGACTATCATTACGTTAAAAAATAATTATAAACGGAAGGTATCCTCTACCTCTGATTGATTTTTTTCATTCTCAATACTCATATTTATCTAAAATTGATATTATGTCATGATATTTCCAACTAAATTTGATGAATGATCATATCTATATGAAAAATTGTATTCTACAATATGTGGACACTACAAGTTCAGTGTGATTCTATTTTGATTCACTATTTCTACAACTATTTCCTTGATTTAATAACTAATGTATTTATGGATTACTTAAATATATTCTCTGTAGTATTTCTATATATTATTATTGTCATATAAAAATTAAAGGAGGAACATGGGATACTTTTAATTTTATTTTGAGGATCATACATAAGAAAAAGATATTTGTTAAAAATAGATGACATATATTTTCATTGGGGAAAGTAACATTCTTAGGTAATGTTTTTCCCCAGTAGTGGAATATAATTATATTCATAAAAGAGGAAGAAATTTTTGGATAACCAGTAATATCATATTTTATGATGATCTATATATTACAAGGATTATCTGGGTAATATCATCAATTTCTGAGAAAATTATCTTATGTTTCAATCCCAAAGACTATGATAACCCAAAAATGAGAGGATTTTGTCAAGAACAACGAATGAAACCGTAGAATTAAAGAGTTAGTGAATATTTTAATTAATATACCTTTACTTTTATTAACTATCAACAGAGGATGATTTTTGATCTATGAATATATTTCCAACAAAGGCATGGGATGTAGACATATGCATGGTGACACAGTGATATCCCATGACAACCACCAATTAAGGATTCATTAATAGAACTAATCAACAAAAGATCTAGTATTGGATACAATGATCATCACATTGATGATTTAGAGAAATTATTTATATGGGGTGAGGTGTTACATATATAGGGATCATAAAATCATTAATTATATATTTACTTTAAAATAACATTGTATGGAACAATATAGGTGTTATAGATTATCAAGAATTATAATTTTTCAATCCATTACCATCCGTGATAAAAGAAAAATGATGTAGATGCCCATCAATGGGTTGATAATGTAACAGTATACATAGAGAAGATTGAATAAAATCCATTATTCCTAATCATGAAATGGATTGACATGGATAGAATAAAATTATATTTATCGTACAATTCCATACATCATGTGATGTTCATTATGTCATACACTGATGATGTGGAGCTACATTTAAAGGTATAAAATATTCCATATTTCAATATTTATAAAATGGAGTTATAAGGTTTAGAACCTAGAAACATATCCTATAAAATCCGGATCTAAATCGGGAAATATTCAATTATGTGTATATCATATGCATTTATATTCATCTAGGAATATAAAAGATATATAGATTTATAGATATAATTTTCCTATGGGGTAACATGATGAGTATGACTGAGAAATTTGCATCATCATAATTGGTAAGACAAAAAATCATTTCCAAATAACATCATTATAATTGTGGGAGGAAACCATTTCCCATACCATTATAAAAACAGAAAACAGAACTGTGGACTTAGTCATAGTAATCCACTATTACATATAATGTTATTAACACCATCTAGGTCATATTTGATCATCATGGAATGTCGTATAATTTCATTATTATAAAGAATTATCTCTGTCTTTAACCAATAACCATGATATATATAATGGAAATGGTAAGACTCTATGTAGTTTACCAATCTTATTTTCGTATGGAGAGCTTATGTCTATCTATAGGTTTTGGAAATGACTTTAGTAAGACTATAGAAATACATATGTGTCAATTTTCATATTTTCCCTTATATGGGATTCAATCATTATGAACCATTCACACTCTATAGGACATAATGAGATCATCCTCAAGGTAATTTCATTAATGTTCTAATCATGACCACCCCATGTGAAATTTTAATAAGTCATAAATATGTATTTAATGGTTATAATTGAACATTTGGAGGTTTTTATGGGTTGTGGTTTCACAATCTAACATTGTAGACTTAGGATAGAGTGTGCGTGAATTGGAGACATAATATTATCCAGGTGATGATAGAGAAGATCATACCTATTTAATATCTTATTTATTATTGAAAAAATTTATAGAAATGATATACATACAATAATCAATGATATATGGATATTGAAGTTAGAGATATGTGTTTCTTCATATATCACCATGGAAAAATTTCACGAGGCATTGGGATAAAGGGAATGAATAATCCATGATACATTGTCCCTCGAAAATATCCTTGATCATATAATATTTATGGATTGTATTCTACAACTCTAACATAATATATCCCTTGTAAATGAGTCCTTCTATGTATCCCTCTTAAGGAAATAAATGTTGAACCCTCTAATATATATTGAATATTGATGTTTTACCCTAAGAGAATTTTATTTCTTTTGAATAATATTTGGTGAAGAACACAAAATGTTGAGAAAATGTTCTATGAATGATAAAAACTAACCTGGTCAAAGGGATGCCTCTAAAAACTCATTTAAGTATTGAACATGAGAACAATAATACGAGATGAAACACATCAACCATTGCATATTATAGTGTATGAAATGAAGTTTCAAGAGTGAAATTTATAATGTGGGCCAGAATAAAATGATAGATCATTTATAAATGAAATTATCTTATTTAGTGGATAAATTTATTGTTATGTAAGGTAGTTTTATAAATGACAAGCACTATATGATTATTTTGGACCATTATAAAATATTTCATGTTGAATTTTATCAATATTTTGGAATCATAGATATTGATTAGTTATTCTTTTTACAGTTTTCGTTAAGGTTTATATATATTAAGGTTTAATATTTAATCCCATTTGAAATTATAGAATAAGTGATGACCATGGATAGTAGGATCATACATTATAAATACAATTAATAAGTCTTTCTCAGTGAGGTAGAATCACTAAAATTTTCCATTGATGAAACCCAATCTCAAAATCATAGATAATTCATGAGTGAAACTTTATACATTATTTGTTCTATCATAATTTGATGATGAAACAGACCATATTCATCGAATAATAAAAAGAAAATAACTTAATCGAACACCTTAATGTTACAACATGTGCTGGTTCAATAAGGGTTTACCTATCAAGATGATAGAAATATTACTTTTTATTTATCATTCATAATTATATAATGAGCACGATCCTAAAAAACATTATATCATTCTGCCATTAACAGAGGCTTTAGTGATTCCACGACTATCAGTGGAAGACCAGTACTTCAATACCTCTGGTTACCCCCCCTCCATTAGCTAATATTTACTATTGAGAAGGACTCCTCCGCTTCAATCCAATAAATCTTCTCTCGGTAATTCCATAATGTAGGTTCTTCTCCAACCACCTCCAAATTGGTCATTTCACCTTTCCCCAATCATTAAGATCTGACTTCGGGATCTCCAATATTCTTTAGTGTATGGGACACTATAAATTGATTTTCACATATAATTATTCTTGGAAAAAATTTAGTTTCAAAAATTGATACAATTTAATAGTTATGGTGTGGAAATTTCTCCCCTCTATTTAATCAGGAACTATATCATCCACTACAGTCTTGAAGCTCTAGATCAAATCGTAGTTCTTAATTAGGTAGATTTTGGTGTTGATCACTGCATCAATAATGGAATTGTGGTGAAATGGTACCAAATTCAATAGTATTTCAGTAATTTTACCTTGATCATATTCCACCAGTCGAAGAAATATCTCTTCAATGGGAAATATGCCTCATGTGGTCATTTGGGTCATCCTTCCAACCCCCAAACCCACCCCCTCTATTTTAGACCCCTATATTCCATCATATAATAGAATAAAACATGAGTTATTTTCTATATGTGTATGATAACATGCTCCAACATCAAGATGTAGGGGTGTATTGTATTTCATCAGAGATCAATTTATGCTTCCACTGTTATGTCTCACATCTTTCCTTTAGATGGTGAAAATGTCTCTTCATGGAAACCCTTATTATACCAATATCATACTCTTTTCGATTCTGTATGCCACATATAAGGTGCCTCCCTCCAAATATATTTAATGAATATATAAATATTTCTACTCCTCTCCTCATGCATGGATCTCCTCCAAGGGATCCCTCAGATAAAATGATGTTGTTTCCAATTGTGGTGCCTACTGGTCCAACACTTTATATTAAGGTAGATGATAATTCCTCAACATAGACTCCCTAGACCCCAAATTCCATTCTTAGTTTCCTCAATCATTTAATTCTTTTCTGACCCTTTTTTATCCTCAAAAATTTACATGTGAACACCATGTTGTGTTATATTTTTTCCACTTCCCTTTACATTGATCTCCACCCTATGATTTTTTTTCATCTAGTCATTTATTTCCTCCATCTTCCAAAGTGATTACCCAAGATCTATGCCTTAATAACCATCAATTCCTCATCAAAGGTTAATTTTCATCCAACTGGTACCCATTATTAGTGTCTGTAAAAACATTATCTCCTCCCCTTTTTCCTTATCAAATTTCTCCAGTGCATAATTTCATTTCAAATAATGATTATATTTCAGAGATATATCTCCACCATTTTGTAAATACCCAATAGATATCATAACAAATACGAAAAATCCTCATACATATACAAATTCCAAATTATCACCAATACCCAAGGCTAAATCCTTGGGTCTTCTTCTTCTGTGATCAATTTCCTCCACCTGTACTCTTGAGGCCTAGGGGCCTTGGTGAAGTCGTATTTCCATTTTTATGAGCTTCATCATAATAATTTATCACTAGTTTTAGTCCTCTATCATATGAAGCATTCCTCAATGACCCCTAATATTCCTCCCAAAATTGGGATCCATAACAACATTCGTAGAAAACAATTTAATCTCCATATTTGTATTTTAGAGAATATCTCCCTTCTTGGTGAGAAACATGCTATATCCAACCAACTTATATCTGCAAAGGGATGTTCATAGAAACTATGTTTCCATATATCCTTTATTACTGAAAAATGTGATGTAAGGGAGAGGTAAATCCTTTGGTTAAATTACATAATATCACATTTAGGAGATATGGAATTGCTCATTAATGGATATTTTAATTCAGTACTGGATGAGATTTAGAAAAGAGGGATAAGAAAATACCTTAGGAATTATTGACATCAGTATTTTGATTTCATATCATAGATTTATCTTTTTTGACATCTGTTACTTGAGAGGACCGGTTTGGAATATACATAACCCTAAGAGGGGGGGGGGGTGAATCAGTGTTGGGGAATTTTTAAACCATTTCCAACTTTTATCTCTGTACTTCTTGACCTATTACGATCTTGATTCTCTTATTATATTTTCCCTTTTGCATGAAATAATTAAATTCCATAAAAATATGCACATGATATTTTTACAAGGTTCACCACTCAATAAGAGTAGCTACATCCTTGCCATGAATTGGAATTACTAGTGCATGGATTATCCACTATAATGTAATATTTTTTTTACAATGGAGTGGCTAGGAATAAAATAATCTAGAGAGTTTAAGTCCCTACACATTGGAGGGGGGTGGGAAATAATCATCTTCCATGGACTGGTGACAGTCTAGTCCAACATGCAGCCTCTAGCTGGTTCTTTATACTACCTATAGAGACGGTCTTCTTCCTTCTTGATAAGGTAGGTTCTTCTCTTGGTCCTCTATTGTATTCTTCACTTGATTACTTACAAAGTAGTAGGAAATAATTTTTTCATTCATTCATTCTCTTCTTCCCTAATGCAACACCAACTGAACTATACTTCTTCTTTCTTCTTCTTAGTGCAATAACCAACTGCACTAAATTTACTCTTTCTTCTTATTAGTGCAATAACCAATGTAACTAAATCTTATTCTCTTTTCTTGGCCAGAATCACATATACCAATGTCATTTTTTCAGAAACTGAGGATCATCTCACATAGCTTCATCTGAATTAAACTGCCATAAAAAATTTTAGGCATCAATTGTGTATATTGATTTCTTCTTCTTATTCATCATCATCAATGAAAAAATAGATACAATGAAACCTAATATTCTTTACACATTCTCTTTCAGTGCAAAACCACATGCATTGATCACTTCTTCTTCCTCTTCTTTCTAGAATCACATGTTCTAGATTTCACGCCAATCCATACATTCATGCCACCTAATTGCACACCATAACATGCGTGCCAAAACATGCATGACAAAACTTGCGTGGAAAAACATGCGCGGCAAAACATGCACGACAAAACATGCGCGAAAAAACATTAGCAGAAAACACATGCGTGGAAAAACATGTGCGCCATGTGAATAACCCTCAGCTTGCGTGCCACTAAAGCATTCCCACTAGCCTCTACTTCTTGCGTGATCAGAGCTCCAATATTCTCTTATGTGTTGAGCATTAAAAAATGAAGAGGTTATTCATCTATTTATAGGCATTTATGGTCAAGTGATGGGACCAAACAAGAACATTGATGAAATGCAGTATATACCTAATAGTTTAAAGTCATGTGGGACATGGCAGCATAGTTTAATGACATATGTATCAGGCATATATAAGAGAGATGAGTTTCAAGAGGTAATGTGCACGACACGATAAAGCATACTTGACGTGAATGGGGATGAGTTCCACATCACACCACATTCAATTACATGAAATAAACCTCAGGCCAAGGGTCCAGAAAATATTTAGAGAATATGGGGTGGGAGAGACTAGCTCTATGTTAAGCTAGACCCAAGTCCTGATGTCTAGGAATTCATATGTATCCCTGAGGATTGGAATCAAGCTAGATGTATTTCTTCATGATGAAATATAAGGAGATCTTTGTTTAAGGTCTTAGAGCTCAGACCATAGAAAATTTGACACTCTTAAAACAGAGCACATATCATGCTCTGGTCCATAATCCCATGTGAGTCAAAATCACTGTGGGAAACAAGGGAGGAAGGGTTATTTGAAAAACATGGGACATTCCTAAAGGGGAAGTCAGTGTGGAGCCCAGAATGATTCCCTACTGTTACATTGTCCTCCTAACGTGTAACTGCGAACTGAGGGACAGTACCAGGAGCATTGAAATTACACATGGACTTGTTAGGGTGGAAAATGATGTGAATAATTTAATTGACATTTAAGGCTAGAAGGGGTTGGAATGATGATGGAGGATAACTGTTGACCATGTTCGAAACACAATATCCATATCATGGAACCTAAAATTGGAAAAAAAATGTGCTTCGACCACTGACCGTATTGGCAACATGGGACATGTATCAATTTAATGTTCAAACCCCCCGAGGATGTTTTCTTGTAATTGTAGGGGATCGCTTGGTCCGAGCATCATTGCTATTTGGGGGTCCCTTCTGATGTGAAACATAATGAAATCCAAAATTAAGGGGAACATGAAGGCTAAAATTAGGTGAAATAATGTCGAGGTAGAATCTGACACTCCATTCCCTGAACCAGCATACTCCTTGGCACATTGGCGAATCACCGAAGAGGGTTGAGGGACACAACATAGGATTAGTCGATTTGAAAATATAAGTGTATGGAATGGGAGAGAAGGATGCACATGAAAGTGAGAGGTATGTGGTGTAGTTGTTATAAACATGACGTGAATGGGAAACTAAGCCCATACCACACCACATACCCCTCCTAAAAAAATGCATACCAAGGGTGCACTATGATATGGGAGGAAACTAAGTGATAGGGCTGGACCCAATGATTAGATGTTCGGGCAGTCCTATATATCCTAGAAGGGTGGGAATCAAGCCATATATAGATCTTGTAGAAGGATGTTGTGCAGTTTTATCATCATGCAGTAAGGATGGTGGTTCTCTTAGTTTAAAGTAGAAGGGCTTGGATAGTTTTCCTAGTTTATGGTCATATGCATGGGAAAACTGAGTAAAGGGGATGAATCATTGTGCCCATGGAAAACCACAAAATGGAAACAGCGATAGAGGATAATTTTTCACCATGTTCACAACACAATATCATTATTTGTGTGACCTAAGGTCTGGGTCAAACAATTGAGAATCAATCATTAAACATTTTCACAACATGAGACTTGTATCAATTTTTCATTTGAAATCCACCAGGACATTGTCCCATAATGGTATGAGAGCCCTTTTCCTGACCATCCATTCCATTCGGGGGTCCTTTTGGATCAATAAGATGATGGGAACCCAAATGATGGGGCTTGTGCAGCATGGGGGGGCCTGTGCTAGCTTAAAAAATGATAAATGAAGGAATGTAAGAAAGGGGGTATGTGCAGTAAGGAAAAGTATCCCGACGTGAATAAGTATGCGAGTACATACCACACATCACACTCCCAGATGAGAACACATGCCTGAGGGCTGAAATAGTCGAGGGACCTGAGGTTGGGTATGCCGACCAACTATAACCTGATGTCCTCTCATGCGGGTACTGCTCAGGTCAGCTCTAATGTCCATGAGGGCAATGATTCATTTGGGAAAGAAGGAGTAGGACTAGGCTCTTCCCATCATGTAATATGTTTGACATCTGGAATGACACTCCTGCCTGAGGCAAAACGAATCATGAAGAGACAGTTGGAAAAAATTAGACACTACACTCAATTTATGGGACATATGGGGGTTGTGAGAGTGACAAATGATAGTTGCTGACCAGGTTTGATACACAACATCCATATCATGCAACCTGAAATGGGAATAAAAATGATTTTCAACCTGTGACCATATTTTCAACATGGGGAATGTATCAATTTTTTGTTCAAAATAATCGAAGGTGTTGGCCTTAAATGATTGAAGCACCCATGGGCTGAGTATCTATATCGATCGGGGGCCCTTTCAGATATGAAAGTTAATGGAAACCAAAATGATGGAGTTTGTGGATCATAAATATTCCCGTGCAACTTAATGTCATGCTAGGTAGTAGAAGAGGTGGGGATCTTTATGGAGGAGGGATACATGGTGTAGTCATGATGAGATCGACGTAAGTGTGGAAAAAGGCATGTATCACACCATGTTTTTCGACCTAATGGGTGATCGTGACATATGGGTCTTGGCCTATGGATGAAATTTTTTGGAATTCCTACATATATCATAA
Source organism: Viscum album (assembly GCA_963277665.1). Taxonomy (NCBI): domain Eukaryota; kingdom Viridiplantae; phylum Streptophyta; class Magnoliopsida; order Santalales; family Viscaceae; genus Viscum; species Viscum album. Next base: position 323,491,312 of record OY728161.1, read on the forward strand.
GCATGGAAATCAAGCCATATGTAGTTCTGAAGGCCATGCAGTTTAGCATTGTGTAGTGAGGACATGCGATTAGAGAAGAACGATGGAGGTTACATGGTGAAGTCATTGTAATCCTGACATGAGTGGGGATAAAAAATCCTAGACAACACCATGTGTGATCCTCCAAGAGAGATATTCCCAGGGTAATATTTAATGAGGATACATGGGGCTGGAATCGAGATGAAGAATCCGAGCATTTCTACGTATACCATGAGGATGGGAATAAAGCCACATGTAGTTCTTTCAGTTTAACTTCTTGTAGAATGAAGCATTGTTTAATGTCATTCGGGATGATGTAAATTTTAACATCATGAGGGGAGACATACAGTTTAACATTATGTGTGATGACATATAGTTTAACGTCAGCCAGGACGACATAATGTTTATCATCATGTAGGATTACATATAGTTTAATGTCATGTCAGACGATATGCAATTTAACGTCTTGTGGGAATACATATAGTTTAACGTCATGTGGGATGGAATACAGTTTAACTTAATGCGAGATGAAATAGAGTTTAACGTCATGTGGGATGACATACTGTTTAACGTCATGCACGGTGACATATAGTTTAACGTCATGCGTGATGACATTCAATTTAACTTCATGTGGGACAAAAAGAATTGTAACGTCATGTGAGACGACATATAGTTTAATGTCAGGAGGGACATTTATTGATAATGGTCAGGTGGATAGTTTAAGGTCATGCGGGAAAAAAATGCAGTTTGGGGTCATGCGTGACTGTATAATCTATTGTCATGGGGGACCATAATATAGTTTGGGGTCATGTAGGACCACATAGTTTAAGGTCATGGGGGACCGTAATGCATTTTGGGGTAGTGCATGACTATAAATATTAAGGGCATGCGGGACCATAAAACACATTGGGGTCGTGTAGGACCATACATCTTAAGGTAATGTGGGAACATAATGCAGTTTTTTGTCATGCAGGACCTTACAGTTTATGGTCATGTGGGTCCACAATCCAGTTTGGAGTCGTGTAGGACTGTACAGTTTACGGTCATGTGGGACCATAATGCAGTTTGGGGTCATGTAGGACCATTCAGTTTTAGGTCATACATGACCATAATTTAGTTTGGGGTCATGTAGGACCATATCGTTTAAGTTCATATGGGATCATCTAACTCAGTAAATGTATTGGTTGAGGAACGTGGCATTTGTGGGAGGAGTTATTCACTCACCATTCGTGCTAACTCGGGAGTATGCGCCATTGTAGTAAATGATGTAAATGATGTAATGTCCTCTTTTTGACTCCAACATGGGTGGTTTCCAACAAGGTATCATTGGTGTCCTATGGGGAAATACTATGTCTCCGTGAAAGATGGATCAGAGGTGAAATTTCATTCTAAAATCTCTATCTATCTTATTTGGATGCCTTTCCAGATTGTTCGGGATATGAAGCATGTTATCATGAACCACTTCTATCACATCCAAATGGATTTCAGCTACTTTAGCTGGCGCATAATGATCATAGACAGTTGTGCGCAATGAGGGAAAATGAATATGGATGGGCAGGATAACCTCTGGTTCATAAACCAGGGAATTAGGGGTCACCTTGGTGGAATTACGAGTCATTGTCTGATAAACCCTGAGGGAGTTGGGGAGCTTGTCTGACCAACTATTCTTGTTCTGACCAACCATTTTCAATAGAATGATAGAGAGGGTTTTTTTGAACGCCTCAATTTTTCCATTTTCTTGTGCATGATAGTGATATGTATGGATAGAACATATGTTTTACTTATCATTCAGTTTCTTCAGCTCATCTAAAAAGAATATTGTGCCATTATAGGTGAGGGAGGTGTAGGGGAATCCAAATCGGTAGATGATTTTGGAGCTCACAAAGTGAATGATAGAATGGGCCATAAACTCATTGAGTGGAACTACCTCTGCCCACATGGGGAAGAAACCCATAGCAGTCATGATGAACCTATAATGGTGAGTTGTCACCGGTGTATATGCCACGACGATATTGAGTCCCCAATCACCAAATGGACAGTATAACATGGTAGTGTGTAGAGTCTCAGATGGACTATGCCTAATGATGGCATGAATTTTGCATGCATGGTACCTTTTGTAAAACTGAAGGTAGTCATGGATCTTAGAGGGCCAAAAATATCCAAGTCTCTGGATATGTGAGATAGTTTCGGCCCGGTCTGATGACCATTGCAGGAACCAGCCCGAACCTGCTACATGACTTGGGAAATCACGACCCCTTTAATGATACAGAGGATAAACCCATAAAACCTCTTCTTGTAGAGGATCTACTCACAAACAACAGTATCATGGAGGGTAAATTGTAACACATGGTGTCAAATTCGCTCACGATTCGCCAGATCTACATGGAGATTTCTTATTTCGAGGTACTTGATATAATCGGTTCTCTAGTATGGAGTCACATTAATAACTGCATGTGGGGATGATGGGGGTCCTAACATGGAGGCATCAATGGTAAGATGGATTACCAGCGTGTTGTCACCATCTTCTAGATTGACGGGAGAAATGAATCTCCCGTGTGCCATGTGGATAATCATATCACACTGTTCAGGCATAGCAAGTGATGTAGCTAGGCTATCCAGGGCATCATATGTGCCATTCTGAGATTGAGGGACATGAGTAACATCTGTCTAAGATGATAACATGTCCATTTGATGGAGAGTGCATTCCAACATTGGTGCGAGTTCTGGATTTCTGGTGACATAGTCACTATTGATCTTCTTGACTACTAGTTTTGAGTCCTCTTTCACATGTAAATGGGTTACCTCCATCTTGAGGGCTACCTCAAGTACAGGAATGAGAGACTGATACTCTGCTTCATTGTTGGTGAATCCTCTTGAAAAAGAGAATTTATACGGAAGAATGGATTTTCCTAGGGTAATGAAGATGATACACATGCCTACTCTATTGATCTTGGGGTCATTAAGCCTTCAATAGGTGGGGCTCCGATAAGCTCCATCAAAGATCATTCTCTTGAACAGTAAGGCTTTTTCTACCAAGAGAATTTCTTCATCAGGGAAGTCAAGATCCAGGGCCTTGTCTGTAGGAGCTGGATGGGTGGCAAGAAAGTCTTCAAATGCTTTCCCCTAAATAACATTTTGATGGAAAAACCAAGTGTCGAACAGGTATAGAATCACATCTCACCAGGCAGGATGGCATTTCAACATAGGGTAGTTCAGGATGTACATATAAGAATCTACAAGGGACACCAGCTGTACCCTATGGTGATGGAGGTAATGCTGCGATTTTGAACCATGATTCCCAGTGTAAGACATCACTCTTCAATAGTGGAATATCTGGTCTCTATATCGAGGAGCACGTGGCTGAGTTAGTAAACATTGTTCCTTATCCCCTCATTGTTCTTCTGGTTGAGAAGTTCCCTAAGAGATCATTCCAGGGAGGTCACTTAAAGAACCTGTGGATCTCCGGAGATAGACGACATTTAGACCGAAGGACGGTGCAGGTAATGCTTGATTTCCTCAAAATCAGTCTGGAAATCATCATCCCACTCATAGACAGTTCCTTTAATCATGATCCATGAAAATGGATTACACTTTTGGTCCATAATCATAATGAATTGGCATATCTGGTCCAAGTGGACTAGGAAGCCACAAATCTCCCAAATGTTGCTCGAGAGTGACATATGGCTATTGGCCTTGATCTTCTCTGGGTCAATGTTGATGCCCTTGTATCTGACAACAAAGCCAAGAAACATTCCACAGGTGACCCTGAAGGTGCACTTCAATGGATTCATCTTTATATGGTATGTGTGTAAGAAGATAAACACTTTATCAAGGTCTCTAAGATGGTACTAACATTGGTGTGATTTGACCACCAGATTATCCACACAACATTCCACCATCATTTTGAGGATCATCATAAATATGCAATGCACAGCCCGCTGATAGGTGGCACCTGCATTCTTTAAACCGATGGGAATGACTTTGTAATAGAAAGTAACTTGTAGTTCCCTAAAAGGTTTAGACTCCTCGTCCTTAAGGGCCATTCAGATCTGGTTATACCTGGAGTACCCATCCAAGAAGGGGAGGGCATGGATCCTAGCTATAACATCAGTCAACAATTCTGTCACAATAAGGGTAAAATCTACCTTCAGATAGTGATAGTTGATATCCCAGAAATCAATGAAGACATTGATCTTTCCGTACCTCCACCTGAATGGAACAATTTCGAATATAAATTTGGGGTACTAGAACTCATTAATGAAATTGTCTCTAAGGATCTTTTAAACTTCTACCTCAACGATGGAACCCTGAGAAGGGTGAATCTTTCCTAGATGCTTCTCGAAATAGTGATGATTTGTTGGGAGACCGAGGCGATGGATCGCTACAAAAGGATATAATATTGGAATCTCTTTATAACTCTAGGTGAATACATCATGGTACTGTTTAAGGATGTATATATACTATAGTTGGACATTGAGGGGCATGGATCCACTTATCAATCTGGGTTTTGCGTTTGCCTCATGACCGAGGGTCACCTGTACCAATTTATTCATCAGAGTAGAGACGCCTTGTTCAAAGGTGGGGGAGCATCTTCTAAACACTCTTCAGCAAATATGGAGAGGGGATACTCAGTTAGAGGAGTTTCCTATGAGTTAACATATCCCAATTTGAGACTCGTACCAGCCTGAGAAGTAGTGGACATCACATCGAGAAACTTTTGTGCTGTCAAAACCATATTGATGAAGGTTGTTGAACGAATCCTGTCTGTTCTTCATCCCAAAGGGCCACACATGATGATATAAAATAAATAGTGGCACATAAACTTGATCTGGTTAATTCTATCCCAGTGAAACAAGAATGTATGACGTATTGTCGTTGCCATGTGGCAGACATCCCGATACCTTATGGGGTAGGGAGATCATGGATTACTCGGGTCAGATTTTCATAAGAGTATGAGGTGATCTTATGACATCAATTTAGACATGGGAATGTGTTACCACATCGATCAAGAAACAATGAATCATTTTCCTGTGTCCAGAGTTGTATCCTCCAATCGATGGATAGGAAAGATGTAGGTGTCATCTAGATCTATCCATGTGCTGATCGCAGTCGTGGAATCCTCATCCTCATTAGCCAAAATCTTCATGTATTTTCTCTTAAAATAGTCAACATCTAGATGGTGGGATTTACAATAAGGAAAAGGAGACACATAATCTCGGACCATGCCCACTCGACCATTATGGGAGTACTTTTGGCATTGGTGATACGATGATGGAACCACTGCATACTGATGGAGCCATGGACTGCTCATCAATGCATTGCAGGCGGTGTCCTGGGAGACAATCATAAACATAGTGCTTGAAACTAGACCACCAAACAGGGTATTCAAATAGATCTTGAAAACTAGAGTTTGCTTCATCCTATGATAACCTTGGATTCATATGTCAGAGGGACTCAGATCATCCTCGGACAACCCCAGTTTTCGTAATGTCTATTTTGGGATTAAGTTGATTCTATAGCCCATGTCAATAAGATAGTGAGGAACATCTACACCATTAAACTTTCTAGTGATGTACAATAGGAAAAATTCCCTCTTGTATGGGAGAGCCTAAATCTTCTCCAGAGAATGAGATGATGGCTTGGCATTCTATAGGCTCGACCACCACAGCATGTAAGGCTTCTATGGATGCTACCTTGATCTCAAATTAGAGGGGGCTTTTTAAAGCCTTGACAAGGGACTCACGCTTATCAGATGATAGAAGAAGGGCCTGAAGGATAGAGATCATTGCTGGAATTTTAGAAGTATGCTTGAAGAAATCTTGTTTCCATGCCAGGACTGAACATATGCTTATAGGAGGTCGCTCGATGACAGGAGGTATGGTGGGCCCTGTCGGCTGGACCGGCAGCTGATTGGTGATAGGGATATGCAGTTTATCACTAGACCAGGCCTGTTGAGTGACAACCCAATGTGGACCAGATGACTTAGACCGACCTGTAGAAATGTGTGGCTGGTCATGAGGCGGTCGAGGTTGCTCTGCTTGATCCAACAAGACGAACAGTGGCAAAGGTGGACCTGATGTCACCAAATGAGACGGAATCACATACAATGCTATGTGTAGGGCCTGCTGCCTAGTTATAGTATCATGGATAGCCTATATGGATGTGTTGACTAAGGCACTCTGATGGCCCATATAGCCACGGCTTGGTCAACATTGGCGACAGCTGGGGATGTTGGGAGGACCCACCAGGGGATCCTCATCCTCAGGAATCATGTATGGATTTACCGGCTCTACGGTAATAATCAAGGCATACCATGGACTGTCACTCGAAGATTCATCCACTACTAGACATATTCTGGGAGGAATATACATCTTAGGGGGGGCATGAATTCCTTGAGAGTACGGGATGTCGATGGCAATGGAGAGGCACTTTGTTTTCCCATACACCACTATTGTTTTCTCTTCTGGGAAGAGGGAAGCTGAGACAAAGATTAAATAGTAGTAGCAGCTGCTTCTGATGGCTCTTCATAATTCAGGCATGAATGAATAACAACATGTGCACGAGTGACTATTTTATGATCCATCTAGTCGTTACAAATCTAGGACCCGCTATTATAAATTGGATGCCACTCGCATTCGTTGTCATTACTATTGTCTGGACTCACGAAGACATAAGCCACCTATGCTAGTGGTGGCCCGAACTGAACTATGTTGTTATCCACTAGGTCTTGAGTCCGTTATTTAAACACATATCACTATTTAAAGGTGTTCCCCATGATCTGGAGATAGGGGCATTAATTAGGCAATCAGTGAGGTTTGCCTCTTCTGACCTCCTGCACTCAGGCAGACGTACAATCCCCTACTCCAAGGCACTACAGAAGTAATCGGGGACCTGGGAATCATTGGAAGAGTATTTATGGTTACTCCTATACAGAAATGGGTCCTTAGTCATGACCATGTTGAGGTGATGTAGGATCCTATCGAGGGAGAGTAACTAGGTTATCTCACCTGGGCATTGGCGGCGCATTATGTGGGGGCACCAGCCGATTATGAGGTGGGAGCAGCTGGGCCAGAGGCTGTTCATGAGGAAGAGAGAGTCTACGAGGCTATGGAGATATCCCCAATGGTATCGTCTATTGTTGACTAGGGGAATCTATTTGAGCCAATACAATGAGCTCAGCCCTAGTGGTCCTTCTCACAGGGTTTGTAGGAGGCAAAGGACATGCCGTCTTAGCCTGCTGCAAGGCTTCTTCTTGGGGATGGACCTTATCAAAGAAATCATGCATTCCCCCCAGGGTAGTTCTATGGGATCATAGAAGGGACCAGTTCTATTTTAATATTCCTTATGTACATCATCATTAGTTTCTCCTGATTCGGTTTCACATCAAGGGAGTATGTGAGCCCTTCCCACCGGGCAAAAAAGTCCACAACGCACTCATCTGGACTCTGGTTTCACTTGAATTGGTCTAAAATACTTGTCATTTGAGTGGTGGAACCGAACTAGTAGAGAAATTGACTATGGATGTCGTCCCAGTCGGCTACTGATTTGATGTCGAGCTGGTTGTGCCAGAAAAATGACATCCCCTCCGATGTTTGTATGAAACACCTGATCTTGGAGGCTTCCTACTGTGCTGTAGTTCACATAATGGGTCCACACCTTGAGGTAAAGTTTTCTAGGTGCTTGGGCGGTTCACCATTTTCATGGAATGGAGAAATGGTGGGATTTTCGAAACGTGGGTGTGTTGGTATATCATCCACCCATATTGGATATGGCATGCCTTCTTGTAGGATTTCCACCTTTCGTGTTTCCAACTCCTCAAGATAGGAAATGAGTTTCCCCCTTAGATATACTAAGAGAGGATTCCAATATTGATGGGAATCCCTAACCACCCGCACATTAGCAGGCTCTTCAACACGTTATGTGTGCCTAAAGGCTCATGGATCTGCTGGCAGAATGACATGCAGAGCAGCTGTGGGAACCAGAGATGGTTCCAGAGAATTTTCATTCCGTTTTTAAGGATTTGAAGTCCCATACCTTTCCCTCTTGTTGTATGTTCCAGCCTCAACCCTATCTGTAAGGGTATAATGGTCAGGGTCACAAAGAGGCAATTCACCGAGAGGATGTTGTGCCAGCCCCGGATACACCGATATAGGATTACCATAGTCTGGCCGTCAATCCACAGTGTGTTCAGTTAAGAGTTCATCAACAATATTCTTGTGTTTAGTGAGTTTCTAACACAACAACTTTTTGGGATCCTCTTCCACCATATGCACTGAGCCAGATGGGTCAAAGGTTTTGAAGGATCTGAGGTGCTTCTTACCCTTGTTCGTATTTCGGCTGAGGAAAAATGCCTCGGTTGGGATGGGATGACCTAGTAGATTCAACTTTTGAAGAGTAATACATCCCAAAATATCCAATAGGTGTGAAACTCCCTCTAGGAGTATGTCTTTCAGTGAACATCTACCTCATTCTCACCCCCATTATGATGGCCATGTTAATCGCGACCCAGTCTAGAGGTATATCCTCAATATCTCCTAGAAAATCTGGCTAACGCCAGATGGAACTGTAAGGGAGCCATGTAATACCCTCAACCATAGATTTTCACATGGGGATAATCTTCCTTGACTATTATGTGGATCACTTTAAAGCTCTAGAATCATCATTGTTGGAGGGTCCTATGGCGACTCAGTGACTCAGGGTGTTGGACCAAAGGGAGTATTGACAAATCAACCAAAATTCATTGTTGGTTGATGACTTCAATGTGTGCCTATCAAATTTGGTAACCTATTAGTCTATGAATAAGTTTGAAATGAGTCTCCAAGAGGATCTGGCAGAAACCCACAACCTCTTCCTGGGTGAGTGATTTCGGTGCACCGAAATTTGGTGCTGCAACTGGCCATAACACCTCATGGAAATGGTCAACTAGAATAATAACCCACAAGATCTATGATCTATATTTGGGATCTATACCTCCATTTACCCACACGTGAACCAATGGTGGATAGATAACCTGTAGCAGTACAGAGGCAAACCGCTGAGATGGCAGGATGGACGAGGGAGAATATGGCGAGTAAGCTGAAAAACCGCCATTCTTCGGGATATCATTTGAAGAGTGTAGTGACTTAGCCATCACATTGTGGTAACATGGGATGATGATTGTAGTTTCTTGTGTAGTGGCTATGACTGGTGTGGATGGAAAACATTTTTTCTCATCCACCATGGGTCTGCCGAATAGCTCTATGTGATCTCTTGTCATGGTAGAGAATGCTTCTGGTGATGATGACAGTGATGTCATGACCAGACCATGATGAACTGATTGACTTTCATCTTTCAAGATGTACCTATAGAGGGAGGTGGGAATATGATGGACCACACATTCTGGATGTATGAGGTTGATGCACCTTGTACGTGCCCCGACCATTTACATAGAGGATATATGTGAGGTTTCCATCACTAATTCAAATTCCACCTCCGAATATGAGAAGGAGAATCATTTAATATCGGTATGTATAATCTTAGTATTCTATTTATGGCAGCGATGACACAGCCTCCTTTCCCATGATAGTTCATCAAGACATGGTAGATGTTCAGCATGAGGAGGACCTTCGGCCGTACTGGTGCTCTAGTGGAGAGGATTTCCTCCTGAGTGAGCTGGGGTGGGAGGAGCACTAGGACCGATATCAAATTGACCATGGGGATAACCACATTTGGATGTTCTAGAGCAGGTAAGACCTTTATTGGAGCTAATAAGATCTCGGGTAGTACCTCCATGCTTGTTACCCTTGGAAGTATCAACACGTGGAGGGTCCTCTTACAGGTGAAGTCGAGCACGGGTAGGTCCTCTATGCTAGGTGCTAGTGAAGCGAAGCAGGCCATCACTCCTCTGATTTTTGGGGTGAGTAGGAACTTATCTAGCTATTTTAAGTACATGGAAAGTCCCTAAAATGATAGATATTGACTAAATGTGCAACTTCCACACATTGGTGGTTTGTGGTCGGATTAATGACTCTATACCTGATGTAATGAGCACGTGAGAGGCTTCTGTACTGAGAGTCATTGTCGTGGGGGGGGGGGGGGGCTTGTTCGGATTAAGGGTAGCATGGGGAAGACCATCATGAAGATATTAGAAGTGCGGAGGACCCAATTTCTCCAGGGTGGAAGTATGGGGAGGACCTCTGTACTGGGTGTCATGGCTGCGGGTCATTCAGCAGCAGCCACTACCATTTCCTACAACCAAGGGAGTCGTCCTAGCCTACCCATGGGACGGTTGGGGACTCAATCTAGGTCAGGTATATATGTTCCCCTGCTCCTCATACATAGGGGGTTGATGATATAAATTTGTAGTGACCCGATCCAGAATTGTTGTTGACGTTGACACGGCATTGTAGGTGTCCTCCTTGTCCTATGACCGATGCAGGGGATGGGTCAACCGGACTGGGGCTAGCGGTTTAGGTAGATGGCTTACATGCTCATCCACTCGTGGGACTGGGTGGCGGCGTTGGCGTGACCTAGTGGGAGCCCTCCATGGGAGCCCCTAAAATGGGATCTTGGTCAGGCTTGCCCAGACATCCCCTACCTCATCAGCATAGGGAAATAAATCATCAAGGCATTCCAAGAAGATGCTCCAGAAATAGTTGTTTGTTGGAGTGAGTAGCAGTGGATCCCTACGAAACCCATGGGAGCGGTGGTGGCAAAAAGGCATAGATACCTCTAAATCCTTGTGGTCCATATCCCATGTCGGGATAATCCTTTCATCCTCATATCGGGGTATGAGTTTTCTTATCAACCTTCATTGTATAAATTCCGAAGGGGAGATGGTGTGTGGGCATCCAGTAGCTGGTTGTGTGGATGATGTCACAGAATCGGTGGAGCCATGCGGGATTTCCACGTTTTCATTTCCCCTGCCCCTACTTCGGTGGGCGGTTGGCGATCGGATTCCGAATGTAATAGCATGGTTACTAGAAAGTATGGAGATCAAGACATTATTTCTGAAACAAATTAGTCAATTCCTAGTTTCCCAACGCCATTCCATATTCCATGGCTGGTAAGAGGGATCCTTGTTGACAATGTCACAGACCGAGATTCCCAATGTTTTGACTACCCAGACTTCTAGTGAGTATCATGCAGGGCCCTCTTTTTGATTGGTGGGACCCAGTGCCGGATAACTGGATACAGTGACATAATAATACACTAATATCTCAGACTCCACTAATATGTACATTAAGGAGAATAAATTTCATGCCGGGTTCAGCATTTCTATTTTCAATGCATTCGTTGGGGTTCACACATCCATATGAATGTGGAGGATGAAGACACGCTGATTTTTGCCCTAAATTCCTACTTTCCATAGGCAAGTGGCATCTGTTCCTTATTCAAGGACAATGTATCCTTTATCGAAATGGGATGATTGGATGTTGGTTCTTTGTTATGTGTATTCCCCCTCAGAACTCGTTACTTAGTTTGAGTCACACTTATAGACTAAGACGTTGTTTGTGAAACTATTCCCAGTGCCATATCTTCATGGACGTCGGTTAATTACACTACTTCTGTTTGGAAATTACAAGGGTTTTTGTCAAGGAATCAACCTTTGGTCATGGGAGAAGTTTTATTGGACATCACCGACATGTCTGGATGCTGGAACATTAGCGCGTTTGGGTTTATATTCCTTATTATATAGATTCTCAAGAGCACGGAAGCTTGAGGCATCCCACGTCAAATGCGGGGAATATATGTCATAGGCTTGTCTCTATGACTTTCCTATTCTCCACAAGTTTGTCACAGGGTATGTCATGAGTTTAACTTCTTGTGGAAATGAATCAGAATGATCAGATCCCTGACTGTAGTATATCAGATGGGCATGAACCCTAGATGACACACTGATATTGAGGCTATCATGTGGGCAGTTACCTGGTTGTAGCTAAAGGGTAAGTGAAAGGAGGTGGCATGATCCCACCCGGATTTGGCAGCCTGGGTAAGTACCAAGATAGATAATGGATGGTTATGTGATGTGGATGGGGACTGAGATGGAGTCAGCTCAAGGGTGACGATGATGTTGGGATTCAACCTCGAAGATACCTCCTACGTATCCATGTTGTAGGGAATCTAAGTCCACGTAGTTCGAAATGCAGTATTGGATTGGGTTGTGCGTGGAGGACAACGACCCAAAAATATACTATGTCTTTTTCATTGTTAGCAGCATGAGGTTGGTCTAACACCACTGCGAATATGTGTCCCAACAGAAGGGATGTCAGCGGCTTACCCCATGGAATGGGTTGAAAAAATCATACCACTGAATGGGGTTCAAAATGGCTAATCATTGGATGGGGGCACAATGTCATACCGCTTGATAAGGGAAAATTTAGTTTCATGTGATGCAAAATGGGTTTATATTTTAATGCCATGCAGGATGGGGGTGGACCGACGTGATGTAGTCAGGACCAATGGTTATTGGGCTTGAACCTCATGGAGGTATCCTATATACCTTGACTTGGAAAGGATCATAGTGCACATAGTTTAGGATGGTGGATCCACTTTAACATTGTGCAGGACGAAAATGGGACATGTAGTTTAATGTAATGCATGGAAAATGTTGTAATATGTGGAGGGGGTTGAAACCATTGGATTTTTTTCATGAACCTTAGGGAGGATTTCTAAATACCTTACCATGGAAAGGATCAAAGTCCATGTAGTTACAGAAGGGTTTGGAAACAACATTACGGGTGGTCAGAACCAATGGTTGTTGGGCTTAGACCTCAAAGCACCTTCCAATGTATGTTACCTTGGAAAGGATCAATGTCCACGTAGTTCAGGAAGGGTTGGTAACAAACATGAAGTAGGGTCGGAAATAACGATTGTTGTTCTTGAAACTCTGGGAGGCTTCTTACACACCTTACCTTGGAAAGGATCAAAGATGGTGTTGTTTGGAATGTGTGTTGGCGAACCGACATAAAGATGTTACAGACCAATGGAAGGTGGGATTGAACCTCAAGAAGGATTCCTATGTACCTTTCCATGGCAAGGATCAATGTCCACGTAGTTCAGAGTGGTGTTTGGTGTTTACACTGTAGGATTCCATTTTAGGATGTCTTGTTCGATGATTAATGTAAGCCCACATGATGTATTCTCGGTTTGAGAAACAATAGGTTGTAAAGACCTAGATATCACGTCATGAAAGGTGCATCCATTGGATGTGGAATGGGGATGACTCGTAGTTAGCATCCCAAATTGATAATAAGGGATTAAACATGGTCCATAGCCCAGTGAGATGGAGACCGGGACATACACCAGGGTGGAGGCCCAGTGGTGATAAAGTCCAAAGGGAGATTGATTTGGTACCAATGAATGTAGAGCTCCAGTTCTAATCCTTACCACTTAGTCCATTGCACAGAGGAAGAGAGGAGGAGCAGGTATGATACCTCCTACACGAACAGATAGGGGCTTACACCAAGGTGGTTTTCCTTTCCCCAGGGATAGACAACGCTCTGATAAAGAGGATCCCATTCCATGTGAGGATAGATCTCCCTCTCGTAGAGACCAGTGAGCGAAGAGAATGTCTGAGACGGGGAACCCCATGTATGATGCATGGGGTGGGGTCATAGTTTAATGCCGTGTGCGGAGGACGATGGTTCTTGGAAGTATGATGTCCTACAGCTCAGATGAGGTGGGTTCACTCTGCACCCCTGGGACATACATAACTGATACCTTCCCACCCTTGAAGAAGGGAAGGTATCAACAATGCCATGGTGTGAGGGTGTTATGTAGTGATACATTTATGGGCCAAAATTAGCATGGCTAGGAGAATAAGAAATAATCATTAGCGTGCTTATGTGAAGAATCATGGGGTGAAGCAACGATACATGTAGTACCACACAAAGGATCATGAAGTTACATCATGAAAACCTAGAAGGTCGCATGAGAAAATGATTTGTGGAGCAAAGAAGTTCATAGTTAGATACCTCGTGAAGCTCTAGTTCTCCTTGTGGTAAAGGGGATTCATGAAGGGGTATGATTTGTGAAGTGAAGTGGCCTAGACTAGGAGTATGGAATGGGTGCATATGCAAGGGGATTTTTGAACTGGAAAGGCATCCACAGAGTAGTGCTTCAAGAAGAAATGTTTCCCCGCAAAAGCGTATCATTGCGATGAAATGTTCTTCGCAAAGCATAGTGACCCTACCATAGCAAGTGGGTCACATGTGTATGGAGGGTACCTCATGAAGAATAAGTGATCCATGAAGACCTGAGTCCCCTTGGGGATCCCCTTATTTTTTGGATTCCTGTGGGCTCTGCCAAGGGAATTTTTTTTTGAATATGGGCTTTATTCTATTGAAGGGAGAGGCTATCCACAATGCTAAAGTACCTTGAGGAGCTATTGGTTCACATTGTAGAATTTTCTCAATGATTTGAGAGTTAAAATGGTGAAATGTCAACAGATCTATCTTTTGGGATCGAGGGGAGATCCATATTTATATGCAAGAGGTTCCATGAAGATGAGCTTGCAAGGTGGGAAGGCACGTGGTACATAGCTGTAATTGCGGAGCCTCCCACCTCCTTACTCCACAGTGGGTTTGCGAATGTCAAATGGGTTGGAAGAGCCCCCTCTCCTCTTTTCACCATGGCGGGTTTGCAAACTCAATGGGGCTCGCGGATCCTCCAACCTCTTTGCTCCGCTGTGGGTTGGCCAACATCAAATTTGGGTCTTGGATCCTCCCGACACCATGCGCCTCATCGCCTTTATAGAGGGGATTCTTTGCGTCGGCCGAGGGGCTGTGAGGGCTCCGCGAACAAGCTTCACGAGGCAGCCCTTAGGATTTCCATTTGTTCTTGTTCTTCTTGAATTTTTGTGCTAAAAGATCTTATATAGAATAAAGACTTCTCCAGAATATGTTAATTTTGGTTAATGAATCATTCAATAAGTATTTTATTAAAAACATCAGTGAGGGGAATGTTCAACCATTTCAGTTTCATAACACCATAAGGGTCACACACATCTTATTTGTAGATGATATTATTCATTTAAACAATGGAAATATTATTTCATCAAGGAACTAAATCATATTATCCACATATAATGAAATAGGAGTGGAATGATTGTCAACATCAAAAAGTATAGGGTATACTTATCATGGTCATCCTCAAATAGAAGGGTGAATAAATGTGATGATAGGATGAGATTAATTAGAATACATATTCCTATGGAATATTTTGGGGCACACACTCCCTGGGATAATCTGAATCACCACATTAATGTTTTATTTTCTTCAATAATTATTTTTAATTTCAAAATGAAAATTTGTGTTCTC
The DNA here is from genome assembly GCA_963277665.1 of Viscum album. Lineage (NCBI taxonomy): Eukaryota > Viridiplantae > Streptophyta > Magnoliopsida > Santalales > Viscaceae > Viscum > Viscum album. Next base: position 323,506,629 of record OY728161.1, read on the forward strand.
TCTTTGGGGGTGTATCAACTTTTTCAAGAGTGTTCTTACCTCCATACTGATGCATTTCATTTAAGTCATCAATGTTACCATTGATTTTCTCAGGAATTTTGAAAGCATTTCTTCCACCATCATATGGAATGTGTAAGAGGAATGGGGTATCATTGGTCATCATGGTATAAAATATACATAGGAGATTAGGAGAGATGTATGAAGCATAGTATAATTTTAGAATGCATGAACTACATTTTAGATAAGCTTTATTTGGACATCATTTAATGTAGATCATGCTTGGATGGTTCATTGGAAATGAATATGGGCCATTTATGAATGTATGGGGAGAGGGGGGACATATAGGATATGATATTCGATCCGACATCAACAATAATCATGACATATAGTGTGAGGTATAACTATGATTTTTTGTAATGGTAAATGGGAAGAGAGACTGCGAGTATTCTATGGATATCTAGAACTTGGCTACTCTATCTATTAGTCCACAGGTTTTCCATCCTTAATTTATGAAACCCACATCCATCAAGAATAAAAAGTAATCAATTCTATTCCAACCAACTAAGAATATGATATGATGTTTTTACATGTTCCAAAATATGGTTTCATTAGTCAATGGAATACATCATTGTTCTTCATGAAAACAGTAATCCCAACTCATTTGGAGGAACCCTGTTGTGAAACAATATTCCTGTAACTCAAAAATTCATTGTTTTGAACATCCAAAAATATGTCTCTCCCAACCGATGAGGGGTGTGATACATGGGGATATCTATTATTTCTATGTGATCATGTTTACATATTCCCATGTAAAACTCATCCTAAATATCATTATTTTAGGGGATTTGGATTCAATTGATTTCTAAGGATCTATAATTTTAAAAAAAAAATTCATCCTTATGACTAATATAAAAAAAGTCATCAAACCCATTTCATTGAATAGACTACGTGATTCCCAAGTGATGGTTAAGATCATTATATTTGTATTTTTGCTATTAGAGAATTTTAAAACCATGTTTTAATGAATAACATGATGGGGTTCTTAGTACATGACTAATAATTATGTTTAGGGTTATATCCATTTTCATTGAGTTGGTTCCTCTAATCAAATAGTGGGTTTTAACAAATACCTTTTTATTTCTCAGGAATGGAAGGATCTAAATTCCAACGTATCATAGAATTCCCAACCAACCTATAAGGTAACAAGATACTACAGGTCCCACCCCATAGTGTACTAAAAAATAATTTTTACGGCTCATTCATTAATGGTGTTTTGTTGGGAGGATGAGTTTTTATTGATCAATTCAGTTCCATTTTTTTATCTTAAGTGTATTCTATTGATGGGGGCACTCTTATGTAAGAACCCATTCTAATGATCAAGTGGTTGGAGCTATGATACACTCATATAATTACAATAGACATGGTGGAAAATGACTCCTCCATTATCCATAGGTACATATGAGAGAATATCACCTCCCCCTAAGTTATGTCCTATTTAGTTCACAGATTCTGAAAGTATTCTAAATAGTCATATAAGGGATGTCCATACATGATGAGAGGGATCCAAGGTTTATGATTTACTGAAATCTTATGGAACTCTAGATAATTTGATTATCATCTTTACTAGCATAGGGTCTCTCCCCTATATAAATAACTCTTATTAGAGAAGATTCACTTCTCCTCCATTAATTTAGACCTCCTTTAGTTTTTCTGGTCTTGAGAACTATATTTTTGAAAAAAAAAATTTCTAACCGGTGGAAGAAAATGAGAATAGTAATTTTCTATTTTAATTATTAAATTATATATCAAAATATATATGACAAGATGAAAAATAGATAACGATTTGAAGGAACATAAATTTTATTTTTTTTGATAATATACAGATTTAAGTGTGTTTTATAATTTAATTTTCTTTTGCAATAAATATAAAATTCATATAAAAAATAATTTTTTTTTTATTTTTTAAAAGTAATAATTTATTTTATTGACATCCAATCTTATCATTATAGTTTTCATAAAAAATTTATTTTCAAAAAACATGTATTTTCCACAAAATGAATAATTTTTAGAAGATAAAGTTATCAGATTTAGTGAGAGGTTTTTGTTAATGAAATTATAATTTTGAAATAAACAAATTAATAAATAATAATATTTAATCTCTCAGAATATTTTGGGACTGTAAATATTTTGGTTCAAAATTATATACAATATAAATATAATTTCTAATTAATAAATCATAACAGTCCACAAATTATGCACTAAATAATTATAAAATAAACATTGACCAAATAAATATATACCCATTATAATAATGTGGTATTAAATTTATTTTTTTAATTTTATAAATAAATTATGAATCCCCATTCACCAATATTATATTTTACGATATTATAATAAATATTTTATTAACATAACTTGCATAACCCAGTAAAATGATATTATTTTAAATTGTAAAATACATGTTAATATGAAATATTTAAAAACATTGAAATTCAGTATAATCCATGGTAAAATATGTTGGATGTTATTTATATTTTATTATATTATCAAATAGAGTAAAAATCCTATGTATTCAAATAAATAAATAATCCCCACACCATTTTCAATAAATTCCCACCCATAATCGAAATCATCTCCAATAAAATTCAATTCATAATTATTTTCATCTCACTAGAACCCTATAATTATCTATTATAGTGTTCATATCCACTTATAATGCTTCTTCCATTATTATACAACCACAAACTCAATGTAAGGGGGTTGTCTCATCCTATTTTTTTTTATGAAACTTCTTTTCTCAATGCCATTTTATTCCCAATTTATCATATTAGAATATTTTACTATACGTACATTTTTTATAATTATTATTTCCATTTAATGATATAACACCTTTTAGTCACATTAAATTCTTAGATGAATCTTTATGTACACATATTATGATGCCAAATTTATCCGGTGATTTTCTATAACAAACAGTTTTTAGTGAATAACCTTTTTTCTATCAATATCATTATTACTCAACTAGATTTAACTACACATCATTGATATTTTTCTTCCGTGGATTTATCCCACACTTCACAATTGTGGTTTTTATGGTGATTAATTGTGTTATTATGTTGTTTGATCAATGAGGCATAGTAGTTCATGTACAATGTATGAATGCAACTTTTGTGCCTATATTTATATGTCCCTTCAATACATTGATTAATTATCTCACCTCATAATATACCATGTAGAGTGTTTTTTATGTTATGAAAATATCACTATATTCTATAAAATATATGGTTTTTATTGATTTTTTATTGTCATGTTTTATGTTTTATCCACACTTAAATGCTTCCTTGATGTTATAACCTTATATCATTATTCGATGTTATAGTTGATAATACTCACCCATATTAAGTTACGTTGATTTCCACCACAACTCACATGTATTAACATTATCATATTATTCTTTAATTTTTCCCATAATTGGATTTACAGAACTCATATTTCTCACCTATGTCCCCAGTTTATGTCATGCAAACTTAAAATATTGATGGAATATGACCAAATGATTTGGAGTTTCAAAGTAATTTCTTTATGGCTATGATTCAATACGAATATTGTGGATCAAATTACAAAAATACAATAAAATTATTATTCTTTTCGAGTTTTAATAAATATATCATTATATAATAAATCATGATTTAATTTTAATTGAATAAATTATATTTATTAGATATAATAAAGCATAAATCATCCACACAGTGAGTGATAAAAATGGTAAATCATCCTTAGTGGATATATATATAAATATATTAGTATATATTCATCCATATATAGTGTTTTCAAGGATATTTAACACTAATATTGAGATGATAATACAAAATTCGCCTATTGATTTCACATTAACAATTAATTTTGTATTTTTTATGTATTATTCACCTCGATCAGTTTTGATGGATATTAATCACACTCTAATATATTTTATGGTGAAATACAAATTAGAAAGATTATTGTATTAGGAAGGATACATTTATCCTCTATAAACATTATTTACACCTTGTGTGCAGTATCATATTTTATCATTTCGTGGTGAAAGTTTCTACATAGATGGGAATTCAATTTAGAAGACCATGTAGTGAAATTTTATTTATTTATTATTCAATATAGAATATAATATTAATAATTTAAAATTATTTAAGAGATTTTGAGATATGGTATTTGAGTTTCTCTACCAATTTTAACTCTTAGCCAACTAGAGTTTCATAATACACAAGAAAACATTATTATTCATTACCCATTTTAATTAAATAGACCTTATGTTATATATATTAGAGATTGAATGAATATATATATAGTGTTGATATGATTGATTAGGGACATAGGTCTACTATTTAGGAAACATCCCTTATATAGGATTAAATTTAGATTATTTTATTATATAACTAGTCCCAATGGGTCATGACTAGTCTTTTAAATATTTTATGACATATATAGTTAAAATTAAGATTTGTTTTTAACTATGGATATCATTTAGAAGTGATGTATATTATCATGTTGTTTTTATATTTATATGATTTTTTCTTAATATTTCTAGTATTGTGTTATCTAGTACTCTATACATACTGGTACAGTATTACCACCCATTCCCATCAAACCACATTGTAAGAGTGTTGGGGGTTTATCTGATATGTTATTGGCTAAATAAATAGATTTTTATGTTTCAATATAATATCGAAAAAAATCATTTTATTATATTAGTTTTTGAACATGTTCATTAAGAATTGAATAAATACATATAAAGAAAATTAAATCTTTATATTGAGTAAATATTCTTATTTTTTAAAAAAATTTATTGTTTTCCAGTGTTATATGAGTTAATATGATTGATCATTGGTTGTATGTGATGATATGGGATGCTTTCGGATTTAGTAATGGTTCATTTGACTTATGAATACTTAAAATTTTCAACATGGGGGTAATCAAACATATAATTTATTAATGTTGGATAAATGTGTCCTTGAGATCATTTTATGACTAAATAAAAATTTCTCTTTTTGATGGTCTGGATGAATGGTATTTTAAAATTTTTAGGGATGAAATTTATTTTATTTGATAGATTATATGAATTATGTTTCATTTAGTATATATATTGTTAAATTCTAATGAAATTATATAAAATTCATGCAGTTAGTGATGGACTATTGGAAGTTATTGTTCTATATGGGTGATAAGTACTCCAAATTACATATTATCATGGAAATCATTCTTCTATGATAGAATATTAAATTTTTTATTATATATATCATGTTTCAATAATAGGTATATCGGTTCATATTATTTTTAGTCGTTATAAAACCTATAAGCTATAACTATTGGAGGAATTGGTTAGTACTAAATCAATAAAACATTTTTAAATATATTCATGAATGGTATTAAAATTGTAAATTCACATAAAACATAACTCCATGGATCCAACCGTAGACATTAAATAATCTGCGTTTTTATTCAACCATTTTCATTATTTCAATTTTATCACATTTTCTGGTTAATGTTTTTACAGAATTAGGTCATAAATCATACATAGAAACCGATAAAAATAAAAACTGGAAAATTATAATTATAATGATTTTATCCAATAGTATAAATCATGTAAAATAATGAATGTTCAATTTTCAAGGAAACAATTCACAACATTCAAAATGGAATCTTTCTCTCTGTTACACATCAATAAATTCATAATTTATTAAATTATGGTGGAGTAGAAGATACTTAGTAATGGATATAATGGGAAGACAAAACTAATATAGTGAAAAAATGAATCCCAAATGTAACCCTTTAATGAATTAATATAATTTTACCTTATAATTGAATTTTCTCTCATTTAATTTATCATTTATTTTAAAATTTCAAAAACAAATCTTTCCATAATCACTCACTAAAATGAAGAGAAAATTCAGGACTGTACCGAGTAATGTTATCTCTGAGAAATTTTAATGATCCATTACCATACCATTATATAACCCATATAATTAGAATAAAAATTTATTATTTCCAATATAATTATTTATAGAAAATCAGCATTATCAAATTCATTAGACCGCTATCTCAGTACACCCATCATGTATGATATAACATGATAAAATGAAACAATGTGGGTGCACCCACCATATATAATGTGTATGGACAAAAAACATGAAAACAATTTCATCACTTGAAAATAACTTTTAAACTCAAATAAAAATAATTTTTAGATATCATAATAACATTATTATTCAAAATAAAATTTTCAATATAAAATGAAATTTTCCATTTAAATAACAATTTTCAATAAAACAATTCACTAAAATTTGAGAGGGTGTTTTTAATTCATGAAAAAATGATATGTTTTAAGGGAAACTAAAATTAATATAATGGCCAAAGTGGTAGGACTTTTTTTCTCCATGTACGATAACAATTTAGCATTCAATTTTTCATTTTAGAATCATTCCATTTAAAACATATTAAAATGTTTTAATTTGAAAACCATTGAAAAAAATTGAAATAAATAATATAAATATTATCTTACAAATAAATAAAATTCAAAAACAAGATTAAAAATATTGACATTGAAGGGAATGTGATTTTTAATGATACAGTAAACTGGGATATATTTTGAAGAAAAGTCATTTATTCATTTTGGATTTTTTAAATAATTTCCGCAATGAAATATGAATATTAAAAAACATTAGATATAATATTATTAAATAAAACCATCATATACTATGTCAATGATTGTTTTTTTAAGCCATATAAAATAATAATGGGGCATAACATTATGATATGATTTATTTAATGGAAATTTGTATGAAGTCAGTTATCTTTTGTCTAATTCAACATTATTGTCATTATATACCAAAATATTAAAAATATATTAATTAATTACTTGATTGATAACCTATTTCATGTTATGATTAATTTAGTTTCACTTATTAACATGTTATATACATTAACTAAATCTAAATTTTTTTAGTCAGATGTTTTGACAGTATTTGGATTGTGTGTCGAAAATGACTTTGGTTTGTCGATAATGGTCAATGATGTCATTATTTAAACATCTACCAAATAATAATCGTAAAATAATTATACTAATTAGAATTGTACTATACATTTAAAAATTAATTATTTATGGTTATGAAAAATGAATTAATTTTATGATCATGGGGAAGGTATGTTTTCTGTATGCACGAGTAACGTTTCCATTTGTTTAATGATCATTAAGGTAAGAAGGTAATGAAAATTTATCATTCCATAATGTTCATGATATAATTTATAAAATATTCATTTATTATATATAATTATATATATAATTATTTTTATTCAGTTTTGAATGTTATAAATCAAATCACTTCATGGAAGCGGTAGTCTTCACATTGACAAATGATGTTATAATTTTTCCTTCTGACTGAAAATGTAAAAATAAAATGATATATTATATTTTAGAAATAATAAAAAAGTCATTAATATAATAATTATTTCATTAATATCAAATATATTTATTATAATTTTCCATATTACCTTCCATGATATATTTTATTAAAAAATGATACCCATCACATCACGAAGTGGCAGTCAACAATACAAATTAGGGACATTGTTGTCTCCCTTGTATATTTTAATATAATATATATATATATATATGATAAAATTTATATATTGATAAAATTATTTTATATATATCATGTATCAACATTATATATTTTATCCTACCCAACCAGGAGAGGTGGTGATACAATATTGAAAGAAATCATTTCATGAGGCGGTAGTCCAGTGCACACATAAATGATGATTTCATAACCCATTCGATGGAAGTGTGTGAGGTTGTAGTTCCTATAATTAACATTACAATAAGCTAATATATAAATTATACTAAGGTTATTATATCATAATGTTATATGAATAATTTATGTTAGAGGAATAATAAAATAAATTAAAATGGTCATTGATGGAGGTTACTTATTTTTTAGTTATCTACATTTTTCTAAAATAGAAGGATTTCTTGGATGGAATTAATATAAAATTGAATAATATAAGAATCTTTTATTGGATATGGGAATTTATTTTTTCAATCATGTCCTTATAAAATTATGTTGAAGGTGTTAAGAGAGTATTATATTTGTGGACTTTTTTAATTGAGTGGAGTGGAACACTATTAATTTTCGTAAAGAGTGAATTCCGCCGATGTTTTTTTCATTTTACTTATCCATAATAACAATAAATTTTCAATGTTAGAAGGGATATGGTATAAAATTCCCATAAATACATTTTTTGAGACGTATTGAGTAATTAATACACCTAATACTCTATGTTCATATACTAAGTAATTTTTTTTACCACATAAGGAGTAATTAATTTCAATTGTTTTCACTAATAAGTTTGGTAAAATATTATGTCTTACTTTTTTGGAAATTATAAACTATTTTGATTTCATATATTTAATATATTTTTCTAAATTGAATTCAAATATTATAAAAATAATTAATTATTATTAATACCACAGATGTAGAGATATAACAATTTTGTATGGATTGTATTTCATTAGAAAATGATGATTTTCCATTAAATATTTTACACATAATAATAATTGTATGTACAAAATAATATTTAATAGCATCTAATATATATTTAATATGACATATTACCTAATATATATTAGATTAATTAATTTTAAATGAGAATCATTATTTATAATTAAATCAATTTTTAAAAAAAGAATATTTTCAAACCCCACAAAATTTTATAATAAAAAACTGTATGAAGTTGAGTAAAAATTAAATTAGTTGACTAAATTTAACTAAATAGAACATAAGATACATTAAATAATATTTTAAAAAAATTTATACTGATAAATTACTAAATTTATTTATAGGAAAATATTATTTATAAAAATTATTTTTTACAAAAATAACATAAAAAGTCAACATTTTCAAAATAAATTCCATAAAACTCACCGAAATTAAATTATGATTATCTTATTTTAAATATAAAATAATTTTTTTCAAATAAAAAATCTAAAATTTCTAAAATGATATATTAAATATTACGTTATAAAAAAGTGTTTAATTAAAACGATTTCTTTATTAATAAAAAATTACACAATAATTTTGTTACTAATATAGATAACAAATTTATAATAATAATTATGAAAATAATTTATTATATCATTACCATAGATTTTATATCATTCCCCCTTTGTATAAATTGAATCCTCACAATTCTATTTACATATTATAAATGTTGGGATATAATTCCCTCATCGCATTTCCAGATTTCGAGGTGTCCTCTTCAAGCAGTTGGTATTCCCAAAAAATAATAACTAGATAAGTCATATTATATATAAAAAAAATTTATATATTAAATAATCAAAAATATATGTTTCCAAAATAAAAATTCATTTGCAAACAAACTACATTAAGGATTAAAATAAAAGTTGAATCTGGCACATATTTTCATACAATTGAACGATGAAATCAGTTTAGTACATAACAAACCCATTGAGTTATGGTAAATCAGTAGTAAACTGATCTGAAATTCTCTTGGATATCATATGGTATAATGAATAATGGAATAAACATCTCATTCTAACCAAAACTCATTATATATCTCTATGGTGAGATGTTGAGAATGTCATAATCACCAACCTTGAATATAATATCAATATTCCAATTTTTCACATATTGTTTCTTCAAACATAGATTTTTCCTTTTGTGTTACAAAATCAAGTAAAAATTCTCTTCGGTATCCTCACGAAACACTAGTCCCATTAACATCATTTCCCTTAAATCATCCCAAAATGATGGAATTCTATACCTCCTTACATATAATGAATAAAAAATTTCCACTTCCATACTAGAATGAAAAATATTTTTATTATATAACTCACCCAAATAAAAATATCAATCCCAAATTTTTTGGCAATCCATTGACCTAGTGAAAAACATATTTATGTGTTTTCAATTTCCCACTCAAATTTTCCATCTCATCGGGGATTAATAGATGAACTAAAATTTCATTCAACACCCAAGTACTTCTAAAGACCTTTTTGTAAATTAGATATGAACATGGGATCAAAATATAAAACATTAGAGGAAGTCACTTCATTTAAAAAAAATATTATTTATATACATTTTTTATTTTTAATGTAAATAAAGTAATTATTAAATTGGAAGGAAATACCCAAATTTAGTCCATCGTTCAATGGTAATCCATGGATCATTATTATCCATAGAAGTCTTTATAAACCTACCATGAAATCCATAAATTTTTTTCATTCCCGATTTGGAACAAATAATTGTTGAATAATTCCAGTTAGTAATTGTCATTAGGATTTATCCTGTTGAGATGAAAAAAAACGTCATGATAATTTTTGAAAAAATATATCTTTTCATTCCACTCAAATGGTAATTTTTGTAATGGTCTTTATACATGATTATGCTTCTCAGATAAACAAAAAATGAATATCTTCAGGATCATATAAAAATTTCATTCATAAAATATGAATCACAACGAACATATAATCATTTTCAAAATAAGAAAAAAAATTCCCCATAAAAATTAAAGTTATGTAACACCCTTCTAAACATATTCAACAATTTCTTATAAATATGTATCTGTATTCTAAGTACTATTAATAATTTTCTAACAATTTGAATATACTAATTACTAAAACAAATCATTGGATTTTATTAGATCCATTACATTTAGGAAAAAATTAATCAAATAATTAAACCAAGGGTCACATTTGTAACGTAACATTGTTAATGTGGTGCTACATTTTTTACTCAAATCATCGAAATAATGTATTTTCTTTAGGATGGAAATGAATTCAGGAAGCAAAATAATTTATTGGTTCCCACCATGTATTCATTATTATGTTATATTCTTTCCAGTGAATATATTATTCAGTGTTTTATGAAGAGTATATATTAGAGACATTACCCTATACAAATAATGCCTCTAAATTTTAAAAGAAAAAACAATAGATTCTATTTCCAAATCATGTGTATGGTGATTGGGATAATGAGGTTTCTACTTATTTAGAGAAAAATCAATGGCCTGATAATTCTACATTAGTACTCGACCATGATCTTTTAATCTAGCATCACTATAGTTGAATAATTCTTTATTTTGGGGAGGCTAGGAAAATCAGGTTGATTTATAAATATAAATTTTAGTTCTTGAATACAATCATAAATTTTTTTTATAGTTGAACTTAAATCATTGAGATAACATAGTCAGTAGAATCAAATATACAGTAATGTATTCAATAATATGCCGGTATTAACATTATATTCAAGAAAACTAATCATATCTATGATATTTATGGCCAATGTCTATTCATCAACATTTTTTTAATTGGGTTAATAATTATTCCATATTTTGACCAATATGACCAAGGAGTGACATTTTTGTTAAAAAAATTACACATTCTAAATTTGTAGTGTTTATTATCATTAATAGATGACTAAAATTAATAATATTCGTTAATTTTCAAATATAATTTTTTAATGTCATATCATGTCCTCAATAAAAACAATAAAAATAATGTCCATTAATAGTAATATATTTCTATTCAATTTATCCCTATATAATATAAGTGTAAAAGATATACCCAATGGTATAAAAACAAACTCATTAGGCCTATATTTAGTTTGAAACACCTTCTTAAAAATGTTTGCTTCTATCACATTCATTTGATGGTATCCCAAAATATGAGAAACCTTTGATAAATACTATAGTTAATAGAGTTTAACAATAAAATAATAGACATATGGAAAAAGATACAGGGTCATTATAATGATGTTATTCAAGGCTCTACAATCAATAAAATGTCTCATTAAAACATATTAATTGTTAACAAACCAAGGAGGTTCACCCCAATGTGAAGTGAGAGGATGAATGAAACCTTTATCTAATAACTCCTACAGTTTTTTTAATCATAAATGTTCCACTTGACCCATTCAATGAGGTAGTTTGGGAAGTTTTTTAGAATTAGTAACTATGTCAATATTAAACAAAGTCTACACATCTGAAAAAACACTACGAATATAATCTGAAAGATTTTCATCTATTCTTTTACCAGTAGAGCATAATTAATTTTCATATAATATATTATAGGTATCATTCAACTAGATATCTAATAAATTTCATATCTTCTAGTAACTATTAAATGGAAATAAATAAATGTACACCACTCCCTTATCAATACAATTTTTTTAATCTTGTATAAGTGATATCCAGTCCATTCCAATAATGACATCATACTCAATTACAGATTTTTCAATATGATATGTAGAAATGTCCATCCCATTGATAATAATGTGAATATTTTAATAACTATTGCTTGTTGGAATACTTCCATCAAAAATTTTCAACAGAAGAACCATTATATTTTCATTATGAGATACACTCAATTTATATTGAAAATTCCAATTGTAGTTATATAAAATGACCTCTCTACACTAGTTTTCATTCAAATAACAAATGATTCCATCTTGGGAAACAAGATTTATAAACACATTAGTATAAATACCCATTGTATTATAAATAAAAAATATTACCATTTTATGTCTATCATTTACCCCACTATATGATTCTCCATGATAATTTTCATTGCATAAATTGGACCTGTGGACAAACTATCATCACTGATAACACATCAATAAATATAGAAGGCATTATTTAGGATTCATTTTTAATTAAATTCCACAAGATGGGAATTTCATTTCTTTACCGATTATTTTCAATTCTCTATGATTCCTCTCACCTTTTGTCCCAAATTAATCTTACATTCATCATCAAGAAGAATATAGGACTTAGAAAACACTATTTCAAAGTTTACGTATTAGAAAAAAATGTCTCGTAGATTTTAAATTGTAATACATCCAATGATCTTCATAGAATTATATTTAGTAATAATTAAAACTAATATATTTTTCTACTATTGCATTGAAAACTATCTGGAAAATTAAAAAACCAATATTTAGATGATTTCTTCATATTTTGATACAAAATCATCAAATTATTTCCCTCAATTCTATGAATTTTTTTTCTATTTAATGTCAAATAATGGTACGAAAATATTTCTTAATAAAAATATTGTGAATTATTTCCCATTTGATGGCATCATGATCATATTCTATATATTAATCATAACCAATATCCACAATCTATATATTCAACATTAATGTGATCAAGTCCATGAGTTGCCTTTGATATTAAAAATATACCCTAACATAATATTACTTCTCCCTATCATTGATACATCCCATGGATTCCACTTGGAGAGACGATCCACTGATTGATCTGGAATGTTTACTCATGAAATTATCCACTAAAAAATTGGATTTTATGGTTTTTTGTGTTACTCTCTAACAAAGATTCCACCTCTATTTAAATCACGTGTCAACTAATCCACAAATTTTACAAACATTTCTATTTAAATTATATCAATTGTGAGATTATAATTTAGAGTTATATGTTCCCCTTGGTCCCATCCCACTAAAATATTCCCTATTTACTCTATGGAAAACCATTCCTAACAGATAATGTTTAAATGTAACAACATTATAATCATTCAAATAGATATCTTTTTCAATTAACCATTATTAAAAATAGTTTATGGGATTACTATAATCATTAACCAAACCTAAAATGTTATGTAAAAAAATTCTATGATGTCAATTATAAGTATAATTCTATAACATTATATATTCATGTGTTTTAGTCTGAATTTATTTTATATCACTTTGAAGTTATTTTCAAGTTTATATATTTTGATAATTTTTCGTAAATCATGCATAAAAAACATAAAATTATATAGTTTACACTTCTTATTTATATTAATTTTTCAATAATATAATACATTTAAAATAATTCATGATCTCATATCATGGAAATTATTCATAATATTCATCATTACATCTTCCTTACCATGGTCATCCTAGAAATCATGGAAAATCAAATTAAAACCGTGGTTTGAGATCTGAAAGATCATTAAGGGACTTAAATAGATGAAAAACATTATTCCAATGATAAAAAATTTAAACCCATAAGAAATAATTTTAATTAAATAATAATATTTTATCCATTAATAAAAATATCATTCCTTTAATATATTATTAATTTTACAATTTTTTAGAAAACAAATGATTTCTATTAAAACATAATAGTAAGTGTATACAGTTCATGTAGTTGCCTATTGACATCATCTCAGATAAGCCATAAAAACTCTTACATATTCTGTAGAGATCCCTTATAAATCTGAATAACCATATTTCCAATGTTGAGTATAATTTCTCATAGAACATAATCATTACCCAATGCATTGGAGTGTTATCGGTGCACACACATTATTTAATGTATACTCAGATCACATGGTGCTATCAAGGTGAACCCATCATATATAATATCCAAAATCCACAAAATGAATAATAAATTTTATAATTTTTAAAAACTATTTTTAATATGTATGCTAATATCATTAAATTTTTTTAATAATAATTTGTTCAAGATCCCATATTTAAAAAATTAAATTCCATTGAAAAAACCCAGTACAAAAATACCCAGAAATGGGAAATAATGTTTTAATTAAATATATCAGGAAATCATTCAGAGGATTAAAAAAATAATATAACTTATATAGTGGTGGGTAAATATATTTTCACCCTGTATTTAAGGAATATAACATTTAATTTTTCATTTATTAAAATGATCAATATAAAACAAAAAAAGATTCTATTTGAAAAAATTTGAAATAAATTAAAATTAATATCCAAAATAATTTATTTCCATATAATTAAATTTCAAAACACATTTTATGTTTAGGGAAAATGAAAATATTGGGAGTTGGATAAAAAATCATTAAAAAGGAATTTATTTGGATGAAAATTCCCTTACCCCTTTGGAAATATTTAAATAATAAGGCCCATAAAATAATAACATTAATAAAAAAATAAATTCCATAATAATAGATAAATTCATTATATATCATATCAAAGGGGATGTATATAAAATTTATAAGTTAATTGATATTCATAACATCATGATATTACTTCAGTAATGGAAATTAGGGAAAATGAAATTACCATGAGTCCAATATATCAGTAATGTTTTTAAATTTAATAATAATATAATTATATTGATTATTTAAATGATTAAAAATAATATTAAATTTCATTATGAAATTTATATTGTTTTTTACCATGTTATATAAAATTACATAATCAGTTATTTTTCAGCGTATATTTTGACAATATTTGATTTATGTGTCAAAAAACAAGTTATTCAAATAAGGTCAAAGGGTTCATTATTTTAAATTCATCATAATGAAATCATGAAATAATAATAATATTTTGGAATAAGATATTCATATACAACTAATCATTAAAAATGGATATGATTAACCATCAACTCTTAATATCTCGAAGAGGGTATATCAAACATACGCATGAGAAACATATCAATTTATTCAATGATCATTATTGATAGAATGTATGTAAAATATATCATTCCAGAATTTATAAAATTTTATAAATATGATATTATTTAATTATGTGTACTTATATATATCATAAATGTAATGTGGTGATTAATAAATGAATCACATCACTCTGAAGAGGCACCTATCCACACATATACGGAAAATGTTATAATTTTTCATAGTGACTAAAAAGGTAAAGTTATATTGGTATATTATATTTACAGAATTATAAATATTTCATGAATTTAATTAATTCTCCATTTTTATCAAATATGTTTTTTATATTTACCCTTATTTCCTTACAAGTAACCTATTTTCAAAAAAATGAATCACATCATTTCACGACGTGTTTGTGCACGGTTTACACGAGTGACATTATCATATCCATTTAAAATTGGAATATAAAAAAGGGTATATTTGATTTAATAATGGAATAGGAATATTAATTTTACCAATATCATATATTAACTAATATCCATCATCATAACTAATCATTAGACAAGGTAATAGAAAATAAAATATCATTATTTCGTGAGGATGTTTTTCGTCATACACGTGAAAGATGATTCTTAAACCCATTTATTGGAATTTTATGCTTTTTAAGTCGTAACCTTATAATAAAAACTTCTAATGATATGGTATATATTATGGTTATTATACTATGATGTTACAAAAATAATTTTAATGTTATTGGGTAATAAATAAAATAATAATTCTTGTTAAAGGATGTTACCTTCTCTTCAGATAAATCCATTTAGATTGCTCTAAAGGCCTTGATATGATAGTTTATAACAAAACCAATTTGTTAGGGATGAGTTTAGGGGATTTTTTATGTTATTTGGGAATGTAATAACCGAGCCAAATTTTTTTGATGGTGTTAGTTGAGGAGGTGAGTGGGTGGCCATTTAATGTGATGTGAGTGGAACACATGTAATTTATTGGATAGTGAATTCCAACCATGTTTTTTCACTATATTAGACACTAATAATGGATATATATAGTAAATAGATGGTATAGGGTGCACATATGGCCTTAAATTTTGTTATAGAAATGTTTTCATTATATTTAAATATTAATTTCTATAGTTAACCACTAATGATGTTCCTTTTTCCATGATCATTGTAATTAATTATTTTAGTTTTCACTAATGACTTTAAGAAAATTTTTATCTTATAAAACATTATAATTTATGATTATCATAAATATGAATACATTTTGTCATATTCAATTAATAGAGTTTGAATTTTTTTATTTAATATTTATCATACATGTGCGGCGAGACATTAGGTTTTTAATAAGATTGTTATTTTTATAATAAGATTATTCTAGGTGAACTATTTGAGTAATAACAATAATTTTTTGAAGATAAACTAATATTTTATCATATATAATCTATAAATTTCATTCAACCCAATCCCAATTAATTATAATAATAATTAAATATAAAGTGAGAAACGTTATTCATTTTAAAAAAAATATTAGAGTTAAATGTTTATAAACCCAAGAAAAAACATATATTAAATAAATAGAAAGTTTATTAGAACATAATTAAGTATATGAATATTAATAAATAATAGATATGTTATGTTGAATAATATTCAAAATATAATGGTTATATTAAATTAAATCATTTATATAAAAAGAATGGTGTTTTTATAATATGGTATATTTTTCACCATTAACTAAAAATTAACATTTATTTAGATATATAAAATTTCGCCCAATTTAAATTTTTATTAGCTGATTTAAAAAATTATATTAATATTATCAAATTCAAATTTTCTACATTTTAATAATTAATGTTTTAAATTAAACCACATATTAACAATTTTTAAAAAAAATATTCTATTGGGTAAAAATTACATGACATTATTATTACTATTATAACAATTAAAATAATATTAATAAATACTAAATTGTGTCTTTCAATCATTACTTTTTATATATTAATATTTATGTTTCAATATAAATTAATATGAACTAAAAAATTATAATTTCATTTCTCCCTCTTTTAAAAACCATGTTGATATTCATGAGTATAATTAATCATTTAGAATACATTAATTTTATTTAATATTTATCATAGAAACTTATAATAAATTTTTTTACATAAGAAAAATATTATTAGATTCAATATGAAGAATTGTTTGACATGTTTACTACTAGAATATATTTTAATTTAAGTATACTTTATATATAAATATCTCCATGTTTAGAGATATATTTTCTTTATATAAACTGAATTTAGAAAAATATATATTGATATTCATTGATTAACACATATAATGGTATATTGATTAACTACAGTTTCACATTACAAATTTTGTTATTTCAATATTGTGTTGGAAATATTTCTCAAACATTTCCATTTGTTTTAAAATTAATTCAAGAATTTTTTATATTTCATATCATGGAATATTATACTGAATTTGAATTGAATCCATTTATTATATCTCATTATTACAAAAAAAATGATTCCGGAGCTAATGATACTTATATATGAATTTTTTAGAATATTTCATAAATGGGAGGTGTATAAAGGGTTTGAAATGTTGGAACAAATGTAATTAATCGTAAAACCCATTATAATTATTTTTAACAAACATGGTTATTATTTTCTAACGGGTTCTATTTTATAGTGTAATTAAAATAATAGTTTCTCTTTTATTCCTCACTGTTTTAAGAACATGTGTTTTTTAGTTTCTAGTATTCAAAAAATTGTTTTCTAAAATCATCTTTGTTTACCAATACTACTTCTTAAGGTATCAATTGAGTACTTTTGCAAAAAATATGATTCATGTTTTCCTTGAGTCACATATATTATTTATCTTCATATATGAAAAATTGTTTAAAATATGATTATTTTTTAATTTAATATTATTCGTGAATTCAAAATTCAAAATTATTATTTACTAGAAAAATAATTTTGTTTTTACCCACCACTATAATACCTTGCCTATAACAACTTTAATTAACCATCTACATTAGGGAATGGGACTATAATTTATATTCCACCATCTCATTTCAATATATATTTTCATTTCCATATTCCAATATATTCCTATAATATTTGTAAATTCTTGAGTTAATAAAAATAAATAATCTATTTGATAACATACACAATACACCACTTCGATCTTAAAAAACAACTAAATATTTTTATTTTTTAATAATCATTATAGAAAATTTGTTAGAAAGAAGTGAATTAGAATTATTAAATTTATTTTGAAAATATATTATGAAAATTTATTTATAATTAATTCATTGGTGACCAATTAATTATAAATTATAATAAAATTAATTTTAAAATAAAAGAAAATGTTTTTCTTAAAAAGTATTTATTGGTTCACAAAAGTGTTTTAAACCAATAGGTAATAAAATAAATAATATAGGATTATATTAATTATTAATATATATAATATATTTAATTTATTATTTAATATTATTCTTATGTCTGTTCTTTAAATTATAAATGATCAAATAAAATTTTATGTATACAAGAATTTTTTTTAAAAGACATATTTTCATCCATTTGATGGAGAACAGGTTTTAAATAATTTTTTTTATGAAATTAAAATTATATTCTTCAAAATTTCATATTCTTTGAAAAAATAGTTTCAAAATTTTCTTTTATTTATTTTATTATTTCTCTAATGAGATTCTATTTTTGATTAATAATGGAAGAATATTGTATTATAATTGAAAACATCGGTTTTGTTTGGTTAATTTTTATTGTTAGATTATATTTTAAAGTTATTTTAATATATGTTTAGGATAATAATTTTTAATTAAGTAAAATTAACAACACTGTAATAGATTTCACTTTGAAATAGGATATAAAAACATTGTGTTCTTTTTAATGTTTTTACATTAAATACTGATATTCTTATTCAATCAATGGGATAAATTTTTAGTTTATTTCTAATATTTATGGCTTCATAATTTTTAAAAATGGATTCCATATTTGGAATCACATTGTTTAATTTTATAAAATATTTCCTGATTATTTTTTGGAATATATATATTTTAAGAATAGCAATTTTATTTAATAACATTGTTAGAGGTAAATAATGTAATTATTGGTAAAAATAATATCATAAATTTTATAAAATTACCATAAAACTTGTAATAATATTATTTCATGAGTATAATTTGCCCATAATCATTAATGGAACAACTAGGTGACCATTTATGTACATTTGGATGGGAATATAACCATATTAATAGTGTATTCAAAAGAATGTAAACTTCATAATGCATTTGTTTTTAATAAGTGAAATATTTTTAATAATGGGTTATTTAAGGAATATGTTCGACTATAAATGGTATTTTGAAATATAAAATTTATTTATACGTTATTTTAATTTATATAAATTTTTTTGAGAAAAAATAATTTCTCAACAGGTGACACAATGATTATGCAGTAATTGTTTAATTAATGATCAAATCAAGAAAATAATATTAAAAATATTATAGTAAATATAAAATGATATAATTAATGTCATCTATGAATTTAATGGAGGCTGTTGACATATTTTTATGAGTAAATGGACTTGTTTTGAAGATATCATTTTATTAAGATATTTTTATAATGTCACGTGATGAATTTTGTCAAAATTGACATTATTGGTATTTTAAAACAAATTATATTTAATTAAATGATATAAAATTCTTAATAATCTATAATTATGAAAACTAATTCCGATAAGACTTAAAATTTCATCATTTACTCATTTATTGGTTGATTGAAAACATAAAATAATTACATTATCCCCCAAATTGTAAATTACGAGATATCATGGTATGAATTAAAAAAGTTAGGTAAGGGTTTAAACCACACGATAAGGTATAAAAAATAGCCAAAACATAAAAAAATTCATGTAATGATATTTATTGAAAAAATAATATTATATACTCCTAATAATTCGGTTTGTAAAAAAAATTATTAGAAAATAAATTTTTCTTATTTTAATATTCAGACTAATTCCAACAATTCCGTTACCCTTTCATTAAATGAGAACCCTTTCATATATCTTCCTCACAAATCATGTAATATTTAAGTTGCACATTATCCACAAAAATAACTTTCAATAATCAATATCCACATTTTTCAGTCCTTAAATTTTGAATCAAACAATTTTTAGATGTGTTATGTCATTAATTAAATGTTGTTGTCTAAAGGATAGGTATTGTTTTAAATTAAGTGTTTATATTTTATTAGTTCCTCCACTTCCATAAAATATTCAACCACCACGATGAAATAATAACTACAATATATTAAATATATTTATATTTTATTATGATAATTTCATTATACAAAGCAATATACATTTACATTAAAGGGGAAAAGAATTATCAATCATTAGAACAATTAACTACCACCTTGAGAACCGATTTAATTCATTTTATATCATCATCCATAAAGAATACTATTAATGAGGGAATTAAATATTAAATATTATATTCATAAAATCTATTTCAATAGAAAAATATAATGTATCATTTACACTATAACCTATCCATGCATGGAAAAATGAAAACATCATTTGTGTGAATGTGTAAACTATCACCACTGTGAAAGGATGTGATTTTTTTCATCACCAAAACACATCAATTATTTTAGTGGTTAAGATACATACGAAGAATATCATACATAAGGTAACAGATAAATTTTCCAATCTTGTTTTTATCCGAGATTGTTTATTCGTATGTATTTACTAGGGTTATATATATCATCAATTTACATGTATTATAAAAATCAATTCATGTATGTTTAATTTCCTATTTACCCATTTTTGACTTTAAATACATGATTTGTAAGGAATATTTCTTTAGTTTACCATAAGAGGT
The DNA here is from genome assembly GCA_963277665.1 of Viscum album. Taxonomy (NCBI): domain Eukaryota; kingdom Viridiplantae; phylum Streptophyta; class Magnoliopsida; order Santalales; family Viscaceae; genus Viscum; species Viscum album. Next base: position 323,527,984 of record OY728161.1, read on the forward strand.
ACTTTTTAACTTTTCCGGAAAAAGTACGAGAAGAATTTTATTAACTTATACGGCATGAACATATTTTTACGGTTACATAAATCCTTATTTTAATTAAGTTTCCTCTACAAAATTTCATTAATATTTTCAAAAAAATTGTTTTATTTTAATCGTGAATGGCATTTTGTGAAAATAAAATGATTTTGAGGAAGAAATGATATTTTCCTCAAGAATTCATTTCAGGAGTTTTTTCAAAACTATTTTACATCTAAGATGAAATTATTTAGAATGATTATGTTTAAAGTATAATTTCTCTATTATTTAGATCGTTTTATTATTGTTATGATGAAATGATATCCATTTGTTTTATATGGATTATGTCTCGATGAGATGATTTTTGTGAAACCCATTTTAATCTTTGGGTTATGATGAATGATTTATGTTTATTTTGTGGCACAAGTATGAATGATTTAATTATGAGAATGATGGGACCTATATGTCCCTCCAATTTCATTGATCAATATTTTTATGTTTAAACATTATGTTCATGTTTTTTAAGTTCATATTTATATGATTTGTTTTATTTTCTCCATGGTTACCCTTACTGAGAATCTAAGCTCACCCTTTATAGGTTTTCTTTTCCACAGGATTTAAAGAATGGTTTTAGGTACGAAAACAAAAGGGTAAGATCTTTATGGGAGATGTCGAAGATCATTCATCACTATTAGAAGATTATATTCCGAGTTTCAAAAGACACAAAACTATTACGGTCCTTATGTGTCTATTTTGTATGTATTGAGTATTCTCTAAAATTAATGTAATTTCTATGTACGTCATGTACGAGTCTCTACAGTAGGTATCAGATAAAAGGTTTAGTAAACCTTTGGAAACTAGGATGCTAAAACTTTACTGAAATCCCTAGAGATATTTCTATGGTATGTATATGGATGTCTCTAAGGTTAATTATAAGTATAGGTTATAGTCCTAGAATTATGTTAATGATATTATAATTAAACCTACGATGTTAGATATTGAAGTTACTCCCCCTTGATTTTTATTTTTGCCGCTCACATTATTTTTTGGTTTTTAGAAAATGACTGGAAATAGGAAGATTCACGATAATGGAGGATATAATGGACAATGGAGTGATATTCTTCATGAGAAAACAAATGAAATTGGATATGGAGGTCCACATATAATTTTTATGCCTAATTAGAAATCTCATAATATGATCAATAATCTCAACATTGGTAAGTTTCTTGACTCAGCTAATAAGATAAAGATGGAGTTTCATGATGATCATAGAGGAAAGAAAGTTCAATTTCCCTCATGTAAATCATGTATGAAGAGGCATCAGGAAGAATTTTTCAAAGGAATTGGAAAATTCTTTGGGTGTGGAGAAAAAGTACACAAAGCCAGTAATTGTGAAGGAAAAGGTTCAGTTAACACCATGGACAAGGATAATAGTATTTATAATACATCAACAACTATTAAATGTTTTAAATGTGTAATGTACGGGCATTATGCAAACCAATTCCCTAAGAAAAAGTGTCATGAAGAGAATCATCATGTTCATATGGGTAATATTTATGTTGATGATGATGAAGAGAGTATAAATGATATGTTAGATGAAAAAATTGTTCAAGATCGGTCAATGGTTTAAGAAGGTAGTGGAATGATTACATGTTTATCAAGAGTAATGTTATATAAGTAATATCATTTTACAATGGAATAAAGAGACATACAAGGATTGTTACGCTATTGTTTTCCATTTTGTTTTTTAAATTATATGTTGAATGGTACCGGTAATCATGAAAGCCTATTCAAATATTTTTGGAAAGAACCTAATATACACATAAATATGCAATAAGGATATAATGAAATGTTTGATAGTATTAATGAGCTCGTGACTAATATAAGTAAAACATGATATCATGTTTTGAGTATATATATTTTTTGGGATTTTGGTATGTGGAAAGAGATACCTTGTGACATCATTCATGTTTTCACTATGGTTCAAGAGAATACATGATTATGGTATTCACATGTTTAGAATGTGACCAATAAGCTTTATCGTATGATATATGGGGGATAATTGATGGTATTCACATGCTCGGTAGATGAAATATCTAGTAATTGTTTTCTTTATACTATGAGCTTGGACAAAAGTATTTTTGATAAGCCTAAAGATTGCAATGATTTAAGTTCAACATAAGATATAATTGTTTAGGGCTAGAACTTTTTTTGATATTATTTCAAGAATATTTTTATAATGTAGTTTTAGAAAAAGGGGAAAACTGTAGGACGTGCGACAACCCATCGCGTCGGACAAGGCATTGGGAATCAAACCGACAACCGAAGTCTGACAAGCCTTTATCGCCTACCACTGGCCAAAAGGAAGTCCCTGGTTTGTATAAATTAGTTTTCATTTCTTACGTGGCATGATATATTAGGTATAAGTCCATTTTAGGAACCATATATGATTAATCTCACTATATATGGACTTATGTATATTTAATAAAATTTTCTAACCTTTTTTTTGAGACAAATGGAATGACCTAGAATTATATCGCATGATCCGTTAACACTTCACTGATGACAAGTTCAACTTCAATTCTTTAAGATATGATGTGGAAATTGTTGAAGGCGCGAACATCAGTGATATTTTACCAAAATCAAGTATTTCTGTTAATTCAAAAAATTACTCAACATTAGGGAAATGATCTTGAAAACCAAAAATGTTTTCCTAGTGCTCTCATATCTGATGAATTAGATGGTACCTTAGATCATCACAAATTTATGGCTTCTTGACTATTGCCTTTATCATAGCCATCTCATTTACCACTCTCCATCAGAACATGATTGTTAGATTTCTCTTCCATATCCATATTTTCACCTATGTTATCCAATGTGGAAACCCAGTGATTAGCAAAATTGGGTAACCGTTACGTTTCATACTTTAGTTTTTAAAGATATGTTTTTGTATTCCTTTTTACAATGTGGGTTTCTATGAATGAAACTCTCATGTAATAAACCATTCATAACCCCGACGAATTTCTAGGGAAAAATACATTTTAAGGGAGGCAGAATGTAACACTCGGAGATTTTATGTAAAGACCCGTAAAATTCAAGGGAAATTTTTTCTTAATTTTCTTTAGAATTTTACAAGAGCGCGGTTTCTGACGGCACCTGATTCCGTGGCCCGGAGTGCCCGGAATTAATTTCCGAAGTTTGGCTCGGGTACGTTCAGTGAACGAACGAGCGGAAATTCCTAACTTTTGATTCGGTGCTCGGAATTGAAATCTGAGGGCACCGATGAAACCGCAGCACCGGTAATTGCTTCAGTGGACTTTTCCCGAAGGTGCGTTTGCTGAGGAGGAGTTGTTAAAAAAAAGGGGAGTTAAATGTGAAGTAATAAAATTGTGTTAGAATTTTATTTCATGTTCTAAGTTGTTAACCTATGTGTGGAAGTTGGTTGGGACCTACTTGTTGTTAACTACCCTTGAGTGAATAAAGGTGGGGTGGGGCCCACACGAGCCCAACCCCTCACCTTTCCTAACTCCTCTAAACCCCCCACTTAAGATGTGTAACTCATCTTAACCTTTAAACTTCCCATTAATTGGGTGACTTTCCCTCTCCTCACTTTAATCATGCCAACACACTAATCCAATTAATGGAATTAAGTTTTTGAATTTTGAACTCATAGAATGACTTAATAAAATAAGAATAGCTTATTTTATTTTTGGGGGTTAGTTTGGTTGTGTTGAGGTTTGGAGGAGAGAGCTCTAAGTCTCTTGAAGAACTTCATCTTCTCCGGCGAAGAACGTCTTCATCCTCAACGAAGAACGACAACACTTCGTCAAGGATCATCGACTCGGCGACCCGGTATCTTCGGACCCCTTCTTCCTCCTCGGACCTTCTTCGTCGGCAAACGAAGATCCGCCAACGTCGTGTCTCTTCGGGCATAACATTTCGTCAACGGATTTGACGAACGACGACCGTGACGCCCGACCTCCGCGACGCCGTCTTCCGCGGAACGTAGACGATTCTTCAAATCTTAAACCCGAGGTAGGGGTTGTCGTTTTCTTTTGGTTTCCTTATTTTATTCTTGATTATGATTTTATCAAGACTAACGTGTGACTTGATTTATTTTAAGTTGCGTTATTATTTTAACGTGAGGGGGGCCGGACCGCACGAACACGGCCGAACCCCCCTCCATCGTTCTTGTTTTATTCATGCGGGTGGAAGCAAGTGGCGTGGTGCCGTCGCACCACGCGGATGATCGTGCTTATAATTTACGCAACGCCGTCGCGCTACGCCGAGGAGAATCTTCAAGAACGCGACGCCGTCGCGCCGCGTTGGAAGGAATCATGGTACGGCGAAGGGGCGCGGTGCCGTCGCACCGCGCCGGACGACGAACACCGCGGCCGGTTCCGGGCCGCGGCGGGACGAGGAGACCGCGGCCGGTTCCGGGCCGCGGCGGAAGAGAAAACCGGCGGCCGGGCCGCCGGCGTCGGAAGCCGAAGGGGGAACCGGAAATTACCGGTTCCGTTGGAGAAAACCGGCCGGCCAGCTGGCCGGCCGGAAGGCATTAAACCGGGGAAATTAATTCCCCGGCCAGCCTGTAAAACCCCCCTCTTTAAGAGGGGGGCGGTTCCATGTAAGGGGGGGCAACAGCCCCCCGGTTCTTTTTTTAAATCGGCCCCCACGTGGGGGCCGTTTGTTGCAAAGGCACGTCACAAGGCCGTGCCGCCTTGTCAAAACCGCGGGGCTTAGCCCCCGCGTGCGCCGCCACCTCGCGGCGCCAGGCCGCCGCGGCCCGCCGCGCCGCCCAGGGGGGGGGGGGGGGTCGGGCCGGGTCAGCCCGGACCCGGACCCCCCGTTTCGAACCATATTTGGTTTTTGGCTCATAACATGAGCCTCGGAACTCCGATCGAAGAACCGTCAGCGGCAACACGATCCTTGGATCGAGACGGTCGTTTCGGTATATCGCACTCAAGGTTTCAGTAAACTTTGAGTTCGGCCGGGTTGGTTCGTTCACGAAACCAACCGGGCTTTCGGAGCGGAAACGCTCATATCTTGAGCTACGAACGTCCGATTGACGCGCCGTCAGTCGCGTTGTGTTCCTCTTAGTGAGACGGATCTTTTGGCATAATCCGCCCGAGGTTTGGACGCAGGTGGAGTACGATTGGGTTGGTTTTGCCTTAAAAACCAACCGGGCCCCGGAAACGAAAATGCCAATAACTCTCAGACCGGGCGTCCGATCGACGCGCCGTCTGTTGCGTTGAGTTCCTGTTGACGATACAGAACTTTTGGATACATCAACTTCGGTCTTCGTGACAGTTGATGTATCAGCCTCTCGGCTCGTGGAGCGGACCCCCCGAACGAGCTTGCTGTGTGCGGGAACCCTAGTGCTGGCTGCGACTGCTACTACTGCTACGACTGCTACTGTGACTGCGACGACGACAGTACAGAGATCATGTGTGGATTCAACGACGACAGTACAGAGATCCTGTGTGGATTCGACGACGACGACTACAGCACTCAGCGATCCTATGTGGATCAATGCTACAGGTTCTGTGTGAGCCCGATCCTGTGTGGGTCCTTGCGCTCAGCGGTTCTGTGTGAGCCAGCGCCTACAGGTTCTGTGTGAGCCCGATCTTGTGTGGGTCTTTGCGGGGGTTAGTTACCTATCGATCCTTCGTGGGTCCGACGACTTAGATGGATCAGTGATCATCTTTATCATCCTTAAAGAAGTATACCTGTGTGAGCTGAATCCTGTTACTTTCCTGTGTGGATTGTGTTGTGCAATCCTGTGTGGATTATGTTTTGCTTTCCTATGTGGAATACGTATACTTTCCTGCGTGGACTGAGTTGTACTTGGGCTCGGAGGTTGGAGCGTATTTGAATTGATGACTTAGGTATATGTATGGGCATATACCTAACCAGTGTCGGTTGTTACTTCGTGTTTGTACTTTTCTTCGTGGTTTATCCTTTGTGGATTTGAGAGACCTTCAGGGGTCTCGGGGTCCCTACTGAGTAGCTTATACTCACCCCTGCACGGGCTTTTCCCGCACTACGTTGTGTTGGTTGCAGACGACGGACAGCGTTGACCTTAGCCGAGGCTTGCAGAGCGGGACGGTACCCGGAGGTGGACCACTGGGCGGGACGTGCATGGAGCGGACGGTGGGACCCGTGGAGCAGAGGAGCTATCTGTACCCACCCTTCAGGTGGGATTTCCAGTGGACAGCTCGGAGTAGCAGCTTTTACCTTTCAGTTGCTGTTTTTCCCTTTTCGAGTTGTACTTTACTTTCAGTTTGGGTTTGTATTCTGGCCCATTTACTTTTCCGCACATTCAGTCGTACTCTGCTTGTTTAGTGTTTACTTTCCGCTTGTTTACTCTTTGGTGTGTGTTTACTTTTCAAATGCAATGCCTTCCCTTTTTACCAGGATTTACGCCTTGGTGCTAGTCGCCAGCCCCTGGCCTATGGAAGGCGGGCTTGGGGTAGTCACGACACGGACCCCGAGGGCGGGTCGTGACAAATTGGTATCAGAGGAGTTCGGTTCTACCGTGAACTCTGATCTTTTCTATGTGAAGCAATAATGTTTAGCGTATTCAGTGTGGATATCAGTCCAGGGAGTCCAGTGTTGGTGCGGCGGCCGACGTATCCGTACACCAGGACCCTGACTTCTGATTTCCGACTTAATGCACGAAAACATTGATTGTGTGTGTGTTTCAAAGTTTTCTTTGTGATTACTTATATCAGCTCACTAGGTATACTGTTCTAACCGTGGCGCACCTGTTTCCTTTTCAGGATGGCCCCACGACGGCAGCCAGCTAGGGTTCCGAGAGTCGAGCGAGACGACAACCCACCGAGCGACGAGGCCTCGGTGCAGGGCCCTTTTCCAGTAGTAGCACCGGCGGTAGCTTTACCCGCCGATTCCCCGATGCTTCCAGCAGCAGCCGCTGACGATGCACGTCGCCTCAGCGCACTGCATGAGTTTCAGCGACAGCGACCGCCCAGGTTTCGCGGGGAGACGGATCCCCAGGCAGCAGAGGACTGGCTGGAGGCAGTGGTTCGAGTGTTTAGGCTAGTGAGGACACCAGCAGACCTCATGGTGATCCTCGCTGCGAGCCTACTACATGCAGCAGTAGGACGATGGTGGAGCCTGATGCTCCAGGTGCACGATGAGGCATCTCTTCTTTGGACGGACTTTGAGAGCCTCTTCTGCTCGGAGTTCGTCCCAGCCACCCTACGTGCGGTGCGTATCCAGGAGCTTCTACAGCTGCGGCAAGGCAGCATGACGGTCGCCCAGTACTCGGCGAGATTTACCGATCTCTCGCGCTACTCGACCGACATGGTACGGGACCCATTCTTCCGGGCCCGGACCTTCGAGCAGGGTTTGAGACACGAGATCAGGGCATCGCTGATCACCCTCAGCATACCGACTCAGACAGGAGTACTGGAGCGGGCCCTTCTGATCGAGAGCTTCCTTGCTGAGTCTACACCAGCACGGAGACCCACCGCAGGGCGGCACGTGGCAGAGTCATCTGCAGCAGGCAGTCGACGGATGACTCAGGGGTCCAGAAAGACTAGACCTTCAGGCCGACGATCTCAGGGCACTGGCTCAGCAGTGCGGGGCACACAGCGCGGAGCCAGTCTTACGAGAGGCAGACAGTGCTACTCGTGCGGCGGGCATGGCCACATGGCTCGCGACTGCCCGACCCGTCGTGCCGAGGAGCAGCAGTCAGTTGATGGACCACCGAGGCAGAGGCAGAGGGTCGACCGTGGCGGTCCGCAGGGAGGAGGCGGACGAGGCAGATGAGCTGGACGAGCAGCTGGTGGTGGCCGACGCTTTGAGGCTCTACCACCACCACCACCAGGAGGTCCACCCCGACCACAGGGAGCTGGCGGGCAGCGACAGGCACAGCTCCAGGCAGCAGAGGCCTACGACCACGGCGGACCCGAGATGATTCGAGGTACTATCTGTGTCTACTCCACCCTTGCTGCAGTTTTTATAGACACATGAGCGAGTCACTCTTTCATAGCCGCTGCCCTTGTTCGGAGCTCGGAGATTCCGACAGAGCCGTTGGCTCGATCCTTACGGCTAGAGACTCCTACGGGAGCAGACTCGACGATTACGCACTGGTGCCGGTAGTGTGAGCTTACTCTAGGAGGCGAGAGCTTCGGGTGGGATCTTCTTGTAGCAGCGTCGAGGCCTTACGACGTCATCTTGGGCATGGATTGGCTGTCTACGGTCCATGCACAGATTGACTCTTTTAGGCACAAGGTGCGATGTGTACGCACCGACGGGAGCAGGTTCACCTTCACCGGCGAGAAGGGAGCCTTAGCAGCACATGATGGACTTCCGCGGAGGAGAGGACAGCCCATCACTCATCAGTTGGCTAGCCTTATCCTTGGAGCAGTTGACGTGCGGAGTCCTGGTTTTCCTGCAGTGGTGGATCAGTTTGCGGACGTTTTTCCCGACGATGTTCCAGGGCTACCTCCTCACAGAGAGGTAGACTTTTTTATTGACTTGTACCCCGGGACAGCCCCGATATCCACTCCAGCATATCGGATGGCCCCCGCCGAGCTTCGAGAGCTACGGGTACAGTTGGAGGACTTGCAGGGCAAGGGATTCATCCGACCCAGTGTTTCACCCTGGGCTTCCCCGATATTATTCGCCAAGAAGGAGGACGGGAGCTTGCGACTTTGTGTTGACTATCGTCTCCTGAACCAGGTGACAGTGAGGAACAAGTATCCGCTACCGAGGATTGATGACCTCTTTGATCAGCTCAAGGGAGCACGGTGGTTCTCGAAGGTAGACCTCAGGTCAGGCTATCATCAGCTCAGAGTCAGAGATGAGGATGTGCAGAAGACGGCCTTCAGATGTCGGTATGGCCACTATGAGTTCTTGGTTATGCCTTTCGGTGTAACCAATGCTCCAGCAGTGTTCATGGCTCTCATGAACAGGATCTTTCAGCCATACCTCGATCAGTTTGTCGTGGTCTTCATCGACGACATTCTGATTTACTCTACAACAGAGGAGGAGCACGCCTATCACTTGCGAGTTGTCCTTGACGCACTCCGAGAGCACCAGCTTTATGGTAAGCTCTCGAAGTGCCAGTTCTGGATACGTGAGGTCCACTTTTTGGGACACGTTATCTCTGAGGCGGGAGTTGCAGTGGATCCCGCGAAGATTGAGGCTGTGTTAGCATGGGATCCACCCAGGAGCGTGACTGAGGTTCAGAGTTTCTTGGGACTAGCTGGATACTATCGGAGATTTGTGCCGAACTTCTCCAGAGTTGCGGCATCACTCACAGCTCTGACGAAGAAGGGGAAACCCTTCGTATGGTCAGACAGATGTCAGCAGAGCTTCCAGGAGCTGAGACAGAGATTGACTAGCGCACATATCTTGAGATTGCCTGAGGAGGGAGTAGGGTACGTAGTCTACTGCGATGCATCAGGGACCGGACTCGGATGTGTTCTGATGCAGGAGCGGGCAGTGATCGCCTATGGGTCACGACAGTTGAGGCCGCATGAGCAGAACTACGCTACCCATGACCTGGAGTTAGCAGTAGTGGTCTTCGCTCTGAAGACATGGCGACACTATCTGATGGGCGAGCGCTTTACAGTCTTTTCCGATCATCAGAGTCTCAGGTATATCTTCTCGCAGAAGGACCTGAACCTGAGACAGCGTCGATGGCTCGAGTTCCTCCAGGACTATGACTTTGAGATAGTCTATACTCCTGGGAAGGGGAACGTAGTAGCCAATGCCCTCAGCAGGAGGACGGGCATTCAGCTACTTGAGGAGGCGACAGAGCAGCTAGCCTCTTTGCAGATATCCTTCGTGGATAGAGATGGAGCAGCCTTTCTTCAGTCTCTCACAGTCACTCCTCCACTACTGCAGCGAGTCAGGGAGGCACAGCATGGGGACGCTGACTGTGAGACACGGCGTGCACAGATATCCTCGGGACAGGCACCTGATGGTTTCTCCCTTGGAGCAGAGCACGATGTCCTTTTCAGAGGACGTACCATGGTACCTGTCGCATTGCGAGAGGAAGTGCTGAGAGAGTTTCACACTTCTCCTTTGGCGGTACATCCTGGAGTGGCGAAGATGTACCAGGACCTCAGACGACAGCATTGGTGGCCGGGCATGAAGAAGGCAGTAGCAGAGTTCGTTTCTCGATGCCTTACCTGTCAGCAGGTGAAGGCAGAGCATCAGGTACCAGCAGGCTTGGTACAGCCCTTGGAGGTTCCGGAGTGGAAGTGGGACGACATATCTATGGACTTCGTGACTGGACTTCCACGCACTTCCAGAGGTCCCGACTCCATCTGGGTGATTGTTGAAAGACTCACCAAGTCGGCACACTTCTTACCCATCAGAGAGCAGGGCTCGGTGGAGAGCTTGGGACGTCTCTACGTTCAGGAGATTGTGCGGCTCCACGGCGTGCCATCATCTATCGTTTCCGATCGAGATGCCCGCTTTACTTCCCGGATTTGGAAGGGGTTACAGGAAGCGTTCGGGACGCAGCTACGTCTTAGCACAGCTTTTCACCCTCAGACGGATGGTCAGTCGGAGATGACCATTCAGACTCTCGAGGATATGCTCCGCGCATGTGTCCTCGACTTTGGTCGCAGCTGGGAAGACCACCTACCCTTGGTGGAGTTCGCGTACAACAATAGCTACCACTCCACCATCGGGATGGCACCGTACGAGGCGTTGTACGGCCGACCTTGTAGATCTCCTTTGTGCTGGACAGACCCCGGAGAGTCAGCACTGGTGGGACCGGAGATGGTCCAGGCCACGACAGAGAAGGTTCAGGTCATCCAGGAGCGGATGAGGACAGCTCAGAGCCGGCAGAAGTCATACGCTGACAGGAGGCGGAGGCCACTAGAGTTCGAGGATGGCGACCACGTCTTCTTGCGGGTCTCACCTCGACGTGGTATTAGGAGATTTGGTCGAGGCGGCAAGTTATCTCCGCGCTTCATCGGACCCTTCCAGATTCTCAGCAGGATTGGCGAGGTGGCTTATCGCCTGGCTCTACCACCTCAGTTGCACCGGGTGAATGACGTCTTCCACGTATCCCAGCTGAGGAGATACGTGCACGAACCGACGCACATCATTGACCATGGGGAGCTTGACGTTGACGATGGGGCGACTTTTACGGAGGTCCCGGTGGAGATAGAGGATCGACAGGAGCGGGTCCTGCGTGGGCGATCGATTCCTCTTGTGCGCATCAGATGGCAGCACGGGAATCTCCAGGAGAGCACATGGGAGCGGGAGGCTCAGATGCGTGCTCAATACCCTCTTTTGTTTCCCTAGTTTTTGTTGTAACTTTACGGGGACGTAAAGCCCTGAGGTGGGAGTAATGTAAAGACCCGTAAAATTCAAGTGAAATTTTTTCTTAATTTTCTTTAGAATTTTACAAGAGCGCGGTTTCTGACGGCACCTGATTCCGAGGCCCGGAGTGCCCGGAATTAATTTCCGAAGTTTGGCTCGGGTACGTTCAGTGAACGAACGAGCGGGAATTCCTAACTTTTGATCCGGTGCTCGGAATTGAGATCTGAGGGCACCGATGAAACCGCAGCACCGGTAATTGCTTAAGTGGACTTTTCCCGAAGGTGCGTTTGCTGAGGAGGAGTTGTTAAAAAAAGGGGAGTTAAATGTGAAGTAATAAAATTGTGTTACAATTTTATTTCATGTTCTAAGTTGTTAACCTATGTGTGGAAGTTGGGTGGGACCTACTTGTTGTTAACTACCCTTGAGTGAATAAAGGTGGGGTGGGGCCCACACGAGCCCAACCCCTCACCTTTCCTAACTCTTCTAAACCCCCCACTTAAGATGTGTAACTCATCTTAACCTTTAAACTTCCCATTAATTGGGTGACTTTCCCTCTCCTCACTTTAATCATGCCAACACACTAATCCAATTAATGGAATTAAGTTTTTGAATTTTGAACTCATAGAATGACTTAATAAAATAAGAATAGCTTATTTTATTTTTGGGGGTTAGTTTGGTTGTGTTGAGGTTTGGAGGAGAGAGCTCTAAGTCTCTTGAAGAACATCATCTTCTCCGGCGAAGAACGTCTTCATCCTCAACGAAGAACGACAACACTTCGTCAAGGATCATCGACTCGGCGACCCGGTATCTTCGGACCCCTTATTCCTCCTCGGACCTTCTTCGTCGGCAAACGAAGATCCGCCAACGTCGTGTCTCTTCGGGCATAACACTTCGTCAACGGATTTGACGAACGACGACCGCGACGCCCGACCTCCGCGACGCCGTCTTCCGCGGAACGTAGACGATTCTTCGAATCTTAAACCCGAGGTAGGGGTTGTCGTTTTCTTTTGGTTTCCTTATTTTATTCTTGATCGTGATTTTATCAAGACTAACGTGTGACTTGATTTATTTTAAGTTGCGTTATTATTTTAACGTGAGGGGGGCCGGACGGCACTAACACGGCCGAACCCCCCTCCATCGTTCTTGTTTTATTCATGCTGGTGAAAGCAAGTGGCGTGGTGCCGTCGCACCACGCGGATGATCGTGCTTATAATTTACGCAACGCCGTCGCGCTACGCCGAGGAGAATCTTCAAGAACGCGACGCCGTCGCGCCGCGTTGGAAGGAATCATGGTACGGCGAAGGGGCGCGGTGCCATCGCACCGTGCCGGACGACAAACACCGCGGCCGGTTCCGGGCCGTGGCGGGACGAGGAGACCGCGGCCGGTTCCGGGCCGCGGCGGAAGAGAAAACCGGCGGCCGGGCCGCCGGCGTCGGAAGCCGAAGGGGGAACCGGAAATTACCGGTTCCGTTGGAGAAAACTGGCCGGCCAGCTGGCCGGCCGGAAGGCATTAAACCGGGGAAATTAATTCCCCGGCCAGCCTGTAAAACCCCCTCTTTAAGAGGGGGGCGGTTCCATGTAAGGGGGGGGCAACAGCCCCCCGGTTCTTTTTTTAAATCGGCCCCCACGTGGGGGCCGTTTGTTGCAAAGGCACGGCACAAGGCCGTGCCGCCTTGTCAAAACCACGGGGCTTAGCCCCCGCGTGCGCCGCCACCTCGCGGCGCCAGGCCGCCGCGGCCCGCCGCGCTGCCATGCCGCCGCACCGCCGTCCGTCGCCCAGGGGGGGGGGGGGGTCGGGCCGGGTCGGCCCGGACCCGGACCCCCCGTTTCGAACCAGATTTGGTTTTTGGCTCATAACATGAGCCTCGGACCTCCGATCGACGAACCGTCAGCGGCAACGCGATCCTTGGATCGAGACGGTCGTTTCGGTATATCGCACTCAAGGTTTCGGTAAACTTTGAGTTCGGCCGGGTTGGTTCGTTCACGAAACCAACCGGGCTTTCGGAGCGGAAACGCTCATATCTTGAGCTACGAACGTCCGATTGACGCGCCGTCAGTCGCGTTGTGTTCCTCTTAGTGAGACGGATCTTTTGGCATACTCCGCCCGAGGTTTGGACGCAGGTGGAGTACGGTCGGGTTGGTTTTTCCTTAAAAACCAACCGGGGCCCGGAGACGAAAATGCTAATAACTCTCAGACCGGGCGTCCGATCGACGCGCCGTCTGTTGCGTTGAGTTCCTGTTGAAGATACGGAACTTTTGGATACATCAACTTCGGTCTTCGTGACAGTTGATGTATCAGCCTCTCGGCTCGTGGAGCGGACCCCCCGAACGAGCTTGCTGTGTGCAGGAACCCTAGTGCTGGCTGCGACTGCTACTACTGCTACGACTGCTACTGTGACTGCGACGACGACAGTACAGAGATCCTGTGTGGATTCGACGACGACAGTACAGAGATCCTGTGTGGATTCGACGACGACAACTACAGCACTCAGCGATCCTATGTGGATCAGTGCTACAGGTTCTGTGTGAGCCCGATCCTGTGTGGGTCCTTGCGCTCAGCGGTTCTGTGTGAGCCAGCGCCTACAGGTTCTGTGTGAGCCCGATCCTGTGTGGGTCTTTGCGAGTGTTAGTTACCTATCGAACCTTCGTGGGTCCGACGACTTAGATGGATCAGTGATCATCTTTTATCGTCCTTGAAGAAGTATACCTGTGTGAGCTGAATCCTGTTACTTTCCTGTGTGGATTGTGTTGTGCAATCCTGTGTGGATTATGTTTTGCTTTCCTATGTGGAATACGTATACTTTCCTGCGTGGAATGAGTTGTACTTGGGCTCGGAGGTTAGAGCGTATTTGAATTGATGACTTAGGTATATGTATGGGCATATACCTAAGCAGTGTCGGTTGTTACTTCGTGTTTGTACTTTTCTTCGTGGTTTATCCTTTGTGGATTTGAGAGACCTTCAGGGGTCTCGGGGTCCCTACTGAGTAGCTTATACTCACCCCTGCACGGGCTTTGCCCGCACTACGTTGTGTTGGTTGCAGACGACGGACAGCGTTGACCTTAGCCGAGGCTTGCAGAGCGGGACGGTACCCGGAGGTGGACCACTGGGCGGGACGTGCATGGAGCGGACGGTGGGACCCATGGAGCAGAGGAGCTATCTGTACCCACCCTTCAGGTGGGATTTCCAGTGGACAGCTCGGAGTAGCGGCTTTTACCTTTCAGTTGCTGTTTTTCCCTTTTCGAGTTGTACTTTACTTTCAGTTTGGGTTTGTATTCTGGCCCATTTACTTTTCCGCACTTTCAGTCGTACTCTTCTTGTTTAGTGTTTACTTTCCACTTGTTTACTCTGTGGTGTGTGTTTACTTTTCAAAGGCAATGCCTTCCCTTTTTACCGGGATTTACGCCTTGGTGCTAGTCGCCAGCCCCTGGCCTATGGAAGGCGGGCTTGGGGTAGTCACGGCACGGACCCCGAGGGCGGGTCGTGAATCATTTTAATTTCATTCATATCTTCTGTTGTACGCTACACCAAGATTAACTTGTGCTATACTAAACACCGTTTTAGCTTGCAGTATACACATCACTATTCTTGGATTATGTTACACGCAATTTCATGTTCGTTTGATATTAGTAATTCTACACAACATTGAGTGTGTATATATATATATATTCAATTTATAAATGAAATATGGTTGGATTCTATTTTATGCAACAACAAATCAGTCTTGCACTACACGTAACCATGACTTGCCTTGCATTACATGCAATCGCGACCTTCCTCAATAGTGTGTGTTGTACGTAATACCGGGTTTCACTAAACAACAATATATGGTTATAATATTTTTATCAACTACCCGTTATGAATAGTATTAACTAAATTTTGAATTTTAAAACATTATTATTTCATCTTACACATTTTCTAGAACATCGTGTGAGAACAAAATAAATTTTTTGAGTAAAATAAGTGTTTTTCAAAATATGTAGTTCTGCCGCCTATTGATGGTGCACCCAATTTATATCTAGTTTTTGAAATGTTTATAAGTTCAATTTGACAAAATAAAATTTTTATTTGGAATGAGGATATAAAAATTAATGTTGGATAAATTTTTTATATTATTTTGATAACTTTCATAATGTAAGGAATAGTAAAAACTATCTATATTTTAGTTATACACTACTTTTTTCATCGTAATAATTTATATGGTTAAATTATAATATTTAATGGTTTTAAATTATTAATAGAATTTATTTTTACCATTTAATATAATGTATGTCATTAGCATTGATTTTACATTGAATTCATAGGTAAAATCATTTCAATCTTTTGCAGTGTTTTATCTTTTAAAACTCATTTTCTTAACAACAAGATTAATTTTAAATTAATTTCTGCAACTTATGTGATTTTAATTTGGAAAAATGGATTCCATATTTGGAATCTATAGGTTCAAATTATGTTAATATGATAATTTTTTTATTCATTATGAATAATAACTACGGTAAATTTTATTTACCATAGTTATTGGTAAATCAAGAAATTAAGGTTTAATATAATTTTATAAAATTTCCCTAACACTAGTCCTAAAATAATTAAATGATTATATTTTACCCTAAATTATACTTGGGTTGAAATAGAATCTAATGGAACCCACTTTTATATGATTAAGACCTTTTATTTAGTTTATTTAACGGAATGTAAAATGTCTCACTCAAACTTTACTAATTAGATTATTGTTAATATATAGTTATACTAAACATAATTTAGATTATAAATAATCATTTGAAAGCTAAAATGTTTTTATTTATCATGGTAATTTATTTGTAATATTTAAGAAATATTTATTTACCATAATAGCTTAAACATTAACGATGTAAAAATTATTTATTTAGTGAAACATCAATAATATAGTTTTTATTAATAAAAAAATAAGTATAAAAAGGATCTGAAAGATGGAAAAACATTATTGTTCGAGTATATATATACCCAAATTATCCAAGGGTCTATTTGTGGAGTATTTGGAGCCTTATAAAACCTATTGGGACATTTATATTATTTTATTTTAAATGATGTCAAAGCTGTCACCTTCATAATTTAATTAATATAACAATTTAAATGTTGTTATTTTAAGATCATAAATTCTATTAAAAATATTATTATTAAATTTATTATATTTATCTTCATCATAAGATTTTAGTTTTAATTTTTATGAAAATAATAAGTATATTAAATGACTATAGAGAATGATGTAGTAATTGTTTTATTAAGAGAAATATCAAATAAATGGTTTTATAAATATTAAAATAAAAATTATATGAACTAATTAATCTTCTCCCAAAACATTCTAGATTAATATGACATGTTAAAAAATTATTAAACTTTTTGGTTCGAATATATCCCTTATGTGGGTTTTTTTTTAATTCAAATAAATGGATAGTGTCAAAATGAACACTATTGTTATTTTACAAAAATAAAATTGATTAAAAATCACATAAATATTTAAAATTTATAAATTGAAATTTATATTGTCTAAAATGTCATAAAGTTCCCAATTATGAATATTCCACAAATTATAAGTAATTATCGATAACAATTTAAAATCTAGAATATTATTACTAGAAATAAGATTAAATAAATTAAATAAGGATAAATCAAATTGATAAGCTTTAAAATAAATTCACATAATGAATAAATTTAATTGGATGATGGTATTAAAACCTTATCTCATCTAAGATTTGTATTTGAGTCCTTTTGGAAGTTTTTATGTGGGGTTTGGTTTATTATAAATTAATATTTTTGAGGTTTCCAATGGTTCCCCCTCTCCTCCCTTATAAATGGGAACCTCCTTCCTCTAGTATTCACAACACTTTGAGCCTTAAAGCTCATCCAACCCCTGACCTTTTCTATTATACACTTCCCTAGAGAAATTCTGGAGTTTTTGGTCTTCTCAAAAGACCTACTCTAGTGCCTTAAGAGGAATCTTAAAAGTGGTGTGTCGAAGAAGAGGTAATCTCTTCTACCGATTCATTCAAGTTTCTTTCTTCTTCAAATTATTATTCATTAGTTGTTTCAATATAAAGTAACAAAATCAGTATAAATAATATACTGATATGTTATTATAAATACTAAAAAACCCCATTTCACCTTCTATCCATCCTATAGAATATGAAATCACCTCGCGTACGTATGTACAGAATACCGTCTCCACGCCGTATTCTAATCTGTTTTTCCACCACCACCTTACTTGGATAGGTATAATGGTGTAAAGAATAACTATTTATATATGAATATTATAACATGATACTAATTCTGAGATATTATATCATCCAATATATTTCTATTCAATAATTATGGAAATGATATCATCGCTCTTGCGTACGTACAGATTACCGTCTCCACGAAGCGATGAGATTCATTCACCAAGTTAACCATTCAAAAATGATTATAATGTATATATATTAAATAATCATGCAATATTTGAAATATTAATGATTCTATACTTATTTTTATGTTATCTACTTACTTCCATTCAATTTAATAAGGAAACAAAAACAGTGTTTATGCGTACGTACGACCTACCGTCTCCATGAATGGTGTATTTATTTCAATTTATCGATCTATTATATATATGTATATTCGGAATATATATTATATATAAATTATTTTTGACAATATAGATGTAAGTAATAATGATCTATGTAATCATATGAATAATTACAAGTCAAAACACGGATGATAAATGAAACGGTTTTACCCAAAACGCTACTTTAACATGAATTTACAAAAGAACAGGTAATATAAAGTAATAACTGAACCATAAATGATATCATAAAAATGAATATGATTCTATAATAAGTAAATGAAATTATTTAAATCATTATATCGGAGGTTCGGATACATACAAATCATATCAGACATAATGTAACGAATAACTTTTCCAATCTCGTTTTTATACGAGATTGTTTATTCGTAAGTATTTACTGGGGTTATATTTACCATCCATGTCCCTGTTTTCTAAAAATTGTTTCATGTATGATTAGTGTCTTTTTTACCCATTTTTTACTTTTACTAAATGGTATGTATGATATCTTTTTTTTTTGATTACCATACGAGGTAATTTTTGACTTTTCTGGAAAAAGTATGAGAAGAATATTTTTTTAATTTATAAGGCATGAACAGATTTTTATAGTTTCATAAAGACTTATTTTAATTAAGTATTTGATACAAGATTTCAGGAATATATTCAACAAAATTGTTTTCGTTTCACATTCAATGGCATTTTCTAAAAAGAAAATGATTTTGAAGAAGAAAGGATATTTTCCTCAGGAATTCATTTCAAGTGTTTTGTCAAAAAAAATTTCTATATAAGATGACATTATTTACCATGATTATGATTCAAGTATAATTCCCATATTATTTAAATGGATTGATTTTTATTATGATGAAATGATATCCATTTGTTTTATTTGGATTATGTCATGATGAGATGAAGTTTTTGAAACTCATTTTATTATTTGGGTTATGATAAAAGATTTATGTTTATTTTTTGGAACATGTAAGAATGATTTTATTTTGAGATGGGTAGGACATATATCTCCCTCCAATGCATTGGGTAATGATTTATATCTCATGTGATAGACATGGATGGAATGGTAATTTAATCCAGTTCAGTGGTACATGACTGGAATGAGAAGTGAACTTGATTCCATAAGTGACTTTGTCCACTAAGGTGGTCTTGGCAGTAATCCCTTGGCTACTATGGAAATAATATCAAGTGCTTAATGGTTTTCCACAATTACATGTTTTTTCCCAGCCAATTTTATCATCACTAATGTTGCTTTATGATCTATGCCTTACGTACTACCATGTTTTATTTCATTTCTCAAGATTTTGATGTTTAATCATTATTTTCATGTTTTTTATGTTCAAATGTATATGATTTGTTTTATTTTCTCCATGCTTACCCTTACTGATAGTTTTAGCTCATCCTTTTTATGTTTTATTTTCCATATGATTTAAAGAATGATTTTATGTAAGAAAACAAAAGTGGAAGATCTTTATGGGAGATTTTGAAGACCATTCACCACGATTAGAAGATTATATTCTGAGTTTCCAAAGACACTAAACTATTATGGTCCTTGTGTGTCATTTTTTTTATGTATTAAGTATTTCTAAAAAGTACTGTAATGTATATGAACGTCAAGTAAGGGTCTCTACAAAACGGGTGATCCTGATAGATCTTATACATGGTGTGCTACAGATAGTGTTGGGTAAGCCTCTTATATATTAACAAGTGGTGGCTCAGATATTGCTGAGATTACCCATTATATCTTAACTATGGTGGACCTGGTAAAACTAAGAATGATTGTCACATTATAACTTGGGGTGTCCCATATAGCGCTGAGAATCTTATAATAGCTTTACTAGATATTGGTCATATGGTCATTATAATTGAGAGGGTATCGATAAGGTCATATATATATATATATATATATTGCGCAATGTTACATAATGGAGTTTTATATTCATGATATAGGTTATAATTATTTTCGTTGATAAAAACATATGTTTGTTTCATGTGAATAATTCTGATTCATTTTCTCAATGAACACTAAATAGATTGTCATCATTTTCACTAGATTGTTGGTTTTATTTGCTTTCATGCCCCTTACTAAGAATATCATTCTCATCACATATTTTAATATCATCTTTAGAGGAATAAAAGTTGGGTGTGGATTTGGATGATAATAGGATAAAAATTCCTATGATTCATCATAAAAAGAAATAAATATTATTGTATAATATTTAGTTTGGTGAAAAAAATGGATACGTAGTAAAAGTTTCTTCTTGTAATTTATTTTTTTATTTCAATAGTTTTTCCAGTTTATATAAATAATTAAATAAATAATCTCTTAAAATGTGAATTAAATATCAAAAAAAATATACTATTTAAGATTTATGACAGGTTCTTTACAGTTGGTATCAGATGAAGGTTAAGAAAACTTTTAGATTATGATATTTTCTTATCATTTATTGGTATCATCATGGGTTTATATTATTTTTGTGGAGCCTATGTTTTATGTATTAGAAACACTTTTGAGGCTTCATGTAATTAAATTATAAGGTGAATATTAGTATTTCTGGAAACATATTTTTTTTTGAAATTGATAGTTATTACTTATCAGGATGAAAAATAAAAGTTATAAAATTACCATTGATGTCAATGCATCTTATTTTAATTTTTGATGTTGTTTCTGAAATGAAATGATATTTTAATTTTTTTATAGTTAATATTTTAGAAAAAATACTACTTTTATTATGGGTGAAAACAAGTCTTATCCAACATGGTTGTAGGACTCAATCCCAAAGCTGAAGGGTGACAAAGGTGAATCAACCACCACTGGCCTGTGAGATTTCCTGTTAGTATGAATATTTCATTTTTCTAAAATGTTTTTATGTATAATGTATAATTTGATATTGGGGGCATATGTTATCTCAAATAAATAACCAAAGGATTGGAAATAAATTCAAGGATTATATGATTAATGTTACATCAAAAGTAGTATTCTATTTTGTTAAATTTATATTATAATGATAAATAAAATAATGTGGGATATTATTTGACTAATATTGTTAGAACTATGTTTATGGGAGAAATATTATCTTATGGTTATTATGTTTATTTATAGAAATGGTGATCGTATCATGAAGGTTATTAGAGAAATTTATTTTATGTATCAGTCTTTATTAGTAATTAAATTTTTAATAGACAATTATTAAAATTTACCTTCGAAGACTTTCTGATAAAATATTTCTTGGTTTTTGGTTCTTATCCTAGTATGGAATATTTTTAATAATTTTATATAATTTTATTTTTTAAATGGTATATGTTGAACTTTGAGAATAACTATTGAATTTTTTATATTAATTTGTTAATTATCATATAATGGATTACAATTTTTGAGTAATTATCTTATCATATTCTAAATTGTTTGGTTTTTTAATGTTTATCAATAGGGAAATAAATAATTATTATTTTGGGGATTATTAGACTCTATATATGTATAGGTTATAGTGATTTAGATGTGAAAATTAAATTATGTAAACTAAATTTTTTGAAAGAAATATAATTTTGTGGGAGAAACTAATTTAATGATTAAACTCTACTAGTCATGTATGAATATTTACTTATATTATTAGTATAGTTAGTAAAATGATACATAAATTCTAGGAAAATTAACTTGAGACACAAACACTATCCTTTTACTTTTATCAATACTATTTTGATCAATCACATATTTGTGGTTTTTTTATGTAAAATATTTTATGATCAACTTCTCTATAACTCTCTCTGATTCAATGAGAGTTATTTTTATCTTCTATTTCCCATTTTCCCAAAAAGAAAACCTAGTATGTGTTATCTCAGGTGACCTTCCTACTTAACATTGTTTCTTTCAATGCATAATAACTACTAATCATTTTTCTGATGGGTGATTTCAATAATTGCATTTGAACACCTAATTTTAATCTCAAAATCTAAATTGAGAGGAATATTTCTCCAAGGGTGTGGGTAATGTAACATAGTGACTTCTTAAAAAGAAATACTATTTTAATAGCTATCATGATATACCAAATCATTCTATAACAAACAAGTAAATAATATTATTTAAATATTATCATTATTACATAGCTGTTAGAATTGTGCGAATGAAAAATATTAATTTAATTTTGAAAATATATTTTTAAAATTATATAAAATTTATTATTTTTTGAAAATTAATTATAAATTATAATAATATCCTTTTAAAATATAATAAAAATTGTTTCTCAAAACCTATTAAAATATAAACATGTGTGTTTTATTTAATTAAATAATAAAATAAATATTATTTCATTTTATTAATGAAAACTATATAAATATAATGTATTTAATCTAATTATTATCATTAAAATTTTGTGTTTTCTAGAAATAATTATTTAACAAATCCATATTTATGATGAAAATATTGATTTTTCTAAAAAAGGCATATTTTTTCACATTTGGATTGAACACATATTTTAATTCTAGGATTTGACACATTTATAAATTATATATTAAAAATATATCTTTTTATTTTAAATTTTTGTATCAATATTTTCTGTGTTTTTGTAATTTTTTTGATAAGATTCATTTTTTGATTAATAGTAAAAAATAATGTATTTTATTTGAAAACTAATTTTGGTTTTGATTTATTTATATTATTATATTATATTTTTTAGTATTTTTAGCATATAATTAATAAAATATTTTATAATTTAACATAATTAATTTCGTATCAACCAATTTCATATTAAAATTTTTCTATAAAATATTTATCATCTTTTGAATGTTTTTACATAATAGGAATGTTATTTCATTCTATAATGCAATTTTTTGGTAATTAATTAACTAAATTTATAAGTTCAGAATTATTAAAATGTTATTAAATATAGAGAATCATATCATACAAATTTAGTAAATTGGTTCATTTTTTGGTCAATATGAATAGTAACATCAGTAATTTGTTTTTATTACCATAGTAATGGGTTAATCTATCAAATAAGAGTAAATAAAATTTATATATATTTTAAAATTATATTCTCACTTGTACTCATATTATTATTTTTAATTATTTTTAGTCCCTATTAATTGAAGGATAATTTATGTTAACATTTATGGATATTTATATGAGCATAATTCCATAATATTATAATAATAAGATGAAAGAAATTTTTTTCATAATATTAATTTAACAAGAAAAATATTTTTAATCTGGGGATATATAAGGGATATGTTCTATCATTAATATTATTTTGAATAATTCAATGTTTTGTTACACTATGGTTATTTATTAATCATTTGTAGTGAAAATATAATTACCTTAAATGGTGATATAAAGATGATACTCTAATTGTTTAATTAATTATAGAATCTAATAAATAATATTGAAAATAATATAATAAATATAATTTTATACATTTATTTCCATATAAAAAATTTAAGGATTTATTTTATATTTTATTGATTATTTAAAGGACATGGTTCAAATATATCATGTTTTTATGATATTGTTAAAATGTCATGTTATGAATAGTTTCAAAATCGACATAAATGATATTTTATAATTAATAAAATTATTTTAAATTATTTTAAATTCAATAAAATCATAAAATCATCCAACTAAGTAGTATATGTCATTAAAGTTATTCAATGACTTATTAATTCTCCTTTGGAATATTTATTGTACTTATATTTTCCCTCAATGTGTAAATTACATGATGTCATGATAACAATTAAAGAGGTTAAGTAAGGGTTTAGACAAAAAATATAAACAATTAAAAGTTGTCAAAACTCATCTAATATTCATTGGATAATATATATTTGACCCAAAATATATCATATCACTAAAATAAAGTATTTTAGAAACATTTGGGATAGAAAAGTAATTTATATTAATTTAATATTTTGAAAAATTTAGTTATGGACCCTTCCCTCTATTATTAAAAGGCACACATTCTTCATTATTCAAAAAACATAAAAACCTATTTGGGTCGACCATTATCATTACAAATTTCATCTCATAGTACATAACATCATTATAGATCTCATAATTTATGAATTAAACCCTTTATATAGATGTTTTTTTGGTAATCAATTGACATCACCTGATTGAGTGGTAGTATTTTTCATTATGGGATTCTATATTATTTCATCTCTCACTTCTAAAAATGTTACTTCACCATTATAAATGAATAAAACTATTATCCTAAATATAAAAAGATGTAATTATATTTATATCATCACCTAAATCCATCATCACATCATTCAAATTGTAAAATAGCTATTGTTCGTGTGTACGATGAACTACGGCCCCCCAAAACGATATAATTGGTTATACGTCATAATAACTCAATAAAAGTCATAATAATGTAATTAATGATTATATATGATATTCTTGGAATATTTATCATATTTAATTTTTAATTTATCATTTACATTATAACCCATCCATTCTTGGAAAACAGATAATGTCATTTTCTGTATGTGTGAACTATCTCCTACATGAAGCCAGGTGATTCGTTTTTCCTAACCACATCACGTGAATATTATATATAAGTATATTAAAATTATTAAAATGAAATTATTTATTTTTTATCATTATTTAATGATAAAATTAAACATACATTTTGTCTATAATGATCATTGGAAAAAGAAAATTTTTCTCATGTGTATGTATGTCTTAACATCTCATAGATTGTAACAAAATTCATTTTTTATGTAAATTTTTAATGATGGATGTTAATGCTTAATTGATATAAAAAATATATTATGATTAGAATAAAATTATTTTGAATATAATGGAATAATTCTCACTTTGACTATAGACATCATTCTAATGTCATTCTACACTCAAGTAGCAAATATCTTCAAAACATTCAATGTGAACTCAAATAATTAAAAAATTATTATAACATGATATAAAAGGAATTATATAATGCTAAAAAATTAATATTGAAATTTAATAGTTATCATATTCATATTATTCAGGAATATAATGATTTTATGTGATGAATTGGACTCAAGGTAAGGGATTTCACCTTAATCTTATTTCATTGAGGTATTTCTTTATGATATGAGCCTTTTACCCTCTTAGGGTGGATATATATATACTATGACCATTAATATCCAAATATTATCTATACTTATTTTAATTAATTTTTTTTAAATTTATTATTTCATGGGGATTCAGACTTAATTTGTTAATGTGGTTTGGGAATCATTTTATATTTAAATATTTAATTATCAAATCATTTCTGCCATGTCAATATTATTCATATTAATTTACATATTTATTTATATGGATAAAAAAAATTTACAAAGAATATTTTATGTCTATTTTGATTTTTATTCTTGGTTTTTCAAAATTTTATCCTTTTATTTTAATTTATACCAAATATTTTGACCAATGATAAACATAATGTTCTACTGTTAACATATACTGTGATATTAACACTTATTCCATTATGGCCACTATTTTATTTTTATCTTCCTATCCAAAATCTCATGTTTCCTTAAATGAAAACCCAAATTTATCTTCTTTGTTATTATTCATTTTTAAATTTTTATTCAATGCTTTTTTTTGGAATTTTATATGGGTTTTTAAAGGGATATGATATTCTTATATGAAGATGTTTTACATATGGAATAAAATAATTTTTACAAAGAGTTTTATAAAAAAAATGTGTTTTAATAAGGATATGGTACTATAGAATTATAGGAAACAGTTTGGACATATAAAGCTTATCTATGGGGTGTAACAGATAGCACCGGGTAAGCCTATTGTAGTATAACTTAGGGTGTCTTGGATAGCGTCATGAAATCCTGTTATAGCTTAATAGGGGTGGCTAATATAGTGGCAGAAATGATCATTACAATGTAACATTATGTGTCCTAGGCCATGTCAGGTATTCCCATAAAATATTATTTTGATGTTGGCTATATGGTTATACCAATTTAGAGGGTTTCAGGAGGGGGTTATATATATGATTCTCCAATTCACCAAATAGAGTTTTAATTGCATGGTATTGGTTTTAATGATTTTATTTGAGAAAAATGATTATTTTTTTATTTGAAAATTTTGGTTTATTTTTCTCAAGGATAATTAAATTTTCTTTCATGTGTATCACTAGAATAATGGTTTTCTTACTTTTTTATGTCCCTTAAGGGTTTTATTATTCTTTTCACAAGTTTTAAAATTTTTTATAGGGTTAATTGTTGAGTAGGGACAATGATTGGTACAAGATGAAAATTATGATGAATGATCAAGAAAAGAAACCATGATTTATATTTTAATGTTCTATTAGTTGAAAAAATGAATACATAGAAAATGTTACCACTGTTAATATATAATTTGAATTTTAATATTTTTCCTAAATCTCTAAAACATTGAAAGGAAAATATCGCAAAATATGATTTTTTGATAAAAAACAATAGAATATGTAATGTTTAAAGATACATCTTTTTAATTGGTATCAGATGATGGTTTAGAAAACATTAAAGATTAATATTATTTCTTAAGAGTTATGGATATATTCAAGGGTTTATATGATTATTAATTCTCATAATTTTAATGTTTTAGAAACACCTTTTAGTCAATAAGAAATGAAATTATAAGGTACATAATATTATTTTTAGATACATTCATTTTGAGGTAGTTATGGGTATTTACTTTTTGGGATGTACAATGAATGTTATAATATGAACCTTGAGGTTATGGAATGTAAATTAAATTTTTATGATGTTTCATGAAATTTCGAATTTTTTTTATGTATTATATAATGATTTCATTAGAAAATTCAAAACGTCAAGGATGGGTGAAAAAATGTTTAATCGTATGGCAACGAGATTTGAACCCACAACTGAAGGGTGATAATGTTGAATCTCCTTCCACTGGACTATGTGAATTCCCAATTAGTACGACAATTTATTTTTATTTAATAGACTTTGGATAAAAATATATTGATTTTGGGAACATATTTATTATTGAAAAAGTGACATAGGGAATGGAAAATGATTTTGTGATTATGTGATTAATTTTATATTGGAATAATTTTTATATTTTTGAAAAAATATATAATTAATTAAAATTTATTATTTTTTGTTTTTTAGAGAATTTGTTTTTAAATATATTTCAGAGGGAAATTTTATTTTCTTATTATTTAGGTTATTTGATGAAATTATTATCATATCTTAAATGTTATTAAGGATATTATATCTTGGAATAAGATATCATGAGTAATGGATTTTATTTGGGAATAATTAATAAAATTTACTTTTGAAGACTATGTGATTGAATCATTTTAGATTTTGAGTATAAATAATAGTTTGGAATATTTTTAGTAAATTTATATACATTTATATATCATATTTTCTATGTTGAATTATTGGTATCACTATTGAATAATGGATTTTAATGTAGTTTCACATCAGACAAATGATTACTATTTTTTGTGATTATATTATCACATATTAAAAATATATTTTTTGGTTAATGATTCATAATTAAGAAATAAATTGTTGTTATTTAATGGGTAACTTCATACTATAGAAGTTTGTTTTAGTTCCTTAGGTGTGAAATTTTTTTTCTATTATACTCATAATTTAGAGAAGAAGAAAAGTTTTTGGGAAATTATTTAAATGATGATACTCTACATTTAATTTAAGTGTATTTCTTTATTTTCATTGTAAAAGTAGTAAAAATATATTAAACTCCATGAAATGGGTATTGAGACAAATAAATTTACCCATTTACTTTTATCAATGTCCTTTTGACCCCTCACATTTTTATGGTTTCTTGATTGAATGATTTCTCATTACCTTGTTCTCTATAACTCACTATTAGTCTATTAGAGTTATTTTTTCTCCTCATTTTCCATGTTTTTATATATGGAAACATAGTATTTGTTATATCATTTGTACATTTTACTTCACATTCATTCTTTTATTGTGTAAGAACTATTAATAATTTTTCTAGTGTGTGCTTTTTGAAAATTTAAACTGAAATATCAAACTCCAATTTTTGGATCCAAATCTCAAAACTTTCATGGATACAATTTCATAAATGTGGGATAATATAAAATACCATATTTTTTAAACCAAATATTATGTCTGATAGCATACATGATACACCTCATGAAGCTTAAACACACAACTAAATATTTTTATTTAAATTTTATCGATATATTCTAGTTGTTATAATCGTGGGAATGGAAAATATTAATTTATTTATAACCATATTTTTTAAAATATTTTTTATATCTACATATTTAGGTACCAATTAATTATAAATTAAAATAAAAAAATTATATTAAATTCAAAAGTAATTCTTTAAATGTTTTTAAATGTTTATTACTTTGTCTTATTCCATCAAATAATAAAATCAATATTATTTGACCGAATTAATATATATATACATATATATATTATTTAAAATAATTTTTTAATATTAAATTATGATATTTCTAGTCAATATATAAGAAAAAATCCAACTTACGTATGGAAGATGTATTTTTCTAAAAATGAATATTCATTGATATTTAATGGAGCCTAGGTTTGGAATCTAACATTGACCACATTATAAAATATATTTATAAAAATAATTTTATTCTATTAAATTGGTTTTATCAATATTTTATTTGGTTTATTTTTTTATTTTTCTGATAAGATTAATTTTTGATGAATAGAAAAATGAATATTATATTTTAATCGAAATATTCTTCATCATGTGAGTTTTTAATACTATTACATTTTATTTTTTACAGGTTTTAATGTATAGTTAGATTAATATTTTATCATTTAATCCAACTAAGTCCATTGGAATCAATTTGATATTTAAATTTGATATAAACGCGTTTGTGATCATTTGAAAGTTTTTACATTAAAAACTTGTTTAATTTTTTCATCAATGTGATGATACATTATTTAATATTTTTAATTTATTTCTTTCAGATTATTATATTTGGATTTATATTTTTGAATATTAAGGTTAGTATTTGGTAAATATGGTCCTTTTATTTTTGGATAATATTTATAATAACTTCATAACTTTTTTACTATGATGAAGTTAAAATCATGTAGTTAATA
The DNA here is from genome assembly GCA_963277665.1 of Viscum album. Taxonomy (NCBI): domain Eukaryota; kingdom Viridiplantae; phylum Streptophyta; class Magnoliopsida; order Santalales; family Viscaceae; genus Viscum; species Viscum album. Next base: position 323,556,963 of record OY728161.1, read on the forward strand.
TAAAAATAATATTATTAATATTATTTAATTAACCTGACAGTTGAGATAATTAAATTGGATGAGTATCATTCATTAATATTTATTAAAGGATCGGTTATTAGACTATTGATTTTTATTTGGATGTCAATAAATCTTTAATATTATTATAATGAACTGGAACAATTTTTTTTCATAATTTTGTATTTAACAATAGATTTTTTTAATATGGGTTCATATATAGCATATATTATACTATAAATATTATTTTCTAAGTTAATTTTTTTACATCATGGTAATTTATTTGTAATTTGTAGTGTTATTATAATTATTTTAAATAGTGACACTAAGATGATAAATTAATTATTTAATTAACAGAATAATCAAATAATTAATATTATAACTATTAAAATAAATAAATGTTATATATTTAATATCATCCACTAATCATATGTAATTTTTTGACACATTTGTGATTAGTTAAATTTTATTATTTAATGATATATTTCTTGTGATATATTTTAAATGTAACCGGATTAATGGTGTCAAAATTGAGATTTGTGATATTTTTAAAAAAATAATATTTTATTAAAAGATATAGCATTCATAAAAATATAATATTTCAAAAAATAATTATTATATGTTCTAAAATTTAATAAGACACGCATTTAATTATTATTTGGCATTTTATTGTAATTATATTAACAATCAATGTTTAAATTACATGGTATCATAGTAAGAATTTTGAAGGTAAAATATGGGTTAAATTAGCTCTATACAGAATAATGAATAGTTAAAACATAAAAAATTATCATCGGATTTAGGTTATTAGACCCAAAATCAGCATTTAATATAAATAAATTATTTTTTAACTGTTTTGATTATAAAATTAATTTATATTAATTTAATATTTTCAAAAACTCCCTGAGCGGTCCTTCCCTCTCGTAGAAATGGGAATGCATTGTTATCTATTCATAAAATATAAAAACCAATTTTTTCCGCCATTATCATCACAAAAAATTCTTTTAATCCATAAAATAATTCTCAAGTTTTTCATTTAGGAATAAATCACTTCTTAGAGGTGATATGTTGTTAATTAAAGGAGGGTGTCTCAAAGAGGGGTATTGTTTTTAAAAAAGTGTTCATATTTTACTTCTTATTATTGTTCAATAAAATCTTGTTCCAACTGGATAAAAATTAAATTTCATATCCTCAGTATAATTACATGTTTTTATTATAAAATCCTAACCTAAATCCATATATACTTCAATGAAATGTGAAAATAGATTTTGTTCTTCTGTACATCGAACTATCGCTTTGTGAATAATTATAATTTGATTTCTATCATTATATATGTATACTGGCATTAATTTATGAATTAAATAATATGAATTATATTGATTAAATATTTGTCGATATTAATAGATAATATATGATTTTAATTCTAACACTTTCAAATAGAGTAAAATGATAATGTCGTTCGTGTGTACATGTAAACTATAACCTTCTATGAAGTTATGCGATATCATTTCATCACTATATCACATGAATGTTTTATAGTAGTATATTTAAATTATTAAAATAATATTAATGATATTTTGATCACTATTTAATTATAAAATAAAAATTAAATTCATTCCATAATAATTATTGAAAAATGATAACGTTACTCATGTGTATGTATGGCTAACCATCAACATGTTTGTAATGTTGTTCATTTTTTATATAAATATTTAGTAAATGGAATTAAAAGTATAATTGATATATAAAATTTAATATTATGTTATTAAAATAACTAGAGAGATAATTTAATTCATTACACCTAGATAATTGATATCATGATATAGTCATTTTTGGAATCAAGTAGTAAATATCTTTAAAACATTCAACATTAACTTAAATAAATTGTTAATTGTAATTATGTGAAATTATTGGAATAATAAACATAAAATATTTGTAAATATATAAAATTGTTATCCTAATTTTATTATTCAGTAATATTATGATTTTTCATGATGAGTCAGTCATAACGTAAGTGAATCAATATAAATTTCTTTTCATTGATGTATATCATATTGATATAGATAGTAATTATTTTATAAGGTGTATATAAAGATACTAGAACATTTATTATATATATTTTTTCTATTATCATGTAACAATTTTTTTGTAAAATTTATTCTTTCATTGAGATTATGATTTAAATGATTAAGGTGCTATGTGAAACCTTGAGTGTTTGATGATTTAATTATCATATATTTTCCCCATGTCAATATTCATTAAATTATATGAAATATTTATTCATATCATTAGATAATCACAATCAACGAAATTTTATATGTATTCTGAATTTAGTTCAAATCATTTAAAAAATGTATATTTCTTACTTATTTTTATGAAAATAACAAAAATAACATTCTTTTCATAATGTGTACAACTTCAATGTATTTTCTTCCGACATGGTAATTATTTTATTTTACTTTTACTTTTCAATATTCCATGTATCTTTAAATGAAAATTTTTATTCATTCTATGAGGGTTTTTGGTAATGAAAATTATTTTTCAATGAAACTGAATTTTTTTCTATTGAAGTTGACATTATAAATAAAATTGTAATTGGTTGCGCCCAAATTTACCCGATGGTTATAAGTGGTCATTGAAGTACACGTAGGGGTCGAATCTACAGGGACCGAAGAAGTAACCTTTAGAAACAGAAGTTTTATGGTACTTGGGCCGTGAAGTAGCCAACTTGGGTTTGAATTGATTAGATAACTAATTATTAAATTTAATGAAAAATTAAATAAAATACTTGATCAAAAACAATTAATTAGTATAGGTTGATCCTAGGTTTTTTCTTTTGGTTGATTATATGCATTTCTTTTCTTAAAAATTTCATGTCATTAATTGAAGACGTATCCAAAAAAGTGATAATTCTCCCAAATAATTCACCAATTTAATCCCTACAAAATTACAAGGCCAATCACCAATTCACTTTGATGTCCACTTTACATATCACTCAAACGAAAAAGATCATACTAGCACTCAAAATGTGTCAGTGTTAAACTTGGAAAAGACGAAGAAGAACAGAACTCATCGAATGGAAATCTAAAAATAACAAAAACATTAAAAAATTAAAGAACATGAAATAAAATCCAATCCGTCTCATGGAACTCTCTATGGCCAAACCATAAATTTTTATCCCTCCATAGATTTTATTCTATCAATGGAAGCGATAAGTTGACTTAAAGAAGTGGGAATGAAGAAGAAAAAAACATTAATAAAAATGAAAACTCCACTGTTGTGTGAGAAATTCACAAGTGTTGGTGTGAATAAATTCACACCATGATTCAACAGTATCAACGTGTTATGAAAAGGAAAAAAATTTAAGAAGAAGAAAATCTTTTATTAAGATAATCTATGTGAAAGAAGAACTCACATGGGAAAAATTGACAATACGATTTCAAAATGAAAGCAGAAAATTACAATTGAAAGGAAAATATAATATGCATATTTCTTTCATCACCTTCTCCTTATATAGGAATATTAGGAGATTTAGGTCCACCCCCCAAAATAATTTCATGCCTAAAAATTAATAGAGTCAAAAGGAGGGTGAATAATCAAAAGGAAATTGACTTTTCGAATTTGACCTGGAAAACTGTCCAGATTCATCCACCATTGTGATGTTGGAATCCTTAATTGATGGAGGCCGAATATTGAGGGGTGGTAGAATCAAACTAGTATCTTCTCGGTTTCCTATATGAGCTGTAAAAGTTTTAGGAAATTTGGCACAACCGTTTCAATGTTATGGTCAAAATTGTGGGACGACATTATGTGCATTAATGTCGGGCCCACCATTTAAATCTCAACTTCAGATCCCTTTATCATCATGAAAACATCATAATTTTCTCGGGCCACCATTGAATAAAATGATCATCATATTTTTCTTTTTTTAATGTAAAACGTTGAGCTTCATTGGGCTTGGTTTCTGGTCCCCAAATTTGTTTGATGGGCCTTGGGCCCATTATGCTTTCTCCAGAAAAGCTCTCCATTCATCACCAAAAATCTCCATCTTCCCTTGAAATTCATCCATCAGACCTAAAAGATAAAATGTTCCAAATAAAGTGATGAATCATATACCAAAATATAGAATTCATAAAACTAATATAATGCAATCCAAAAATAGATTAGTGATTGGGCCCAAATTTTCATTTTAAACATTAATTGCATTTTAGATGAGAAATGAAGTTCTACTTATGTAATGCACTAAAAAAATTTATATACTTTGGAAAAATGAATATAAAGATATTATAAATGAATATTATCCACTTTCAGTGACTAATCACACCTCCCAACTTGAGTTTTTTTAGTCCCAAGAAAAATATATTACAAATATGAAATTTGAATCCCTCTTTACAAAAACATTTTAATAGACATTGCTCAACCAAAGACCTCATACCAAAAAAATTATGAAACCCATAAAAATCATTTAAAACAAGCTAGGTCCATAAGCATATCATAATCCCATGCCCATTTTTTTGTTCATAATCATCTCCACATTTCATCCAATTTCAATTAATCAAGATAAAGTGTTGTGCATCAAAAAAGATATGGGGCCCATTTTATTGTTCAAGGGGAAAAATTGGAAGTGCTAGGTGGTAATCACAATAAACATTAAGATGAGTATGCATATTTTTAAATTTTTTTGATGATTTTGTTTTTCACCAAAATAGATATGAAAAGCCTAACTCTGGGCAAGACAATTATGGAATCACGATCCTCAAGTGTCAAACACCATACATATTGTCAATTTCATGCTCTACAAAAGATATATAAAGCCTAAATCAGGGTAAGAAAACTATGGAGTCATGATCCCCAAGTGTCGGACGCCACACATTTGGACAAAACATTGCTCTATGTGGTTATAATTTTTTTTGTTTTTTTTATACTCAAATTAAACTAAAAGTGTCCCCATAACACTATTCTATAATGAAAGGGTCCCAAGAACTCAAATTTACACCCATGATCTAATAGACGTGCATTGTGAAATTTTAATTAAGAGGATGAAAATGAAAACTTTGAAAAATAACATCATACAACCACACTTTCCAAAAACTATGATCATGAACTTAAACTTGCATTAAAATCAGAATCAAGGCATCCAAATTTTTCGATATCCAATTTCATAGTTTGCAATGTTTGTTTTCATGTTCAAGGTTAATGGAATTTTTTTTTTCACGAATGTTCTAAAAAACATAATTTTTTATTTCATCTCCCCCCAACATTGAATAACATTGTCCCCAGTGCTTAATGAAAACATAAAAGGGGGTATGGGAGAGTTGTTCAAAGTGGAAATTTAAAATGATAATCATGGAATTAATTCACCTAGTGGATGATGATGATAGCACATGCAACAGTCGCCCTTCAATCCTGGATTTGAGTCTCAGCACCTTAGATGGTGGTGAATGGATTTTCCTTATGACTTACGACATGTCCTTTTATTTTTAACCTATAAAAACATAAAAATATAACAAAACCAAATAAACTGATGATACATTGTCTTATTTTTAATTTTTGGGTAAGGATTTACTTAGAGATCATGCCACGTGACACGGATGAATATGGATCTCCCCTTTCATACCCATCCGTACTCATAAGAAAGAGAACATGTCAACAGTATATGGTAATTATATGAAAATAAAAATGATTCAAAATGATTAGAAACATGAAAACCATGGGTTTTCTCCCATGCAGCGCTTTTGTTTAACGTCGTTAGCTCGACCTAAACCCCCTAACTTATCCAATTCCAACATTCAAAATTTTTAGGACCCCATTTTTCTCCACTTCCACAAGATTGATATTGATTATTTTTTTTTGAAATTGTTTCATTTGCAATCTTTTATTCTACAATGAGTGGGAAAATCCAAGTAATTGCAGTAATGGTTGATCTGGTTTCTTCTACAGTCATTCCTAAGCTTTCAAGGGTTAACCCCCCTTTTTGGGTTTCATGAGATGAATGAATGACTAATGCAAGGTCATGGTTATCTCTTATGATAGGATGCCTGAGTGGGGAAGTAAGGACATTGATTTTGAGTTCAGGTTGGATAGTACATTCAAACATAGATAAAAAATTGGAATCCAAATCAATTTCATTTTCAAAATTTCCCAACACAATTGGTTCCCTTCGAGTTGAAGATTCAACCCCAAAATTTTCTAGATGAGATTCATGAATGGGTATAGTGTTTATGTTTTTTATTTAACTTAATGGTTCAGTGATTGGTGATTCTAAAAAATCATCATTGCAGAAATATTTCGTACATTCAATCCATGAAGAAAGATTTCACTCTTGTGAATTCATGAAATCAATTTCATCCTGATTTAAAAACTCATCAACAATTACCTCATGTTCTTTATATTAACTTTCAACATTACCTGACCAATTATCTTCATTATCCAGCTCTGTTTTCCTAGGTTTTAATGTGGGTACTTCACTAAATTCAAATGAGTTATGTGGGTAACAAGATTCGTCTACATGTGATGATGAAAGGACATCTTGAGTGGGAATGGGTTCTTCATAAGTCTCAATGTTTTGGATTTCTAATCTCAGTGATGAAACTTATGAATTCATTTTAACAATTTTTTCACAAAAATGTTCATTAATTTTTTCATAATTAGGATTAATAGATGTTTGGACATCATGAACTTCAATATGTTTTATCTCTTCAATCATCCTCGAGAGGTATGGAAATTGATCCCTTAAACAATCAGCATCCCATTGATTGTACATCTCATCTGGTATGTTGTATTCAGTTAAGTATTGGTAAATGAAATTATTTATGTGAGGAGTTTCCCAATATTTATTTCCAACTTGATTACAGAATTGGTCTATGAAGGGGTATATTGGAGGATAATCCATTGGAGATGATTGAAAATTAGTTTTTGGATTTTTTTGAACAAACAGAAACAGAAAGAGGAAAATAGATGATAAATTAAGGTGAGAATAGAGAATATGGGGTGAGGAAAAGAATAATTGGGTCTAAGGTACTTACTTGGGTCCCCGAAAATGGCGCCAAAATTTGGTTCTGCCCAAATTTACCCTACAGGTATATGCGGTCGTTGAAGTACACGTAGGAGTCGAATCCACAGGGAATGAAGAAGTAACCTTTAGAAACATAAGTTTTATGGAGGATGGGATGTGAAGTAGACAACTTGGGTTTGAATTGATTGGATAACTAATTATTTAATTTAATGAACAATTAAATAAAATACTTGATCAAAAACAATTAATTAGTCTGGGTGGATCCTAGGTTGTTTCTTTTGGTGGAATGGATACATTTCTTTTCTTAAATATTTAATGTAATTAATTGAAGACGTATCCAAACAATGAGATAATTCTCCCAAACAATTCACCAATTTAATCCCTAAATAATTCCAAGCCCAATCAATAATTCACTTTGAGGGTCAATTTATTGAGCACTCAAAGGAAATAGATCTTACTAGCACTCAAAATGTGTTATCGTTAAACATTGAAAAGACGAAGAAGAACAGAACTCATCAAATGGAAATGTCAAAATAACAAACAGATTTAATAATTAAAGTACATGAAATAACATCCAATCCATCTCATGGAACTCTCTAAGACCAAAACATAAATTTTTATCCCTCCATAGATGATATTCTACCAATGGAAGCGAGAAGTTGACTTAATGAAGTGGGATTGAAGAAGAAAAAACATTAATAATAATGAACACTCCACCGTTGTGTGAGAAATCCACAAGTGATGGTGTGAATAAATTCACACCTTGATTCAATGGTATAAAATTGTAAAGAAAATTAATATAAAAATTGAAGAAGAAGAAAAACATTTATTAAGATACTCAACATGAAAGAAGATCTTACATGGGAAAAATTGACTATACGATTACAAAATGAAAACAGAAAATTATAATTGAAAGGAAAATATAAGATTCCAACTCCCTTCATCACCATATCCTTATATAGGATTATTAGTAGATATAGATCCACCCCCACAATGAATTAACACCCCCCACAATTAATACTGTCAAACGAAGGGTGAATAATCAAATGGAAATTGACGTTTCGCAATTGACACAGAAAACTGTCCAGATTCGTCCACCATTTTGACATTTGACTCTTTAATTGACGGAGGCAGAATCATGAGGGAACGTAGAAGATAAATATTCTCTTCCAGGTGTCCTCTATGAGTTGTAAAAATATCAGGAAATTGTGCTCCTCCGTTTGAATGTTATGGTCAAAATGGTGGGATGACTTTATATGCATTAATGTCGACCCCACCATTTAAATCTCAACCTTAGATCCCTTTATCATCATGTAAACATTAGAAATAGCTCCGGACACAGTTGAATAAAATAATCCTCATATTTTTATATTTCTAATGTAAAATTTTGAGATTCATTGGGCTTGGTTTGTGGGCCCCACATTTGTTTGATGGGCATTGCGCCCATTATGCTTTCTCCAGAAAAGTTCTGCAGTATTTCCCAAAAATCTCCATCTTCGCTTGAGATTCGTCCATCATACCTAAAAGATAAAATGTTCAAAATAAAGTAATGAATCATGTACCAAAATATCATATTCATAAAATTAATATAATTAAATCCACAAACAGATTATTGATTGGGCCCAAATTTTCATTTTAAACATTAATTGCATTTAAGATGAGAAATGATGTTATATTTATGTAATGCACTAAAAATAATGTTTATAGACATTGGAACAATGAATATAAAGATATTAACAATGAATATTAGCCACTTTCAGTTACTAATTAGTAATATTATATGATATTATTTTTCAAATAACCATATTGAATAAATAATATAAATTTACTGATATTTCTCTAGATTAAAAATCAACAATCAAAGTGAAACCATATCGTAAAATGATATACATTTTTGGAAATAAATATATCCATGATTATTGATATTAATAATTAGGGGGAAATTAATTTTCAATGATGATCAAAATTTAATATTTGAATGTGACTATGTTTGGTGTTATGGAAGATAATTTTTATATTATCCTCGACCAAATAAATCATAAATCATCCAATTGAAAAATAAGTAAGGAATTATGAAATTATTAGCCACATGGTAAAATTTCATTTAAATACACATTAAAAAATTAATTCATATTTAAACCCCCAATTAAATTAATAAAATATAATAAATTTTTAAATGTATCAAAATGGGAAGTAGATACACCATAAAAAAGAATTAAGTGGTGAAAAAGGTGTATTATATACATAAATAAATTTGAGATGAGAATCTATTTCCTTGCATTTCATTTAATTGAATGTATCTTATCATCATGTATAATGGTTTTAAACATGGAAATTAATTATACTAGAACATAAAGTTCCCCGTAGGAGTATTTTGATCACTATGAGGGGGAGGGGTGAAGTAGTGATACACATTTTATTTTATGTTTCTTTCTAATTGAATGATCTATCACCTCCTATTAGAGATTCCATTTCCATTCTGAAATCAATCTCAACACACATCCATAGGAACACAAATATTTATAAGGATCACTATTCAAAATCAATAGTTATGTCATTGGTCTGGTATGAAAATGATCGAATACCATACAATCAACTATGAAAAAAATTCAAATATTATAATGAGTAAGATATACTATTACACTCGTGTATCACTGTGAAATAATCCCTCTAGTGTGTGTTCACCATCCTATCACAATATGGAAATAAAATTTATTTTGTGACAACTCATGTTACATGAACTTCTTTTAAATTCCCCAAATGCATTGAAACTGTAAAATAATTATTCCTTTCCTTACCCACAAGAAATGTAAGATCCTCTTGGACTATGTAAAAAAAATTTCCTGATTACCCTGAGTATGATGCTCCCAATCCGATTATTCTTGGTTTGATCTTCAAATTAATTACAATATAATAGAATCGACACCACTCAAATATATACAAATAGAAGTCAAGAAAAATGGAATCATAACCACTTCAAAACATGTATGAAATATTGTAGACAAATATAATCATCACCACATTAAAACTTGTATGTAATAGTCAAGTCAAATAGAATCATCACCACTTCAAATCATGTATGCAATATTCCTGACAAACAGAATCAGGGTGACTTCAAAATATAAAACATAAAAATTGACTTAGTACATTTCTTCCTCATCCTGAGAATTCCTAGACAGAAACACCTAGTATAGAAAACATAAAACTAATTAATTTAGCTGGATATGATAAATACATTAAAATAGAAGTAAATATGAATACTATTCACCTCTTATTCACCCTCTAAAATCCAGATCTTATCTCTATCATTCATTGAACAGTTCCTTTTTCAGAAATTAAATGTACATCCTCCTTTTATTGGTAAAAATTGGCGGTAATCCAAAATAATGTCATAGTCAATCAAATTTTCCAAAATTTGAATTTCCCACTAAAATTATGCGATACATTTTGACTTTGAAAATGTTTCATAAAGATTCATGAATCTACTCCAAACAGCATCTTAGTGTTTGTCCCTTTAATTTGTATCACCATAGTAATTTTTTATTATATAAATAAAATAGAATTTTTCATTTATAAAACTAGAAATGTGGATACTATTATTGAGTGTGATTTTTTCTGCATACAATGGTCTTTAAATAGCACCATCTCTTTTCTTTCACTATCACATATGATTAAGATGTAAACAAATGTCATTTCCCTCTCTACATGACATGCATCATCTCTCCACTATCTCATTCGATCTACATAATTGTTTCATCTCTTCCATCCTTGTGACTCTTTCAACATCCATCGACATGACTCTTTCCATCGACACAATTATTTCCATTATAATGACTATTCCATCAGCACAGCTATTCTATTGGTATGATTATTCCATATGAATGACTATTCCATCGTCACACCTATTCCATCATCATGACCATTCCATCATCATAACTCTATGTCTGATGAAAAATTATGTGAATACTCTATTTTCATGAACGATCTTTTCTTCATTCAACGACATGACTTTAATATCAACATGACTATTCCATCGGAACGAAAATTCCTTCGACATGACTCTGTGTCTGAATCAAAACAATGTGAATACTATGTTAGCTTGACCAATATTTTCTTCATTCATCAGCATGTCTTTTTCCGATTCATGACTATTTAATCGGAACAACTAATAAATTTTCATGACTATTCCATCGGCCCGACATTGAGTCCCTTACAAAACAAATTCATTATCCTTCATAGTTTTTCAATAATCCACACCATTTAAAAATTGTCAATAGTCATCACCATCCTTATATTTTCAATAGTCACTACCATTCAAAAAAATTCATTATTCACCACCATTCACAGCTTTTCAATTGTAACCACTATTCGCAACATTTCAATAGTCACTACCGTTCACATATTTTCAATAGTAACCACAATTCACTAAATTTTAATAGTCAACACCATTTATAGCTTTTCATTAGTCACCATCATTGATAGCTATTCAATAGTCCCCACCATTCACATCTTCTCAATAGTCACCACCATTCACAGCTTTTCCATAGCCATCACCATTCACTGCTCTTACTGCCTCGTTCTTCCATCAAGCATGAATCATAAGTTCTACCACTATAATTATGATTTTTGAGAATTAAAAAATTAAAAATAATAATCACATTTACATTGAATAGAATCATAACTATCCATTCATTCGTGTTTAATTCTTTCATTATTACGATGAGAAAAAAATTCTCAATACATTAGTCCGATTGTAAAAATGAATGGGTCTAATTTTCTTCAAAACCAAACCAAAAATAATTGTTTCATGTTAAAAATTATATAAATCAAGATGAAGATATATTCCTCATTATGATGGACATAATGAGTATGATTATTTTGACTGTACAATTCTTGTGATACCATGAATCTAATTCTTTTGAAAACATGGAGGTAATTCCTTTCAAAATGATTTAGAAAACCATTATTCTTTTTCAGAAAAACTGATTACCCACAAACCATTATTCCTTAAATATATTTTAATCTGAATTCCCATTCATCCTATTTCTCAACATCCTTTCTTTAGTCAGAATAATATTCTATTGACAATATATACACCCAAAACCAAACATGGGCTTAACAATCTTCCCCATTATATTTGATTTCGATACCCACTCCAATCACTTCAACCAGAAGAAACATTTCTTTATGTTTATTTTATCCATTCCTTTCTTTCTCCCCACATTATATTATATCTCCCCAATTCTATTATCTCTCCCCTTATTGAAAATAAAATTCAATGAGTCCATCATGAAAATATCCACTCATATTGAAAATTTATCTTTATTTTCAGAGTTTGGAACTTTTCTTCAACAAAGGTATCACATGAGTTCTTTATCAATGAATATATAACAAAACATCTATATGTCTACATTGGTGATCCCGATTTTGAAAAAAAGAGTGTATAATCTAGGTGTTCAATGTTGTCATTAACAAAATTTTTATTTAATACCTTCTATGTACTTCGTTCAAAAATCTCATGTCTATGTGAAAATCTTGATGGAATTCATCAAGGACAAAATTATTCTGCACCCATAACAACAAAAACATCATATAGTTCATATGTATAAAAACATAACATATAAAAACGAAAATTTCACATCCTCATTACCTTCTTTTTCAAGAAAATTAAGAGACACATCAATTCAATATTCCTTATTATGCTCCTTCAATTCCTTGCATGTTAGCATAAGTATACAATTTTAATGAGAATAAGGAATAACCTAAATTGTTTTTAAGAAACAAAAATCGAACTGTGAGTCATCACTCAGTATTTCCTTTTTCTTCTTCTTCTTCTTGGATTTTTCATTGGTTGTTCTTTCTTCCTTCTGTTCATCCTTCTTGAGTTTGGAAACAACTTTTCTCTTATATATCAAATCTTCTGATGAGGATGTTATCATATATTCATCTTTAAGAACATCCTTGTTAGTATCAATCTGTTTTATGTGTTTCATTTCAGTATGTTTCTTTGGAAAGATAGTTGAAAATGTTATCATATCATTCCCCTCAATATTATCTTCAAAATTGAAGGATATATTTTTTCATAATTTATCATATCTTCATTAGTATGATTCTTCCTTTCTTCATCCGCTTTCTTTTGTGATTCCTATAATTTCATAGCCATGTCATGTGTTCTAGACAAACTACTATACACTTTCTTTTGAAACATAGTAGATATGTCTTTCTATACTTCTAGAAATCTATCTTCTTAGAATTTTTAAGAATATTTTTTTTGTTCTGGTATCAGAAAAAGACAACCTTTGACAAGGTTTCCATGTTTCTTACACCTTGCACAAATAGTTTCCAATGGTGGGAACCGATTTTCATTTTTTAACACAATATTCTCATATTTCTTCTTCAAAACCCTCTTAGAAATATTAATTTTTTAAAATTGAATCCCCATAAAACCTTCCCTTCCATAACCTATGGAATTAAAGTATTGATGTTGGTTTGACAAATACATATTCTCTCTATGTAAAAATCCACCACAATACACACAATATCCATAAAAGGTGTATGTTTCAATGATAGTTCTATACTATAAAAAATTGTGATTTTGTTTCTCAGACTCCTACTTATCTTTGTTTTTCAATCCACCATCCTTTCTATTTTAAATCATATTCCTTGTTTTCATTTCTGAATTATCAGAACTTCACGTCTTAGAAACATGTCCTGATTCATAAAGATTCAAAACATTCCCATCCTTGTTAGACTTGTCCACATATAAAACATTACTATCATTATTATTTTCAAGAAAAATTCCATTATAATTCTCACCATTTGATGTTAGCTATTTTTTAGCTTTCTTAGGATTCTCATTCCTAGATCATATACCAATTTTAGTGAAAGAATTTTTGAAACTTGTATTTTGTAATTCAGCTTCAAATAACCTTTTTTGACCAAGTCCAAACACTTCTTCCATTTCCTTCAACTTCATTTATTGATACTCCTTACTATTCCTGACATCTTAATGATATTTATTAAAATCATCAATCTCTTTCTCTTTATTCTCTATCTCTTGGACAAAAAATTCCTGATTTCTGGTTGAGGAAGATTCATATTCCAACTTTTTTTATTTTCAAGACTTCTAATTTTCTCATGCATTATTTAAGTTCTTCATTCCAATGAATCTCAAGTGGAGTATCATCTTCATCTGAATATTTTCTACTGAATTCATCTTCATTAATTGTTTTAATAAAATTATTTTCCTCTTCTTGCAAAATGGAATTTTTGGATTCATATTCACTTTCTTCTTCTGGTTCTGCAAAACTACATTCTTTACTCGAATAACATTCATTATTAAATATTATATTGAATATGTTGTATTTACCATCATTTTTCAAATCCTAATTATTATCTTCCCTAGAAAAAAATCTACTCATTTTGTATTTGGTGAACCTCTTATCACCCTCATTGAATATTATTTTTCTTTATCACACTTTTTCATCCCATGTATTCTTGGCATTAATTCTACATCTTCACATTATTCTTCATCACATTCATTTTCTCTTCCTATTTAATGATAATTGAAAACAAAATGCCCAATTTCTCAACATCCAAAACATATTAAAGTAATTTTCCATTTATACCTTCTTGTATCTATTTTCACATTCGTAGAATACAAGGATAAATTTGATTCATTATTTCTACGTACCTTATTTTTTAAGTGAGATTCTTCATCTTTTTCTTCATAAAAGTGTACTTTTCTTTCTTGGAAGACTTGAATGATATTTCAATATCAAATATAGTTTTATGTTTCATATAATTATCCCTCCTCATTTCGTCTATAATGAGAGTACTATGAAAATTATCAGAAGATAATATTTTATGATCTCTATCATCCATGAAGAATCATTTGCATCAAATTTATTGGGTAGGACTTTCAAGAAATTCATAACAACAGTAGAATCATCCAAATTTTCTCCGAGACATCTTCTAGTACATACTCTGTTATTTTCAATGGTAATAAAGTACCCAACATATTAATGCTCATCTATCTTGAGATCTTCATACATCAATCTACATATTTGTAACTTTTCCTTCATTAATTTTTTATTTCATTTGTATATGTTATTAAATTTATCCCACATACCATTGGTTGTGTAAACACCTTTTAATCTATGGAATTAAATTTCCGAAAGTGATGATAAGCTCCCTTCCATAATTCATATGATGTATCTTATCAAAAGGTGTATGTTGTGTTTTATCATTATGAAAAGGAAACCCTACTATTATAGCTTCAGAAATATCATAACTGATATACATGAGATATCAGAACTTATTATCATTCCAAACATGATAATTCTTTCCATAATAGACTAGAATACATTTACTGTTCACACAGTTGAAATTCTCCATCATCATGGAATAGTGAAGGGAAGCTTCCGTCTGATTCCACTTGAAAGTGCCTAGTCTGAGTATTATATCACTCTGAGGGGGAGGGGTGAATCTATGATACTCTTTTTATTTTATGTTTCCTTTATGTAGAAACAACCATCGATTATTCTTAGAGATTTCAGTTCGATTATGAATATAAAATCAACACACATCCACAGGAACACAAAGATTTAAAAGGTTCACTTTTAAAAAATATTGTTATGCCCTTGTGAGGGTTTTGAAATAATCTAATACCATACAATATAATTATAATGAAAATCCTTGGATTATAATGACTCGGATATACAGTTACATTCGTGTATCACTATGAACCAATACCTCTAGTGCGCGTGCACCCTCCTATAAAAATAAGGAAATAAATTTTTTTTAACAAATATTGTTACCTTCGCTACTTTTCAATTCACTAAATGTATTCAAAATTTTAAATTATTCTTCTTTTCCTAACCCTAATGAAAGGTAATAACCTCTTGTTTTATGTATAACAATCTATCAAATTATCCTAATTACAAAGATCATAGTTTTATTATTCTTTCTTTGATCATTCAATTGAATACAATAGAATATAATCTACACCACTATAATACTTGCATAAAAGAGTCAAGTCAAATAGAATCAGCACCACATAAAAACATGAATGTAATAGTCATGAAAAATAGAATCAGCGCCACTTCAAAACATGTATGTAACAGTCATGAATAATAAAATAGACACCGCTACTAAACATGTATGAAATAGTTATGACAAATATAATAGACACCACTTCAAACCATGATACTGATAAAGACACTTAGTATGAGTCACCCACATCCCGAGAAGCCCAACAGAAAAGCACCAAGTATGGAAAACTCAAAACTGATTAATTTTTCCTGATAAGATAATTACTTTAAAACAAAATTCAAATGAATACACTTTGCCTCATCTTCTATCCCTAAAATCTAGGGCATCTCTTTCCTGTACTATCAACAGTTCTCATTATTATAAATTCCGAAGTACAACCTCCTTCAATAGGTTACAATTGGAAACAATCCCAATGTTTTTTCCACTTAGTCATATTTTCCCAAATTTTAATTTCACCCTAAAATTATGTGATACATTTTTTCTTCGACGATGTTTTCCCAAGATTCTCAAATATTCCCCAAACTTCGTATCAATTTTCTGATCATTCATTTGTATCACAATACACATATTTTATTTCTAAAATCGAATAAAAATTTTAATTTAGAAAACCATAAATGTGGGTAGTATTATTGAGTATGATTTGTTTTTGGTGAGATAGTTTTTCTTCACCACAATTTCCTTTCTTTCACTATCTCTTTTGAGTCTGATGTAAAACAAAGTTATTAGCATGTCGGCATGACATGTATTATCTCTTCATTTTATCTTTCCATCGACATGAATCGTTGTTCTTTCACATTAGTATGACACTTTTTTTTTCCATTGCAATGAATCTTTCCATCATCATGACAATTTCCATCGACACCACATTTCAATCAGAATGACTATTCCATCAGAATAACCATTTCATCAGTACCACTATTCCATCAGCATAACTATTCAATCGGCAAAACTATTCCATCGCCATAACTCTGTGTTCAATGAAAAACAAAGTTAAAACTATGTTATCTTGAAAGATCATTTCTTCTTTCATTGGAATGAATTTTCCATTAGTGTGACTATTCCATCATCATGACAATTCCATCAGCACGACAATTCTATCGGCATGACTATTCCATCAGAAAGACTCTAAGTCCAATGAAGAAAAAGGAATTATTGTGTCATCTATACATATCATTTCTTATTTCGTTAGCACGAAATTTACATCAGCATGACTACTCCATAGGAAACACTCTTCCATTGGCATGAAAATTACATCACCCCCACTATGAGTCTGATTGAAAACAAAGTCATTTACATTCACAACTTTTTAATAGTCACCATCATTCACAGCTTTTAAATAGTCAACACCATTTCCTATTTTTCAATATTCAACACCATGTTTGGCGTATCAATAGTCACCACCATTCCCAACATTACTATAGTAACTATCATTCACAAATTTTCCATAGCCACCACTATTCAAAACATTTCAATGCCCCCCACCATTAACAGTTTTTCAATAGTCACAACCATCCACCATTTTTCAATATTCACCACCAATCACAACTTTTAAATTGTCACTACAATTTACATATTTTCAATAGTCATTACTATTCACATCTTTTCAATTGTCACAACCATTCACATCTTTTCAATAGCCACTACCATTCACATCTTTCCAATATTCATCACCATTCACTTCTCTTCCATCATCTTCATCATTCACTACTCTTACATACCCCTTTCTCCCAACAATCGTGTGTTATATGTGATTTCACTTTACATATGATTTAAGAAAATTCTAAATGGGAAAAGCATCATCACATTTACCTTGAAAAGTATGATAAAATTCCTTTCATTCATGTTTCTTTCGTTCATTATTATAATGTGAAAAAAAAAACAGTCTGAAGACATGAGTCTTATGTTCAGAATACATGGGTCTGATTGTCTTCAAAACAATACCCATTACAATGTTTCCACACAACTTATTCTCTTATTCCAGAAAATGATCAATTCCCCATTACAATGGATATAGTGAGTACAATTCTTTTGTAAGACCAAATAATTTGAAACCATGAATCTGATTCATTTGAAAACATAGTTCCAGTTCGTTTCAAAATGATTCAGAATACCTATACTATATTTCAGAAAAAATGATTACCATCAAAACTTATTTCCTTCAATACATTTTAAATTGACTTCTTATATGTCTCCATTCTCCACATCCTTTCATTCATCAACATACTGATTGATTGACAGAAAATATAATAAAAACACAACATTGGCCTTACAAGAACCATAACCATATTTATAATTTCATATATTATCTTATTATAATATAATATTACCCTTTTGTTAATAATTATTCATTAAATACACAATTTTAGGTCTTAAATTCATAGTTAGTCGAGTGTTTTTTTTAATTTTTTATTTTTACCAATTACGTAGATCAAGATTAAAAAGCATCATAATGCAAAAAAATAATTTAATTTTTTATATTTTCATTACATATGAATATAAAATAATCCATACTATTTGGTTTCAGAAAATTTATTGCACCATTAAAAGAGATGGTAGATTATACATATGCATGAATGCTACATTAATATCATAATCATATTTGAATGAATGAAAAGTATATTGTTTATATATGTATATTATTATTAAATAATTATTTTTATATAATATATTTTACATATTTTTAATAATACCGGACATTATACATTACAAATATAGCTTTAACTAATCACATAATATTGAGGATGTGGTAGTCCATATTTCCACAAATGGTGTTATCAAATTTCAAAAAAATAAAAACACATTACATTACGTGTTATATAAAAATAATAGAATCATAAAAACATTATAAATATCATATATATCATATAAAAAATATTTTTTCCATAATTATTCTCAATCTTGATTAGTGTTAAATGAATATAGAAGAACATAGTTTTGTGAGGCCATCGTTCATCATACACAAAAATTAAATAACCATCATCCATTAGATGAAAGTGTTTATGTGAAGGTGTAACCTATAATACAAAAACAACATTTTATATTTTTAATACTATTTATATTATATAATAATTGAATAAGAAGAGTTTTGGTGGAGTTAATGAAAAACAATTAATGCCAATGTTGATGAATGTTACCTCGTTTTTTGGTAACTCAATTTGGTTTATACCAAAAAGAATCCATGATTGGATTTAGTCCCAATGTGAGGCTATGAGGGTGTGGGAAATAATTCTATTTCTTATCTGAGATTTTTTTTTTCAGGAAAAAGGTTTTATTGGTTTATGGATGTGTGAGGTGTGAGTTCCTTCTTATAGCGGTGGACGTGTGACATTCTTATAACTTTTTAATGGATTTTCCACCATCATTATTACCATAAAAAGTTGATAAAATAATGGACCCAATTTGATACATTGGATTATGGGGTAGGAATATGAATACCCAAATCATTTTAGGCAAGAGTGTAGGTCATTTATTCTCATATTCTTTAGGATTAGTCCCTCGTTAAGAAATTATTCCTCTTAATTTCTGTAATTAATTATAATTGCTTTCAAAATACAATTTCATGGAAAAATAATATACCTTTATATGAAATTAAATAAATTTTGATTAAAATTTTGGAATATATATTTATATATTACAATCATTAATGTGGAAGAAATTAATTTAAAATCAATCCCACAGAAGTGATGACAAAGAAGAGGTTTTTAGTGTAATCATGTTAAAAAAGATAGCTATATTGTTATATAAAATTTAAATATAAAATTATTTATGATGAAATAAATTTTATTAACATTATTATAATTGATATAATTTTTCATTATTACATATTAATTAATCAATTTAAAGATATAAATAAATTATATGAATGAAAAATAAAATTCCATTTTTTTATTTCTGACTATTCCCAAAAAAATGAAATATTTTAGAAAAAATACCAAAATATTTACATAAGATAATTTTGAAATTACTATATAAAAAATCTATTTTCATTTAATGTATAATATTTATAAAAATGATAAAATTTGAAAAAAAAAATATTTAGTCCATTAAAAGGTTTTATAATTTATTTTATAAATATATTGGTTTTTATGTGAAATGATGGGTTTGTTAGGTCAAATGCTTATAAAATATATTTTATTAATGTAAAATATAATGGGATGAATATATAATATAAATATTTTTTTAATATAAATCAATAATAGTAATAAATTTAATTTATTAGAATAAAATGACATTCTGAGAATAAAAATAGTTTTTATAAAATATTCTATTTTTATTCAATTCGTTCTTGTATTCATTTCTAATTAATTGGTATCCTATAGATTCTTATTATTTATTTATATAATTTATATTTTTATATTTTGTTTAATACTATTCATATATAATAATTTAATGTTTAGGTTATAACTTATTACATTAATAAAATATTTTAATAATATATTGTGGTTTTGTAAAACTCGATGCAACATGTATCATAGGCAATTCAAGAAATATTTTGTTAAATGTGATGCAAGATAACAAAGAATTTTGTAAATTTGAAGCTATATCAATGGTTGATTATATCTAAAATAATAAATATATTTTAACCTCTGGGGATGTTATTTTCCATTATATTTTTTGTGTTATATGTTATAAATGATATTGAATACAAAATTATTAGTTTATAAATTTAATTCATTACATTCTCCTCAGAATAATTAAATTATGTCCTCAGAATTTAATATTGACCTTGGTAACACATTTTTTGATATTTCTTATTTTTAAATACCACATCAAGGGAATGGTTCTGGAAAATTCCTCTATCAAGAAGAGAATGGGATGTATAATGGTCAAACAGAGCAACATATAACTAGTCCTCAAAATATAAGAACATTAATTGAATAGGAAAATATGGACTTCGAGGATAAGAATATATAGTTATAGGGAGTGATTTAGTTGATCAATCAAAAACAACTAAATGGTCTGTCAAATTTAGGGGGTCACAATTCCATAAATCCTTAATAATTCACAAGACCAATGGTTCAACAAAAAACGTTGTTATTAAGAAAAAAAGTGATCATTTTCCAAATTTTGAGTAATTATTTTATTTCCTACCTATATAAGTAAATATAATGTCTTGATATATTTTTATAAACACTTTTTCATGCATTTTTTTGTTTTTGATAAAATTGTAATTCATCCCTTACTTTCTAAAATGGATATATATAAATTAAACATGATACATGAAGCACTAAAATACATGTTAAATGGAACATAGTCCCCCTAATTGAGTGAGTAGTCTATCTATTTTTATCTAACTATTCTTCAAATCCAAAATTGTTACAGAATTTATCTATAAACATAATAAGTAACACTACTATTATATAATTAACATCTATTCTCCAAATTGTTTAACTGAAAACAATAAATTATCAGTAGGTCATTACATAGGTGCATGGTTGGAATTAAACCCTTATCATCCTTCAGTTAAGGGTTCATATCCTGCATCCTATTCAAACACGACCCCCCCCCCCAATATACATGTTTTTCAAGTTAATATGATTTACAACATAAATATAATGGCCATACTTGAAATAATATTAATAACTAAATATAATTTTAACTAGAGTTTTAATTACAATCATAATAGATAAATAATTCATTCGTTTTATTTCAAAAAATGTCTTCTAGGGTCGAAGGTGTATCCTAGGTCATTTATTATAAATTCCTATTAAAATTTATCATATTTGTTTGGAATTAAAATGATAATTATTATAAGAATATATCCCATGAATATCAAACCAGGTTCATAGTATGGCCCATTTTCAGGTTCCTAGTTATGCAGGAGTCCGGACCAACACAACTTTTAATACACTATACACCTAGGTAGACTTTTTAAAAACCCACAACCACATATATTATCTATATTGTGATTTACTTATTGATTTTCCACATAATATATATCTAAACAATAAAAATTGATGGTCTTCTATACTTACGATCAGTTTATAACTTGTTACTATATTCTATGAAATCTTTTTCCATAAATCAAGTTTCTAATGTTTCAACTAAACTTCTTATGATATAATTATAGGGACCTGACAACAAAATATTTGAGGTGGTGTCAAATAACATTACATTTTAATAATTACAGGGAATCAAATCCTGAAGGATTGGAGAGTTTAGTACTCATGGAAATCCAAATACACACAATATCCTTGTATTATATATGAATACACTAATACTAATTCAAATTTTTCATTTTAGGATAACATTATTACATCTATGATATAAATTCATGTCGTTCTTATTATAGTTCATGTCACCCATTATAAATAAATAAACTATGGGTGGATTCAGTTGCTCAATAACGTCAAATATATTGGGCGAAATAATGAATCATTGAGAATAGTTAATTTGAAAAGGTAATGACTAATGTAAAATTATATATAATCAATAAACTGGGAAGGAAGTGCATAAACAATATAAATTGGTAAACAACTAAAAAAAATCTATTTTTACATCAAGATAAGGCATAAAAAATATGGGCATTCATGGAACTGAAAACACATTCCATTTAATCAATAAAATGATAATGAAATGTATCCAAATACATTGTCATAATGAAATTATCATGGATAATAAATACTGAATCAAAATAAAGGCAATGATTAATTATCCTAGATAATGTATCAGGAATGTTAAATCCTTTAATTTCTGGATCTATCTCCCAGAAAGTTCAAAATGAAAGGTATTATCCAATTTTATTTTCACAAATAATTTGTCACATTAGAACCCATAGAAGCATCAATAGGTTATATATTGCCATGGACAGTTCCTCAGGGCTCATGTAGTGACATACACCAAGCCCACCTTTCGATGGCCTGAGGTTGGTGACTAGCATTGAAGGCATAAAACTCTAAATGGGAGGCATTTTCATTAGAAATCTTATTCATGCACAAAAACCCATGCCCCCAAAATACAAAATTAATCATCACTTCCACTAAAAAACAACTAAAAAAATTACAAACTCCACATCAAATGGACCAGAATACAAACCCAATAATGGATGAACTGAAAACATGAAAAAATTAGAAACTCTGAATATCATCCGCCGGAAAGCCCCCTGATCGATATGTAAAGAGTAACAATCTAAATCCATATTCTCACTTCATGCTTGCCTAACATAGATGAGAAATGCCCAATAGTGGGCCACCATGTCCTCTGCCATGATGAGAGTCGTTTGTACAAGAGACATCACGTGGGGGTGAATCTCATGCAGTGCTGAGTAATTAAATACTCAGTAGGTACCCAAACCAAAAAGGAAACTCCTCAAAAAAACATAATAAAAACACAAATTATGATCATAAATCATGATCACGATGAAATCCATCTCACACGAGGTATAACATAAAGTGTGGATAGAAAGACCAACAATTGCTAACATTGAACATCAATCACTATAAAAGAACTCTTCCTTGTTGAGTAATTAAGTATAGCTAAGTCTCATAGACCTATTCGGTGGTTTATCTACGAAGCCATATTGGGTAGCTGAGTCACAAAACCTCACTAATTTCTATGTCATGAAGACTCTCTCAGTATCTCAGTCATGAAACCTCATTGGGTAGCTTGGTCATGAATCCTCGCTAGGTAGCTGAGTCACGAAGCCTCAATGGTAGATGATTCAGGAAGCCTCTATAGCGACCCATACTTTACATACATTGTTAATACTTCAAAATTGAAGCACACTTATTACAACATATGACAAAACCACAAAGGACCGTATTGGTATAGTGTCTTTAGAAACTGGAAAACATAAACAACTGGTTCATAAATCTTCTACAGTGTCTCCCATTTATTTCATCATATCTAGGGTCCCTTTTAGCATATTCTACTTAATATCCATCTTCCTGACCTGGGGAAAAGAAAACATAAAAGGGTGAGCTCAAATGCTCAGTAAGGGCAAATAAAGGAAATAAAAATCATATCATATCTTTTTGAAAATCAAAACCTGCAAAAGAGATCATAATATCTTAACATGGAATAAATCATAGAAGTGAAAATGAGATCCCCATAATCATAACATAAAACTTTAAACTTTGTGGCATGCACACATAATCATGGAAAATCATTTCTTGTTAGTCATGACTCATTGCCAAGACTATCTTAGTGGACAAAGTCCCTTTCTGAACCGAGTTCACTCCTCGTTTCAGTCCTGTATCACTGAACCGAAAAAACCTTCCGTTCCAGCCATGTCTTTCTCATGATATATAAAATCTTTACCCAATGCATTGGAGGAAGATATAGGTCCCACCCATCTTATAATTAATCCTTTCTTATGTGTGCCACATAATCATAAATCATACATCATCGCATAACCCATGTAATAAAAATGGGATTCTTAAACAACATGACATCATAAAACAATTCATATAAGATAAAGGAATTCATAAAAATATTTCCATCACAACATAATCAAATCCATGTAATAATAGGGATAAAAACAGAACCCTTTTATTATCTTAGATGGAAAATAATTTTGATAAAATACTTGAACTCCATTCTTGAGGAAAATATCCTTTCTACTTCAAAAACACTTTTCTTTTCTTAATATGTCATACAACATTAAAATAAAATAAGTTGATTAAAATAAACTAGAAAACATGTAAAGTAAGCTTCTTGGAAATAATGTTTTAAAAATCCATTCATGCCGTATAAGTTAAAAAAAGCATTCTTCGTACTTTTGTCGGAAAAGTCAAAAAGTACCTCGTACGAAAAATGACAAAAGATTCCTTTCATACATATTACTAAAAACTTATCTAAGGGTAAAAATGGATTTAAACAATTGTAGGTGGATGGAAATAATATTACATATTGATGAAACATGGATGTGGATGATAAAATACACCCCAGTAAATACTTACGAATAAACAATCTCAGATAAAAATGAGATTGTGATATTTCCCTTACCTTAGGTCAAATTTGCTTTGTACGTATCCGAAGCTCCTGTATAATGGATTAAATAATGTTATTGACTTATTCCAGAATCATACATATTGATATGATATCATATATGGTCATATTCTTAGCTTCTTGATAGTAATATTTCATTGTTACTTGTTACTCGGGTCTTTATTGCCTTTTGTTCTTAAGCGTGTTTTGCCGAATACATTCTTATTCTTCTTTTAAGGTTATAGATACCTTATATCCAGAATGGTATTAGTGTAAAATATATCATATTTATTCATTCAATTCATTTATATAATTACTATGTAATGATGATCATGTAGAACGAGTCGCATCACATCGTGGAGACGGTATTCCGTACGTACGCACGAGTGATGATATCGTTCCTATGATCGTGGAATTGTATTGGAGTATATATATATTATTTCAGTATCAATATTACTTTATAATAATCATAAATAGTTACTCATTACACCATTATACCAATCCTTGTAAAGTGATGGTGGAAAAATAGATTACACCATGGCGTGGAGACGGTATTCCGTACGTACGCACGCGCGGTGATTTCATTTTTCCGTGGGATGGATAGAAGGTGAATTATAGTTGTTTCATAATTATAATAACATATCAGTATGTAAGTAATACTGATGTTATTACTTTATCATGAAACAACTAAAGAAGAAGAAGTTGAAGAAGAAAGAAATTGAAAAGATCGGTAATGGATATTACCTCTTCTTTGGAACGCTTCTTTGAATCCTCCACTTAGGGAACTAAGATTGGTCTTTGAAGAAGACCAAGACCTCTAGGATTATTCTAGGGAAGTGGAGAGGAGAACATGGCAGGGGTTGGCCGAGCTTGAGTGCTCAATTTGATGTGAGGAGGAGGGGGAGGAGGTGCCCTTTTATAAGGGAGGAGAGGGGCACCTTAGGAATATCTCAAAATATTATTTTATATTAAAGTCAAAATCGGTTTATAATGGTTCCAAAGGGTCTTATTTAGAAGCTAAAGTGGGTATGGGTCGAAATCCTACCAACCAATAGGATTTAGACAAGTTTAGGGTATTATTTTAACCTTATCAATTAGATTTAACTCAATGTTAAATAATTTAACTTTTACCATGTCTTTTTGTTTTCTTTCACTATATGGTTAATACACTTACTATAACATGCCCAAAGAACCCCAAATTGTTTATTTTTAATATATATATCCTTATCTAAGTCATTTGGCCGAACCTTAGATTTTTAGGAATAAAATAACAATTAATAATATAATATTTGATTTAAAAACTATTTTGTGTCAATTTTGACACTATTTGATATATGATTTTTGTGAAAGTCATATCAGAATTATATGTTAGAACCAAGTTGATTAAATCAACACTAATATATCATAGTAATCTATAAAATTAGTTTAATTCATAAAAAGTCTCAAATTACATTTATTTTGGTGTTTATAACATCAATTATGTCAATATTTCATAAATAAGATAATTAGTGCATCATCGTTGTGTCATAATTAAATTAAATTATTTAATGTCTAAAAATTATAAATAAAATACCATTATGTAGGAAATCTTTTGATCTTTCTAATGAATATTCACAATCGAATTTATCTTATGTATAACCCCATATTAAAAATGATTTACTTAGTAAACTTTGATTTTAACTATTTTAACCCTTCTTTAAATAAAGTAATAATAATTGTCCTAATCTAATCCAAGTGGGCCTAAATGGTCATATTTTATTCCTAAGTTTGTTTTTGGTCGAATTACACTTGTCCAATAGAATTAGGACATGTGTTAGGGTAAAATTAATATCATATTTACCCTTAGTTACCCTATTTACTATTAACTGCGGTAAAAATAGTAAAAAGTTACTATTCACCAAAAAATTATTTTTATCTCATTGAACCACATTTTACTTACTGATATCAACCGTGTCTGTCGGATTTTTGAAATTCCATTCACAGAATCGGTAAAATTATGTTTTGTGCAAAATTCAGTTTTTAACCTACCACTTAGTGGTTTCACTATTCATCAAAAATTGAATGTTTTCATAAAAATACCAAAATTTCACCCTAGGCTAATTTCGATATTCTGAGTCCAAAAATGAAGTCCTTTTTGAAAAATAAAATTTATAAAATTTCAAAAAGTGGTTATTACTATTCATAACGGCTAGTTTTAATAGCATATTATTGTTTAGTGAAACTCGGTATTGCGTACGACGCATGCTATCGAGGAAGGTCGCGATTGCGTGTAATGTAAGCCAAGCAAGTGTGTAGTGAAAGATTCCTTTGATGATATAAAAACAAAATATTACTCATAAAAATCTCGGGTGTTACATTCTACCCCCCTTAAAAATAATTTCTCCCTCGAAATTCGTCACTTTGTAACAAACAGATGATGATACTTCTCCCTCATCATATCCTCAAGCTCCCATGTAGCTTCTTCAAGTTGGTGGTTCCTCCATAAAACTTTCACCAATCGAGTGGTCTTGTTTCGTAGGACTTTTTATCTACGATCCAGAATCTCTATTGGCTGTTCTTCATAAGAAAGATCTTGCTCCAGCGGTACAACTTCTGAGCTGAGTACATGTGAAGGATCTGGTATGTACTTTCTCAGGAGAGATACATGGAACACATTGTGAACTTGAGAGAGATTCGGTGGAAGCGCCAATCGGTAAGCTACCTTCCCAACACGATCCAGTATTTCGAAAGGACCGATATCTCTAGGGCTCAACTTCCCCTTCTTTCCAAATCTCATAACCCTCTTCCAGGGAGATATTCGTAAGAACACTTTATCACCCACTTCAAACTCTAGATCTTTTCTTCGGTTGTCGGCATAACTTTTTTGTCGACTCTGAGCTGCTCTTATGTGTTGTTGAATATATCTGACCTTTTCTGCCATTTCATCAACGAGATCAGGTCTTAATAGCTTTCTTTCCCCAACTTCATCCCAGTAAGTTGGAGTCCTGCATTTCTTTCCATAGAGAGCTTCATAAGGAGCCATCTGAATACTGGAGTGAAAGCTATTATTATAAGAAAATTCCACCAAAGGTAGGTGTTGATCCCAACCTCCTTTGAAATCCATAGAGCAAGCTCTCAACATATCTTCTAGGGTTTGAATTGTTCTCTCAGACTGACCATATGTCTGGGGATGATAAGCAGTGCTGAAACTCAACTCTGTATCCAGAGTATGCTGAAGACTTCGCCAGAACTTCGGGGTAAATCTCGGATCCCGATCAGATATAATAGAAAGTGGTACTCCATGCAATCTTACCACTTCCATTACATATATCCTGGCAAGCTGATCTAGAGAGAAATCCTCTCTAATAGGAATTATGTGTGATGACTTTGTAAGACAATCAACTATGACCCAGATAGCATTATTGCCTTTGGATGTTTTAGGAAGTCCTGTGACAAAGTCCATAGTGATGTATTCCCATTTCCATTCGGGTATGGGTAATGGTTGTAACATCCCCTTAGACTTCTGCCTCTCAGCTTTAACTTGTTGACAAACTAAGCATCGAGAGACATATTCAGCAACATCTCTTTTCATGCCATCGCACCAGAAGTACTCTTTCAGGTCCTTATACATCTTCATTCTTCCAGGATGAATAGAGAATGATGAACTATGAGCCTCATCCAGCAGCTCCTTCTTTAATTCGGGGATGGAAGGAACACAAACCTGATTCCTAAACATTATTATCCCATCACAATCAAGGTTTAATTCAGGAACATTTCTCACCTTCTTTTGTAACTCGACATCTTCATTCCATGCCTCTTTAATCATCACATGTATAGATGGTTGAACATTCATTTGAGAAAGATAAGATTTTTCCCCTTCCATTATAATTCCAAGATCCATCCTTTGTAAATCCATAAATTTTGGATCTTTTGTGATCCTCATCATGGATAAACTAGCATGGTCTTGTCGACTTAATGAATCTGCCACCTTGTTTGCTTTCCCACGGTGGTAATGGATTGAGCAGTCATAATCCTTAATCAGCTCCAACCATCTTCTTTGACGCATATTCAGCTCCTTTTGTGTGAAAATATACTTTAAACTTTTATGATCAGTATAAATATCACACCTTTCACCATAAAGGTAATGCCTCCAAATCTTTAATGAAAAGATTACCGCAGCCAACTCCAAATCATGTGTTGGGTAATTTTGCTCATGGATTTTCAACTGTCGTGAGGCATAAGCTAGCACCATATCATTTTGCATAAGAACACACCCCAATCCCTTCCTGGATGCATCATTGTAGATCACAAACCTTTCTCCACTACAAGGTAGTGTGAGCACAAGTGCACTGGATAACCTTCTTTTCAACTCCTTGAAATTCTCTTCACATTCCTCTGTCTAGACAAACTTAACTCCTTTCTGAGTAAACATGGTGAGTGGATTAGATAATCGTGAAAAATCGTTTACAAAATGTCGATAATATCCAGCCAAACCAAGAAAACATCGGATCTCAGTTACTGTTGTGGGTCTTGACCATCTTTCGATAACCTCTGTTTTTGCTGGATCCACAGATATCCCCTCTTTTGAGATTATGTGACCCAAAAATGCAACTTTTTGAAGCCAAAATTCACACATGGTAAATTTGGCATAAAGCTTCTCCTTTCTCAGGGTCTTCAATATAATTCTCAAGGGATCTTCATGCTCTTCCTTGCTCATTGAATAGACAAGAATATCGTCTATAAAGACTACCAAAAATTGATCAAGATAGTCTCTAAAGACTCTATTCATTAGATCCATGAAGATAGCAGGGGCATTAGTAAGACCAAATGGCATCACTATAAATTCATAGTGTCCATACCTTGTACGGAAAGCTGTCTTTGGTGTATCCTCCCTTTTGACCCTTAATTGATGATACCCTGAACGAAGATCAATCTTGGAAAAGTATTGAGCTCCGCGTAGTTGGTCAAATAAGTCATCAATGCGTGGGAGAGGATATTTGTTCTTGATAGCGATCTTGTTAAGTTCTCGATAATCAATGCAGAGTCTCATTGATCCATCTTTCTTCTTAACAAATAGAACAGGTGCTCCCCAAGGTGACGCACTAGGGCGTATGAATCCCTTATCAAGATTCTCTTGGAGTTGCTTCTTCAATTCATGCAACTCAATTGGGGCCATTCTATAAGGTGTCTTTGAAATTGGCAAAGCGCCCGGTACGAGTTCTATTGAAAACTCAGCTTCACGATTTGGTGGAAGACCCGGTAATCCCTCCGGAAAGACATCATCAAACTCCCGTACAATGGACATATTCTTAATCATGAGTTTCTCACCAACCATTTGAGATAAATAACCTTCATTTAGTGGAATCAAGACCCATAAGATGGAAGGAATTTCCACTGGAAGGTTATGTTCATCCTTGCATTGATAGACGATCGTAGATTGATCTGGAATATGAAATGTGACTTCCCTTCTTTGGCAATTGATATGAGCTCCATGTAGAGAAATCCAATCCATGCTAAGAATCACATCAAATCCCACTAAAGGAAGGATCACAAGATTTGCAGGAAGCACATTCCCACAAACATTGATCAGAGAAGAATTATAAACTTTTGATGCGACTGTTGTGCCAATAGGTGTTGTCACAGATAACTCAACATCTAATTGTTGAGGTAATATGGTGATACCCTTAAAAAATTATTTAGAAATAAAAGAGTGGGTGGATCCAGAATCAAATAAAACATTTGCTACTTTAGAGTGGATGGTAAGTGTACCTTTCACCACTTCGTTATCGTACTCCACATCGCTGATAGAAATTGCATGTGACTTTCCTTTGTCTTTAGCCTTAAGATTTTGTTGACGTCGACCATCATCATCAACCCTTGCATTTGGGCATTGATCGGCATAATGCCCCATCTCCTTGCACTTGAAACATTGAAGTGTTGTAGGTTCATTCTGTGTATCCCTTCCTTTTTTTGCGTCCTTAGACATCTTCTTCCCATTATCACGGCATTCAAATGACTGATGACCTTCCTTTCCACATTTAAAACATTTACTTGTCCCTTTAAGACAACTCCCTCCATGTTTCTTTCCACACTTTGAGCATAAGGAAAAGCTCATCTTCTTTTCCGTGTGCTCTTTAGAGTTTTCTTTGAATTCCATCTTCCTCTTCTTATCAAACCCATGTGACTGATGGGTTATTCCAATCTACATCTTGGGTTTGAGAGCACATCAAACGATTTCCTCGTAGCTATTGAAGTCCCTTATGGCTAACGCCCTTCGAAGACTTGGTTTTAAGCCACTAAAGAATCGATCGATCTTACTCTCAGGTTGGATAATAATACCAGAAGCGTACCTTGCAAGTCTTGTAAAATTTGCTTCATAGGTACTAACAGATTCATCATCCCTTTGCTTCAGTTCAAGGAACTCTTTCTCCATCTTTGTTCGGAGAATACGAGGGAAGTACTTATTGAAAAATAAGTTCGTGAACTAGTCCCATTCCATAGACTCAATTTCATCCCTTTGCCTCATATTCTTAATAAGATTCCACCATTGATCAGTATCTACTTCCAAACGATACACTGCTAGGATGACTTTATCATGTTCAGAACATTGAAGAACTGAAAATATCTTTTCAGTAGTACTAATCCATTGTTCAGCAACTAATGGATCAGTAGACCCACTAAAAGAAGGTGGACGCTACCTCATGAAGGATTCAATAGAATGTTGCTCCTTCCTTTGCTCGTTTGGAATTCCTGCATGATTCATAGCTTGAGAAAGTTGTGTGAGCATGGCTACAAGATTTTTCATTCCATCTCCCATATCGTTTGGTTGCTCAGGGGGACAATCATTGCATTGCCCATCGCATTCCGCATTAACACGGTTCCTTCGGGTTCTAGCCATTGACTAAAACCAAGAAGAATAGTGTGAGCAACACTAATTATAATAGGAAAACCACATAATCAAGGATAAAATTTCACACTTAAGGTTTTATCCTAGGGTATTCATGGCCATTTCTAAAACACTAAGATTATGTTCTATGCTTAGACTTATCCTTAGGGTTCTTACTAAGGCTTTCACATCCTAGTTTCCAAAGGTTGACTATACCTTTCCTTTGATACAAACTATAGCGACCCATACTTTACATACATTGTTAATACTTCAAAATTGAAGCACACTTATTACAACATATGACAAAACCACAAAGGACCGTATAGGTATAGTGTCTTTAGAAACTGGAAAACATAAAAAACTGGTTCATAAATCTTCTACAGTGTCTCCCATTTATTTCATCATATTTAGGGTCCCTTTTAGCATATTCTACTTAATATCCATCTTCCTGACCTGGGGAAAAGAAAACATAAAAGGGTGAGCTCAAATGCTCAGCAAGGGCAAATAAAGGAAATAAAAATCATATCATATCTTTTTGAAAATCAAAACCTGCAAAAGAGATCATAATATCTTAACATGGAATAAATCATAGAAGTGAAAATGAGATCCCCATAATCATAACATAAAACATGAAACTTTGTGGCATGCACACGTAATCATGGAAAATCATTTCTTGTTAGTCATGACTCATTACCAAGACTATCTTAGTGGACAAAGTCCCTTTCTGAACCGAGTTCACTCCTCGTTTCAGTCCTGTATCACTGAACCGAAATAACCTTCCGTTCCAGCCATGTATATCTCATGAGATATAAAATCTTTACCCAATGCATTGGAGGGAGATATAGGTCCCACCCATCTTATAATGAATCCTTTCTTATGTGTTCCACATAATCATAAATCATACATCATCGCATAACCCATGTAATAAAAATGGGATTCTTAAACAACATGACATCATAAAACAATTCATATAAGATAAAGGAATTAATAAAAATATTTCCATCACAACATAATAAAATCCATGTAATAATAAGGATAAAAACAGAACCCTTTTATTATCTTAGATGGAAAATAATTTTGATAAAATACTTGAACTCCATTCTTGAGGAAAATATCCTTTCTACTTCAAAAACACTTTTCTTTTCTTAATATGTCATACAACTTTAAAATAAAAGAAGTTGATTAAAATAAACTTGAAAACTTGTAAAGGAAGCTTCTTGGAAATAATGTTTTAAAAATCCATTCATGCCGTATATGTTAAAAAAACATTCTTCGTACTTTTGTCGGAAAAGTCAAAAAGTACCTCGTATGAAAAATGACAAAAGATTCCTTTCATAGATATTACTAAAAACTCATCTAAGGGTAAAAATGGATTTAAACAATTTTAGGTGGATGGAAATAATATTACATATTGATGAAACATGGATGTGGATGATAAAATACACCCCAGTAAATACATACGAATAAACAATCTCAGATAAAAATGAGATTGTGATATTTCCCTTACCTTAGGTCCAATTTGCTTTGTACGTGTCCGAAGCTCCTGTATAATGGTTTAAATAATGTTATTGACTAATTCCAGAATCATACATATTGATATTATATCATATATGGTCATATTCTTAGCTTCTTGATAGTAATATTTCATTGTTACTTGTTACTCGGGTCTTTATTTCCTTTTGTTCTTATGCGTGTTTTGCCGAATACATTCTTATTATTATTTTAAGGTTATAGATACCTTATATCCATAATGGTATTAGTGTAACATATATCATATTTATTCATTCAATTCATTTATATAATTACTATGTAATGATGATCATGTAGAACGAGTCGCATCACATCGTGGAGACGGTATTCCGTACGTACGCACGAGTGATGATATCGTTCCTATGATCATGAAATTGTATTGGAGTATATATATTTTATTTCAGTATCAATATTACTTTATAATAATCATAAATAGTTACTCATTACACCATTATACCCATCCTTGTAAAGTGATGGTGGAAAAATAGATTACACCACGGCGTGGAGACGGTATTCCGTACGTACGCACGCGCGGTGATTTCATTTTTCCGTGGGATGGATAGAAGGTGAATTATAGTTGTTTAATAATTATAATAACATATCAGTATGTAAGTAATACTGATGTTATTACTTTATCATGAAACAACTAATGAAGAAGAAGTTGAAGAAGAAAGAAATTGAAAAGATCGGTAATGGATATTACCTCTTCTTTGGAACGCTTCTTTGAATCCTCCACTTAGGGAACTAAGATTGGTCTTTGAAGAAGACCAGGACCTCTAGGATTATTCTAGGGAAGTGGAGAGGAGAAAATGGCAGGGTTTGGCCGAGCTTGAGTGCTCAATTTGGTGTGAGGAGGAGGGGGAGGAGGTGCCCTTTTATAAGGGAGGAGAGGGGCACCTTAGGAATATCTCAAAATATTATTTTATATTAAAGTAAAAATCGATTTATAATGGTTCCAAAGTGTCTTATTTCGAAGATAAAGTGTTTATGGGTCTAAATCCAATCAACCAATAGGATTTAGACAAGTTTAGGGTATTATTTTTACCTTATCAATTAGATTTAACTCTAAGTTAAATAATTTATCTTTTACCATGTCTTTTTGTTTGTTTTCACTATATGGTTAATACACTTACTATAACATGACAAACGAACCCCAAATTGATTATTATTAATATATATATCCTTATCTAAGTCATTTGGCCGAACCTTAGATTTTTAGGAATAAAATAACAATTAATAATATAATATTTGATTTAAAAACTATTTTGTGTCAATTTTGACACTATTTGATATATGATTTTTGTGAAAGTCATATAAGAATTATATGTTCGAACAAAGTTGATTAAAACAACACTAATATATCATAGTAACCTAGAAAATAAGTGTAATTCATAAAAAGTCTCAAATTACATTTATTTTGGTGTTTATAACATCAATTATGTCAATATTTCATAAATAAGATAATTACTGCATCATCGTTGTGTCATAATTAAATTAAATTATTTAATGTCTAAAAATTATAAATAAAATACCATTATGTAGGAAATCTTTTTATCTTTCTAATGAATATTTACAATCGAATTTATCTTATGTATAACCCCATATTAAAAATGATTTACTTATTAAACTTTGATTTTAACTATTTTAACCCTTCTATAAATAAATTAATAATAAATGTCCTAATCTAATCCAAGTGGGCCTAAATGGTCATATTTTATTCCTAAGTTTGTTTTTGGTCGAATTAAACTTGTCCAATAGAATTAGGACATGTGTTAGGGTAATATTAATATCATATTTACCCTTAGTTACCCTATTTACTATTAACTGCGGTAAAAATAGTAAAAAGTTACTATTCACCAAAAAATTATTTTTATCTCATTGAACCAAATTTTACTTACTGATATCAACCGCGTCTGTCGGATTTTTGAAATTCCATTCACAGAAGCGGTAAAATTAAGTTTTATGCAAAATTCAGTTTTTAACCTACCACTTAGTGGTTCCACTATTCATCAAAAATTGAAAGTTTTCAGAAAAATACCAAAATTTCACCCTAGGCTAATTTCGTTATTCTGAGTCCAAAAATGAAGTCCATTTTGAAAAATAAAATTTATAAAATTTCAAAAAGTGGTTATTACTATTCATAACGGCTAGTTTTAATAGCATATTGTTGTTTAGTGAAACTCGGTATTGCGTATGACGCAAGCTATCGAGGAAGGTTGCGATTGCGTGTAATGTAATCCAAGCAAGTGTGTAGTGAAAGATTCTTTTGATGATATAAAAACAAAATATTACTCATAAAAATCTCGGGTGTTATAGCCTCACTGTGTAGCAGAGTCATTAAGCGTCACTGGGTAGCTAATTCAAAAATCCTCACTGATAGTTGAGTCACAAATCCTTATTGGGTAGCTGAGTCACAAATCCTCGTAGATAATAAGGTCAAGAAGCCTCACTAGGTTGCTCTGTCATGCAGCCCCGCTGATAGCAGAGTCACGTAGCATTGC
Source organism: Viscum album (assembly GCA_963277665.1). Lineage (NCBI taxonomy): Eukaryota > Viridiplantae > Streptophyta > Magnoliopsida > Santalales > Viscaceae > Viscum > Viscum album. The sequence goes on from OY728161.1 coordinate 323,592,853, forward strand.
TGTGTAACTGAGTCCCGATGTCTTGATGGTTTATCCTCTCTAAAATATAACATAGAGAATTTCATATGGATATCTCCATCACCTGGGTTCCATTGATGAAGATGGTGCATCAATCGGATAAAAAGTCTAACAGATAGGTCCCATTTCATAAATATGGGCTGGTTGCATCTAAGCCCTATCCAACAGGTTCAAACTGTCCCGAAAATCCCATATCAGGGTCCCGGATGATCCAATCATGTCTAACATGCCAATTGGGCTTCACTAGAACTGACCGAGTTTGGTCGTGTGTCGTGTCTGCGAGGTCACGCAGAAACCCAAATTCATCTGGCCCAACTCGCACCAATGGGTCGGTCTCTTTCCCTATACTAGGGCACCCTGCATCCTGACTTTATCATTTCTTCCCAGTCCTCTAAATTGGACTAGCTTGATAAAATGTCTCGGTACTCTTGCCCGACCAATTCATCCCATACCAGAATTATTGTCTCAGAAATTCTGTGTGTTTTTTTAAAAAATAATAAGGAACTATTTAAAGATAAAACACTAAGATGTCGTACGATTTTGAGGCCTGGAGTGCCTAGAATTATCCATCAAAAATTTTATGCTTTATATATTTCATGTGAGAGGTTTCCATAAATAGTGGAATAAACTTTAAAAGGATTCCCAAATTGGAAATACAAGGGAACTATTGTGTTTTGGATGGCGGGATTACTGTAGGCAAAACATATGTTTAGTCGATTCATGCCTCCAGTGAGAAAACCTAAAAATGGAATATCCATAAATAAAATTATTAAATAAAATTATTTTATTTTTTGAATGCTTATAACTTAGAAACAATGATATGGATTGAAAATCTGATTCGACTGATGATCTCGTGACAACATTCATTCCTTTTTCAGATCCTAACATTGGCAAACATGGGTCAATAATGGAATGTTGTTTTTGTCAGTAAATAAAATAATTTAATATATATATTTAATTTTAAAATATTTATAATTCATAAATGGTAACATTGATTTGAAATCCAAGAGTACGATTGAGTTTGGTATGGTATGCTCCCCTTAGCCGGAGCCCAAAATAGGACGGTGTGGGCCAGTTGTGAAATTTGGTGTATCAGACGTGACTGTAATGAAAATAATTTCAATAAAATTTGTTTAGTGTCTAGTCCTCATAAATAATAATTGGTATCTGAAATTAAAAATCCAAGGCCACCATTGAGTCTGTAATAAAATGGTCTCCTTATGCAGTACTTATCCTCGACTAGTATAAGTCGGGGGGAAAATAAGGATTTTGACATTTTTAAGGGAAATAAAATGGAATGCATGTGCAATTTTGGAAAATTCTATATGGTTTCCCTGATTGATAATATGAGGGAACCATTTAACTCAGAATGGGGGGATTTTCCTATAATAGACATAACATCGATCGACAAGGTTCAACCAAAAAAGTTAATTTTCAGAATTTCCAGAAAAATATAAAATAACATAAAAATTTATTTTATTTGTTTTTCATAATCATTGGGTGGTGGAATGATGGTGTTACACTACTGTGACAATGTTATGACAATTCGCATTAAATGAATCTAATTAATTTATTGTTGACGTGTCATGTAATGATGCAATAAATGAAGCGTTATAGATATGTTGTTTCAATAATGAAATAGCATAACAAAAATGTTGTGATGTGTTTTTTTAATGGGTTAACACTAGGGAGAAATCATTATCAATGGGTGGAATTTCTCTGACAAACCAATGTTGAGAATTCTCTCGAACAATGAACGATGAACGTCGGTGAATCTCCAGTGACATTGATGCACTTCAATGAACAGGACTATAGAGCATCGAATTCCAATGAAACATAAATCCCCGTGAGTAGATCGCCTCAATGAAAAAAATCCAATGAGGTAGGGGTTATTGTTTTTTTGGATTCACTTTTACCATTCTTCAATCTAAAAAGACAAAAATGGATCTTCCCAAAAACATATTGATCAATGTATATCTCGTTAATCATTAAGGGTGATCCTTATCAGGTTTTTAACATTGAGAATGATTTTTATTGTTGGAACCATGAACCTGAAATCCCAATCCTCCCCCTTCAATCCAAATATATAATGTTGAGGCTGTGAGCCAACACAAACAAGGTTAGAGCCCCTCCGCCTAGTGCATTCTTCATGGATGAATGTTTTAAATGGAGACAGATGATTATGAGGCCTTACTAGAGAAGGAAGGACCCCTCAGAGGCCAAAGGATTACATGTCATGAAGAACAAACCAACAGAGTGTACCTGGTTGTCCAAGGCGGAGGTCACGGGTGGAGGGTGGCGCACAATGACGGTGTGCCAGAGGAAGAAGCTATGGACAAATTGGGTAGGGTCGAAGTGGCAGGAGAAACCAACCGGACCAAAAACTACTAAAGGAATGTTTCATGTAGCCACACATCATTGAATTGTGTGTCAGGTAATCCCATGACCAGGAGTGGAACCTGGGAGGACATGTTGGATCAGTTGTGCGACTGTGCCTAGAACGCGATACGCTTCTTGGCAGAAGAAATCCAGTCGGCGAGAGGGAGACCACACCTGGTGTGACCCGTGCCCAACGAGCCAGATCCCCACCCAGATGACCATACCTATATCCAGTGGGTAGGACCATTTTCCTGCGGACAGTGCCAAATGAGACCGGGTTTCTGGGCGACCCGAATGGCTGGACCCCCAGCGGAACCTGGCTAGGTAGAGTAAGTCCCAAAGGGCCTGGACAATTTTCCAGGCCGGACCGGGCCACCCATGACACAATCATGGTCAATTTAGTCAGTTTAATTTAATTAAGACATGTGGGGCCCCCAGGATTGGTTGGTTGGGATGGTCTGATCGGGTCGGACAGGGCCCAGACACAACTGCTCCCTTTTTACTAAAACACAAATAACATATAAAACGGACATTTGATTGATGATCTGTTTGCAGTATTGGAACCCTCGCAATGAGGATGGTATTTTGGATTACACAATAGAGGATTTTATGAATTTTTGGACACATGGAATGGCTTGAGGAGTGGTTCTCCCTGAAAAAAGTGCAATACGTGTGAAAACCCTATGATTAACTGAGACCAGAAGACTACTGACAAGAGACCATATGTGGATCATCTGCAATGGACTAGTGGGAGGAGTCTATGTGTTACCCTATAAGACCATGAAGTGGAGTTTCTCTATGTGACCCAGCATAAGTACGGTACTCGAAAGGAGGAGTATATAAGTGTTGCAAAGGTGGGAAGTGACTCTATGTGACCCGGCATGCCCATAGTCGGGAGCGACATTGTGTGACCCAACATAAACACTACACCAATCAAGTATGAGTACTAATATAGTCCAAGGTTAGTGGTTTGTGCTTCTATATGACCGGGCAGGCCCACAATACTCATAGAGGAGATTTTCTCCACTAGCCCAATGTGTTCGATGATATGACTGATTGTCCTACTTTCCTTACTAGAGATTATACCTAGTGTGGGTTTTCTTGATTCAAGATCATGATTCATGGATTAATTCATAGAATAATTTGTATACATCCCAAGTTGGTTTCTGGGGACCTAATGAGTACTTTATTACTCAAACCTACATAGGATTTGCACGCACGTGTTGTGTCTAGTGCTGATGATCCCCTCCTTGATGGAGGAATTGGTAGCGTAGGACCCGGTGGTGCTTATTGAGACCTGCCTGGTGGGGCGTACTTCTATTGATTCCTGCATCTACTATACACTTACCCATCATTTGGGGGTTTTGTGGATGGAATTTAGTTAGTCCATGTAGTTTCATGTTTTCAGTTCTTCTTTTGTGGGGTTTGTATTTTGGCCCATTTGATCTACAGTTTGTACTTTAACTTAGTAGTGGTTTAGTGGAATGAATGTTTAGCTTTCTAGCCATGGGAGGTAGTTTTGTTTGAATGGATATAGGTACATAGGAAAATGCCACCCACATGCAGGTTAATGCCTTCACCGCTAGTCGTCAACCCCTTTCCTTTAAGGGGAAGGCTTTGGGGACGTCACGACACATACCCTAGGGGATGAGTAGGGAAAAAGTGCTATCAAAGGAGGTCAGTTCTACCTCAAATACAAGTAGTCTGTTGTTTTTTGGGAAAAATTGTTAAATGTTTTGATTTCATCTTTTGGATTTGGGGAGTCCAGTGTTGGTGCAGCGGCCGACATATCCATACACAAGGACCATGAATCCTGATGTTTGATATATACATAATAATGCTGCTTGCATGCATCATATATGAACAGAGTGTTCCATCATGTTTTTCATGAAACACAATCATCTCATAGGGTATCATTTATTTAGCATGGTACATCTAATTTTATGTACGATTCATCAATGTAGACAGATAGCAAGGATTCTACCGCATGATCATAAGGATGATCTTTGGGGTGACAAAATTTGTATAGTGGCTTGTACCAGAGATAACACCACTAGGTGGAGTACCAGCTATACCAACACCAGTGGAGAGGCATATGGTAATCATAGTACCAGCACATGTGATGTGCAGGGAGAGCGCACATCATGAGTTTAAGCAATAGAGACCCCTTAGGTTCTGAGGTTAGCCTAAAAAATAGGTGGCTATGGACTGGTGTGAGGTGGTGACCATGTTTTCCACCTATTCAGTACAACATTATATTAGACGGTGGTCTTAGAAGTGAGACGTCTACATGTATTAGCAGGGTGATGGTGGGTTTAGATTACCTGATCTTATGAAGTAGTGACTCTTCCTTAGTAAGATCTTGAGATCAATTCCTAGAGAATGTTCTCTATCTATGAACTCTAAGGGATATGTTCTCCCAAGAGCTTCTACAACTTCGATAGGATAACATTACTACAGTTTAGTATTCATAGAGGTGTGCCAAATAATCCAGGTAATTGATGAATACGATATGACCAGTACTTCAGGGGTCGAACTCCCTAAGTATGCTGTGCTTAGGGAAATATGATCCTGTGATATTTCTATGTGTGTGTCTACATATTCTTGTGTTCTAGAGAGAACCCTTGTGGTTAGAAGTCCTTTTGATGAGCTGATACATTCATAGGATGTTAACAATGGGAAAGTAGGTAGTAGATGTTATTCATGGATACATTGATGTGAAAGAGGTTCTGAAAAGAGGTTCCAAGGTGGGGGAATATACAACATAGGGATCATGGGGTGAATCCATTCGTCCTAGGAAGATTTAATTATTTTCCAAATATGGTAGGGGATATATATCAAGATATTTTCAATCATATCATACTGACAGTGAAATTGTGGATGGGCCACAAGGGAAGAGGATGTGAGAAGATTAGATGAATCCGTAGGGAGACAAACATAGTAGAGGAGTAGGGAGAGAAGCTGGGGGTCATATACATTTCGAAATGTTACATCCACCTCCCCAATTTGGTCCACACCTGGATCAAGGAGCTTGTGGAAAGGGGAAGTGAGTAGCTGCATGCGGTCAAGGAGTGTGACCCAAGGTCTATAAGAATAATTTGCGGTATGGTCTGTGTCTACTACTAGCTTCCTTATTAATAGACATAGATGATAATAATTCCTTCTTATAATGAATCTTGTCCAATAAGTAGAGTTTCAAATTAAACGATTCATTCATCATAACATCTGAAGATACCTATGAGGGGAGACTCGATAATCTCACTTATACCGATTATGTGATCATCCCCATAAGGAAATATTTTTGTTTGAACATCGTGGTGGCACTTTTGATTCCTTACAAAATTAGATTGGATATTAACTATTCATCCACAGTTCATGATTAGTTTGAAAATTTTAGTAAAAAGGATGTGGTATATATGCATCATTGGAATGGGGTTTTCGTTGGTTGTCAAAAAAGGAAGACATGATTGCACAGGATAAACACATGCACAAGAGGGTTTCGCCGATCACTCTTGAGCCGTCTAGCATTAACCTTATGGTAGTGAATTTTTTGAGCATTCATCTCCCAATAATAGTGGTAGAGTGTGGGAACATCCTTTCAAAATATGTTTCTAGTATTAACTCCCTGTAGGGAGATGTTCTTATGTATCATTATACTCCCTGAGATGGAACCGGTATCAGCATCAGTAGATCAGATGGATTTCGTAGAGCTTCAGGAGTAGGGAGAATAGGTGGGGGACTGTAAAAACCTGAGATTTTATACGATATATTATTTTTATTTTCTTTCATATCATCTCTTGTACTCTACACCAATATTATATTGCGATATACGCAACACCGTATTAGCGGGAAGCATACGCAACACCGTATTAGCGGGAAGCATACGCAACACTAATCCTGGATCGTATGATACACAATTTCAAGATTATTTGATAGTAGTTATTCTACTCAACATTGAGTATATATATATATATATATATATATATTCAATGTATTAAGGAAATATGGTTGGATTTCGTTATACACAACAACAAAGGAGTCATGCACTACAGGCAACCCTGTCTTGGATTGCATTACACGCAATCGCGACCTTCCTCGATAGTGTGTGTTGTACGCAATACCGGATTTTCTAAACAACGATATATTATTATAATATTATTATGAACTAGCTTTTATGAATAGTATTAATTAATTTTTGAATTTTATAAAATTATTTTTCAACTTACACATTTTCAAGAAGATGGTATAAGAAAAAAATAAATTTTTTGGGTAAAATAAGTATTTTTCAAAAAATGCAGTTTTGCCACCTATTGATGGTGGACCCACTTTAAATATATATTTTGAAATATTTATAAGTTCAATTTTAAAAAATATTCTTCTTCTTTTGAATCAGGATATAAAAATTTACATTGGATAATGTTTTGATATTTCTCTGATAACTTTCATATTTTAATGAATAGTAAAAACACGCTATATTTTAATTTAAAAAAAAAATCATCATATTAATTAATATGGTTAAATTATAATAATGAATCGTTTTAAAGTATAAATAGAATATATGTTGACCATTTAATATAATGTATGTAATTACCATTAATTTTACCTTGAATTTGTAGGATAAATCAATTCAGTCTTTTGCAATGTTTTAAACAAAAACCCGCTTTCATTCGACAATGTGATTAATATTAATTTAATTTATGAAATTTTTTTGTTATGAATTTGTAAAAATGTATTCCATATTTGAAATCAGTGGATCCAAATTATGTTAATAAGCAACTTTTTATTTTTGCACATTATGAATAGTAACTACGGTAAATTTTATTTACCAGAGTTAAAGGTAAATCTGGTAATTAAGGGTAAATATAAGATTATAAAATTACCCTAACACCTTCCAAAATCCTATTGGATGACTAAAAGTCGACCCATATCACCTAAGGGTCGGATTAGAATCATATAATAGGCTTCTTTCCATGAAAATAATTTAATTATTATTAAAACCAAAGAAAGTGTAAACATTTTACTTTCTTATATCATATAAGTATAATAATTTTAATTTACTGATAAACATAATGAGACATCGAACATGAATAGTCTAAAGAAATCTAATAAAATTATCTACATCATATGAATTTATTTCTAATTTTTAGGGATTAAATAATTATCATTAAAGGTGACATAATAGTGATGTTGAAATTATTTTATTAAGAGAAATATCAAATAAATGCTTATAAAAATATTAAAATAAATATTATATGAAATATTTAATGTGATACACTAATCTTATAGATAAATATGACATGTTATGAATCTATTAAATATTTTATTTCGAAAATATCTTCTGTATATGTTTTATTTAAATTCAAATAAATGAATAGTGTCCAAATTGACACAATTGTTATTTTATAAAAATAACATATTATAAAATTGTTTAAAAATCACAAAAATATTTACAAATTATAGATTTAATTTTATATGGTATAAAATGTTATAAATTATCCAATTATGGAAAATTCACAAAAAATATTTAATTATTTATAATAATTAAAAATTTATAATATTATTACCACAAATAAAATTAAAATGATTATATAAGGATAAATCAACTTGATAATGTTTAAAATAAATTCCTAACATGTCTAAATTTTATTGGATGATTATATTACAACCCTATCTTATATAATATTTGGAATTGTGTCATTTGGAATGTTTTTATGTGGGGTTGGGATTTAATATAAATTAATATTTTCTTATATTTCCAAAGGTGCCCCTCTCCTCCCTTATAAACGGGCAACTCCTCCCTCTCTTCCTCACACCGTTTTGATCCATGATGCTCGGAAAAACTCTAACCATTTCGCTTATAAATTTCCCTAGAAACATACTAGAGGTCATGGTCTTCTTCAAAGACCAATTTTAGTACCCTAATAGGAGGTTTCAAAGAGACATATCGAAGAATAGGTAATATCCGTTACTGATTATTTCAAATTTATTTCTTCTTCTACCTCCTCTTCTTTAGTTGTTTCATTATATTGTAATAACATAAGTATAAATAATATAATTATATGTTATTATAAATATTAAACAACTCCATTTCAAATTCTATCCATCCTATGGAAAACGAAATCACCACGCGTGCGTACGTAAGGAATACCGTCTCCACCCGGTGGTGTAATCTGTTTTTCCACCACCACCTTACATGGATGGGTATAATGGTGTAAATAATAAATACATATGATTATTATAACATAATACTGATTCTAAGATATTAGATCATTCACTCTAATTCGATTGAATAAATATGGGAACAATATCATCGCTCGTGCGTATGTACGGATTACCGTCTCCACGACGCGATGAGATTCATTTTCCATGTTAACAATTCAAGAATGATTATAATGTATATATAACTAAAAATATTGAAATATATGACATAATAATTCTACTGGATTTATGTATATATATTTATGTCATATATTTAATTTTATTCAATTCAATAAGGAAACGAAAACGGCGTTCATGCGTACGTATGGCCTACCGTTTCCATGAACGGTGTATTTATTTCATTTTATAGATTTATAATATATATGTACATGATGAATATATATTATATATAAATCATGTTTTAAATTATAGAATTATGTAAATCAGGATATAAGTAATAATATCAAGAATGACAAGTCGAAACACATACGATGAATGAAATGATTTTACCCAATACGCTTCTTTTACATGGAATTTACAAAAGAACGGGTAATATAAAGTATTAAGTGAAACATATATGATATCATAACAATGAATATGATTATGTAATAATTCAATGACATTATTTAAATCATTATATAGGAGGTTTAGATCCATTTGAAGCATATCAGACCTAAGGTAAGGGATAATTTTGCAAATCTCATTTTTATTCGAGATTGCTTATTCGTATATATTTACTGGGGTTATTTATATCATCCATGTCCTTGTTTTATAAAAGTGTTTTCATATATGTTTAAAGTAATTATTACCCATTTTTGACTTTTACTGCATTTTATGGAATGAATCTTTTATTTTTTTACCATACATGGTACTTTTTGACTTTTCCGACAAAAGTACGTGAAGAATGTTATTTTTAACTTATACCGCATGAACAGATTTTTACGGTTTTATAAAGCCTTATTTTCAAGAATCATCCTCCAAAAGATTTCATGACTATTTTCAAAAAAATCTATTTCTTTTAAAATTGCTTTATGTTTTGTGAAAAGAATGGTACTTTGAAGAAAAAGGATATTTTCTTCAAGAATTCATTTCATGTGTATCAAAAAAAAATTTCCATATAAGATGACATTATTTCATATGTGTATGTTTCAAGTATAATTTACATGGTTTAATTTTTCTTATTATGATATGATATCCATTTATTTTATATGGATTATGTGATAATGGGATGATGTTTTTGAAACCCATTTTATTCATTGGGTTATTATTAATGATGTATGTTTATTTTGTGGCACATGTAAGACTGATTTCATTATGAGATTGGTGGGACCTATATCTCCCTCCAATGCATTGGGTAATGATTTATATCTTATGAGATATACATGGCTGGAATGGTATGTTAATACGGTTCAGTGTTACAGGACTGAAATGTGGAGTGAACTCGATTCAGAGAGGGACTTTGTCTACCAAGATAGTATTGGAAGCAATGCCTTGGATACTATAGAAATCATGATATGTGCTGAATGGTTTCCATAATTACATGTTTTATTCCTATTATATTTTATCTTGATTGTTGTTCCATTATGATTTATGTCTTACATACTTTCACGATTTATGTCTTTGCTCAAGGTTTTATTGTTTAGATTTTATGTTCATGTTTTCACTATCATATGTTTATAGATGGTTTTATGTTCCTTATGTTTTCCCTTACTGAGCATTTGAGCTCACCCTTTTTATGTTTTATTTTCCCCATGAAATAAAGAAAGGTTTTAGGTAAGGAAACAAAAAGGGGATGATCGTTATGGGAGATGTTGAAGATCTTTAAACATGATTAGATGTTTATATTCCGATTTTCCAAAGACACTAAACTATTACGATCCTTGTGTGTATGTTTTTGTTATGTATTATGTATTACGCAAAAGTAATGGATTGTCCATCCACGTCAAGCTTCGGGTCTCTATAGTTGGTATCAGAGGCAAAGGAGGTAGGAATGTATCCGATCCTTGGGAACTCTCACATGTGAGCGTTGGACGAAGCATGGCTCTCCGCCCAAGGGCTTCATGAGGAAATGGATTACACTGGGGATGGTGGTGTGTCCCACCCAGGGGGTGTAGCCGCCCATGGAGTGCCCTGATAGGTATCAATTATTTTCCACTAGAAGAAATTCTAGACAGCTACAGTTGGTATCAGAGGAAAGGTTTATTCAACCTTTGTAAACTAGGATGTGAAAATGTTAGTGAGATCCCTAGACATATTTCTAAGGTATCTGTATGGATGCCCCTAAGGATAAGTATACGTATAAGATATAGTACTAGAACTATGGTAAAGATCGTAGAATTTAACCTAAGATGTTCGATATTGATGGTACTCCGCTTTACTATGTTGTTTTCCCTAGCATGATTTTTGCCTCTCACACTAATTTTTTTGAGTTTTAGAAAATGGCTGGAAACATGAAGATTCACGATAATGGAGGATATGCCAGAGAATGGAATGATATTCTTCATGAGTAACCAAATGAAATGGGACTTGGAAGCCCAAACATAATTATTATGCCTAATCAGAAATCTCATAATATGATCAATAATCTCAACTTTGGTAAGTTTCCCGACTCAAATAATAAGAGAAAGATAGAGTTTCATGATGATCATAGAGGAAAGAAAGTTCAATTTCCCTCATTTAAATCATGTGGGAAGAGGCATCGACAGTAGTGCAGAAAATGGTTTTTTACTTCGGTCATTTTTAATTTTTTACATCGGTTTCTAGCCGACGTTAATATGGGCGACAATATAAATAACGTTTTTTATGTCGGTTATTTAAAAACTGACATCAAAAACATAAAATCGTGATGTTTATCATGTAGGTTATAAAATAACTGACATGATAAACTAATTCCCAGTAGTTTTATCACATCGGTTATTAAATAACCGACGTGATAAAAGGCATGGGAAATGGTTTATCACGTCAGTTATTAAATAACAGACGTGATAAAAGGACTGGGAAATTTTTTATCACATCGGTTATATAATAACCGACGTTATAAACCTATCCCCCATGTGTTTCACATCGGTTATTTAATAACCGACCTGATAAACCAGTTTGTGGGGGGGGGGGGGGGTTTCACGTCGGTTATTATATAACTATCGTGATAAACCGGGGGGCGGGGGGGTTTATCACGTCGGTTATATAATAACCGACGTCATAAACCCAGCCCACCCCCCCATGTTTCACGTCGGTGATTTAATAACCGACGTGAAAAACCAGTCCGGGGGAGGGGGGGTTCATGTGGGTTATTATATAACCGCCGTGATAAACGGAGGGGGGGGGGGTTATAACGTCGGTTATATAATAACCGATGTTATAAACCCACCCCCCACCCCCCCCCCCCCCCCCCCCGTGTTTCACGTCGGTTATTGAATAACTAACATGATAAACCATTTCCTATGCCTTCTATCACGTCGGTTATTAAATAACCAACTTTATAAACCCATTCCCATGACTTCTATCACGTCGGTTATTAAATAACTGACGTTATAAACCCTTCCCATTTTCTTTATCACGTCGGTTATTAAATAACCGATGCGCTAAACCATTTCGCAAACTTTTTTCACGTCGGTTAATAAATAACCGACGTGATAAACCCTTCTTGTTTTCTTTATCACGTCGGTTATAAAATAACCGATGTGGAAGCCGATTTTTTTGTAAAAAAAGACTGAATGCAGTCATCTGCTCTCCCCCAGAATCAACCAGAAAACAAATCAAGAAATCATACCAAAAAAACATAAGGAGATCAAATTTAAGCATTTACATTGATAACATATAAAACTTTCCCCACTAGACTGCCCCCACCCTCATATATACCCCATGGACAGCCCTCCCCCACCCCATTGGAGCCCCCACCCTCGTGTATACCCCCTGGACAGCCCTCCCCCACCCCATTGGAGCCCCGACCCTCATCTATACCAAGGGGACATCCCTCCCCCACCACATTGGAGCCCCCACCACACCCTTGGACTGCCCCCTGACCCCCTGGATAGCCCAAACACCCCTCAATAACCCCCCACCCTACTAAACAGCACCCCCTCACCCCACTTGAAAGCCCCCACCACACCCCTGGACAACCCCAAGCACCCCTGGACAACCCCCCACCCTCATGTATACCCCCCCACCCCTTGGACAACACTCCCACACCCCTGGACCGCCCTCCCACACATCTGGACAGCCCTCCCACCCCCTGGACTGCCCCCCCATCCCACCGGACAGCCCTCCCAGACCCCTGGACACCCCCAACCCCACTAAACACACCGCCATACCCTTGGATCCCCTCCCCCACAGACCAAAATCCATACCAGAAAAACCATCATAAGTAGACCAAAACAAGAAGTAGAAAAAAATTAAACATTCACATATATAACATTCAAAACTTACACTATCAACTTCAAAAAAAACTATATCCAACCTAAACAACTACCAAATACTCAATTAGAATGACAATATTCAAAATTACATTTTACATTACAAACAACTAAAATTCAATCAAACCTGTAAAATGATTTGACCACTCCACTTGTAAGTGTTTTATGTCTTCAGCAGTATATGGTTGAGGGTCATCAAAAAGCGACAAATGAAAAGGAATATAGTTAACTTGTATAATGAATAAATCAAATTGAAATATTATGGCAATGTTTAAGAGGAAATCCTACTAGGTCAAAATTCACAATTGTCCCAGTTTTTATTATTTCATACATAAATCTTAACATATAATATCCGCATTTGATGACGCACTGTTGTTCATGAAAATTCTGTTTGAATGAGTTTAAATTCAATATATTATTTTTATGTAATAAATCAAACAATACAAATTATAAATGGATATTTACCTTCGCATTTACATATTTGATCTTTACACTCCTTTTCTTTGTGTTTTTTCGAAAGTAGGCCCATGCACTGTTAGAAAATAATACAAATGGGGTAAATTTAAAATTCATTATAATATATAAAACTATTGAGAAATTAAATCTTACTTTTCCAATATATTCTTAAAACATTCCCGCACATCACCATGGAAAGAGCATATGCAATAATGTTCTTTCTCCCATGGGAAAAAAACCCCTAACATCCAATGATCACTGATAAAAGGAAATTTAACGTTAGTGATTTTTAGGTAAAAAGATAATTAACACTTTGGGAGAAATGTGTTTCATACCTCTCACAAAAAGGCATCATCCAACATTGTGTGACTATATTGTTTTCAAGTCTTTCAGCAATATAAACCACTCTTTGTTCCTCATTCAATGCACATGCTTCAGGGGAAATCAATTGTGGGTCTATGAATCCATATACATCTGTCAGCTCATTTCACTCAAATTTTATAAAGATACCTAATACAAAACATACATAAGTATACATTTTTAATAAATATAACACATGGAAAAGGTGTTAAGATTTACATGAAAAATATTTGCACCACGTTGATGCCCAACTTATCTCCAGTAACAAGCTCCATGATATTAGTTTTCATAATCCCCACACTTATTTCACGTCCACAAACAAGAGCTTCCATTGGAAAATCATAATAACCTGCCAAAAAATTTGAATATCTTGACAATCTTTCAAGACTACTAGATTTTGTATTTTATGTCATAGCCATTTGTCTTTGTTGTTGTCTATACAGTATTTCTTTACCATTGAATTATTCCAATAAAAATAAATTGAAATATATATTAGTTTTCAAATGATAAAACAACTTTAATAAAAAATAAAATAAAAGATGTAACATTCATACCTATATGGTAATGAGTAGAAGAAGTCTAGTTAGCCAAATTAAAAAATGTCTGATACTCTGTCCAAGTATCGCCACCTCTTCTGTAGGTATTGGTACCCTAGCTGATCTATCTATAATATCATGTACAGTGATCCTCTATTTCTCTACCTCTAATTGTTGATGATGAACTGTATCTCAAATACAATATTCCAACCCATATGCTACTATATGATGTTGAGAATCATCAACATATAACTCGCAATAAGTAGGAAGCTGCGGCGGAAGAGTAAGATAAAAAATGGGGTCCACAGGCAGAGGTGGGGGAGTGGATGCTACTGGAGGAGGTGAAGGATAAATAATGTGGTCTGCAGGGGGAGGTGTAGGAGTGGGAGCTGCTGTCTGAAATTGTCTTTTCATTTCTGCTAACATGGATTGCACCAATGCTCTAATCATGTCCTCCATTGTCGCATTAATATTTTTAACTTCAGCCTCCAAGGATTATTTTTTTAAACCCCCTCAATGTTAGAAGTTGGAGAAAGTGGCAACACTTTTCTTACCGATACACCTGTCGGATATCCTCTTACATGACCAGGAAGTTTGGGCCTTCCCAATGCTGCAGATAAAATATCTTCCCTCCCAGTAGCTATAAATGTCCCATGTGAACTCTACTCCTCAAGAGAGTCTTGTATTAATTAATTGAACATTTCTGTAATGATTGAAATTATATGAGAATAATAGTTAACTTAAATAAAAAAAATAGATATATTACAATCCTCTCAGCTACGATTTTCGATTCTTCCGAAAGATATTACCCTTTTTTCCCTTCCGAGCTCTCATCAATTTTTTCATGTCTAGATGGAGGGGATGGAGGGGCCACCTCTCCAGAGCTTGAAGACTCATCTCGTAGTTGTTGAAATTTTTCCGCCATCATTTGTTCTTCTAATAATGCATACCCTCCCCGAGATAAACTATTAGGGTATACATTTTTAGATTGGATCTCCTGAAGAGATTTCCTTGTTTTCTGTAATTTAATAATAATAAATCATTAACAAAAAATTAATAAAATCATTTACATAAGAATGTTTATAAAAGTTTACATTTACCTTACAAAAAATGACTCGTTTCATCTAATTTCAAAAAACTGTCTCCATGTGTCTTCGTCTATAAAAGTATATATACGACACGGATTGTCATGAATCCTATCACCATAAATGAAATCAGATGAGGGGTTTCATTTGAAATCCCTCCATCTCCTGGCATCCAACGATAAGCATTTCTTCCTGACTCCTGCAGTGTCCGGAATATCAAATGTCATCTGATAAAGAAGAGGTTAAACATATTATATATTCTAGAAACATTAAAATAATAGTCAAACAATGACAAAAGATCATACCAAAATCTTCTTCCACAATTGAGAGATTATCGTTATATCCACACTTCTCCAATAATCATACAGAATGCTTACTTCGCTCTTAGCCAGAGTTGGTACAAAACTCTTAAATTTTTTTGCATTCGGACCTCTAGGAATATAATCATCATCAAAATCAACGACTATCCCATGATCCTACGTACATGCAAGTGATAATTTTGGTAAACGCGTCCACCAACGTTTACCAACCTTTGAACTCATTGTCTTAATAGGAGCATGTGAATGTTCATCCCCATAGGTATGACCAGTAATATTCTCATCTCCAGAATCATGTGGTTGATCAACTGAATGATCTTTCATTATCCTTCAAATCATCAAAACAAACATCTATTCACAAATATACAAATTCAAATATTTTAATACTTGTAATCAGAAAATAGAAAAGTGTACTATGTTACGTAATAGTAAACATTGGTAATATGGTAAGCATGTTAAACAATGGTAAAGATGGTAAAGATGGTCAAGATGGTCAAGATGGTAAACATGGTAAACCTAGTAAACATGGTAAACATGGTAAAGTAATTGTCACTGAACAAAAATAATAGATATATAATTCATGTAATGGTTATAAACATGATAAAGTAAACAAACAAACATAAAACAAACATTAACTTATACTTATTTTGTTTTAAAACATGTTTTAATAAATAAAGAATTTACAATATCTAACATTTATGAAAAAAATAAATGTAAAGAGGAAATAAACATATGTTACCTGTAATTTTAGGAATGTACAAATGGATTATTTTCCCAAATTCCTTCATCGTGATCGTTCCTTATGGCACAAAATATGTCTTCAACATGATCATCATTATGTTCTGTTAATCTTTCCATGGAAGTAGGGATCTCACATAAATCATCATCTTCATCAAGTTCATCCTCAACAATATATAGTTTTCCCTTGTAAAACAACATCCCACTGCATATCTGATTGATCAACTACATAGAATTTTTTTTTTCATGTGTTGCCATTATAAAAGAATCATTTGTGTCTTCCAATCTATTCAGATTAACAAGTGTCATTCCAAATTCATCGTGTCTGACACTATTTTTACTAATAAACCATTTATAGTTAAAAATAAGAACTTTATTTTTAAGGTAATCAAACTCCCATATGTCTTCAATCACTCCATAATATGCACTTGATACAGAAATTGGGGTTTTCTCCTTAGAACTCAAAAAATGCATCCCTTCTATAAACACCAATACACCACTATTCTGAAATGCACTTCTTTAGTCTTGAGCTTTCGTATGAAATGTATAACCATTGATGTCATAACTGGACCATGTTATCACATTTAAACATGGACCATGTTATCCAATTTAAACATGGACCACCCACTATCCATTTTAATTTCTCTGCTACATCTGATCTACCATGAAAATTCTTTTTAATCCATGACAAAAAAATTTTGTTGTGCTCATTCAAAATCCACATTTCTTTCTTCTTTGGATGATATTGTTTCAACTCATTAATATGCAATGTGATATACGTTTGAGAATCAGCTATGTTAATCAAGATGTATGATTCTAACTTCTTCATCTGTTCAGCTGACAATGATTTGACTTTCAAGCCACGAATCATCTTTCCCTCATTATTAACTCATTCATGAAGAGATGGAGGCAAACCTATGTGTTGCGCCCCAACCAAGTAGTTCCTACAAAACTCTGCTACCTCCTTAGAAATATACTTTTCAATAATGGAGGCTTTAGGTCGATATGGATTTTTAACATACCCCTTTAACATTTTCATATACCTTTTAAAAGGATACATCCAATGAAGATATACATGTCCACAAAGCATTATTTCTCGAAACAGATGATTCATTAAATTCACCATTATATCAAAAAAAAGTTGGAGGAAAATACATTTCTAATTGACAAAGTATGAAAATTGCATCCTTTTATAAAATGTTCAAAGCATTCACATAAATCGCCTTATTACAAATTGAATTGAAAAAATAACACAACTTCATTATAGTCTTTCTGACACGAATGGGAAATATTACATGCAATGAAACTGGTAGAATTTTTTGCATCATGACGTGACAATCATGTGATTTCATACATATCAACTTCAAGTCCTTCAATGAGACAAATTTTTTTACATTAGAAGAATAAACATGAGGCACTTTGATATCATGATGACACTGACAGAAGCTAATTTTTTCCCTCTTCGATAATGTATGAAAAGCCAGGGGAAGAAATGTTCATCTTCTTTTAGGAGTGGGAGCTAACTCCAAACGTATTCTCATTGATAGTAACTCTAATCTTGCATTCAACACATCTTTTGTCTTTCCTTTAATATCTAACAATGTTCCAATCAAACAATCACAGATATTATTCTCCACGTGCATGAAATCAATATTATGTTTAACTTCATGATACCTCAAATATGGTAACTCAATAAATATTGACCTTTTCTTCCAAATATGTCTATCATTATCAGATTTCAGTGTCTTTCCCAATGTCACATCAAGGTTTTCACCCTCTCAAAATACAGATCAACGGATAAAGGATTTGAAGCAGTATCAAATTATTGGGAGCCATTAAATGTCATTTTTAGTATTCTATAAGGGTGATCAATAGTCAAAAACTTTTGATGACCCATGTACACCGTTTTCCTCCCATGATGCAATTGACAATATGACGTCTATTGTTCACAAATTTGACATGCATTGTGCCCTTTAACACTGTATTCAGACAAATTTCCATACGTTGGGAATTCATTTATAGTGAACTGAAGCACTGCATGCGGTTGAAAATATTCCATTTTATAAGAATCATACACCCTAATACCATCAGCCCATAACAGTTTCAAATCATAAATCAATGGTGACAAGTAAACATCGATATCATTTCCGGGTTGCTTTGGACAAGAGATCATTATACTCAACATGGAATATTTGCGCTTCATACAAACATCAGGAGAGAGGTTGTAAATTACCAATAAAACATTCCATGAACTATGTTTTCTACTGAGGGTTCGGTATGGATTCATTCCATCTGTGCCCAACCCTAGTTTGAGATTTCTAATTTCATTTCCAAATGTAGAATATTGCGCATCAATTTTCTTCCATTGTAGAAAATCGGCTGGATGAAATATTTCTACATAACATACTCGCTCATCAGCATGCCATCATAACCTTTTTGCATCATGTGAATTATCAAATAAACGTTTGAAATGATGAATTATAGGAAGATAACAAAATAACTTTGAAGGGAGCTTTGTAATCTCTACATCAGCCTGTGATTTTTCTTTCACCTTATACCGTGATGTCGCACATTAAAGACACTCTTACAGAAACTCATATTCCTTCCTATAAATAATGTACTCCTTCGGAAAGGCATGTATTTTCTTGTATCCCAATCCCATCAGGCCTAATATTTTCTTGGCCTTGTAATGTGAATCTGGAAGATCGTTATCTTTTGGAAGAATGTATTTCATCAATTGTAGCAGCTCTGTAAAACTAATGTCACTCCATCCATGTTTTTCCTTCAGGTTAATCAATCTTAACACCGCCGAAAAAACCATAAAATCTGTACAACCAGGATATAATGGTTTTTCAGCATCACCATATAGACTCACAATTTTCGGTTCTATCTCAATTTGTTCTGCTAGAATATCGCGAATCATTTCTTCAATTCCATCGGAGTTACCATCTTGTGAATCATCATGATCATCAGTGAAATTTCATCTAGTTTCACCATGCCAAATCCAAGGGTTGTAACTTGGATTAAAACCATGACATATCATATGATCTTTTATCTCTCTACTTTTCAACTTCTTCATATTCAAACATTTCAAGCATGGATAGAGAAAAATGTCACTACATGGAACATTTCGTTTAGCAAATTCCAAAAAGGCATCAACACCTTCCTCATATTCATTGCTCATTTGATGTGCCGTAATCCAACATCGACTCATTATTACCTATAAAAAATATCAAATATATATATATTTTTAGGATAAGTCAAATATAAGTTTATATGAAAAAAATCATAATTTGAATGTAAAACAATTTTGAAATATAAAACAAATCTATGCGTATTTAAAAAAAATGCTTGAATATTATTATTAAAACAAAATATAGTTAAATATAATAGTTTTAAATTCCATTTAATAAAAGAAAACCATGGTTCCTACATGGTTGATAGAAAATTGGAGAGAATGTAGTAAACCTGAGAATCAAATCATATTTAAAAAAAATTCAGATGGAGAAAATCACAATGTAAATCCAAACACCCCTGGACCCCCAACCCTCTGGACAGCCCCCATCTCACCGGACAACCCCCAAAACCATCTAGATAGGCCTCCACCCCCTTGGAAAGCCCCCCACACCCACCCACCCCCCAGGACACCCCCAACCCTCTGGACAGCTCCCCAACCCCCTGGACATCCCCCACCCCTCTAGACAACTCCCCCACCCCTCCAGGACACCAACCCACCCCATACCCCCTTGGACACCCCACTGGACACCCCCAACACATTGGATATCCCCCCACCCCATGGACATCACCCCACCCCTCCAGACAGCACCCCCACCTCTCCTAGACACCACCCACACCCCGACCACCTTGGACACCCCCTGGACACCACCAACCCTATGGACAGCCCCCACCCCCCGGACAACCCCCAAAACCCTCTGGACTGGCCTACACCCCCTTGGACAACCCCCCACACCCACCCACCCCCTTGGACACCCCCTGGACACCACCAACCCTCTGGACAGCCCCCCACCCCCCAGAAAACCCCCATAACAATGGTTTACATATAAAACTAGGGATGGTGAACAACGAAAAACACATGAATTTAATATATACTTCAGCATGAAATAGATGAAACTAAATATTATTAAATATGGCTACTTAAATGATCATATGATAAATAAAAATAATCATTGATATTCAACTAGTCAAATTATTACAAGTTTCTCGATAACTAATATCATAATTTATTTTATCAAAAAAGTCACACAAAATAGTCCAAAAACATGTTTGACACCAACATCACAATTTAATAAAACAATGCCTCAATTTATAAAACATTCTGAAATTTTTTTACATCTTTAATAACCTCTTTAGCTTTAAAAAAACCCTTATTAGGTGAATAACATCGCCAAAATATTGCATTTACACCATTTTATCACTTTCTTTAACTCAATAAATCATTTTCAATTTTCATAAATCAATCCCAAGAGGAACAAACTTGTTTTGCACACAAAAGACATCCCAAAACCCCCATTCAAGAAAAAAAATCATTCCAATACAAATCAAAAATATAAATTTCATCTCAAAACATATTTATTAGACCACCCCATATTTTAATAATTTACCTCAAATTATGTCACAAACAATACACATGGAAAAAACGTTTTCATAAAACACCGTCAAGAAGTGTGAAAAGGTTTTACACATAACACCCATTCAAAACCCCCCTTTTGAGGCCCACATGATAACAAAGAATTAAACAACCGTAATTGGATTCCCCATTCAAAACTAATGAATCACTTTTATAGGTTATAAAATACACCCAAATATTAACCTAAGAGTCACACATTAAAAGCACCCAATTTCAAGATAAAATGAATATATAAAACTAAATACATATCCAAATCCATCAAAAAAATTTGGGACCACAAAAAATATACGATGTAGGAATAACGAATGAAAAAAGCACACAAAAATATAGTTTTGTGAGCTGAAGGATTACATGAAATGGGGGTTTTGGAATTTATTTTGTGTTGTGAGTTGAAAGCACACAAAACGAGTTGAGATGATAGATCCGTGAAAAAATGAACACAAAAATCGAACGAGTTGAAATCACACAAAACGAACAAAAAAAGCACAAAGAAATCACAAAACAAAAATATAGACTATCCAGGAAAAAACAAACGAAATAAATTTGTGTAAATCTTACATGAGTGTTGCGAGTTTAGATGATAGATCCGAGGAGAGTAAAGATGATAAATGTTTTAGGCAAAATGAGTTTAACGCAGTGAGATCGACGAGCCGATTAGGGTTTATCGCGCAAGAGAGACGAGCCGCCGGACTATCGAACCAAAATTCGTAAATGAATATCCTCGGGGGTTGTTAAATTTTTAATTGTTTTTATTACATAGATTATTTAATAACCGACTTTATAAACTATTTTTTTTACATTTATAACGTCATTTATTATAATAACAGACATTATAAATGTATCAGATACGGCTTTTTTTACGTCGGTTATTCTATTACCGACGTAAAAAAATCGTAGATATCTCTTTTTTAACGTCGCTTATTTTATAACCGACGTAAATAATCCCCCGCACTTTGGTTTTTTACGTCTGGTATTTGATAACTGACATAAAAAAACCCCCCGCGCTGAGGTTTTTTACGTCAGTTATTTGATAACCGACGTGAAAACCGAACACGGGCGATTTTTAACGTCGCTTATTAAAATAACCGATGTTAAAAATCTACTCACCACATTTGTTACGTCGGTTATTTTTTAACCGATGTAAAAAACCACGTTTCACAGATTATCATGTCGGTTATATATAACCAATGTAAAAAATGGTGACGTAAATAACGTTTTCTGCACTAGTGTGGGGAGATTGATTCAAAGGAACTAGAAGATGCTTTAGGTGTGGAAAAGAAGGACACAAAGCCAGTAAGTGCAAATGAAAAGGTTCAGTTAATAAAATGGAAATTGATAATGGTATTTCTACAACATCAAAAATGATTAGATGTTTTAAATGTGGAATGTATGGGCATTATGAAAACCAATGCCCTATGGGAAAATCTCATGAATAGAATCAGCATGGTCATATGAGTTGTATTTATGTGGATGATGTTGAAGAGACTACAAATGAAATATTAGATGACAGAAATGATGAAGCACTATCAGTGGTTTAAGAAGATAGTGGAACGATTGTATGTTTATAAAGAATAATGTATGGTACTATGAAATAAAGAATCATATAAGGATTATTACACTATTGTTTTTCCTAAAGTATTTGAATGTATATGTTGAATGGTACCGGTAACCATGGAAGGTAATTCATATATTTTTGGAAAGTAGATTATGTGCACATAATGAAGGGATAAGAAGATAATTATATGTTTGATTGTATTAATGAGATCATGACTGATATAAGGACTAAGTGATATTATGGTTTGATTATATAGATTTTTTGGGATTTTGGTATGTGGAAAGAGTTACCTTTTTTGACAGTATTCATGTTTTCACTAAGGTTTCATGGTAATTTGTGTTTCAAGAGAATATATGACTAAGGTATTCGTGTGTTTGGAATGCAAATAACAAGATATATCTTATGATATATGTGGAATAAATGCTTTTATTCACATTCTTGGTAGATAACCATTCTAGTAATTGTTTTCATTGTACTATGAGCTTGGACTGAAGTATTTTAGATAAGCCTAAAGATTGGAATGGATTATGTTAGACATAAGTTAGTATTGTTTAAGGATACAACTTTTTTTGATATTATTGATGGGATGTTATAGTAATGTAGTTTTAGAAAAAGGACAACCTGTAGGACGGGCGACAGCCCATTGTGTCGGACAAGGCTGTGGGAATCGAACCCACAACTGAAGTGCGACTGGCCTTTATCACCTTCCACTGGCCTTCAAGAAGTCCCCGGTTAGTATAAACTTGGTTTATTTTATTAATTGGTATGATAGATAATGTATATGTCCATTTTTGGAACGATATATGATAGATGGACTTACTTATATAACTATTGCTAACCTTTTGATTAAGATAGATGGAATAAACCATCATTCTATCACATGATCTGCTAACACTTCAAAAATAACAAATTCAACTTCATTTCATTAAGAGATGAAGTGTAAATTGTTCAAAGCACGAACAACAGTGAGATTGTACCAAAATCAAGCAAGTATTTCTTCTAATTCAAAATTTTCAACATTAGGGAAATGATATTGAAAAACAAAAATTTTGTCCTATTGCTCTTATATCCGATGAATCGGATAGTACCTTATATCAGCACTAATTTATGGCTTTGTGATTGACGGATTTTTCATATCCATGTTCTCTACCACTCTCTATCATTACATGATGGTTAGATTTTACTTCAATATCCATATTTTCACTTGTGATCTCATATTTTAAAAACATAGTGATGAGTTACTTTGGATAATCGTTACATTTCATACTTTAGTTTTTAAAATTAATTTTTAGTATTCCTTTTTATGATGTGGGTTTCTATGAATAGTAAACTATTTATAACCTCGATGAATTTCTAGGAAAAAATTAATTTTAAGGGGGGTAGAATGTAACAACCAAATATGTTATACGATATCTTCTTTTTAATTTCTTTCATATCATCTCTTGTACACTACACCAATATTATCTTGCACTATATGCAACACTGTATTAGCTAGCATCATACAAAACACTAATCCTGGATCGTATTACACACAATTTCAAATTTGTTTGATAGCAGTTATTCTACGCAACATTGAGTATATATATATATATATTAAATGTATTAATGAAATATGGTTGGATTTTATTATACACAACAACAAAGGAGTCGTGGACTACACACAACCCTGACTTGGCTTACATTACATGCAATTGTGACCTTCCTCGATAGAGTGTGTTGTAAGCAATACCAAGTTTTACTATAAAACGATATATTATTATAATATTATTATGAACTAGCCATTATGAATAATATTAACTAATTTTTGAATTTTATAATATTATTTTTCATCTTACACATTTTCAAGAGCATGGTATAAGAACAAAATAAATTTTTCGGGTAAAATAAGTATTTTAAAAAAAATGCAGTTTTGCCGCCTTTTGATAGCACACCCACATTAAATATAGCTTTTGAAATTCATATAAGTTCAATTTTACAAAATAAACTTCTTATTTTGAATTAGGATATAAAAATTTACATTGGATAAAGTTTTGATATTTTTCTGATAACTTTCATATTTTAATGAATAGTAAAAACACGCTATATTTTAATCAAAAACAACTTTTTTCATCGTAATAATTTATATGGTTAAATCATAATAATGAATGGTTTTAATGTATAAATATAATATATTTTTACCTTTTAATATAATTTATGTCATTATCATTGATTTTACCTTGAATTCGTAGGTTAAATCAATTCTGTCTTTTGCAATGTTTTAAACAGAAACCCGTTTTCTTTGGACAATTGGATTAATTTTAATTTAATTTCTGAAATTTTTTTGTTTTGAATTTGTAAAAATGGATTCCATATTTTTAATCAGTGGCTCAAAATTATGTTAATAAGATACGTTTTATTTTTGGGCATTATGAATAGTAACTACGGTAAATTTTATTTACCATAGTTAAAGGTAAATCGGGTAATTAAGGGTAAATATAAGATTATAAAATTACCATAACATCTGAAAAAAATCATATTTTATGACTAAAAGTCGACCCATATCACCTAAGGGTCTCATTAGATTCATTTAATGGACTTTTTTTTTGTGAAAATAACTTAATTATTATTAAAACCAAAGAAAGTGACAACATTTAACTTTCTTAAATCTTATAAGTATAATAATTTTAATTTAGTGATAAACATAATGTGTCTTAAAACATGAATATTATAAACAATTCTAATAATATTATCTACATCATATTAATTAATTTATAATTTTTACGGATTAAATAATTATCATTAAGGGTGACATAATAGTGATGTTGAAATTATATTATTAAGTGAAATATCAAATAAATGGCTTTAAAAATAATAAAATAAATAATATATGAAATATTTAATGAGATACACTAATTTTATAGATAAATTGTACATGTTATGAATCTATTAAATCTTTTATTTTGAAGATATCTTCTGTATATTTTATATTTAAATTCAAATCAATGAATAGTGTCAAAATTGACACTATTGTTATTTTATAAAAATAAAATATTATAAAATTTTTTAAAAATCACAAAAATATTTAAAAATTATATATATAAATTTATGTGGTAGAAAATGTTATAAATTATCCAATTATGGACAATTCACAACAAATAAGTAATTATTTATAATAATTTAAAATTTATAATGTTATTACCACAAATAAAATAAAATTGATTAAATAAGGATAAATCAAGTTGATAATGTTTAAAATAAATTCCTAACATGTGTAAATTTTATTGGATGATGATATTACAACCCTATGTCATCTAATATTCATATTTGAGTCATTTTTAATGTTTTTATGTGGGGTTGGGATTTAATATAAATTAATATTTTCTTATATTTCCAAAGGTTTTTCTCCCCTCCCTTATAAAAGGGAACCTCCTCCCTCTCTTCCTCACACCATTTTGAGCCTTGAATCTTGGACAAACTCTGACCATTTCCCTTATCTACTTCCCTTGAAACATACTAGAGGTCTTAGTTTTCTTCAAATACCAATTTTAGTACCCTAAGAGGAGGTTTCAAAGAGACGTATCGAAGAAGAGGTAATATCTGTTACCGATTCTTTCAAATTTATTTCTTCCTCTACCACCTCTTATATAGTTGTTTCATTATATTGTAATATCATTAGTATCAATAATATACTTATATGTTATTATAAATATGAAACAACCCCATTTCACCTTTTATCCATCCTAAGGAAAACGAAATCACCGCGCATGCGTACGTATGGAATACCGTCTCCACGCCGGGGTATAATCTGTTTTTCCACCACCACCTTACTTGGATAGGTATAATGGTGTAAAGAATAAATAAATATGATTATTATAACATCCTACTGATTATAATATATTAGATCATTCACTACAATTCGATTCAATAAATATGGGAATGATATCATCGCTCGTGCGTATGTATGGATTACCGTCTCCATGACGCGATGAGATTCATTTTCCATGTTAACAATTCAAGAATGATTATAAAGTATATATAATGAATAATAATGAAATATATGACATAATAATTCTACTGTATTTATGTATATATATATATATGTATGTCATCTATTTAATTTTATTCAATTCAATAAGGAAATGAAAACAGCGTTCATGCGTACGTATGGCCTATCGTCTCCATGAAAGATGTATTTAATTGATTTTATCGATCTATAATATATATGTATATGATGAATATATATTATATATAAATCATGTTTTATATTATGGAATTATTTAAATCAGTATATATGTAATAATATCAAGAACGACAAGTCGAAACACATATGATAAATGAAATGATTTTACCAAATACGCTGCTTTTACTTGGAATTTACAAAAGAACGGGTAATATAATGTCATAAGTGAAACATATATGATATCATAACAATGAATATCATTATTTAATAAGTCAATGAAATTATTTAAATCATTATACAGGAGGTTCGGATCCATACGAAGCATATCAGACCTAAGGTAAGGGATAATTTTGCAAATCTCATTTTTATCCGAGATTGGTTATTCGTAAGTATTTACTGGGGTTATTTCTATCATCCATTTCAATGATTTATAAAAGTGTTTTAATGTTTTTTTAAGTCTTTTTTACCCATTTTTACTTGTACTACATCGTATGGAATGAATCTTTCATTTGTTTACCATACAAAGTACTTTTTGACTTTTCTGACAAAAGTATGAGAAGAATGTTATTCTTCACTTATACGGCATGAATGGATTTTTACGATTTTATAAAGACTTATTTTCATGAAGCTTCCTCAAAAATATTTTATTACTATTTTCAAAAAAATATATTTCTTTTAGAATTGCCTGATGTTTTGTGAAAAGAAATTTATTTTGAAGAAGAAAAGATATTTTCCTCAAGAATTCATTTCAAGTGTTTTATCAAAACCATTTTTTCATCTAAGAAGACATTATTTCATATGTGTTTTTTTCAAGTATAATTTACATGGTTTCACTTTTCTTATTACGAAGTGATATCCATTTATTTTATATGGTTTATGTGATGATGGGATGAGGTTTTTGAAACCCATTTTATTCATTGGGTTATTATGAATCATGTATGTTTATTTTGTGGAATAAGTATGACTGATTTCATTATGAGATGGGTGTGACCTATATCTCCCTCCAATGAATTGGGTAAAGATTTATATCTCATTAGATAGACATGGATGGAATGGTAATTTATTCTGGTTCAGTGTTACAGGACTTAAATGAGGAGTGAACTCGATTCAGAAATGGACTTTCCCCACTAAGAAGGTCTTGGCAGCAATGCCTTGGCTACAATGGAAATCATGACATGTGCTGAATGGTTTCCACAATTACATGTTTTATTCCCATTATATTTTATCATGAAAAATGTTCCATTATGATATATGTCTTACGTACTTCCACGATTTATGTCTTTGCTCAAAGTTTTAATGTTTAGATTTCATGTTCAAGATTTTGCATTCAAATGTTTATGGATTGTTTTATGTTCTCTATGTTTTCCTTTACTGAGCATTTAAACTCACCCTTTTTATGTTTTATTTTCCCCAGGAAATAGAAAAATGTTTTAGGTAAGGAAACAAAAAGGGGAAGATCGTTTTGGGAGATGTTGAAGATCTTTCAACATGATTGGATGTTTATATTTTGAGTTTTCATATACATTAAACTATTACGATCCTTGTGTGTCTATTTTTGTTATTTATTAAGTATTCTTCAAAAGTAATGTATTGTCCATGTACGTCATGCTTCGGGTCTCTACAGTTGGTATTAGAGGCAAATGAGGTAGGAATGTATCTGATCCTTGGGAACTCTCACATGTGAGTGTTGGACGAAGGATGTCTCTCCGCCCAAGGGCTTCATAAGGAAATGTCTGCCTCTGGGGATGGTGGTGTGTCCCACCCAGGGGGTGTAGCCACCCATGAAGTTCCCTGAGAGGTATCAATTATTGTCCACTTGAAGTAATTCCAGATTACTATAGGGACATACAGAGGAAGTACTTAGAAAGACCTAGTTTTCGAGATTATGTGTGGATTATCAGCACTTTAACCACGTAGCCATAGAGAATGATTACCCACTACCAAAGGGACAAAGGAAACATCAATCGGAAAGAAAGGTTTTCGAGTGGATGGACTAGTGCTTGTAGGCTTTTTAGAAGTTCAGACAGAGATTGTGGCTTCAGTTCCTCCATGGTTGTGACTTCAATTTAGTCCATACTATTTGATAGGCAAATGAGGTAGATGGAAAAGGATGCCTCTATGTCCATGAGACAGTGGTACTTCACCAGGTTCCCTCATCGATCATCTCAAACGGTGAATCCTTCTTGAGATCCAAGCTATGGAAGAGATTGCATGAGGAATTCATGACTAAGATACTCTTGAGCATATCCTTTGACCCTCAAATAGACGGTCTGATAGAGCAGGCCACTCAGACCTCGGAAGGCTTGCTTCATACATGAATTTTTTATTTTGGTCATAATTGGGAGGACAACCTTTCAATTTTGGATTTTGAATACAACAACTGTTATCACTCAACCACTAGAATGGCAACAATTGAGGCCTTTTATGGGTGGCAGTGTAGATCACCTCTATGATGGACATACCCAGGTGAGTCAGCACTCGTGAGTATAGAAATGGTATGATCTACCATGGATAAGAATTAGATCATCTAGGATCATATGATGACTAGTCACAGAAGGCTGAAATCTTACACAAACGGGAGATAGAGGAACATGGAGTTTGAGGAGGGAGACCTTGTTTCACTTCGGGCCTCACCCTTATGGGGATTGTGTAGATATAACAAGGGTGGTATGTTATCTTCAAGGTTCATCAGACCATACTAGATTATTAGATGACTTGGTGAGGTAGCGTACCACCTAGCTCTCCCCCACTATTGCACCAGGTACACGATGTTTTCCATGAGTCAGAGCTGAGGAGGTATGTGCATGATCAATCATGCATCATTTACTGGAGGGATCTGGAAATTGACAATGGGGAGATAGTTGCAAAGTTCCCAGTGGAGATAGAGGTTTGATAGGAGAAGTTTCATCATTGATGGTAGATTCCTCTAGTGTGAATTCAATGGAAGTACGAGAATCATCAAAAGAGAACCTGGGAGCAGGAGGCTCAGAATCATGCTCAGTACCCCTATTTATTTGTTTGGTGTTTTTTGGGCTTATGAGGATGTGAAGCCCAATATCAATGGAGTAATGTAATGTCCGATAAATTTTTTGTAATTTATTTTAAAATTATATGGATTAGTTCGAGACCAGGTGCTAAGAAGATGTGCAATTCTGAGGCCTAGAGTTCCCTGAATGATCTGTCAAAAAATGTGATGTTTTCAATAGCGTATGTGAGCAGTTTTACAAAAAAATTGGAATAACAGATAAATGATTTCCCATAATGGAAATATGAGGGAACAGTTGTGTTCAATATGGTGTTTTTACCCCAGGAGAGAATTAATTTCAGTAAGTGAAGGCTTCCACTAAGTAATACAGAGAACAGAATAGCAATTCATAAAATAATTAACGAAAATAATTTTATTATTAAAATTCTTATAACTCGTGAATTGTGGCTCGGATTGAAAATCTATGTCTACTATTGAAATCAAAAGGGTATTATTTCCATTAGTAGTGCCGAACATTGTTTTGTATCATTTATGAATAGAATATAGTTTTTTTCTACCATAAATAATATAATTAGATAATGTTATATTATTTTAAAATCCTTATAACTCATAAATGGTATCTCAAATTGGAAATCCTCGACTTCTGTTGAGTTTGTGATGGTATTTGTCCCTTAGGAAGATCCTAACATCAGACAATGTGGGTCAACTATGAATTTTTGTTTTTGGAATGTGAATGTAAAAATAATAATTGAAATATATGCTATTTTATTTTTTCATAATCATAACTCAAAAATTGTAACTCCGAATAAAAATATGACACCACTATTATGTCAATAATTAAATTTTATCCTTAATCAGGAATTATTGTGGTTCGATCCAGTTCAAGGATGAATGATTATTTATTATCTTTTTTTAAGGAAATTAAAATGGATTGCATGCGCGGTTTTAGAACCCTCTATGTGGTTGTAAAGAATCGAAATATTAGTGCACTATTAAATTCATAACGACATGATTAACCTAGAATAAACCTAAAATATAACAAGAATGGGTCAAAAGGAAATTTTTATTTCTAGAATTTTTAAATAAAAAAATTACATAAAATGATATTTTATTTTTTTCAAATAGTTGGGTGGTGGCACAGTAGCACTATGGTGCAACGAGAATGTGATAATGAGTCACAGTAAATTAGGATCAATAATGGATCATAAATTTTCATTAAAATGACACATTAAATAAAGCATAATAGATAAGTTGTTTCATAAATGAAAAAACATAATGATGCGACATCGTAGTGTATCAAAAAATTGTGATGTGTTTTATTTTAATGGGTAGACATATTAGAGAAATCAATATCAAAGTGTGAAATTTGTCTAACGAACCTACACTATGAATTATATCCAATGATGAATGTGGAACACCAAATAATCACTAGAAACATTGACACACTTCGAAAAATGGGACTAAAGAGCATCGAACGCCAAGAGAATATGAGTCCCCATAGACTGATCGCTTCAACTATGAACTCCAATAATGTAGGGGTTATTATTTTTGTTTATTATATTTTAGTGTTCTTCTTTTTAAAGGATGAATTAATATCAACCCCCAACCAGTTGATTCATATATTGCATGTTTATGTGGGTGTGTGCCCCATAATGGGGTTTTTTCTTCGGAAAATATTTTTATTTTGTGAATCATGAACCTCAAACCACAAACCTACACCTTGTTTCTAAACCTCTAATGTGGAGGGTGTGGGCCGACATGAACAAGGATCAAGGCCCTGGCCCTTTAGTGCTCTTCTTGGTCGAACAATTGAATTAGTGGAAGGAGGATTACAAGGCTTCTACAGTGAAGGTATAACCCCACAGAGGTCAAATGCGTAGATGGGTTGAAGAACAGACTATTGGAGACAACCCCATGGCCTGAGAAATAACCCACTGACGACGGTCAACATTGGTGTTGGCATGTGGTGACAGCCTCAGGTGAGTAGTTATGTTCCATGATAGAACACCGGTAGAGGGACGTGACCCATAGCCACGGGCCACCACTTCTTATGGCACGCGTTCCCCTGACCGCATGCAGAATCTGGGTGGCCGAGTATCACTGACCGCATGACAGCGCCACAAACATGCTACATGTTTGGGCTAATGAATATCAATAATCTAGAGGATGACATAGAATGCAGTGACCCATGCTCAGTAGGTCGGGCCGCCACCCAGCTGGCCCGACCCACCCCCAGTGGGCCGGTCCCATGCCCTGTGGCTGAGCCAAAATAGACTGGGTGGCCGAGAGACCCAGCTGGCAGAACCCCTAGCCAAACTGGGTTCGGTCCAACGAGGCCCAATGGCCCAGGCCGATGTAGGACCAAACTATGTTAGGAAAGGTTATTTGAACTAAGTAGGGTTTTTTGGGCCCATCAATATGGTAAGTTGAATAGACATGATTCGGTTGGATCGGGTCCATATACAACTGACCCCTATTAAATAAAAAACAAATAAATTTCAAAACAAATATCCAATTGATGAGTTGTTTGCTGAGTTTGAAACCTCAATATTAGGACCAACGTTGGGTATAAACTATGGAGTCTTTCATAGAATATGAAATACAGAGAATGTATTGAGGTGTGGATTATCCAAAATTAAATTCACTACGTGTAGAAAACCTATAGTTGGATGAGACCATATGACTACTGACAAGAGACCCTATGTGGATCAGTTGTGATCGACTAGTGAGAAGAATCTCTATGTGACCCAAAATACCCATGGTGGGGAGTGGATCTGTGTGAATCAAAATACCCGTGTTACGCGACATGAGGAGTAATTTAGTATGGCCATGGTTCTAAACAACTATGGAGACTCGCATTCCCATGGTAGGGAGAGGCTCTGTGTGACCCAATATACCCACGGTACTAATCAGGTATGGGTACCAAAGTAGTCCAAGGTAATTGGGAAGAAGCTATGTGTGACTTGGCAAGACCACTATACTCATTGAAGAGGACTTCTCTAGCTGGACAAAGTGTTTGATTATATGACTAATTGTCCTACTTTCAATACTCCAGATTATAACTGGTGTGATCTATCATTCTTCGTGATCATTATTTTTGGTTTTCTTAAATTTTTTATGTGTTGTCTTTTCTAGTTGGTTTTTGTGTCACAACTGATTACTGTGTTAGTCAACCCTGTACAGGCTTTATCGGCATGTGTTGTGTCTCGTGTATATGACCACCGACTTGATGGAGGACTTGGTAGTCCATGGACTTGTGGTTCCCAGTGATACCATGAAAGAGGAGCATACTTATACAGATTCTAAAATCTATTATACACTTACCATTCATGGGGGTATCGATCAGATGAATTTCAGAGTGTCATTGTAATTTCCTATTTCAGTTAATCATTTGTTCGGTTTGTATTATGGCCCATTTGAGCTACAATTTTTACTTTTACTTAGTGTTTGTCTAGTGGAAGCATATTTACCTTTATAGCCTTGGGAAATGGTTTTGTGTTCATGTTTAATGGTACTCTGGAAAATTCCTACCACTTGAAGTTTGATGCCTTCGATGCTAGTCACCATTCACTGGCCTCCGAGATGCAGGATTAGGGGATGTCACGACACGGGCCCTAGGGGACGAATTCAAATTTATTTAAATGAACCTCAAAAATATTTAATATATTAAAATTCACAATCGACCTGTGCCAATCATGGTTATTCCCCACCTAAGGGGAGGACAACCTAATGAGCTCAACGGTTCTCATGGATGTCCAATCCGAGTTACCGTCATGGAGTTATAAGGATCTAACAATAAAATAATTGTTACATAATTATTTTATTTACAACCAAATACTAACTTCCTCTATTTCCCTACACTGGCCAATGTTAGGATATACCGAAAAAAGCATACTCTCACAAGCATAACGCTAGTCCCAAATTTTCAATCTGAGTCACCATTTTTATGTTATAAACATTTCAAAAATAATATAATATTACTTAAATATTTTATTTACACTTATTCTTTTTTGGGTTTTATCACTGGAGTCCTACGATGACAAAAAATAATTCGTCCCTAGGGTAAAAATTCCATCAAGAATGCAACCGTGGCCTCATATGTCTGATTCGGGCACCCGTTTAATAGTTTTTACACTATTTTAGGAAAACAGCTCACATAATCTATTTAATGATTCCCATTTTTATTTGGATCATTCCAAAAACTATGGTCCTTGGAATCACTCTCCATCAAAGTACCTTGTCTCGAAATAATTCCATATAATAAAAAAAATAAATGTAATTTCTGAGATCTTACATTACTCCTACCATTTTGGGTTTCACGTCCTCATAAGTAAAAACATGTTTTAATAAAAAAATAGGGTAATGAGTACGCATCTAAGCTTCACACTACAATGTGATATCCTATAGATTATCGTGCTACCATAGAACGTGAACCAGAGTAATATATCATGCATTAGGGAACTTCTCATTTCAATCATCTTCCTCCCTTGGTAATTCATTAAACATCCCCCATCATCAATTTCCAAGTCACCCTAGTTGATAAAGTGGGATGAATCATGTGCATACCACCTCTGATTCCACACATGAAAAACATCGTGCATATGGTGCATGTTTGGAGGGGAGATATGTGGCATGACTCCTTTCCATCTCTGCTCAGAATCTAAAAAGTCTTGATGAACCTTAGAGATAAATTTACAACCTGGAAAAATCTCTGTAATCCCAGTCAGGGAGAGACATTTATGAATACTTGTTCTCCCTACGTGAACTCCAAAGGCCTATGTATCCTATCCGTATATGATTTATGTATTCTCCTTTACAGTTTTCATCTGCTTATGGATGATCTCCGCCTTCTCTGTAGTATAATGTACAAACTCTAGAACCATGAGTACTAACTCTATTAGGTCTGTCTAGCATAGAGGTTATATGCAAGGTATCATGTACAAAGCCTCGAATGGTACGAAGGAATTTGTGGAGTTATAGCTTTTGTCGTCTAAAAACACTACTAGTGGAAGGTGGTGCTCCCAACTATGACCAAAATCATGGATGTAATCAGAAAGAAAGTCCTCCAAGGTCTGTATGGAAAGATCCATCTGACCATCTATCTATGGATGAAAGGTTGTGCTCAAGAATAGACGAGTCCAAGATGACTCTTACAATCCCATCAACAACTGGTACATAAGGCATGCATCACAGATTGAGACTATCATAGAAGGAAATCCATGGAGTATAAATATCTCCTGCATGTAGATGTGTCACATACCCTTTACTGAACTCTGATGTCGAAGGGGTAGGATGTGGGACAATGTGATGATCGGTCTATGATCACATAGATAATATCATGCCCACCTGGATGTATATGGTAATATCTTCACAAAGTCCTTTGATATTCCATCCCACATCAACTCAGGTACCTTGAGGTGTTTTTCAAGCATGTTGAAACTTAGTGATTATCCATCAAATGATGACAAATGAGGCATTGTGAAATGAACTCGGCCACTAGTTTCATCATCCCTTGCCACCATTTTATGCATTGGAGATCCTAATACATATTTTCCACTATAGGGGGTACCACCAAGGGGGAGGTATGGATCTCTATCAAAATCTCTTTTCGCAATTCCACTACTACTATTGTGCACCCTTTAAAAAGGATGATATGATATCCACCTATCAAAAACACATTATGTGTTTTTACAGAGGATAACTAAGAACGTCGGGCCTTCGAGCATGTATCTCCATGTTGCAACTCCCTGACTCACAATAACAATGGTATGGAAACATCCAGCAACCAAAAAAAAGTTATCTCCTCTCTATCCACAAATGATATTTAAAGAAAGACCAACTACTCTGAGGCCTTATTCTGTAACTGTGAGTTGGGTCTCTTGTAGAGAGCATCCTCTACAACATTTCCATTTCCAAATGAATAGAATAATTTGAATTCATAGATTGGGAGGAACATCATCCATCGTCCCTATACTACCTGCTAAAGGCCTATAGTTTCCGTTCCATCCACGCGAAAGGATTCCCCTTTTAACTGATTGATGTTCCCATGAACCATTGGGTAGTGGGTACTCATTCTCCACATCCACATAGTTAATGTTCCCGTAATCCAAACATAACCTCGAAAAATTGGTCATACTAAGACCTTCCTCTACAAGTCCCCCACCTACGCCCCCTTCAAGAAATATTCTCTGAAATTTCTCTAATATACAGAGCTTGATATCATTTCCATATCAGTGTGTAGAATGATGTTGAATTCCCTCTCCCTACAGGTAGGTAATCAGGGAAAATCCTATAAAAGGAACTTCCCACACTCCACAACTATTGTTGGGAAATGAAAAATCAAAACACCAGCTGGCCAAGCATAAGTCTAGCCAGATCAGGCATGATCGGCTGCACCTTCTTATTCATGAGTTTCTCTCGGGATGTCAGGGATTCTGTTCTTCATCAACCAAGGAAAATCCACATTCCAATGTTGCAGATATACCACAAACATTTTACTAAAAATAAATGTTAGCTTGAACTATTGATGACCATTCCATATCCAAAATAATGTTTTAATGCCTTGACACAACCCCCAAGAGGATCCAACCAAAACTCTCGCCTCAAGGGTCAGATCACACTTTTGGTATATATTTGGTTATCTAGTATACTCCCATAGGTATCTCCAAATGTAAATATCACATTAAATATTTTACTAGAAACTCTAGGTCTTGTGAAAGATTCATGACAAGAAGGAATTATTAGCACATATGTTTATTAATACAACAAATAGTAGTCAACACAAAACATAAAATGAATCATTACTTGAGCCCTCAAGTCATACTCCTTGATCCCATGCTGCTACTCCCTTCTTCTACCCTCAAAATCCCTTAGCCTTTTGTAGACCATGTTGGGTTTGTGGTTGTAATATGTTGAAATTTATACCAACTATTTATTCTCTTCTAGATCCTCGTCCATGTCTTACGCTCTGTATATTCATGTATTCCTGCCACTTCCTCTACCCCAGTGGACCATCCATTATTTCACTATCCACACAACGGGATACCAAATATATAAGGAGATGTCATCTACCATCTTTTCGAAATAATTACCCCTTCCTTGGATGGATGGAATCACCATATGATCCATGAGCTCTAGACCCCCTTCCTTGGAACCTCATCTCAAATATTCTCAGACATCCATGTATCTAAAACAGATGCCAGCTGCTTCAATTCCCACAGCTGACATCCTATATGTATATAATCTTAGACAATGGACATCTAATAAAAAAGGTTATCTCTAGCACTGTATCCTATGTTTGAATTTACATAGGAATATCGTTAGCTTATATGTCCCTAAACACCCTTTTCTCAATGACCTGATCCATGAAG
This sequence comes from Viscum album, assembly GCA_963277665.1. NCBI lineage: Eukaryota > Viridiplantae > Streptophyta > Magnoliopsida > Santalales > Viscaceae > Viscum > Viscum album. Next base: position 323,630,070 of record OY728161.1, read on the forward strand.
GACGTGTCATATCATATTCATCGGATACCTATAAAAGTTGGCAATCCTCGATGAATACTTAGCAACCGGAATTTCCTCTTGTAGAATCTCCTTGGCACACATACCCCTTAGATTTTATAAATATATCCCTTTCTTTAGAATGGTTATCAAGGTTTATCCACAAAAAATTCACCTCATCATATAATCATGTAATATAAGCCTATATTCAACCTACTAAGCCACATAGAAGTCTCACTTATTTGATTTACATATGATCTAATGGTGTCTATGATATATGGAAACTCAGTCACAACCTCGCATCAATACTTAGATTTCAGTGAGTTGGGGTCTCCTCGGAACCGGAGTGGTATCTGACGCAGAAACTCATGTAAGGAACATAGCCTATATCTACCCTATACTGTTAGATCCAGTAGTAACAGCTGACCAATGGGAAATGGTAACATTGGGACACAGCTAAAAGGTACCATCTTGGGCAATAGTCCATTTACTGAAGCCTCATCACTCTATGTATCTTCCTCATGGTCACACTCTAGAATCATGGTTAGCTGCCTGCATTGAGGTATCTTGAAAGAGAACAATGATTAACGATAGTTAATTTATTATACCTAGTGAGATTACTCTAACTCAAAAAGGTCATAGGAAAACCCTCAATGACGCAATAATATAGAGTTTTTATGTAACAGGTTGGAAAACAGAATTTTTGGTCTTGCTGTATCGATACGTCAGCTGCCACTCCAACATTGGACTCTGTGGCATGAAATCCAAACTCGAAACACTTATCATTTTTCCCCATCGAAATTTATAGTCTTTTAGTTATTCTAAAAGAACCGACCACAATTGATACAACTTTCTCAAGACCTTCGATGTTTATTTAAATGAACTATATAATTTTTCAAAAAATAACATTGACCCTCAACACGTACTGGAGAAGGATAGGCTTTGTATAAGGGTAACACACCCTCTAGAGATCAAATGAACTCTTGGATTTCCAATCCATGTTACTTTTTTGGAGTTATACAGATTTTATAAAAAAATAATTATCACTAAAATATTTTATTTACATCCAAAGGTTGACATCCACTGTTGGCATGTGCCGACTAATGTTAGGATTTTTTTAAATAAATTATACCCTCATGCGCTCAACCATTTTCTCATATTTGTAATCCAAGTCACTGTTCATGAGTTACAATCTTTTGAATAATAAAATAACATTATTTTGTTATTTTATTTACAGTAATTCTATATTCATGTTTTCTCACTAGAGGCTTGTGTCGAATAATTCTATGTCATGCCTAGGGTAATCCTGCCATCCTAGATGGAATGCGGCCCTCATATTTCTGATCTTGGCACCCATTTTATGGTTTTAAGGATTTTATTGGAAAACTGCCCACGCATGCTATTTAATGATTATCATTTTTCATTGCATCATTCTGGGCACTCCAGGCCTCAGAATCGCTCTCTCTCTTAGTACCTGGTCTCAAAACAATCTTATAAAATAAAAAATTTATCATGGAATTTATGAGACATTACATATAATGGTTGTACCCACCCATCATTACAGGACCAAATCATTCCTCAAAGTGAGTAATAGATTAAATTAATAAATAATATTCCTTATCAATTAAATTTATTGAATAAAAGATATATATTTATCTATATTTCCCCAAATAATCAAATAACTATCATAGTGAACACCATTTGTAAAACTGACACATGTTTTTGGAAATAAACTTATCCATGATAATTGTTATGGGAAATTAGTAGAGATTCAATATTAAATGATCATAAGAAATTTAATATCTCAAGGGGACTAACAATGAAGAAATGTAATGGACTATCAATTACATCCTAGGACAAATCAATCATAAATCATATATATGAAGAATAAGTATAGTATCAGTACAACATATCCAATGTGGATTAAAAATTAAATGTTTTCGGGGTTGAGGAGTATAAGTTTTATAAAAATATATTTAGAAAATATCTTTTAAGAGAATATACTTTTTATTTTTGAAATATATTTATAATATCCTCTTCATTGAAAATTCGTTTTTGAAATGAATTCATTTAAAAATTGACATTCAATTTTAAAAAGTAAGATTTAATGAAATTATGGTGGGTAAATATATACTTGACATACCAAGTAAAAATAAAATTCATTTTTCACTATAAAATGTAAGAGAAAGGAATTTTTTATATGTCTACAAGTAGGTTTCTCAGAAAAAATTTGTAATAAAAATGGGTACAAGTGTCATTAAAATGACAATTGGAAATGGAGAAAATATTTTTTTTAAACGTGTTTTTTAAAAGAAAACATGTTCTCCGACTAAAGAGATGAATGAATTTTGGGTTTTCTAAAGATATTTTTTAAATAATTTTATTTACCCAAGAGAGGGAAAATGGTAATATTACATTGGAAAATCAGGTATAATAAGAGGATAATAAAATGAATTTTTTCATTGAAAATTTATCAAATAATTTCCTCTTATGGAACTTCAAGTGTAATAAATCCCAAACAAAATTGTATTATGAATAATCCCTTGAATAGACCATTAAGTTGATTAGAGATTTAATCAATTAATAGACAATGTGTTTTACATTTTAGTCCAATAAAAAAATTTGAAATAAAAATAAAAATAATAAAAACTTTCAACACATGAAATATAATATTATTCATGTCTATGTGGAATTAAGGTAACCTAGTGAAAATGAATCTTTCTATGACATTAATTGCCACATGACAGATTTTAATTTAATTCTCCGACGAATAAATAATTAACAATGAAAATAAAAATAAAATAATGATCAAATAATTCATGATATATAATACTAGAATTTTAGTATATAAAAAACCAAAAAGTATTATGTGGTGAAAATAGTGTACGTCTCACGAGAATAAATGTGAGACCAGATTATCTTATAATGTGTTTCGTTTATGGGGAAAATCCATTAATTTATTATATAACTGATTAAAACATGTATGTAAAATATTCTAGAACCATATCCAAATTAATTATTTCATAAAGTAACATATTATAATATTTTATTACATGTTTGTTAATTATCAATCACTACATTCACTATTACGACTTTTTGGGCCTACCGTGTCTAGTTTTTTTAACACGTTATTCTTAATCCTATTATGTTTATAATTATTTCACACACATAATAATTCAATCCCTGATGTAAATGGTATATATATTCAGTATATATTTTTAAAATAATCTATAATATTTGGATATATGATATTAAATTCATTGTTCAAGGAGATGGATGCTATGCAAATGCATGAATTCTTCATTCACTTCTTTAAAATATTTAAAATATTGAATTATAATATATATATATATATGTTATAAATAATATGCCTTTTTTATATAATATACCTAACATGGTTTAATTAAATCCATCATTTATGCATTACATGTATCAGGTCAGTGAATCTTATTACTATGAGAAGGCGATAGTCCACACTTCAAGAATTATGTAATCATATTTAAAAAAAAGAGAAGAATATTATTATTAATTTTATTGAAATTAAATAATAATTACGATATTATAAATATCATAAATATCATATATAAATATATTTTACATAATAATTCCCATACAGGGGTGGTTGTAACGGAAAAATGAACTATATCATTTTTTGAGGGGGTACTTCACCAAACATTAGAAGAGTTTGTTCGTTACCCAATTGATGGATGATTGGGCATATTCTAGTCTAAACTATACCTAACAACATATATTTATATTGAAGATACTATTTTTAATATATAAGAATATTATATGATTATTTTAGGGGGTTTTGAATGAAATAAAAAGAACATCATAATTGAAGAATGTTTCCTTGTTTATAGGTAACTCCTTTTGGTTTTTACCAAAAGTGGTTCTTCGTTGTATTTAATACCATGGTAAGGATTATACGATGATTTTTGGGAATGTTTTTTATTATTTAGTGTGATTTTTTAATAAAAATATCTTTATACGTTTGATTAGGATTGAGGGGTGCTTGCATTTTTTGTGGATGAGGAGTGGTGTTCATGTGAATTTTTAAAAGGGAAGTTCATCATCATCTTTACATTGTAAATTGAACCCAATAATGATAAAAATTCAAAAACATATTTTATAGTGACTACATATGAACATCCAATGGATATTGGTTTAGTTTATATGTAATTTTGCCTCTAAAGATTATGGTTTAGTCCCATATTATGATATTTTTTTCTTAATCACATAATTATTAATTATTACGATCATTGATATATATTTTTTTTAAAATATGTTTAACTTGTTATAAATTATTTTTTATTCAGATTCCAAATATTTAATATAATCAACCTTGTTAAAATCAAATAATTTGTATAAATTCATTTAAAATAAATCCTGCAGACGTGACAACAAAGTAGGGGTTTTAATGAAAAAATATTTAGAATATTTCAATGTTTTTATATCCAATTTCAAGGTAAATTTACTAAAATAAAAATTATTGGATTATAATATGTATAATTTACCTTATTTTACAATAAAAAAGTAAAATTTATCAGAATAATTAAATTAGACAAAAAAAGCCATACTGAATTAAATTTTAAGTATTTTTCTAAGTTTATCAAAAAAAATATTCTAACAGAAAAACCAAAACATTATCCAAATATAATTTTAATATTACTATTTATAAAATTAAGTTTATTTTTATATATAATAATAAATATGGTTCAAAAATAAAAGGTGGTAAAATTACCTAAACAAATATAGGTTTTTATGTGTACTGTTCCATTTGATAATATATTATGATTATACAATATATTGATAGAAAGTAAAAAATATATGATTAAATATATTATATATATATATATATATTTCATCAATTTCATTCATTTAATTTTAATAATTAATTTTTTTGTGTAAAAAAATGTTGTGAGAAATTTTTTTTTTTTAAAATGATACCATTTTATTCTATTGTTTCATATATTTATTTAAAAGTAATTGGTAACCTAGGAATAATCTTGTAGTTTTGTTAAACACTTATTTTCATCTTTTAATTAGTGATGCTAAAAACAATTAATTTAACATCTTGTTTATGTCTTATTATTTTTCACAATAAACCATAAATAATATATTGATTTTTAGTAAAAATTTGTCTTGCATTTTACATAAGATCTCTACAAAATTCAATGTTTATTATGACATAAGCTAACTCAATATTTCATGAATTACAACATATATCATATATTGATTTTTTTAAAATATTAACTATATTATAATGTTTTGTGATATTATAATCCCTTATGAGATAAGTGTTGAGCGTAATACATGATATTGAATAAAATTTTTCGAAATTATATTCTAAGGTCTATATATAACAAATAATCTTCATTTAAAATATTTTCATACATTTTTAATGAAACCTAAATATAATTTTTAAATTTGATTGGCAACTTATTTTATTTCATTTATTTGTGGGTTTATTAGTATTTTTCCTCCAATATTGTCTTGGTTCCATCTTATAAATATTTTTAATCATGATATAATAATAATAAATTTTTACATATATATATATATATATTATTGAAATGATGAAATGATAAATGAATCTCGTATCATATCTATGGTGTTATCCTACACATACGAACGAGTTATGTTTTCATCTCATAATACGTGTTAGGGGTAGAAGGTAAGTTAGATATTATGTTATGGTAATAATAATTATATAAAAAATATGATATCTAATTATTATATAAATCATAATAAAAATTAAGGAATTGTTGTGAGGGAAAAAATACATCATTTTATGATCCTGTAGTCTACACGTCCATTCAAATGATGCTTTCTTGGAAAATTTTGCAGAGATGAATTTGAATGAAATTTTCAACATAAAAATAGTTACATATCATAATGTGGGATATATTTACATCTTCATATCATCATAATTATAATAATATTTAAGGAGATATTTGAATGAAAATTTGAAAACACATAGTTATGAGATATACCACTTCTTCAGATGAAATACCATTTCTCACACCGAATGCCTTCTATAATTGGTGTATTGATCAAACTATGAATTATATTTCATGTTTTGGGATGATTTAAAGGTGATTGGTGAGGTAATGTCTTAGATAGAATAATTAATAACATTATGGAAGAAAAGAGATATGATATCTATTTATAAGTGAGATAGATGTCACACATCAAAATTTTCAAAAGTCTAAAGTATATCCATATCTTAATGAAGAAAAATATCTGTCTCATGACTCATAAATAAATGGTAGATGATATCGGGTAACTATTTAATATATAATCTGATTTAATAAAGTTTTATGTAAATTTTAAGACCTACATAAACATATAATCAAAGCTAAAAACTTTTTATCCTTAACTATGATAATTTTTTTCTCTTTTTATATAATTCATTAAGGCCTAAAATTATTCTTACCAAATTTCATTATATTAAGTATTATGATTTAAAATACATAACCCATTTTTAAATATTCATTTTATTTATGTTGTCAAAAGTTTCTTTAAAATATTATGTTATGGTGGACAATAACAATTTTTAGATAAATTTATTTACTATGAATATTGTATTTAATTTTGTTACATTCCTTATAAAAATGATTTGATGAATTCTAAAATATTTAATTGATATATATCATTTAAATTCTATTAACATAAAAAATAAATTCTTATTTTTTATATAATTTAGCAAAATACACATTGTGTACCTAAAATTAATTTTTAGAAAACTATGTTTGGAAGCCCAATATTGATATTAGAAAATATATTTTATAAATAGAATTTATTGTAAATTAAATAAAATATTTATAATAAAGGTGATAATTTTTATTCATGAACATATTCAAAAAAATGCTAATTTTTTTATTAATTTATTTTACTAAAATAGATGTCGATAATTGAAAAATGGTTATTTAAATATTTACATAAAATTAAATCATATCATAAAAATCCTAACAAATAACCCAATTATGATATATAATTTTTTATTAAGAAAATTTATTCTTTTTATAAAAAAATTCAAAATGGTTAAAAAAATATGAAGGATATTCAGAATATTGAATAAATTTTTGTTAGGAAAACATATTTGTGTAGAATAATATATTGTTATTGAAAATTGAGTACATATTTATTAAGAATTATTGAATAAAAATTAAATATATATGTAAGGTATCAATATTATGTCAACTCTACAAGTTCCCACACCTGGTTCACTACAAGACGTCATGTCGATCGTTGTGTACCCCATGGGATTTTGACTAACTACTAGGGTCTAATAATGTATTATAGGAATGTTATAACCCCTATATCATATAGAAATGTGGAAAATAAAAAAAAATATCATCCATCAAGATAATATGAAAGAAGATGAAAAAATATAATCACATAAGAAAATAAATAAAATATATTAAGGGCCCCAACCATAATGTCATACAAAATCTGAAAAACCTTTGGACTATAATATATGGAGAATAGTATAAAAGACATAAACTATGATTCCTCCATGAAACCAAATCTCAATATCACACACAAGTTCCTTTTTCCCAAATAAGTTATCATTATTGATCATAATTGGGAGATGACATAATGTATGCATACTATATTTGTGATTGTCTTATCAGGTACCCATGTGTAGTAGTGAACCATTCATGTTGTGAGTAAAACAAATTATGTCACCACCAAGGATATCATAAAATATAGAAAGTATGTTTATAGAAAATTAATAATTTCTTAATGTGAACATTTTAAAAAAATCTAATAAAAATATTTAAAACTAAATACATAAAAATATTTCAATTACAATGGTTAGGTTCACTTGAAGAATGGAAAATACATGATTCAGCCATTATCAAGTTTTCTCATAGAATGACACAATTTTAATGCTAATAAACTCACTACCAATATTAATAACCCTATATATATTCTAAATAAATCCCATCTAAGGGAATATACCCCTTCTTAGGGCACCAGTATCCACCTAGGTGTTGGGTTCAACCATGGCCTGAAAATCAGATGTATACACCAAAGGTTATATTATCACCCTTTGTTTAACAACAACATGCATCCAACTAGGGGTCATCTTCATCGAATATTATACCATCAACTCTATGTTTCCACGAATGGGACACTTATGACCAAAATTAATCCATAACAATCAATACGAAAAATACATGTTTTTATATATAATATACAATATAAATCCAATAAACAAAAAGTATCACTTAACATTAATTTTATGAAAAAATTAAATATTCCCTTCAAAAACTATTTTCAGAATGTTTACAATTTCTAATCCAATTAACATATGAAATATGTAAATCAATGATAAAAAACCAATTTCACATTCACATATCAAATTCTAACATAAATTACCATTTTAAAAAATAATGTTCATTACCATTCTCAAATACCATTTTTAAATCACCATTAATGAAAATAATTTTAAAATAAAAAACACCTATCATGTAGTCCAAAACCTATAAATAATTTTATAAATCTAGGTTTACCCTATTACAATAGAACACCACTTATATCACCTAGTTCCAATTTCCTTAAAAATTTATGTGGAGAAATACAATCGAATAAAAATTTTATCAATTTAATACTAAATAATTTCAATGAATGGGGGATACGAGATGACCACAAAAAATATAAACATCAGAAATAACAATGAAAATTCATTCTGATTTGGGATTACCCTAAATTTTCAGTTTCTTTTAGATACAATCAATGTTTACCACCTAATCCAAGGACCAACTAGAAATTTCTATGTTAATATAAACCCATGATGACAATAGGATCACCTATAAAAAAAATTTAAAAATGTTATAATAATATTTATAATTTATTAATTATAGTAAAAAAATTACAAAGTATTATGTCTCATTACTTAATTGTTGTCTATTAAATCTTCAATTGACAGGGTTTTGATCTACATAGACACATCCAAAACCCATATGGAGTAAAAGAACCATCACTTGGAACCAAAACAATTATAAATTTTATTTAATGATTATAATATTTTTGATAATACATATCATTTACGTACCTTAATAAATCACCCAGAAATAATGTAAAAATGGAATATCATGACATAGTCATCTTAAGACCCACAAAATCCCATTGAATATGTGGTGATTCCACCATTTCCTAATGAAAAAAAAAATTATCTAAAAAATATAAATTGAATATAGTGGAAGAAAATAAATATATAGTCTAATCGATGTATACAGTCACATTAGATACCAAGATAATTATATGGTATGAACCCTCATAGTTATTTAATAAGGATATTGGAAATGGGGGTAGGCCCTTCAGTCTTGAATTTGAGGTAGGGAATGAAATATGTGGGATCCAATATTAAAATTCATAACGTTATACCAGAAAACCACACATTAATTTGGATTAATTATTTGGCCACATGGTTGGAAATATCATCCTATAATTGCATGGATGGTCTACTAAATTAGTATATTCCCAATAGGATGTGTCACAAAATTTTAAAAAATGTTCTCTTAGAATTTTTTAGTCTCTACCATTGTCTAAAAATTATAACATTGTTTTTCTAAAACCCCATACAAACTGTGTACCAATACACCAACCCAAACCAAGAATACTATTTTCCTCAAAACCATCCACTAATTGAGTAGGGGAACTATGTTCTATGGAAATTGAACTAAAAATACCCCTAAATTATTGTACACATATGGTTTTATCTAAAACATGCAACCCAAACCATACAAAATAGTCAATGTTCATGAAAACTATTAAATCTCATCCAAATGATTTTGAGACTAACATGACCGATAGAGAAATATCCCTTGCTTCAAACCATCAAAAAAATACTATATTGGGATGCATGAACAATTATTTATTTATGTAAATCCTCACACAAATATATTCCAACCTATAATTCAAAAACCCAGAATCCTGACATTTTCATGCGTATATGAATATGATGCTTTACAACCTCCCATACACAACTCTTCTTTTCCATGATCGGTACTAGTGGTCATCCAAAGGGATCTATCGACCAACAGCAGTCTTCCATTCAAGATGAAATGTCATCGTTACACATATTATTTCCTAAATTAATGTTTTATCATTAGGTAATCAATCCACAAAACATGTAACATAACTAAATTCGTCACTAAATCCATATGACAGTTCTTAATCAAGACCATTTGTCTCGAGACACTATCACAACTTCACTCAATTTCTCCTTTCACCAATGGTGGGCCCAACTGTACGACCCATAAAATGTTGATGATTCCACAAAATGGTTCTACAAATAGTTTGAACTGTTAGTAGGACCATGTAAAACATTTTCTGAAAAAAACACTCATTATAGTATATTCCATACTATACACAATCATATAGAACAATATAAGTCCACCATCAGTTCAATAATATAATTAATCATGAAATTCATTGGTTAATTTTTATTAATTATTAAATATATCATGTTTCATTAGAAATTATTTAATCATCAAAAATATTGAAATTAATGTCCCTTTGAAATTTAAAATTATATTATAATAAATTTTGGTTTATGAAAAGACCAATTTTCGAATAAGTTTTGAGATATGGCTGAAATGTGAAGGATAATTAACCATGGAACATATTTATCATATCTTTCGAGTGATATAGAAACACTCGTAATATCCCATAAAAAAATATGAAATTCAATTATAAAAACATGAGCAAAACTATTTTTATGAGATGTTGTGTCTTATCAAGATCACATCACAAATATTGTTTTCTAAAATACACCCAATAAGGTCCCACCATCAAACACCATACCCATTGGTAATACACTAGAGTAATAAGGAACGTTTTCACTAGTCTCTATCATTATGAATTTCTATATTTTCATTTTTAATAAAATTGTGATTATAATTATTCTTTTTATTAATACATTATGATTGATTTTATATCGTGTTTGATTAAGAGTACATTTAAATCCAAAAAATTGTATTTTTGAGAAATAAGTAGTTCCAATTAATACAATAATTTAATAAATCAATGAATTTTTAAAATAAATACTATTATAATAAAATACATTCATTAGATAAAAATTATTTAAATAAAGAATATAATATAATGTAATGATGTCCATTGATATTTTTATATAGGATTGAAATTAGAAAATATCATAAGATACCTTTTTTAATAAATGGGGAATTTTATTTTAAATTTTAAACCCCATATTTAGATAACTAATTTGATAAAACAAATATTATTGTATAACTCAACATGTCAAAAATATCCTAGGTTGATTTTCGCATAACATTTTGAGAGATTCATATTTTTGTGTATGAAATTTAATATAGTATAAATATACAGACTATATTATGGAATAATTTTGGCCCAAAAATGGATTTAATAAATTATTATAAATTAATTCACCATGAAAATATATTTCTCCTTCAAAATAATTTTATTTGTATTATGTGATTAATTTTAGAATCTATTAATGAACCCTCCCATACATATATTATATTTCAATGTTTTAAAATAAATTATTTATAATCATTTCTCACTTACACATCAAAATGTGAATTATATTAAGTATATCATATCATAATATTAAAAAATATCTAATAACTATACTATTTTTTAATAATCTATGGAAAATAACATTGGACAATTTCTGTTATTGAATATTTTATCGTATATATTACAAAAGAATTGTTTTGAAAATAATAATGAATTCCAAAAAATTTTGTAATAAATTACAATGGAAACTCCAAATATGAATCACTCAAATGATATTAAGAATGAATTTCCCCTCTAAATACTTCTCAAATTCCCACATTGGGTTTTCCAATGTTCATATTATGTTCCTCTAAAAATTGTAGAAGTTCCCTCTCCAGGTAAGGTAAACTCTCATATTGTTGGATTTCAAGTTGATTATTTGTTCAAAGCATGATTGAAATATAATTTGTTATGATTTAATTTTTTTTCACATTAATTTTACTCTCTGTATGATACCTATGTATTTTTAATACAATATTGACTCACATTAACCCCTTCTATTAATATTTTTAAAATTTTTTAAGATACTAAAATTATCACATGATATTATATACCAAACATTTGTTCTGTTAATAGCCATAACAATTTACACTCAATGGTATTAAACTAGTTGAATACATCATTAAATTTTGGAAGATTTATATATTTTTAACCCAAATTACATTATATTATTTCTAAATGTTATGAATGTATTTCCTATGATATTTGATTTTATGGCATAAAAATGAATTTTAATGACATCATTGTGATTAGTGGGCCCTAGAATTATATAGAACTCCAATTTTAAGGTATTGTTTTTATCTCATGAGATACCATGTATGGTTCATGGGATTTTATCATATCCCACATTTTTATGATGAATCATTGTTTAGTTTTTACATATTATTATTTTGTGACATTTTTTTCTTTCCACATTCTTATGTCTCCTCGATGTTACAATATTATATAATGAGGGGATGTCCAATTTTATTATTCTCATGATTTTATGTCACCTTGATATACCTATAGACTGACATATACTACTATCATCCTGTTATTATTTGATTATTACCTTATTTGGATTTAGAGATGACACCTTTGTTATGTAAACCCATAGGATATCATACTTACTATGGAATATATGTCATTTTTATCACAAAAATATTTATAGTTTACTATTTATGGGTTAAGTAGTTATAAAAATTTCATCCATATCTTTGGAATTATTTGATTCAATATATGGGAAGAGGAGGAATCAATTCAACAACTTGTGTAATGAGAAATTTAATGGATTCCAAAATGAGATTACCAAACCAATTATAGAATAAGAGAAGTACATCATAAAAAAAATTCATACATAAATCATGTTTGAAATAGAAAACTCAATTAGGGGGAAACACAACATGCCCTTTTGAATGTTAATGTATTAATTTTGATCATCATAAGACATAGGACTCATACATTTAATAGATATTCTAATCCAGTACTCATGGTAAAAAAATATCAGCTCTATTGAAAAAATATTCTCCATCCTTAAATTTTGTATAAAAATTTGAGGTCATGATGATTGTTTATTTTATTGGGAAGAATATTATTTATGTAGGAAAATGATCAAAAAATTAATCATGAGGATGAAATATAAGTGATGGAGTGAAAATAATTATGAATAATAATTTTCAATAAATATTTCTAAGAACTCATTAAATTTTAATGTAGAGTGATTTCCATAGCCTCAAGAAAAATGAAGATGTGTCCATAGGGGCTTAAGAGGTTATATTCGAAAGACGTGAATAATAATTCTCAATCAACATTTTTAAACATAGAAAAAAATACAACCACGTCATTGGTGGTATTGAAATTAGTTTAGGAAAATCAATGGGGATTCAAAAAATTTATAGCGATGAGGAAATTTTCCTGTGTCTTGTCAAATTTTAAATTTATATTGATAATTCAAAAGTATCTCCAAGGTAAATTGAGATATCTTGGGAGGAACACATCAAATGTGGAAATAATCGGTAGAATTATCCTATAAATTTTTTTATTTTGTGAATGATATGAATTACGAGTTAGATATAGGGGATCATATATAAAAATTATGATGGGAGAAACCCACCAATGTGATTAAAGACTGAAATTATCAAGATGGCCCATGGTTTTATGATAAATGTGTAAATAGTATGGAACTTTTACACTTTGTGAGTCATTTTAGTATTCCAATGTTTGTGGATGATAATCAATGGAAACAACATCTAATTACAATATAGAATGAGAACAAATATTGCATCACAACTATTGGGGTGGTTCATAAAAATGATGTGGTTAATGGTATAATAGTTATTAATTCAACAATACTAAAGGAACTATTTGAATCGAGTTATAAATATTCATTAATAACATGAAATTTAGAATATTTATTAGAACACCACATAAATATGTGTGATGTTGAAATATCTATGATAATGTAAATTGGATAAAAAATTACATCCCATGTATATAACTTATCTCTAGTAAATATTTCAAAGCTAAATACCCATAAAATCCTTATGATACTCCCATTAGTTGTGTTAAATAGAATAATTGTTATGGAATGGTATTAATTTTATATATCCAACATAAATACTAAAGATGGAAGAAAAAACCTATGTATTATAAATCACCCTAAGATTGTGTACATGTTGAAGTGGGTGGATGAATCTTTTTAATATTATCATATCGAGCATATATATTATTTCCTTATATGAATGCACATATTTTTCAACTGATTGAGACTAATAAAATGATAATTGTTGATGAAATTACATTTATAAGAGAATATAATAATGTGTTACCCAATGAATTTTCTAGTATTCCTCCTTGTCAATAGGTTCAGTTCTAAATATGGAATACGACTAAATCATTGAAAATATCAAAGACACCATATAGAATGGCCACTGCTGAACATAATGGGATTTGTATGAAACAATATCAGAATATATGAAATGGGTTTATATAACCATGTGATGGAAAATGGATTCCACATGTGATATTTATCAAAATGTAATGATGGGTCAATTCACCTATGAACTAATTAACATGGGTGCAACAAAATAATTTCAAATAAAAAGTATCATGTTCTAATGATTAATGAGTTATTAGGTATGATGCATGAAACCCATTAAATAAATAAGTTGGATACATATTTGACATATTATCGAGTAAATTTTTAGAATGTGGATATTAACAACAATGGATGTCATAAATGGTATGGGAACTATGGGTTCATTGTGATGCAATTTTCATTCACTAATGCTCAAAATATATGCATGGTATTTATAAAAATTATCTATAGGTATTAAATTGATATAATTTTGGTTGTATTTATATTTTATATTCTTATCTACACTAAAATAAATGAGTAAAATTATGATAATATTAAAATTTTATTAATGTTTTTAATGCAAAGAATAGTAAATGCGAGTTTTCTCAATAATGTGAGGTTATCATTGGAAATTATACCACCAAAAATGGGATTTATATACATCATTCAAAAATTGACATAATTAAAGTATAACCATAATAATATATTTTATGGTGATATATATTTTTATATATATTAGCTATCACTAACATTGGTTTGTGATAAAATTATGATGGTTTTCAATCCTATTAACAAATTTTACACAATAGAAAATCTTATGTTTCATTATTGATGAAAATGGAGATTGATATAAAAATTTAATGAATATTTTAGTGAATATTTTTTTTGAATAAGTACCCACCACTAGGGAAGAAAATGTGATAAAATATAATGAGTTAAAATTTGTATTTGGTTTTATAATCATTTTTGGAAAAATGTTTATAGACTATGCATCCTACTAATAAAATATCCTTGAGAACCATAACACAACACATGATACAGAACTGGGTGTAGTGATATATATGTTCATTATATAGAAAAAAATATCCCAATATATATGATTTTCATAAATATAAATATATATATATTATAAAATCGTCAAGTTAAAATTCGAAGGGAATGAGATCTATATTTAAAAAAAATTATTAGAGTCGAACATGTGTTATTATTTTTGTAGAAAATAAATAAATATTAAACTATTATTACATGATTTATATTTTAAAAATTCAACAAGTACAACCATGTTGAACATGATTCCAAATTTTATTTAATTAATATGTTTATAATACATCAAACTGAGGATAAAAAATAAAATTATTTATTTTATCTTCTATGTTGTTTCTATTAATAAATCTATAGATTATAAATTTCAAGGGATAACATGGGGAATATATAGAAAAAATGAATGAACTAAAAATCTCAGTTTGTAGAGTAAACCTGATAAGGAATCCATAAACATGATTCAATGGAGGGCATGATATCATAAAAGAAAAGGAAGATGAGTAATAACATCAAAGTATCACATAAATAACATTGTTTCATAACAACATGGAATCATAGTAAACGTGATAGAAACCTAAATGATTACATAGTGATATGTCAAAGATAATTTCCAAGACATCATAACATAGATTACAATGTCTAATAATGTATTTGATTCACACATGAATCCAACACATGACATCTCATAAGAATAAAACATTACCCAATGCATTAGAGGGATATGTTATTCTAATTCCATCCAACACATGAATTTCATGTACATTAATATGTGTTCCACATAAGGAAATCAATTAAAAGTATTAATATAATAATTAACCCCAAAAAAATGGGTGTCACAATATTGGCTCTTAACATAATCATAAGTGGTATTTTAAAGAAGTAAATTTACAAATGAACAATAGTAGTGTATTAACTGATAAATTGAAGAGAGCGTGGGAATGTTATATTTATAAGATACATGTATATTTATTTTATTAACGTTGTCATGACCCATCCTCATGGACCGTGTCGTGACTACCCCAAGCCCACCTTCCATAAGCTAGGGGTTGGCGACTAGAACCAAAGGCGTAATCCTAATAAAAATGGAAGGCATTTCCTTTTAACCTGTAACACACACAAAGTCTGAACCCAATCATGGGAGGCAACAAGTACTAAAATAGAAAAGTAAGGTGTGCTGAAAGTAAGTGGTCCAGTATACAAACCCAACAAAACAAAAAGTATAAGTACATGTAAAAAGGTAAAATAGCTCTTGGATCGTCCGCCATGGAATCCTAACTGAAGTGTAGGTACAAGATTCGATCAAATTGTCCTTGCGGTATGCCCTATCTAGTCCAGCTCCAATCAGCCTCTCGTCCATCACCCTCAGCCTCGAACAACTTCGTCTGTCATCTACACAGAACACAACAAGGTGTGACCAAAGCCTGTGTAGGGGTGAGTATAACAATACTCAGTAGGGAACCCCAAGACCCCCAAAGGACTCACAGAATTCACAAAGGATAAACAACTATATAAATATACAATCATGAATAATCAACAAACTTTACTTAAGAATATGCCCATACATATACATAAGTTAACAGTCACAGTCTGTCTCAATCCCTCGAGTCCAAACACAACCTAGTCCAAAAAAGATGTAATGTCAATTAGATCGATGATAATGATTGAAAGACAAGACTCGGCTCACACAGGTATACATCTTTTGTAGAGTGATATAGATGATCAGATGTAATCACTGATTCATCTAAGATGTTAGACCCACCCAGGATACTAGACCAGCTAAGCTATCAGACCCACACAGGATACAAGACTAGCTATTCTTCATCTATGTTGTTGGACCCACAAAGGATACAAGACCAACTATGCTGTCAGACCCACACTGGATACAGGACCAACTATTCTGTCAGACCCATGGAGGATTCAAGTATAGTAGTCATCACTGTCGAATCCACGTAGGATTTAGGTACAGTATTCATCGTAGTAGAACCCACGGAAAATTCTGGTATAGTAGTCATCTCAGTCGAACCCACAGGGGATTCCGGTACAATAGTCATCATTGTCTAACCCATGGAGGATTTTGTCATCTCATTCGCAGCCAGCCCTAGGGTTCTCCCTCACATCACGCTTGATTCTGGAAGGGTCTGATCCTCGAATCAAGTGTTGATACATCAACTTTCATGAAATCCTAAGTGGATGTATCCCGTAGTTCCGTCTCATCATATGAAACCCAACGCGACAGACGGCGCGTCAATCAGACACTTGGTCTGGGAGTTATTTTCATTTCTATTTTAGGGGCCCAGTTGAATTTACGCTTGTTCCAATCCTGTCCATTTTCCAAATTTTTCCAAAACTCAATTAGAGTATCGCAAAAGAACCTCTTTATTCTGAGGTTCACAGTACCGTAGATGGCGCGTCGACTGGACGCGCGGTCTATGAGATATTTTTATTTAAGTGAAGTCGGGCCCAACCCATCCAGCCCAGTGGTCTGGCGGGTCGGCCTGACTCAGCTCGGTGGGTCCAACCCACCTGGGGGGTTGTCCCATCCCAGATAAGCGGATCTGACCTGGCTGGGGGGTCGGCCCGTCCTAGTGGGGCATGGCCCACCTGCGGACCCGGCCCGTGCCGTGGGCCTGTCCAGTTCGACCGACGGCGCCATGCAGCGCCACATCTCCCTGCCTGGCCAGTTGTTATCGGCCAGTTCTTCCTGGCACATGCTACCTGTGAATGCGGGCCCTAGTTCGTCTCACGTACTGCACTTGTCGGTGCAATGGATCCATGCCCTTTTAGATCCATCTCTAACGTCATCATGAAGATCAACAATAAAGGGGGAGGGTCGGTCCATGTTCGTGCAGACTGATCCCTCCACGTATCATTTATAATAATCGGCACAACATTCTAGCAACATAACTATGAAAAAAGGAGGGTAGAATCAAACATTAAAGTAACCCCTGCCTCGATTCAAAGAACATTGTGGAAGTCGCGGAAGACTGGATCACATAATACAGATGCCGTTCCATCAATTTTGAAGGGAAATTTGTCGTCGTTGGTGACATTCTTTGTGAGAGGAACCTTCCCATTATTTTCCCTATTGAAGAAGATAGATGTGATGTCCTTCGTTCTTTGTTGGAGAGAAAGGGTGTTCACCCTGTTCTTCACGTTCCGTGATGGATGAATTATTCTCTTCCTCTCCATAGTTCTCCGAACAAAGCTTATGCCAACCAAACTAAAAATAAAATAATAGCATCCATATATTATAATGATGCCATGCATTTCAAATGAATTCAAAAGAATTCATCACACCACAAATTAATTAATTAAGGCATTAATTAATTGTGTTGTCACAACTAGGGGGAGGAGGAAGGTGGATGGTTTATCCCGCATAAATGGGAATTCCAAAGGTTTCAATCCCATGTGGACCCCACCTAGAAATATACTCCCATGGGAGGTTATGTGTGGGTGGGACCCACCAATAACCTCCCTTTCGATGTTTTAAACACCAAACATTATAAAATATGCTACACATTTTTTTTCTTAAATTTAGAAATCCTGAAATAAAACATACAATCATGATAAAATACAACAGTGGTAAAGGTCTTCTTATAAGAAAACCAGCGTTGTGAGTTCATCAGTGTCCTCAGATTTCAATTTCGAGCATTGGATCAAAAGATACAAAATCCCGTACATACGTTTACTAAAAATACCTGAAACAAACATCAGAAATTGATTTCGGACACACCGGGCCTCGGAATCAGGTGCTGTCAAAAAATGTGGACTCCTAAAATTCTCATGTATTTTAGAAAAAAATTTCCACATGATTTTGGGGTCCTTAAATTCTCCCTACCTCTAGGATTTGCATCCCCGTAATCTACAACACACACTAAGGGAAGAGATGGGGGTACTGAGCACGCATCTGAGACTCCCGCTCCCATGTTCTCTCCTGGAAGTTCCCGTGCTTCCAATGAATGCGCACAAGAGAAATCAACCACCCACATAGGACCCTCTCTTGTCGATCCTCAATCTCTACTGGAAGATCAGTTAATGTTTCCCCACCATCGATGTACAGCTCCCCATGGTCGATGATGTGGGACGGGTCGTGCACGTATCTCCTCAGCTGAGATACGTGGAAGATGTCGTGCACCCAGCGCAACTGAGGTAGAAGAGCGAGGTGGTAAGCAACCTCGCCTACCCTACTAAGGACCTGAAAAGGTTCGATGAATCACAGAGACAACTTTTCTCCTCTTCTAAATCTCTATAGACCTCATCAAGATGAGACCCGAAGAAGGATGTGGTCGCCATCCTCAAACTCCAGCGGTCTCCGTCTCCTATCAGCATTTGACTTCTACCTACTCTATGCAATCTTCATTCGCTCCTGAATGATCTACACATTCTCTATCGTATCTTTCACCACCACTAGTGCTACATGTGTTGACTCCCCTGGGTTACTCTAGCACAGAGGTGATCTGAATGGTCTGTCATATAGTTCCTCGTAAGGTGTCATCTCAATGGTAGAGTGGTAGCTGTTGTTATACGCAAACTCTGCCAAGAGTAAATTTTCCACCCAAATGCGACCAAAGTCGAGGACACATGCACGAATCATGTCCTCGAGAGTATGAATGGACCTCTCAGTCTGGCCATCCATTTGTGGGTGAAAGGCGCTGCTCAAGCGAAGCTACGTCCCGAAAGCCTCTTGCAACCCCGTACATAGCCGGGAAGTGAAACGTGAATCTCTATCGAAGACGATCGTCGATGGCACACCATGAAGCTGTAAGATATCCTGTACATAGAGGCGTCACAATCTCTCTACTGATACATTCTCTTTGATTGGTAGAAATTTTGCCAACATGATGAGTCGGTTAACAATCACCCAGATAGAGTCTTGTCCTCTGCATGTACGTGGATGTCTCATCATGAAATCCATGGATATCCCATTACACTTCCACTCTGGAACCTCTAACGGCTGAACCAAGCCGGCTGGAACCTGGTGCTCTGCCATCACTTGTTGACAACTGAGCCATCATGAGACAAACTCTACTACTTCCTTATTCATACTCGTCCACTAGTGCTGTCATCTGAGGTCTTGATACATCTTCACCACTCATGGATGTACCTCTAGAGGGGAAGTGTGAAACTCCTTAAACACCTCCTCCTGTAGTGAAACTGGTACCATGGTACATCCTCTGAAGACGATGACGTGCTCCCCACTTTCCGAAAACCCATCAGGTGCCTGCCCTGGGGATATCTGAGAACATCACATCTCATAGTCAATGTCCCCACGTTGTGCCTCTCTGACTCACTGAAGAAGTGGATGAGTGAATATGAGATACTGTAGAAAGGATGCTCCATATCTATCCACAAAGGATATCTACTACTTGGCCAGCTACTCTTTAGCCTCTCCTAGCAGTTGAATGCCTAATCTTCTGTTGAGAGAATCTGCTACAATGTACCACTTCCATGGAGTATAGACTATCTCGAAGTCACAGATCTGGAGGAACTCAATCCATCTATGTTGTCTCAGGTTCTGTTCTTTCTTCTAGATGATATAAATGAGACTCTGGTGGTTAGAGTAGAATGTAAAATTCCCCCCCATGAGATAGCGCCACCAAATCTTCAAGGTGACGTCCACTGCTTCAAACTCTAGGTCATGTGTAGCATAGTTCTTCTCGTGCTATCTAAACTATCATAAACCATACATGATCACTACTTTCTCCTACATCAGGAAACTCCTGAGTTCGGTCGCTAATATATCACGAAAAAATACATACCCTAATCCCTCCTCCGGTAGCCTATATATGGGAACACTGTTCAACTTCTGCCTCAACTCATGAAATCTTTGTTGGCATCCATTTAACCACACGAAGGGTTTCCCCTTCGTCGTCAATGCTGAAAGAGGTGCTGCAACTCTGGAAATTCTGGCACAAATCTCTGGTAGTACCTAGCCAGTCCCGAGAAACTATTAAACTTTGTCACACTCCTAGGAGGCTCCCGAGCAATTACTACCTCAGTATTCGCTGGATACACTACAACTCCAGCCTACGAGATGACATGTCCCAGCAAGTGAATCTCTCGAATCTAGAATTGGAACTTTGAGATCTTACCATATCGATGGTTCTCTCGGAGTGTATCCAGTACTACGCACAAATGGTACGCGTGATCCTCCTCAGAAGTCGAATAAATCAGTATGTCGTCGATGAAGACTATGAAAAAGGGATCAAGGTAAGGCTGGTTGATCCTGTTCATGAGACTCATGATCAATTATGGAGCATTGGTTATGCAGAAGGGCATAACCAAGAACTCGTAGTGGTCGTACTGACACCTGAAGGTCGTCTTCTACACATCCTCATCTCGAACTCTGAGCTGGTGATAGCCTGACCTGAGGTCGATCTTTGAGAACCATCGTGATCCATTGAGCTGATCAAAGAGGTCGTCAGTCCTCAGGAGTTGGTACTTATTCTTCACGTTCACCTGATTTAGGCGACTGTAGTTGACACACAGTCGCAGGCTCCCATCTGCCTTATTGGAGAACAAAATCAGAGATGCATAGGGTGAAACACTGGGATAGATAAATCCCTTCCCCTGAAAGTCCTCTAGCTATACCCGTAACTCATAAAGATCGGAGGGAGCAATCTGATATTCTAGAGTAGATATTGGTGTTGTCCCAGGGTACAGGTTAATGTAGAAGTCTACCTCTCTACGAGGAGGTAGTCCTGGAATGTCATCATGGAAAACATCCGCATAGTGATCCACCACAATAGGAAAACTCAGAATCCGCACATCAACCGCTCCAAGGATGAGACTAGCCAACTGATGTGTGATCAGCTTCCCCCTCCACTGCATAAGTCCATCCTGAACTACAAAGGCTCCCTTCTCACCGGTGAAGGTGAAACTAGTCCCATCTGTGCGGATACACCCCAGATTGTGCCTAATACAGTCAATCTGAGTATGAATTGTGGATAACCAGTCCATACCCAATATGACGTCGTAAGGCCTCGACGCCACTACAAAAATATCCCAGATGAAGCTCTCGCCACCTAGTGTAAGCTCACAGTGCTTACACCAATGCTTAATCGTTGAGTCAGCTACCGTAATAGTCTCTATCTGTAAGTATTGAGCCAATGGCTCCGTCGGAATCTCTGAGCTCCGAATGAGGGCAGTGGAAATAAAAGAATGACTCAAACATGTGTCTATAAATACTAAACTTAGGGTGGAGTAGAAAAAGATAGAACCTTGAATAATCTCAGGTGTTCTGTGGTCGTAGGACTCGACTTCCTAGAGCTGAGCCTACCTCTATCCGCCAGATCCCTATGGTCGGGGTGGACCTCCTAGTGGTGGTGGTGGTAGAGCCTCGAAACGTCATTCACCACTCGCTGATTGTTCAGCTCCTCTGCCACGTCCGCCTGCTCTTAGTGGACCACCATGCTCGAACCTCTGCCTCTTCCCAGTAGGTCCCTATACCGCCTTCTGCTCATCTGCATGTCGGGTCAGGCAGTCACGAGCCATGTGGACCTACCCACCGCATGCATTGAACTGCCTGCTTCTTGTATAGATGGCTCGATCTCGTGTTCCCTGCACAACTAAAATTGTATCCTGGGGTTTCAAACCTGATGGCATGGTCCTCTTCAAACTCTATGTCACTTGTCTACTTCTGTCTACAGAAGACTCCTCTACGTGTCGCCTTGTGGTGGGTCTTGCCGCTGGTGACTGTTTTGCGAGAAAAATCTCTACTAGAAGGGCTTGATCCTGCACCCCCGCATGTGTCGGAATGCTGAGGGGAATCATCGAAGCCCTGATCTCATGCCTGAGTCCATTCTTGAAGGTTCGGGCCCTAAAGAACGGGTCTCGTACCATATTCGTGGAGTAGCATGGGAGGAAAGTGAACCTCGCTTAGTACTGAGATACTATCATGCCGTCCTGCTAAAGATGAAGTAACTCCTAAAGACGCGCTGCCCGAAGGGTGACTGGAACAAAATATGAGCGGAAGATACTATCAACGTCTTTCCAAAGTAATGATGCCTCGTCATGCACCTGGGGCATCAGGCTCCACCATCTTCCTGCTTCAGTATGCAGTAGACTCGCAGCATGGATAACCCTGAGGTCGGATTGTGTCACTACCAATCTGAAAACTCTGATGAGATCCTTCAGTCAATCCTCTGCTTCATGTGGGTCCGTCTCTCCGCAGAACCTTGGCGTCCTTCGGTGCTGCAACTCGTGCAACACACTCTGGTGGTGTTCACTCTCTGCTGCTGTAACTGGTGGTATCAGAGGCCCAGTGGGTAGTGGTACTGTTGGTAACTCTGGTGTTATGGGGCCCTACACTGAGGCCCCGTCGCTCAGTGGAATAACATCCTGTATGAAACTCGGAACCCTAGCTGGCTGCCTTCGTGGGGCCATCCGGAAAAGAAATTGGTGCGCCGTGGTTAAAAAAATATACCTGGAGAGCTGGCACAAAGTAATCACAGAGAAAACTTTTTCAAAGGAAACACACAAACAATCAGTGTTTTCATGCATTGAGTCAGAAAACAGAAATCAGTGTCCTAGTGTATGGATACGTCGTCCATCGCACCAACACCAGATTCCCTAAACTAATAACTACACCCAAAACACTTAACACAATTTCCGTTAAAAGAATACGAGTCCAAGTTCTGTGGTAGAACTGACTCCACTAATACTAATTTTTCATGAACCATCCTCGGGGACCGTGCCGTGACTACCCCAATCCCACATTCCATAGTCCAGGTGTTGGCGACTAGCACCAAAAGCGTAATCCTGATAAAAATGTAAGGCATTGACGTTTAAATTGTAACACACACACAGTCTGAACAGAAGTAGGAGAGGCAAAAAGTACTAAAATAGGTAAGTATCGTCTGTTGAAAGTATGTGTTCCAGTATAGAAACCCAACTGAACAACAAGTACAAGTACATGTAAAAAAGGGAAAACATATCATGGATCATCCACCCAAGAATCCTACCTGAATGGTAGGTACAGAACTCGATCAACACGTCCATGGGGTACACCCCGTCTAGTCCATCTCCGATATGCCTCCCGCCTGTCCCCCTCAGCCTCGATCACTGTCATCCGTCATCTACATAGAACATAACAATATGCAGGCGAAGCCTGTGCCGGGGTGAGTATAAAAATACTCAATAGGGGACCCCAATACCCCCAAAGTTCTCCATGAATCTACAAAGGATAAACCACAGTAGAAAGATACAATCATGAAGAATAAACCATGCCTACTTAGGTATATTACCATAGATATACCTAAGTTACCAGTTAGAGTCCAGCTACAACCCTCAAGTCCAAACAAAACCCCGTCCACAAATGAAGTAAAGTAAATTACATCGATGATAATGATTGAATGAAAATATTCAGCTCGCACAAGTATACATCTTTCGTAGAGTGATATAGATGATTAGATTTAGTCACTGATTCAACTATGTTGTCGGACCCACACAGGATACAACACCAGCTCAGATGTCAGACCCACATAGGATACAGGACCAGCTATTCTTCATCTAATCTATTGGACCCACACAGGATAAAAGACCAGATAAGCTGCCAGACCCACACAGGATACATGACCACCTATTCTGTCAGACCCACGGTGGATTCTGGTAGATTAGTTATCATTATCGAACCCAGGTAGGATTCTGGTACAATATTCATCGCAGTCGAACCCATGGAGTATTATGGTACATTAGTCCTCTTATTCGAACCCACGGATTATTCTGGTACAGTAGTCATCACTATCGAACCCACAAAGGATTCCGTTATCTCAGTCGCAGCCAGCCCTAGGGTTCCAGCGCACACCACGCACGATTAAAGAAGTGTATGCTCCTTGAATCAAGTGTCAATATATCAACTATCATGAGGTCCTCAGTTTATGTATCCCATATTTCTTTATCATCATAAAAAACCCAACGCGACAGATGGTGTGCCAATCGGATGCCCAGTCTGAAAGTTATTTGCATTTCCGTTCTAGGGGCCCGATTGGATTTATGCTCGTTCCAAACCTGGACGTTTTCCAATGTTTTCCAATACTAACTTAGAGTATCGCAAAATGAACTCATCTTCACAAGGGTCTTAGTACCATATACGGCGCGTCGATCGGGACGCACGGTATAGTTGATATTTGTATTTATGTGAAGTCGGACCCGGCCCGTCAAGGCCAGTGGCATGGCGGGTCGGTCCGACCTGGCTCGGCGTGTCTGACCCAACCGGGGGGTCAGCCCGGCCCGACTCGGTGAGTCCAACCCAGTTGGAGGGTTGGCCAAGCCCGGTGGGGCGCGACCCACCTGCGGACCCGACCCGCGACGCGGGCCGGTCCGGTTCACGCTGGGACACCAAGTGGCACCACTTGTCCCTGCCCGGCTGGCTGGAGCGGGCCGGTTCTGTCTGGTACACGCGGCCTGAGGATACAGGCCATGGTTGTTCTCATGCTCGGCGCCTGTGGGCACTGCGGTTTCCCAGCCGTCAGGTAGGCAGGCGGCCGGTTCGCCCAGAAGAATGGGTCACAGTCTTCCACCACGCGGTGCCTACAGGCGCTGAGATTCTTCAGCCCGGCCGGCAGGCGACATGCCGGTTCCTCCAGCCGAGCAGCCCGTGGTTGCATAACTTTGTCTCCTTTGTGTGGCCGGTGCGACGGTGTTGGTCCTCCATCATTGTGGCCCACCCTTGTCGCGTCCTTCAGCTCCATAGCGTGGCGCGGTGGCATCGCACCTCTTCATCCGTCGTGACCCTCTTGTACGAGGTTCCTCTTTCATCCACTACAGTCCTCCTGGATGTGGATAATTCTCCGGCATGGTGCGACGACACCTCACTCTTTCGGCTTTCTCTCCAATGTCATCAAGAAGATCAACAGGACAGGGGGAGGGTCGGGCCATGTTCGTGCGGACCGAGCCCTCCTCGTTACCTTGATAATCGGCATAACATTCCACCAAAATAATGATGTATAATGGAGGGTATAATCAAATACTAATTTGACCCCTCCCTCGATTCAAAGAACATTTTCGATGTCACGGAAGACGGCTTCACGGAAGATGGACGTCGTTCCGTCAATGTTAGAGGGAAAGTTGTTGTCATTGGTGACGTTCTTCACTGGTGGTGTCTACCAATGATTTACCTAGTTGAAGAATATATAAGTGATGTTCATAGTTCCATATCATCATAAGAAACCCAACACAATAGATGGAACGTCAATCGGACGCTCTGTCTGAGAGTTAATTGCATTTATATTCCAGGGGCACGGTTGGATTTAATCTCATTCCAGACCCGTCCATTTTCAAAAGTTGTCAAAAACACAATTAGAGTATAGAAAAAGGACCGCCTCATCATGAGGGTCCCAGTACCGCAAACGGAACGTCGATCGGATGCACGGTCTAAGAGATATTTGTATTTATGTGAAGTCTAGCCCGGCCTGTCAAGCCCAGTGGTCTGGAAGGTCGTCCCGACTCTACTTGGCAGGTCCATCCCTGCTGGGGGTCGGCCTGGCGTGGCTCGGTGGGTCTGACCCGGCTTGGGGGTCGGCCTGGCCCAGTGGGGTATGGCCTCCAAGCGGACACGGCCCGCGCAGTGCACCGGTCTGGTTTTCCCGACGGCACCAAGAAGCCCCACTTTTACCTACCCGGCCGGCTGTAGCCAGCCGGTTCTACCCGACGCACGTTGCCCGCGGATGCGGGCCATGGTTCTTCACATGTGCGGCGCCTATGGGCACCATGGTTTCTTATCCTAGGCAGCAGGCAGACAGCTGGTTCGCCTAGCAGAGCGGCCCGCGTAAGCAGGGCGCGGTCTTCCACCATGCGGTGCCTACGGGCGTCGCGGCTCTTCCGCCCGGCTGGCTGGTTCCCCTAGTCTAGAAGCCTGCAGTTGTGGGACACGGTCTCCTCCGCGCGGACAGCGCGACAATGCCGGGCCACCACCACGCTGGCCCAAATTCTTCGCGGCCTTCAATACCTCAGCGCGGCGTGACGGTGCTGCACCTCTTCATCCATCTCGGCCCTCCCGACTGTGGTTCCTATTTCGTCTTCCGCAATCCTTCTGGACGTGGATCATTCTCCGGCGCAGTGTGATGGCACCACGCCCTTTCATCTCCATTTCCAACATCATTAAGAAGATCAACAATAATGGGGGAGGGTCAGTACGTGTTCGTGCAGACCGAGCCCTCCATGTTACATTGATAATAACTGACACAACATTCCACCAACTTAACGATATAGAACAGAGTGTAGAATCAATCATTAATGTAACCCCCTACCTTGACTCAATGTATGTTTTCGATGTCGCGGAAGACAGCGTCGCAGAAGATGGACTTCATTCCATCAACTATGGAGGGAAATGTTTTATTGCCGGCGATGTTCTTCGTGGGCGGAATCTTCCCTTGCTTTCCCTGGTTAAAGAAGATATAAGTGAAGTCCATCGTTCTTCGTTGGAGTGAAAGGGTGTTATTCCTATTCCTCATGTTACTTATTGTATCAATGAATGTCCTCCTCTCCTTAGTTCTCCCAATAAATCTTATGCCAACCAAACTAAAAATAAAATATAGCCTCTACATATTTTAATGATACCATGCATTTCAAAAGAATTCATAAGAATTCATCACACCAAAAATTAATTAATTAAGGCATTAATTAATTGTATTGGAACAATTAAGGGGGGGGGGGGTGAAGGAGGAGGGTTTAACCCACATAAATGGGAATTAAAAAGGATTCCAGCCCGTGTGGGCCCCACCTAGCAATATCCTCCAATGATAGGTTATGTGTGGGTGGGCCCCACCACTAACCTTCCATTGGAGGTTTTAACCACCACACATAAAAAAATATGCTACATATAATGTTTTATTAAATTTAGAAGGCCTCCAAAAAAACTTCAAACCTCTATAAAACGAAATTGCGATAAATGTTTTCCTAAGGGAATACCGGCTCTGTGAGTTCATCAGTTTCCTTGGATTTCAATTCCAAGAACCAGTTCAAAAGATAAAAAATCACGCACGTACGTTTACTGAACGTACCTGAACAGAACATCAGAAATTGATTTTGGGGACACCGGGCCTCGGAATCAGGTGCCGTCAGAAACTGCGGACTCGTAAAATTACCATGTATTTAAGAAAAAAACTTCCACAGGATTTCCAGGTCTTTAAAAACGTTCCATTTCATGAATAAATTCCAAATGATTATAGATATATTAAAAATAATAAAAACCATATTGAAGAAAATAAAATCTCCATATTGAAAATTATTTTCGAAAAATAAAAAATCAAAAAATATTGTGGTAATAATTTTATTTTAAAATATCATTACAATAATATAAATTAATATCTATAGAAAATAATATCTTGTTAGGTCTTTAATTTTATATATGTCATATAATTTAAAAAAATCCATTATCATTTTGTATGAATATTCATAAATCTTTTCATTGTAAAAATTAGTTGAAAATTTTATATTATATCATTTTTAAAAATGTGAAATAGGGGGAAATATTTGTTTGATAAAAATATGTATAATATTAAAAAAAATCAAAATAGTTATATAAAATGGTGATTTTGTGGGGAAAATTTTTAGAATTGATGCGAAAAATGAACTCATATTTAAATAAAATTTATCAGTAACAATATGTTCCAAAATGTGAAAAATGGAAATATTTCATGAATATTTTATAAATAAACTCTAGAGGTGAATAATATAGTTGTTTATTATAAAATAATCAAAAAAAATTCTATAGTTAAAATCCAGCTATTAACATTCTAGATTAAAAGGATACTGATGTGTAAACCCTTAGAAATTTCGAAAATTTTGAATCATAACACCCACGAATTAATATTGTGAATTATAAATTAAAATAACATGATTTTTGATAAATTTATGAGAAAATATAATATGGTCAGATATATACAACATATAAAATAAATTTGTTTTATATAAGAACATGTGTCTCAATGTATGATGTTTTAAGACACAAACCATTACTATATGTCCAAACAAAGTCATGCATATCATTTATGTCCAATGTCGTAAATATATATATATATTTTTTCTTTAATTAACATATCTAGGTTTAATCCCATATATTTAATCATCAAATATAATTTATTTTAGTGAAATATTTAATTATTAATCAGTTGAAAAACCTTTGGTGATATGAAGACACTCAGTTTACAATTTAAAAATTGCATTAGTGTGTTGACTATGGTCCAAAGGGTCATTATTCCTTAATCCCTAGAATAAGAATAATTAATTAATTATAATATATATTGATCACTTGTACATATAATATAACCATGAAACATTTTCCTGAAAAATTAATTATATTATAATAATTGAGATTGTTGGTCGAATATATGAATGCATAATGTTTCGATTTTCAAATCATCATGATGGGGAGAAGGTTTGTTTTTATTTTATCTGTCAATGAAAAAAATTAAAAAATAAATATAAAAATATTTATTTACATAAACATACACATGCCATCCATATAATGTGTTAATAAAAAAAAGTTTCACATCACATTAGGAGGCAGTTTCCCGCCTTACACAAGAGTGTAATTAAATATTTCCATGGATGGTAGGGTAATAAGATTAAATGTATATTATACTGATGTAACAATTAATATGTAATTAATTTAATATATAGGAATAATATATATAATTATGAATATTGATACGTTTTAGTGATAGAAAATTATTTTCATCAATTCCAAAGGTGGTAGTCCCCAATTCATATTGACCATGGTTTCGTTTTATGTTTTGATTGATGTAGAGAAAAATTTTGGTAAATAAATAAAAATAGGAAAACATAAATATAAGGGACATGATGATATTATTATATGATCATTATTTTGTAATATTTTATCAAGGTGGAAGAATAAATAAAAAAATATTCTCAGTTATGAATATTACCCCTTCTTGGGACCACATCTTTTGGATTATATCAAAAGTATTCCTAGATTGGATTTTCGATGAATACATGACCACTAGAATTATTTAACAAAATTATTTTATTTATTATAGAAGTTATAGACCTGGAGTAGTTTTTTAGATGTCTATAATGTAGGGGAGAAAGATTATTGTTTAATAATGTATGAGAAGTGGCATTCTTATATGGATAAAATAAATTATTAAATAATGGGAGGAAACTCTCAATCCATGTAATTAAAAATATGACAACTAAATGATTGGTGGAGAGATAATACAAATACACACACCCAAAAATTTAATATAAAGGACTATTAGACAATTTAACCTCATTACATATATAGATGCCAACTTATACACTTTGAATTTTTTCCATAGTATCATTTTAATTTTTTTTATTTATTGCGACAAATACTTAGGTTGTCCATTTTCTCAACATAAATTATTATAACTATAAATATTTAATTTATTTAATTAAATTAAATGAAAATTATTTTAATGTTTTAGTATAACATTAAACCTGTAGAGGTGTGGAAAAAATAGGATTTGACGAAATGCATTTTTGAAGCAAAATATGATCTCATATTAACTATAAGACATGGATCAAAAATTTAATTATTTAAAATTAAAAGTAATTTATATATAATATATATATTGAATTTTTATCCATTAAAACTCGATTTTATCTTAATTAGGTAAAATATAATAATGTTTTTCACTATAAAATAGTTTTGTGGAAAAATTGTTTCAAAGCTGTGAAATAAATATATATTATGATAAAATATAGATATGGAATAAAATTATTTCTATTTAAGAAAAATTAAAAATAATAAATTTTTTAGATTTAAATAATATTTAAATACAATGGTTATTTTTTATTTCTGACTTTATCTAAAATAAATTATAGTTTTACCAAAATTCAATATTTTAAAAAATATACCAAAATTTCACAATATGTTAATATTGATATGGTGAATTCATAAATTATTTTCATTTTATAAAATAAAATTTAAATTTTTTAAATTTTTTTTAATAATAAACTTTTTTGACGAAAAAATATTATTTATTAAATAAAAGGTATTTATTATGAAAATTATTTTATTCCCCAATAATATAAAAAATATATAGAAATTTTTTATCTATTCACTAATTTATTTAATTCTTTTCATACCAACTAATTTAGAGGTAATAATATAAAAGTAATTTTTTTATTATGATATTTTATTTTTATATTATGTGTTATTTAAACACATTGTGTCATGTAACACAATATGTCAATGAAATAAAGATTAATTAATTATAAATATGTTCTTAATTATCGGAGTGTTACATTCTAAACCGATTAAATCAATTTAGTCCTAAAAAATTGAAAACTTTCTCAAAAATAATGGGATTTAAATTTGTAAATGAATTTTGGAAAATTACGGGTAACAAAATTAATTAATAAAACATAATATTAAAAGAGGGAATGATAAATATGATGGAAATAAAAAAACCAGACTTACACATAGTATAAAAATGGTTGGAAGTAAAAATTATCGATATAGATGAATGTAGTAAATAATTATAAAGAGTAATAGAGTTTATTGTTTATATAAACATGGATTATCAAGGGAAATTTTACTACCATAATTGAAAAATTATATGATGAATTAAAAGATCATTGATTCATCAGATATGGTGTTAATAAGATAAAATATTTTATTCAAGATAGTTTTCTTAAAGTAGATGGAATATTTTTCTATCAGTATAAGGAAAACCATAAAATATATATATGTGATAACATTGTATGTCATAAATACATTATCCGCATTTCATTGTTCATCAATAAATTATGACTTCACCACTTACTCTAATGGATGAATAACAAATATGAATTTTATATACGTGATGCAAGAAATTTATATTTCAACAAATAATAATATTTATTAAATTTATTAAATATATTAATCATATATTATAAAAAATAATAAAATAATAATTACTAACATAAAAAACCATAATAAATTTAAATATATTAATATGTAAACTATGATAACATAATTAGAGGATTAATATAGACCTTTCCTCAAAAATGTAAACCTATATCCCAACAACCACAATAAAATTAAGCTGAAATATGATTCTTAACTCAATGGTTATCTTATATCATTCATGTTAAATCTCAAAAAACATATAATCATTTTTTCCAATCAATACTTGCCATTAAAAATAAAAGATATATATGTGTTTTTAATCAAATAAATAATTTCCCAAAATATATATAATAACTTCAAAATCCTGAAATTAAAAAATATTTGACCTAAAATATCATTCCCCAAATAAACATAATATTTATCCATGAAAATTACTAAGTAAAAAAAATATTCATACTGACCCCTAGATTATATAGGCTAGTGGTCAGAAATGATATCTCTCTTTAGAATCAGTTTATATCCTCATGGCCATTCCAAATAAGACGAATTTTCACCCATAATATATGAAGTAATTTTTTGAAATTTATAATTCCAATGAAATTCATAAAAAAAATATTAAACATTATTAATACAATTATAGTAGTAAGATCATTTTATTACCAATAAGGTTTACAATACCAGTTATTTTTCCATAAAATCAATTAATATTAATTGAAAATTATTATCTTAAAATTGATGATAAGATAAATACTAAAGGATACCAATACCTTTAAAAAATCTACAAAGAGAAGAAAGGAATTATTCTTCAAATAAAATTTTCATAAATAAGAGCCATACAAACCAATGGGTTATATTATATAATATATATTCCTAAATAATTTTTGAAGTTTTAGACTTCTGTAATATAAAAACTGAAAATGGGTATATAAGGAATTAAAGATAAGATAAACCACAGAATTATAAATCCATGAATATTTTGGTCCATCCATTTTCATCCATAATTATAATAAATAAAAGTTATATATAATTATTAATAAAGTGGATATAAATTTCCAAAAATAATCCCCGAGAGTGTTAAACCATGTTTATAGTATGGTTCGTTGTCGTGCACAAGAGGACATGTTTATTACACCTAGATGCAGATTTTCCATAGATACATTAACTTATTGAATCAGGTAGGGGATGTAATTTCATAGAAAATACTCTCTATAATCATCACTAATATTCATGGATATTTTACTATTGATATAATTACCCTTATCCTCATCCGTTGAGATATCTCTAATGATTTCTTATCCTAGTCTCCAAAGGATAAACAATGTAACACCCCAGGTAAATGAAGAATAGAAATTTTCATATTTATCCATATTTGTGAATAAAGTATTAATATTACTTTAAAGGGGTGCTATGTTCGATAGCGTACCCGATACACAACAAAGAGTTTCATTGAAATCTTACGTTGCACTCTAATAATAAAATAATATTATTTTAAATGTTAGTTAACAAGTAGCCGTTGTACTGGCGGGAATGAATTGAAATAACTAAAATATGAATAGATATGTTTTTAAATGTTTTTACATTTACCCAATAAAAGATAAAGGCTTAAAATACGGAAAGAGTTAAATTTTAGGCTTTTATACTCTAATTTTCACTAAAGGTTCACTTATCACCTTTTAATGGTGAACCGTCATTAAATATAGTTTTGATCACTCTTATACATTCTTTTGGACCAAATAAAACTCTTATTAAGAATCGGGACATCAAATCTTACTTTGTGTAATTTTTGGTACCTTTCTGATAAAGTTCATTTTTTTTATGAATAGTGTAAAATGTTGTATTTTACATCAAAACTGCTTTTTAATCTAATTTATTTATATGATTAGATTATCTTTTGAATTGGTCTTAATGTGTAATATGAATATATTTTTACCATTTTATCCAATGGTGGTCATTGGAATCATTTTCGATTTGAAATTAGACTTAAACTGGTGTCAATCTTTTGATACTTATTGTTTTGTAAAAACACGCTATTTGCTCTGGCAGCGGGAATTAATTATTAAATTAATTAGTGTGACTTATATGATTTGAATTTTGTAAAATAGACTTCATTTTTGAATTCGGAATATCAAATATAGCTTAGGGTGAATTTTTGGTAATTTTCTGAAAAACTTCAATTTTTGATGAATAGTGAAACCACTAAGTGGTAATCAAGCAAACTGATTTTTCAGTTAAATGAAAGTTTACCACTAATGTGTATTGAATTTTGAAAATCCGACATACATGGTTGTCATTAAGAAGTAAAATGTGGTTCAATGATATTAAAATAATTTTTTGGTGAATAGTAACTTATTAAGTTCTTAATCACGTTTAGTGGTAATTAGGGTAGTTTAAGGTATAAATAGTGCTTTAATAAAATGAAATGACCTAGACACATGTCCCAACCTTATTGGTTGTGTCATGGCCGACCAAGACAAGGCATGGGTCAACTTGGGGACCCCATGGATCCACTTTTGTTGGGAAATGACATAAATTACTTTTTATTTAATGTTAAAGTGAAAATGACACAAACATAATATGTTTTGCGAAAACAATTTTTAAGTGGGGTTATACAAGTCCAAATTTTGATTATAAATAGTCATTGGAAATCTAAAAAGATTTCCTATATCATAGTATTTTTTTTATAATTTTTATACATTAAATAAATTTAATTATTTATGACATAATAATGATGCAGCGATGACATCATTATTTGACGATTTAAATAAAATAGAAAGATAATGTAAAATCTATGAACTACACATGGCCAAAACCAATTGGATGAGTGGAATTCGATGCCTTATAACCTTATCCACGAATTCTATCAATGTGGGACCTTTTAAAACCGAAACACATTTTCAAATAAAGTAATGTTTCTTTACTTTCCAAAAGTGCCCCTCCTCTCCCCTTATAAAAGGCCCCCACCTCTACCTCATTTCACACACTCTTCAAGCCATTGGCTCGGCTAACCCCTGCCCATTTGCTCTCTCCACATCCCTCTACTCATCCTAGAGGATTCCCTTTGGGCATAATCCTTTCAAAGGAAGCCTTTAGGCTCAAATCAAAAGGAGTTACACTTTTTAAGATAATTCATTCTCTAATGTTCATTTGTTTTATTTTGCTTCTCCAACCCCCTAAACTCTTTTTATTTACTTCTTTTGTAACAACACCAGTATCTTAAATATACTAGGATGTTGTTATAAGATTTATTTGAGCTACACTCTCACACAACTACATCAAATGGTTAAAGAACATACGGTTTCCGTGGATGGCGAAATTCTGCCTCCCGAAACGATGATTGTTCAACACTCATTTAACACCTTCAAAGGTGGCCATTATGATGTCACTATTTTTATATATGATATATAATATGTTTATGTTTTCCTTAAGCTTCTGTTTTTTTCATTTTGGGCATACCTTTATGGTTTCCATTATGGGTAAAACACGATATCTTCATTTTAGGAAGCGCGGACTACCGCCCCCTAAAAGTGATTTGATTCGTTAATACCATATGTGGGATGTGTAAAGGATAAAGTTAATGATATTATATATGTTATTATACTGGAATTATAATATACTCTTATATCATTATGATTCCATTACAGAAAATATGAAATAGAAATGGAAGTAGCGTTCATGCGTACGTACGGCTTACCGTCTCCATGAACGGTGCATTTCATTTCTTACCTCTAAATGTGATGTAATATTATAAATGAATTTATGTACTGGATATACATGACATATATGATATCTACATCATGAATACAATTCTGGATATAATGAACCTTTGACCAAATTAACAACATGTAAGTGTAAGAAGCCTATTTTTGACTTAAGAACCAAATACCGACAAAATGAACATTATTAACTTAAATGATTACATGATGTTCATAACATGGTATAAAAGGAATAATGAACTTGAAAAAGATTCATAAGCAAGTAGAGATTAACTCAAGTTTATTATTCAGGAGATTAAATAACGGTCGAGTCATGTCGGATACGAGGTATGGGACTTCGTCTCAATCTCCTTTCGTTGAGGAATATTTTATTTTATACACAACATTCTTTTATATGGTGTATAAACCCCTTTGACTTTTACGTTTATTCAAAAGGAATCTTTTTTTATACGAAGCGTTTACTAAATGAAAAAAGGGAATGTTTTTGTCCTACGTATGCGGCGACAACGACTTCTCCGCCGTCATGACCGTTATTTGAGTTTCGGCTTCCTCTACAAGCCATACCTTCTTTTTAAAAGAAAAATAAATACCATGTTTTACTTTTCTTTTATTTTGGTATTGAAAATGGTTTTCATAATGTTTTTATATCAATGTGTTGTATTGATATCTCGTGATTGAAATGTGGAAATTTTATGTTTCCTTTATGCATGTTTTATGTGATATGATTATGTTATGTTTCTTGGGCATTATTATGAAGACGGGTGGTTCCGTGATAAACTAAGGGCGGGTGAGCCCGTTATAGCTCTCCAATGCATTGGGTAACGCGAAGGAGTGAAACGTTAAGGTTTCTCCGAAGAGATTTTAGGGAATATACTGTGATGGGAATTCCAAACGTAACCAAGAGGGTTACTCCCTACGCAAGAATGATATGAATGCCTCAAGTGACCTTTATGTCTTATGATTTATATGATTTATTCATGTTTTTATGAGGTATGTTAAAGTGCCTATGTTTTATGGGTAATGTATGATTTCATTCTTATGTATATATGAACTCATGTTTCCTTTCCATGTTTTTTTATAACCCATACTGAGTTTTTATGCTCATCCCATGTTTTTGAAATGTTTTTCACAGGTCAAGGGAAATGTACATGATAAGATGATAGAGTCAAGGATGTGTCAAGAATTAATCCATGTTTTATTTTAAATGTGTGTTCCATTGATGGGTATGAAGAATACTATCTTTATGTAACCACTTTGTTTATATGTGGAATGTAATACAAGTTTTATGATCTAATTCTCTAAAACTCTAAACCCGAAAAGATCCTCAATGTGTAATCTTGTAATAACTCAAGATTAAGTAATGTTTAAGGTTGTGGCCTTATAGTTGGTATCAGAGGTCGGTTTAGACAACTTTAGGGATTAGGAGTTTTTGTGAGGCATATGATCAGTCCCTATAACTATTATTTCAGTTAAATCTTTGTTTTAAAACTTCTTTCAGGTCAAGTAAAGTCGGTTAAGAATGGAAAGAGGAGGATCTCAAACAACATTCCTATCTCTTCCTGATGACATGCTTGCAATAATTATTGCAAAGTCATCTTCGGATGATTGTGAAACTTTTTCTAGCATACAACTCACTTGCAAGAATTTGTTTGAGATATCAAACACCTCCGCTATACCTCGTTATCATCATGGATCATGGGTTGTTTTTAGAAAAATACTATTTTCACAATATTCTCATGTTTTCAAGAGAGGTAAATATTATCAAGGTATTTTCAAATATTTTACCTTATCACAAGAATTTGAAGCATATTATGATTTTCAAAATGGTGCTGAGGAAGGAGACCCTTGCGAAACCTATTTATATTTGCTTTTAAAATATAGTCTCACATCACATGCTTATGGTATTTTAAAAGGACCAATGATAGAAAGGTTCAACTCAATTTCGGTCCGACTATTTTTTAGAAATCATGTTTTATGAGATGTTTTGGAATTATATGTCCTACATGATTATTTTCCAAAACTGTTTTTCTGTGAACACCCATATGACCCATGTTGTGAGAGGTGTATTTGGATGGAGGAAGAAAATGATTTTGAAGGATCTCTAAATCATTGTTGTAATGCATGGGACTTCTACCTACGTGAACAAGATGACGATGAAACCGAGTGGACGCCATGATCAAGGTATGCTATTATGAGTTTGTGTAAGAAACCTAGAAAGAGTTGAAAGTCAACATGACAAGTATGTTTCCTTAATATCAAAAACTAAATTCCTAAATGAAAAGTAACTTAAAAGAAAAATGTTGTCTATTAACTTTTACTACTAGGGAATCAAATACTATTTAACCCATCACAAGTTTGTGATTCTCTCATGGTTAACTTTCTCCTAAACATGTTTACTATCACTCTCCCTCAAGAACATGACCCTATGTTTTCTCCTCCATGTCCATGTTTTCATACTTGGAATCCTAGTATGGGTTAACTCGGGTGACCTTCGTACTTATCTTTCTTTATTTTAAAGTGATTGTTTTACCGATCCTTGTTCCGATGTGGGACTTTCAAGGATGTTACCAAGCCCAATTTTAAAATTGCGAGGACGCAATTCCCAAAAGGGGGGAAGGATGTAACACCCCAGGTAAATGAATAATAGAAATTTTCATATTTATCCATATTTGTGAATAAAGTATTAATATTAATTTAAAGGGGTTCTATGTTCGATAGCGCACCCGATACACAACAAAGAGTTTCATTGAAATCTTACGTTGCACTCTAATAATAAAATAATATTATTTTAATTGTTAGTTAACAAGTAGCCGTTGTACTGGCGGGAATGAATAGAAATAACTAAAATATGAATAGATATGTTTTTAGATGTTTTTACATTTACCCAATAAAAGATAAAGGCTTAAAATACGGAAAGAGTTCAATTTTAGGCTTTTATACTCTAATTTTCACTAAAGGTTCACTTATCACCTTTTAATGGTGAACCGTCATTAAATATAGTTTTGATCACTCTTATACATTCTTTTTCACCAAATAAAACTCTTATTAAGAATCGGGACATCAAATCTTACTTTGTGTAATTTTTGGTACCTTTCTAATAAAGTTCAATTTTTTATGAATAGTGTAAAACGTTGTATTTTACATGAAAACTACTTTTTAATCTAATTTATTTATATGATTAGATTATCTTTTGAATTGGTCTTAATGTGTAATATGAATATATTTTTACCATTTTATCCAATGGTGGTCATTGGAATCATTTTCTATTTGAAATTAGACTTAAACTGGTGTCAATCTTTTGATACTTATTGTTTTGTAAAAACACGCTATTTGCTCTGGCAGCGGGAATTAATTATTAAATTAATTAGTGTGACTTATATGATTTGAATTTTGTAAAATAGACTTCATTTTTGAATTCGGAATATCAAATATAGCTTAGGGTGAATTTTTGGTAATTTTCTGAAAAACTTCATTTTTTGATGAATAGTGAAACCACTAAGTGGTAATCAAGCAAACTGATTTTTCAGTTAAATGAAAGTTTACCACTAATGTGTATTGAATTTTGAAAATCCGACATACATGGTTGTCATTAAGAAGTAAAATGTTGTTCAATGAGATTAAAATAATTTTTTGGTGAATAGTAACTTATTAAGTTCTTAATCACGTTTAGTGGTAATTAGGGTAGTTTAAGGTATAAATAGTGCTTTAATAAAATGAAATGACCTAGACACATGTCCCAACCTTATTGGTTGTGTCATGGCCGACCAAGACAAGGAATGGGTCAACTTGGGGACCCCATGGATCCACTTTTGTTGGGAAATGACATAAATTACTTTTTATTTAATGTTAAAGTGAAAATGACACAAACATAATATGTTTTGTGAAAACAATTTTTAAGTGGGGTTATGCAAGTCCAAATTTTGATTATAAATAGTCATTGGAAAGCTAAAAAGATTTCCTATATCATAGTATTTTTTTTATAATTTTTAGACATTAGATAAATTTAATTATTTATGACATAATAATGATGCAGCGATGACATCATTATTTGACGATTTAAATAAAATAGAAAGATAATGTAAAATCTATGAACTACACATGGCCAAAACCAATTGGATGAGTGGATTTCGATGCCTTATAACCTTATCCACGAATTCTATCAATGTGGGACCTTTTAAAACCGAAAAACATTTTCAAATAAAGTAATGTTTCTTTACTTTCCAAAAGTGCCCCTCCTCTCCCCTTATAAAAGGCCCCCACCTCTACCTCATTTCACACACTCTTCAAGCCATTGGCTCGGCTAACCCCTGCCCATTTGCTCTCTCCACATACCTCTCCTCATCCTAGAGGATTCCCTTTGGGCAGAATCCTTTCAAAGGAAGCCTTTAGGCTCAAATCAAAAGGAGTTACACTTTTTAAGGTAATTCATTCTCTAATGTTCATTTGTTTTATTTTGCTTCTCCAACCCCCTAAACTCTTTTTATTTACTTATTTTGTAACAACACCAGTATCTTCAATATACTAGGATGTTGTTATAAGATTTATTTGAGCTACACTCTCACACAACTACATCAAATGGTTAAAGAACATACGGTTTCCGTGGATGGAGAAATTCTGCCTCCCGAAACGATGATTGTTCAACACTCATTTAACACCTTCAAAGGTGGCCATTATGATGTCACTATTTTTATATATGATATATAATATGTTTATGTTTTCCTTAAGCTTCTGTTTTTTTCATTTTGGGCATACCTTTATGGTTTCCATTATGGGTAAAACACGATATCTTCATTTTAGGAAGCGCGGACTACCGCCCCCTAAAAGTGATTTGATTCGTTAATACCATATGTGAGATGTGTAAAGGATAAAGTTAATGATATTATATATGTTATTATACTGGAATTATAATATACTCTTATATCATTATGATTCCATTCCAGAAAATATGAAATAGAAATGGAAGTAGCGTTCATGCGTACGTACGGCTTACCGTCTCCATGAACGGTGCATTTCATTTCTTACCTCTAAATATGATGTAATATTATAAATGAATGTATTTACTGGATATACATGACATATATGATATCTACATCATGAATACCATTCTGGATATAATGAACCTTTGACCAAATTAACAACATGTAAGTGTAAGAAGCCTATTTTTGACTTAAGAACCAAATACCGACAAAATGAACATTATTAACTTAAATGATTACATGATGTTCATAACATGGTATAAAAGGAATAATGAACTTGAAAAAGATTCATAAGCAAGTAGAGATTAACTCAAGTTTATTATTCAGGAGATTAAAGAACGGTCGAGTCAAGTCGGATACGAGGTATGGGACTTCGTCTCAATCTCCTTTCGTTGAGGCATATTTTATTTTATACACCACTTTCTTTTATATGGTGTATAAACCCCTTTGACTTTTACGTTTATTCAAAAGGAATCTTTTTTTATACGAAGCGTTTACTAAACGACAAAAGGGAATGTTTTTGTCGTACGTATGCGGCGACAACGACTTCTCCGCCGTCATGACCGTTATTTGAGTTTCGGCTTCCTCTACAAGCCATACCTTCTTTTTAAAAGAAAAATAAATACCATGTTTTACTTTTCTTTTATTTTGGTATTGAAAATGGTTTTCATAATGTTTTTATATCAATGTGTTGTATTGATATCTCGTGATTGAAATGTGGAAATTTTATGTTTCCTTTATGCATGTTTTATGTGATATGATTATGTTATGGTTCTTGGGCATTATTATGAAGACGGGTGGTTCCGTGATAAACTAAGGGCGGGTGAGCCCGTTATAGCTCTCCAATGCATTGGGTAACGTGAAGGAGTGAAACGTTAAGGTTTCTCCGAAGAGATTTTAGGGAATATACTGTGATGGGTATTCCAAACGTAACCAAGAGGGTTACTCCCTACGTAAGAATGATATGAATGCCTCAAGTTACCTTTATGTCTTATGATTTATATGATTTATTCATGTTTTTATGAGGTATGTTAAAGTGCCTATGTTTTATGGGTAATGTATGATTTCATTCTTATGTATATATGAACTCATGTTTCCTTTCCATGTTTTTTTATAACCCATACTGAGTTTTTATGCTCATCCCAAGTTTTTGAAATGTTTTTCACAGGTCAAGGGAA
Organism: Viscum album; assembly: GCA_963277665.1. Taxonomy (NCBI): domain Eukaryota; kingdom Viridiplantae; phylum Streptophyta; class Magnoliopsida; order Santalales; family Viscaceae; genus Viscum; species Viscum album. Next base: position 323,672,186 of record OY728161.1, read on the forward strand.
AGGTACATGATAAGATGATAGAGTCAAGGATGTGTCAAGAATTAATCCATGTTTTATTTTAAATGTGTGTTCCATTGATGGGTATGATGAATACTATCTTTATGTAACCACTTTGTTTATATGTGGAATGTAATGCAAGTTTTATGATCTAATTCTCTAAAACTCTATACCCGAAAAGATCCTCAATGTGTAATCTTGTAATAACTCAAGATTAAGTAATGTTTAAGGCTGTGGCCTTATAAACAATCCATTTCCTAATACTGATTATCATGATCCAATCCCTTTACACATATTATTACATGATCTTCAGGAAAGAAATATCCAATAATTACATCCATAGTTATTGTAAAGCCTAGGTCCTTCGGAATAAATGTTTTAAAATACATAAGATTGAGACTAAATAATAAAACATCATTATTTTATTTTTCATAATTGGATTTAAAATCCATTTAATATCCTAAAATACAGATTATAGATAGGTGAAATCACAGATTAGAGTGATTAAATGAAAATACTAGGAATGGGAATAAAAATTACAGTGAATCATGAAATACGAAGGAATGTAATATCATTGTATAATAAAATATTTTGCATATGAAAAGGAAAATTTGAGAATAACATAAAATATATGTTCTCAAAATGTTATGTAATCATACAAAATGGGGAATAATAATCAAACATGGCATAATCATAAGTCAAGGATAGCCTCTAAGACATTATCACCTAGTTCAAAAATTATAATGATGGGTTAGGTACACTCCATAATCTCATACATGATGTCTTATTATACTATAACATTACCCAATTCATTATAGGGATATATTATTCCAACACCACCAATTACATATCCATCAAATATTAACATTTAATTATTTTATATTGGGATTTTCCATAAATATAAAAAAAATTACAGGGGTCAAATGAAACTGATACCAAGATCAAATACCCTAGAAAAATTACAACATGATTATGAGAGAGACTGGAACATGGAAAATAGAAATCCACCCACACCATTAGTAATAATATAATAAAATATGTATGAATATGTATTCACCTTTCCCGATGAATTAATAAGTACCACCTATGAGTCTGTATGTACTTTAAATTTTCATATGATATAGGTAATTGTCCATGAAATTTTATGCTTTCCTTTCATTGAACTATAGATAATAGTATAGTGTGTTTCCATAGACTCTAATATAATATTGTGTCATGGTCACATCTCAATACACATCACCATCACATAACCCTTTTCCCTGAGGGAATATACCCCCCAATTTTCAGTAAGGTCAAAGACCAAAGCTCATTGAGGTTCTGGACCCCCCCGACATTAACCCAGACATGCATGACATGACAATGTTTAGTTTAAAACTGATTCATTTATGATTCCAAAATACTCATATCCCTTGCATGTTAATATTATGAATGTTGATAGTAGAAGTAATTCATTTCATTAATATTCTCGATGATGTTAAGGACACAAAAAATTTGATAAGAAGTAGCGGTTCAATCCCAATATTGATGGTTTTAACCACCATGTCTTGGTGAAATCTGACCATGACTCCATGTAGAATTTTATTTATTATACTCTAAATACTCTAGAAACCCACAAAAAAAAATTTCTTCCCTCACTATTTATTTAGAATCATAGTTCTAAATTATTATAAACTAATTCTAAATGAAAGATTGTTGTGTGTATCACAAACCACTCCACTCAAATACCTCTCCTAGAGAACTCCAGACAACAACTGTACAATCACACCTATAGATATGATTTTTATTCGATTCCACTTTATGATTATTTCAACATAAAAACATGGGTACCATCGTGATTTTTTTTGCTCACATGGGTTTCCATCGAAATATCATGGAATCAAATATACCATACAATAAAATTTCATTTCTTGGGGAGGAAACATCCCTATATAAACTAATTCCATCCAACTGGTATTCCATGCACCAGAGTCACGGATTATTATCCCATAATTAATCAAAAACTTGATACCAAATTAGAAAAAATAATATTTTCTAGTTCCACATTAAGAATGATACCTTTGAAAATCATCACATTATAGTGACTGAGAATAGCCTTAATGATTGGGTTGAATCTACATTCATTGTAGAAGGAAATATCATGTGTCATACAACAATGGAATCAAATCCCTAAAACAACCCAATTATAATTCTAGAAATTAAATTTTCCACACCCCATTAGCTATATGGAGTGATTAAGAAGCAATGGTAAGTTTCTAGATATCATGATAAATAGATGAAATATAGACCCTAAAAAATGGTTAATCTATTAATTATATTTATTTGTGATAATTCATCCCCACAAAAATATAGTTCCCAAAAAATCCGACGAATGTTTATCTTTCTTCACAGGAATTTCCCATTTTTCACTTCAGATATAAATACCACCATCGCCAATCATTTAGGACATCATTTCACAATAATTCTAATGAAATCTTCTTTCATTGTGTGATTACAATATGAATCATTTTAAAGAAATTTAAATGTTTTTGAACATCGCCTTTGGAATGTGGATCACTGATAGCACATGCATGAGAATTGAGGAAAACATACAATTAACCATTGTGATGTGGCCCAAAAAGGTGATAAATAGATTTTATTATCTTGTACTATTGATAGTAATTTTTCCTAAAACTCCATCAATTAGAAGAATCATAACCCTTTCCAATGTTATAGTAGTTACTATATAAACCATAGGGAAGGATTTATGTTACATGCCCAGTGAATCCTCAATATTTTTCTCCTTTTTTTGAAAAAAATTTAAAGATAAAAATGATGAGTTTCTCCCAGATGATGTCTTGATCACTCCACATGCTCAAAGATTCCATGGCCTTGTCAAATTCTTTGGTTTGCATTAAATTACCTATATTAAATAACAAAATATCATCATAAAATAAATATATTCAAGATTTTATTGGTATTGGGTCTACCATGATAGGGGAGAAGACATCTACTAAGGATTTTCCATTCTAGATATACTCTAAGGGTGTATTCAACCAAAATGAAAAGGTTGGGAGAAAGAGGGTCTCTCTATCAAATTGCAATATTGGGAATGAAAACCCAATATTTCTTCGACATGATTGATATAACATTCCATAGAGAGATAAAGATTATAAATAGTATAACACTTATCCTTTAGAGAATCGCATGTAAACCAACACTATTATGAAAATTTACCATTCCATTTTATCACATGCTTTGATCATTTCAACATCATTACCACATTTCAACCTTGTGATTTAATGTTAATATCCCCAACCAATTCATGTAACATAAAAATGGAAAATTAGATAAATCATCCTTTGATAAATCCATATTGACTCTCTAATATTAATTGAGGAAAGGGACTGGATGTCATCTTTTGAGAATTCATGCAATGAAATTGAATGGAAAATTAAACATACTATTGTTCTATAATGATTAACCAACGAGGGATTGTTTAATTTTGTAATGGTAATCAATATAGATGAACCAGAAATTTGTAGAATATTTATAATGTTATATATGTTTGTTAAAATTTTATTTATTTTAGAATAATTATTTAACATTTAAGGATGTTATCATTTGTTAATATTTTGACTTTTCAAAAGAATAAAAAAAATCATGAAAAAATTAATTTTGTACTCAAAAAATATGTTTTTAATAAATAAAATTCAGACTATATTGTGGAAAAATTATATTCGGAAATAACAATAAATACATCAAAAGAAATATTCAATGAAAATAATTGTTATTATAGTGTGTGATTTATTACATTTTGTATAAGTTAAAAAACATTCAATTCAGATTTTATAAGTAGTATCACAAATATATTCATTCGGAAAATGATGGGTGGATTCAATATCATAATATTTTAAGAAAAATGTATGAAAATTAATTTAGTAAATCATTAATCAACAATAAAAAAATTATTTAATTTTTTTAAAAATATGGATTTTGAATGGAAAATAATTTTGAATGAAGAAGAAAATTGAGATGAAAATTGTTAAAAATAATTTATCTATAATTTTTATAATATAAGTTAAAGAAACTATAATATAAATTTAACATGTCATAAAAAGAATTAAGACTATAAAATTAATGGTTTTTATTAGATAAATATAATATAAATATCTTAATGGACATTCATGCATAAAAATTCTTAATTAAATTGATATTAAAGTATAAACCACTACCACTTTTGAAATTTTGATATCAAAGTAGAAAGAATCCTAGAATCTTTTGAATATAACCTTGGTGGCCAATTTCACACCACAGAATACGTAGTTTGATACAATCATCCACCATGTATTTTATTCATATGGAATTTAGGAATAGTAGGTTGTCGTCCTGATTGATAAGAATGACATCATGGCCTAGTTTTCATCCTTAGATTATTTAATCATTGTATTGTCAAGTGATCTAATATCATTAAATGGTTATCATTTCATTCTTATGAGGTGTACTTATGATATCTACATGAATCAATATTCTATGACATTGAAATTATGTGTATGTTTTATTGATCCCCCTCTTCCTTTTTGAAATACTTCCATAATTTATATATTAGGGAAATTGGTGGGTAGTTATATGTGTTTCAATTCATTAACAACTATTGTTTTCACCCGATCTCCCCCTTATTCGTGCCGATGTTGATGTCTCCTAACCACCAGTCAATTGGGTATGTAATTTGAATGGGGTGGAATTTCTCTTTAGTCTATTTATTTTTTTGGATTCATTGGAAAAATTATATATCTATTATGATAATTTGGAACATTTATATGCTTCACGCCGATGATGGAACAAAGAGGTTGAGGGTAGATAAGATGACTAATTATTACAATTCTCCCCTGGTAACTGGTGGAATATCCATTTTTGATCCCCCATAGTAGTGTTTCAGTTGTGTGTCTATATCATTGAATGTGACATAAATTTTCTAATCAATGAATCAGGACATAGATACCCCATTTTTGTCACTATGGGTCCAAAGATCACTTGTCCATCATTCAATGGAGTATCCCTCCTTTTGATTTGTAGTGATTTTTGGGGGTGTCAGTGGAATGTCTTTATACTACTAACACATTACATTATTTTTAGTTTATAACCAGATTCCGGATCCTCTCCCCTGAAGGTCTAATAGAAAGTGTGTTCCACTACCTTCTACATTGATTAACTGCCATTAAATTAATTTAATAGGGATGTGGAAGAGAACTTTGATCCTGAAAGTTGGAAAAACAATTAAAAATGGAAAAATATAAAGAATTATTAAAGGTCTCTTGAGGATTCTAAATTGAATAAAAATTAATCATACTCATAAACCAAGATGATTTAAAAGTAGTGTATCCAAATATATGAATATAGGAATATAAATAGATATATCTTTCTTTTAAGATATTTACAAGTTAATAAGGGGAAGATTCTAAATATTTACAGAGACTAATAAAAAATTAAGAAAATAGTGACCAAAAATTTTGGAGATAAAAATTAATATAAGACTTGTTTATATAAATTCCTACATGAAGACACAATGGTTAGGCCAGGGGAGGCTCAATTTCCCAATGGTGTGTAATTGGTTTCCGTCATGGTGTGCAAACCATTACCTTCCATGATTAACAATCCTAATGTTGTTTGATAGAGGAATGTTGGTTTCTGACCCCATCTACGAGGAATGTAATTTTGTTAAGGGGAGTGGGAGAGCTTGTAATTGTCCTATCATTCCAAATATGGAGCAGAAGTGCTTCCTGATGTGGATTTTATGACCCATTTACTTTCATGGTTGGTGCACAATGGTATAGAGAGAATGTAGTCATGGGATCATCATTGTAACTTCTCACCCATTGTAAGAAAGATATGATGGATATTGAATTATTAATTTGAATCTTTTTATGTGGATATGGATATAATTAAAGAGAGATCAATTCAAGTGTTCACTAATAAAAAGAAGGGATATTTGTTTTACAAGAAGCATTTAATCTTGACCATGGGATTCAACTATATACGGACATAAGTGGGAGAGTTATTTATGTTTGGGAAAATATGGCCTCACAATTCAAAGATATTATCACTGATGAATCTAACACAATGGTATCTAATGTATCCTGGAAATTCTATATGGTAATTGTGTCAAATAAGATAAAGCTAGTTTTTAATAATTTAGATACTTTCTATAGTGTCTTATTAGATATATGATTCTGAAGTTTTAACATTTTTTTAATCAATGTTTCTTTTAATAAAAAAAGAAAATTTTAGTTTCATAACAACTTTACTTCATTTATTTTAATCATTTATTAAATTAATTAATCACTAATGTTTGTGGTAGGTGTTTCGAGGATTCTTGGTTCATAATATAAAAGGTAATCAGTTTGTTGATTATTGTCAATGGGTGAACTATTTCATTATTCCCATTCTAATAATAATAATGATGACATAAATATATTATTTATACATAATTTAAACTTTTAAACCCAACCAAGACACATGGTTAGGGAAAATAATGTATGTTACAATCCAAGAGATGGTATGTCGTATATACCCAGGAATAATGTTTCACCTTTTAATGATCATGAATGAAAATAAGGAAATTGTTATTCGATCACTCCATAATGATAATTATATCATTAAATAAATATTATATATTTATTTAAATTTTCATATACCATCCATGTGATGCTGTAACAAAAAAATGACACATAATTTTTTTTGAGGAAGTTTTCTACCATTGAGATGAATAATGTTATGATTTTTCAATGGATGGTATGGTAAGATTGTTAATTATTTATTAATTTTACAAAATTAATATTAATTTCATAATATAATATTTAAAAATAAAATATATCTTTATGACCATCCTTGGGTTGTGATGATAGAATTGGAAATTCATAGGTTCAACCGGTGGTATTCCTCCGCACACACGAATGATGAATTCATTTACAGTTTGATGTAAGCGAGGATGGAATTACATTATTCCATTAATATAATAATATTTTTATATTTTATATATCATTTTATTATGTTATAATGATGCAATATGATTTAATTTATGTCGAATGATAACTAATAGTAGATGCTTGATTAATAATGTCACCTTTTCTTTAAACCCTGTCATTCGTATTATAACTAAACCAACCAATATTGAAATTTTGATAAAAAATGGGTTCTTGAATGAGGTGAGGGAATTAATGGATATAATTGGATATGTATTGGTCAATTCAATTGGGTTAAAATGTGTAGTATGGAGAGGACATAGGGTGTCCTTTTTAAAAAAAGTGAGTGTTGTGTTCTTATAAATTCAAAAATCTATCCAATAAGGGGAGGTAACTATCATTAATAGTGCCTAAATATTTGAACAAATGACTGAAGAAGATATAAGGCCGGTCCAAACTTATACAATTCAATATATAAATTTTCTAAACATTTTATTTACATTACATATAATGTTACTCACTTTTTCCTTTTATATTTTTTACAAAGGTCACTATTTTCACTAAATTTTACTATTCCATATGACAAGATATTATGTTGAAATTATTATATAATATTAATATTCTAAATCAAAACATGGAATATTTATTATAATATTAAATTAATAGAATTATCATAATTTAACATAATATTTTACCCACATATGTGATGAGAAAATGGGTTTCAATGAAATATATATTATTCGCATAAGAAAATCTTATAATAACTATATAAATGGTAATAATAAATAAATTAATCTTAATTATTATTAATAAATCAATAATATATAAATTTAACATATATAATTTCTTATTAAGGGTTATTTTAATTTTTTAAAATTCATAGATATTATGAACATTAAAATGGTTTTTATAAAAAAATTGTTTTTTAAGGATTAAAATAATATAAGAGTAAAATATGGTATAAATATGATATAAATTTAATAAAATAGATGCAATATAAATAAATAATAGTAATTTTTTAGTAAAATAATATTATTTAATAATTCAAGATTGATGATAGTTAATTCATATATAATATTTTCCACTTTTACATAATATCGTTATTTCTCTATATTTCATGAAAAAGAAATATATTCTGTGAAATCTCAATATAAGGACCTCTGATTATAATTTTTTGAATATTTTAATAATTATTTTATTTTAGAAAATAATATTTTTATTTTTTAAATATTTTATATATACGAAACATTTTTATGTAAAATACTTATATTTTGATGACTAAATGTCTTTGTTAAATATCAAGTACTTAATTGATAATTAGATATAAATCGAGTGGAAAAGTTATATTAGTTTATGAATGTATTTAATTTTATTCATACATGATTATTTAACAAAATTATTTTTTATTATAATAAAAAAATAATAATATATTAATATTATATCTTGGTCCATTTAAACAGTGTTCTGTGTATGATATTCATTCCACGAATGTCATATTTAAATAAAGAAACATATTTTCTACACTCTAATGTGTTACAATTTTTCTATATACTAATAGATTTATTATAGAAAACATAGTGGCTGATTCTCTAAGTATAATGTATTCCACAAACCTATAAATGATTAATATTAAACGGAAGTTTATATTATGGGAGATAAAATAGATAGAAACATGAATAATTAAATAAAATATATACTATATTTTTGAAATAACTTCTCAAATATATGTTATTATGATAAAAAATGTGTACAAAAATGATGATTTTTAGATTCAAAAATGATTTCATATTTTCAATACTTTAACATGTAAATAAATTTAAAAAATGTATAGAATTTAGATATGTGTCCTATTAAAAATAGAACTAGAGAGGTTTGTTCTGGATGATGCACATACAATACCGCTTTTATTCATCTAGGATGCACGTAGATATAAAATTGGTTTAAGATGAAATTATATTAGGATAACATGATGTGAGGGATTTTATAGTTTGCACAAAAATTCTTGTAATAGAAAAAATTCCATATTTAAACATGGATGTCTTATGTAATGATGAAACCATTTAAAATAATAACATGTAAATAGAAAAAAAAATTAAAAATTTTCAATCATATCTCCTCCTATGTAATATAAAGAAAATAAGATAGTATGTGTGGTAGACAATTACTTACAAAAGTTAGTTCATTTCATTTATATCATGGAATAGTTTCCAATCTATATAATTTAAATTATATAAATAAGATTTTTTCTAAGAATTTTTGGGGTGAATCTCTCCAATATATCCAAAAGAGGTCAATGGGATTCCATGAGTTTCTATAGAACCATTCAGTAACTATATAATATATATCTTTTTTTACTATTGATTATCACCCACAGATGGAATTTTATTTTTTGGGAATAACTAAAACACTAGTGGATATTTTTTGATCTTTATCAATGGTTTTTCAAGGATGATGTGATCAAAAAATTATCATAGTTGAATTATCATATAACTACAAAATCTATTTTATCATTAAAATGTATCCTTGTGAGGCTCTATAAATTAATATTTTTCAGACTTCAACACCCTATGATATAATTGTATAGATGAATATTATGGGACAAAATATTTTCCAAAAGAGTATTTATAAGATTCAATGTAATCAATGTTATATGAAGTAAAAAATTAGTCAATATAAATATTATTGAAACAACCATAGTAGATATATAGAATTATATGTAATAGATAAGGTTTCATTAATATATCAATATAGATGAATGTCAAGCGGTTTGAGATTAAGTGAATTATTAGTCCATGATATGCAAAACCATTTGATATCCTTAACCACATCATAGATGTGGCCTATTGAATTGAACTCACATGTAGACTATCACAATTTCATGAGGTATTCTATGTATATTTATTTATGGAGTACATACCAGATCTTTCACATGTAATATATCCATAGCCGGTACCTTTTGATAATTATATTATAAAATACGAAGTGTGAAAAAAGTTTTATCGATCATATTTTAATAGTTCTACAAAAATGACAACACACAAGGTCAATGTTTTCTGGAGGTAAAATATGACTAAGGGAGAAAATGGGGAACAAAAAAGGTAATGAGATAGATTTACCATCAACAATTTTTTTTATTAGATTATATTTAAAAGGTGTTATTTCTGATGGTTGGATGAATGCTACAACCCTCACATTTATAAATGAAAATTTATTTTTGAATGAATAAATAACTTATTAAGGAATAAAGATATATAAAATAAATCCATTACTTATGTTATTATTGATTAATTTTAAAATATATTATGTTTTATTCGTGAGGAAATTTTCTCCCTTAATAGATGATAATATAGTTTTTTCATAGTGATTAATACTTTAATTATAAATTAATAGTTATGATAATGTCTAATTATCATTAATGATAGGAGTGATGGTCTCGATCGGTAAGATCATATAATACAAAAGACATTTATTAAAGCATCCAAGGTTTATGGAATCCTTATTCTTATTCCATGACCAATCCCATGCTAAAATTTAATAACTGGTTCATTATAGAAATCATTTACGGGAAATTTAAAATCTTATAAAAATCATTAATCAAACATAATTCACCGAACATCCCAATAAAACACCAAAATTCAACACCATACCCTTAGGGAATATTTTCTTATAATATAGAGTTATGTATCTAAAACCTATTTATATTAATTAGTATAATTTTTTAAAAAATAATTACTATATTTTTACATTATTATTATTTCATTATCAATTATTATATATTGTGTTTGATAAAAATTAAATGATGATATAATGAAATGAAAATTATTCTTTTGAAAATATATAGTATCCGTTAAGACTATCTATTGATAAATAAAATATGTTCTTATGTAAATAATGTTTTCATAACATTTAATATTTGAAAGTATTTATTTAAATATAAATGATAATATATTCTAAAAAAGTGAAATTTAACTTCAATATGTGTTAGAATGTGGTTAATATTTTTTAAAATTCTATCTTATAGTAAATATGTATTTTTATTTATAATTGATAATAAGAATATTTATAATTATATTTCTATAAAACAATTCTTTGAGAATTTCAGGTTGAGATTATACAATGGTGAATTTTTCATAATTTTCTAAAATAATAAACTTTTTTGGTAATAAATTAAATATTATATAAAAATTATTTCTATATAATAAAATTATAATATCCTAGAAGTGTTATAATGAAATAAATAAAAGTCATCCATGAAAAATATATGTTTCTGCACCGGAATAATATTTATTGATAATTTTTTATTAATTTTATAAACCCTTAATTAATCCTCAAAATCATATAATTTATTATATTTTTTATAATTAGTTATATATTAACATGAATCAATTCCACATCACAATAGATATTGAATTATGGGGTTTTGTTCCATGATTTACATTTTTTAAAAACTAATTTTGTATAAAATATTGGAATAATTCCAGGGAAGGTTTGTGGTATTTATTATTTTAATATTTTAAGTCCATACCATATTTTTATAAAATAATGATGAATTCCAACTTGTACTAGATTAATTACCTAGACATCCCCCCCACTTTACATAAATTATAACCCATTAAAATTACTTTCCTATTCCCATCTCTTGATATGTCGGTCAAATGTTGTTCCAAATCTATTATAAAACACTTATCATATGTAAAAGAACCCTTTTGAGGTAATGTACTCTCTACTATTCTATTATTTGACGTTTTTATATTTTCAAAGACCATTTGATTTAAATTTCAACATGTTTTAATGAGTTTTTACATCACTTTTTCATTTTATTCCCAAGTAATTAGTGATAACATTTCACTCCCATTAGTCCCATAATTCATTACCCTTATTTAAAACTCTTTCAAATAAGAATTTTTAATATGATTTTCTATTTTAATCATTTATATTTTTAATACCCATAATTATAACTATTAATGTTATAAACCATCTTATCATGAATCCTGGGAGGGGCTATCTGATTTGATGATGAAGAAAATAGTGCATTACAAATATGAAAGTAAAATAAGTGGTCCACTCCCCCTTAGTGTCTGACATAGAATTTCCTTAGGGATAACATCCATAAAATATTCTATTGTTGAACGAATTTAGATTCCTGATGAGATTGTTTCATTGATGGGTCAAATCAAGAACTTATGGGAGATGGGTTGTAAAATATTCACACAAATACACATTTAATAATGATTCCACATAATGACAATGAGGTCCCAGGAAAAATAATCTCATCCATTAGATTGATTTAACATCCCACAGATATGTAATATTGAAAATACTCCCATTAAGCACCTCAATCCATCGCTATTGGGATAACATATCAAGTGATTTATTTAGATCTCCCACCAAGAATAAATATTTTATTCAATAAATTACACCAATTCATATTAGTATTGAATAATGTTCTAAATAATCACATATCATACCTCAGATCTTCTCATGTAGAGTTTTGTTATATCCCTCTATCTACTAGAAACTATAACCACCCAACACTTTATTGCACAATTAAACATGATTTATTACAAAAATTTCACTTAATTTAAAATTGAGGATCGATAGGTCTGGTGATATTTGAAATTAGGTACATTATAAAACAACGAAGAACAGAAAACCCAGCAACATTATTGAAATCTTCTTATACATGTCCACAACATTCCTTCACTCGTAGCATTGCTTGGGATAACATTAGTAAATTCAAAAGAAAAGGGTAGCTACAAATCCATGTAAAGGAGTAAACAAGGAATAACATGAAAAATATAGTACATGTTAGGAAATAGGCATATTAATAGAGAAAAATAGAAACATGGACATAAAGGCGTGATATAGCATGACTATCGTAACATGGAAATGTGGAGACAATATTTAACATGATATTATCATAAGAAAAGTCTCATTGCACCTGGAGAATGAATAAATACACATTTCACATTACTTATAATGTGTAAACCCTCATATAACTTGATTTATCAAGGATAATAATCTTTACCAAATGCATTGGAGGATTATTAGGGCATAACCTACTTAATCATTTCATTTCATGCATAACTGTTCCACATAGATCATACAACATGGATTCATTAAACATAATAATTTATTCCACAGTAGAGGAATGTGGAATTCATACATAATAATATATAATAAATAAATAAATGTTCATAAAGGTGAATACCCTTGATAAAGAAATGGGTGAGATATTCACTACGCAATGACTTTCTCTTAGAAAATCGAGGTGCACTTTCAGCAGCATAATGATGTGACATATGAATTTATAAAAATTATAGATGAGAAAGAGTGGGGTATATCATTATTTTAATATGAAATGGAAAATAATATGGTAAAATAGATACATGTACAAATATATGTAATGGAATTTAGATTCATAATATAAAATAATTGATTGAATGTAAAAGAGGAGAGATAAATCCCTTATAGTATTATGGCATGGTAACATGTGTAAATGGGAGAAAATAATGAGAGATAAATGGGTCTATCATCATTAAATCATAAAACCGGATTTATAGGGTGGGTTACAAATCACACCCCAACATTTTTAATAAAAAATAAAATGGTATAGAAACATAAAGAAACATGGACAAAAATGATAGAGGAAGCAATCCCATACTTGAAATTGTGATCCCAAAGGCTCGAGATAGGCTTAAAAGAGAATTATTTAGAGATAGGGGCACCTTGGGAGGATATTAGAGGGAGGATGGTAGGGGTTGGTCGAGTTTAAAATGGGTTGAGTGAAGAAGAATGGGAGATTGAGTGGGTTAATATAGGAAAAGAGAGGGAATTCTTAATTATTTAGGTTTTCGACACTACAGAATAATTTAATCCAAAAGACAAACCATCACGTGGTTTTTTCCAATTATTTTTACCAAATTAATATGGAAAATATTATTTTATTTGTCCAATTTCCTAACTTATTAAAATATTAGTCTTGCTTATGTGGAGGTGAGTCACACTCTCAAGAAAATCATTTTTAAACGACGAAATATTTTATAAGCCATGGAGGGTCCACTAAGGAATCCTAAAATTAATCAAACAAATATGAAATCACATATTTTTATGTGTAAATCATTTATTGGGTGAATATAACATTTATTGTAATTTATTACATCCTAATTAAGACAATATGATGTCATAAAACACATTATATATTTAAACAATATTTAATTTTTACCTAAAATTCGACTCGCTCAAGAAATTTCGAAAAAATTACAATTAGATAATTTCAATTCCTTGAATCCAAAAATAACAATAACATTATCTAAATAATTTTCATAATAAACTATTTTTTAAAAAATAAATACCGACATTCATAAAAAATTCATGGGTTTGGAAAAAATAATCTCTCAAACCTAAATATAAATTATTATTGTATTAATACAAATTATAAGATCATTTATATTTAATAAATATTATTTTAGTAATAAAATTTTATTAAAATAATATTTAATTAAAAAACATTAATTCGTTAAAATATATTTCTTCACGAAATATTATCTAAAAATACTATTTGTATTTTAATAACTATTTACAAAGTATCAATAATAAAATAAATGTATATTCTTTATTCAATTAAAAAATAATTCCAATAATCATAGTTCTAGGGTCTTGTTACATACACCCTTAGAAAACCCACATAATACCTATGGGTAGGTTGTGTGATGGTGACATACACTTGAGGTGGCTTGGATAACATCGCTCAGGTGGTAATCTGTATTAACATAAACATCCCATGTAGCTGGGTCTGTTGAAGAGTAATGTGTTAATGCTTGGCTTGGGATTGGTCATGAGAGAAGCCCAGTGATGCTACCTCCTTTACAAGCTCTAAGAAATGGGTTTCGTATGGAGAAATTCTTCTGTATGAGGCCATCACTTCCTTTGAGTGAGTAAATTGTATTTATTAAAGCCCTATATTTATACGAATCATGTTATCCATGTTCAATGACTATATTAGTAACAATATAAATTATTATGGTTATTTTAATATCCAAAAACATAAATCCAATGGTGTTCATATGTTTTATTTATTAATATTATATTATAAGACATTTAATTAGATCAAGATAAATTTTTATTAATAAAATTTTGGGTCGATACAATCTTCCCCACTTATGAAATGTATCCCCTAAAATTTTTTCCCCATAAAAACAAATGTATGTAACTATACCTCATAACTTCCTCTAGTTCCCACGCAGCTTCTTCAAACTTGTGGTTTCTCTACAACACTTTCATTAGGGGAATTGTTTTATTTTTTAGAAATTTTTCCCTACAATCTAAGATCTCCAACGAATTATCTTCATAGGAGAGGTCATTTTCCAATGGTAGCCCCTAAGTATTGAGTACATGTGGTGGGTAAGGAAGTTACTTCCTCAAGAGTGATACATGAAACACATCATGTAATTGAGATAGGTTCTGTGAGAGTTATATTTAATATGACACTTCTCCAATGCATTCAATGATCTCAAAAGTTTTGTTGTACCTTGGACTAAGCTTTCCCATATTCCGAAATATCATAAATTTCATCCACATTGATATGCATTGGAATACCATATCTCCATCATCATACTCTCGGTCTCATTGAAGAACATCAGTATATCTCTTTTGTCGCCTCTCAGTAGCATTAATGTGTTGTTGGATGGTTTTAAACATCTCATCAATTTCTTCTCCCAATTATGTACATATGAGTTTTGCCTCCCCATATTCTACCCATCATGTCGGTGTTCCACACCTCTTCCCATGCAGGGATTTATATGGAACCATTTGGATTCTTGAGTGGAAACTGTTATTGTATGAGAAATCAACCATAGAAATATGTTGATCCTATCAAATTTTGATTTCCATTGAACATTATCTCAACATATTCTCATGTGTTTGGATAATCCACTCATATTGGCCCTTAGTTTTTGGATGATAAGTTGTACTGAAGATCATCTCAGTATTAAGAGCATATTAAAGACTCTTCCAGAAGATGGAGGTAAATCTATGATCTAGAACAGATACAATAGATAGTGGTACTCCATGAAGTCATTCCAGATATATGATATATATCTATTCTAGTTAATCCAATGAGAAATACCTTCAAATTTCAAAGATGTGTGCATTATTTTTAAGAATATCCCCAACAACTAAGATAACCTTGTTTCCTTTGGATGTCTTCAGAAGGTTTGGTTACAAAGTCTGTGGTGATGTTCCCCCATTTCTATGCTGGTATGAGTAATGACTGTATCATCAAAATAGACTTATGCCTATCAGCCTTCATGTGCTGACATACCACGAACATTGATGTATACTGATTGATCTACTACTTCGTGTTATCCCACCAACAATTCTCTTGGATGTCTCGATATGTCATTGTGTTTCCTGGGTGAATGTTGAAATTCGAACTATGTGCATCATTTAAAAGTTATTTCATTATCTATTTACATTATGGAAAACATATTCATGAACAAAATATCACAATTCCTTCTTTATTAACATTGAACTCTATGATATTTCCTATTTTGATATTTTACACTTTCTTCATAATTCCCACATCATCTTTCTATGAAACTGTTAATCATTCAAAAAGAGATAATTGATAAATCATTTATGAAAGGATTGATGATGTTCCTTTATTTATGATTACCACGATAATATTCATCAACTCTTAGAAGATTGTATCCTTTTTAATCCTCATCAATGATATAATTACTCTGACCATTCTACATTGAGCATCTGATACCTTGTTCTATTTCCCAGAGTGGTAATGGATTTAGAAGTTATAGTCTTTGATCAGATCTTGTTTCCTTCATTGGTATATATTCAACACATTCTGTGAGAATATATACATGATTATTTTGAGATCCTTATATATTTCACACTTCTCTCCAAAGAGTTAATGTCACAAAATTTTTAAGATAATATTAATGCATCCAACTCCCTATCTTTTTGGGATTTTTTTCTCATGAACATTCAATTCCCTAGAAGCATAGGCATTGAATTTTTCATTTTGCATCATCACACACCCGAGGTCCTTGTTCTTTGAATCACTAAATACCACAAAACATTATCCACGTATGGGTAATGTGAGCACTAGCATAGTGATAATCCTCCTTTTAAACTCCTTGAAGCATTCTTCGCATTCATCAATCGAAGGAAACATTACACCCATCTGATATAGCTTGGTAAGAGGGTTTGAAAATCATGAAAAATTTATCACAAATCGATGATAATACTTAGGTAACTCCATGAATCTCCTTATTTTTGTCACCAATGTTGGACTTGACCATCCCTCAATTGCATCTATCTTGGAGGTATCCAAAGAGATCCCATATCTTTTGATCGTATGTCAAAATAATGAGACATCCTTCAACTGGAACTCACACATGATGTACATTGCAAAGAGCTTCTCCTTTTTCAAGGTCTATTGTATAGTTCTTAGATTCTCCTCATGCTCCTCTGTGGTATTGTGGTATATTAGAATATCATCTGTAAGGACTACCAAAAAAGTTTCTAGGTAATCTCTAAAGACTCTATTCATCATGTCAATAATTATTTTTAGAGAATTAGTGAGTTTGAAAGGCATTACAAAAAATTCATTGTTCCCATACCTTTTACAAAAAGAAATATTTGTGATATACCCTTCATCACCCTTACATGGTAATATCCCGACAAAAAATCCACCATGGATAAGTATTGTTCTACACATAGCTAATTGAAAAATTACTCAATTCATGTGAGAAGATAGTTGTTCTTTATCATGATTTTGATGTGCTCATGATAATCAATAAAAAAGGTGAATTGAACAATCCTTCTTCTTGATGCAGAGGATAGGTACACCTCATGGGGAAGCACTTGGTCATATAAACACTTTATCAAGATCATCTTGTAGTAGTTACTTTAGCTCCATAAGTTCTAGAACTACCATTCTATATGGTGTCTTGGATATTTGCAATACCCCAGGTGTATGATCAATTGATAATTCAACATATCTTCATGGGGGAAGACCAAACAATTCCTCAGGAAACACTTCATCAAATTCCATCCCAATAAGAATGCCATCAAGGATGATTTTATACATAGACTCAATCATATGATCAAGATACACATACTTATAGGTAGTAATATTCATGCTTAAGATTATGGTGCTACGGAAGATTCATCCTCCTTCTTGCACTTTTACAGAACTGGTGGTCAATTCTCAATATGGAGAGTGATTTTTCTCTCATGGAAATTTATGTGTCTCTATATTAGGAAATCCGATCCATGCCAAGAATTTCATCAAATTCCACCAAATGAATTTTGATGAGGTTCTCCAGGAAGTTCAATCCACAAATTATAACAGTGGAGGGGTTATATTCTTTAGATGCAATGATTTACCCATTTTTCATTCCCCCAAAAAAATTTACTTCCAGGATTCTATGTTATGTTTGGATTGTTCTACTAAACATTAAGGATATAAAATAATGTATATATCAAGAATAAAAAATTACGTTTTATATTCATGATTGAATAACTAGAGTATTTGTCACTACTTTTTTGTTGGGGTTTTCATCGGTGTTTGTGAAGGAAAAATATCTCCCTTACTGCCTTAGTGGTAGTTGGATTGCTCTGAAAACCCTTGTTTTAAATAACTGGTTTGAAAAGTTCCATGGTTCTTTATAGTTGTTTCACTAAAAAACACTTTTAGGGTTGAACAGAGTGTTCCTCTCCTCTATCACAGATGTAGGTTTTTCTTTTCAATAGTTAATGGCCAAGATCCCTCCTCTTACACACCTAATGCATTTCCTCAACCCCTTCATGAAATTTATGGTGTGCTTCATTCCGCACCATTGGTAGGTGGGGAGATTGAATTTCTTATCACCATTGGATTTATCCATTGAACATTCATTAATAAGGTCTTATTTCCAGTTTTTATCCACATGATAATCCTGAGATTTTCCATTATCCATTTATACTTTGAGAGAACATCAGAAAATTTCCTCATAGATATCGAAGTCACGGATCACTATGGATTTTCTTAGGCTAGGTTTTATCCCATCAAAGAAGTGGTAAACCTGGAATTCAGGGTTAATGAAAAATCCAGAGGAATATCGTGTAAGACGTGTGATGTTTTCCTCATACGCTATGTTGGATTCGTCTTTTTTTCTTGAGAGAAAGGAAGCCCATTTCCATTTTAAGCCTGAGGGTGCGCAAGAAATATTTATTGAAAAATCATTTTCCTGAAATCCTTCCACAACAACGCCTCGATCTCCTCCTCGGGGTTCATATTTTTTATCATTTTCCTCCATTTATCAGTTTCACCCTATATATGATATGTTTTTAGAAGAACCTTGTTATTTTCAGAACATGGAAGTATGGAGAAGATCATTTCAATGATGTTGATCCATTTTTCGACAATTGATGGATTAGATATTACATTAAATGTAGGAGTCATTTGTCTCATGAATCTCTTGATTGTCAATTTTCTATTCTGGTGGGGGGGGTGAATGTCTTTCTTGACCCATTTTATGATTCAAAATATGAGTTAATATAGATAGTATCAAGAAAAAGTTTTCTGATTTCCACTCCCATCAGATTGGGAATTTCATTAGAATAGTCATCACATGGATATTCACTTCAGTTGTTATCCTGAGTCCTCCTATGACTTTCCATTAGTCGGAAAAAAATTATAGTTAGGGGTAACACATCAAGGGGAATGTAAAGATAGAAGAGATAACTTATAAATTACATATATTTCATTAACTTATGAATTCATAGGCTTTAATATATATTTTATTCATGATTTAAATCACAACATATATTCTTAGGGGAATTTATTATAGTCCCTTAATAATGGATCATAC
This sequence comes from Viscum album, assembly GCA_963277665.1. Taxonomy (NCBI): domain Eukaryota; kingdom Viridiplantae; phylum Streptophyta; class Magnoliopsida; order Santalales; family Viscaceae; genus Viscum; species Viscum album. The sequence goes on from OY728161.1 coordinate 323,691,996, forward strand.
TAAGATTATGAATTTACCCATACATATACACTGGGAGAGTTGCAACCAAGAGTTCAACAAGACCCGTTATCGTGCACCAGTTTCTGTTTGATTCTAGCTCAAGGAGTTTTTTTTGTGTTTTACCCATAGATACATATGTGCCATATCCACCTCTATGTGTTCATATATAGACATGGATGTATTTTGTTGGTAAATTACATACTCTATACTCAATATGATTTAGGGATTTTTTTTATAATTTTTCTTTTCTCTATGTCTTTCACTAGGATTTTATATTCCTAATCACCAAAATAACTAAAACTATACATTGATACCATATATAACAACACTTCACTTTATTACACACATAAGAATGATTTATTACATAAATTGTACTTAAGAAAAATCTGAGGATCTAGAGATCTAGTGTCTAGGAAAATGAGGAACATTACATAACAAATTAGAACATAAAACCCAACATCATTATTGAAAACTTCTTTTACATGACCACAACATTCCATTGTATGTATCATTGAATTAGATAACATGAGGAAATGCATAAGAAAATGGTTGACTATAAATCCCATTAAGGGAGTAAAAATTCATAACATGAATAATAGAGTACATTATTTGCAATAGTCATATCAATGGATCACAAGAGATACATGAACCTAAAGGAATGATATAGCATGACTATCAAAACATGGAAATGTGGAAACAATATTTAACATGATATTAGATTTACCCAAGGCTCATTGCACATGGAGAATGCGTAGACCATAATTTAAAATTAATTAGAATGGGTAAACCCTCATATCACTTGAAATATCATGATACTAGTCATTACCCAATCCATTGGAGCACTATCTGGGTGCACCCTTCTTCATCATTCCATTTCTTGCATAAGTGTTCCTCATAGCTCATACAACATGGATTCATTAAATAAAATAATTTGTTCATTGATAATGGAATGTCTACTTCATACATGAATCTCTATAATCAATAAGTAAATGTGCATAAAGGTGAATACCCTTGATAGTGAAATGGGCATGGTATTCACTACACAATGACTATGGCTTTGAATATTGAGGTGCAATTTCGGCAGCATAACTATGTTACATAAGAATTCATGAAAATGGTTGATGATATATAGAGGGTTATATCATCATATGTACATGGAATGGATAGTAACGGGCTCATATAGTTAGATGTCCCAACAAATTTAATGGATTTTTGATTCACAATATAAATGAATATTTTGAATGTAAATAATAGAAGATAAATCCCATATAGAATTTCAGCATGTTAATAGTTGTTCAAGGGAATAATAAATGAGAGATAAAGGGGACTCTCATTACTCAAAAATATGGTGGAAAGTATAAGTGAGGTGATAAATAATACCCCAAAATTTTTAATTGAAAAAATAAGGGTATAAAAACCTAAAGAACCTGAACAAAAATGAGAGAGGTAGAAACCCCTTACATGGAAGGATGATCCCAAAGGCTTGGGATAGGCTTGAGAGTGGATTATTTGGAGCATGGGGAACCTTCGTATGATTATAGAGATATGAGGGTAGGGGTTGGTTGAGATCCAACTGGTTTATGTGGAGAGTAATTAGAGATGGTGTGGGATTATATAGGAATGGAGAGTAAATTATTTATTATTTAGGTTTTCGATGCCACATATTAAACTAATCAAAACCAAAAACCATTCAATTTTATTTTCCCATGGTTTTTACCAATTTTAAGAGGATAATATTATTTTATAAGTCCAATGGACGATCTTTTTAATATATTAGGCTTACATATGTAGAGTTGAGTCACACTCTCAAGGAATTCATTTTAAAAGGTTAAAAAAAATATAAGATATGGAGGTTCCACTAAAGAATCATAAAAATAATCAAACCAATCTAATATATAATTATTTTAATAGTAACAAATATTTTCTCTGAATATCCCTTTTATAGTATTTTATATCATCACTATTGTGTCATTATGGTATTCTAAAGCACATTATATATTTAAACAGTATTTAATTTTTTCCCAATATTTCAACTATCTCAGATAATTATGAAAAATTCACTATTAGATAATTTATACCTCTTAAATACATAAATAATAATCATTATATCTAAATAATTTTAAAAATATGTGAATTTTTATTTTTAAAAAAAAACATTTTTCGAATCTTTATGGGTTTTGAAAATTAACATATTTCAATCCTTAATAATAATTACAATTGTATTCATAATAAATATAAGATCATTTATATCTAATAAAAAGTCATTTAGTAATAATATTTATTAAAATATTATTTAATTAAAACCATTTATTTATAAAAATATTTTCTCTTAACCAAATATTAAGTAATGATACTATTCCTTCATTAAGAACTATTTACAATGTAATAATAATAAAATGAATGTATATTCTTTATTCAATATAACAAATAATTCACAAAATTATAGTTCTATCGTATAGTTACATAACCCCTTTTAACACCTACATAATAACTAAGGGTATGATTTGAGATGGTGGCAGACTCTTGTTGTGGCATGAATAACATTGCTCAGGAGGTAATTGTAATTAACTTTAACATATCCCATAAGTGGTACCATTCAAGCTTAATGTGTTTAAGATCTTATTGGGATTGGTCAAGAGCGAAGCCCAGTGACGTTACCTCATTTCCGAGCTCTATGAAATGAGCTTCGTATGGAGAAATTCAACTGGATGTGTCCATCAAATTCTTTTTTGAGTAAATATGATTTGATAAATCCTTTTATTTATACTAATAATGTGGTCATTGTTCATCGACTATATTAGCAACAATATAAATTATTAACGTTATTTTAAAATCAAAAAAACGGAAAATTAAGGATGTGAATATGTTTTATAAAACCATTTAAAATAATAAGACATTTAATTTGATCAAGAAGATTTTTATTTAAAAAATGTTTGTGTCCTTGTAGAAATCCCCCTGACACCCACCGCCATCTCCCCCAGCTTGACATGGTCCAATGATAACGAACATGATGATTTGGTGGGGAAGAGAAAAATAATAAAATATAAACCGTAATTAGACAGGATTTCCATGAAAAATAAAGAAATGTATTTTATCATGTGTGATAACATAAAATAATAAATTTATAAAATAAAAATTCAATCTAATAATAATGGTTCATGTGAAGAACATATAAATCAAATATAAATAATTATAGATAAGAATATTTTAAAAAAATTTAATCAAAATGCGGAAACTAAAAATTCATGATCCCCATCATGATTTCGATAATTCTTCGTTGAATAACACATTCACCAATCAATAATAAGAGAAATTGTGTTAATTACCACACTATCCAACTCTATCCTATCATCATCAATTGACTGATCTGATCATCCACTGAAGATCACATAATCCACCACTTAAATCTTCATAGAGCTCTTAGGACAATCCTAGTGATTTTTTAAAAATTAGTATATATGGAGTATTATATTTTTGTAAATTTCATATAAAATGAATAAAATATTTATTTATTTAAATTAAACCCACAAACCGATAGCTACCTCAACACGAAATCTAGTGACAACCTATTTTTGGTTGTGTCAAGGGTAAAAAGCATAATAAAAAAATCAATAGTTATTATTTAATTTCCATATGTGGTCCCCAAAAATTGTAAAATCCATTTACACTAAAAATATGTTCATGCATGATATGATATAGCAAATATTTTTGACATATAAATTATGAGTCTCTCCATGGTCAAAAATATCATGGTGACTCAAAATCAGGATATGAAAATATTTATTAATATTTTGAAAATTGTTAAAATGATAAATGTATTAATATAGGTGTTGTTTCCATATGTTACCTTTATAGACCCCCCTTTTCTAGTCAGTATCCTCTATCTTATGGCGAGGCGTGCTAGAGGTAAGATGGTGAACCGACCTGTCTATTATTTATTGATCTAGTATTGATGGTTATAAATCCAATGAAATTCCATTCCATTTTGAAATTCATACATAACTATTCCCTAAAATATAGATATCCATATAATCATCTTGACTGATCATTAAATATAATGTAGTAATATGTGTCCATATACATCCTCTACCAACTTATGAGTTGAAGGATGCTCTGATTCTATTATCCAAGACACATGTGAACTTTTTTAACAACGTATAAATATAATTATATAATATTATATAGGAAACATTGATCCATTGTTGGATAAATAAATTCCAAAATAATAACAATGATTAATCTATTTCTTCATATGTAATACATTTTTCCAACATACTCAACATAGAAGAGTATATCCTTCCATATTAATCCCATTATGACTTATCATTCATTCCCCATATTCTAATATTTTCATATAATTGTAATTAATAATTAGTTAAAAATATAAACAATTATTATGATTCCTAAATATCTATTCAATTAATCACAATATTAAATATACTGTCTCAAATAACCATAAACATCATATCATCCCTTTTAATTGATCTAGCCAAAATATCCACCTGAACAACCCTTGATTTAAGAGTAAATATTTTATCAATGATAACAATTTTGGAATATTTATGTTCTTATTCATCGAAAATAATATAACCTAACCCATGATTATTTCATTGGAATAATACACCATAGGTTAATGTTGTGAAAAAATCATATCAAATAACCAATGTAACAATACACCTTTTCCTTATCATTGGAAATAAAAAAAATTCATTCATAGTTATTTAGTGTATAGAAGAAGTCTCTAAATATCATATTTCATAGGAAACATTACAATGTTATAATAAGTGTATCATAACTAGTTCATTATTACCCATTATATCCCATTATTCAATATCTTGACATCTAGTATGGTAAAAATTATTGGAAGATCATTATTTTATAAATGATGATAATAAATCTGAATTTTACATATCATAAAAATTATTAATATAAATTTTCAATATTTACTATATAAGAATTTGAAACCATTCATCTATAAATTTTAAGCAACCTAAATATATAAAAACATTAAAAATGATACCATTGAATATATACTAATATTTTTTGGTAAGACCAGGTAACTAACAAATCTTGTGAACCAAGCATTCAATCACCCCGGTTGTGGTGTGGTCATTCTAATTTCCTAATGAAAAACTCTGATACTACCTGATCACACTTGACAAACATACAAAAATCATTATAAATTATATCCTCCTGAACAAACAATAAAAAATAATGTGTTAGATATAACCCCTTCTTTAATCAGTATAACTTGTATGAAATTCTTCACCCATGTCACTACAGAAAAATAAACACAATTCAGAACATGATAATATCCACAAAAGTAATTACATAAACCATCCAATTAAAATGATTGAAATAACACTAGTTAAAAAAAGATATAAAATCTATGTTGTTTGAATATAATATTACAATTTTTGGGAAATGTAACCATACACTTATTCCAGTGTACAATTAATTGATTAAAAATTTATAATTTATCATCCATAATCTATTATACCTGAATTTTATAGTATTTAGTTTCTAGTGTTTCGCGTAGTTACCCATAATTTTCCTTTTATGTGATTAACTCTTCCTAATTCAACGTTAATTAAAAGTTTATGTTATTCATAAAATACAATTGAAAAGTATAATTATTCAAAAAGTGAATAATTACCTCTTTTATAATTTTTCTAATCCTTATGAATATTTTAAACATAATATATGAATTTTCCTATGATTTTATGGATTCTTGTAACAACTTCACGAAAACAAATTGGGTGAAAATTAATTTTGTACTTAGATAATATGTCAATATTAATACATTATTCAAATATAGATTGTGGAAGATAGGATTAGAAGATTTTCATAATATGGATGTCTTTTAAATTTTTAAGGACAAAGGTTTCCATAAAAATCATACTAATTGACCACACAATGGATCTCTAAGTCCATTCATGTCCTTTTTTAAATACATCATCTAATGTGTATTAAGAATGTATGTACATTGTTCAAAATTTTTGATTAAAATTTTTCACACATTACAAACTTATTTTTCTAATAAAAAAAAGTTTACTATATCATATATTAGGGTGCCAATACAAGAATATAAATTAAAAAAATTATTTATTTAAATTTTAAATTAAATATATACATGTATATTGGAATTGTTTATGTATCCCACTATCACAAAGTACCTTGATGCCCCCAATTTATATACCAGACACATATCTTTTTATGGATTAATTAATCCTTATCCATTCAAATATTGAATTCGATAGAAATAAATGAGGTACCTATAACATGATATAATTTATAAAAATTGATACCCAAAACTAAGCATCATTACAATATAAACACCACTAATAGTTCAATAATTCGAAAATAGTCATGGAATTGATTTTGTTAGTCATGAATAACATCCCAAAAATATTATGGTAATTATTCTAATCGTACTTCTATTTCAAAATAATTGCATGATATGATTGGATGGATTCACATTCCATTGTGATTATAAGTGACCTAATGGAGGTGAAAATGTACAAAAAATATAATAAAGAAAATTGAATTGAATTTTTCATAATTTAAAATCATTAATAGATATAAACCTTCATAAAAAAATATCTTTTTGAATTTTGGATAATATATTTAGAAAATAAATCCTCATACAAGAAACACCATAAAACCAATATTCACTTTCCCACCCATATAAAAAAATGTCTGAGACATAACCTTAAACACTGCACTATAAATGGATTCATTGAAATATGTCTATGAATAATGTAATTTTTAAATGTTTTTTTATAATACGACCTTACCATAAAATACCAAAAGCATTTGTAAATAATTTATGATTACTCTCAAGAAAATATAAAATTTTCAAAGAATATTTTTTACATTATGGATTATTTATTATAATGGGATACACATGAGTTCCTAGTTCACAATTAAACCCCTTTAAAAATTATACGTAATCCACACATAATAATAGAATATTAATATTATTACCATATAATTTTATAATTCCATATAATATTCTTTTAAATTTTCAAATACATTAATAAATTATTTAATTCCAAATGATTTGATTTCCCCATCCATGATAAATAATTTAACAACATCACAAATTTTTTTTATCATCATAGAATTTTATAAAACAACACTACTTAATCCTTATTTAAATATTCTATTTTAAACATAGATATTGTTAGTTATAGACATATAAATACACAAATTTGATAATATAAATTCCATTCATTGTGGGTGATATTATAGGGGATAAAATTTACAAAATTATTCTTTAATCTAAAATTTAATTAAATCATTTTAATATAATGGAATATCATTGAAACCCTTGGGTTTACTTTTTTATTTACATGCTAATGTTGTATCATTTATGATTAGACACACATATTACGACACATAAATGTATATAAGTACCATCAACTTCACCTGGTGGACACTGTAAGAAAATATTCATTATCTCATACCCCTAACGTAATCACATTAAATTACATATTGATTTATTAAATATATATATAAACATATCAAATAGTGATGATTAAATATAATATGAATCTAGTACCATCATCCATGATCACTCTTTATTATCGGAATTCAAATCGACATCATTGTTAATTAATTAATACACATCTAAGACAACAATCATCAATTATTTATGAATATTTTTCAAAATAATAAAAAAATTATTCCTCTAAGGTGTGTAAACTATGAAATAATAAAATGACTATTATTAAAGAAATAAACTCATATATCGACTCTCTATTCCAATAACAATCAATATATAACAATTTCTGTTAGGGTTTGTATAAACTAAAAATCCTCACATAGAAGATAGTGATACATGTACCATAATTTCAAAAAAAATATAAAGTCATCAATAGGTCATGAATTTCATAGTTATATGAATTTAGTATATAGTTTTGAGAAAATTAATCCAATACCGATAATTTTTAAAAAATTATAATAAATTTCAAATTTAAAAATTATTATAATAAATATAATTATATTTATGTAAATATACTAATATATGTTCTATTTTAGAAATAAATATCCTCTTTATCTTTATAAATACTATCTCACTACAATCATGTCCACCAATCCTTATCCATTACATCATCATGTTTTTTATTATTGTGGGAAATTTATGGATTTCTATAATGTTCCTAAAATAAATATGATTAAATCCTTGGTACCATTAGTTAAAAATTATGTTTAAGAGTGGCTCCTATGAAGATATAATAATCAATCTATTCCAAGAAAATAAAAAATAATGGGATAAATAAAAATTAACCACGAATCAAACATCCCATGTATATAATAGACATATATAAATCATTTTATAATACCAAAACACTATAAATTTATATAGTGATATATATTAATTCATATGATGATAGAATTATGTGAGGGAATATATATATATATAAACAATTAATAGTAGAACATAAAAATAAATATAATGATGTTAAATCCTTTTAATATTGACCTTGGTCAAAGATTAAATATTCACATTACAATGAAACATAAATAGAAACAAAATTAATCCATATATAATATCAACATATTTCAAATAAATTTTCAAAACATGGATTTTCAGTTAATGATAAATTATAAACAAAACCAAATAGAGAAAAATTTATAACCCCTTAACATGTTTAACAAATTTTTTCTTTGAGATGGTCGAGAACTAGTCCAAATAATTACATGATTATCAATTTAGTAAAAGGAATTGAAATTTCCATCAATTATTACATTATACGAAAATAAATAAATCTACTAAAAGAAAAACATTCACAAGTGAGTAAACACATTTTTATTAATATCTTCCACCTGACCTGTCCACTCTATCATCACTACTAGTGTTATAATATATTACTCTATAAATATAATAATATTACTTGGTATTTAATTAATCACAAACTTGACTTCTATTTCATATAAAAAAACCTCACATTTGTATTAAATACATTGTAATTAATTTCATATAAATAATAAAAGGGAAACTCTTCTATATCTTTAATATCCCACTAAATGATGTCAAACCATTATGGTATTAAAACTGCATCCTATAAATTGTAATATCATACTATTATTATTTTAAATTCCTATTTCCCAATCCCAATAAAAAATCACCATCATGTGATATTGATGGTAAAAACCATTAATTGAATATGATAAGTGAATTGTAGTGTGTTACTTAATAAATATTATCAAAAGAATCAAATATATGCATAATAGTCATGATGATTCTTTATAATTACCCATAATCAATTTAATTAATTCATATGAGATAAAATTACAAATATCCTTTAATAATTTCCTGAGATGAATCAATAATATTAATATACCATTGGTAAATTGTATCATTAATAATATATTTTGAAATAGTTATTTAGAAATAAATGAATGATACATAGAAAATAATATTAAATTTAACCCAAGATATAATTTTCATGAAATGATTCTCATATTGTCAGTGATAAGTGGATTATAAATCCTTCATTTGAGACTACTAATTCTATTGAAATCAAATAATTTGATAAATTTCCTCTAATATGGTGAATGGAATTAATATCTGACCATAATCATATAAATTAGACTTCCCTTTTAAAAAAATGATCAAACACTTTTATCATATATAGGATCCACCATCAATCAATTTTAAATGATTACCAACATTAGAACACAACTATAAATTATATTATCACTATTAATTATTATTTAGTTCAAAATTTAAATAAACATCTCTTCAGGGATACAGATTCACTAAATATAATAATGGATTCTTTAACACCTCAAAAATATAATCATTATCCCATATATTTGTAAAAAATGTTGAAAACATGGACCAAAATTTTGATGAACATTTATATTTTAATTAATAATACATCACATTAATAGAGATGTATAAATTAATTAGCTATCTTAAAATTCATGCTTTCATAAAAAAAATTGCTAAATATTCTTTCAAGTCATCGTAGGGAAACATAATATATTTTACAACCCATAAGAGAATATCTCAGTGTTGGTAATAATGAAAATGTAATATATTTATGACCAGAATTACAATCCTTTGAGTAATTATTAAATTATATGTAACCAAAATATTAAAAATATTAAACGTAGTTTTATATACATTATATCCAATTTTATCAATATTAAGAATGTGGGTAATACATGGGAAACACTATAAGAATGTCTAACTATAAATGATTCAAAAATAAAAAATATTTCAATAACATTAGTGACCCATGAAAAATAGGAAAAATAATAGGGAGTGGTGAATCAATTATTTTTTTCAAGAAATCAGTTTCCATCAAATTCAACCTCCCAACCATGTTACGATTCTTGATCCAATAAATAATTTTCATCAATCTCTAATCATGATCCATAATAATTTTATATATAGTGATAAGTTCTCACAAAATATTTAAACTTATTTGATAAATAATACTTATTGTTGTATTTAGTTATTCCATATTGTTATTGATTTTATACTATAAAAAAATTATTACAATTGCATTCATATAAAATGGAATGATTTCTACTCTGCCTCCAACCATGATACATTGATGGATTTTAGATCTAATTAAAATACTTCTTACCATGGGTCCTACATAGATACACCTTCTACTAAAAGATCCAACCATAAGTCTACACCTACTCCCAAATAAAAATGAAAGACATCAAAATTTTTTGAGGCTTGATCAATAGTGTTATGATTCTTTAATCATCCACCTCGATCTTGTTTGCACTGACTTTCTCGTATACCTATCCATGTAACTTAAAAATCCATTACTTTTGTCAGTATGTCATTCCATATTTGTCTATGAACTTGTAATAAACATTTACCATCGACAAACAAATGAACATTCATTAACTGATCCTTTTCCACAAATATCTTCCCCACAAAAATGTGTAAAAAAAGATCACACATTTTCTTCAATAATTAATGAATGACATGACATTAAAATTTTAAATATTATTATATTATACATCATCAATGATTAGATGGTATTATGTGTTATAAACCACCACACATATATTGATTATTGTTCAATGTATTTTATGTGCGTTCTATAACTATGTTTTGGAGTATCTAAAATGATTTCACATGTTCAAGTGTAAGTACACTAACTTGTTTTACATTATTCTTTTATTAAAAAATAGAATCTTCTTTCTGGTATAGTATAATATGTTTATGGATGTACTGGTAGTATCATTCATGTAATTTTTTTCGAAAAACCATATGGGAGGGTTGTATGTATTGTTCTTTTATATCGTGCATTGTAAACCAAATTGGTCTGTGATATCTTTTTATGAGAATGATCATCTTCACAAGACACATTTTAAGGGTAAACTATACCAGTGTACCATATAAGAAGCATTCATTTATGTGTTTACACATTAATATAAGGGAATCAGAATAAATCCAAATAGATTCATGATGACTCTGTGTTCTTTTTAAAATCTAGGTAGCAACATGTCTGAATATCTATCTATTTCAATATCTTCCTGGAATAATGTCCTTTGAAAAGAAAAATGAGTTTTTTGTGAATATGTAGTAAACCCACGAGATCTTCCTTCTACATTTCACAAGATAAGGGTTCAGTAAATCTCCTCCTCATTGATGTGTTATTTTTTGTACAATTTTTATCCAAAAATTAGAGTCTCTAACTATCAAAATTATTAGATGATCCACGAGCATGAGTTCATTGACAATTATAGGCCAAAATACTTTGCATTCACCACATCATCCTCTATGAATCATGTTGTGTTGAAGCTATACTTTTTATATAGTATCATTTGATACCCATGTTGATTGAGTTTAATCAAATTACGTAGGGTGAAAATCATGGTTTCTTCTTGTTTCTCAATGCAATGATATCATAATTTTCATGTTATTTGTCTTTATGCTTCATCAATTTTTATACACATGATAAAATGCATATTAAACTAATTTTATTCCTTATTCAGTTTCTATTTCTTAAATTTATCACATTCATTCAAGACATAGTTCCATTCATGGACATCATCTCTTCCTCTAATTATTTTGACCTCATAATAGTAATGATGAACCATTAATAGATCGATAGGGGATATATTATCTTCTCTGGTCAACAGTAGTATCATTCGAATTGTGGAGGAGGAATAAGACCTTGATCGTTTAATATCACAGGAACATGATATTGAATAGTGCAGATTACATTGAATGAATTCCACCCATTAAATCTATCCTTTTAATATATGGGTGAATAGTTCATAGACCTGATTGTTTCTCACATAAAATTATAAAATCAACTTCTATTTGATTTATTTGCTATGACTCGGCACAACCTCATTGATATGAATTTGTGAGATTTGTAAACACACTCCACTATCACCTACATCATGGGATTCATACCACTTACATATTTTTGGGCCTTATAAATGGGCCCATGAGTTCTTTTGGGAGATATATCCTACATGGCTTATATATGTTCCCTCCCTCCAATAATACATCGTGACTAATAGCCTGATATAAAATCCCATTGACATAGTTAATGTCAGAGTCCCACAAATTCCTTGGTTGATCATGGATATGGTTTCCATGTATGGTTGGACCACATTTATTAATTAGCCTAAAAATATATATACATAGAGAAATTATATGTAAAATTTGAAATTTCATTTCAACTTCACAAATATCAAACCACTCATGATCCAACATAGAAACAATTTATTCATGCATTTATTATTTATGGAAATCTAAATGTTTTATTCAAACATTATTTCATGTACTTTATAATTTTTTAATGTCATAATTACGGAAAATATATATTTTCATGGTAATAGATCTTATTAAACAATTTCAATTCCAAAGAAATTTTCTTTGAAATGGGGATCAATTAAATAATCATAAAATTTCATCCAAAGAGAAATGTCTAAAAATGAAATACAATGCCCTTAGATGAATCTATAACAATTATACAAGCATCACTACTTCATCAAAAGTCACCATACACATATTCAATACATCATTGAAAAAAATCAACACTAGTACCAATAATATACCCTTTTTATTTTATTTTTAACATATTTTCCCCTATTCAAAATTCAATATATTTGCTCAAAACATTTTCCCACATTGACAATTAAATGTAAATTATATGTGGGGGTTTTATTATGTAATTTTTCATTTGAAATAAATATCATCTCCATTATATGAACTTTTTATGATCACTTATAGGTGAGAAAATATCCCACATGGTTATTATAGAAATTAGATTTTAGATAATCATCTCTATGTCTACAAGGGATAACCCAAAGTAGAAAACAAGATAGAAAAAACATGATTTTATAAGTTATCCATAAAATTATATAAATGTGAAATCATGCTCATAATTTATCAATTCTCACTCAATGGGTTGCAAATAATCAGAGTTATGAAACAAAATGGTATATTATTCACATACATACATAAACACATTAGAAATTTCAAGTGAAAATATTTAGGCTCCCCATTTTCTAATTTTTTACTATCATCCAAGAACTCTACATTAAGTGACCAGATAATACAATTATGAATAAGGGATAAAATATTTATTAGAATACCTTGAAATTTCTGGTTGAATATTTTTCATGGTTTTAATATTTATTCTCAAAGATTCACCTCGTTTAGGGATGCACATTTTTCATCAATTTCATGGATTTTTGAATGCTTCATCTAGTAAAATTTATTCTTGATATCTATAATTGAGTACCAAATACATCTCTATAAATTCTATACATGTTTTCTCAAAACAAATAATATAAAAATTTATAAAGGGATATTTTTTCATAAGATTTAATATAAAGTATGTAATATTTTTCACAACTTTGGCCATAATTTTCTCCAATGACCAGTCCACTATTTATCACTTTTATGTGGAATAAATTCTTCAACATCGTTTTCTAAAACAACTTACTCCATTTTATCTTAAGAATGATTTAAAATTAATACAAATTCTTTTCCAGTTTCAATTTGTTTTCAAAGCATTTATGTATCATATTTTTACATTTAATGTCTAATCATAATCATCGCAAAACATGGAAATTTTTTTCTATTGAATCATATTCCCTTTCTCGGAATAGGGAATATATCATATAAGAATTAAGAATCATTTGTACTATTTGTGATTTTACTGATTACATATGGAAAAATAATCTTTTAGTTCATCAATGAAATTTTTCCTATGACATGTTTGATGATATTTTGGTGAAAAATTTATTTTTTTGATATTTTTTGAACAGTATTTTTTTTAAACGTTTTAGAATAATTTTTCACCTTCATATATTATTTTCCTTAACAATTATTGTAGTCTTATTTCGATATTATCATATGATTTGATAATTATTGGTAATTACAGTTAGTCATCATTACAATGTCCAATTATGTTTCAAAACACACGAAATTATTAAATGAATTTAAATATATTATTAGTTTACTTTCTCTTTTATTATGTACATTTTAACATTCCTTATAATTTCTCCCCTTAAATGAATACTTTATCTAATTTTTAATAATTTAAATTTCATGAAAACGTTCCATTCTCGTGTTCCCAAATTTCCAACAACACCTAAAATGTTATATTTTTTTTATTATCTTTATTTTTACTGTAGTATTTTTTGTATTCATAGATTGTGATCCTTTTATATTCTAATTTGAACCACCACTCTTAGGGACATTCCATGGAGAACATCACATTATGGTTGTTATGAAAGAAACCATTGATTGGGAGGATTTATCTTCATTTTTAACCTGCCATAAAGTACCAATTCTTTTTTATAACCTATAATATAAATTGAAATATCATCATTACATGAGATATTTTATAGGTTAATGGATGCCTTCTTCTTGCTGGATGATTCCATATATTTACATAATGATCTCAAGCCTCTGTATAAATCACGATCTACCATTTATACATGTGTAGGAACATCATTTCTTCCTAATAATGTGGGATGTTCCAACAATTAGTTATTATTGATTCATCAATCTCAACTCCAGATCTAAAAATTTCATGTTGGTTGATTTCTTCTCATTTTAAAAAAATCTCATCTTGGATTCCCAATGCTCTTTTAACTTGATCACCTTTTCTTCATGATTTTTTTATAATCATATAATTAATTATCATGATCCTCTATAAAGTTTCAATTATCACATAATTTAGTATATTTGATAACTATAAAAATAGTTTTAAACTTCTCAACTATATAGAATTATTATAAAAAGTTAATATCATAAAATAATTTATCTTCAAAAACTCAATGTTATTCTTCTATACCTTCAACATATCATTCTTTACAAGGAAATATTATTTCATATTGTTCTTTACATGTTTTTCTAAGACTGATTAATATGTTATCCTTTTTAACATACACCTCTATAATGAAATTAAATTAATTATCCAAATATAACTCTTCATTATGAATAGACATGAATACTCCAAAAAAACTATTTAAATATCATTTGTAGGATTAATTTGATATTAGTTAATTTTAAATATGATCACAATGTGACAAATCATCATTATATATTGAGAATGATTTATTAAAATAATCCTAATTTAATGAATTATTATATGTTATAACTTTCATATTATCTTTTATTTGTGTTTTATCTTCATTAAATCTTTTATTCTTCTTCATCTTCTGTTTAATTATTTTCAAATTATTCAAATACATATGGGTTGAAATATCCATATCAGGTTGTTCACTCATTTCCAAATATCATTAATTAATATATATTCTCCTGTATATTTAGAGTTGACCATCCCTCTAATACAACCTGTAGAGACCCCTGTAGGATTGATCACAAATAATGGATAGGTGAAATATTGATTTCATTTTGAAAATTTAATTTTATTCATAATCAACCAATTCGACATGTTCCGGTTTTAATTCAACTCAATAATATATCTCACTAACAAATTTTGTGTAGTAGTAATTAATGGGATATACCTTCAAATAGTATTTATAATGATCGTGAGAAAATGAACTTTTTAATGAAACTGGAAATTTTTCCTATTTACATATTATATACTAACAAGAAAGGATAATAAAAATGATTTCAACACCAACTGAAAGGATTATGATCCATCTCCTACTGAGAGACACCTATTTTATTGGGATAACACCAATGGAAATTTTCAATTGGAACCTTCTAAGAGAATCCATCTGGTATTGGCTCAAATCAGAAGAGATCACCTACTCCCAAAATAAACTACCCGACTTCACCATTGTTATAGGATTATTACACTATTTGTTGATTATATGATCATATGCTAAAATATTTATCATCTTACATTAAATTATACAAGTTCATATATCATCAATATAACCTTGTTGGGTCCTTTAACATTTTACAATAATTATACACACCAATAATAAATGGTATCATCATTTAAAAAAGAAACAATGATTTAATTATTCCTTCTATTTGAAATCCCAACCTTACTGAGATGTGTAAAAATTAAGATAGACATTCTTTAATATTTAATCAAATATTTTACATTCATAATCTCAATGTTCTTCATGTATAATTTATGCAATATTTCATTGGATTATATTTCTTAAATGGAAAGATCATATTTTGAATATTTTTCATTATATTTTATGTGATTTCATCAATTATGTATTTGTCTATCCCAAATTATTTGACATATTTATGACTTTATGTGATACCATCTTTCTAATTCATATTCATATAACATATAACCTCTCCCTTCAAGTTTAAAATTTCATGTGTATTCAGGTCTGTGATGTATCATGCAAGAACATAATCAAGAAAAAAACTTCATGTGATGCAAGAATTGTTCCTCATCTTTGTATAATGTATCTTGAATGGTTGTATGCTGTATTTTTCATCACAGGATCCTAAAAACATGAAAAATTATAATGGTACACATTATTAGTAACTCAAAATGATAACCTTCTTGTATGTGTTTAATAGTTTATATAAGAGCTTCATGAAAGACCTGTAGGGCTTCACCTTTTCTCAGTGTTGTTTTCACTAGCCAGGGACTGACAGAAGATAGTATCACACTATCTCTATTTTTTCATGGAACCATGTTATTTGTAATGATAAAACGAGTGTGATATGCATATTTTGCATGCCCATGGTATCCTCCTTCTCTTTCATGTAATTCAACAAATCACAAAACATTTATTTCATATTTATTTGTTTCCTTAAAATTATATCCTCCTAGAAACACAATCAATAGAATAACCATGATCCTCGATTATTTCATATTTTTAAGTAATGAGAATTGGATTTCACCGCTTCAAACTTTGAGAATTATGAGTTGTTGAGTCACTAATTATTATAAATTATCTTTAATAAATTTGTTACATGGGTATTCTCAAAAAACATACACCACAAATCATTGAACCTTAATTTTTTTACAATTAGTGATATCAAAAACATCATACGATGTGATCATAAGATTTATCATTTTTTATATTCATGATCACATCCCTATTCATCTTATCTTAATAAATTTTTATTTTCTCTTTCATATATTTAGTGTATGCATAAAATACATAGTTATAGGAATGAACTTCCTTATTCTCATTGTCTAATAATTTTGAACCCATAAAAAAATTTACCTTTTCATTGATCAATGGTTGTTCTTCCATCATCTACGATGAGTAGTAGATCCCTTGAGAGTCCGGAGGTGGAAGAAGACCCCCACCATTTTAAACTCATGGGTGTAGAAGATCAGATGCAGCTTGTTATATTGATCAAATGACCCTTGTTATATTTATTTCTTTTCATTGGACAAGCACTCATCCCGTGAAAATGCATGGGACTATTCAATTTTCTTTCAAATAATATAGTTTTGTTTCATTTAAATAAAATTGCAATGTCATTGTACTCAATATTCTTATAAAATAAAATAATGATAATGAAGTGAATGGGGTGCTCGTGACATGAGGAAATGATGTCAAGACTAATTGTGATGAAGATGGAACACGATGGAATGGAAAAGTTAGAGATAAGATACAAAGATAAAACAAAAGGTGGATGTGAAGGTGAAGTTGGAGGTAAGAGGCGAGATTGTGATAAATGGTGGAAGGCATCCTAGAGAGAGTTTAAATATTCCCAGATCATGAGACTTTCATGAGATGGTCACTTTTTAATACATAATGAAATTTCTTGTAGTCACCCACATCCATGGCCACATGACTTAAACTATAAATATCCCATAAATACGACATTAAAAATGTACTGCAAAACATATACATTCTTGGATAAGGTGAAATAGTCATAATGGGCAGAAAAAATTACATTGACGCTAGAACATCCTTGTAGAATCAAAAGGAAACCAAGAAATTCCTAATAATCAACAACCACTGTATAAAATCCCTAAAAAGGAAAATAGTAGAACATGTGCATTCAGAAATGGTCCATTTGTGCCATATATGTTTTTTTAAAATTTTGTGTTGACATTAATAACTGTGTGTGACATATCGATGTAAAAATCATGACGATCAAACTAAAAACTTTTCAAGAAAATATAGCTCCTGTTTTATCTGGTATTTAATTTCTTATTAATAGGAAATAATCCCGCATCTCACCACCTAAAAAATCATCCAAAACATAAATATGTCGATATAAAAATGTTTAAAATTAACAATACATACTAACAAGTAATGAAATATTCGAATTGAAAGTTCAAATGATATAAAATTGATAAGAATAAATATTAATGTATATATTTTATGTACGAAAAGAATGTATTGTTCTAGGCCTTTCTATTTCCTCTCATTTTAAATACTCAATTTTGTCAAATATCCCAAGATCCATGGTGCGGTCATTGAAAAATATTCCTTTCTTTTTATATTTTTTATGTAGAATCAATGATCAAATTTGACGATCTTATCTTGGATACATCCCTTGTACCTTGGTTACAACTGAAAATTAAGAAAGTGCTACAGAACATAGAGAAGATTGGTTATGGGGAAATAGTCCAAATGTACAAAACATACCCCTTAATTAGATATGGATAAATTTCATCAAATAATGGAGAATGAAAATAGATGATGTTCTTAGCAGAGTTAAAATTGTAGTCAACATTGTAAATCGAAGTTACCACTGATGGATTTATGTGATAATGACATATGGTATCCTCTTAGCGTTCTTCTTGTAGATGTTGGTTTATATGGAATAATATTTTGAAGATATTTTAATCCAATAAAAGGGAAATTATAGTTAATATTTACAGATGTAGAATGAAAAAAAAACTAAACAGTTTATGGTTAATAAAATTGAAATAACCCGACATATTTTTCATTATTTTATGAGATGTATTTTTTGAGCCCTACCTCTGTACATGTTAATAGTGATTTCATGTTTTTAATGTCTGTATTTTTATTTAATTTTAAATGAATTGAAAATAATAATGTTATGAAATACTATGATCTATGTACATATAATATATAATCGAGACCAAAATAATATGTCTATTGTGCATGTAATCTTTGACAAATATAAAGACAAAAATGAAATCTATATTAAATATAATCTAATGGAACTCATAATCAAAAATATGAATGGAAGAAGATTCACCTACCCAATAATAAAGATTACTCTGATGCAATGAGGAAATAAATAAAAACCCAGCTAAGAATGATTTCTAGAGAAAAAATAGCCGAGCAGATTAGGGGTAGAGTGAAAAGGTGCACCATAATAGAAGATGTATACTACAAATGCTTCAAAAAATCATTCTTAAATTCAATTAAATCAGAGAGGACAACAGGGAGAATACATAGATTAGTCGAGGAATACAATCCTATAATGAACTCAATATGAGGAAATACTGATAATTAGCAGTACTGAACACATATCCACTAATAACCAGTTCAAATGTTTCATAGGATGCAATAACCTACAATAATAACTTGAATCCCCTCTAAATAACATACTCATTCAAATCACGATGACAGTGGACGATAATCTCAAACATACCAATTATGAGGCATGCACCAATGATTCTAAAATACCTGAAAATACAGGTAATTATATGTTATTCAGAACAATAATATAATATAAAAATAAATCAATGTTTAACATCATGATGGATAATTATAATGTATTGAAAATTGGAAATAGATATGTACCAATTGAAGTGTCGACCATATTCTCAATCACATCACCCAATCTATTTTTAGGAAACTTCTATAGCTACTTCAGGTGGAAACAATCAAGACCAAAACATCCACCCCCTCATTTTTCAATGGAATATACTCCTTGGTAATTACCATGTAACAATCAAGTCATACCACAATTAGATTTAGAGATATAATAATGGTTGATAGATATTATTTCCAAAATACCTATTGAATTAATTCTTAGTATAGTAGAGATATATGACTCTAGAATAAGTTGAGGAGTACACCAACCTGATTACATGAAACAAAGGAGTGGGTTGTTCCAGTTAGTCGAGGTTCGTTGATCATAATGCAAGAAATAAATGTATCTCCCTCATGATTCATGGAAACCAAAATATTAATAACAAGACAATGATAATTAGAATTAAGAATAACATGTCACCATTTTTTATATTCCAACTCAAATAACATAATCAAATAATCGATCTGAAAAAAAGATAAAACTCGTGAAATGAATCCAAGAACATAAATAATGGACAACATACTGCAGAAATAACTTATCAAAACTATGTTTTGAAAGTAAGATAATGATTTGTGTTAAAGAAAATAGGCAGTAGAGATGTTCCAATTTTTTTGGTTATTACCACATCATCTTCAATTTAATGTTTCCACCACTTTGAATTGGAAACAATAAACACCTGCAGATTTAATTTCATTGTTTTGAGTCTTTCACATAGCAATTGGAATGCAACAGTAATGTAATGCTTCCCTGTAAAAAATAAAGAAACCTCACTGATGTGGTACTAAATTAACATATGGGAAAAAATATGCATGATTTCATATTTTTATAACAAGTTATTTTTATCTGATCTAAAATCATAACAATGTATAATATGAAACCATGAGATCTGCAACAATCATATCATGTGTAACTTAAAAGAACAAATAAAAAATCAATAAATGAAAATGAAAACTCTGAATTTAAACCCTGTAATAATAAATATTCATTTATGTTATGAAAAAATGTAAAATATTATTGTCCATACAGTAATGGTATTCTTCCTTAAATGAGATACTCTAGTTGTTGGAGGGAATATGTGTTGAAATCGTCAACTATAGGTAGTCACTATTGTGTTCTAGGGGTGGATACTAAGAATTTGATACTAAAAGATGGATAATATTACTGTATGATTTTGCTTAAGTAATAGCACAAACCATTGGTCAAATATGGATGTGAATTGGAATCCATATAATCTTTAGGGAGTCTAATGTTGAGTAGTACAACTTAGGATGCAAATTCCAAGAATCCAAAACAGGCATCCCAGCTAATGCTCAGTGTTGAATCCTTATGTTCTTGAGAGTTTCTATTCTTTATTGTGATATGGGGTTGGGGAAATTTTCCTTTCCAAAAAATGTTAATAAATAATCCAAGAATATGGATGAAACATGATTAAATCAGTGTTGAATGAATAATTCACCTCCTTAAAAATCAGATCATTTGAATAAATCTTTCCATCTAGTGTGATATAATTGAGATTATTGCATTCATTATATGTTTGAAAATATATATGGGATAATATAATTAATCTAACATAAGATTATAATGCACGTACAAATAATACTATAAGAATAAAGTGGCTTTAGTTCCACTCAAGTAAAATGCCCTCAAATAAATCATTTACTAATGATCTTAAAAAAACATCCACTGGTCAAAATAGAAACTACTTAACCCGATAAAATAGAGTCAAAAATCCAGATTTCAGAAACATATATTAGAATTGATATACAGTAAAACTACAGTTATGTTCATAGTTATGTAATATGAATAAGAAAAATTAAATAGCCTCCTAGTACTACCATGATCTGTCGATGCAGAGCAGTAGCACTTCACCAAGTTTGTAGAAAGATATTTTTCTCCCTGCAATAGGTAATTCAACTTTAGTGTGAGTAAATGACACATATTAGTATGAAAAAATAACAGATTACATGCATAAAGGTCACAATATTCTGATTTTCAACCCTATACCTGAATGAATATGTCTCATTAAACCGTCTTCTTGTAGCCATAAAAAACCATGACCACCAGTTTATAATGTTACATAATTATGAAAGTAAACCCAAAGCCCTAAACATTCTGCTACATCCTAGAGAAAGTATGTTGGAAGTAGAAAAAAATTATATAATTAAATTAATTAAACAACACAGAATATAAAAAACATCAAATGTTTGCTTAAAACAAAAATAAACTTACAGAGAAAGGTACTTAAATCACACTTCCTTCCTAGACCCTACCATAACACAATGAAGTGACATATCAAAAAATGTGTATGTTTTCTAATATGTAATAGGAATGCTGAAACTTACTGTTTTTACAACAGGCCTCCATTACCTTGGAAATGCATGGAAAATGGTCAGTCTAGTTTGTTAGATTTTTTTTGTTTCTGTTATCCATTATATGGAGATTTAGTTCATTGGAATTAGTTAGCATGGAGTCTATAGACAATGATTCTTTTCCTTCGACATCATCTTCATTATAGAAGTCATTTAGTAGCTTTTTCTACATGAATATATAATTCTAATGAATGAGTAGCAGTCAGTACTTAGAAGACTGACCAATAAAGCAATAATATAATAATAAACATTTGGCATATCAGAAAAACATATGTTTTGCATTTGTATTAAAGTGTAAAAATAAAACAAAATGAAGGTAAAATCAGTATTGTTTACAATATGTACACACTAACAGTAACATAAAATGAAGATAGAGAAAAAATACCTGAGTTGAACATATATTGTAATTGTTATATCAAATCCAGCATCACTTTTGCTACTGACTACTCAAGATCCAACACACTAATGTTCCTAAAATAGATGGGTGAAATGAATTTTATAGGTATGTGGTCACTGGTTTGAAAATATAATAAAATCTAAATAAGGAAGAATAAAATAATACATTGTAGTAATGAGAATTATAATGCTGTAAAATGAAATTCTTAAGGCTTAGAAATAAAAATTTTGGAGGGAATTACTCTATTTACCCTACTCTCTACAAAACATTGATGATAGGTGGTGATATCATTTCCCTTATCACTAATGAAGATAACTATGGAAGTGTTCAGTTCTAAAGAACGTTTTAGATTCTGAATGTTCTAATTTGTGACATCTACTGCCAGCAATAATGTTTTTTTGTAAAATTTTAGCTCTGGTGGAAATCCAAACTCATCCTGGTCCTATTATGTAATGAAACAGAATTGTGCGTAAAAAAATAACATCAAATACATGAAGAAGTTAAAATAGTTGAATAAGATTACTTGAATTAGAGAATCTCTCAATTGAGAAGCTATTTTGATTTTGATTTGAATGATGTTCTTGTCGAAGAGAATGACAGATAGTGATTCATTCTCATCTTCCAGTAGTAGTTGAACTCTAAACCTATTTTATTTATAGTTGATAGAATTCATGATGTTGTATCAGAATTTTTACATTCTTATAGTAAGCCTATACCAACGTAATATTTAGAAATTAAGAAACACATTAAATGAATACCTTGTAGTACTGAAGCATTCTTTTTTTACAATTCTAGCACCAAATATTCCAATCCAGAGTTTGAACTTTTTTAATGCAAGAGTTTCATGATTCAAAATACTAGTTATGAGTGCTTTGAAGTTTAACAATTGTAGTTGAAATCTAACACTTGGTCAGTTGTGAGATAGTTGTTAATATTAATATATTTATAAAAATTTGTCTTACATGTAATATTGTTGTAGAGGACATATTAAAAGAAAAAATTCAAGATTTTGTACTTGCCTCAAGAAAAGTTTTTACGTCAGAAATTATTATTATTTTATTCCAATACGGAAATATTGTAACAAAATTGTTTGAAATTGTTGATGGATGAATTTCTAATTGAAAATGACTAATGATACCATATCTGTTAAATGAAAAAAATGCAGAATTGAAGACAATATTTTATGCAGTTGTCAATCATTTTTTTTGTGTTTGTAGAAAGAATAGCTAGACAAAAATTATAAGTTATAAATTTACCTGCTTATGAAGTTGTGAACTACTGGGATGTCTATGTTCAGAAGTATTTTTGAATCATTTGTTGATGTGGTGATAATAACATATGATGGAACATATTAAAGAGCATAAGAAGAATTAGAATTGTCTATTTGTAATCAAAACAGTCAATTTATGGAATATTTAGTAGAAAAAAACATTAATTTACAATCATTAAAGTTTTCAATAAGGCATAACTAAATTTCACCTGCTCGAACATTACTTTTTTCATATACAATTAACAAATATCACCGGTTGGAATATATTATATGCTAGGTATAAATAGTTTGATAACATTTATGTTCTCAATTAGACATTAAAAACTAATGTGTTGTTAATTAAATTTGATAGAACATGTTAAAGATCATAAGAATAATTTTAATTCACCTACTCAACATTATTGTTTTTAGTATATAAAATACTGTAATTTTTAGATAGATATCTTAATTTCCTATCAATTTACCCAGAAGATCTGCAAGATTAATATTTTATAGGAGCCTTTTTTGTTTTCCAAGTATTCATACATTATGTTGGAAAAAATCCCCCACAAGGTACAGTTCATTCGCAATCCTCTACAAGAAATTAATATAGTTTTGTTGGTAATTGCAATATCCTATTTTAATTATTGTGAGAATTAAATGATGCATACCTGTAACCCTTTAAACCAATTTGAATCTTCTAATTGGAAGTACCGATGGAATTTATAGGATATGATTGTCATATATGTCAAATAATTTCTATAAAAGGAAAAACTAATGGATATATAATAATCATTATGAGGGGAGTATCCCCTTTTATAGTGTGTGAATAACACAGTAATTGAGAATATTAAAATGTATAATATTTCAGATCTGTATTTGTGAGTGTTATTTATTAAAAACACGTAGTAAATATGCTTTTGAAATTATAAGGTTTCCCCATAAATAGAGCTGTAATGAAATGTACCTATTAATTGTTGTTTGGGAACGACTTTGTTAACAATTTCTGCAAAAGAAGTGAATTCAATGATGAACAGCGGAATTTGGACATCAGTTGGTTGAACTTATGTTCTTTTTGTGAAAAAAAGCCGACAAGAATGTCCTTCCCCCAAGTAACTACCTTGATTTGGAAGAATTTAGATGTTTTGTATAATGTAGCATATGCATTCACACCGTAGTGGTTTTTACTTGGTGATTAGCTACCTGTACGTAATTGTACACTGAATATTGGTCTCCTGCATCTTTAATTTACAAAGTAAAAATTCAAAAATATTATGACACATATATGATACATTAAATAATGTCCTGAAATATAAGTACATAGTTCTAGGATTACGAAAACAGTACATAAAGTGTATCTTCTTGAGAGGATAAGCTCACTTCAGCATAAGAGAGAACCAGATCGATAAAAGCAACTTCAGAGTTTGGTGATTAATTACAACATAGATTCAATACACCAACTTGTATCTTTAATTTTTCATCAGCATCAATAATAATCTCTTTTAAAAGACACATTATTGGTGACATGTTTTTGTTTCTGTGTGAATTCAATTAGTGTATAGATATAACATAGTAAAAAACATCATAGGTAATTTGTTTATATATATGTACAATTGATAAATGCAATGAAATATAAATATATTTAATGCGATGATACATAAGAAAGGTTATCAAAAATGTCTTTGTAGAAAATTTTTTGTATAATGTTAGAGGTTGGATTATCTCTATTATCAAGAACAATTTTCAAACCTCTTGGTGACATCACTCTTGATAAAGCAACATAAAGATGTCCATTCCAGAAAAGAGGCTTGAAAAGATATAAACAAACAGAAGAAAAAGACTGACCTTGACTCTTATTAACATTCATTTCATAATACAAAACCAAATGATATTTTCTTCATTGTAGCTTGAATGTCCATCTATCATCATTGTGTGTCATATTAATTCATGGGATGAATGCCAGAAACCCGGAATTACTACTAGTTAAAATATCAACACCGATGACATGGTCACCCAAGTGGGTAACAATAAGATGAGTACCATTGTACTACCCCACTGATTGATCAACATATCTATCCAACATAATTGGTACTCCGATCATCATAGTAATTTTGTGTGCAGGAAATCCAAAGACATCGATAGCATTCAACATGTCAGTCATATATATGTTCTCAGGTCGATCAGTAACAAAACTAACATTGAAAACAGAATCAGAACTGATGTAATATTTTTCTTCTGATGTACTCTGAGTTAACATGTAGTAATTAACTTCCAGAACAATGTCATGGGTTGGTGATAATAAATCATGAACATTCAGATATGATACATCTCCATAGTTATTGTTGAAATCTTGGTAAGAAAATTCAATAGATGCTTACAATGCCAAATTATTTGTTCTCAAGAGGTATGTTGATGGTATGTGAATACACCCATCCCCATCATTGAGCTCGCTAACACGTCCCTCCCCAATATCCAAAATCCACTGTGAAAATCGCCGTACCTCATCAGAACATACTTTTGAATCAGTAGAATTAAACCCCATGTTTTGGGTCAATGTTAAAACCTGACAGTGTTTCCATAGATATTATGACCTCATACTACCTAATACAATGTCACTTATGTCACATACAGGGATTACTGGAATTATTTGTCTAAAATCCCCACCTAGGACAACCGGTAAACCAGAAAATATTAAATTAGAGGAATTTTCAGCCTTTACTAAAAGTATATTTTTTAATGTACGATCAAGAGCTTCAAAACAGTGTTTATTATGGTTTGGAACCTCATCCTAGATAATCAATTTTGTTTATTGTAGCAGTTCTGCAATATCACTCCATTGATAAATATTGCATACAGATTTATCATTTGTAGATATCAGAATACGAAATTTTGAGTGGGTTTTCCTTCCACCTGGTAGTAGTAATGATGCTATTCCACTGGAAGTAACTGAAAGAATAATTTTTCATTCTAACCTTAGCTAACATGTTATGACCATCTAGATGAATGTCTTACCCATCCCTCAAAATCCATTCATGAAAAAAATACCCCAACAGTAGAACATAATGTAGATATAATTCTCTAGATAATATTTTTTTGTTCAACAGTAAGAATTTTGTGCAGTGATGAGTACTCATTAAGAAGTTTTTCCCTATTGTAATTGAGCTCTTCTACAATAAACCAATTAGGTTGAGTAGAAAATTAGTAATAAGGAATGGGAATTGGAGGAAAACATTGTAGAGATTTACTATTCCTGCAGAGAATGTTATCTATTTCAACCAAACATAAAATTTGCCTTTGATGATCTCTTATTGTCAAGTATACAGGAGGGGGAAATAGTATTAGAAAGAAATATATTATCATAGATATTTATTGAAAAAGACATTAAGTTGTTTTAACATTGTATTTATAGGAGTTGTTGTCGGTAATATATAATATCATCAGATAGAATCCACCAGGTTTCTAGACAAACAATGTCATGTCGGGAAATGGTATTTGAGAACAACATTCTCGAAAATAGTCTTTGTAAATAGTGTCCCATTCCCTAATAAGAGACATCTTTTAGTGCTTGAATGAACTCATTGTCATCATATAACAGTCCCATTTTTGAACAGGTTTTTCTGAATGTAATATGTGTAATGTTGTTCACCATTCTAATAGAATCGTATGATGTCACACATCTGACCATGTAAGTAGAATCCTCAAGTAATAGAGTTCTACAGAAGACAGCGGCACATAGTACAATCTGCCAATACTGAATCATTGTTTGCACGAGCACAATTTTTTTTCAAGGTAGAGGTAGAAAAATATAGTTTGGAATTATGCATATGATAGACTTCTACCTTTTGTGTACAACTGATTTTCTTCAAACCTAGATGTGAACATGGTATTTTAAATATTGCTATTATTTAAGATGTCTTCAATATTGTCACAACCTGCATACGTCACGCTATTTTTTTAGGTAAATGAAACTAAAGTCTATCAACTAGAGGATATCTAAATTGGAGGTCATAAAAAAGATCTTCCAAGATTTTTCACAATGTGAGATGTACTGGAAGTCGTAGTACATTTTTATCTCATCGACACTATGATCAAACATATACTTGTTGTTGTCATAGAGTGTTGTATTGACAAGATTATGTTCTTTTCTTTTATATTTAAAAATTTATTTGATATAGGATGACTGATTCCAAATTTCAATATTCAAATGAGCATTATATTTTAGAAGTATAACTAGATTTTATGGAACTACAAACTGATTCTCTAATGCTATTCCATTTACGATAATTGTACATCCATAATTACTTCTTCGATATACAACATAAGATTCGTCATCCGTTGTGGTATGTTCAACAAATTTTTTTGGATAATATTTTGAGCATTATACATTACCCATACAAGGTGAGTGACGGTTCGCATCACCATAAGGCCCATAGTTCACAAAATTTGCAACTCCTGCATAATGTTTTGGGGATATTCCTTTATTTGGAATTTCAGCTGTAACAATTTTGTTAATGTCTGTCGGATTTACAACATTGTTGTCCTGACTATGAAATAATAGAATGTGCACATGTGGGAGTCCTCTCTTCTGAAACTCTACAGTATGGACAAATACATTAGAAAATGAAGGCTAAAAGAGAAAACATGTGGAAGAAATTTGTAATTTGTTGGTAGAAGCTATCATTAAAATATTAGATTGAATTTCCAAAGATGTTTCGTACCTGCTCGAGACTTTCTGAAAAAACATCATTCTCGTAAATCTTTCATGAGTTGTCCCACCTTAATATTGATTATTCGTGAAAAAAATGTAAGGATAGTCTGATGGGTGAAGATAGTGTAACATAACAAATCTCGAAACATCAGGCCACATGGGATTGCATGTGATTGTTTAAAGAAGATCTGGATACCCTTCCCAATTTCAAATTTATATAGCATTTGGTAATTTTGAATCATATATCTCGAAAATCCTGTAAATGTTGAAGGGAAAATGATACGCTTCCCATATAAAGTCCCATCTCGGTCACCTCTATGGAAATCATCATGCAAACCATTGTATATTTCTACCCTCAAGTGATTTTTATTGATGTGAATAAAAGAAATTATTTGAGACTTAATCATGGTATATGTGTCTGCAATAAACTATTGATGAATCCTCTTAGTATCAAGTAGACAAGATGAATCATTGTAACAGAATTGAAGATTAAAGGAGAAATATTCTCTCACTGTTACTTTTCGCAGTTTTTCACTTTGATTGAGTGGTGTACCATAATGGGATATGTTGTCGTCATATCCATCCTCTCCTCCTGTGGAAACCAATGGATATTGTAGAGCCATGTATAGCAGTTGAAGCTCATCTAGGAGTTGTAATTATCCATTTTTTCATTGAATTATGATATTTATCTGATGATTTAGATCTTCAATGTCACCAACAATCGGCATTGTGATCTCATATGTAGTACGTATGTTGTATCTGTGTGCATCGCTTCCTCATCGTCTAATTACTCTCAGTTTTAAATTTGTAGTGCCATTACTCTCAATAACATCCCAGACTGTTCTGAATTTACATGATAAAACATTTATTTCATGGAGGATTTCCTGAAGTTTCTGAACAACACTTATTTGTATAACAGATTTTTGAAACCTATCATCGAAGATGTATATGATAGTGATAAGAAGTTATAATAAGATGACATAAAATATAAGATTTTCCAGGTAATATAGTAGTCACATGATGGCTCGTACTCTGTTGTGAGCATCATTTAAAGTGTCAAATAGTTATAGCTGTGAAAACATTGGTGTTTGTCCATCAGGGGGACATAAACTTCTAATATGATGGTATTTTTTTCCATTTAATCTAAAAACGTCTGGAGAACCTCCACATTTCACGGATTTTTCTACGTTTCCGCCCAATAATGTGAATGCAAACATAAAATTGTAAATATGCATATGGTCTTGGAATTTTTTGGAATGAGAAGAGGCAGTATTGAAAACTAATGTCATAAGGTATTCTAGACAAGTAGTCAGCTTCAGTAAAGCATTTTTACCTAGCGAGAAACATAAAGAAAATCGTGGGATATGTCTGTGGCTATATTTTTTACTTCTCTCATCATACTAGAATGTGGAACTGCATTACACCCAATTGTTTGAAGGGTCTCTACAATCTGAATATTCTTCTCAAAAAAAATTTAAGAATATTTCATATTAAGGGGGATAGAAATAATATTCTAATTCAAATTTGTACACATACAAGGTAGTAATTTGAGTAATACTTAAATGTAAATTACATGTTTGTTCCGGACTTATAAGTTGTTGTGATATATCTGAAAAATTTTACTTGAAGTTTATTACAATAATTGTAAAATTAATAATAGAAAACCTATTATGAAAATTTTGTTTTTTGAAACTTTATTCTAAACCATAACCGAACTCTGATGTTAATAGTATGAGCTATGTCAAAGTTTTTTGATGTAGTACTTTCTTTCGTTGTATGATTCATTATTTGCAGTTCCTCGGGCGATTGTATAGTACCTGTATGACTCTGCCGTTAGAAAATTCCCATTGGTTAAATTGGTATTAAATATTTTTATTTCAGTATTACTTAATTCTAAATATCATTTCTGTTCAGGACTTCTTGGTTGAAGTTATTTTTTCGCAACATTGGACTCTTATTTATTTGTTATTAATGTAAATATAATAATAGACAACTTACAATGAAATAGGTTTTTGTCGAAAATATAATGTAAACATTTACATACCTCTATATTTTATAGTAGGAGTTATGTCATAGATTGTTTAAGTAGTATTTTCTATGGTCATCTGAATCATGTATTGTTTTTCATCTGTGAGTTGTGTAGTACTTTTATGTTTGTGATGTTAGAACAACACCATTGGTTACATTGTTATTAAATATTATAAATTGTAAATATATAAAGACATAGAGATGAAAACCCTAAAATGGTAGTTGGGCTGTATTAAACACCCATGGATGGAAGAGGAATGCGGTTTCCGATATCAGTATACGTTGTACTATTCATTTTTGAAGGTAGATGTGTATAAATAAATATTTCACTGACACATAAAATATCATTTAGTGAACTGATGTGTCCTTACAATGGAAAGGAGGCATCAGATGACTCTATAAGAGTACATTCATTGGTATTTGTATCTTGTAAGAGTATTTTAGGGTCATGAATTTGATTAATAGAAATGCAAAATTTTGTACATTTTTTGAAATAATTTTCATTGACAACATGCTTACAGAATGAAAGAATGTGTAGTATCATGGTATTCAGTCATTGCTTTTTTTTGGTTGATCCACCATATATTGTTGACAGATCAAAAAATTCTGGAGGAACTATGTAACAAGAAGATAAAAAGTCTTAGAATGATAAGTTTGTGTATTTTGAAGTAGGAAATCAACGTATTTAAATTAGAGACAGTAAACCGAAATTACGGTTGCAACGTATAGGTTAGAATGGAAAGCATCGACGTAATACTTTATTATTAGCTGTTGTTAGAACTTCTGCTGTAAAACATTGTCCCCCAGTTAGTTTTTCCTTAATAGACACAATTATTTTGGACGATATATTTTCAGGCAACAAGATTCTATAGTAATGTGGTGTGATATTTTGATATGAAATACGATAACTAATAATGTAGTAATGGACATAGTAAATTGAACTGACAATTATTGGGTATTGGTGAAAAATGTAAACGGAGTCCTCGTTGTGTGTTAACTATTGGTGTTATAGGTCCAGTTGGATTAATGTTTTGAGTAGACAATCTTTCATTGGAATTGGAATAATCATAAACATAGATGTTGGTTGATGAGAAATAACGAAATAGTATTAGGACAGCTGTGAAAGTAGAAGACAACCCGATTTTCGTTGTTGTCATTGTAGTCATCTTTGAAGTCGTGTATCTCTATATCTCAGCGGGGATTTCATCATTATATTATGTAACTTTTTATTTGATTGTAAAGGACTAGAACAGAACCATAAAAATAGGCAATCCAACATTGTGATCATATTGTAAACAATATATATTCTGAAGACAGTTGTGCTTTAGAACGTGCAAGTAGTAATAGTCACAGGATAGTATGTCTAAACGGTACATATGATAGTCAAATACTAGAATCAGTCAAATCTAAACTATGATATTTCTTATCGTACGATGATAAATGGGAAATAAAATTTAACGTGGCTATTGGGATGCAGTTTTATGAACATATTATTGAGATTCTACCTGCTGAAGGAAAATAATAAATAGAATTGTCATAAAGATACTTATATTGTGGGCTGTCTAGATACATGTTTACATATAGGTTATGATAAATGATGAATACATATAATATTGTCACTATTGAATGAGGATAAAGTAGAATAAAATTGTTTTATCAATTATGAACACAAAAAAACCTGATGATGAACTAAATTTATAGGTATTAGAGTCATGTATGAAAACATACATGTTTTGGAATCTTACAGCTGTTGCATGATAACTATTACATACTGAAAGAAATAAAATATAAACTATGATATTTATCATCACATGATGATAAATAGGTGATAAAATATAGCATGGCTATTTGTATGCAGTCTTATGAACATATTATTGAGATTATACCTATTGAAGACAAATAATAAATAAAATCCTTATAAATATACTGCTATGGTTGGATGTCTAGATAAATGTTTACATACAGGTTATGATAAATGATTAAGACATATAATATAGTCACTATAGAATGAGGATAACGTCGAATGAAATTGTGTAATCCTTTGTGAACCCAAAAAAATGTGCTAATAAACCAAAGTTAAAGGTATTACAGTCGAGTGGGAAAAAAATACATGTTTCAGAACCTTACACCAGCTACCTGGTAACCGAGTAAGAAAGAGTTGAAAATCAATAGTTTTGGCACCATTTTTTGTAGGATCTGAATCCCTTGATGGCAGAATACTATAGATATAGAGGCGATGTGTTGAAAATAAGTGTTTGTCGTTGAATCTGACGAATTAAATTGTTGTTGACGTCGGTGGTTTCTGAAGCAATTGGAGAGGAGAAATTGGATCCTTTGAGTCAGATGATTTCTGGAGTGATAGTGAGAAGTAGTACCTACGAGAAGATGATTATCGTTGGAGCGGCGGTGTGGAGTTTCATAGTGTGTTGGATAAAATACCGATATCTAGACAAGATTCCAATGAGACAAAATGTGGAATTTTGGTGGAGTGGTCAGACGATGGAGTCGGTGTAGCATTTCGAGATGGATGATGGGCCGAGGTGAATCGCGGATTGCGAGTATGGTAATTAGGTCATGGGAATTCTGTAGGGAATCATTATTTGGAGGAGTGCTATGTGGGAGTGACATGTGTCCCAAAAAAGCCTTATTTAGTATATATATATAGACATATAGAATATATATATATATAGAGATTGTTAATAGTACCCAGACATGATGTTGTCTCACATCAAATTATCTAATATAATTCCCTAAAATTTATTACATAATCCCTGATGGAACTACATATAGACAATGGTTGGGGATAATAACCACTACTCCCCTATCAAACACTACACGTTCATAGTCCTTCATAAATATGTAAATGATGTATACATGGTATCATGAGATACTTTAAGATAGCTATCACGCATGCCTTGTACAAGGGCCCATGCTTCTATAAGAAACTGTGTTAGTTGGCCCAGGATGAGCTCTAGTAGGAATGATCGATCATCAGGACTCCCAAATCCCTTGGATTATCATGTCTAAGGCTGACACGTGTAGTTAGAAATAATTATTTTGTATCTCTACCAAAAAATATACTTATATAAATACTATTTAAAATATGAAATTCCATTTCAAATTATAAAATACCAAACAACCCTCGAATTTGACATTAATATTCAATTCATTCATACATTTATTATTTATTGGGAATAATGTATTTTCATCAAATAACATTGAATTGAATTTATAAATTTTTTTTGGAATCATCAATTAAAATAAATATTTTCATATTCTTCACTTATAGTAATAAATGTTCATTATTAATGAAATATGATTGACATGAGGATCAGTGAACTAATCATTAGTATTCATCCAATAAGAATTTTCAAAACATGATATCAAATTCCATTAAATGAATCTATAATAATTATAATGGAATAACCACTTATTAAAAACTAAAAATAATAATTACTCATTCATTGATTAAAAATATAACATTGGTCCAAACAATAGCATATACAAATTACAACACCAATCTTCAATGAAGCATAAAATAATATTATAGTATTATCAAAGGATTTAAATTGGTTGGAAGGAATATGATTAGCCACATTATGATATATTTATATATCATAGTAAATCGAAGTTTATTGACTAATACTATAGAAATAAACAATCAATTTTTTTGAACTCATTATATTCATTGAGAAAAAATTTGTTTTCATGAAAAATAGATTTATTTCATTTGTGAGAATATAGTTTAAATAATTTATATAATATTTATAAAATATTTTTTTCTAACAAGAGAATTATTTTTTAACTCATCATATTAATATAATCTTATGGTAAATGATTATATTTTATCTAAAAAAATTTCTTCTTCTAAAAATTGTTAAAAAATACAGATATTTATTGTAACATTATTTTCATTAAATATGAAACTTCATTTTGGGATTTTATTGAAAATATATTTAGTATATTAATGTTAAACATATTCCAATTATGGCCTTTTATAGTAATTCCATTCCTTAATGTGGTATAAGAATAATTATATAGAAATGCTTTTTTTGAAAAAACATTTTTATTATTGCATTCTATGTTTTTTAAATTAATTTTTCCCATTTATATGGATTATTTCCTAAAATATTTATTACATATTTGGAATCATTGTGTTAAAATTCATAAAAAAGGGTCATTCTATTTTTTTCATTATAAATAGTGATCATTTTAAATATTTATCACTGTGGTAATGGTATATTGCCTAATAAAGGTTCAAATAAATCCGATAATGAGTAAAAAAATCCATAAAACTTTCAATAATTCTAATAGATTTGATTAGATTGGGTATTTCAAATTATGAATAAAAAATATAACACCTCGGTTCCATATGTCTTTGATTTTGATAATTACAATTTTTAAGGAAAAATTGATTAAAATATATCTTTCTTGGGTTAAATTTTCATTAAGGGGATAAATAAACCAATTATCGATAATAAGTACTTATTTAATATATAAAAGACATATTTTTATCATTGAATTTAATTTTTAAATTTTAGGAATGAAATAATTACCTAAAGTACTTTTTCAACACCGACACATCATTTACCTAATTAATATAAAAAATATATATTTTAATATAGTTAAAAGTAATTTATTTTTAAAACATTTGTATTTCGATAGAATTTTGTATATAAAAAATAAAAATAGTGATGTTTTAATGGTTTATATTAAATTTATTAGATTGTGATGTTATTTACATTGTCATATTAAATAAATAGTTCTAAAATTTACATTACAGTTATTTTATAATAAATAATATTATAATAAAAGATTCCAAATTAAGGAAAAAATATTACCTAGACAACTGATATATATATATATATATATATAATGAAATGGTACATTTATGAACCCAATTTTCATTTATAGACACAATATTTTATTCTCTTGGGTAAAAGATTCATTTTTGGCGACTATTTTCAAAAAGCATTAAGACATGTAAAAAACCTATAAGAGTTAAAACCTAATATTAACATTTCATAAAAATTGGATGGTAGGGTTTAGAAAAGTCCTCATCCTATATTATATTTATATCAATTCTTTTATATTTTTGACTGAAAATTATTTTATATTAATATAATAGCAGTTTTAATTCCTATAGTTCCCTCCCCTCAATTGAAAATGGGAAATACATCCCTTATTTTTTAACTATTAGAAGCCAATTATTTCACCCAATACATGAAAAAAATACATTACTAACATTATTCCCCCACATTATTGAGGTATTGGTATTTAAATAATACCATCATTATAGTGTTTTATGAGTAATGAAGAGGATGTTGTCAGAGGAAGAGGTATTTTCATTAAATTAATGTTTTTTAGTTTATCATCGACCACATTAAAATATTCTTCAAATATGATGAAAAACTAACACCAACATAGTTCATAGAATGATATTAGAGTATTTTTTTGGGATCACATGAATCTATTTAAAATTATTGATTCTTGTTCTTTCTCAAGAAGAAATATAGGGTTTGTTACGAGACCTCATGCATGCCTCCCCATATTCTAGAGGCTTCTAACTTGTATTGGAAGTTTGATAAGTATAGTGGGGAGCCTATACCCTCTGGTTACAAAGTTAAAATGTATCAAACATAAAAATATAATTATTAAAAATAAATATTAGAGTATGGATATAATGTAAACAATACAATATATTGGGAAACCAATAATAGAAGCAAACTAAAAATAAAATAATTAATAAAGGAATAAAGTAATGTCATGTTGTAATATTAATAAATTTAATTATAGAAATAATATAAATAATAGAAATGTAATCTCAAATAAATACTCAATATTCCATGATCCTAAACTTTATGTTGGTCGTGTCTCGAAAATCCCTCTCATCCAGTAAGCAACAATCAAAAACATGGTCCCTTAATCTATTCTAATCCTACATCCTTCTAATCTCCTCATGTACCAAATGGTGGATTCACTAGTGATTGATTATAAATAAGTATTTTGACAATAATGAGTCTAAACATAACAAGTCTGATAACAAATTCATTCTATAATTCCACAATAATGTGTTTCAATTAATTATGCAATCGTATAAATTTCACATCAAGATTTTGTGGCTCCATGTCAAAATATTATTGATCATTTCTCCCAAGAATTCAAACAATATCCATGTGACCATAGTAAAACATAAGTTAACATTAAACTATTCTATAAATCCTCTGATGATGGATTACAACCATGCCGACCATAACCATATAGTCAAGGTAAAAGTCTCACAAATCTGGGACAAAGCTCAGTATATAAGCATTTTAACAATCAATCAGGGTCGATCACACTATATAATCCATTCAAAAATCAATTAGGGTCAAGAAAAATATATAAGAATTTCGGTATGTAAATTGGTCCAACCCCCATATAATCATTTCAACATGTTAAAATTCGTAGCATTGTATATAAGTCTTTCAACATGTAACAGTTGTCATAGAAAATAATATAAACATTATATCATGTCTGAGGGGAATGATCGGTGTATAATAATTTCATCATGTAAACTGTTCCAATTCCCTTATATTAATTACATCATATAATCTACAATAAATGTAAAAGAAGCTAGGATATATCATTATCACATTTTAGGTATCAATGGTTAATTAAGAAAATTATCGCGTATCTTTCAGTGAAACAATTCATTTATCAATTGGTCATATACAATAAATTGTTAGTTATCCCAACAAATAGTCCATCCTCAGGTGAATCTATATCCTGAAAAAACCAAAATTCCATGTAATGATAAACACACAAGAAGACATTAAAAAATTCATTTATAATAAAGGGTTACCTCACCGAAATGGATTCCATAAGAGAGGTAAGTAACCAATTGGATCCAAATGGACTCTAAATAAAAATAACTTTCATTATAATTAATTGACTTGGTGAATGCTATGTTGTAAAAATTTTAATATTACATATAGATTACAATTTTCAATCCAAAGGGTTATAGATTAGACCCCTAATCATTACGGAACAATCAAGCAATGATTCTAACAATATTAATGAAAAATAATTTAGGTGCAGATGATCAAAAAAGGGTCCCATATCATAACGGTTCAAGAAAAAATCCATTAATTCAAACAATTATATATTACACTAGAACTGTAGGATAATAAATAGATATATTGGAAAACCTAACCCAAACCATTTACCATTGATTAAATGTGTGATTAGGACATCTAGAATAAATATAGTAATTCCAATATCTCGTGGAAGGTGACCCAGCTTGAGAGGAATATTTTTCAAGAAGTAATGATAAATAATTCATTGAAACACCACCATTGAATCTATTTCTCTGGAAATTATATAGTTTTTATCTCTATTACACATAGTGAATTTATTTTTAGAGATAATATCTTAAAACCCTATTTCATTGTATTATTTGTAAATTAGACTAAAAGTTAAATGATTTTTATAGATTATAGGACATGAAACTAGTTCAATCCGTCTATTTGTTTCATGACATATCATTGGAAGAGATTAAATTGAATGTAATACCATTACATGTAATGTAATTCCCCTATAGAAACCATCATGAAAAATTTTCCCTATATAAGTATTCTAAACACCCCCAAAGCCTTCCAAGCATTAAAATTCATCACAAACAATTTTTTTAGATTTATAGACTTATTATATTAATTTTAAAAAAATAAACCGTCAATCATTAAGTCATATTAACCAACAATGTCTATTTGTCACAGAAAAGGACTCAGACAAAAAGGATCAGTTGAAAAACACAATGATGGAAAACACATGAAAAAAGGGATCTTACCACCTCCCCAACTTATAACAGCTCATCACAGAGCTTCTCTAAGATTCACTGTAAGGACTTTGAAAATAATTCTGTCCAATATCCTCATATATCAAACTACCAATATGAGGTCTCCCCCTAAACTCGCCCTTTCTAATATGCACTCGAACAAAGTGAGTTAACCAACCCCAAAGATACTTCTCTCTATAGTACAAAATCCATATCAGATGTGCCTAAAAGGAAGAATCATCACTAAAATCAATGCCTTCTACACCTATCAAATGAGAATGGATGAAATAATATCTCCAAATAAGTGACATTTGAAACATTCTATTCATGAAAGTACTATGGAAGTGCTAATCGGTGCACTACTTGACTAACCATATCCATTATATCTAATTTCCTTACAAACCTAGGAACAAGATTCCCATATTTGCAAATATGACATTTCACCATCATTTGTGACAATAGAATGGAAAACCTGATGGTGAACAATGAACACCAGAGGTCAATGTCGATGGCCATTATACGATTTCTTCATCCCCTTCACAATCATCAACTATTTTCTGATTAATTAATCATATACACACGTATCATACACAATACTAAGTCCAATAAGAAATCAATCATCTCTCTCCAAATATAAAATAGATGAATGGTAAAATATTTCATACAATGCCTCGAATGGTGCAATCTAAATGGATTCCTGGAAGCTGTTATTATCTACACACTTCATGAGTGTCATATTCTACTCCATGATCCACAAAAATCTAGAATATGACCCATAATATGTCTTCCAGAACCTAAATAATTCTATTATATTTACCATCATTAGGAGGATGATAGTTTTTACTCAAAAGAACAAGTGATCCCACATCATTTTGAAGACATTGTTAGTACTCTGATGGGAAATGACGTTCACTTTCTAATGTGATACTCTTTTGAAAATTGTGTAGACAAACTACAACATGAATTAAAAGAATACCTTGATCCTCAACTATAATGATATCCATCATAGGAAATAAGTGGTCTACTCTCATCCGTCGATCCACAATCACCCATAAAACATCAATATTTTACATTTTCCTTGGTAATCATGTCGCAAAATTCATAATGATGTCATCTCATTTAAACATATGAATAGGTAAAGGTTGAAAAACCACCGATATCCTCTTATTCTATGCATTATGGTGATGAAAATTAAATCCTCTAACCACAAATATTCTTACTTAATCCTTAATTCATATACTCTAATACTATATATGGAGATCATGATACAATGTTTTCAAACCATGATGGACTTCACAATTAGAAGTGGGATACTCTCACATCATCTCCTCGTGAAACCACATATGAACCTATAATCGACAACTAAAAAAGAAGATAATTACAAATTTTAGTAGACTTTCCCAATGTTTTTTCCTCGTTATATTAACATTCTCTCATAAATAATTCTTTTCGATTGGAAAACTACTCGGTCTAGATCCTATCCACAAGCATGGGTATAATAGATATCACAGTCAATGATACTCATCCTTGAGACACCAGATCATCTAGATGTATATCATCAAAGAGGTAGATCACCTGTTATTCACCGTGAGACTCTCATTATACATCGAACTTCATTTTTTGTCTCAATGAAATGGCAGTGACATTTCCCTTCCACAGTTTAAAATCCAAAAAAAGTTGAATGACTCTATATACTCGATTCACATCCTCTATCAAAGACTCATTTCCTTCTAGGAAATAATTTTTCTGAGAATGTTGTGGTCCGTGTATACCATAAAACTATCATAAATAAGATAAATACTCTATAATATCAAGGAATGTATGTATGATACAAACTCTAAATCATGTGTATGTTAATTCCTCTTATATAGTCTAAATTTTCTATAGTCGTACACAACAACTCGATCCTCCTGAATTAGAACTAACCATTTTCTACTTATATACATTTCATATTATATAGTTTATTATTTAACTAGAATAGTTAATATGGGATTAGTTTTTGAGGTTATCCATCCCATTTTATCCTGAAAATTTATCTTGCAATCATCCATCCAAACAATCATCATCCCATTCATGGTTTTCCTGGAAATCGATGTTTTAAAATTCGATATTTCATGGATATGAAATTAAGAATAAATATCTATTTCTTGAAATATCTAAATCACAATGAAATTCTTAAGAAGATCCATATATAACATAGCTGCAACATTCTTTGGATCCACTACAATACCATCCTCTAGATAACATATCCAAATAAGTTCACATTATCAACGTAAAAACTAAAGTTTATTATCTTGTCATCAAGATTATTTACGTGCACATTTCTCAAGGAGATATCATGATGTTGAGAAAGATTTTCTTGATTACATTATGTAAACTAATATAGAATCAAAATAAACCACAAAAAAATTCCATAAAAGGATGAATGATCTGATTTGATGAGGCTATGAATACCACTAGTTTCGTAATTCAAAAAAAATGAAATCACTAAGAAACATACCGGAAATGCATTCTCCTAAAACAAGTATATGGTAAGTCTGATGGTCTCACCGTTAACTGATGGTATCTTGATCTCATGTATGTTTTATATATGATCTTACTATATCTCATATTATTGAAGACCTTATTGATGCGCAGATGATGATAGCCATGTTTTACCATCATTTTTTTAACCTATGATTTAATTACACACAAAAATGTCCCAAAAACAATATTAAAAAAGATAATTGGAGAACCTATGAATATGTACAATTCTATTTGAAGTATTTAGTTTCCAGATCATCCAGGTTTCATTAATATGTCCTGATGGAAACTAGCTCTATCCAAGTATAAAATTAATCATAAACATGATCAATCTCTCAAGAATAAATCCCTTGTGTTCTCCATGAATGTCATCCTGAAAAT
Source organism: Viscum album (assembly GCA_963277665.1). Taxonomy (NCBI): domain Eukaryota; kingdom Viridiplantae; phylum Streptophyta; class Magnoliopsida; order Santalales; family Viscaceae; genus Viscum; species Viscum album. The sequence goes on from OY728161.1 coordinate 323,733,625, forward strand.
GGTCAAACACTAGAGTAAAAAAACTTTCTACATTCAACCATAATCTATGGAATGAATTACTTTATTATCCTTCAGAAAACAAAAATAAAAATGAATTATTATTGCAAGGCATTCTTGATGATCCCACTCACCATGGTGAGAATATCTTCTTCCTTATGGATATAAAATGGTTTCCATACTCTGGAAACAGAAAATATGTTCCAGGTATATAATTAACCAACACATACAATGAATCAAATAGAAACATGACATTTGAAGCATACTTTTTTTCTCAATGAAAAAATAACAATCAATATCTATAAAAACATGTAAAATTTTATATTCTCTGAATTCACTCCGATCAACATGTCGATGGTCCAAACACCACCCATGATTTCCAAAAAAAACCCCTAACAATTTTAAATATAATAGATAAAAAATAGTTTAATCCTATTATGTAAAAAAACACAAGAATGTGTATATTATACTTGATTATTACATCTGATACTAGAAGATCCAACATCCACTCTAGCTGGAGTTGTCTGAATAACATGGAATTAACAGTCTGATATTCCCTAAGCTCATACTTAAATATCCTAATATATAATCTCTTCGAGGTTCCAACATTACAACACTAGGGTGTCATGACCTCTTCTGCAACTGTAACATATAATAGAACTCTTGAAATATTCATGTTGAGGAGTTGATGAGTCCTTATCTGACTCTAGTGTGAATCACGTTCACCTACCACATCACCTCACCTGCATGCCCCTTATATGATCCCATTTTTTAACTCCATTATGTTTACATTAAATTTCAGCATAATAATTTATTTTAGACCTAAATTATTCATAATGAGTTAGTGAAGGTATTTCTTCTGTTTGGGGATTTTTCGGAGCATGAAACCTACATTATGGAAAAAATGCCTTGTGCACGGTTTATAGTTAACCATGCAAGATGGTTGTGTAGGTAGAGAAAACCACATGGGTGGAATGTGTTTAAATAGAACCTTACTACATAGTTTCCCTAAATGTGTAATCTAACCATTTGTGTTCCCTATTATCCCCAGTACCCATGCATGTTTTTTCTCACGCTTTGTCAAACCGTGCGAACAAACCTTACAGAAGATAATGTCTGGTTAAAATGACCAATTTTACCTTAATGTAGATATTAAGACTCATAAATCCACCTAATAATAATTCCTATGGGATTAAAAAAATTATCTAATTTTGTATCTTTTTTAAGTCCTACGGTAGGAATCAAGAGATCTCTTTTGTTGTGGATCTGATTGAGATTTTTGTTCGACATTTTGGATTCACAATATTATGTACTATTATCCTTTTTATACAATCTTATCATCACTTTCTCTCATCCTTGTTATAAAGGGGGTGATAATTTTTTTCATTTTCCTAATATCAACATCTTTCTATGACAAATCAAAGGCCATATTTAAAGTAGTAGAGTTGTATAATACTATAGTTGGTGGTCTATAACGTATCCTTCATGTTCATAGATTTTGGAATTGTCATGTGGGGATATTAAATTTCCTATAATTTCCATTGTGGAATTTATATTCCATGATTATAAATAATAGAACATTATTGTTATAATCATTCCAAATATGTGATTGTTTATTAGTGTTTATTCCCATTAATTCATCCATCCCATGAAATATGTTTCCATAATTTCCATTTTTTAGTTTGTATGTGTTTAAGTTGCTGTTTAGGTCTTCTGTAGATTGATCATTCTATTAGTGAGGTTTATTTATTAAATGGATTTATATATTTTTTGAATTGAAAAAGGTAATGTACCGTGTATGGTCACCACATGACATGTGTATGGAAAGTACATTATTCGATAATTAAATGTGAAATTGAAATTGGCAAGTATACTAAGAATATGACTCGGCCTTATTAAATATTAATGAATAACTTGTTTTATTCTCATAACACCCCTTAACATGTTTATGGAAGGTATAGGAGTGAACCTTAATTATAGAATATTCATTGCCATGATCAATGACTGCCACATAGAACATAGCCTTGTCACATTATGAAAGGTATGTCTTGAACCTAATTGGAATGATTGATTAATTATAAATTTATTAAATGTTTTCATTCTCAATTATATTTATTATAGTAATGAAATATAATAATTTAAAATAATAGAATTATATATGAATTAGTTGCAAAAAAATGGAGGGACCTAACTCAAGCTCGCCTTTGATCCTAGAGGGAATGCCTTGAGAACTAGAAGACCCCATTCTGAATTAACAGATACAACTAGCTTAGGCTGATTCCCACCTAGATCATGATCCATTCTCAACTATTTATTCTTTTTACACCACCATAGGATCCCTCATGTAGTACTACAAGTTTCTTTGGATAATCTCATTTGATCCATCATTGAAAGGTAGGTTCCAGGGTCAATGTACATTGGGTCGGATCATTGCACAGACCTATTTTACCTTTGATGACATCAATGGGATTGGTAGGAATATTAGTGTTGAATTACATATACATGGATTAAACTCTTACCATTATTCAAGTAATAGTCATTTTTTAGTTGGAGACCCATTAGGTCTACATCGACATAGATATTACCTTCGAACATTATTATTAAATATCATTATTGGTTTCCTTGTTACATCATAAAACTGTCACAATTATTTACATCTGTTTTTTAGTAATTGTAAACAATAAAATAATTATGTGTCCACATATTCAGAGACTAGATGAGGGATTAAGCATGTAAATGGGTATTGAAATACGTTGTACCACTTTACATTGTATATATGTAGGGTTTTAGACTCATGTAGTCTTTTACACAAACCAAATATTATAGAACCCATTGGTGGTGTCTAACTGAGATTTATCCTACACCTTCCTCCGGAAACATTTGGTATCCTGAGAAGATTACAAGAATTTAGGTGTTGTAAAAGTGAAGTGTATAGCTTCAAACAAATGATTTTGTTTCTACTTTCGATGGATCTTGATCAAAAATGGCCACGATGGATCTCATGATGTTTGAGATAGTGTATTATTTCATTTACATTTTGGTGGAACATGTTTTTCCTACAAACTTGTAATCATGTTTTCTATTTTTCATGATACGTGAAATTTCTTCATCAATTGTTGAATGTTATTCTAGTTAATTTAGTTATTTTTTTTATTTCTTCTATTTCCACTATGCCTTCAGTTTAATTTACGTATTCCTCTATTTGACTCTGTTGTTATATATCTAATATGTGACACATTGGTATTGAGGGAATTGTATCTCCATAAACACACCCTAGTCCCTCACTGCTTGCATGCACCCTCTAGCATTTGGGGAGATGTGGTTGAGGGCATGGGGCCCACCACACATGGGGAACCAATTAAGTGGAATTAGGGTCTAGGATATCAAAATGTGGTATCAAAGGTTGTTTTACTTTCTTTATATACTATTTAGTGATAATATATTATACTTTAGGAACACATGGGACATGGTCACAATCATTCTTGGGCCCCATGAGCACATGTTTGTGGTAAATTTCAAGTTACCTAAAATATAATTGTTTTAAAATTTTAACAATTATAGTCAACATTCTTTCAACTTTGGGTGACGTAGATGTTGTTTGGTGTTGTTGAATATTATTCTGATTGAGATTCTATTTTATACTAGTCTCGATGATATGACTGCATAGAGCATTGCTACATGAATCATATACGGTACCTAGAATTCACATGTCATGAATATGTCCATGCCATATAGGTGAGTTTCTCAACATTTCATTTCTTGATATTACTATGTGTGTAGAGTGATGATGTGATAGTTAGCTTATGATTCTATTACTCTTGGTTGTTATTTAGTGATTGCTTGTCTCAATTCATTAGGTGTATGGGCCCTCATGGGATGGGGAGACTAATTTCATGACATGATCTTTTTTTCTATAAATAAATGGGTGTCATTATCATTAATGAGGTGTATGGGAACTGATTCGGTGGGAATGGATATCTATTAAAAATGGAAAAATGACTTCTAAAATGAATTGGTTTCATATCCTTTTTCTGGCCTAGTGATGTTTATGAATGGTAAAGTAGTGAACCTAGAATATAAATATAAAATGAAATGAAACTTATACATCAGAACATACGGATACATGTCTATCTATGTTGGTAGATGGATTATTATGCCTTGGGTATTTATTTTTCTTATATTTATCTCTACAAGTTATGATATCATTATTTTTAAGCACTATATGAGGCATGTTCATGGTAATTGTAGACATTTTCAACCATGATGTCTTTATAATATTTTCTATGAAGGTGGATATGACCATGCTGTATACATGATGGTCCATGTCCTCTAGTATTACCTCTAGGAGTGCCACATACAATATCACCTAATGTACCTGAATTGGGAAAGGATTCCCGATTTCGTGATAGTTTTGTATATTTGATACATTTCATTCATGGTTCTCCATGTTTTTCACATAGGATGGTTAATCTAACTTGTGAGTTCATGTAGCCTCATTCTTCTACCTTTTCAGGGGATGTCGGTGCATAGGATGGTTTGTCTTTCCTAGAGGTCATCATGTATATCATTGTGCATATGGAAACATCTTCTAAGTGGAGGGATGATCTTTTTATATACATGCATAGGGATTCATCCATGATTTAGTAGGATGAGGTTACCCAGGATGATCTCCATCAAGGCATGGTATGGTCTGATTTCAATATTGTTTTCTATGATCATTTCATTCCTCAAACACTGAGAGATGATAGTGGAAAATAATTCATTTATCTAGAGAAGTGTTCTATTTCAGTTTTGGAGTATTCATCATGTTTCATGGAGTTTAAACTCTTTTCACCTCTTATAGCTGGTGATGATTTTTCATGTTCTAGATGCTTTAATGATGTGCTTGTGTATGCTATCTATAAACAGGTGAATGTCTTTCACCGGCCTAACCTTTATTAAATATTAAATAAGGCTCTTATCACTGAGCACAACCTGACAAACAAAAATAGCACCTATCACATAAGACCAGTTTCATGACTGGTTATAGTTCTCCTGGTGGAAGGAAACATTATGTTAATGTTTATAATTAGGGAAACGACATCCAAAGTACTCATTTGGATAAATAATTGGTGTTACATTAGTGTGGATGATAGAGGAACCTGATGTATCATTTTGTTGAACACCTAATGAAGGGTTGTTCTTGTTATTTTATGGGGAATCTTTAGAGATTATATAAAACTTTTCCACCCTCTTCGAGTGGAAAAAGATCTATGCTACCTCCACCTTCATAATAGGGTTCATTAGTGTTGTGTTGGGTGGGATGTTTGAGTAGAAATATCATGAATGGCTGAGAGGAGGTTGTGGATATGGTACCTAGAACCCAGATCCCCAACAGCATAAAAATTTTAGTTATGATCATAGTATCCCATTGATTTCATAGGGCCGCAGATCAGGTCATTTTCATGCACTACAACTGATACTTGATGATCACGCTACTAGATGATCTATAGTATGAGGTAATTTTCTTGCTACATCTAAAATAGTATCATTTTCATTTGATATAGGTTATTACAACTATTTTACCTCTATATTTATCATGGAAATTCAAGGACTGAAGATAATGTATTATTAATGTGTAATGACCCAAGATACACCATTATAGTTATGAACAGAGGTCATACAACATTGTAGGGATTTCCCCCTTGAGGTAATAAATTTTCCGTTCTTATGAAACCTTTTAGTTTGTGAGATGACATGCTTCTGTGCCATTAAAGTGTTGGAATGGTTGGTTCTATATCACTTTTTTGTTTATTTTTATCTCCACTGGGTATTGTTTACATCAACATTAGGAATTAGTTATCTACATATGGTTGAGTGGAATGTTCATTCAAATAAATATGGACCATTGGATCATGGGCTAGGAGTTGGGACCACCAAGATTGTATATATCTTCATAGAGGATCAGGGTTTACGTTAAGATAATTTTTCTCTGTTACTAGATTTTTCAGGTATGTCATTTATGATGATTTTTCTATCTTAAATACAAATAAAATTGTTGTGTCTACAATCATACATGTTATCGGAGCATCTCTAGTGTCCATTTATCTTAAATTGATTGAACCTGAAGTTTTTTAGGTGCTCAAGAAACATTTAGAGGATTTAGGGGGGAAAAGGTTTTGTACTACCCAATACATCCTATTGGGGATCACCCATTCTTTTCTCTATGAAGGAAGATAGAACCTTATGTCTATTCATGGATTAAAAAAAGTTGAAATATATTAGGATCATGAATAAGAATACACTGCCTTGAATAGCTGATATCTTTGACTATATCTGATAAGATAGGATATTCAAAAAGAGCAAACTGAGATCAAGTTATCAACTGGTGTGACCCATTCCATAATTCATACCTCATACAAAGTTCTTAATACGTATGGTCTGTATGATTACATGTTCATGTCTTTTGTTCTTATGAATGGGCCCTCTATTTTTGTGGCTTTAATGAATATGGTTTTACATCCCTATATTGATTCTTTTTTCATTGTCTTTATGGAATACATATTGGTGTATTCTCATTATGTTGTAAACAATTATAAACACCATGATATCATTATAATTAAACTGAGAGAGCATCAAAATTATTCCTATATTGTTATGTGCCACTTCTGGAATGAAGAAACTCACACCACTGGTTATATTAACTATGATCCAGGCATATCTGTTGACCTAGAAGGGTAGTGATGTAGTTTTCTATGTGAATCAGAAGAATGTGCTTCACATAAAGTGATTCATGGGTATGGATGTATATTATAGTTGTTTCTTAAGGACTTATCATATCTTGATTCACCTCTTACATCCCTTACCATGATGGTTTTTATGTTCCTTTGGTTAGAAGAAATCCATAAAGCGTTTCAGGTGCTGAAAGGGAGGCTAGTCTCGACACCTATTTTGACTCATGCAGATACATGAATAAGTTATACCATCTCTTGTGATGCATCAGGAAAAGGCCTATGAGTAGTGATAATTCCGAAAGATAGTGATATTTTATATGGATCTTGGATGGTAAGGCATCACAAGAGTATATAGTGGATGCACAACCTTGATTTAGCAAAATATTTCCATTCCTTACATTGTTGGATACACTATTCATTGGGAATGAATTTTTTGGTGTACATGGACCAAAAGATACTCAAATATATCTTTTCACAATGTGAATTGAAGCTCAGAGAGTAGATATGGGTCGAATATCTACACGAATATGATTTTTTCTGTACCTATATGCATGGTAAGGGAAATGTGGTTTATAGATTCACTATGTTAGAATACATAGGCACATGTAGTATTTGAAGCCATTGATGAATGAATGTTATTTTCCCTCTTCTATAAGATGAATATGGATATTTATGATAGTCACAAGAATTATTTCCTCTCATTATTGATTGTTACCTCTTCCCACCACGAGAAGGTGAACAATAGAAATTTTTTACCTTCTGGTGGCTTGGTTCATTGTTAATGTATATCACGAGATAGCTCGACTACATATTGGTATATAGACAAATATGAAATTTTTAATATTTATGTATGTGTTGGGGTCCATACATAAATGAGAGAGGTTGTAATGAATGAGTCATGTGGTTCTCAATGGCTAGTTCATCCAGGCATATTGATGATGTTTCAAGATATGTGACACCAGTATTAGTGGACTGGGATGATGCATTAGATAATAGGCTTTATCAATAAATATTTCACCTACCACCACGTGAAGTAGGAGAACCAGTGGAATTTAGGAATATTATATCCACGTCTAGTCCTAGAATTGAAGTGGGTAGATGATTCCATGGAGATTGTAGTGATTTTCCCTAGGTCACCTAAATGAATCAATGTTTTATGGTTTTCTATTGATAGACAAAACAAAGTGTCCCACTTCATTTTTATTTGGGAGAAATTATCAATTGATGATAAAAAAATAGAATATGTCTATCAAATCATACGACTACATGGGGTCTTGTGTAATATAATTTCAAATAGGGACACTCGTTTTACATCAAGGGATGTGTATGGATTGAATAAGGCTATGGGAAAACTAGTGCATCTATGAACATGTTTTCACCCATGAACCAATGCACAATCAGAATTAATAATACATGTTCTATAAGATATATTGCGATCATGTGTCATTTATTTTAGTGGTTCTTATCAAAGTCATATCAATCTCATTGATATTTACTATAAAATATCTTTTAGGAGAGAATTCATATGTACCCATTTGAGACCATAAAGGGTTGGTCATCTCATTCACCTCTGTGATGGATATAGGCAAGTGAGGAAGCACTACTTGGTCTTTGTCTCATTTTAGAGGCATTAGAGCTGGTGTAGCTGACCAAAATCATAAGACTAATGCTCATTATAGACAGAAATCATAGTTCAGTCACCATCAATGAAATGTAGTGTTCATGATTGAGAATTGTGTTTTCTATTAGGTATCTCCTAGGCTAGAAAATATGTTGTTACAGATGTTGTGGGTGACTCTTTCTCGTTATGTAGAGTCATTTGAGATTCTAGAGTAAGTCGGGTTAGTAGCCTATCGTTTTCTACTACCTCAGAGATTCCATGTCAAAAACAATTTTATCCATGTCTCAAAGAGTTGATGGTATCAACCTAGCCCATATCATACGATTGATCTAGAAGAAGCTGGGTTAGATGCTAATAGTACCTTTTAGGAGTATCCCCTACACATCATTATCTAGAGAACCAAGGCTCTCTAAGGCCTATCTGTTCCTATTCTAAGGGTGTTATGGAAGCACAGGTGTGTGAATAATGTTACATGGGAGAGGTTTGCCAATGTATGTTCCCAGTGGACAGAGTTATTCTCTGACAATGTTTCACCCCCATGGAAGGTGTACTATGGGACATGTTCTTTTAGGGGAGAAGACTACATGAACCCAGTTATTCACTCAAGTATAGATCTTTTAAATTTCAGTTTAATTCTTTATTTGAGACCTAATTTGGATACCAAATGAGTGAGTGATAGTCTCGAGGGTTTCTGATGCTTTTTTGGATCACAGAACTCATATTGTTTGGGAAAAGGCCAGTATCTTGGTTAATAATATACCTTGTGAGAAGGCCACATGGTTTTCTCAAAACGTGTGAGTGGCATGCTTTTAGAAATAGTCTTACCACAGATACGGTGAAAGGTTTCCCTAATCGTGCGACCTAACTATGTTTGTTCCCCTTTTTTCCCAATAAACCGTGAATGCCCTGTCCACATTTTTCCAAACTATGTGAACAAACATTTCACATTCTATTTTATAGGTAAAATGACCATTTTCCTGTAATGATTTTAAATAAGCCTCCACATTCATCATAATCAGAATTCCTATGAGATTAATCCACTGTTATCTCATTTAAGAGATTATTGAATTCATAAAGAATGGTTCAAGAGATCTCATTCATAAAGGATCCAATCCTACTTCCATTCATCGTGTTAAATGTGCAATGGTAAGTACATGAGTCCTTTTAAATTATCCATCTCTTCCCTTGCTCTTTACATAGATATCGTGGTGTGATCATTTTCACTTTTTTGAAGATCTAATTATTTCTATGATGAATCAAAGGCCAATATTGGAGGAGGATAGTCATATAACCATAAGGTGTGTGGTCTATAACTCATTCATCATCTTCATTTATTTTGTAATTACCATATTGGGCCCTCTAATTTCATATGATGTCATTTATGGAATTTATATTCCATACATATATTCATTATAATTTTATGGTTATGAAATTTCAAAATATGTTAATATTTTTTAATGGTTACAACTATAACTCCATCCATTCCATGTAGTATGTTTTCCATAATTTTCATTTTATTGTATTAATGAAATTAAGCCACTATTCGGGTGTTCCAAGGATTGACCTTTATACGGGTAATCATTATATATTAATGGGATTAACTTTAATTTTGAATTACATAATATCATGTACCTTGTATGCTCCCCACATGACTTGTCTAAGGAATATGATTTATTTCATAATTAAATTCGAAAGTGGAATTATAATGTATACAAAGTATATTAATTGACATTATTAAATATAATTTAATTATATGTTACATGTCTGTACAAACCCATTTTATATTAATGGATGGTATCATAGTGAATCTTTATTATTGAATATGACATGAATTTATTTAATAATGGTTTTACGATACATGGCCATGAAACACTAATGAAATGAATGTATTGAACCAAATATTCCAATTGATTAATTATGGCTTGATTAAATGGTTTCATTCTAAAGAATCCATACCATAGTAGTAAAAGGTAATCACATGAACCTTACTAATTATTTGTAAATTTGTTATCAAATATAGGAGTCATCTAGCTCGAGATCACCTTGGATCCCCATGGAAATTCACTGAGCACCCAATGCCTCCATTATAAATTCATGGGAATATAATTATTAGGTTTTGAACCACATAGGGCACAATACTTGTCTATATTACGATTCCCAGTACAAAACCATAGGATCCCTCCTGAATTACTAAAAGATTCCCCAGATACTCTCCTTGGATCTGTTATTATCAAGTATCCACCATGGTTAAATCCCATTGGGCCTAGTGATTTCTTATCCAGGTTTTACCATGGATGAACTCCATGGGATTGATATATTTCTCATTGTGGAATGACAAGGACTATGATACTAGGATTACACTCTTACCCTGAGCTAGGATACATTCATTACTGAGTTAGCAACCCATGAGTTATCTGTTTACATTGTTGTTACAATGGAAGATCACTGTTGAATATCATTACAGGTTGCCTTATTACATCTTGGAACATTCACAATTTTTAACATGTGATTTATTTAGTAAATTATAATAATAAAATTATTATTTGGTTATAGTTTTAGACACTAGCTGAGGGTTGAAGCTGTTACATAGGAATTTACTGACATTTTACTACTATAAATTATATATACATATTCATTCTTCCATGATGTTATATTCCAATACATGTGACATGTGTAATATACACTATTGGTGGTGGCCCACTATGATTTAGGTCACAACCTATCGGGGAACCATTTCTTACCCGTAGTAGATTACATTAATGTAGGTTTTCCAAAATTTAATTATACGACTTCAAACAGTTGATTGGATGTTTTTTATGATGGAGCTTGATAGAGGATGACCACGTTGTAGATCAGGATGATTAGGATAGTCTTTTATTTTTTTATACATTATGGACCATGTTATGCCTCATACTTGTTATCCATGTTTTCGAGTTTTCTAGATGCATGACATATCATCATCAGTTGTTGAATGTTATTCTAGTTATTTAATTTATAATTACTATCGAAAAAATTACACTATTACTCCTTTTACGATATTTCTCCCACTATTTACAATTATTTTTTATTTTTCTAGTGTGATACACTCTGGTAATGAGGGAACAGTCTCCCAACAAACACACCATAGTCCCTCTATATGTGTTGATAAGATCTATAGTTTGGGGAGGTGTGATTGAGTCCATGTGGACAATCAAGATTGGGTCACCTATTATGTGTCATCTTGTTCAAGGATGTTACACGACAAAAAAAACAATCTAAATTTCCCATTAATCCAAGATCATGACACACAAATGTGGGTTATGGATAAAGACACTATTTGTGGAAAATTTTACCTCACTAATCACACGAAAGTAGACCATGATACTATGGTCGATTTTAAATTCCCTAACTACTCTTCCCACTTCACCCTTGTTAAAATCATTATAGCGATGGTTCATTCCTCTAGAGGAAGAGTTCACATTTTATCCTTATAAAATAGAATGTACTTTACATAGGGACACCCTCGGACTACCATATGTGAGGACTTCTAGATTAATCACATTTCATAAATTAACCAGATAGAACATGTTCACTAATGACCTGATCTCATTGTAAAAAAATATCCTAAAAATTTCTTTCCCATGATATCACATCATTATTTAATGATGTCATAAATCATCGTAGGAAGATAAAATATTTAGTGTATTACCAGAATGAATTTCCCTCATATTTTAGGTGTATGAAATCATGATCCATGTCTTCCCTCATTGACATAGAATATAAGTGACCCATGAAATTCATCTTGATGTTCTTATAGGATAACTATTTTTTCTTTCCTTCCAACTCCATCATATCCCACCAACACTTGGTTGGTACAGGAAGAATATATGATGAAATATTCACCTTTATATATGTGTGTGTCAAAAAAATCTAAATATCATTAGGAGTAACATGATTAAGAAATCAGTTGTTTATAGCACCATAGTCAACCCATTAATATCTTATTGATGAAAATCTTATGTCACCTCCAACATTGAAGGAATATTGAAAACAATATCACTCTCTATGGATCATATTACCATAAAGAAACAATATCGAAGATGAAAATCCACATGGTCTTAAAGAGATATATAAATCCTAAAATCAATTAAATTATGAGTGTTTTGATTTCCACTCTCTTGAATCCCATCTTGAAAACGATTAAGGGGAATTTATATACAAGAAAATCAAACACCTTTTGAACTGTGGTTGTAATAATGTCGACCTAAAAATGCGGTAAAAAAATTAAAAACTGACTCCTAGTATAACTAGTCATGGATGATATGTGTTTAACAATGAAATAATTCTTAATTAATGTCATTTTATTACACATATATAACAAATAACCTATACCACTATTAAAACATTGATGTATATATCACATGAAATTTATATGTCCCAATCATTAAAAATGATTTCCAATAAATATCCCTATGTACTAATCATGAATCATGAATAGTAATCATGTTCTATATCCGGACATGATTATAAATCTCAAGAACCAACAACATCATAAAATAATAAAATCACACAACATGTGAATTAATTAGGGTGAATTAACGTCAATTTTAACAAGAATACAATATAAAAAGTCATCACCTGGGAAATTAGATTATCCACAATACATGGGTTAGTTACACTCATGTCAAAGATCATTACCATTTCAAGAAACATCCTAAAACCATTTATTCATTTCCCAAATATTAATGAATCATAAAAGAAACATATACCCTTTTACACCACTTTATAACATCCCTTGATTTGATACTAAATTATGTGGTCATAAAGGGTTGGGTAGGAGACCATAAACATGCCTCCTAGTATGTAAGATTATACTAACTATATATGCGGCTTTGATTTGATGATTGGGTCGACTATACCCTCGAGTTATTGAGTTAAATAATGGTAAAAATAGATATATAATAATAAATAAATAAATATCAAAGTAAAGATATAATGGGTAAAATACTATAAAATAAATAAATAGTAGAATCCAACTATACAATTACAAAAAATAATAAAGGAATAATGTAATTTCATGCTATAGTGTAACTAAATATCATACTAGAATTGATTGAAATAAAATTCTAGTAGACTCAAATATAAATTGAAATATCCATGGTCCCAATGCCCTTGTCGTTCCCATATAAAACTCCATCCCATATTGTAGGGAAAAATCAATAACAATGAAATGTTCCCTTACAAAATCAAACATCCATGTAATCTACTCAGGTACCAAATGGTTTTTCAAATATCGTATGAATATAACTTCGTACGTGGACAGAACCATGACAAATCATAACCAGCCAGATGATAAATTCATTCATAATTGTAATAATAAATGGTATTAATTTCATAAATAATCATTGAAATAACACATAAACCAACATCAACACCATGACATAATACCACTAAAAAAGTATAAAATATATTCCAAAAAATATCCTTGAAACTATTGTAAAACGTATCCTACATCAATTACATGAAAACATTTCTCAGAGAATATAACATAACCAATAAAACTGTTACATTATAACCATGGTATAAGTCATACAAATGAGGTTCAACACCAAATATACAAGCATTTCAAAAATCATTTAGTTTTGATCCCTCTATGATATAATTTTAGTAATCAATCAGTGTGATGAATGATATATTAAAATTTCAGCATGTAAATTAGACAAGCACCCCATATATGCATTTTATCATTTCCCTCGGAGATTCCCTGTATATATGCATTTCAGTATGTAAATTGTTCCAATGCCTCATATAATCATTAAAATATTTAAATCACTTCAAATGTTATTGAAAAAATGATATATCAATATCATGATAAAAGGAACAACGGTTATTTTTGAACATTACCATTTATCATTCAATTACATATTTTAGTTATAAGATAATTAATAATATTGAAATTTCAGTTATCAAAATAAACGTTCTTATCCCATGTGAATATATATCAAGAAAACACCCAATTTTATTTCATAGTTAAAACACATTAAGCTATTAAACAATTAAATTATAATTAATGGTACACTCTCCTAAATGGTATCCATAATCCAACTTAATTACCAATTACATCCATATAGACTCCTACGAATTGTAAAATAATTTTTATTAATTTATATGGCATGAAGTATGCTGTAACAATTGAAATATTTCACATATATTAAAATTACCAAATCATGGGGTTATGGTTTAGACCTCCTCCCATTAATTGATGATAAGACAAAAATTTATGCAGTATTTTATAACAAAAATAATTTCATAGATGATCCCAATATGGTTTCTTGATCCTAACTAATAAAGATCAAAACCATCAACACGCATTGTAAAACCATTATAACGTAACTGTTGTAGAATAAATAATATGAAGGAATACCTAACCAAAACTACTTACAGGGGATCATATAGAATATCGAGACATCCAAAATTAATATATGGGCTCCAAAATTTCCATTATGATTCTCTACGGTCAAGTGATAGATTATGTATAAATGAATTAGAATATAATCTTCAACACAACACCTTTAAAATTATTTTATAGAAAATTACACTTCTCGAAACTCCATTATGTTTTCTGAATTTATTTTTATAGGGATATTTAAAATAAAAATATCACCTTTATTTGTTATTAAATTTTCCCAAAAAATAAATGATGATTATTTTATACATGAGATCTAACTATTTCACACCATGAATTGTTTCAGGACATTTTTCTACTAGAGATTATAGGTTGTACAATTCCTTTTCATTGCATGTAATTATCTTACAGAAAATATTCATCCCTCTTTTCCCTAGATAAGGATTATAAATACTTCCACAGACTCAGAATAAGGTAAAACCATTGTAAACCCATTTAATACATTTATACAGGGACTCCATTAATTAAAACAAAAATATATCCCTGCACATTAAGTTATTTTCCCATTAAATGTTTTCAATATCTTAACATGACTTTCCACCATGGATCAAATGGAAAACTCAAAGAGAGACAATCCAAGAAAACAACATGATCTTGAAATCTTTTCCCCATTCCATCAAATGAGAAAAGAATTCATAGTTTGCTTCTACGGATTAATACATCCTCAGAGACCGATGTAATTATATTTCCATCACCACCTATCATAGATTGTTATACTGATGAATTTGGAATATATTTATATATATATATATCATTATTATTATTCTATGTTGATGAATTTTTATTTTCTTTTATTTTTATATGTACTTTGAAAATGTAAACAACATTCGTAAAAATGTGTATATTTTTGTCTTGATGAAAAGTGTCATTTTATTTTTATGTCTCTATCTTTTATGGATTACACTAATTATATAACCCATGAATGTATATAAAATTATTATCATGGGTACTATTTATGAAGATGATTAATCTAGGATATATATATATATATAGTGACCGATACTACTAACAAAAACATAACTGAAAATGGGATAATTATACCATAGAACATTTATTTTGATAAGTAATTATTAGTAACTGGATTTTATGTTGTTATATAAATTCATATATGGAATTATATATATGAGAAGGATTATTTAAATTATTCACAACAAAAAAATATTTATTATATTTTTGTTTATATCATGTATTATTAATGATGATATTTATGTTATGTTATATCCCTAAAAAACCATTTTAAAAAAGTGATGACTATTCTCTCTCTAACTTGCATTCTCTCTTCCGTTGACATTATGAATTTCATCTAAATTATACATATTTTTTTTATATACCTAGCCAATTTTAAATTCATTTGATTGGGTAAAACATTCTTTCATGTCAATTGTCATATTCCTTATTTCAAATCCCACACGATTAAATGAATATATCTTTATTCCTTAATCATTAACATAAAAATTATTTTATCAGACTATAAAAAAATGAAAACTCTATTGTGAGTGAAATTTTATTCCATGTATATGAACGTTTATTATAATTATATCCTATTTATATTTTTAATCCTTATCAAATAAACATTTGATCCAATATAATGTAAGGTTATGAAACCCATTTAATTTCATGTTTAATTATTATATGTAATAATTATGATTGTTTTTTTGCACAAATAATCAGGAACATGTTATTTTTTTCATGCCTAGATAGTTCCTTAATTAATTAGATAACGTATTTATCTCATAATACATTATGTATAGGTTTAGTGAGTAATCCTAATCAAGGAATGTACTCTCTCTAAAATTTGATTCTATCTCACATGTTATTCATGACTTATGTGTATATCATGTTTTTTATTTCTTCCACATTTTTTATGTTTCCAAGATCAAAGGATTTCATGTCTTTCATGTTATGATACCATGTGATTACTCATGAAACATCTATTATATGATATCATTTTATACCATGGACAAACACATTATAATTCATTATCATGTTTATTCCCTTATAGGGTTTTTTTCTCACCTCTTTTGTCTATGTATTCACCATGTAAACCTATGCAGTTTTTTGACTTAAAAGGGTTATACGGTCGTACAATGTAAACTAAAATGTTGATTTTTTATTTTCTTATTTTTCTTTATATACTTAGTTTTCCAAATACATATTTCCATTTTATTATTTAGTATTATTTAATATATTATTGTGATAAAAATATTGAAATAATAGGTTTAGAATTTCTTGGTTCATTATAGTGGTTATTAGAGGAAATGTTTATTTATTTATGGTAAGAATTACTAGAATATATTAATTATTATACAGTTTGGGGCGGAAGCCTGAATTTATTATTTAATAAAAGTACATCTTTTATGTGGGAAGAGGGAGACCCATTACACAGCCCAAATCTCCAAGGCCATGTGGCCTGAATACAAGGTCGGAAAGACCATTTTTTTGTCCAAAGGCCCCTTCGATGAACAATATCACTACAATAATTGTGTTGTTATAGCACCACCACTGCTAAAGTGCCTGCTATAGTGCCTATGTCACTAGAGTTTCTCTGCTACTACAGTGTCACTACTGCTACAGTTCTGATGCTACTATTGTACCCTAAATTTTTTTCCCTTCCCAGATTTGATCCTAGGTCTTTTGGATGCCAAGAAGCAGCCTGTACCATTTGGGAATAGGATCATTGGAACTACAATATATTAATGGAACAATATTTATAAATAAATGTATATTAAAATATCCAGGATCATTTATAAATTATAAAGTATACGTTTTCAAGAACTAAATATTTTTCTTGATACTACATGTGGATTTAGCTGTAGAAATATTATAACTAGGGGTAATGACTATGAAATGTTTCCATTTGGTATTAATTTAATTTTCAACTACAAAATAACATATAGGACTTTCCACATACATGGTTTGTAACTCTTGTGGCTTACACATTGATAAATTCATGATCTCTTTATGACGAATTACGATGGACAAGAATACATTGTTTGGTTAATAATATTTATTTTAAAATAAACATGGATAATCTGGATTGAAAAATGGAGGCGCATAATATAGATTATACATATAATTTATATTACATTACATATTTGTTTTTATTTTTTCATTTTTATTTACTATTAGTTAATGTATTATGTACATGTTTCCCTTTTTTAGTTAACCGAGTGAAATATGAAAAATATTTTCAATAATCATATTGATAGCGTCTGTGATTATTTCCCAAACAAATTCCTATCCACATTGGGGGTGGGAGATGGTAACATCATAGATGTAATGTCTCATCAAACTCATTCTATAAATAGGAACATAAATCATTTGGAACATCATTATTCCCCTAAGAAATCAAATATTTCAGCTGATCCATTTATGAAACAATGGCCTCCAATAATTAATAGATTTTCTTATCTACTCATAGAATTACCCTAGATGAACTCATTAGAGTATATATTTTTTGTCCTCTAATGATCATATCAAGATAAATATTTACTTTCAATTTAGAGGGGGAAAAAGATTAGGTGGGGATGCCAATCTAGAACATTATGTACAAATAATATATAGAATCCATGTATTGGGATGAAATAAAAAAACTATTTTTCAATAAATATTTTCCCCAAAAACTATTATTAAAAATAGAGTGGGGAATACTAATCCTATATGAAATTTATTATGATTATATCCCTAAATTTGGGGAAATAATTTCATGTCTTTAATGGTATGCCTCCATCTTCTGATAATCCTTAAAAGTTAGATAGATGTCTTCCATAGTGGATTAAATCCATTAATAAAAAAATTATTAGTGATTATATAGACTAAATCTTATAAGGAGATTACTTATTCTTCCAATAAGGTTTATATTTATACTACATACTATTAGCGGTCTGTGGTCCAAGATATAAAAAAGAAAGAAATAGTTCTTTTCTTGATAACCAATATATAGATCTTATGGAAGTATGGGTTGGAATGAACCATGTGTCAAAAGAGTCTGAATAAGAATCTAATAAAAAATATAATGGGAATTAAGATATCCATCATGTTTTTAAAAGAAAGAAATAATGTTTATAATTTTCGATAAATGTGAAGAAATCCAATAATGAAGTGGTGGAAAACAAGGGTCATATCAACAATAAGACCACTATATAGTATTTCAACGCCAATTAAGATGAATTTTATGATTGGTAATTATGTATGAAAAGGGTTGTAAAATAAATTCTAGGATAACAACCACCAAGGCCTAGATATTTTAGAAGGGAATATAATATCACTATTATTGAGGCAGATCTTCATAATGATTTGGCGACAACTACTATAGTAATTCATTAATGAAAGGTATTAATCTATTTATTTTTAATTCAATTAATTCATATATATCAATCATGTTTACTAGTTATACACCCCCAAAAACTATTCATGTTGATGTCACTGTGATATAAAAATAATATAGAAATTAATGTATCCTAAATATATAACACCTCTTTAGTCAATGTTTGTGTGATGAATTTTCCATAAAATTTTTTCTTACATGATTTAGTTTATTTTTCAATGATATAGTTCATGGATGGGTTGTACTTATATAATGTCCATATCAAATAACAATAGAGGAATATCAAACATAATTTCCCATGTCATCATATGATTCCTTACAAGTATAATGAGGAGGATGAATCTCCTATGGAATCTAATTCCCGAGATTGTATATTATTTCCCTATGGGAAAAATATATACCATAAATAATTAAAAATTAATTGAATAATTCAAGAATACATGTCCATTTTAATGGATTATGTGGTTGTATTCCCATATAATTTTATTGAACTTACACATGATTTAGTGGTAGAGTATTCAATAATAAAATGGATCATTAACCATATATAATACACATTACAGATTAGATTGTTTTGAAATGGATGAACCTAAAAAAGATACAAGTGAATATAATAAATATTTTATCGATGAGAACATAACCATTGATTTATTATTCATCTTTATCATGATGAAATATTTCTCAATGTTCCTCTCTATTTATTATCATTAACTCTACATAATCATGTCAATGAAATACCATCCCTTATAATGGAAAAAATAATTGTTTGATGAGAAATATGGGGAACCATATATTTATATAAGGTTATCCTCAGTTGGGATATAACCAATTAAATGTATATGTTTTGTTCACAGTGACTTTCTTCAGACTCATAGATTCCCCAAAAATATTTATTGAATAATGAATAGAGTCATTAGATATTATGATGAAATATTACTTTAAGAATTTATTGATGACATTATGATATACTCCAAAATAATATATTATAATGATGAGAATTTGAAATCAATGATCAAGAAATTGTTAATGTATAAGAAATACGAATAATATAATAAATGTGAATTCCTGATAAAGGGAGTATAATTAATATTGAATTATGACAGTAGTTATGGGATATCTATATAACCTTTAGTGAAAATGGTATTTATGTAATGGAATAGAATAATATATCTAATATTGATCCATAGTATAATTAGATAGGGTGGGTATTACAGACGACTTGAGAGAAACATATCGGGATTCCAAACACACTAACTTTGGTAACTTAGAATAAAGGAAAATTTATCTAAACCACTGACTGTTAAGTGATAATTAAAAAATATAAAAAAAATCATAATACTACATTATTACTCATTTTTTTCTCATATGGGGAACATTTCATGGTATTTAGAGAATCATCAATAATGGTTTTGGTCTCTTTATGTGTTAAAAAATATAATGTGCTTCAATCACCTTAAAGAACCTGCAAGATTTATGTCAATAACTATTAAATGCATGATATGGATTTTTATTTGTGGTATGTTCATTAAAAATTTATATTAATTATTTCAATGGGATGATGAGTGAAATATATATGGATCATAATATCAAAAAATATATATTAAAATAGATACTAATTAATATATTCTAGTGAAGATGGTTAGAGGAGTCAATGACCATTGTTCCTTAACACATTACCATCTTGTAATAGAAAACAATGTGGTAGATTGTCTACGTTGATAGGATCAAGTCACATTATCAATTATGAGGATATAAAGGCATAAAAAATTCATAAACATAATGAGGATAAAAATGGGAATGATAAACGAACACTATCATCCCTTTATCAAATTATTTTTGAATCATCCCTTCTATAGAATGTAATTGTATATCATAGTGATATTGTATAAAATCAAATTATAGTGGAAGATATAATATAAAAAATTATTATAATTCTAAATTGTTGTATAATTATTTTATGATTTGGGTTTGGACTATTTGTATAATAAAATCTTGAGAAAAGGAAGGAGTTTTTGAATGATCCACATCGATTCAAATTATATTTCTTTGAGGGAGTGAAAATATGTATCGAGATCCTCGAGAGTACCATTAGTTGGACAATAAAAATATAGATGTCGCATATTATAAATAAAATTTTATAATATATACTCAATTGAGTGATTAGAGGAAAAATTGTATGGGGTTGATTGAACCATTTACCATAACTAAATAGAAATGGGAAGACATTAATATTTACTTCATCCCTAGTTTTAATAAAACATCAAGAGTAAATGATGTTATATTTGTTTTTGTGGTTAATCTATGCATGATTTTGAACATAATTATATTTAGATAAGAAGTATAACTCAATGAAAAAGAAGATATATTTATATAATAGAGGTTTTCAGGAAATATAATACCATAATATTAACTGTATCAGACATAGATATGAGATTTACCTATATGTTCTACAATTGTATACAACATTATCAAGATAGTAAGATCAATATAAATATAGATTATCACCACAAAACTAATGGAAAATCATATTTAACTATCAAGACATTGGAATACATAACGATAGAATGACCGATGGGAAATAAATGAGGATGGGATCAATATCATTCCATGGATGAGTTCAATTATTATTATATATTTCATGAAATAATTCTAATAGTTCTTTATAAATAACTTTATTGGAAGGAGAATAACTCACCTTAATATTGGGGTGAAGATATTCAACACAAGATTTGGGGACCTAATATTATTTAAGAAATTTTAGAAATTGTTAAATCCATTAAATAATAAATAATGGATGATGATAGTCGTCAAAAGAACAATTCATAAAATCGTAGCTAAGACATAGATTTTAAATTAAAAGATAAATTGTTTCTGTATATATCTCCTGGAAAGTGATTCACGACATTTTGGAATAAGGGTAATTAATGTTCTAGGTACATCAAAAAAATTATTTTATTGATCTCTTTGGAATTATGACATATCTATTAGACCATTGACTAACCCTCTATCCAAAAAAGGGAATATTCAATATAACTCTCTTAAGGATGTACATAAGAGGTCTCTCACTTGTACTGAATTCAGAGGTGGAAAATTGGGAATTTGTTCTCTATTAAGAGGAGCGTCCAGTTATAATTTTGGACAATAGTGATAATGTTCCACCAAAATAAAAAACCCATCATATAAATGTACTTTTAGAGAAATGATAAATAAGGGCAGAAACATGGGAACCATATGAATCTATAATGAAAATGATTCATCAAATTTTTTTAAATTATTATGTAATATGAATTTTTAATTGATAAATTTATATACTAGGGAATAATTTAAAAACTATTAATTTAAATGCAAAATATGTTTGAAAACATATACAACATTAATCACCAATATTAAAAAAACAATTAAATATTATTAATGTTTTAAACAACCTATTATATTGGTGAATGTTAATTTGATTAAATAAAAGATTAATTAAATGTATATATAATATTTATCCATAATTAAAATATATTGATTAATCATTATGAATTGAAAACTACACTTTTATTAAATTCATTTTATTTTTAAAAAATATAAATTTTCTTCAAAAATTTTTTTATTAATATTTTTTCAAAATATTTTAATATTATGTGGAACATATATATATTTTTTTAAATTTTTTTCAATTTTTAAATAAGAAAATTTAAAATATATTTATTTATGTTTTTTAAAATGTTATAATTTTTTTATAATGATTATTAAAAAATATAGTTTTAAATGAAAATGTATTATCATTACATTGTCAAATTTTCTTATGGATTATTTATTTGAATTTTTATCATTTTGATTAAAAATAATGAAAATATGGTCCTTAGAAATAATTTTATACATTAAATTGGAATTAAAATATAATTAAAATTATTTTTTTAAAAACAATCATTTATCATAGTGTTTATCATTTTTATCATAAAATAATTTCTTCAACTCGATGATTAAATTTTTCATAAATTTATTCAATTTTTTGTTATAATGTAAAACTTTTGAAAAATATTTCAATTTTATTTATGGTCATTCTGAGTAGTAAACATTATAAATAATTATCATCACAATAAAGGTAAATAGTGTAATTAATGGAAAATATAATTTTATATGTCCTATGAATGACAAAAGAACAATATTTTATTCAATTTTATGAGTTTAATTTTTCCTTTTATAAACATTTTTTAAAAAAATTGTAATATTTGTGCCATATTCCTTTGATTTTTTGTTTATATTTCATAGGAAAATATAATGTCAACAATGTCACTATCTAGATTTTCATTTCTATAATGTTTTTTGAAAAAATTTATAAATTTTTTTATTAGAAATTATTATATTAAATTGAAAATTCTATTTTTCTAATAGTAATTTATTTTTATATTTTATGGATGAAATATTTACCTTATAATCTCACTCAATATTGACTTATTATTTCTTTCATTAATATAAAAAGAAAAAAAATCACATAAAAATGGAAATTTTATTATTAATAGGATAAATTATTTTAACACACAAGTTTATTACATATAAATAATATATCAATAATGTATTAGTGGATTTTATTCTTATTTAATTACATAAATTTTGTTTTAATTGTCAAATTAAATGAATAGTTACAAGGAATGAAATCAATGTTATTCTATAAGTAATAATATTTTCATTAAATGATTTAAATTTTCTAAAGAACCGATCATAATACATTTTATTGTTTTATTTTTAAATATATCAACTATGTTCTATTTATGAACCAATTTTCCTTTTATAGTAACTATATTGTCCCCTAAATATTAAAAATAATGTTTCCACATAAATTGTGAAAAAATGTTAATATGGGTGAAAATAAAGATAATTGGGTAAATCCCTAATACAAACAATCATAAAATATATTAGTTTATAGTATTTTTACCCATTAACATCATATATAATAATTATACATTTAGGGGTCCCATTTTTATGAAGTGCAATTTACATTATTATTATAGTTAGAGTACATTCATGAGTGGCCTCCCCTCACTTAAACAATGATAACCTGGTCTACTATTTTACTCACATGTATAATTCATTTTACATTAGAAAATATATAACCCAGTTAGTTAATGAACTATGTTTCAACTTTATAGAGGTATTTCTATAGGATAAATACCATCCTGATGGTGTTTAATGTGTAATGAAAATAATGTATTACAAAAAATATATAGGGTGATTAACTGAATTATATTATTTTATTTCATGTTATACTTCCTCTATATGTTCATATAACATGAATAAATAATTAATGAATTAAACAATATATATTATTATGTTACTATGTTAGTGGAATCACATAAATCGAACTTTTCTTGTATCCAACGTCATCGAAATCACCATACATCTATATGGTAGAATATGGCCTTGTGAACAAAAGTAAATTACTTTTCATCACCGCCACCCATTGATGATTATAATTATAGATTTAAAAAATTATATATATATATATATAATATCATTATAATTATTTAAATTAAATTATTATTTACCTTTATTTCATTCCATACATTGAAAATTGTATTAACATTCATTTGTACATATGACTTTCCATATCCACAAATTGTGTAGTTAATTTTTTACCAATATTATATGAATGATAATAAAAATATAAAAAATTATTATATATTCTATTAAAATCATTTAAAAACACTTTTAGATTATAAAACTATCATGAAATGATAAATATTGACACTCCCATATAATAACATACTTTCAAAATTATGCATTTATTACCCAAAATAATTATGTTGATAAGGAATTGTTGACAAACATGTGTTAATATAATATAAGTAAATAATAAATCATATTATATATATTATTTTTTATCTATAATTTGTTTGTAATTAATCTATAATTATTATCATGTAAATTATAATTCATATGGTGAATGATGATACATAAGGAATGGGATCTCTCGAAACCACCATTTTTCTGTTGATTATGACTACCCGCTCTATAACTCACTTTTTCACTTCTATTAATTTTTTATTTTTCTTATATATAATATATTTTCGGGACATGAATATATTTTGTGATAATTTTATCTTTCTTTCTTGGGTAATACATACCATAAATCCATTTCTCAAATTCCATATTTATAATAAAAAATGGAAAAGTGGAAAATTTTATATTCCATATTCATTTTATGTTAATGATGATGTTTTATGTACATAGTCATCCAAAGAAACAAGAAAATTAAATCCTTTTTTATTTTAATATTTTTAAAAAAATAAATCGATAGGTTTTTAAAATTGTATCAGGTAAATATTATAATTTTAATAATTATTGTCATACAATAAACCTTGAATCAAATTATTAGATTACCATAAGGAATACCTTACTAATATGATAATCTATAATTGGTTTTTCTGAATATGCATGAGAAATATGCATATATTTTCCGAAAACTCCTAATAATATCACATATTGTTGGAATATAATTGAAATTCATATTTATGAACTAATAATGACTGTATAAAATAAATATGATATCATAAATCAATATAATAATCAATTGGTACTTTTTACCACTATATTATATTTCCATCTCAAAAATTGAATATGTATGACTACAAGAGAACCCATTATCATCCATACCATAAATACTCCCTAATTCAAAAAAACTATTTTTATTCCATAAATAAGTGAATTGTAATAATTAATAACGAAATAATTCCCATATTATTTTTGAAATGAGTCATCACTAATTTTTAATCAGTGAAATTGTATAAATAATTAATTATTTTTTATTCATAAAATTCCCTTTAATTAAAAATATGTTAAAAATAAACATGTATAATCCGATCACGTGAATAATATATTTATTATAATTCTTAATGAAATATAAAATCCCATCCCTGGGAAATAGTAAAATAGTAATCATGGCATCAAATATCATAAAAAATGTTATTAAAATATTTTTCCATATAAAAAACAACAAATATCACCCATCTGGGTAACATGGCCTATCTTAGTAAATGTGAATGTTTAGAAAAATAATCGTATGAATTAATCTTCTATATCCTACCAAATAATTATATTTCCATAATAGTAAAACAACCTTACTTATTTCCCAAGACATCATTTTTTCTTTTACGTTACATCTTCAAAGGTCATAATGCCATTCTGGGTTTCAATATTACATCATGAAACAATACAATTATGAAAGAGTATTATAATTATAATGAGGGTGTGTGAGTATTAATGGGGATTATAACCAATACTTGAATATCATATTTATAGAATATCTAAATAAACTAATGTAGTCAATTTATAATCAAAATATGAAATTTATTTAGATTATAAAAAAATAAAAACTTATAATATGAAATAATAAAATATGAACTGATGAAAATTTAATGAAAGTCCTTCTTCCATATTATGATCATTTGAGTTTACAATATGTAGATCTTAAAGAAAAATATATAAATTTTAAAAATTTAACTTTCATAGGGTTTAACACTATCAATGATATTTTCATTATTTTCTAAAGACAATTTTAGTAGAATTGATATTATTGCAGAAAATGTTATTTCTAATCAAAGACACAATTTTTATATAATTATATAGTTGAAACTAATTATAAGTGAATATGATATTCATTTTATTCATATAATTATATTTATATATATTATCCAAAAAATTCATTGAGATTTATTTTTCATTTAAAATTGTGTATCATTAATAAACGTTAGATTATCATTTATGAGGTAATAACATTGAATGATGAGTTAACATATTGTGATATTAGTGAATCTAAAATATAAAACGTCAATAAAAATATAAATGAAATGAAATGTTGTGGATTAAATGGGAAAATGGGGGGGAATACTAATGATGGGGTAATTATATTATAGAGTTGAAAACATGGTGACTTGAATTAAATGTGACATCAGATCTATCAATGTTGTGTGAAGCGTAAATAATTTTGAATTAATGGTAATATAAAATCATTTTGTAACATTATCATGATGATTTATATAGAAAATTGAATAAAAATTTTGACGTAAGTGATAATTGAGATATTATTATGGTGGTTAAGAGTTACTGTTGAGGAGATATAGGGAAGATATAATTATGAACAAATGGAAACAACAGAATCATTATATTTCAAATTATTATAAAATTTATTTATATTGATACATGAATTTACTTATAATATATATTTCCATTCCACTTCCATGACCAATTACCATTACATTTCCCCTTCATAAAAAATTTAAATTTTCAATCTTTAAATGGTTCAAAATGAAATTGTTCCCATGCCTCAACCATACGGTCATTGAAAGGTCACATTGAATATCAACCATCCCTAATTCCCTCATCAAGTATCTTTATTATAGAATTTATGTAAACCTAGTTAATAGTAATGCTTTGAATATTTAAGGACATAATATAATTCATGATCAGTTATCTTGTATTCACATTCCATATAATAATTTTATAACAAAAAAATATATTATTATAACAAAAGATTTTTAATGTAATATATGGGTCAATTTATATAATATTTTTTTATATTTTTTATATTTATTTTGATAAAATTAATACCATTATTATATACTCATATAAAATATAAATTAATGTTATTTTTTTTATTTTTTTAGGAATATTGTTAGTGGAATATGTAAACTATCAATTAACGAAAACAATATTTTATTTTCTATAAATTTGGTAATTTATTAAAAAATATGCCATTAATTATATTCTGATATAATTATAATATTATTTTAATTATACATAATCTAAATAATGATATATTAATCAAAATTCTATTTTATATTTGAAGAAGTAAGTTTTTATGCTTAAAAAAATTCATAAAAACGTGTTTTCATGTATTTTACACATATATATTAAATTAAATTTATGTAACATATAATAAATAAAAAATTATAGTCGGATTCCATATTTGGATTCCAATTTTTATGCAATAATTGGGCACTACTAATAGCACAAACACACTGCCTCAATATGGCGGTTGGGTCCTGGCCCACAAGCTACCACCAATTGCCCGCAAACACAAGGTCCACACTCTGGGGACCACCCATTTTCCTAAACATGTCATATTAAAAATGAATGTCCCAACATGACAATATATATGCTTTCCAGTATGATTTATCCTCACTCATACACACCTTTGGAATCATACAAAACAGTCACCCATCCTGATCACTACTCAAGGCTACGAACGCAGAACTATGGAGTTCTTATCAAGTCATCTATCTAAAATGAAGGTAAAAATTATTTACATAAGTCAAATCATTTAGTAACATATCCATTTATCATTTTGGTGTGTTAAATCCAAACCTGTTAAGAGTATAACATTCTCATTGTGGACCATACATTTCACCTCTAGAATTTCACTGAATGTAAGGTTGGGTTTATCCTATGATACAAAATGTAACAACTCTTCCTATGTAACAACACATACACCACCACCATAACATGGTCGTTGGATCCGAGTTTGGTAGGTTCCACCAATTTCTACATAAACCCATGGTCTCCACCCTAGGGCCCATCAATGTTCCTTAATTTGTCATCTAATTAATGATTGTCCCCATGGGCCAAAACCTATCCTTTCTAGTGTGATTTTTCCTCATTCACACACACCCTAGGAAACATACCAAAAGTTCTTTCAGCCAGATCACTACTCCAGGACAACGATTCTTGATAGTAGATTTCTAATCAATTAGTCTACCAAAATGTAAGGTTCACATTTTTTTACTGTTGTCATATCATTTATTCATTTTACCCTATATATTTCTTAAGTGTTACAGTTTCTTTAATAATGTTATTTTAATAATGGGTCAATATATATTGTAACTAAAATATAAATTTATCACCACACCAAATGATAAATATGGTTAATTATGTTTTATACATTGTGACAAGGATACGAATTTCATAAGAAATAAAATTGGAAATTTATATTACAAAAAATGTCACAGAATATTATAAATTTTATAGTTTTTTACCATTATAAAAAATATTAATACAATTATCATATTTAATTTTTTTATAAAAAATGCATTTGTGCAACTCTCCTAACTTATAAAAGGGATCCTTTTATCCACTATTACATAAATTTTATTATCGTCATATATTATACTATAAATAACTAAATATATCATAAATATAATTATTCATGTCCTATATGTCAAATTCATATCAATGTAGAATCCATTAAAGGATTAAAGAGTAATCCATGGGTGTGTTTCAAAATATATATAATTATTTTCTATGTGGTGAAGGTTTATTTATTTTTATTTCATATAAAAATATTGTTTAACCATTTTAAAATAATATCAGATCTATAATAAATATATTTATGTTTTATTATTCTTATTTTATAAAATGAATTTCAAATCCTTTTCTATCCTACTTAAATTTAAAACATCGCTCATACATAGATGTGGATCAGAAACTCCATGAATATGTGTATTATTTTTTTCATCACAAAATTACATGGATGGTTGGGGTAATTGAATATATATATATATATATATGATATTAATTACACACATATGGTTCATTATTGATAATATAATACCTACCATCTTAGGAATCAATTCAGTGATAATTGATAATGTCACTCAAGTTTATATGTCAACCACCTCTTTGACGAAAAATATGCTTATTCTTTCATGTTATCCTTGAAATGAGGATTCAAATGTGGTATTTAATGTTACATAATGATAATTATGTCTTCATAATTATTCTAGATTTTATGGAACCATATCACCTTTGACCGTATTGGACCTACTAATGCTGTTTTGAGAGTTTGAACATAACATCCTAAAACATTGTGCATGAAGTTAAATGATTTAATACATATATAAGGAATGGAAATAAATTAAATAAAAAAGATAATAATTATATTATCCACATAAAAAATATTCTGAATGAAGTAGGAAATTAATATATTTATATTAATGAGGTTTTAATGTATATATATATATTATGACCCAAGGTTAGATATTTATATTTAAAACATTTTATAAAATATACAATGTATGTATTATATTTTCACTATATATAAAAGTTAATTAACATGAAATGATATAATCATAATACAATGAAAATACTTTTCAAGTTTGTTTAATGAAATGTATAATTTATGTTATATGTATTTATAATATTTCTTCAAAATGATTTAAAAACTGTTTATTTTGGAAATTTTTACGAAATTGTATAACAGATACTATTTACCAATTACAACATGAGAAGAACTATATTCCACAAATTCTTATTCATTTAAAGAATTACACTTCGTTATTGAATCTATCTCTACAATAATATCTTTTTTACGTCATTTTTTATTTTATTCTAAATATATTTAATGGAAAAGTAGTTTTATCCCAATTTTTAGATGAATCAAGAATTCACATCTACATATTTGTTAAATGGAATAAATTATGTGATTTCATTATTGAAATGTTTGATTATATTTTTTAGATCCTTTAACATTATTCATGATTTTTGACCATCTAGATAAATCTCTCCCATGTATTGGGTAATTATTTTTTTATCTATGGAAATATTGTTTAATTAACTCAGTATGTTATTCCGTTTGATAATGGTCTTGTAAGAGTTGTTATAGGAGTGATAATATAATTTCATAGAGTAACAACATAAATTATAAATGTGTGAAAATGGTTTTCCATTTATGTATTTTGATAAGGTAATTCAATGATCTTTGGACTACATGATTGATTATAACACTTTAGGTGTTAAATTTATGTATTCAAATTAATATTTCAATTACTATGTTTGTTGTATATGAATCCCTAATTGTTAGGATTTTGTTTTAATTATATATATTTGAAATGTATAATGAATATATATTTTCAATTAATATTATTTCAAAATAGTTAAAACTAATATTTATTTTCATTATTATTCTCTAAAATAGAAATATATCTATTAAGATTATATGATATCTAAAATTCACTAAATTCATTCATTCATTTTTTATCCCTTATAGATATTTCTATGATCTTACAAACTATTTAATTTTTTTAGAAGTTTGAAGTTCAAGCTCCGATTAATTGACCAATGAATGGAAAAAGTTATTTTATTTATGGGAAAGTGGAAAACCATTATAAGAAGAGAATGAAGCCTTAGTAAAGAAGATGTCCAAAACGACAACATGACCAAAAGAAATAAACAACCATGTAGTCATCAGAAAGCCTCATTGACCCCCTTTCCAATCATTGATACAGTGAGATTAATCAAGATATATCAGGATTGAGAATAGTTTTCATATTATGTTTTACAGTTAACAATGGAGAATGATATTAGGGGTTAATGAGCTTCTAAATTGGCAAACAATAATTGATCCAACTGGAACAAAATAGTTCCTAATTGTGCTCCCTCAATTGAAATTGACTATAAATTTTGGTTCTCATTAAATTGAGTGACCAAAATCACCAAAGGGGAAATATATGTTAGTAGATAATTTCATTAAATTACACCATATAGAATTTAGAAAATGTTTGAACATGTGGGTTGTGACTGATAAAACCATTATATATAAATGAATTTCATTGTATCATGTTATTTTTAACATCATAAGGTAATTATTTCAATTTATGTTTTTATGGTGAATTCAATCAGTGGTTTTCCTTAATTAATAATACCATAGAGAATGATGACATTGATATTTTGAGGTGGATCATATTAAATGATATTTTCCTTGATAATTATTTCCCTATGTTATTATAACTTATGATGGGAATGAAATTTGTAGTAATAAATAAATATGAAGATGATAAAAATTCTATTTTAGAATACCAATTTACAATATTGATTGTTATATAAAAAATTTCAATATGGAACCTGATATTTAAATTTATTGGGTTTATATAGAATTAGGACCATGGTTGTGGGACCATTTGAATCTCATCAATTGAAAATCGATGAAATTTATGTATTAAGGTCTACGAAGACAGGGAGAGACTTTTTTTGGAAATTTACATTAGAAAATAAATCATGATAACCATGTGGAATGCATTGAGTATTTATTTTTCATTGAAATATTATGTTAAGAGTTTGAAATTTCTAATTTTTGAATTTTGTGGTATGATGCATACTAGGTAGTGACTTATAAAATCAATAATGTGTTTTCATTGTATATTTTTAATACATTTTAATTAGGATTACGGTGAACAAAAAAACTAAAAATATATAAAAAAATATCATTAAAACTTAATGATATGTTTTAAATACAATGATATGGGCCATTATACTATCCCGTGTATGTTGAAATGAGTTACTAACACGAATCACCAAGAAAATTTAAAAAATGTTGTGTCAATTTCATTTGAGACTATCATAGAAAATGATTGAACATAAAATTAATTATTTAATCATTTTGTTTCATTGTATCATTTGATTCGTGTTTTAGAAATTCTCTTATTTATAAGAAAATCACAAGTAATATGTAAATATTATATTATTTAATAGATAAATTAAAATTAGTAAAACATCCTGCTGGTTATATAATAGAAACTAATATTGATATAAATATATATATTATTATTCATGGGATTATATTTCCAAAAATATTTTTTTTCTAGAATTGGATTTTTTTAATTCTATTTATGTATTAAAATTCTATTTATCTTTGTAAGACATATTTTATAGTTAAGGAATCCATATTCAAATTTAGAGTGATTCTGAAATTACATTTGACAATAAGTGTATACATATGATAATATATAAATAAGTAGAGGATCTTTGTAAAGATGGAAGTCAATATTTTCTTTCAAACATTCTGGTTAAAAGATACATAATTTAGATTATTGGTATTAGATTATTAAATGAATATTTCGATATATAGAATGATAAATTTCATATTCTTATTCTCCATTGTGATGTTGAAATAACATTTTCATTTGTTCTATAAAACATTCAAATTATAAATCGCCCATGATGTATAGTGAATCTTGTTTTTCTTTGTGATAATATGTAATAGTTATTGGAATATATTTAGAGCTACACAAAGGGATGGAGTGAGATTCCAAGGACATGTGATCCTAGTATTAAAAATATATAAATATTAAATAATTTAATATCACTCTCCGAAATTACTCCATTAATAGTGGAACAACTCCCAAGAGATGTCTTATATTTGAAATTTAATTCCACATTTGATTCCTAAATACAAGGTTTACCATTGGGGAAACCTAAGGTTGGATGACAGTATAAATTTAGATGATTAAAAATGTTGGTGGGTTCATTAAGTGGATTATTTACTAACATTATTTAATAAATTCATTTAATATTAAAAAAAATCCATATAAGTCATGTGGAATAAATTCTCCATGGTTAGTTGCATTATCCTAGGATCATTGAGAGGAGCTAAATAGAATTCATCATTCATGAATTTGAAATGGTTGTCGAACAAAAATCGTATCAAGGTCAACCAATAGGTGGTGAACGTAAAAAAACATACCCATCATTGAAAAATTAATTATTCACTAATGATCGATCCATAATCTGGGTATGGATTTTAAATTATGGTTCTATCACTGTATTAACTGATTTATAATTTATTTTTATTAGTTATAATTATTATATGATATATCTAATATTTTTAATGGGTCCTTTTCCTATTATATTACTAATTCAATTTTATTCTCCAAGTTTCCCCAATTATCACCTGTAAAAAGCATTTTATCTTTATAATTATCTTATACTTCTTTTCTAATGATATATATACCTGATACATTTTATATTTCCATCTAATTCATTGTATTCATCATCGTTGGGCTATGGAGATGTGGTTCGACATTGCAATGGATGGTACGAGCATAATCGAACCCCCTACATCATTATTGTAGAATAAAAGACATATTTATTGACGGCTTGTTGATGTATTATGGAATGATTTGGGGTAATGGTGATACTACATGGATCACTGATCTAGAGAGAAGATGAGATCATGCAGTAGGTGCACATGATACTCAAAAGAACACCATAACCCATCGGGGTATGATTTTCATATTCTATGGGCCATGAATCAATGGTCAGAGCAAATTTCATCTTTATTTTTGTGGATAATTTTAAATATTCATAAAAATATCCCAAATCTAGAAACCATATGATGATTCTAGATCCTCTATGAGAAAATATTATACATGTTGTGTAGTTAGGACATACACACACCCCGAACCTCGTTTTCTATGGAAATATAGATTTTTTAGTCGAGTTATCTATTGTAGGATGTGTGGATGGGACCAATTTCAAGTATATCATCCTAATGTAGAAAATCCATGTTACAACTCGAATATAGACCAAACCAGTGAGGGATGAAGCACAATATACAATAGGATTACAAAAACATAATGGTACCAAGGCCTTATCTGGTACATGACTAGGTGCATGGTCATGAGATGATATACATGGGCACAACTAAGTTGTAATGGGATGGACCTACATGAATGAGAAACATTTATTGTAATAAATAAAAATTTGGTACTATGATATAGCTGGAAAGCCATTTCCAGAGGAGAACACAACCAACGAATTAGTGGGGTCAGATGCCTTCCGGGCTTCCAAACAAATCATGTATTCCCTCCATCAACATATTCCTCCTATATCTAATTTTCTAGGATTCATATTTTGACCATTGGGTATCTCATCAGGAGTATTTTTTCATGCAGAATTTGAGGGTCTACATTTTAGTTTATTTGATTTTATAATGTGGAATTTTTTGAGAGAGATTATTATTTAAGACATTCTTGTAGATGGAAGTAATCAGATATTATAACCATTGATATGAAGGGATTATTAATCCTCATTCACACTAGGGTGTATGATCCCAATTCTAATAGGGACATATCAGTTTCAATAATCTTCCATCACTCTAGGGCATGGGTTCTTCATTTTATCATAGATATATCAGGGTTGATACTCCAATACCACACTAGGGAACATATTCCCCACATTCTAAACACATTTAGTGTCTTTAGACCTATTTCTACAAAAAGTTGTGGATTATATACCTACTAATAGGTACACCCTTTTCTTCGAGCTCAAACATGGTGTTTTACCTCCATGGGATTTAGGGCTCCCTCAACTAGAGATAATGGTTATATGAAATAGTATCCTCCCATTATACTATGGTGAAGTAATTAATATGGGATGAAGGGTTTTGTGTTGTGGCTCTCTCTCGTGTAGTTTGATGTTGGGAGGTATTGGCCTATCCAAACTATTGTTAAATTGTTAAAAATTATTGTGGAAATGAGATGTTTAACATTGGAGCTCTAGGAAGTCACATTTTTATTTGATATGTTAAGGAAAAATACATCAACGTTCTCTCTTTTTGGTACTCCTGTTGAGAATATCTACAAATTTATGGCTATTTTATCATTTTCTTATTTACATGACAGCATTTGTATGTGATTCTCTTTTCTTTTATCTCTTTATATCTCCGTAACTATTATCAAATCACCCTAATGGTTATATATATACTCACCACTTCATGGTATTTTCCCACAAATGTCAAATCATATTCTAAAAATGGATAGATAGTTGGTGATTTTGGTGGTGTGTAGGGGTACTCATGTTTATAGGAAATGTATAGATATCATGCATTGATATATTGCAGTTTGATAAATAATATATTTTCTCCCCCATTTTCTATAATTATGGGACTTCAATTCTAGATAGGAATCTATTTTTCTCCATTACACATTGGTTTTATTTTATTATACTCTAATTGAATCTGTTGTGCTTATTTCATGCATAATTTATCTCAACATGTTACATTAATTAAATTAATTCCTCTACATTACTACATGGAGATGATTTGTGTATGTTTATATAGTTATATTAGAAAAAGTTATTGGATTTTATTTATTCATTATCATCACACGTCACCAGCACTATCCTATTGGTGGCAGTAATGGGATTGTGACAGCACGAACATTAACCATCTAGATAGGCTATTATTGGATGGGAGGTTACATAGTGGTATCAAAGGTGGCAATTCATTATGGTTGTATTTTTATTTTTTTCCCTTAGGAAAATTAGTTCGAATCATTGTGAAAATGTGTTCTATTATCTTGAGTGCGTATTTCATGCCAGGGAATATAGTGTCTATGAAACAACCAATATATCCATACACCAAGAATCTAAGTACATACTTTTCAAATGGGCATACTAATAATTTTTTTGCAGGGAACTTGTTACATTCATCATATATGATTGAGTCCTCTACATATCCTTATAGATTAAAATCTCCATATGTTCTCTTCTATTAATGTATGTCTTGATAATTATCAAGACATATTCGTGATGATATCCATATAGGATATTATATTGTTTTTTGAAAATTACATGTTCATTAAAGATGCATATGTTTAATATCCCACCTATGTGGTGTTTATAGAAGGTGGGCACCCATTAGTGACACTATATATATAGAGGTTCATAGATATATATGATGATTAGGAAAATTACTATATGATAGTTGATCATTATGTATCTATATAATTAAAGTAATATTGTATTTATATGTGTAACACATTAAATGATTTATAGAAATGAAGACCACATAGTATTTATGATGAGATAGACTCTATGAAAATATATGGTTGACTCAAGGCATTGGCCTATGTTTTTCGGCTAGTGTGGAAACTGATCGATCTGGTGGTTTCATTGGATACAAATATTATACACATTGCATATGTTTTCTCGAGATTTATCATTAAATGACTCTCCAATATTAAGTGTGCATCAAATGTTTTAGAGTTTGAGATCGTTTAGTTTTCATGGTATTCCAGGACACCCCCACCATGCATGGTAGAGGACTTGAAGAAGCTTACTATTTTAATTTTTCTATTGGATATCACACCTACTTATAGTGGTTTAAGAAGAAAGAATTCTACAGGGTTGTGTAGGTTTTATGTAGAACTATGTATTGATGATGTTCTGCATGTCTTCAGACAAGAAAGGAAGATGGAAACATCCTCTACTGAGATGCGTTCTTATAATGTGATTGATAACCATGAGTGTCAGTTAATGTCACAAAATGTGGATAGTGTCATTGTGTTATAAGATATTTCATTTTACATGTATATTCAAGACTTTTTTTGATGTTCTAAAGTGTTTGCGGGAGGTTTATTTTTTTTGAGCGTGTGATTAGGTGAATACATAGCATCACAATGCATGACATTCTAGATCAGTGGATTTGAGTGTGGTTCATTTAATAAACTAACTCTAAACTAATCTAGTTTTAGATATATCATTGAGTTATATGACACATTTCCCAATATATAACACATTTTCGAGACCTATAGGTTCATTTAGAGTCCTTTGTGCTTGAACCCTGGATTGGAGGATCCTATTGAGCGAATATTTGTTCACTTTTTCCTTCTGATAGTCTAATTAACTCATCAATGAGATAGAGGCTCACATAAAATATTTTTAATGTGGTACTAGGACTGTAAAGACCCGTAAATTCCAAGGATATTTTTTTCTTAATTTTCTTTGGAATTTTACAAGAGCGCAGTTTCTGACGGCACCTGATTCTGAGGCCCGGTGTGCCCGGAATCATTCTCCGAAGTTTGGCTCGTGTGCGTTCAATAAACGGACGAGCGGGTTTTTCTATCTTTTGAACCGGTGCCCAGAATTGAATTCTGAGGGCACCGATGGAATCGCAGCGCCGGTAATTGCATAGAAACGCCTCTTCCGGAGCTGCGTTTGCTCGGGTGTGGTTTTTAATTTTCGGTCCTAAAGTTAAGAAATAAAATAATTGTACGACAACTTTATTTTATTTCACAAAAGCCACTTGGAAGCCACTTGAAGCCACTTAAAGCGGCTTAAGCTGAGTTGATCCGGATAGGATGCTATCCAAAAATATCCTACCCTCTTGGTAGGATATTTGTGGGGTGGGGCCCGCTCGAGCCCCAACGTTTCTTTTCTGCTAAGTAACACACCCGCGAATACCCGTCTTTATGAAAGTCAACTGACGTGTTTTCTTAAATTCTTAACGCACCATTTAATTGGGCAGTTTTATTTGTGAATTAAATGGGTGGTTTCATTCGTTGAATTAATTCTACGAATTAATGGGTCATTACTTACCTCTTTTTTCGTTTGTTGGCGTAATAATAAAATAAGACCAACGCCGACTTTTGG
Source organism: Viscum album (assembly GCA_963277665.1). NCBI lineage: Eukaryota > Viridiplantae > Streptophyta > Magnoliopsida > Santalales > Viscaceae > Viscum > Viscum album. Next base: position 323,771,913 of record OY728161.1, read on the forward strand.
AGGATTACACGTTGAGAGGATTTTGATAGAAGTTCTTGTGCCTTCACCCTTCTTCGTGAAGAACGCGAAGAACATGAAGAACGCCGACCCCCGATGAAGAACGCTGAACCCGCGGAAATCGACGACGTGACGCCGTATGCCGCAACGCTGACATTTCCCTCTCCCGCGACGTTATTATGCGACGTTCCTTCCTCCGTGACAAAACCCATCGATCATCTGTTGAGGTGAGTGTATGAGATTCTTTAAACTCCATGGTGGTTTTTTAACAACACACAAATTTAATTATTAAAATTAAATCTGTTGTTCTTGAACCTCGAAGTTCTTCGACGCGCACCATATTCCGCGACGATGCGAATCCCTTCCGCGACGATGTGACGCCTTCCGCGACACGATGATCGCCTCCTTCCAAGGTGATCAATTCCGCGAAGAACACGTGTGCGACACTTGACGAACTAGGGATTTTATTTTGGAAATACCTTTTTCCCGTGATCATTTCTTTTAAAATAAAGAACCTGGATTCTTATGAACAATTTCATTTCATTAAAATTGTTTTTGGATTGGTTGTTTTATTCTCCCGTTGTTTTTATCTAATGCGGAGGGTGCGGGCCAAACGAACAGGGCCCGAAAACCCTCTGCCGTTCTTCGTTGTTGTGCGAATTTGGCGGGCGACGGCAAATCGTGACGCAAGGCCGATATGATTATCCCAGAGTGAAGAACGGAACCCGGGAGGATCAACGGCGCAGGCGGGAAGGAAAACAGACCATCGGAGCAACTCCGGTGGCCCGCGGAAGCTACCGGTGGCGCCGGAGACCGGAGGCGGCGGCGGCAGCCAACGGACCCGCGGCCGCGCGGGTCCGGCTCACACACACGGGACGCAGTGACATGCCGCGTCTGCCAATCCAGCGCGGCCCTTCGAGGGCCGCGACTTCCTCAACCAGCAGGGGGTGGCGCCCCGCGGCTGCGGCGCTCGGCCGCTCGGCCGGGCCGAGCCAGGCCGGTCCGACCGGCCGGGTCGACCCGGTGCAGCCGACCCAGGGGGGGTCGGTCCGGGTCGGCCCGGGCCCGGACCCCCCGTCTTCGGACCATTTTCGGTCTTTTTCCCTGTACCATGAGCTACGTGCCTCCGAACGACGCACCGTCAGCGGCAATGCAATCCATGAATCAAGACGGTCGATAAGGTATATCGCACTCAAGGTTTCGGATTACTTTGGGTTCGGCCGGGATGGTTCGTACACGAAACCAAACGGGCCCTCGGAGCGGAAACCCTCATATCTTGAGCTCTGGACGTCCGATTGACGTGCCGTCGACTTTGTTGAATTCCTCTAAATGAGAAGGATCTTTTGGCATACTCCGCCTGAGGTTTGGACGCAGGTGGAGTACGGTCGGGTTTTGTTTTTCCTAAAAAACTAACCGGGCCCCTGGGACGAAAAAGCCAATAACTCTCAGACCGGGCGTCCGATTGACGTGCCATCTGCGACGTTGAGTTCATGTTGGCGATACGGAACTTTTGGATACATCAACTTCGAAATTCGTGTCAGTTGATGTATCAGCCTCTCGGCTCGTGGAGCGGACCCTCCCGAACGAGGTTGCTGTGTGCGGGAACCCTAGAGCTGGCTGCGACTGCTACTTCGACAACGACGACTGTGCAGAGATCCTCAGTGGACTGCGACGACAACTGTGTAGAGATCCTCAGTGGACTGCGACGACTACTGCACTCAGCGATCCTACATGGATCAGTTCTACAGATCCTGTGTGGATCCGATCCAGTGTGGGTCAGCGCTCAGCGGTTCTGTGTGAGCCAGCGCCTACAGGTCCTGTGTGGGCCCGATCCTATGAGGGTCTTTGCGGGGGTTAGTACCTATCGATCGTTTGTGGGTCCGATGACTTAGATGGATTAGTGATCATATTTATCGTCATTCGAAGAAGTATATCCTGTGTGAGCTGATTGTTGTGCTACTCTCCTTTGTGGATTGTGTTGAACTATCCTGTGTGGATTTACTGTTTACTCTTCTTCGTGGATTGTGTTGTCCTATCTAGTGTGGTTATACGTTTTGCTTTCCTGTATGGACTGGGTTGTTCTTGGGCTCGGATGTTGGAGCCGAACGGGAATTGATGACATAGGTATATGTATGGGCATATACCTAATCCAAGTCGGATGTTACTTCGTGATTGTATCTTTCCTTTGTGGATTATCCTTTGTGGATTCTGGGAGACCTTCGGGGGTCTCGGGGTCCCTACTGAGTAGCTTATACTCATCCCTGCACGGGCTATGCCCGCACTTCATTATGTTGGTTGCAGACGATGGACATCGCTGATCGTGGTGGGGGCGTGCGGAGCAGGACGGTACCTGGAGGTGGACCACTAGGCGGGACGTACTCAGAGCAGATGGCTGGACCGAGGAGCTGTGGAGATTATCTGTACCCACCCTTCAGAGGGGACCTTCAGAGGACGGATCGACGCGGCAGATTTTCTTTTGAGTTGTTTTTTCCCCTTTCAGTTGTAATTTATAGTTGGGCTTGTATTTCCGGCCCCTTTTTACTTTCAGCACAGCTTGTTACAGTTTTTACTTAGTGTTTACTTTTCCGCTTGCTTACTCTGTGGTGCCTGTTTTCTTTTCCAAGGCAATGCCTTCCCTTTTTATGGGATTTACGCCTTCGTTCTAGTCGCCAGCCCCTGGCCTATGGAAGGTGGGCTTGGGGTATTCACGACACGGGCCCCGAGGACGGGTCGTGACAAATTGGTATCAGAGGTGGTTGGTTCTACCGCAGACTCTGATCTTTATTATATGTAAAGCAATATTGTTTAGAGTATTGGGTGTAGTTATCAGTCCAGGGAGTCCAGTGTTGGTGCGGCGGCCGACGTATCCGTACACCAGTACCCTGACTTCTGATTTCCGACTTAATGCAC